>CM055955.1:104694915-106046470 GCA_029490685.1 Schizonepeta tenuifolia
TGATGGCCTGACGATTTGCCAGGTACTGTTGAAGTGTAGCCTCTTCCTGCTGAGTTGCTGCTTCAGTTGCATCAATCTCATCGACAAACTCAGCACTCTTGGCTAGCATAGAGTCCAGAAAGGTGACAGCTCCTGCATTGTTGCACAGATCCCTTGAGTCTGTCCCTTCAGCCTTACTGAGATCAAATCTGCGACTCAGAACAGCAACCTTGTTCTTGTATGCAACCTCAAGGTTGGAGTAGTCGAAGTACTCTCGCAGGCGTGACTCATCAGCCTTGAGGTGGTCCCAGCCATAGATTCGGAGGGTATCTTCCTTGACATACCAGTAGCTGAAGATGATGATAAACTGTATATCAGCTCCGTGCCAAACATGGCAAAGATCGGCATGTGGCGAGCTTCAAGAAACATCCCGACGAGCTTCTTGAAGCAAATAGGCCAGCTTGCCTTCATGCTCAGCTACAACCGCCTGATGGTCTTCTTCTTCATTGATGGGGGAGGGTTCTATTGAGTAGGTATATGGTTCAAACGGTTCTTCAACATTGGCCAAAGAACTGGTCACAATGTCAGCATCGAGCAAGAGGCTCGGAATCATTGTATGAGGGATCAGTTGTGAGAATCTGATCCTCTTTGGTTGGTGATTGGGCTGGCTGGTCAGTTGGACTGGGTAGGGATCCGGTCGAGGTTGGGATTCCTTGGACTGTATCAGCTACCGGTGGGGGAGAGGGTAAGCTGTGTTCTGACTCCTCAGATGATGACGAGCTATCTGAGGATGAGCTCGACTCAACAACATCTGTTTCCTTCCCTTCAACCATTGACTCTGGATCTCGAGGAGCAAAGGTATACGCAGCTGGGTCAACCGACGGACTTGACTCAGTTGACTTCTCAGCTGGTGTGTCCTCCGCTGGCTTCTCCTCAGCTGGCAACTTCTCAGCTGGTTGCACAGCTGGCTGCTTGAATCGAATCTTCGGTCTCTTCAGGAGAGGTACCATCCTCTTCTTCTTCTTCTTCATAAGTCTCATCCCTCAGCTGGCGTTTAGAGGTTGATCTGGTTGTCTCGGCCAACTGTTGCAGGAGGTTGAGACTTCAATTGTGCCTCAGCTGTGTCTGCTTCCACAGCTGGCTTTCCAGCTCCCTTCTTGTCTTTGGGAGTGTATACTGCAGACAAGACATCCTGAGCCTTTTTAGCTGATGGGAACAGCAACAGCTTCTTCAGGGGAGTTACTTTGCTGTCTTCCCAGGTCAGGTTCTGGGTCCTTGGTGGCACTGAGGATCAGCGCAGAGATCTTGGTGCCGAAGTTGAGTGAACCTTTCACACTCAACAACCGCTCTCTGGACTCAGTTGTGATCTCGGAAATCTTCTGTTGCTCCAATAGCAACTGATGTTCGAAGTACTGAAGCCAGTTGACCTCGTGTTTCTCTTCAGTGCCTTCTGTTGCTTCAGTTTAGGGCGGCTGATATCCCCAAACGCTCCACCGTATCCAAATGCACACTTAGAAATGACATCAAACAGAAGTCGATGTTGAGGCTTCAACTTTGTCCTTTGCATGCTACTCTTCATCTTTTTTGGGATGATCAGTGCCTGTTGAAGGAAATCATCCGCTTCTTTATCAGTGAAGTTGTCGACGATGTCTCTGGCCTGAAGATTTTCTTGGAATGATTTGGCGAGTGCTTCGGACACACGTATCTTGACGGCGGAATCATGGACTGTTCTGGAAACTCCATCGTGCTATTTGCAGGAAACCGTAGAAACTAGACCAACTTGGGTATCGTGATGTAAGTTGAGATAGAACTCTCCAACTTGTTTCCTGAGAATGAAGGAGGGAGAAAGAGTTGCCCATTGAAGAAGGCCGTGCGCGGAGAGAAGATCGGCGAGGGGAGAGAGCTCCGGTGACTCCAGCGCGTCCGTCGAAAGGATATGCTCAAAATTTATCTTCGATATCAGCATATCGAATGATTTTCTGGAAAGTGGCTGGTTCTTTAGAAACCATCTTCTTGGAGGATTTGGGTGCCATTGTGATTTGGAGAGAAGATATATATATATGCAGAGAGGAAAGAGAATATTAGCCAAATTTGGAGACGACAGAATTGAAGACGATGATGAACAGTTGTATTGATATGCACGAATGAGGAAAGTAGGAGATAACTTCCTAATTTTTACGCCTTAAATAGGTTTTTGACTGTTGAAATCGACGGCTTGGGGTTAAATGGCGCGAATCCATGAACGGCTGAGATTCGCGACTGTTGACTATCTTTGACTCGACATTTTTGATCCGAGTTTCCAACAAGCGCATGAGAAGGTGTACAGTTTATCTTGTCAGCCCAGTCGCACTATAAAGTAGGCTATGGATGTTCAGCCGTACTTTACATTTAATGCAACATGCTGGTTATTTTTAATGTAACTGACTAGTTCAGGAATGTTTGAATTTATTTCAAACATTCTCATTTAAGAACATATCACCTTCAGCCATAAGTGTTACCTGCCAGCTGATGTCGAAATCAGTTGAGTTCCCATGTTGCAGCATACCATCAGCTGACTCGAGTTCGTCTGTTCAGCTGACGTCTGATTCCTTCGGATGGCAATCCTGTATCTGAGATTCCCCTTCAGCTAAGCTTCCCCCTCCATCTGAGCTTCCCCCTCAGATGGGCATCTATCTCTTCACTTCCGCGGGTTCCTCATCTGATGGATCCAACAATCCAAGGAGGTCACATAGCATCTTGAACCATGCTTCAGCTAGAGGTTTGGTGAAGATATCAGCTCTCTGAATCTCAGTTGGAGTCTTTTCTCCATGGAAACGTCTTTCTTCTCAACTGTGATCTAGAAACTCAGTTCCATGATCTGATCGGATGGAAATAATTTTTATCTCTTGTTGGTTCGATATCCGATCCATCAACTTGGGTAGCTCATCTCGGGGTTTCACTCTTGTGGCACATGAAGATGGTCCACGTATATCTTGAGTAGTCATCAATTACAACCAGGGTGTATTCGTTGCTGTTCATGCTCTTTGGTGTAACTGGCCCGAAGAGATCCATGTGGATCAGCTGTAACACTCGGTCGGTTGAGGGAGTTGATTTCAACCGGAAGGAGGATCTAGCGAGCTTTCCCAACTGGCATGCACTGCAGATATGTGTGGTTGAGAACACTCGGTTTGGTATGCCTCTTGCATGTTCTTGTCTGGCAAGTCGGTTCATTGTCTTGAAGTTCAGATGGTTGAGCCTTTTGTGCCACAGCCAGCTCACATCTGAACTGCTCTTTGATAGCAAGCAGGTGTCAGGAAGACTACTGTTCCAGTCAGCATAGTAGACGTTCCCTGTTGGCGATCGATTTCACAACAATATGACCTGCTTTGATCCGACATCTTTAGCCCTGCAACCCTGTGCATCAAACTTGACAGAGAAACCATTATCACAGAATTGGCTGATGGAGAGCAAGTTATACTTCAACCCATCAACATAAGAGACATTAGAAATGGAAACATGATTGGTTTCAAGGGTAACCGTAACCTCTGGTGTAACCTTTTGAGTTATCACCAAAAGTAACTGAGGGTCCTTCTTTCTCCACGAAACTTCCAAGCAAATTCTTCAGATTTGTCATGTGTTTCGAGCATCCACTGTCCATCACCCACATTGTTGCAGACGCTTTCTTCTTCCTCAGTTGTTTCTCCTGTACCTGCAAAGAGAAACTCGCTTAGGTCCCTAATTTCAGTTGGGTCCTGGAGGGTTAGAACCAGTTTCTCCCTGAAACCGTGCGTCGCTTTTCCCTGTATACTCGGATGGATTTATCATTCCAGATCACTTTTCCTTGATCGTCAACTATAACAACACCTCGGTTATCCTTAGGCTTGTTGTTAGTAGTGATGTTCTGTTTCTTGGGAGGAGTTGGATTTCTCCCATGTTGAACTTTCGGAGGAGAGGCTTTCCCCCTGTTTTGAAGGCGATTTTTATCCTGTTTGATTTGTCTGGATGATCGGACACCATGTTGGAATCTTCGTAGCTGATACTGATTCCATCTTCCTGACTGACGACGACAGCTGGTCATGCTCGGATGTTGATTCAAGTAGTGGCATGAATTTCTCCAGCTGTTCGAAACTGTTCCTCATTGGTTGACTCGGTTGGAACCTCTGGTTGAACTGATGATGGAACCGCTGTTGATTCAGATGGTTGAGTCCTTGTTGGCTCTGCAGTCGGTTCCATTCTTTCTGTGGTCGGTTCAGAGGTCGGTTCTGATTTTTTTTTGTTTCGGTTGTATCTCCGACGCCTCTGGTTCCTCTTCTGTGATTTGGAACATTCCCCCTCGGTTGATGTCCCAACCGATGGAACGTTCTGTTCATCCACTTCTTCTTTTCCCTTCTCAGTTGGAGTTCCCTTGGTCGGTTGAGCTTGCTGAGAAATGGAAGTTGTATTACTTTGGGGAGATTCAGATTCAACTGTGTTAGGTTCGACAACCTTGACCTCAACAGCTTTGATGAAGGTTGCTGGAGGAATTCCACTATCTTTAACCACATCGTAACCGAGTCCTGACAAGTCATCCATCTGTCGGCTGTAACTGATTAGATTCTCTATGATCTTGGATAACTGATATAGCTTGATCAGGTTGTCCTTTTCAGTTTGCAACTCTTTGAGAAGAACAGCTATATACTTGGACTGTTCGTCTGACTTTTTCACCAGCTGGCCGATCTGGGCCTCTTGCTTGTTCAACTGATCTTCCTGCTTCTTGATTTGTTTCTTTAACTCCTCATCAGTTGAAGCCTTAGGTTGGTTGGCAGCATTCAGTTGATTATTGAGATTGTCAATCTCTTCCGTTTGGCTCTTGATCAGATCGTCCTTGTCGGTTAAGGATTCTTCAAGCTTGCCGAATTGTACTTGACGACTCTTAAACTCAACCGACTACTATTGCACTTCCTCATTGAGTGCTAAGAAGTTGTCCCATGAGAGTTCCAACTCTTCATCTAGGGTTTCCTGTATGTTAGAAATAATTGAAGAATTCAAATTAGCAGGATTAGATTGTACCTCATCATCTTTGACGTCCATCTGCACACAACAACAAAAGAAGGGTGCAAGCAGATATGCACTAGCGTGATAAAGAGATCTGTTCAGTTGACCACTGAATAAAATTCCTCGAATTCACACCTTGTGAAACAGAGTCAGCAGTCTTTTGAACCACTGCTCTGATACCACTTGATGGTCCCGATACGAGTTACTGGTGTATGGGGGGGGGGGAATACACCAGTTAGGAATTTATGTGGTGGAAAATAAACTCGTAAAACAACTCACGCTTTTATGCACGATTGGTCAAAAACCAAAACAGTTGAGAATGCGCAGATGCAGTTTGTATGCTAGTTAGTCAGTCAGTAGAGAATGCAAGAAATAATTGAATAAAGAAAAAACACAAGCACACAGAGAATTAACGTGGTTCGGAGCTAACACTCCTACGTCCACGGGGAGTTGTGAGTCCACACAACTCTGTCCAAGTTCTTCTGAACAAACCACACAGCTTAGGTGGGTTGTGCAACCGTTAAAGATAAGTTTGCGGGTACTTATCAACCTTACAGATTAGTTTACAGGTACTAATCAACCTGTCTACTCAGTTATGGGAAGAGTAGGGTCCTAAAACCTTTTCAGGTATGAAAGATAAGGTTCCAACTAACACCTCGAACAAGAAGTGAGCTGGGATCTAACACTCTACGAACTCTCCCAAAGTGATGTTCTCAAGGTTCGATCTAAAGACACTCAGACACAATCTAATGCTCTAGAACTCTCAACAAGTGATGTTTTTAGAGACTAAATCTAATTCAGCTCGAGTAAGGAATATAGTTTCTTTCTTTCGCTCTGTCTCGTCTCGTGTGTCTTCTCTTGTGTGTCTTCTCACTTTCTCCAATGAATGGAAGCCTCTATTTATAGGCGGAGAGAATCAACTAGCCGTTGGAGGAGCCGTTGATCTCTGGTCTTCGAAAGCGATGGCTTGTCTCTCATCTCTGCAGACTTTCCTGATTTGGCAACTGCGTGCTTCTGCTTTCCATCTGAGGACAGCCTTGTGTTGGGCCAAATGAGGTAATGACTGAACGGTCAAACCCTCACGTGACTTCCTTTTCGAAATTCAAATCTTAACAACAGACTTCCAACAAGGAGTAGTCGGTTAAGACTTTCGATCTTCAACTAGCCTGTTCTTCAGCCGATGTTCTATCTACCAACTAACAGTTGAAATCTCAGCTGACTTCATCTTCAAGCTCTTGATCTTCTTGGTTGAGTTCTACAACTGATGTTCTGAAACTGAACGCTCAGTTGTCTTCCTTTTATCTGATCAGTTGGGTTCGAACGCTCAGATGGCTTTCTTTATCTGATGTTCTCTTCCCCTTTATTGCTTCTCATCTGATGAATGCTCAGTTGTTTTCCTTACAACTGATGTTCTGAAGACTTCCCCCTCTTTGCATCTGAAGAGATAAACTCTCAGTTGTCTTTCTTCACAACTGATGTTTTGTCTGAGTGATGCCTTGTTGCCATCTTCAGCTGGAGACCTGTACAGATAAAATCTTGACAATGCTCAAACAGCGAGCCTATCTACTAACAATAGGTTCTGGCAACATCTACTCGGTTGGGGTCAGTTGGTTTTGGAATTCATCAAAACTCTTACTAATAAATTTCCCAACAATACTCACTTATTAAAACAAAACGTAAACACCTTCGAGCAACGCTCGCATAATATCACTTCACAAGTAACGGCATTCAATGTAGTTTTGGTTTTAGAAAGCCCACCTCGTTCGTTTACAGAACTATTACTCGTACTTTCATCTTTCGTCCTGTCTTCTATTCTCGTTCTCCTCCTTGGAACGCAAATAATAAAACAACGATAAGTTGTTGAGTCGATAGAAGAAAAATGGAATTCAAAACTGAAAACGAAATAATCTTTTAAGTTCTTAAGCTTTAGGCATTTGCACGTTAAACTAACTTCTTTAATTAAACGGGAACGAGACTCGAACACATCTCGTTAGCACTTGCTCGGTTTCTTACTCGACACTGAGGTCGGTTAATAATGATAGTCGATAGCTTATATCGACTTAAAGGATCAAAAGAGATTAAGTTGAAAAAGATTTCAACTTAAGAAACTAAGCTTCGAAACAAACTGTACAGATCAGTAAGTCCACCCAGAATAGGGAATTTCGAAACAGGAGACGGGCCCTATACCATAAGAAAGCCAAGGATGTCTTGTTTACTCTCCAATTCACGGATCTCGGTTTCGTTAAGCGAGCTAGGAGATATTGCAGTTTCCGTGGAACGTCGCAAAAACAGCCGAGTGAACCCTAATGCTCGATAAAATCGACGCACGTTCTTCTAGGTTCGTTCTATGCTTAAACACTTTTAATTTTGCACAAAAACTGACCCAAAACAGTGTACTCGTATCTTGATACGTGATAGACCCCTTTTCATTTCTCGTTTACTAACACGACGATTAAAACTACGTCATTCAAACTAGTCATTTACTAAGCCAAATCAAGTTCTCATTTCAAAACCTAACTTCTCGATTACAACGACAACTTATATCATTTCTTCTCGGATGCAAATATCGACAACTACAAAGTTGTTCCTTAATCATTAATAAGCATTATTATCTATCCAATAACATGAAATTAAAGATTGAATCCTCCAATTCCATCTACTAAAATTCGATCAAGACAAGAAATTAAAGTATCCAAATTTTAATTGGATAGAAAGATGGAGGGGATGATTACCTTGATGATTAATGAAGGAAGAAGTAGAAATTGATGGATGGTTGTTGACTTGTGGAAAATTTCTTGCCAAAAACCTTCAAGAACTAACAATGGAGGAAAGAAAAAAATGGAGAGGGAGAGTTGGAGAAGGCTGGCGGTAATGGAGGAATAAGGTGGAATGGTGATTTAGTGAATTAGTAAGTAAAGTATCCAACAATAGCTAATAGGTGTCGTGTAATGAATCATCCAAAATTGGTTAGTCATAAGGTAAATAACAATATAAAAAGAAATATCCTATGCTTGAGTGTATAAAGAAGTCGGCCAAGAGGAATTTATTTCCTCCAAATACTGCATTTTTCAGCTCGTTACGACCTTATAAAAATCGCGTAAATAAAAACGTATTTCGCCTCATTTTCGTCAAGTTCCGATTTAACCAATAAATCCGGAATAATTAATATACTTAAAAAGTATATTTCAAACTTGAAAATTCGACAAAATCCCGGGACATCACAGTCCAGATTTCGTCCGGAAAAATCATAAAAACGAACTTTCTCGGGCGAACTCGTATCGCAATTTCGTGAATGTAAAAATCAGACGGTTTCCCGATCTGAGTTCTCGAACTAAAAAGTTTTTCGTCCGCGAAAACCCTAATATAGTATTCGTTTCACTGATTTCCGGAATTTATTTTTAAAAACGGATTTCACCGTTGGTCTTAAAATTGAAAATCAGGAGCTTAGGCGTGCAAAGCCATAATTATTATTAACTTTAAATTTTTAAGACAGAAGAATTCTCATGTAATACCCCATAAATTTCGTACTGACTTAAAAATTTAAAGTTAATAATAAAAATGGCTTTGCACGCCTAAGTTCATGAAATTAAATTTTAAGACTAACGGTGAAATTTGTTTCCGAAAATAAAATATGGAAGTCAGTTAGATGACTACTATATTTAGGGTTATCGCGTACGATAACTTTTTAATTCTAGAACTCAGAACAGAAAACCGTCTGATTTTTACATTCACTAAATTGCGATACGAACTCGCCCGAAAAAGTTCGTTTTTATGATTTTCCGGACGAAACTCGGACTGTGATGTCTCGAGGTTTTGTCGGAATTTATATTTTTAATATTACTTTCCGAGTAAGTAAGATACGTCGGAATTTATGGTCAAGTCGGAATTTGACGATAATGTGGCGAGATACGTTTTTATTTACGCGATTTTGTTAACGTCGTAACGAGTCGGAAAAACGCGTATTTTTCCTAAATTTTATGTGTCACAGCCGACATGCTCTCTCTCACATACAAGGATTTTTCATTTATCAATGTTATAACTTTATGACACACCAAATCCACCTCATGCTTAACTTTTTTGCCACCTTGCTTGTAAATAGATATTATGTCCAACATGTAGTCATCTTTTTCCTCTCCATCTCTCTCCCTACCGCCACTACCCCATATCTCTCTCTCAATTTTCTTCATCATCCTCCATTGAAGAAAGCTCAAGATCTTGCAAGGATTTTCACCTACTTTGATCATCAACCACCAATCTTACTTCCATCTTCATTAATCATCAAGGTATTCATCCCCTCCATCCTTCTATCCATTTAAAATTTGGATCCCTTAATTTTCTTTCATAACCGATTTTGCTTGATGATGTAGAAGATGATTTGAGCTTTAATTCATGTAATAAAATGGTTAGAAATTAATATCTATGGTTAAATTGATAAGAAAAATCGAAACCCCTAAATCTAAATGAATGCCGAAAATTAGGGCATGAAGGTAGGATGGATTAATTCTTAATTTGTTTGTATAATTAAGCTTAGAGATAGTTGAATTGATAATTGAGACAAAGAAGAATGAAATCCCCTAAGAATTAATGATCACCGATTTTTCTAGGTTAGGGTTTCAAGATGGAAATCAAATTAATGTTGTGATGGTGTTAGTAATTAGATTATATATGTTGTAGTAGGTTAATTGTTGGATTAATGGAGTTAATTAAAGAAGAAAACCACTTCCCACTAATTTATGTTAATACCGATTTTGATGAAGAAATAGGGGTTTTATGTAGTTTAATTTCTAATGATGATAGATTATGGTTCCTAATGATATAAGTTAATGTTATGAATTAAATGAGAATTTTCTAAAAATAATATAGAAATTGTAAGAGGCGAAAGTTCACTAGTAAGTCGGGACTAGTTAATAATATGAGTATATGATATACGTAGTAATGATCTACGTTAGATGATGATTAATGTTGTAGAAAATGAATGAATTCTAATAATGTTTGAAAATTGGTAAGAGACGATCAATTGAACGTAATTAATAATGGAAAAGTCGAGTAAGGATTCTAACTAGATAATAATACTTATTATGGGCTAAGGAACAACTTTGTAGTTGACGTCAAGTTCGTCCGAATTATATTATAATGAGTTGTAGTTATCATCGAGAACTAGAAATGAGGATGTTAACTTGATTTTCGGTATAGTAATTGGTTAATTGAAACGACGAGGTTTTAAACGTCATGTCTATAGTCGAGTTTTGAAAAGGAGTACTTCACGTACGAGAGTACGTGTTGACTGCCTTGAAGTGTTAAAATCGTGAGAATGTAGGTTCGATAACATAGAACGAACTTAGGAAGTCATACGATGTTTCTAACGAGCCATTAGGGTTAGCCGCGGCAGTTTTGCGACTCTTCCCGAAAACTGTAATATCTCTTAACTTGTTTATCGGATTTGAGATCCATAAATTGGAGAGTAAACTAGACATCCGAGGCTTTCTCACGGGACAGGGCACATCCCCTGTTTGCAAATGCTCTATTCTGGGCAGCCCCTAGAACTACTGTAATGTGCAGTAAATTTTCAGAACTTGATTTTCCTAAGTTGTTTTCTTCGCAACTTAGTTTCTTTCGGTCATTTAAGTCGTAATGAGTTAACGACTATCTTTTCTACTGACCTAAGAGTCGAGTAAGGAACCTTTCAAGTTCTAACGAGATTTGTTCAAGTCTCATCCCCTTTTAATCAAAAAGAATCTAATAGCGTGCAAATGCCTAAAGAACTAAAAAGACGGAAACTAAAACCTAATTCCAATCTCCGTTCTCTTTAATCTTTTTCGACCGATTTATTAAAATATGAATTATGTACGATGAAGGAGGAAGTCAGTAGTAAGGAAAGGATGGAAGACTGGAAGACGAAAGTACGAGTAATAAGTTCTGTAAAGTATAAAGGTGGGCTTTTATTATATAACAAATAAAATGTGGGTTTTTCCACAACACGAAAGTAATTCTTTATCGCTTTGATAAACGTGTTTTCAAAGTGATAATCATGGCATAAACTGTTTAAATATTTATGTGAGTTCTCTTGTACCTATCTGAGTTAACATTCGTGTTTTCCAGATTTATGAGTTAACCGCTAGGATGTTAACTATCGATCGACTCTGAGTTAGCAATTAAGTGCTTTCCAGAGTTAGTGCACTTTGTAACCTGTGGTGTATGTGGTATCCTGTTGAGGGGTAACCAGCCACGGTGAATGAGGAATTGGTCAAGATTTGAACGTAACATACCAGAAAAATGCTTGTACAAGCTAATTTATGTAAATGAGTCAGAAAATGTTTAGTAGTCACGGGCCCCTTTCAATAAAACCCCGATGTGTTACAATTATGAAATGCCTGATTTTCTATAAGTATGAATATGTTTTCTGCAGCGTGCCCACTAAGTACTTTTGTACTTAGCCCTGCATATATTTTCTAAATGTGCAGATTGAAGCGATGGAAGCAGCGAGGCTTGAATTAAGTTGTCTTAGGAAGACTTTAGTTAGTATGAATCACATTTCCGCTGCAAAACTCTAAACTTATGATGTTATGTATATTAGTAAAACACTGTGGTATAAGTTCTGTAATATAACCTAGTTTACCTTTTTGGGAACTTCGTCGAGTAATCCTTGAGATTAACTCTTCTTTTTGTAAATAAAGTCATGTTCATAGAATGTATGATGTCTCCTATGTATGTTTAAGTTCAGTTAGTCCCCTTCTTCCCCACTTCTTTAATCCAACCCCAGTCGCACCCCGGCTTCTGCCGTCCCTCGGGATTTGGGGTTGTGACAGAGTGGTATCAGAGCAATCATTTCTGCTCTGTATACAAGTCTTCCTTCGAGTAATAAGTATAGAGTATTCGTTCATACTCTATGTCGAGTCTTCTTTCGAGTCGTAAGATAGAATATTTGTATATACTCTAGATCAGAGTCTTCTTTCAAGTAAAATTAAAGAGTTAAGTTATGACATTAAGATTTAGAATGTAAATGACAACTCAACCTCCCGCTACGTCGACTCAACGAGGAAAGAAAGAAAGGAAAGAATTTGAATAATGTGATTTCTTTTTAATAAGATATTTGAATAAGTATTCAATGAGTAAAGAATGATAATTGTGCCAAAATAAGAATTTTATGAAAGTATAATTTTTATACTTGGACTTGTTTATGTGATTATGTGATAGTACGAGTACTATCTTATGTGAAATTATTTGCGCAATAATTTCTTTTATTTCAAAAGGAAAAGTACCTCGGCACGAGAACCTAGAAGGAATCTAGGGATTTTCCCGGTTCAATGAGAATGTAGACTTGAAATCTAAGGTCTTTTCCGACACCTCGAGAACTTAGACGTTTTTAAGAAGCGTTATTTAAAATGATTTTGAAAGGTGATCCACAACACGAGAAGGACTTCTATTGATGGATGTCACGTGCGTAAAGTGACATGAATAAAGACTCGGCGAACTCGATCTTTGTTTTAAAACCCGATAAGAAATTTCCTTCGAGGGAAATGAAATAAATATTGATAAAATAAAGTAAATATGTACGAAAGGAATGAAAGAAACAAAAAGACGTTTGAGAAAACGTGGATCCATGTGATTGAGAGACTGTTATGTGGACTTGATCAACCCACATAATAAGTAACTCAGTAATATGGGTTATGCCCCGCAAGCAAAAACCTTTTTAGTATGGTATAAGTGGTTTAAAGAGACGAATGCTACTTACGTATAAGTAACATGTAACGACGTCGTTCCTTTTCATTTCATTTCGTTTTTCAGTAGAGTTCGCCTTGTTCGAACTTTGCAAAGAGAATTGTTTTACTATTAGGAGTCAAGCACGAAGCTTGATTAAATTTCCAACGATCGCTCGATTTTAGCGACCACGACTAGAACTTATGTTCTAAAAAGTTATTCTTAGGATATATTCCATTTCTCTTTTGGAATTTATATTTTTATACTTCGTCCTTGAGCGAAGAATACGACACGTATGAGTATTAAGAGTTGTAAACGGCCAAGTCTTTTGTAAATGAATGTTACTTTTGCATAAGTAACATGAACAAAGTAGACGTGCTTTGTTTTAATGAATGAGAATCGATGAAAATTTTTCTTTCAGAAAGAAATAAGGAATAATGAAGGAGAATAATAAGGAATTAAAGTAAGAAATTAAAAGAATGAGATAAGGAATGGGAATAAAATCTTGAAATTTTATTTCTATATATTGTGAGTACGAGAGCAATTTTCTGTGAAATTGCTAGATGTTTAAGATAAGTTTGTTAGATTAAGTGTGGTGATATTACAATTGAATAAGGAATATTCATTTTGTAATTAAAGATTTTCCGTAAGATAAGATATCATCTTACCGTTACTGATCCGTGTTTCTTAAAAACTTTATAGGATGGCTTCCAGTAGTGACACGGCTTCGGAGAGTCAGTCCCCGCCACAACGTACTTGGGCAGATCAGTTATTTGATATGTATAGAGATTATGAGGCAAACCCGAGACACGACGTAGGACAGAGGATTTGTTACTTTTCGTTAGTTTATCATCCAGTCCGGCGTTCTATTACAGAGGATCAGACTATACTTGACTTGGTTAGACGACTACCAGAGGAATGGCGTGGTTGGGCACGCGATACGGCATGGTACTATCTTGGGATGTTTGGCGACGATACAGAGCCGACAGGGGATTACAAGGGATTTGCTTTAGAGATACACAGGCGTTTCTTTCAGAGCAGACACATAGCAGCATATCCTGTTCAGGCGCATCCTTCCTACACTCACTTCCCGGCAGATTCAGGGTCAGAGCATGGCGAGATAGGTCTAGATATGATTGCACAGTTGGAGATCCCTTCAGTGATGGTACCCAGTGAGGGCACAGGGGAGTTAGTTACAGAGACAGTTGATGGATTAGAATTACCTACTCCTATCCTACCCGAGCTTTCTGCGAGAGTTCAGGGACCATTCGAGACAGGATCAGAGTACTTAGACACGGACGCAGAGCTTACCGTCCTGTTACAGTTACCATCCTCATACAGACCCCTTGATGAGATTTGCACAGAGTTGGCCAGAGTTCGGGCTGAGTTTGAGGCAGGACCATCCAGGGTCCGTTCCAGGGAGGAGTACGAGACGAGTTCCCTTCCTGACCACCTGCTGCCTCCGAAGAAGCGGGCGTTAGTGACCTGCTGGGACTACCTGGTTTCGGATACCGAGACGACAGTTTCAGATGTGCCTGTACCGCCACCACTTACACTTACAGACGGCACTACTTTGAGGGTTGACGAGGCACTCCAGTTTGCTTTCGGTTCAGAGTCAGAGGAGGAGGAATCGGATGAGGATTCAGAGGAGGAAACTGATGAGGATCCGGACGAGGACCCCGAGGAGGATTAGGCCATAGAGGGCAGTGGTGACTTGACCGCAGTTTGTTGAGCAAGGCGCCAGGGACGCATAGTAGTATAGTAGCCTTTTGTTATGTACATAGTCGGATCAGTAACTAGATAGTTTTGTAGTACTCCAACGGATACGAAATTTTATGAATTGTTTCCGTTCTAGTACTTCCAGTAGTACAGTAATGCAATATGTTAGTGCATCTTGTACACGTAGGCAGTTAGCCTAGCTTAGACTCGTTGTAGTCTAGTTTTGTATAAGTCCTTGTTAAAGGCAAAACTAACATATTCTTTTTGATGTATATATAATATACATGACCCATGAGAGGGTTTTAGTCACAAGAAAGTTTCTTATGAATCGTATAACTAAACCAGAATGCCAAATGAACTCGTGTAACGAGTGTTTAATTTAACCTTGGAGGTTAAAAGTTGAAGGAACTAGAATCAAAGTTAATTTGTTATTCTAGTTTACGTGAAAGTATTAAGTGGGAAAAGAAAGGGTTAGTGAGAAAATGAAGGCTTAAAAGCAAGTACTAATGAGAGAAATTTTATATCTTATAGTTCCAAAAATGTCGCTGAGAGCTATTAACGACCAAAGAGGACCTGAAAATCCTAGAGGATCTGATAGAGGTCAAGAATATTGTATAAGCGAAGAAAGGCAAAAATATCCAGTAACCTTTCCATTTCCCCTATCTCCGCAATGTCATAGCATTGAGGATTTATTCTTCGGAAGAAAACCACCATATTTCAATGGATCTGGTAACCCAAGCCATGCCGAGCAGTGGATACGTTCTATAGAGAGAATTTTTTAGTCTATTAGACTTAGTGATGAAGAGCGCCTGCTATGTGCTGGGTATCAGCTAACCGGACCAGCTAAGTATTGGTGGAAGACTAGACAGAGAATTATGCCGGTAGAGCAAGCGGCTCTAACCACTTGGAATGATTTTAAGGAGGCATATTATAAAAAGTACGCATACGATCAAATGGAAACTGAGGAAGAAAAAGCAAGGAAACTTTAGGGAGAACTTAAGTATGAACTGGGAATAGCAGTAGCTAGACATGAGGGACTGAGTTATGCAGAACTACTAGGACGAGTCCGTGAAATAGAGGCAGTGGTGCCTAATAAAGGAAAGATGGTAATGCCCATACCAGCACTAAACCAGACTTCAACCCAAAACCATCCCAACAATAATATCAACTATAAGGGAAAAAGGAAATGGGAGGGGAGTAGCAGTGATTGTAACCAGCACTACAACAAGCAAGGAAAACAGAATAGGACTCGGCAGAGTTTCCAACAGCCAGGAAAAGGAAGCAACTATGGAAAGAAAGTGTGGCAAAGAAAAAAATCACAGGGAAATAAACAATCAAGTCAGGGCAAGAGAAACCATCTACTAGGACAGCTGCAAGGGCAGCCAAGGAACGGTAATGTCACAGCCCCAAATCCCGAGGGATGGCAGAAGCCGGGGTGCGACTGGGGTTGGATTAAAGAAGCGGGGAAGAAGGGGACTAACTGATCATTCATACATAAGAGACTACATACAAACTATGAACAAAGCTTTATTTACATAAAGGAAGAGTTAGACTCAAAGGATTACGTGACTGAAAGTACACGGTAGATAAAACTAAGTTATAAGACAGATCTTAGTCTACAGTGAGTACATGTACGTTCATCAAAATACTAGAGTTTTGCAGCGGAAATGTGATTAATACTAACTAAAGTCTTCCTATGACAACTTTATTCAACCTTCGCCGCTTCCATCGCTTCAACCTGCACATTTAGAAAACATATGCAGGGCTAAGTACAAAAGTACTTAGTGGGCACGATGCCGAAAAATATATTCATAAGTATAAATAATCAGGCATCTCATAATCGTAGCACATCGGGGTTTTGTTGAAAAAAACCCGTGTCTACTAAACATTTTCTGACTCATTTGTATAAAGTATCTTGTACAAGCATTTTTCTGGTATGTTACGTTCAAATCTTGACCAATTCTCATTCACCGTGGCTGGTACCCCTCAACAGGGTATCACATACACCACAGGTTACAAAGTGCACTAACTCTGGAAAGCACTTAGCAGCTAACTCAGAGCCGATCGTTAACTAATAAATCTGGAAAACCCGAAGGTTAACTCAGATAGGTACAAGAGAACTCACATAAAATATTTAAACAGTTTATGCCATGATTATCACTTAAAAACACAGATATCAAAGCGATAAAGAAAGGTTTTAGAGCATTGCTCGTTTTATTTCATATATATAAAAGCCCACCTTGTAATACAGAACTAAAAAGCACTAGCTTCCGATCTTCTGATCTTCCGTCCTTTCCTTACTGCTGGCTTCCTCCTTCATCATAATATAATAACACTTAAAATCGGGTCGTAAAAGATAATCGATCATTAAAACTTGAAAAAGGTTTTAGTCGTTTCATTTCTTTAGGCAAATGCACGCTTACTAGTTTCATTTTAATTAAATGGGAACGAGACTCGAACAAATCCCGTTTAGAACTCGAAAGGTCTCATACTCGACTCTTAGGTCAGTAGAGAGGATAGTCGATAGCTTAAAACGACTTAAGAGATCAAAAGTAACTAAGTTGGAAAAGAAATCAACTTAGGAAATTAAATTTTAGTTCTTTAGACGATTTAGACAATTTCTCGCTTAACTAAACTTCTTTACTTTAACGGATACGAGATGAGATCTCATCTTGTTTGTTTAGCACTCAAGGCTCCTTTCTTGACACTGTGGTCAGTAGGAAGATAGTCGTCAAGTTATTACGGCTTAAATGATCGAAAGAAACTAAGTCGCGAACAAAACAACTTAGAAGAATGAAATCTGAAAAATTCACTTTCAAGGCAGTAACTCTGGGGGCTTCCCAGAACAGGGTATCTGGAAACAGGGGATAAGCCCTGTACCGTTGGAAAGCTTGGGATGTCTAGTTTACGTTTCAATTTACGGATCGCAAATCCGATGAACGAGCTAAAAGTTATTACAGTTTCCGGCAAGGGTCGCAAAACTGCCGCGCTAACCCTAGTTGCTCGATAGAATTGACGTATAACTTCTTAGGTTCGTTCTAAGTTCTCGTATTCGATTTCTTATGAAACTTGACCCTTAAGGCAGTCATCACGTACCCCCATACGTGCCCACTAAGTACTTTTGTACTTAGCCCTGCATATATTTTCTAAATGTGCAGGTTGAAGCGATGGAAGCGGCGAGGCTTGAATTAAGTTGTCTTAGGAAGACTTTAGTTAGTATGAATCACATTTCCGCTGCAAAACTCTAAACTTATGATGTTATGTATATTAGTAAAACACTGTGGTATAAGTTCTGTAATATAACCTAGTTTACCTTTTTGGGAACTTCGTCGAGTAATCCTTGAGATTAACTCTTCTTTTTGTAAATAAAGTCATGTTCATAGAATGTATGATGTCTCCTATGTATGTTTAAGTTCAGTTAGTCCTCTTTTTCCCCGCTTCTTTAATCCAACCCCAGTCGCACCCCGGCTTCTGCCGTCCCTCGGGATTTGGGGCTGTGACATCTCATAACTCAATTTCATCTCGATTCATTCAAGAATAAACTTATCATATCATTTTCTTCTTAAATTCAATTTCTATGAAATTTCTCTCAACATATATATCATATTTATATTTTTTGAAAAAGAAATAAACAAATAACAAGAACTAATTATTCTTCTAATTAATTTAAATCATCTTTAAATCTTCAAATTTCTATCAAGAACTTGAAGAATATATCTTCAAAAACTCATATTTTCATTAAGAACATCATATTTCATTTTTCTCTATTTTTCTCTATTTCATTCGATTATCAGCTCATTAAAATCAATAAAAATTACTAAAAATCATATCTTCAAATTTTCATGCTAAAAATTTATTCAAAAATTTTCTAACACATCATAGCATCATAATCTTCATCAATATCATCATATTTCATCAAAATTCATCAAAAATAATTTTTCTTCAAAATAAGCATAAATCGAAATTTATACTATAAATCATAAAAATTCATATCTCATCTAAAAACACATATAAATCATGTTTTCATGTATCATCATGCTTATAAACATCATCAAACTCATAAAATCCAAAAATCATATTTTTCTCATATTTTCTCTATTTTTATTCAATTAAATTGAATAAAAATTCAATAAATTCACCAAAAATTCTCATAAACACATGTATGCATATAAATCACATGAAAAATCATAATAAGCATATATCATAATCATATCATCAAATAATCTCAAGATCGCATCAAGAACTCATTTTCCTAATTTTTCTCATTTTAATCGATAAAAGCTTTTAACCTATCTTAGATTATTTTGTCTTTTAATCTCCTGAATCATGTTTATATCTTCATTTAGATCATTATATATCATCACAACCCTAAGGTTTGCCTATGCATAAAGTAAACCATGCATGATTTTCTTATTTCCTTGGTTTACATATACATATATACATCTTAAGAATTAATGAAATCATACTTAAAATAAATAGAACTTTATCTCTTATTGGCTTGAATTTTGGATGGCTTGGAGGATGAAAGATGATGGATTTGGTAACTCCTTTCCTTGCATAAAAATATATACAAGGTATCAAGGATCAAAGCTAAGATGATAAAGAACAAATCCCTTACTTGAAGAGCTATGAAAATCGATAGGTAGTAGAAGAAAAATAAGGGATTTCTTAGCTTGATTCAAGCTTGAAATAAAGACATAGATATAAACTTACTTCTTTTGATGATCTTTGAAAGATGGAGATGGAAAACTACATCAAAATCCTCAAAGCTTTATGCATGGATCATGGAGGAATTTTGTATGTATATATGTATATGTTTCGATGAAGATGAAGAAAAAATTAAGGGAGGGCTGCTCCTTTGCTTATTTTCGGTAGAGAGAGAGTTTAGGGAGTTTAGAGAGAGATGAATATGCATAATAATGCAAGGGGCATGTATCTACTTGATAACAAGATATAGAAAGATATGAGAGAGAGGAGATCGAGAGTGAGAGATTTGGAGAGAGAGGGAATCAAATGTGTTGGCCAAATGAGGGAGAGAGTAAGGTTCACTTGCTCTCTTGAGAGTGGCTTAGCAATTAGGAGTTACTATTTAGGATAAGCTCAAGGTTTAGTACTGTTAATTTCGCCCGGTTAATTTATTTTCCGGTAGAAAATATCCCCGTTATTTTACTTTATTCACTCAATTAATTTACAACCCTTCTCGTCTCTTTCTCGTCGTCCAAATTCTCTCTAATTCATCTTATATCTCCCAAAATAATTTTAGGAATCCAATGATATCATTTTTATACTTAGATTCCATTTAACGAATAAGTTCATAAAAACGGCTCGGCTAAACGAGTCGTTAAGCAACTTATTTTTTAAATCTTACTCAAATGATCTCGGAAAAATTCTCCGACTTATCTCAAAAGTCTTAGAATTAATTCTAGATTCCAATGAAACTAATTAGACTAAATTCAGAGTCGGTTGATAAATAGTGATTTTTCGGTTTACGTTACTATTCATCTAAACATGAAAGTTCTCAGAAAATTCTGAAATTCATACTCAAGCTCAAACTCATATAATAATACTCAAACAATGAATCACATACTCATTTCGAATAATCGAAACGAGAAAAATCCATATCAAAGCACGTAAGGGCATTTTCGTCATTTCACAGAAAATTTTATTTTCGCGAAAATTTTTAGCACTCAAAACTCATCATTTAGGCATATTAATTTAATTAATATGCACTTAAGAACTTAGAAAAGTTCTGGGTATTACAACTTAAAAACAAATAACCAAGCCGAAACTCACGTATCAACTACTGCAGCAAAACTCACATCCTTGTGTTACTATCCCGGAACAATTAGTGGGGAGCCACTCCCACTCAATTGATTCATCCTTTAATAGGACAAGGGGGCAATGTCTTTCAGTTCCTCCCAAGCCCAACTTATTGTGTACACTACCTTGGCTTGATCAGAGCTCAATGCCGATCGTAATAAAAATGGCAACCTGCTGCCAAGAGAAAACGGTAATACCATTTCTCAAGTAACCACAAGCTATGGACATAAAAACATTTAGCATGCATATCATTGTAAAAGCATTTGAGTTTAAAACCCGAAAAGTTACCTCGTGGGAATCTAACCCACACTTGAAAACATGAAACCCACATTTCACTTCTTGATAGATAAATTGGTTCCTTGAGTATTACTGTCGATGTCTCCTACAAGACGATCTTACAATCTTAGGTCTCTAATTAAAGAAAGACTAACGTAATTTACAATAATGTCCTAGGTCCACCTATTCCCGATTTATTCTCATATTAAAATCGATGTCATGTCATGAAACACACATAAAATGCTCAAATAATTATTTTGGAACATAATCTTTAATATAAATCACCAAAAATAATTAGTAAATTTTAGGGTTCATGTATATACATATAATCAGCATATATATCAATTAATAAAGTCAATACACTTAATCGAATTAATAAAATCGTGCAAAGTTGATTTTTAATATTAAGAAGTTCGCTGAGGCATTTATACGGACAATTGGCGGGCAATAAAGTACTTCCAAATAGCCATGTTGAACGTATCATACCAAACTGATCAAGGATCACAAAAATCTACGGATTATCATTCTGGAAAGCTTTCACTACATACTTTACTATGAAACTGACCTTATGTAAAAATTAGCTATGGTTTAGAAGCTACGATGAATTGAATAAGGGTAGTTACACAATAATTTCTCATCTTAATAAAAAACAACTCATAGACCAAAATTAGTAACTGTGATACCCCGAGTTATTATCCCTTTAAGAGAGCGTCTAATTAACCGAGTAAGCCCAAAGATGAGAATTTAGGAGTAAAATTTTTCTTTTCTAATCGATGAGTTTTGAATAAAACGTTTACATTGCCTTGTGAATCTTGTGTGATATTATCTGTTCTAATTATCTGAGATGATGATGATGTGATATGTTTGTTGAGTCGTTTATATGAAAATGAGTATGAGATTAAATTCCGGAAAAATCCTGAGAAGTTTGTTTAGTTAAGATAACATAACGTTAATCGCAGAGAAATATGTTTACGACGATGAACCTAGAATAGAATTAAAATTAGAACCTTCGAACTTAGAATTTCTTTTAAGATCACTGAGATAGGATAAGAACTTATCCGAGAATTGAGAAGAGAAATGAGGCATTAGTCTTGAAAAGGATTAATAAACGAATTAATAAGCCGATTAAATTCTTTTAAGAATTAAAGGACTAAAATGATCGAAGCCTTTAATCTTTTAATTTGAGACGTGAAATAGGATTGGGACGAGTTAGTGTCAAAAGTGAAACGAGAAGAGGTTAGACCCGTTAATAGAACAAAACGGAATTAATACGAATCGTTTTACCCGGAAAACCTTTACGACCGGATAATTAATACCCGTGACGACACGACGACGACACGTGTCATCCACCTCTCTCCCTCTCTCGCCACCTCACAACCCCTCTCCCATCATCTCTCAATTTCCAATACCAACAAGACATAGTGGTGTCTTGTACATGGTTTGCTTGAAGTATGCTTACAAGTTAACTTCAAATCACCTATCAAGTTTTGTTCTTTACAATTTCCAACAAAGTATACTTTTTCTCTTTATTGGATTTCAATTTTGTTCATCTAAGACAAGAGAGGAATGCAGCAACTCATTCATAACATTCCATCTCTCTCTCTCCATCGAAAACTCTCTCTCACAAAACAAAAGAAAAACTCTCTCAAACCCTCTCAAACTCTCTCTACTCTCGGCACTCCCTCTCTACACACACACTTTGATTTTTCTTCACATGCAACCATGGATTTAAGCTTATCATCCATGGAAATGAAGTAAAGAACACCATCCTCCATTCATTCCATCCATATTTTCAAAGAAAGGTACAAATTTCCAAGTTCTTGAAGTTGAATTCAAGAATTTTCCAACATTTTTCTTTATTTTGATTCCTAAAACTCTATGGATGATTAATCTTATATTCTTTCTTTTTCTTTGAGGATTCAAGAAGACATCCTTCTTCTTTTCAAGATCCAAGTTTTGAAGCTACCATTTCCATCCATTTCAATCCCAAGAGCCAAGAGAAGAATTTCCATTTATTTAAGTATGATTTCATTTGATTAGTTGTAAAAATGTATGTCTATAAGTCCTAAAGGAAAGATCTATGCATGCATGTTATTTAATTTATGTTTAGGCAAACTTAGGATATGCATGTGCTAATCGAGTGGGAAGAATTCGTTAGGAGAATCGAGCACTAGATATTAATCGATGAATTAAGAGAAGAAAAAGAAGCTAAAACCCTAAAAATTTAACAAATGCCGAAAATTAGAAGAAAAATAGGAAAAATATGAATTTTTGAGTCATTGTTATTTTGATGCTTGAATTGTTATTTTTATCATGTTAGTAATGAGATTATATGCATGCAAAATTGTGAAACAAATTGCATAGAAATAGGCATAAGTGCCGTGTGTTTTTGAAGAAAATGGAGAAATTATTTTGTTGATTTTGTTGATGTATTGAGTGATGTTTTGATCAATGAGATGATTGTATGTTATGTTAGTATAATCATACATGTGTTTAAGTGAAGAAAATGAGATTGCATGTTAAATTTTTGAAAGAAATTAAGTGTAGAAATAATAAAAATAATTGGATGTTTAAGTATTTCAATATATGTATGAATGATAGTTTGAATATAGAATAAAGATAGAAGTTTTGATAAAAAGACTTAAAATTGAAAAGCTTTTAATTAAATAAAAGATGAAAGATGTATAAAAGATTTATTAATTAAATACCTTGTATTAAAATTAAAGACTTGAAATTTTTACTAAAAATACAATAAAAAGATCTTCTATAATAAAGTGAAGAAATTCATAAAAATGTTTATCAAAAGATAAAGAAATTATTACGTAAGAAATAGCTTAAAGGTTTAAAACAATAAAGAAGAAATTATTAAAGAAATAAACAAAATAGAGAAAACCGAGTTTAAGAAGAATTAATCAATAAGAAATAAAAAGAAAGTTAATTTGAATAAAGAAAAGATGCTAGACGAGTTAAGATAGATACTCGTATAAGTTGATCGAGAAAATGAGAATAAAATAAGATGCCAAATAATAAGTTGATAGAAAATTAATTAAATAATTAATTGAGTACGTTAGTTCCAACCAAGCGAAGAAGAGATAAACCGAGGTAATAATTAAAGGAATAATAATGTTCAAGTTAAGAAATGAGAATCAAGTTTGAATTGAACAAGAAATTTATAATTTCATAAGAGTTTATTAAAAGCTAAGAGAATTTTTGTTAAATAAATAAAAGTTATAAAATACCTTATAAGATAGCGGATGTAGAACGAAGCGTTGTTTATATAGATAAGAAAGATAGAATTAATAGTTTAAGCCTTTATAAAAAGAATTGCATAATCGAGTTAGATTTTAAGGTCAAAATGGAATGCATGTTAATGTGTCTTGAAGTATGTTTGTTCTATAAGATTTCATTGTATGTGTGAATATGTGTTTAAATGCATGATAATATTATAATGTGAAATATGATTGAATTTGTATGATAAATGATTGTTTGTTAAAATGAGAATGAACTAAAGTCTTTGAAAGAAAGCTCGAGTAATAATTTGTATCAATAAAGTTATTAATTAGAACGAGAAAAGTATACGAAGTGAAGTAGTAGAGTTAACCTTTTCGAAGAGAGTTAATGAAATAAAGACGAGAACGTAAGATCTTTTAGAAAAGTTAGAACGAAGAGAGCGACGACTCAAATAGAAGTCCGTCAGTTAAAGTCCAACGCCTTTGTGTTCGTCTTTCATATATCTTATCGATCGATGTCGACCTATGAAGGATCGAGCCGGACGGATCGTTAAGCGAGGGCAAATAGCCCTAGACCACCTAGCTAGTTCTTCGGAAGTCAGGTGGGCTTTTCTGAACCAAAACAATATATGAAAATTAGTTATGCTATTGAATATTATGATATGTTTTTCAAATGTGATTGACTTGCCATTTTATTGAAGTTAGTATGTGTTATCATCTATTTGTATGAAGATGTGATTATCCTGTGAAAGCAGGAACCCACGTGTGGTATATGTCGAGGTGACTGTGAGCCTTGCTTCGGTTAGGCCGGTCACAGTGTTTGAGAAGGAGGCCTACTTCTCGACACATGAAGTTATTTGTGATAGATGATACATGCTATTATATTGTGTTATTTGACTGCGCAGTCTGTTTTAAATAAAAATGTTTTGGCATGCACAAGTAAAACCGTTTTCAAAACTGCTTATATACTTGTGATGTTTGGCAAGGCAAGTTAAATTGATATAGCTTTAAGAAGCATCTTTATTCAAATGTTTTGGCTTGTGTTCACTGAGTACGAAGTACTCAGCCCTGCGTGTGTTTCTAAACATGCAGGTTGACTGGATGGCGATGGCGTGGATACTTGGTGGTGTGGTTTGGTTTTGTTGGTTAAGTTTCGTAGAATTTCGGACTGGCATTTGTACGTCTTCATACGTGCAAGTGTTGGGAGTTGATGCTAATTTCCGTTGCAATCTTTTTGATTTAATGTCTGTTGATGTCAGTACTCTAATATTCATGTTTTTTATTCCGAGCGTTGTGCTCGAAGACTTTGAATGCTTGTTGAATTCGTAACCCCTTTATCTTGTAATCCCGAGCGATGGGCTCGTAACTTGGTTGTTGTTGAACATGAACCCTTACCTTGATGTATATATTCGTATGATTCCTCTTTTTGTTGGAATTCCCTTCCCATTAGCATGATTTACTTGTTTGAATTCCCGTTCAAAGTGAAGTTAAGATGCTCGGTTATTATTCTTTATGCTTTTGAAAACCAAATTCAATTGCCTTATATTCCGCCTTTGTTTTCCCCGAGCATGTTCCCTTTATTTGAGTTAGTTGTTAGTTTTTTAGGTTTGTTGTTGTTCGTAAGTCGCACCCCGAGAGTCGGGGCGTGACAGGTTGGTATCAGAGCAAGGCTCTTATTTGTTCTAAAGTCTGTTATTCTTTGATGAGTCAAGTCTAGATTTAATTCCTAGACTTATTTGAGTCAGTAAACCACACCAAGTTATCCTCCATCTCATCCGACAACCAGGTATGTCTTTTTCTAAAAGTTTTCTTTTCAAGTTAAAATGATGTTTGAGTTATTAAATGTTGAGAATTTTCTTTAAAGTTATTTTGTTGAGCTATGGTGTTTTGAGATGAATTTGTTAAGTTGTTTAATAGCTAGATTGCTTTAGAATGTCTACCCCTTTGTGAGTGTGTGTGAAAAGATCGAAAAGAATAAGGCGTGTGTGCGATTGGTTACGTGATTTGGAATTGCCCAAAACTCCCTCTTTGGAACGCAGAAATGAGTAGGTAGTAGAATTCGTAATATGTTCGATAGTTTGTTAAGTATGCTTATGCGTTTAAAATTCATATAGGATGGACAACGTTGATTGGATGCAAGAGTATTTGCACGCGAGAATGGAAAATAACGAATCTTTAGCAGAATTCTTAGCACGATACCATACGATTTGGGGAAAAGTTCAATATATGGACGTAGGACCGTTAGAAGGCATGACGCACCTGATTCAAGCGCTACCAGCAGAATGGAAGGACTGGGCAGCATCTCTTGTCTCTCGATTTCTAGGCTACCGTTACTTCGACCGAACCCTTTACGGCGACGTAAGTGCTTTTATCTCCGCGATTTCAGCTCGTTTTATGTCCTATGGTGCTCCTCCGCCCGAACCTTATGAAAATGATACTCCAAGCTTGTTGAATGACTTTGTTCGTAATCCTTCACCAATTCCTCCAAGTGGAACTGTTTCTCTCCACATCAATTCGCCGCCACGAACTAATCTTCACCCTCAGAATCCTCTTGCAGATTACCCATTTGTAAGTGGTGTGCTTTTTAACTTAATTTTCTTGATTCCTTTGTTTTCTGACTTATCAACATTGTAGCTGAATGGATGTGATGAAAATTCTTCTTCAAATGAAAACCAAATAGCTGCTTATATGAACCATCCGCAAGCAACCTTTTTGAGCCATCCTAGAGCAGAATCCTCTAGCCAAACCCGCTCAAGCGACGACAAAACAAATGGAAGCGAGCCAATTGATGCAGCGACTGTAGGAATCGGATATCTTCAGCCTCTACCTAACAATGTTTTTCCTACCCAGCCACGGATCGAATCTGAGCTAGCTGCGATGAATTATACCCTAGAAGAGTGTGAAGAAGCCTTGAGAGAAGCCGAACGTGAGTGTTTCGCCATAGAAGATGATAATGTCGAGGAAGATGACGTGCTGTTTGAAGGACAAATGCGTGAAGAGGAAGAAGAAGAGGAGGAAGAAGACCCGGAAGAAGATGAGGAAATTGTAGAGCACTACGGAGTGGATTCCGAAGCGGAACAGTATGATGATAGCGGACCAAGTGAAGATGACTCCTATGCATAGGAATGTTCCAAGAAAGCTGTCGAATTCAATCGTTTTTAAATCGAGTGTGTTGAGAGTTGAACTCTTTTATTTTTCTTTTAGTTGTGTTGTAACCTATGATGAAGACTATCATAATTTGACTAGGAAAAAGGGAAATGTTTTCCAAAGTAAATTCCCTAGGTGTTATAAGTCCTAGGAAAGGCCGCTGTTAAGCGTTTGGAAGTTAAAACATTTAGATCTTTGAATTGAAGTTGAAATTTCTGAGTTATTGAATCAAATTGAATATTTGAATATGAAGTGATGATATTTGCTCTGTGATTATGACTGATTGTTTCAAGAATATATGATGATGATATGAATATATGATGATATGAGTATGTGACAATTATTAGAAACTGAATGAGATGCATATATATATGAGAAATTGAAGTGATGAATTGCTTAAGAAAGTTTTAAATTGTTGTTATTTATCTAAGTACCGATTAGAATCGTGTTCCTCCCAAAAGATAAATGTGTTCAGAATCGAGAAAGGTTCCCTGTAAGCTAAAAATCTAGAGTGGTTAAAGTTTTTTCCCTCGTTTTAAATCTTTAGAATGCCGCCAAGACGTAGAAACGTCAGGATTCCCGAAAATAATGCAGAAGGGCAGCGCGACCCTACTCCGCCCCCTCAAAACGAAAGACGAGTCGAAGAGTTGTTTCTCCGACAAAATCCCCCTACGTTCGACGGTAAAGGTAGTCCGGCTGATGCCGAAGACTGGATTCGTTCTTTAGAGCGAATTTTTCGTTTCCTTCATTGTTCCGATCGCGAGCGTTTGGAATGCATGGCGTATCAGCTTAAAGGAACAGCCAATTATTGGTGGGAAGCAAAGCAAAGGATGTATTCTCCCGAAGAACGCGAAGAGTTGTCATGGGATCAGTTTAAGGAAGCGTTGTACGAAAAGTTTGTGCCAAGAAGTTATCGTAAGCAGAAATCCAATGAGTTTACCAATCTGAAGCAAGGAAAAAGATCTGTAGCCGAGTACGACCGAGAATTTTGTGAGTTAGCTCGTTTTGCGCCCGATATGGTCGATACCGACGAGAAAATGTGCGAGTTGTTTAGAGCAGGACTTAGGCAAGATATTCGAGTAGTTCTCGCCAGCCAAAGTGGTTTGACATACGTCGAAGCTTTAAACCGAGCTTTAGATATGGAGTTAGCAATGCAACCGGAAAAAGGATTGCAACCCCCAGCGAATCCCCAACCCCAAAACCAGATGATCACAACCGCGTCTGCTCAACAACCCCAGTTCGGCCAATACGGAAAGAGGAAAGGGAAATGGATTAGTGGAACCCAACCAACCAAGAAGCAATGGCAAGGAAAGAGCCAACCGCAGCCACAGAAGGGAAAGACACCGCAAACGAACCGAGGCAACCTACCCATCGGACCTTTAGGATTCCTTCCCTGTGCGAAATGCGGAAAGATGCATCAAGGCGTTTGTAAGAGTGGAAGCAACGTTTGCTACACTTGTGGTCAGCCTGGTCATTTCTCGAACCAGTGCCCAAGTAAGCAACAAGGGTTTAGAAGCGGAAGACCAAACCAGTTCCAGCCATCGCAAATGAAAGCTATCGAGGCAGCCCCTCTTCAGAAGTTTGTTCCACGTCAACGTAAGCCGCCGTAGCCAAGGCAGCAACCTCCTCAGCAAGAACCGCCGCTTTTTCAAAGAACGTACGCAATTGAACAGAAACCGCAGGAGAAGGAGAAAGGAAATCTGGCAGGTATGGAAAAGCTTAACAACGTACCTGTTATTGTTTTGTTTGATACCGGAGCTTCGCATTCGTTTATATCTAGTATCTGCGTAGAGAACCTAAAACTAAAAGTAGAAGAATCGAATCAGATGCTTAGTGTCGCAACCCCTTTAGGAAAATCTGCGTTAGTTTCGCATGTTTGCTCGAACCTAGAATTTGAAGTCGAAAACCGTAGGTTAGTCGCGAAATCCCTGAATGTAATCCAGATGCGTGACGTCGATATAATCCTAGGAATGGATTGTTAACCGAGAATTTTGCGACGATTCGATACGATTTGAGGCAGATATCGTTTAAATCCCCTGGAGAAGAGTTAACCATAGATTTCGGAATGGAAAAGAGAGTGAAAAAGAGCGTGCCGATAATTTCAGCCATGAAAGCGCAGAGATTGATGCAGAAGAAAGGAACCCAAGCGTACCTAGTCTATCTGAATAAGGACGAAAATCATGAGTTAAGTATCGACGATGTTCCAATCGTAAGAGAATTCAAGGATGTGTTTCCTGAAGTGTTACCAGGTTTACCCCCTGATCGTCAGTTAGAGTTTTCAATTGATTTAGAACCAGGATCAGCCCCGATATCCAAGGCACCGTATCAAATGGCCACAAAGGAACTTCAAGAGTTGAAGATCCAACTGCAAGAATTGTTGGACTTAGGCTACATTCGACCGAGTGTATCGCCTTGGGGTGCTCCGATTTTGTTCGTGAAAAAGAAAGACGGTAGTTTAAGGATGTGCATAGACTACCGAGAGTTAAACAAGATTACGTTGAAGA
Source organism: Schizonepeta tenuifolia (assembly GCA_029490685.1). Taxonomy (NCBI): domain Eukaryota; kingdom Viridiplantae; phylum Streptophyta; class Magnoliopsida; order Lamiales; family Lamiaceae; genus Schizonepeta; species Schizonepeta tenuifolia. The sequence continues at coordinate 104,724,302 of CM055955.1, forward strand.
ACAAATATCCTTTGCCAAGGATAGATAATTTGTTTAACAAGCTAAAAGGAGCCGGTGTTTTCTCCAAGATTGACTTAAGGTCTGGATACCACCAACTGAAGATCAAGCAAGAAGATATTCCGAAGACTGCTTTTAGAACGAGATATGGACATTACGAATTCATAGTAATGCCATTTGGATTAACAAATGCCCCGGCAGTGTTCATGGATATGATGAATAGAGTTTTTCACGAATATTTGGACAAGTTCGTGATTGTCTTTATAGACGATATTTTGGTGTATTCAAGGAGTGAAGCTGAGCATGAAGAGCATTTAAGAATCGTGTTAGAAACGCTTAGAACGGAAAAGCTATATGCCAAATTCAGTAAGTGCGAATTTTGGTTGAAGGCAGTAAATTTCTTAGGACATGTAGTTTCGTCCAAAGGCATCCAAGTAAATATGGAGAAGGTGAAAGTTGTGCAGGATTGGAAGTCCCCAACGTCAGTACATGAAATCCGTAGTTTTCTTGGTTTAGCAGGATACTACCGGAGATTCATTGAAAGATTTTCTAAGATCGCAAAGCCGATGACGAGCCTGTTGAAGAAAGAAACGAAGTTCACATGGACGGAAGAGTGTGAGAAAAGTTTTCAAGAACTCAAGACGAGATTGATGACAGCCCCAATTCTAGCCCTACCCGAGCCAGATAAAGATTATGTTGTTTATACCGATGCATCTGCTCAAGGACTAGGATGCATGTTAATGCAAAATGGGAAAGTGATTGCATATGCGTCCAGGCAGCTCAAACCTCACGAAGAGAAGTATCCAACCCACGACCTAGAATTAGCAGCCGTCGTTCATGCTTTGAAGATATGACGACATTACCTTTATGGAGCGAAGTGTGAAATATTCTCAGATCACAAAAGCCTGAAGTACTTCTTCGAGCAGAAGGAGTTAAACATGAGACAAAGGAGATGGCTTGAGTTAGTGAAAGACTACGATTGCAAGATATCTTACCATCCCGGTAAAGCGAACGTAGTAGCCGATGCGTTAAGTAGAAAGAGAAGGAAGGAAAAGTCGAATAGGATAGAGTTAGGATTTCTTTTAACCGATGAAGTCGAGTTGATCGAAGAGTTTGCGAAGATGGAAATTGAAGTAATCGTACCGCCAGCGACAGTAGATCAAGTAATTGCTACCTTAGTAGTGATGCCTGACTTAAGAACCCGTATCGTAGAAGGCCAAAGAAGAGACGGAGAATTAGAAAAGCTACGAAGCAACGTGAGGAGTGGAGAAGTTAAAGATTTTGCCGAATCAAGTGATAATGCGTTGTTGTATCAAGGAAGAATTTGTGTGCCTAACGATGACAAGTAGAAAAATGAGATAATGAGTGAAGCTCATGAAACCCCGTATACAGCTCACCCCGGCAGCACAAAGATGTACCAAGACCTAAAGAACCAGTTTTGGTGGAACGGAATGAAGACGGATGTGGCATTATTCGTTGAAAGATGTTTAGCTTGCCAGCAAGTGAAGTCCTTACATCAAAGACCGTATCGACCTCTACAATTGTTACCCGTCCCAGAGTGGAAGTGGGATGGAATCATAATGGATTTTGTAACAGGATTGCCAAGATCAAGAAGAGGAAATACAGTAGTATGGGTAATAATGGATAGGTTGACGAAGTCTGCTCATTTCATACCTATTCCACATACCTATGGATCAGCCAAGTTAGCCGAGATCTACATCAAAGAAATTGTGAAGTTGCATGGAATTCCGAAGACGATTACCTCTGATAGAGATTCGAAGTTCACCGCCTATTTTTGGGAAAGTTTCCATAAAGAGTTAGGAACCCAATTGCAGTTTAGCACTGCTTACCACCCTCAAACCGATGGTCAGTCCGAGTGAACGATCCAAATTCTTGAGGATATGTTGAGAGCCGTCTTGTTAGATAAAGGAGTCGAGTGGGAAAAAGTTTTACCTTTTGTTGAGTTCGCATATAACAATAGCTATCAGAATACGATAGGAATGGCCCCGTATGAAGCTCTTTACGTAAAGAAGTGTAGATCGTCGTTGTATTGGAATGAAGTCGGTGAAAGGAAAGTGTTAGGGCAAGAAGCGATTGAGGAAATGATAGAATTTGTACGTCAGATCCGTGAAAAGATTAAGGAAGCTCAGAGTCGACAGAAGTCGTATGCCGATAATCGAAGATCTAAGTTAGAATTTAAAGAAGGAGATAAGGTGTTTTTGAAAGTATCCCCCTCGAAAGGAGTTTATCGTTTTGGAGTTAAAGAAAAGCTTAGACCTCGTTTTATAGGACCGTGCGAGATCCTTGAGAGGATTGGATCCGTATCGTATCGTTTAGCGTTACCACCTAGTTTCGGAAGTTCGCATAACGTGTTTCACGTATCGCAGTTAGGAAAATATATCTTTGACCCGAAGCATGTAATACGTCAAGAAGATGCTGAGATGAAGCCCGATCTAAGCTACGAAGAGAAACCCGAAGAGATTTTAGATTATAAAGTCCAGGAGCTTAGAACGAAATCGATTCCCTTAGTGAAAGTCAAGTGGTGTCATCACGATCTTGAAGAAGCCACTTGGGAGCTCGAAGAAAAGATGAAAGCAAAGTATCCCGAGTTTTTCTTAAGGTCAGTAAATTTCGGGACGAAATTCTTTTTAAGAGGGTGAGGATGTGATACCCCGAGTTTTTATCCCTTTAAGAGAGCGTCTAATTAACCGAGTAAGCCCAAAGATGAGAATTTAGGAGTAAAATTTTTCTTTTCTAATCGATGAGTTTTGAATAAAACGTTTACATTGCCTTGTGAATCTTGTGTGAATTTATCTGTTCTAATTATCTGAGATGATGATGATGTGATATGTTTGTTGAGTCGTTTATATGAAAATGAGTATGAGACTAAATTCCGGAAAAATCCCGAGAAGTTTGTTTAGTTAAGATAACATAACGTTAATCGCCGAGAAATATGTTTACGCCGATGAACCTAGAATAGAATTAAAAATTAGAACCTTCGAACTTAGAATTTCTTTTAAGATCGATGAGATAGGATAAGAACTTATCCGAGAATTGAGAAGAGAAATGAGGCATTAGTCTTGAAAAGGATTAATAAACGAATTAATAAGCCGATTAAATTCTTTTAAGAATTAAAGGACTAAAATGATCGAAGCCTTTAATCTTTTAATTTGAGACGTGAAATAGGATTGGGACGAGTTAGTGTCAAAAGTGAAACGAGAAGAGGTTAGACCCGTTAATAGAACAAAACGGAATTAATACGAATCGTTTTACCCGGAAAATCTTTACGACCGGATAATTAATACCCGTGACGACACGACGACGACACGTGTCATCCACCTCTCTCCCTCTCTCGCCACCTCACAACCGCTCTCCCATCATCTCTCAATTTCCAAGACCAACAAGACATAGTGGTGTCTTGTATATGATTTGCTTGAAGTATGCTTACAAGTTAACTTCAAATCACCTATCAAGTTTTGTTCTTTACAATTTCCAACAAAGTATACTTTTTCTCTTTATTGGATTTCAATTTTGTTCATCTAAGACAAGAGAGGAATGCAGCAACTCATTCATAACATTCCATCTCTCTCTCTCCATCGAAAACTCTCTCTCACAAAACAAAAGAAAAACTCTCTCAAACCCTCTCAAACTCTCTCTACTCTCGGCATTCCCTCTCTACACACACACTTTGATTTTTCTTCACATGCAACCATGGATTCAAGCTTATCATCCATGGAAATGAAGTAAAGAACACCATCCTCCATCCATTCCATCCATATTTTCAAAGAAAGGTACAAATTTCCAAGTTCTTGAAGTTGAATTCAAGAATTTTCCAACATTTTTCTTTATTTTGATTCCTAAAACCCTATGGATGATTAATCCTATATTCTTTCTTTTTCTTTGAGGATTCAAGAAGACATCCTTCTTCTTTTCAAGATCCAAGCTTTGAAGCTACCATTTCCATCCATTTCAATCCCAAGAGCCAAGAGAAGAATTTTCATTTATTTAAGTATGATTTCATTTGATTAGTTGTAAAAATGTATGTCTATAAGTCCTAAAGGAAAGATCTATGCATGCATGTTATTTAATTTATGTTTAGGCAAACTTAGGATATGCATGTGCTAATCGAGTGGGAAGAATTCGTTAGGAGAATCGAGCACTAGATATTAATCGATGAATTAAGAGAAGAAAAAGAAGTTAAAACCCTAAAAATGTAATAAATGCCGAAAATTAGAAGAAAAAAAGGAAAAATATGAATTTTTGAGTTATTGTTATTTTGATGCTTGAATTGTTATTTTTATCATGTTAGTAATGAGATTATATGCATGAAAAATTGAGAAACAAATTGCATAGAAATAGGCATAAGTGCCGTGTGTTTTTGAAGAAAATGGAGAAATTATTTTGTTGATTTTGTTGATGTATTGAGTGATGTTTTGATCAATGAGATGATTGTATGTTATGTTAGTATAATCATACATGTGTTTAAGTGAAGAAAATGAGATTGCATGTTAAATTTTTGAAAGAAATTAAGTGTAGAAATAATAAAAATAATTGGATGTTTAAGTATTTCAATATATGTATGAATGATAGTTTGAATATAGAATAAAGATAGAAGTTTTGATAAAAAGACTTAGAATTGAAAAGCTTTTAATTAAATAAAAGATGAAAGATGTATAAAAGATTTATTAATTAAATACCTTGTATTAAAATTAAAGACTTGAAATTTTTACTAAAAATACAATAAAAAGATCTTCTATAATAAAGTGAAGAAATTCATAAAAATGTTTATCAAAAGATAAAGAAATTATTACGTAAGAAATAGCTTAAAGGTTTAAAACAATAAAGAAGAAATTATTAAAGAAATAAACAAAATAGAGAAAACCGAGTTTAAGAAGAATTAATCGATAAGAAATAAAAAGAAAGTTAATTTGAATAAAGAAAAGATGCTAGACGAGTTAAGATAGATACTCGTATAAGTTGATCGAGAAAATGAGAATAAAATAAGATGCCAAATAATAAGTTGATAGAAAATTAATTAAATAATTAATTGAGTACGTTAGTTCCAACCAAGCGAAGAAGAGATAAACCGAGGTAATAATTAAAGGAATAATAATGTTCAAGTTAAGAAATGAGAATCAAGTTTGAATTGAACAAGAAATTTATAATTTCATAAGAGTTTATTAAAAGCTAAGAGAATTTTTGTTAAATAAATAAAAGTTATAAAATACCTTATAAGATAGCGGATGTAGAACGAAGCGTTGTGTATATAGATAAGAAAGATAGAATTAATAGTTTAAGCCTTCATAAAAAGAATTGCATAATCGAGTTAGATTTTAAGGTCAAAATGGAATGCATGTTAATGTGTCTTGAAGTATGTTTGTTCTATAAGATTTCATTGTATGTGTGAATATGTGTTTAAATGCATGATAATATTATAATGTGAAATATGATTCAATTTGTATGATAAATGATTGTTTGTTAAAATGAGAATGAACTAAAGTCTTTGAAAGAAAGCTCGAGTAATAATTTGTATCAATAAAGTTATTAATTAGAACGAGAAAAGTATACGAAGTGAAGTAGTAGAGTTAACCTTTTCGAATAGAGTTAATGAAATAAAGACGAGAACGTAAGATCTTTTAGAAAAGTTAGAACGAAGAGAGCGACGACTCAAATAGTTATGCTATTGAATATTATGATATGTTTTTCAAATGTGATTGACTTGCCATTTTATTGAAGTTAGTATGTGTTATCATCTATTTGTATGAAGATGTGATTATCCTGTAAAAGCAGGAACCCACGTGTGGTATATGTTGAGGTGACTGTGAGCCTTACTTCGGTTAGGCCGGTCACAGTGTTTGAGAAGGAGGCCTACTTCTCGACACATGAAATTATTTGTGATAGATGATACATGCTATTATATTGTGTTATTTGACTGCGCAGTCCGTTTTAAATAAAAATGTTTTGGCATGCACAAGTAAAACCGTTTTCAAAACTACTTATATACTTGTGATGTTTGGCAAGGCAAGTTAAATTGATATAGCTTTAAGAAGCATCTTTATTCAAATGTTTTGGCTTGTGTTCACTGAGTACGAAGTACTCAGCCCTGCGTGTGTTTCTAAACATGCAGGTTGACTGGATGGCGATGGCGTGGATACTTGGTGGTGTGGTTTGGTTTTGTTGGTTAAGTTTGGTAGAATTTCGGACTGACATTTGTACGTCTTCATACGTGCAAGTGTTAGGAGTTGATGCTAATTTCCGCTGCAATCTTTTTGATTTAATGTCTGTTGATGTCAGTACTCTAATATTCATGTTTTTGATTCCGAGCGTTGTGCTCGAAGACTTTGAATTCTTGTTGAATTCGTAACCCCTTTATCTTGTAATCCCGAGCGATGGGCTCGTAACTTGGTTGTTGTTGAACATGAACCCTTACCTTGATGTATATATTCGTATGATTCCTCTTTTTGTTGGAATTCCCTTCCCATCAGCATGATTTACTTGTTTGAATTCCCGTTCAAAGTTAAGTTAAGATGCTCGGTTATTATTCTTTATGCTTTTGAAAACCAAATTCGATTGCCTTATATTCCGCCTTTGTTTTCCCCGAGCATGTTCCCTTTATTTGAGTTAGTTGTTAGTTGTTTAGGTTTGTTGTTGTTCGTAAGTCGCACCCCGAGAGTCGGGGCGTGGCAGTAACACATGCTCAAAGATTATGCAATTTAATACCTAATTCACCTTCATTATTTTGGGAACAAGTTTTAAGATCAAGATAATATATTTATAAGCCAAAAATCATTTTTGTATTCATGTTCATGCTTGAATAATCTGTATAGCTTTCTATCAAACAGTTGGCGTGCAGCGACTTGTGATTTTCATTCATCATCCATATTCTAGAGGTTCTTTGATTCACGGTATACTTGACATGATGATGCATTTCTTATCATTACAGAGACATTGCTAACTCTATTTGAACATACAATTGAATTTAATAGAAAATATTCAACGGTTTGAAAGTTATTCTTATCGGAAGGTGACTACGCAGTTTCAAAAACTGTTCGTGCAACCATTTTCTAGGAGGTACTATGTTCAGTTTACAATATTAAACCTTCAAATTTTGCAGGCACATAGAAGGCATGGCATAGAACAACATATAAAAATTTCAAAACATTTGAAGCAATCTAACCTACTGAAAAAGCTATCGACTTAACTCAACAACTTACTGTAAAATATACGAAGCTACACATCCATATCTTAAATCTTGAAGTCTAGCTTTCTCTTCTCCAAGTCGAAATTCTTAACGAATATTCGTCAAATATTATATATCGTGCAGATTATACATCAAGAAGTATACGGGGGTCGATTCCCGACATATTCGACGGCACATAAGCTCATAATTATCAAGCAAGAACGAAACTAAGAGTTCGCAAGATACCTAGCTTCAAGTCTATCAACTCTCAATTTCTCTCTCTCGATGTCTCACTGCCCAGCCCTCGCTCTCCTTCCTATTGTCGAGTTGTTGCTGCTCCTATGCCTCTCCGTGGAGTTCCGATGGCGACGGTGACAAGGTGGCGGTAGGAAACGGTGATCTGTGGGGTGAAGGTGGTAGTGTGGCGATAGAACAACAGGAGAGAATAGTGAAGAGATGGAAATGAAGTTTGTGGGCTGAAGGTGTGTGTCTGCTTTTAATAAAGAAGTACGAGTGAGGGGTGGGAGTCTGGGAGATGATTTTGCTGTTGCTACGGTTGAGAAGTGTAGAAGAAATGTTTCTTCTTTTAGTTTCTAAAATGATTGTAATGCAGAGAAAATGAGAGGGGAAAAGAGAGATGACGTTGGGAGTTGGGGTAGTAGGTGTAATTGATGAGTTTTAACTATTATGAGACTATTCTAACATTAAAATTTTCCTTCTTCCCGAGAGGTCATCTGCTCCCTCACTTCCTTATTTGTTTTGTAGTACTTGTTTTTATTGACTACACTTTGTTGCACTCCTTCTACCCATAAATTCGCACACACAACTCACACACACGTGTACATTAGCACACCACACACACAATACACATACATGCATATATATATTTATATATATATATATATATATATATATATAGAGAGAGAGAGAGAGAGAGAGCTGATATGCTACTCACCTACCGTGAGCACCGTTCGTGGGAACCACCCTCGATTTATCCACATCAACATCATTTTATTTAATCTTTGCTATTGCATTTTAATCTAATACATTAAAAAATGTTATTGAAATCATTAAATTAAAAATTACATAAAATCAATGCTTGATTTGTTTATCTATTCATTTCTTTGACATTAAAGGGAAAAACAATAAATCGAGCATTGATTTTTATGTTATTTTTTAATTTAATGATGTCAATAATATTTTTTAAGGTATTAGATTTCAATTCAATAGCAAAAATTAAATAAAATGATGTTGATATGGATAAATCGAGAGTGATGCCCACGAACAGTGCTCACGGTAGGTGAGTAGCATATCATCTCTCTCTCTCTCTCTCTCTCTCTCTCTCTATATATATATATATATATATATATATATATATATATAACTCATGCACACACCTATAAATATATACATATAATATTATATTATAAATATTTATCAATTAATTTTCTTCTTGAACCGTGGCTCGTCGTTCCTTAGTCGAATTATATTTCCAATAGAATATTCAAATAGAATTTAATATTATGATTCTAACGAGCCCAATATTGAATATTAAATCTTATACTTAATTTCCTAAATATAAATGATAAGTATATGAGAAAAATTCGCCTTATTATAAATATAATTTGAATCACATACGATTAATTATTTCTAATTGATTAGAGCAGCATATTCACGTAATCACACGAGCACATAATTAAAAATCACATTTTCATATATCAATTTTAATGAAACCATAAGAAAAAAATGAAACACATATAATTATGCAATGCATGATGCAATCAAATTCTAAATTTCTTTTCTTAAATTAAAATCCGGGAAATAGGGACCTTCTAATGGTTATCTTATTCTTAAATAAATATTTTTCTAATGATGAAAATTCGGGCTTTTACATCCTACCCTTCTTATAAAAATTTCGTCCTCGAAATTACGTACCTCTAACGGGTAAGTCAGGGTATAACTTTTTCATTTTGGATTCTAGCTCCCATGTGGCTTCCTCTTGTCCGTGGCGCATCTACTGGACCTTAACTAAGGGAATTTGCTTATCTCTAAGCACTTGTACTTTTCTATTGAGTATACACTCGGGGCCTTCTTCATAACTTAAATCTTGACTGAGAACTAGATCATCGCGACGGATTATGTGTTTTGGATCAAACACATGCTTTCGTAGTTGCGAGACATGGAAAACATCGTGCACATCATTGAGACTTGGCGGCAAAACTAACTTGTAGGCGACTTGGCCAATTCTTTCTAGAATCTCAAAAGGTCCTATAAACCTAGGGCGCAACTTCCCCCTTCTTGCTAAAACATATCATGCCTTTTGTAGGTGAGACTTTTAGAAAAACTTTGTCTCCAACTTGAAAACTTAGTTCAGTCCGGCTCTCATCAACGTAGGACTTTTGTCGATCTTAAGCCTCCTTGATTCATTGGCGAATTCGTTCTACAATCTCGATCATTTCCTGCACCATTGCTGGCCCTATCATCTTCCTTTCACCAACATCATCCCAGTGTAGTGGTGACCTACACCTACGTCCGTATAGAGCTTCGTATGGAGCCATTCCGATGGTCGCTTGATAACTATTGTTGTAAACGAACTCGATTAGCGGTATATGATTCTCTCATTGTCCTCCATAATCTAGAGTGACAGTCCTCAACATATCTTGTAGAACTTGAATTGTTCGTTCAGACTGCTCATCGGTCTGAGGATGGTAAGCAGTGCTAAACTTAAGATGTGTTCCCAAAGCGTCTTGCATGCTGGTCCAAAATCTAGAGATAAATCTAGAGTCTCTATTAGATATGATCGTATTAGGCATACCGTGCAATCGCACTATCCCCTTAACATATAGTTTCGCAAGCTTATCTAAGCTCCAGGTCATTTGTACAGGTAAAAAGTGTGCTGACTTAGTTAATTGATCAATGATGACCCATATTGCCGTATTTCTGTGATTTGACCTAGGCAAACTTACCACGAAAACCATGGTGATATTTTCTCATTTCCACTTAGGTATGTCAAGAGGTTGCAAAGTCCCATAGGGTCGTTTGTGAAGTGGCTTGACTTGTTGACAAGCTAAACATCTTTCTACGTAAGCGGCGATGTCTTTCTTCATGCCTTCCCACCAGAAACTTTATTTCAAGTCCTGGTACATTTTTGTTCCTCCTGGATGAGCTGTATAAGGAGTGTCGTGAGCCTCACTCATTATTTCTTCTCTTAGGCCTTCGCTATTCGGAACGCAAATCCTATCTTTGAACAAAAGGGCATTGTCGGCTGCCTCTCTGAATTCTCCTTGACTATTCATCCTAGACTTAAGTCGCATCTTTTCTAGGAATTTGCACTTACATTGAGCACTCACTATTCTCTCTCGGAGATCTGGTCTTGCCGTAATGGCGGCAATACATTCTTGTATCGTCTCTGGAGTATGTACCTCGTCGATTCTAAGTCGTTCTAGCTCTTGTATGAATTTATTCTCTTCAGTAAGAAGATATCCTAACTTCTCTTGGGGTTGGCGACTTAAAGCATCTGCCACAAACGTTGGCTTTTCCTAGGTGATAGTTGATCGTTATATCGTAGTCCTTGACTAGCTCGAGCCATCTTTGTTGTCTCATGTTCAACTCCTTTTGCTCGAAGAAGTATTTCAAACTCTTGTGATCGGTGAATATTTCACACTTAGCTCCATAAAGGTAATGTCGCCATATCTTTAGTGCGTGAACAATGGCTGCTAGCTCTAGATCATGCATAGGGTATTTTAGCACATTTGGTCGCAACTAACGTGACACGTACGCCACAAATTTCCGTCCTTGCATTAGTACACAACCTAAACCTTGTTTAAAAGCATCGGTGTAGACGATATATCCTTCATTCCCTTCCGGAATCGTAAGTACTAGTGCAGTGGTGAGTTTCTTCTTCAGTTCCTGAAAACTAGCCTCACATTCAGGAGTCCATGTGAAAGCAACTTCTTTCTTAAGCAATTGCATCATTGGTTTAGCGATCTTGGAGAAAACAGTGGCTCCCTTCACTTGGTCAAACAAATCATCAATTCTTGGCAACAGGTAACGGTTCTTAATTGTCAGCTTGTTCAACTCTCTATAGTCGATGCACATGCGAAGGGATCCATCCGTCTTTCTTCTTCACAAACAAAACTGGGGCTCCATAAGGTGAAACACTAGGTCAAATGAATCCTAGGTTAAGAAGTTCTTGTAATTGCACCTTCAATTCATGTAGTTCTTTTGGTGCCATTCGATATGGTGACTTTGATATTGGTGCTGCTACAGTTCTAAATCGATTGTAAATTCTACTTGCTTATCTGAAGGTAGACATGGCAACTCTTGCCGAAACACATCTGGGTAATCACATACTATAGGTGTTTCCTCAACTGTGGACATCAACTCCTGGTCTCCTTACAAACTAACAAAGAAAGTTTGGTAGTTTCCTTTCGTGAGCAGTTTCATGGCTTTCATCGCAAAAATAATCGATATTCGACGACTGCTTCCTACTTTCGCTACGTAGAATTTTGTCAGTTCCTTGCCCGGAGGTTGGAAAGAAATCTCTCTATTCAGGGTCCTCCTCCGGATCCTCATCCGGGTCCTCCTCCGGATCCTCGTCTGGATCCTCCTCCTCTAACTCTGAACCAAAGACGAGCTGGAGTGCCTCGTCCTCCCTCAGAGTAGAGCCGTCAGAAAGTGTAAGTAGAGGTGGTGATGGTGCCTCCAGAACTGTCTCCTCTAAGTCTGAAATAAGGAAGTCCTCACTGGTCTCTACTGCACGCTTCTTTAGGCGAAGAAGGTGCTCTGGAACGGAACCCGACTCGTACTCCTCCCTAGAACGGACTCTGGATGGTCCTGCCTCTAACTGTCCTCTGACTACCTCCCACTTCGTGCAAATCTCCTCAAGCGGCGTCGGTGGAAATGACAGCTCTAACATAGCGGCAAGCTCCACGTCTATCCCCTGGCTCCCTGACCCTGTCTCAAACAGTCCTGTCTCAAAAGGTCCTTGAACTCTCACACTGGGCTCGGGCAAAAGGGAGTAGATAACCCTAACAGGGCAGCTGTCTCTGCGTCAATCTCTACGAGTCCTGGTCCTGGGATCAACTCCTCAAGTGGTCCAAGTGGAAGTGGTAGCTCTGGTGTAGCTGCGGGCTCCTCGTCCTCCTCTAACTGCTCTGCCTCCGAGTCCAACTCCTCACTAAGCACAAAGTCTGGTGGTATCTCTAATAACGCGGCCAACTCTGGGTACAAGTCTAAAGGCTCTGGCTCGGTAATTGCTGGGAAGTGACGGTAAGGAACATGTGGCTCAAAAGGGACTGGAACCATGAGCCTGCTGTCCAAGAAACGCTCGTGTATAAATAGAGCGAATCACGAGTAGTTGCCCGTCGGCTCTGTGTCGTCGCTGAAAACCCCAAGGAAAAACCATGCCACGCGGTGCGCCCAACCGCGCCACTCGTCCGGCAGTTGCACAATCAGATCGGATATCGCCTGACTCTCTGAGATGAAGTGCCGTGCTGCATAGTAAACCGACGAGAAGTTACTCACTATCTGTCCTACATCCTCCACACCATAATCTGCCTCATAATCGTGGTAATCATCCTGTAAAGTATCTGCTAGGGTACGCAGTGGCAAAGGTGCGCTCTTCCGAGCTGTAACGCGTCTCCTTACCATCCTACAAAAGTTTTTAAAGATACACGGATCAGTAACAGGTAGGGAAATAACTTATCTTAATGAAATACTTAAATTACAAAATGAACATTCCTTATTCAATTGTAATATCACCACTTAAACAACCACTTATCATAACATCTAGCAATTCAAGAAATTGCACTCAAACAATATATATAAATAAAATTTCAAGATTTTATTTTCATCTTTTATCTTATTATTTATTTACTTTCTTACTTCATTTTCTTATAACTTTCTTTCTTTATTCTTTATTACTTTCTTTCATTATTTCTTCCTTAAGGAAAATTTTCTTAACGATTCTTACTTCATTAAAACAAAGTACGTTTACTTTGTTCATGTTACTTATTAAAAAAAAAACATCTGTTTACAAAAGATTTTGTCCTTCTCGACACTTGAATCTCTTACTCGTCGTATTCTTCGTTCAATTACGAAGTATGAAATAAAATAAATTCCAAAGAAAAGGAATTTTAACTGAAAAAAATGACTTTAGAACCAAAGTTCTAGTCGTCGTTGGATCGAGCGATCGTTGAAAATTAACTAAGATTCGTTTAACTAATCTTCTTATATCTTGGTCGGAATTTCTTCAGAAGAAACGAGCTTTTTTAAAATCGATATGTATACGTAGCATTATAATCAAGAGAACAAAGTCTTAAGTTCAAAGAAGTCATCAATCGAGAAGAGATCGATGTACTCTCTACTAGAATTGTAGAAAGTGACTTGGTCAGGCCAAGAAAGGAAGAGTGATTGTTGTTAGGAGGAATACCATATAAAGAGGATCATCAGAATTTATGTTGTGCATAGTTGGTCCGTAAGCAGTGTAGATTTGACAAAAATTTCGAATAATAAGCCTTAGGTTGGGGACATAGTCATGAAGTTCGATCTCCAACAAAGATTATCAATTAAGGCTCGCCCTTCATAAGGGCGTGATAGTAACGTAAAAAGAATAGTTTGCCTCGAATGAGGACTTTCAAATAGCTATGGCAATAAAACAAGTTGTCTTTTTACCTTTATCTATAATTAGGATTGTGCCTCCTAAGGAAACTTCATACATTTGAAAGTAAATTGGCTTTTCAAGAGAAAATGACTTAAACGTATACATGTGCTGATAAGGGAATAATGACTTACTTATCGTACTCATACACATGCCAAGGTGTGTCATGAAAAGGGTTGTATGGCGACACACATCAAATTGGACAAGAATGCTAAACATTTCACAGTCATTGATCAAGAGGTCTAGGTGATATCTGGCTAAATTAACATGTTAGAAAGGTTGACGCTTTCATAGAAATTGTTTGATGTTTTCATACAATATTAAGAAATGCATTGTTCATTCTCATATCACAAGGTGTGTTATAGAGGCAAGTATTTGGATAACACACATCAAATTTTTGGTAAAGACTTAAATTTTTTTATGACTGTTTATGAGGATGTCAAGAGAAGTTCATTAAGACTGTAAAAGGGCTCGTACCCACATGTTAAAAAGAATTGAAATTTGATCGAATGAAATAATTGAGTCAAGGAAAATATTCATCATTATCAAGAAAATACTTGTGTGGATAACCAAGAATATCTCATCACAAAGGATTTAGTAAGGGCTTTTGAAGAGTCATACTGGTTAGAACATCATATCAAAGAGGGATGTTGTCATAAAGCTATGCGGATAGGAGTTTGCTTTCGTTTGTAATACAAAAGGAGCTAGAAGCTAACTCAACTCATAGTTTAAAAGTATTTCAAAGGGAAATCATAAGAGAGTTTGACTCAACTAATGGAGGCATCTTGAAAGTCTAGTTTCTTGTTTTCAAACAGCATATGTTTTTAAAGAAAGATGGATATATGACTGGTCATGAAAGGTTTACGGAGGTGACACATTAAAATTTACGTCTCTATATTGCTCTAAAGGAGCTGGAGTGGAGAATTCTAAATCATAGAAGGTACGTAAGTCACAAAATAATTTGTCCATCTCAGTAGAATAAATCATTGCAAAATAGTCGTTCGTCGAAAAAAAAATCTTATTAGTTTCGCGTTCAAATAAAGCGTCTTACAACTCTAACATTTTTTTTCCACATCTCTCTTTCAATATCTTTCGCTTGATTGATCATACTTGGACACTGCTTCACGGTGGTCATCAATAGCCTTAAATGGCATTGGAACCTATAGTCTACACGTAGTCATGGTTCTCATATTCTTAATGTTTACTCGCAATGGTGAAGTCGTATCGTGGCGTAATATGTTATAGCTTGTAGCAACATGTTGGGTGTTTTTTCTCACTCTACCGTTTTCTTCTTTGCACTCATCTTTAGTCTTGACGCATATAATTTCTATCTCATTCTAGTTTTCATCTTGTCTCTACCGTAGATCAATGTTAACTTATTTTCATCTTTTACTATACCATCTTGAATTAGGATGGCTTTTATACTTTATTCAAGGCACCTATGTCCTTGCTTAGTTTAAATGAAGCCAAACTAACAAAAAATGTCAGAGAAAGAAGGATGGCATAACTTTATGACCTCTACACGACTAATGGTTGATTTTTCTATGCCATACTCATCATGTTCTAGTCTGAGGACATACATGTTTGACTATCTTGAGGGTCAATTCATAGTATAACATCATCATAAGAGTCTTAGACATTCATATACGTTGAGAGGTCCTACCACGACAACTTATTTGTTATAAAAGTCTGCATTCCTAACTTGATATTGAACTCTGAGTAATCAACTATGCCATAGCATCGGAAAATCTATTACATCAATGTACTAAGTTAGAGAGTTAATATATTTAACAATCTCTATGTTTTAAAAACTAAGTTCTCGCTAATCGAGTCGTAACTCGAAGTAATAGTTTGTTTACTTTTTCTCAAGGTTTGAACACCTACTCGTAGTTTAATTTATGCAAACACTACTCCTACCCACATCGGTCAACTAGGAGTTCTTTGTTCAGTTTACAAAGTGATAGTCAACATAGGTACTGAGTCCTTAACTTTTTCTCGAAACTCGAGCCATTGAGGATGACTACCCTCCTTTCATTAAACATAAGTCACCATAAATTTAAACATCCATCACATTATATTGAATACATCCGTTATAAAAGGATATTACTTCTCACATAAAAAGGGCATTTCATATTTCCATAGAAATCATTCTTTTTAAATCACATACCTTGAGTCGACGAGGAGCGGAGTGATGGGGTATCCAATATCTTTACCTTGACTTAAAATTTCAAGTGATGACCATTTTAGGATTTGATTTGAAGAAAAAGAATATTTAACTTGAACGAAAAAGAGTAATATTTCAAAGTTTTTGAATTGGTTTCTTATTTTTTGGGAACTTAGCAATTAGAAAAAGGTTTACTATCCAAAGAAAAGGTTTTAATAGTACAGAGCCAAACTTGGCTCTGATACCATTCTGTCACGCCCCGACCCCCGGCCTATGCGGATGGCCGGGCCGTGATGCGGGTTGGACGACATACTATAACATAAGGTACAAAATAAAACATGCAATGGATTTTCAAAAAGGACAACATGATTAATTTGCTAAGTTTTCCCAAATAGAGTTGGAGGTTTTGTTCGGAAGTTTACCAAACCAAAAGGAGAGATAGGCTCGAAGAATGAGGACTTCGGACCTCGCGTTGCGGAAGCGTAAATAGAGTTTTCTTCGACTATCCGCGATCTGATAATCGGCATATAGAAAATAAATAGTACAGTTTCGGAGAATTAAGGGATTACATATTTCAAATTGGGGATCATCATAGAGAACATATCAAAATAAACACGACAATGATAGAGGTCGTCACCTTAAACCACACCGGGTACTGGATACCGTCACTCCCGCCTCCAACTCATCGCTCAACCTGCATTAGGGAAAACAATGCAGGGGGCTGAGTACAAAAGCACTCAGTGAATTTCGTGCCCCTTAGAAACATTTATTTTTAGAACGGATATTGCATGCTCATTTTTATATAAAGGGTTTTAAATTCGTGAAAAAGTTCCCTTTATATAACTTAAAAATAAATAACCAAGTTGAAACTCACGTATCAACTGCTGCAGCAAAACTCACATCCTTGTGTTACTATCCCGGAACAATTAGTGGGGAGCCACTCCCACTCAATTGAGTCGTCCTTTAATGGGATAAGGGGCCAACGTCTTTCACTTCCTCCCAAGCCCAACTTATTATGTACACTACCTTGGCTTGATCAGAGCTCAAGGCCAATTGTAATATAAATGTGTAATACCCCAAACTTTTATAAGTCTTTAGTGCGTTCAAAATGCGTTTATATGCTTAAATAACGTGCCTTGAGTGATAAAATTTTTCAAGAAAAGAAATTTTCTTGAAAATGACCAAAATGCCCCTATATGCTTAAATGTGATTTTTCTCGTTTCAATTATTTGAATCGAGTATGTGATGCATTGATTGAGTTTATTTATATGAGAATGAGCATGAGTATGAAATTCGGAGAATTCTGAGAACTTTCACTTTTGACGATTAGTGCCGATGAACCGAAAAATCACTAATCACCGATGAACTCCGAATTTATCATAATTAGTGTCTTTTAAATCTAGAATTAATTCTAAGACCCCTGAGATATATTAGAAGCTCATTCAAGATCATATGAGAGAATTTTAAGAATTTAGTTCTTACTGGAATAATTGACCGATTGATTTTTAGGATTTTCTTCGTTACTTGGAATTATGACCTAAAAATTAGATATTCGGATTCCTTGATTTATTTCGTGAGATATGAGATAGAGTTGAGGTGTTTTCGATGTCAGAAATGAGTCGATGAGAGTTTATAGCCGTTTTTAGTGTAAACGGAATAATACGGATATATTCTACCGGAAAACTTTTTCATCCGGGGAAAATTATACCAGTTAAAAATCAAATAATTATCTCTCTCTTCTCTCTCTCTTGCCGACATAGCTCCTCTCTCTCTCCCAAAATTTTATTCTCCCTAATAATTATATTCTACCCTATTATACCTATTTTCAAACTTAGGGAGAATATCATCATTACATTCATTCATCTTACCATTTCATTTCATTTCTTGTTTGAGAGAGAAACATAACAATATTCTCTCATCTCTCTCTCAACTCTCTCTCTCTCTCCAAACGTGTATCATCACCAAAAGAAGAAAAAAATTTCTCTCTCTCTCTCCCCCTCTCATTGCCAAGAAAGGCACACACACACACACATAATTGGAGAAATCTCCATTGGAGCTTCAATCTTCAAGCTCCAAGCTTCAACCTTCAAGAAGATCATCATCATCCTCTTTAATTCTTCAAACCCTAAATGAAGAGGTAAACAAGTTCATCCATTTTTTAGTTCAATTCCAAGAGAATCATCTCTCTCTTTTCTTCTATAATTTCGGCACTTTAGCCCTAAATGAGATGATTAATTCTTGTTAATTTTTCTTGAGGTTTAAAGGTGAAATCCACCATGGAAATTTCAAGCTAGAGACTTGAGCTCCCAAATCTTCCATTTTCGGTTCACCCATCTTCAACAGGAGAGCTTTGATTTAATTCTTTAAAGTATGTTTAATCATTTGATTTCTTGTATATATGTAATCTATAAGCCTAAAGAAAAGAAATATGCATGCTTTAATTTATGCTTAGGCAAACTAGGGTTTTGATATGTGAAAATCGAAGTGAGGAAATTATTAGGAAATCAAACCCTAGGAATCGATCTATGAATTAAGAGAGAAAAGAAAAATAATAATCCTATAAAAAAAGGGGACTAGGACCGAAAGTGAGTATAAAGAGAAAGAAAAATTATTTTTTATGAGTTTTTGATTATTCCTTGATGATATATGATTCTTGATGATATTTAGCAGGAATTATATGCTTAAGAAGTTGAGAAAATCATTTACCCTATTTTATTATGGTGACCGAAAAATATGAGTTTATGGAGGAATAATTGGTTTGATTTATTGTTTGATGATTTAGTGATGTTTATGAGTTTATCTTGAGTATGAGATTATGATGGATTGAATGATATAAATTATTATTTTAATTTTGTGAGAAAAATCGATATGAATGAGTTTATGGAAGAAATGATATTTTTGATGATTTTGATGATATGATGATATGAGTGTGTTTGTGTTTAATTTGGAGTATTAGATGATCAATAGGAATTTTTGAAGTGAAGAAATGAAATTTTAAGCATGAAAATCAATGTAAATGGGTTTGAGGATTTAGTGTGTGTTCTAGGTGTTCTTGGTGAAAATTTGAATATTTTTGAGTGTGTGTTCTTGGTGTTCTTGGTGAAGAACATGAAGATCTAAAGATTAATAAAATAAATTCAAAAATAAATTAAATTAATTATTAAAAATAATTAAAATTTTGAAAATTATGAGAATAAAATTAAATAAAAAATAAAAAGAAAAATTATTAAATTATTTGGGAGATATAGAATTGAGTAAAAATAAAGAAAAATAATTCTTTGTTAAGTAACTAGAACTTAAGAAGAGAAATTAAGTGAGTTTAATAAAAATGATTAAAAAGAAGTAATAATTCTAATTGACAAGTAAAAGAGAGAGAAAATATTAGTAGAAGAAATAAAAGAGGAGTTAGAGTTAAGAAAATAAAATTAAAAGTTGAGTATAAAATTTGAGATGAGTTAGTCGAGGTTAAGACGTTCAATTGAACAAGAATTTAAGAAAGAGGAATTAATTTTAAATTAAATAAATACTCTTTTAAAGAGAAAAATGTTTGTAGAGTCGAGCATAAGAAGTTTAAGGAAGAGTTAAGTCGAGTTTGAGTTCGTTTACTCGTTTCATTACAAAATTAACCGAAGAATTTTGAAATAAAAATAATAGAGTTAGAATTAAATAATTAGAGAGATAATTTCTTAATAAAATAAGAAATAATAGAGTATGAGAATAAATGAATTAAGTTGAGCTTAGATAATAATTTACGAAGAAATAAGCCGAGTATGAGAAGCTTATGAGTAAGGATCGAGTAAGAATTGTTTACTAAAATAATAAAAGAGTTTTAAATATTTAATTATTAAATTAAATAAGAAGTGTTAGAAAAACGAAAGAAAATTTAATAAGAGTTGTTTTAATATGAGAATCGAGTTTAGTAATTGGTAAATGTTTAAATGCTCGTTTATTAATAATAAGTCGAGTGATATTTGAGTTTGCTTTTCAAATCGTTTTAATTTGAAATAAGTCGATGAAGTTATCGAGTTTTGATTATTAAGTTAGAAGTCGAGTTTTCATGAAATAAAAGGAACAAGAATTTTATTAAAAGAAACGAAATTCTAAGAGTCGAATTAAAAATATAAAATGAATTTATATTAAATAAGAGTTTTAATTGAGAATAAGAAAAGAGAAACTATAATAATAGAATAAGTAAATAAAATAATAGTACGTATGCGAGTACGTATACGTAGTTGAGGAAAGATGACGTATTTTAAAATAATGTCGTATATTGAGTCGAGAAATATTAAATTATTATTGAGTTTTAAATTCAAGAAAATTCTTATTACTTGAACTTTTATTCTCTTTATTAGAAAGACGAGAATTTATTTTATGAAATCGAAGTAAGTACTTTTCAAAACTAGAGTCGAGCCATGTCGAGTAATTGTTAATTGAATTTGAAATGTGAATCATGTCGAGATTGCATGTTTGATTGAATTTCTATGTTAAGTTATTATGCTTGAATGAACTTATGTGTTTAAATAAATTGATTATGTTTTGTTATGATAAAATCAATTGTTCGATTGTTGAGAATGCTTACATATGCAACACGATTGATTGAAATGATGATTAGTCGAATCGAGAACTTGAGAGAAAATTTGAGTAATATAGTCAAGATAAGTAATATCTCCTTAACTAGTGAGAAATGCTAAGTAGAAGTGATTTAGAAATGAGAATGTGAGACGAAGTAATTAGTAACCGAGTAGAGTCGACAAACCGAGAATGAGATAATCGAGAAAGGATATTGACTTAGAAAATTTAAAATAGAAAGACCCGAGTCAAGTAGAAGTCCTTCATCCAAAACCGAAATCTACTTTACGTCTTACGAGTCGAGAGTCTTATTCTTTATTCGATGACAAATTGTGAAGGACCGAGCAGGACGGAAAAGTAGCGAGGACACAAAAAGAGTAAGCCGCCTAGCTAGATCTTCGGAGGACAGGTGGGCTTTCTAGACTAAAACCAAATGATGAATGCATGTACTATTTGTGTATTACGTGCGCTTTTTAAATTGATTGACTTGCCTGAGTTTTAAATGTTTTGGTATGCAATCATCTACTTGTTAAAGTTAATAAAGGTCCTGTGGATGCACGGGATAAAGGTCTTGTAAGATATGGGACAATGCATGCATTAGTTAATGTGATTGTGAGCCTTGCTTCGGTTAGGCCGGTCACGGTGTTCGAGGAGGAGGCCTACTTCTTGACACCACAGAAAGATAAGTTGTAGATTGATTCATACCTAAGATATAAGCTTAGCCTGCGCAGGCAATTTTCAAAACAAAAATGTTTTATGGCTGTCCGAAGTGGAAAATTCTTTTACAGCAGTTATCTATATGTCTAACCCTTGTGATGCAGCAAAAGGGGCAAGTTTTCAATCATATAGCTCTAAGAGCAAGTTTATGAGAATGTTTTTGGCAATGTGTTCACTGAGTACGAAGTACTCAACCCTGCATGTATTTCTAAACGTGCAGGTTAGCAGGATGTGGATGGCATGGACGGCTTGGTGGTGTGTTCTTTTGGTTGAGTCGAAAGTTGGCTGGCAATTACATGTCTTCATACATGTAGTTGTTGGGATTTGAGTCGATGTCTCCGCTGCAATATAATATGATTTTTCTTTTGATATTTTTTTGAATTTCACTCTGATACTTGTTGGATTCACTCTGATACTTGTTGGATTCATCGAAAGAGGTGTATATATGCAAGGTATCGAAGGTGATGAAGTTGAAGATGAAAACTGCTGCTGTTGTTTTTCGATGGAATACACGAGCTTGTGCAGCTGGTTTTCTTCGATTTTAAAGGCTATGGAAGATGATGGAGATGTAGGGGATGATCTCTAGAGTATTATGGTGAAGATATTGAAGTCATGGAGGTGATGAAGAGGGAGAAAAGAGCTTCAAAACTGCTGCTACTGCTTCGATTTTTTCTGCCTCTTCTCGGCAAAGAAGAAACCGAAGGGGAGAGAGAGATGAAGCTTTTGCTTGTTGCTTGTGTTGATAGAAAGAGATGTGATAGAGAGAGTGATGTAGTGTGAGATAGAGATGCAAGTTGGATGCATTTAACATGTGGAGAATCTAAAAGGATTTAGAAAGACTAGAGAGAGAAGAGAGAATCGAGAGGGAGAGATTTGAGAGAGAAAGGAGTACACCTTGTGTCACAGCCCCAAATCCCGAGGGACGGCAGAAGCCGGGGTGCGACTGGAGTTGGATTAAAGAAGCGGGGAAGAAAGGGGATGAAAGAATACATAAGTGACGTCATACTTTCTATGAACAAGACTTCATTAACGAAAGAAAGAGTTGATCTCGAAGAATCACTCGAGCAAGATACTTCAAAAGCTTCTAAGTTATATTACAGAACTTAGACTACAGTGATTATTATACATAACATCAAAAAGAGTTTAGAGTCTAGCAGCGGATTTGTGAACTATATACAAAAGTCTTCCTTAACTCTATTCACTCTAACTCAACCGTCGCCGCTTCCGACGCTTCAACCTGCACATTTAGAAAACATATGCAGGGCTAAGTACAATAGTACTTAGTGGACACATTGCCGAAAACATAATCATAAGTATAGATAATCAGGCATTTCATTACTGTAGCACATCGGGGTTTTTCAACAAATTCCCATGTCTACTAAACATTTTCTTTCTCATTTTCATAAGTTAGCTTGCAAGCATTTTTCATAGATGTTACGTTCAATCTTGACCAGTCACAATTCACCGTGGCTGGCTACCCCTCAACAGGATACCACATACACCACAGGCTACAGTGTACACAAAACTTTGGAAAGCATAATAGCTAACTCAAAGCCGATCGTTAGTTAACCCCTTTTGATTAACTCATAAGGTACAAGAGAACTCACATACAACACAAAACAGTTCATGCCATAATTATCACTTTGAAAACACGATTATCAAAGCGATAAAGAAAAGGTTTTCGAGCATTGCTCGTTTTGTTTCATATATAAAAGCCCACCTTGATTAAATACAGAACTTAAGACACGTGCTTCCATCTTCTGGTCTGCGTCCTATCCTTGGTGTTGACTTCCTCCTTCATCGTAAAAATCATACTTTAAAGCTCGGTCGTAAACAATAAACGAATACGAAAAGTCGAGTTAAGTTTTAGTCCTTTAGACTTTTTAGGCATTTGCACGCTAAACTAAACTCTTTTAGTTAAAAAGAAACGAGATACGAACGCATCTCGTTTGACACTCACTCGGTTCTATACTTGACACTTAGGTCGGTAGAAAGAAGGTAGTCGATAACTTGAAACGACTTAAAAGATCGAAAGAGTTCAAGTTGAGAAGAATTCAACTTAAGAAAATAGATTTTGGAAATTCACTGCATAAGATCAGATCAGTAAGTTCGCATGGAACAGGGTATTTCGAAACAGGGGACGAGTCTTATATCACAAGAATGGTACAGGTGTCTAGTTTACTCTCCAATTTGCGGATCTCGATTCTGATAAACGAGCTAGGAGATATGACAGTTTCCGTGGAAGGTCGCAAAACTGCCGAGTGAAACTCTAATGCTCGATAAAATCGACGCACGTTTTTCTAGGTTCGCTTAAAGCTTAAACACTTTTATTTTCATGAACTGACCCAAGGCAGTCACCACGTATCAACATACATGATAAACTCCTTTTCAGTTCTCGTCTATAAGCACGACGATCAAAACCTCGTCGCTCAAACTATACAATTACTAAACCAAATTCAAGTTCTCGTTCAATTCCTAACTTCTCGATTTTGATTATAGCCTATCATTCTATAGCTCGGATGAGCACGTCGCCAACTACAAATTTGTTTCTTTATAAACAATAATCATTAATAGTCAATTATTCTCTTGGTTCGACTTTTCTATTATTACTTATATTCATTCATTTGTTTCTTACGAGAAATCCAACATCATTAGAATTCAATCAAATTCTACAATCTTATTCATCATCTATCAAGAATCATAATTACATAAATCATAACCTCAAACTATTATCTAATCTCGACTTATCCTCCATCGTTCGTCTCTTAACAAAATTTCTACGTTCTCCGTTTTCGTTCAAATTTTACGACAACGATTATCATCTAACGAGCATTACTAACATGCAAATCATAATATCAAAACGTTATCGAGCTCTAACTTATCAACACGTCTTTATCTCTTACATTTTTCATTTTATTTTTAGAAAAATCTCAATTAAATATATAATCATCCTTATGCATCGTATATCTCATTTCCATTAAACAATCGAGCATATCATAACATTTACTATCCTAAATTGTGCCTTCTTCGTCTCTTAGGTTTCAAATTTTATTTTTAGAAAAATCTAAAACAATTCATAGAGTCAATTAACATCATGAAGAACACTAATCTATCATTCAATCGACAAAGAAATCGAGCTACGATCAAAGCCCCAATTTCTCCCCAAAATCGGTAATAACCTAAGACAAGGGGTTCTTGATTTCTTTTTCTAATTCATCCATAGAACTCGATTCTAAACATCGTGGAACATGATTCGATCAAAGGACAACATGCTATTTCATTCCTCAAATTTTCGAAAAAAATAAAAATGGGGGAAACAAGATTTGTTCGGTTCAAATGGTAGATGAAGTTCTTACCTTTCGTATTATGGATTTGGAATTGGAAATGATTGGTAGATGGAAGAGTTAAGCACTTGAGGAAAGCTTGGAGTGGAGCTTCAATGGTGGAAGATGAGAGAAAAATGAGAGAGAGATGGAGCATGGAGGGTGGCGGTAAAAGAAGGATGAAGGAGAAGGGTGATGACACACTATATGACACATAAAGTAAAGAGAAATATCTAACAAAGCATAGTGACTCGTTAAGGATGCGTTTGGCGAGGGATTGTTAGACGAAATATCTCGTTTCCGGCACTTAAACGTCGATTTGAAAGTCGAGAAATACTTTCCTAGATAGTTACGGATTCGACGAAATCTAATTCGTCCGTTAGATTGGAAATAATTTACGTACTCGGAAAATCTAATTTGTTTTCAAAAATCCGAGAAAAACTCGGGACATCACAATCCAAAATTCGCCCGGAAAATCATAAAAACTAACTTTCTCCGGTGAACTCGTCTCGAAGAAAAAGTGAATGTAAATTCTGACGGAATTTAATTCTGAGTTTTCGGGCGAAAAACTTACCGGACGAGAAAACCCTAATACAGTAGTCGTTCGTCCGATTTCTGGAAATTATTTTTGGAAACAGATTTCACCGTAAATCTTAGAATTTAATTTCATGATCTTAGGCGTGCAAAGTGTTTCGCCTGTTTTTGGTTGTTTTTAGTTGGGTTTATTTAGTGCATTTTGTTCGTTTGCCGTTGTGTTTTGTGTTGTTTTTATATTCGGAATGCTCTAATGTTTTGGGTCGAGTTTTTGTTGGGAAAATGCAGTATTTGTGTTTTAGGTGTTGGATCACAAGAGAAATGGCTGAAAAGTGTATGTTCAACGATCGTTCACATCTCAATGAGCGTTCAACAGTTATGTGAAGTATCAGAGAATCACCTTGGACGATCGTCCAAGGTCAGCGGTCGTTCAATAAATTTACAAGTTGGCGACTGGGCTTTCAGAGAGGACACCCCAGCGATCGTTCAGCCTCAACGATCTTCCACTTGGTCGAGAAGAGTTTCAGAGAGGACACCCCAGCGATCGTTCATCTTCAGCGATCGTCCAGTAGTTCTATGTGATGGCGAGCAGGTTTCAGAGAACTCACCTCAGCGATCGTCCAGTCTCAACGCTCGTCCAGCATGGACGAGAAAACTTCAGAGCGCGATCTCCAACGCTTGTGGAAGCCTGACACTCGCCCATATCTTCATGAAGTTATGATGTTCAACGATCGCCTATGTTGGGCGATCGCCCGTACTGAGGCGGCGATAATATTAGCTATAAATAGAGCCTCAGATTTTATTTCCTTACGTACGTTATTACTTTCGTTTTTTTTCTTTCGACACAGAGATTCTTTTACAGTCTTCTTTTCCAGTTCTTTTCGCTATTTTCTTGTTCCTCAAAACACTAGGGTAGATTATTACTTTCAATTCGTACGAATTTTGTGACAGACTTCTACTACGAATTAATCATCATAAGTTTCTTTTATTTCGCATCTCAATTATGTTTATGATTTACTTTGTTTTTAGAACTAGGGTTTATATTACTGTCTCGATTAATTGTCTTTTTAATTCCTTAGAGTAATCAAAATTCCAACCCAATCAATCTTATTTGCTTTCTTTTTATTTTTCTGTTCTTTTCGTAATGCAACAATCACCCTGTTAAGCTTTCCTTGTGAGACGATATTCGGGACAACTTATCTAATCTATAACAACCACGTTTAATTGCGTGCAACTAGATTAATTTAGGTTGAACAAATTTGGCGCCGTTGCCGGGGAAGGCTTTAGGCGATTTTTTGTG
Organism: Schizonepeta tenuifolia; assembly: GCA_029490685.1. NCBI lineage: Eukaryota > Viridiplantae > Streptophyta > Magnoliopsida > Lamiales > Lamiaceae > Schizonepeta > Schizonepeta tenuifolia. The sequence continues at coordinate 104,750,747 of CM055955.1, forward strand.
TTATAATTTTCATTTTAATTTTTGTTTGATTATTTTTCTCCCTCCGGTGCATTTAATCAGTGTGCTAGTGTTGTGTATGCAAGGTCGCAGAAGTCAGAAACAACCGTTAGCACCGTATATTGACAACATACACAGGAGAAGTGCAGTTTTGGAAGAATTAAGGGAGGTAACTGAACTGCTTCCTGACAAGGTTGAAGACGGAGCTTTGTTTGGGAATTTGTTTTGTGATTCTGAGGGACAGTGTCAATTGAATTTTCAAGGAAATATGGCTACCGAGGAAAACCAGCTCATGGGAGAATACTCCCGACCAGTTATTGAGGCCACGACGTCGGCCATTGTTCTGCCTGCTGGGGTCAGAAATTATGATTTGAAGCATAACTACTCTAGCATGCTTCCAACTTTCCATGGAATGCCCAATAAGGATGCACTCCAATTCGTCCGAGAGTTCTGTTCTATAGTGCAGACTTTCCCTCTGTCGGACCTTACAGAGGATCAATTAAGGCTCAAGTGCCTGCCTTACACCTTAAAGGATCGGGCTCGGGCGTGGCTGCTATCACTCCCGTCAAATTCTATTAATTCGTGGAAGGATGCTTGTGAGAAGTTTATGTTGAAGTTTTATCCAAACCACAAGACACAGGAGATTCGTACGCAGATTATGAATTTCACGCAAGGAACTGACGAGCCTTTCCATGAGGCTTGGGAGAGATTTCAAGAGCTCCTCCGACAATGCCCACATCATCAGTTATCCGCGATTATGATTAGTCAGTTCTTTTATGATGGACTTCTTACTACTACTCAGTTCATGGTGGACAGCACGGCAGGGGGTAACATCTCTAAGAAGACCCCCATGGAACTCAACCAGATCTTCCAGACCTTGGCGGACAGTTCACAACAGAAGTCGATCCGAGGGAGAAGAGTTGATACCAATGCGGTAACACCAAATTATGAGCTGCAGAAACAACTCGCAGGGATGATGAGGGAGTTGCAAGAATTGAAGATGAATAAGTCTGTGGCATCTCCTCCTCGGTCAGCTTCTGTTAGGCATGAGATTACTCCTGAACCCTGTGGTATTTGTGGTGAATTGGGGCATCATCCTGAGGAGTGCCAGAGAATGGGGGAGTTGACCTATGAAGGAGGTGCAGAAGTGTATGCGGCACAGGGATTTCCTCCTCGATAGAAGTTTGACCAGGGCCAAGGGTCTAATCCGAATTAGCGACAGCAGAACTCGGGATGGCAAAATTAGTCTACCACTGGATGGCGGAATCAGACCCAAGGCCAGGCATATGGAGGCAATTTTCAAAATCGCCGTCCTTCACAGCAGTTCACGCAGTATCCTCCTCAGCAATTCAATCAGTTTTCTAATCAGCAACAGTGGTACCCACAGCAGCAGCAGAATTTTAATTCTCAGTGGCAGAACCCAGCTCAGCAGAGTCAGTTCCAGCAAGGGCCACCACAATTTCAGCGCGCATCGCCACCACCTGCTCAGAAGAACTCGTTTGAAGATAATCTCAATGCATTCATGCAAGAAAGCAGGCAGGCAAGAGAAGCTCAAGATGCAACCATCAAGCGCCTTGAGATGGCGGTGGGACAAGTGTCTGGTACCGTTAACCAGATGCAGCAGCAGCAGCAGCCAGGAAAGATTCCGAGCCAAGGTCAACAGCCACATCAAGCGTCAGCCGTCACTGTGTTGAGAAATGGGAAGATGGTTGATAATAAAGTGGGAGACACATCATCAGAGATCTTACAGCCTCGAGTTGAGGAAGAGCAAGCAGAAATCCGACTACATAAGGCTGAAAAGCCTTATCGCCCACCGGTACCCTTTCCTAGCAGATTGCGGAATGAGAAGCAGGACCAGCAATTTTCAGACTTTTATAAGATGCTATCCAAGGTGAATGTGAATTTACCTTTGCTCGATGTGATCCGAAACGTGCCTGCTTATGTGAAGTTCTTCAAGGAGTTAGCATCCAAGAAGAGAAAGTTTGATGAACCGGAACAAGTTCTAGTATCAGAAAGTGCCAACTCCATTATGCAGCACTCTCTCCCCCAAAAGCAACGAGATCCGGGAGCTTTGTGATTAAAATAGCTATGGGGAATGGAAAGGAAGCTTCTGGAATGCTGGATTTAGGAGCCGGGATCAATCTGATGCCTTATTCCATTTTTAAGCAGTTGGAATTAGGAGAGTTGAAGCCGACAAGGATGTGCTTGCAATTAGCAGACAGATCAGTTCGTCACCCTTGCAGAGTTATTGAAGATGTCCTAGTACGAGTGGGGAAACTTATTGTGCCGGTGGATTTTGTCGTGCTAGAGATTGGCGACGTCAAGGAAGATGGACGAGAGCACACTTTACTATTGGGGAGGCCTTTCATGGCTACAACCAATACTCTCATTGATGTAAAGAACGGCATAATTAAGATGTCAGTTTTGGGTGAGTCAGTTTCTTACGACGTCAGAGCCAACAAGGGGATTCCGTCGGCCAATAGTGTTGATAATTGCTCTTACATTGATGCTATCGACACACTTGCCGAGGCCTGCTTTATGGAAGAGCAGCAGCTCGAGGAGGTTTTTGAAGGCTCCGCCGACTTGGAGGAGAGATTTAGAGAGGAAGCAGCTATGGAAGCCTTGCTGCCAACTGACCTGCCTGTTAATGAGCCACTCATAATAGAAGCTCCTAAAGATGAGAAGAAGATCGAGCTTGAACTTAAGGACCTTCTGGCCAACTTGAAGTACATGTTCCTTGAAAAAGGAAAAAAAGAAACCTGTCATAATCTCTGCAGAGCTCAAGGCAGCCGAAGAAGAAGAATTGGTCGAGGTGCTCACAAGGTTCAAGGCTGCTTTTGGATGGTGTTTGTCCGACATTAAAGGGATCAGCCCTGCAACATGTATGCACCGGATAAACTTGGTGGATGGAGCGACTCCAAAGAGAGATGGCCAAAGAAGATTGAATCCTGTACTAATGGAAGTGGTGCGGAAGGAGATCTACAAGCAGTTGGCCGAAGGGATCATCTTTCCCATTGCTGACAGTGAATGGCTCAGCCCCGTTCATGTGGTTTCAAAGAAAGGAGGAATCACGGTGGTCTTGAATGATAATGAAGAGTTGGTGCCCATGAGGCCGGTTACAGGTTGGCGGATGTGCATAGACTTCGCTTGATCCTCGGGCGCGATCGCGATCTGGTAGTAGCCTGACAGTCCATCCAGAAAACAATAGAACTCATGGCCCGCCAATCTATCGAGCATCTGATCAATGAAAGGCAATGGAAAGTGATCCTTCTTGGTGGCCGCATTGAGTTTCCTGAAGTCTATGCACATCCGCCAACCTGTAACCGGCCTCATGGGCACCAACTCTTCATTATCATTCAAGACCACCGTGATTCCTCCTTTCTTTGAAACCACATGAACGGGGCTGAGCCATTCACTGTCAGCAATGGGAAAGATGATCCCTTCGGAAAAGAGTCATTTTATGGTAAGGAGGGGGAACGTGTTAGGTCACATCGTCTCTAAGAGGGGTGTAGAGGTCGACAAAGCGAAAGTGGACGTGATCGAAAGATTGCCTCCACCTCGTGATGTTAAAGGAATTAGGAGCTTTCTGGGGCATGCCGGGTTTTATCGACGTTTCATTAAGGACTTTTCAAAAATCAGTCAACCTCTATGTCGTTTGCTTTCTCAAGATGTGCCTTTCATTTTCGATGATGCTTGTCTTAATGCGTTTAACTTGCTTAAGGAGAAGTTGAGTACTGCCCCTGTAGTGATTGGTCCTATTTGGTTCGAACCTTTTGAGATTATGTGTGATGCTTCTAATTCTGCGGTGGGTGCTGTGTTGGGTCAACGTATTGATAAAATGCTTCGTGTTATTTATTATGCGAGTCTGACTCTTACTTCTGCTCAAGTGAATTACACCACTACAGAAAAAGAGATGTTTGCTGTTGTGTTTGCATTAGACAAGTTTCGTGCATACATCATAGGGTCTAAGGTCATCATTCATAGTGATCATGCTGCATTGCGTTATTTATTGACCAAGTCTCAGGCTAAGCCAAGACTTATTCGTTGGGTGCTCTTACTCCAAGAATTCGACTTAGAGATTCGGGATAGGAAAGGTAGTGAGAATGCTGTAGCTGACCACTTATCCCGTCTTGATAATCTTCCTTCTCCTGTTATTTATGATAATTTGCTTGAGTCGTTCCCGTTTGAACAAGCCTTGAGTACCGACATAGTCCCTTGGTATGCTGACATTGTTAATTTTCTCGCATGTGATGAATTGAGGCCTGACCTTACTTCCCAAGAAAGGAAGCGTTTTCTATCTGTGTGCAGGCAATACTTTTGGGAAGACCCTTACCTATTTAAGATTGGTAAGGATGATGTGATCAGAAGGTGTATTCCGGATGATGAGCAAGCTAAGGTGCTCCAATTTTTCCATGAGTCGCATTGTGGAGGACACTTTGGAGGGCAGAAAACGGCTCACAAGGTGCTCCAATCCGGTTTATTCTGGCCTTCATTATTTAAGGACGCACATGTTTTTTATCTTGCATGTGATTGTTGCCAAAGGGTAGGGTCTATTGGTCGTAGGAATGAGATGCCTCTTAATAATATTCTTGTGGTTGAGATTTTCGATGTGTGGGGTATCGATTTCATGGGACTGTTTCCCAAATCCTTTGGTAACGAGTACATTCTTTTAGTTGTTGATTATGTTTCCAAGTGGGTCGAGGCCATCCCCACTACGACTTGTGACTCTCATGTTGTGCTCAAGTTTGTACAGGAAAATATTCTTTGTCGGTTCGGATTTCCTAAGGCAATCATAAGTGATGGAGGGAAGCATTTTTGCAATAAGCTATTTGAGAAGCTTATGAAGAAGAATGGAGTCACCCACAAGGTTGCTACCCCTTATCACCCTCAAACATCGGGCCAAGCAGAGACGAGCAACCGACAAATCAAGGGAGTTTTGGAGAAGACGGTGCAGCCGTCTCATAAAGATTGGTCTTCAAAGCTCAATGATGCCCTTTGGGCGTACCGGACAGCGTACAAGAGCATTCTGGGGATGAGCCCATATAGGCTTGTATATGGAAAGAATTGCCACTTGCCTGTTGAAGTCGAGCATAAGGCGTATTGGGCAATCCGAGCAACAAATTTCGATCTTGAGGCCGCCGGAAAGCAAAGACTGTTGCAAATGTCCGAGTTGGATGAACTCCGGAACGAGGCTTATGACAATGCCAAGATCTACAAAGATCGAGTGAAGCGGTTGCATGATAATCGGATTCTATCCAAAGAGTTGAAGCCCGGGATGAAAGTCCTTTTGTTCAACTCACGGTTGAAGTTATTTCCAGGCAAGTTGAAGTCCCGTTGGAGTGGGCCGTATCTCATTGAAGAAGTTCTACCTTTTGGAGCTGTTCGGTTGTTAAATGAACATACTCGCGAATCCTTCCAAGCCAACGGACATCGAGTGAAACCGTACTATGAAGGAGAACCTGTTTTGGAAAGAGTCGAGTCAATTTGGCTCGTGGATTCCGAATACGTTTAGTTTTTGTATGTCGAGCTAACGACATTAAACAAGCGCTTCGTGGGAGGCAACCCACCGAAAAAAAAAAAAAAAAAAAAAGAAGACACTGTGGTGCAGGTTCGACGCTCGTTCACCTTGGGCGAGCGTCCAGTGTGCGTTGCTTCGACTTTCGAGACGAGGGTGCGACGATCGTTCACCTTGAGCGATCGTCCAGCGGGTTTTGCTTCGACTTCAGAGACGAGGGTGCGACGATCGTTCACCTTGGGCGAGCGTCCAGCACGCGTTGCTTCGACTTCAGAGAAGGGGGTGCAACGATCGTTCAACTTGAGCGACCGTCCAGTGCGTGTTGGTTCGACTTCAGAGAAGGGGGTACGACGATCGTTCACCCCGGGCGATCGTCCAACACGACTCATTCCTCGGCCCATTTTTTCTACGGCCCAATTCTGGGCAATTGCTCATTGCCAACGAGCGCCCACTTCCTGGGCTATAAATATGTCGGCCCTAATTTCAGAGCAGCCGCCTCCTTCGTTTTTGTTTCTCTCAGTCGCTCTTCGTGTGTGTTGTGGAGGTTTTCTCTCTTTTGGTTTTGTTTTCGTCCTTGTTCCCAACCGGCGCCTTCTCTATCATCCCGTTCAACGATTCCTTGTGGCGGTTTTCTCTCTCCACCGGTGAATTCGACCACCCCACAGGCGACGAGCGCTCAGTTTTTCCGGTCGGCGAGCATCTGCTATTTTCGCCGACCACGCACTTGGCGAGCGCCGACTTCAGACGAGTGCCCAGTCTCTTCCCCTTGCCGTCCTTGCTGAGCGAGCGTTCACTGTCGACGAACGCTGATTTCTCATACCCGGCGACCGCTTAGTTTTTCTTCCTCGTCGTCAGCGACCGCCGGCTTCGTGGGTTCATTTTGGCCGAGTATTCGTATCCAGCAACGTCTCATTCACTATGGTCCGCACTAAGAACGTCGGAGGGAGTTCTTCTTCCCATACTACTGGCTCCGAGGCTATGGACACCGATACGGCTGCACCACAGAACATTTCAGCGACCTATGCTGCTCCTTTCCCCATTTACTCGCTCCCTGAAGGTAAACTTTTCCTTCGCCTCAAGAGTAAATCTGTTACGGTACCTCGTTTCATTGATTGGGAGGTTATTAAGTCTTTGGGGGGGAAGGATGAATTGAATAAGTATTTAAAGGTCCTAGGATTATTTCAATATGCTCGATCAGAATGGCCTTCATTTACTCCTTTGTGTTTGGAATTTCTCGTTTCTATGGATTTTGAAGATGATCTCAAGGGTATCACTTTTCGGTTGATGGGTAATACATATCGTGTGGGGTATTCTGTTTTGCATACGGTTTTTGGGTTTCAGAAAGCTCATGGGGAATTGTCTGTTTCTCCGACATTTGATGCCAAAGCGGCTTGGTATGAGTTGTCAGGATGTGACAATTGGGGGAATGGTGGTGTTCCTAGTGGCCTAATTCGTGATCCAGTTTTGTGCATTTTACACAAGTTCCTTGTCTATCACATTAAAGGTCGGGCAGAGGCTAATAAGGTGTACAATGTTGAGTTATTTTTGTTGGATTGTGCTGTGAAGAAGCGAAAGGTTTGTCCAGCTCCGTTTATCTTTGACACGTTGCAGAGCATTGTGCGCACTTCGACATATAAGGCTGCTTTGCCGCATCTTGCTACTGCTTTGGCATATCATTTCAATGTTATGCGGGCAAATTCCACTCCTTCTAATCAAATGCTGTTGCGATGCAAGTATTTGGGCTTTACTGAATTGAAACATGGATTCATTACCCGTGATTTGGTGTCCTTTGCTCCTTATGAGTCGCGCCCAGCAGTTAAGCGCCAGCGTGGTGCTGAGTTCGTTGGTCCTAGTGCGCCCCCACCCCCTACCTCTGGTTCTTCCGATGCTGAGTCGGATGGAGCCAATGATGATGCCACACCGGTGGGGAGTGATGAGGAGTTTCCTCCTCAGGATGGGGTTATTCGTCAGATTGAACAAGCTCCCCACTCTTCCGGCCCCAGTTCTGTGCCTTATAACTTTTCAGCGTTTCAGCAGGATTTTACTTCTTTCCGTGGGGAGATGAGTTCCCAGTTTGGGCACTTGCAGCAGCAGATGATTCTACAGAATGCCCAATTGTTCCGTCAAGATCAACGGTGGGAGCAGAATGATCAACGGTGGGCGCAGAATGATCAGCGTTGGGCAGTTAATGAGCAGCGATGGGAGGCACAGGAGCAGTATTGGGCGGCTCAGCATACACATTGGGCGGAGCAAGAACGCAATTGGGCCTCGAATTCTCAGTATTGGACCCAGCATCAACAGCAAATGGCTTCTCAGGGTCGTCAACTGGATTCATTGGAACAGCAATTTGCTCGTTGGCATTTCGCTCCAGGTGGTTCGTCTGATCCACCGTTGGATCCGCAGTGATTCTCGTTGTTGCTGTGTACGCCGTTCTTTTCTTCTTTTTCTTGTTGCTTTCTTGTTTTTGTTTTGTTTTTGGTTTTTTGTGTTTGGTTGGATCTTTTGCTAGGTTGTTCGTGTTTATGTTAGTTTCGATTCCTTCGTTGGTTGTCTTGTGTTAATCCCTTCCTTGTTCTCTTGTGTTTTGGTTGACAATGGGGACATTATCGTGCTTTTTCGTGGGGGGGGGGGGGAGGGGTGTGTTGATATTATGATATTGTGAGTCCTCGGGTTTTTCTTATTTGGAATTAAGATGTTGAAGTTGGGTTGAAGTTTATGACTCATGTTTTGATAGATTTTATTGATCAAGGTGGTTCTATTATGAATCGATTGATGCGGTTTTTGCATGTCATTGTTGGGGTGATTCACACTTGAATTATTGACACTTAACTTTTGAGTATGGTGAACGGTTTGGAGACGGTGTTTTAGAATTGTATCCCAATTTAAGCGAGTTTCAAAAAAAAAAAAAAAAAAAAAAAAAAAAAAAAACCGAGTCATAAAGAGATCAAAAAGATCTTGTTTAGTAAGTTGAGTCACTTTGGGAGGTCTCTGCTCTTCTGGGAACCATGAGCATGGGAAACCACATGAGGATACTTTAGATGACCTCTAAATGTCTTTACCTCATGAAATATGGCCATATAACCCAATTTGACTTGACGTTTGGTTATTTCGTTGTTTAAGTTTGTTGTGTTGTGAAGGGCTCTACCCCTCTTTCTCATTACCTTGAATTCGTTTTTAAAGGTGGGGAATGGGTATGGGAAACCACGCTAGGAGGCCGGATTTTCCGTGATTTCACCTAGTGAAGATTGCCCGGTTTTTGCATTTTTGTTAGTATAGTTTAATAAGTGGTTTGAGTTGGGATACTCTTTGATGTCATTGTTTCCTTTCAGTGATCTTGTGCTTGGATGTTGGGTGGATTGAGGTCTTGTGTGGAAGGCCACTCATTGGTGTTGTGATTACTGTTTTCGATTGATGAGTGATGAATTGCTTTGTGATTGAGAGTTTATTGCGATATGTGTTATTTAGTTCAAATTTCACTTTCTTCGTTTTAATTTTTATTAAGGTTTGCTTGAGGACAAACAAGGTTTTGTGTGTGGAGGGGTTGTTTCGCCTGTTTTTGGTTGTTTTTAGTTGGGTTTATTTAGTGCATTTTGTTCGTTTGCCGTTGTGTTTTGTGTTGTTTTTATATTCGGAATGCTCTAATGCTTTGGGTCGAGTTTTTGTTGGGAAAATGCAGTATTTATGTTTTAGGTGTTGGATCACAAGAGAAATGGCTGAAAAGTGTATGTTCAACGATCGTTCACATCTCAACGAGCGTTCAACAGTTATGTGAAGTATCAGAGAATCACCTTGGACGATCGTCCAAGGTCAGCGGTCGTTCAATAAATTTACAAGTTGGCGACTGGGCTTTCAGAGAGGACACCCCAGCGATCGTTCAGCCTCAACGATCGTCCACTTGGTCGAGAAGAGTTTCAGAGAGGACACCCCAGCGATCGTTCATCTTCAGCGATCGTCCAGTAGTTCTATGTGATGGCGAGCAGGTTTCAGAGAACTCACCTCAGCGATCGTCCAGTCTCAACGCTCGTCCAGCATGGACGAGAAAACTTCAGAGCGCGATCTCCAACGCTTGTGGACGCCTGACGCTCGCCCATATCTTCATGAAGTTATGATGTTCAACGATCGCCCATGTTGGGCGATCGCCCGTACTGAGGCGGCGATAATATTAGCTATAAATAGAGCCTCAGATTTTATTTCCTTACGTACGTTATTACTTTCGTTTTTTTTCTTTCGACACAGAGATTCTTTTACAGTCTTCTTTTCCAGTTCTTTTCGCTATTTTCTTGTTCCTCAAAACACTAGGGTAGATTATTACTTTCAATTCGTACGGATTTTGTGACAGACTTCTACTACGAATTAATCATCGTAAGTTTCTTTTATTTCGCATCTCAATTATGTTTATGATTTACTTTGTTTTTAGAACTAGGGTTTATATTACTGTCTCGATTAATTGTCTTTTTAATTCCTTAGAGTAATCAAAATTCCAACCCAATCAATCTTATTTGCTTTCTTTTTATTTTTCTGTTCTTTTCGTAATGCAACAATCACCCTGTTAAGCTTTCCTTGTGAGACGATATTCGAGACAACTTATCTAATCTATAACAACCACGTTTAATTGCGTGCAACTAGATTAATTTAGGTTGAACACAAAGCCATAATTATTATTAACTTTCATTTTTAAAGACTGTAGAAATTATCGGGGTATTATATCCTACCCCCCTTACGAAAAATTTCGTCCCGAAATTTGCATACCTTCTTCAAAAAGATGAGGATATCTCTCCTTCATCTTTTCCTCGAACTCCCACGTGGCTTCTTCTTGCCTGTGGTGATTCCATAATACTTTTACTATCGGTATCAACTTGGTTCTTAATTCTTGAACTTTTCTATCCAAAATCGATATCGGTTTTTCTTCATAACTTAGGTCAGATTCAAGAGAGACGTCTTGCTGACTTATAACGTGCTTAGGGTCATAGACATACTTTCTTAATTGGGAAACGTGAAACACGTTATGGACACTTCCTAGACTTGGCGGTAAGGCCAATCTATAAGCAACAGGTCCTATCTTATCAAGAATTTCATAAGGTCCTATGAACCTTGGTCTAAGTTTCCCCTTAACACCGAATCTAATGATTCCTTTCGATGGTGAAATCTTAAGGAAAACCTTATCACCAACTTCGAAACTAAGATTGGTTCGTCGATCATCGGCGTAAGACTTGTTCGGAAATTTATTAGTAAGAGTTTTGATGAATTCCAAAACCAACTGACCCCAACCGAGTAGACGTTGCCAGAACCTATTGTTAGTAGATAGGCTCGCTATTTGAGCATTGTCAAGATTTTATCTTTACAGGTCTCCACCTGAAGATGGCAACAAGGCATCACTCGGACAGAACATCAGTTGTAAGAAAGACAACTGAGCATTCACTTCTTCATAATGCAAAAAGGGGGAAGTCACATTCAAGAGATAGAACATCAGTTGTAAGGAAAACAACTGAGCGTTCATCAGATGAGAAGCAGTAAAGGGGAAGAGAACATCAGATGAAAGAAAGTCATCTGAGCGTTCGAACCCAACTGACCAGATACAAGGAAGATAACTGAGTGTTCAGTTTCAGAACATCAGTTGTAGAACTCAACCAAGAAGATCAACAGCTTGAAGACGAAGTCAGCTGAGAGTTCAACTGTTAGTTGTCAAATCGAAAGTCTTAACCGACCACTCCTTGTTGGAAGTCTGTTGTTAAGATTTAAATTTCAAAAAGGAAGTCACGTGAGGGTTTGACCGTTCAGTCATTTCCCCATTTGACCCAACACAAGGCTATCTCAGATGGAAAGCAGAAGAGCACAAATGCCACATCGGGAAAGTCTGCAGAGATCAGACACAAGCCATCGCTTTCAAAGAATAGAGATCAGCAGCTCCTCCAACGGCTAGTTGATACTCCCCGCCTATAAATAGAGGCCTTCATTCATTCGAAGAAGATACAAGACACACACGCGAGAAGAAACCAGAGAGCAAAAGAAAGAGCAATATTCTTCACGAGCTGAACTGAAGTTAATCTCTTAGAACATCACTTGTTGAGAGTTCTAGAGTTAGTTAGTTTGTGTCTTTAGATCGAACCTTGAGAACATCACTTAGTGAGAGTTCATAGAGAGTTAGATCATAGCTCACATCCCGTTCGAGCTTTTAGTTGGAAACATACTTTTCTTTCACCTGAAAAGGTTTAGGATCCTACTCTTCTAAACTAAACTGTAAGGTTGATAAGTACCCGCAAACTTATCCATAACGGTTGCTCAGCCCGCGTAAGCTGAGTGGTTTGTCCAGAAGAACTTGGACAGAGTTGTGTGGCCTCACAACTCCCCGTGGATGTAGGAGGGTTATCTCCGAACCACGTTAAATCTCTGTGTGCTAGTGCTTTTTTCTTTATTCAGTTATTTCTTGCATTCTTAACTGTTTGACTAACCAGCATACAAACCTCATTTAGAATCAAACACGCAATTTCTTTATGTCTTGCTGATGGGTTACACGTTTAGAATCAAACACGCAATTTCTCAAAGAGATACGCAAATATAATTACATTTCGTAGACTTGGCAACACGGTCAATCTATACGTCATTTCAAATTCATCTTTCCCGAGATATCTGATACTCATGATAAGCATCATTTAAGCTTATACTTAACGTGAATCAAATGATTCTTTTAACGGAGAAATCTTATAGAAAACTTTATCTCCTTTTCGATTTAAGTTCTGACCGACGCGTAAACGTAAGACTTTCGTCTTCTTTAAACTTCTCCATATACAAGGCTTCGTAAGGCGCAATACTTATCGTAGGTTGATAATATTCGTTATAGGCAATTCGATCAACAGCAAAATATTCTTCCATTTCGCACTTCGATCTAATACTATCGTTCTATAAACGAGACAACATCTCGTTTCGATCCGTTCCACCATAGTTTCTTTCTTCAATCTTGATACATCTTCGTACTTCCTGGGTAAGCGGTTTATGGCGTATCGTGAGTCTCACTCATGATATCATTCTTCAATTCATCGTCTGTCACGATACAAAGTCTATCTTAAATATGATCGCATTATCTAGTGCTGTGGAATAATCGTCAGGTTTATCCTTTCTTATCTTAAGTCAAAGCTTTTCAATCAACTCGTCCTTTCTCTGGGCACTTATGATTATCTTTCGTAAGCTTGGTGTAGCTATGAGTGCTACTATTCGGCTGGTTATCGTTTTTAGGTGAATCGAGCACCTTTAAATCTATCGTCTCGAATTCTCGTATAAGTGCTTCTTCCTCGATAAAGAGACATCCGAATTTGGTTGAAGTATTGCGACTCGTCGCATCTGCTATGACGTTAACCCTTTCTGAATGGTAATTGATACCACAATCATAATTTCCCATCCTATGGATTATATCAAACGTTTCATTAACACTTACGTTAAGCCTACGATTTAGAAGAAATATTGTTACGAAGTCAGAGCCCACTCGCGGGGTCATATATACATATATGTCGAACGAGTACTGGTTTGCCCCTAACGAGGACTTATACAAAAATACTACTAGTCTGAATTAAGCCAACTATTTGCCTAGTGACCCTTGCTCTTGTCCTGTGCTTCTGGCCCATTCACAAATGCCCATGCATTCTATTCTCGTTGTTGTCGTAGTTATTATTGTTGCGGCTGTGGCTGAGCTTGCATAGCTCTCAAGGTTAGCAACGGTTTCGGACAATTCCTTCTCACGTGTCCCTGTCGGCCACAGTTATAACAACCGTCGAAGTTTGCCATACAGTTACCAAAGTGCATTTTGTTACACTCAGGGCAGGTAGGAATAGTGATTCGTTGTTTGTCATTGTCTGTCTGTTGTCCCTGCCACTGTCCGTGTCGGTTATTCTGATTCGGCTGCTGAAAGTCATGCTGATTTCCACCCTAGTTTTCTCCTTCTCTTTTCCTTTTACCTTTATGGTTGCAGCTATGGTTGTTGGAATGGTCTGGAGTTGGTATCTGGGTTAGTGCTGATACGGGCGCTACAATCTCTCGTTCATCCAGCACAACTGCCTCCATTTCTAAAGCTCGTGCTAGTATGTCTGTATAGCTTAGTCCTCCATGGCTAGCTAGTGCCACTCCTAGTTCATGCCTAAGTCCCCCACGGAACTTCTTTGCCATCTTCTCATCGGTATCTACCTGATCGGGTGCATACCTTGATAAATCACAAAAGGTTGCATCGTATTCAGTCACTGTCATCTTCCCTTGTTTCAAACTGTAGAACTCTGCTTTCTTCCTTGCTCTATAGGTTTTAGGGATGTACTTTTCATTAAATGCTTTCTTAAACTCCTCCCAAGTAAACTGAGTCAGATGCTCTGTCGGAATGACCTTCTGTCTAGCTTCCCACCAATTATCAGCTGGTCCGTCGAGTTGAAACGCAACACATCAGAGGTGTTCCTCGTCCGTACATTTGAGAAGTTTAAAAATCTTTTCTGTAGCTCTTACCCAAAGCTCAGCATCGCTCGGGTTTCCTGATCCATTAAAAATAGGTGGATTTCTCTTGAGGAACAGATGCTCTATGTCACGACGTAGTGGTGGTGGAGGTTGAGGGGTTTCCTGACGTCCTTGATCTTCTTCCCTCTCATGTTGTCTGTGACCCCTTCCCGGTCCTCTAGGCCTACCGCGTCCTCTTCCTCTGTTATTTGCAACTCTTGGCGGCATTTTAAAACTTAAAGAAATAAAAAATTCTCGTCAATTCCGTGCCTTAAGCACTCATCCAAAAAGAAATTTACTTATCTTAATCATCTAGCAATTTTCTCAAATTGCAAACAAACTCTTAACAGTTCTTAGCTTATCTTAACCATCTCAACTTATCCTTACCGTCTTAACGTACACTTAATCATCTTAGCTTAGACTTCTTAGCTTTCTTGAAGAGAAACTCTTAACGGTTCTTCAAGTCGGGAGTACTTGTGCCTGAGATGAACGGAGGGCGGTAAGTGACTTTCTTGGGAGCAGGGACGGTGTTCAAGTCATATCCAGCTGTGATCATGGCTCGTTTAAATTGACTGAACATCCCCGGATCGCCAGTATGCAGCTCGGTCAATGCTTCTCTGAAAGTTATCTATGGATTCTCAGTTGTATAGACTTTTCTGTAGTAGAAGTCATTCACAAATTCTTGTTTGAATGACTCCCACTCTTCATTCCATTCAACTGGCATCCACATGTCAACGTGCTTGAACCGAGATTGGAGCTTGGACTTCTCTTGCAGCTGATGTTGCCTCTTTCTTGCCTCAGCCTTTGCTTGATGTTTGTTGATTCTTCTTCGGCTACGGCTGGCAATGTTCCTGTCCAAATTTCTGGCAATTTTGTCCAGCTCCTCCTCAAACTTCTTAACACCTTTGGCTTGGCCAGCTGCGAACTTCTTAATCCATGCAGGATTCATATAATCATTCTCCTTAGCACCCATAGCTTTTGCAACAGCAATGCACTCTTCGGTTGCGATGCCGTCGATTTCTGCTGCTACCTCAGCTATGATATGGTGGGAGATTCCAGCTTGCTTGGCCTGCTCAATGTCCTCAGCCAGTTGATCTCCGACAGCAGTAGATTTCTTTTGAAGTTTTTTGTTGGTTGGCTTTCTCGGATCAGACATTTGAGTTGTCTCTGTCTCTTCCAGCTGAGATTTTGAAACTCCTTCCCCCTGAGTTTCAGCTTCCTCTGGCTGCTTATCTTCCCCCTTTTTGGCATCAGCAAAAAGAGTTGCAATTGAGCCATTCAGGGAGGTGAGGGCTTGTTCAGCGAGCTGAACTCGGTTGAATAGTTCATCAACTGCACATTCTATTTGAACCTTCTTTGCCAGTCACCGTCACCACGCTCTTGTTCTGCTTTCCTCAAGGCGGCGAGAGATGCGGAGGTTTCGGCTTGAAAGGCTGCAAACTCAGCTCTATGAAGCTCGAACTGAGAAACCCATTCTTAATCTTGGGTGTGTTGAGACTTAGCGAGGTTGGAGTCGGCGACGGACTTGTATATGTTCAGATCTGAACTGACTGCACGAACTGAGGTCTTGAGTTCATTGATGGCTGTGCTGGAGGATGTTGTGAATGTATCCATCTTCTTCTTCATCTCGACATTATCTGCTAGCTGCTGCTTGTTCTGCTCTTCCTGAGCTTTGATCACGAGCAGCTGTTCTTCTTTGTTCTGCTAGATGGTTGACAGCAACTCTGTTCTCAGCTGAGTGACCCTCTCAGATATCAGCTCACAAATTTTGTCAGTGGAAGGAGCTGTCTGAGCAGAGGGTCCAGACTGGTCTTGCTGTTGATCTGGTTGGTCAGCTGGTGGGGGCAGTACAGTGACCATGGCCTGACGATTTGCCAGGTACTGTTGAAGTGTAGCCTCTTCCTGCTGAGCTGCTGCTTCAGTTGCATCAATCTCATCGACAAACTCAGCACTCTTGGCTAGCATAGAGTCCAGAAAGGTGACAGCTCCTGCATTGTTGCACAGATCCCTTGAGTCTGTCCCTTCAGCCTTACTGAGATCAAATCTGCGACTCAGAACGGCAACCTTGTTCTTGTATGCAACCTCAAGGTTGGAGTAGTCGAAGTACTCTCGCAGGCGTGACTCATCAGCCTTGAGGTGGTCCCAGCCATAGATTTTCGGAGGGTATCTTCCTTGACATACCAGTAGCTGAAGATGATGATAAACTGGTATATCAGCTCCGTGCCAAACATGGCAAAGATCGGCATGTGGCGAGCTTCAAGAAACATCCCGACGAGCTTCTTGAAGCAATAGGCCAGCTTGCCTTCATGCTCAGCTACAACCGCCTGATGGTCTTCTTCTTCATTGATGGGGGAGGGTTCTATTGAGTAGGTATATGGTTCAAACGGTTCTTCAACATTGGCCAAAGAACTGGTCACAATGTCAGCATCGAGCAAGAGGCTCGGAATCATTGTATGAGGATCAGTTGTGAGAATCTGATCCTCTTTGGTTGGTGATTGGGCTGGCTGGTCAGTTGGACTGGGTAGGGATCCGGTCGAGGTTGGGATTCCTTGGACTGTATCAGCTACGGGTGGGGGAGAGGGTAAGCTGTGTTCTGACTCCTCAGATGATGACGAGCTATCTGAGGATGAGCTCGACTCAACGACATCTGTTTCCTTCCCTTCAACCATTGACTTTGGATCTCGAGGAGCAAAGGTATATGCAGCTGGGTCAACCGACGGACTTGACTCAGTTGATTTCTCAGCTGGTGTGTCCTCCGCTGGCTTCTCCTCAGCTGGCAACTTCTCAGCTGGTTGCACAGCTGGCTGCTTGAATCGAATCTTCGGTCTCTTCAGGAGAGGTACCTCCTCTTCTTCTTCTTCTTCATCAGTCTCATCCCTCAGCTGGCGTTTAGAGGTTGATCTGGTTGTTCGGCCAACTGTTGCAGGAGGTCGAGACTTCAACTGTGCCTCAGCTGTGTCTGCTTCCACAGCTGGCTTTCCAGCTCCCTTCTTGTCTTTGGGAGTGTATACTGCAGACAAGACATCCTGAGCCTTTTTAGCTGATGGGAACAGCAACAGCTTCTTCAGGGGAGTTACTTTGCTGTCTTCCCAGGTCAGGTTCTGGTCCTTGGTGGCACTGAGGATCAGCGCAGAGATCTTGGTGCCGAAGTTGAGTGAACTTTTCACACTCAACAACCGCTCTCTGGACTCAGTTGTGATCTCGGAAATCTTCTGTTGCTCCAATAGCAACTGATGTTCGAAGTACTGAAGCCAGTTGACCTTGTGTTTCTCTTCCAGTGCCTTCTGCTGCTTCAGTTTAGGGCGGCTGATATCCCCAAACGCTCCACCTTATCCAAATGCACACTTAGAAATGACATCAAACAGAAGTCGATGTTGAGGCTTCAACTTTGTCCTTTGCATGCTACTCTTCATCTTTTTTGGGATGATCAGTGCCTGTTGAAGGAAATCATCCGCTTCTTTATCAGTGAAGTTGTCGACGATGTCTCTGGCCTGAAGATTTCTTGGAATGATTTTGGCGAGTTCTTCGGACACACGTATCTTGACGGCGGAATCATGGACTGTTCTGGAAACTCCATCGTGCTATTTGCAGGAAACCGTAGAAACTAGACCAACTTGGGTATCGTGATGTAAGTTGAGATAGAACTCTCCAACTTGTTTCCTGAGAATGAGGGAGGGAGAAAGAGTTGCCCATTGAAGAAGGCCGTGCGCGGAGAGAAGATCGGCGAGGGGAGAGAGCTCCGGTGACTCCAGCGCGTCCGTCGAAAGGATATGCTCAAAATTTATCTTCGATATCAGCATATCGAATGATTTCTGGAAAGTGGCTGGTTCTTTAGAAACCATCTTCTTGGAGGATTTGGGTGCCATTGTGATTTGGAGAGAGGATATATATATGCAGAGAGGAAAGAGAATATTAGCCAAATTTGGAGAGACAGAATTGAAGACGATGATGAACAGTTGTATTGATATGCACGAATGAGGAAAGTAGGAGATAACTTCCTAATTTTACGCCTTAAATAGGTTTTTGACTGTTGAAATCGACGGCTGGGGTTAAATGGCGCGAATCCATCAACGGCTGAGATTACGCGACTGTTGACTATCTTTGACTCGACATTTTGATCCGAGTTCCAACCAGCGCATGAGAAGGTGTACAGTTTATCTTGTCAGCCCAGTCGCACTATAAAGTAGGCTATGGATGTTCAGCCGTACTTTACATTTAATGCAACATGCTGGTTATTTTTAATGTAACTGACTAGTTCAGGAATGTTTGAATTTATTTCAAACATTCTCATTTAAGAACATATCACCTTCAGCCATAAGTGTTACCTGCCAGCTGATGTCGAAATCAGCTGAGTTCCCATGTTGCAGCATACCATCAGCTGACTCGAGTTCGTCTGTTCAGCTGACGTCTAATTCCTTCGGATGGCAATCTGTATCTGAGATTCCCCCTTCAGCTGAGCTTCCCCCTCCATCTGAGCTTCCCCCTCAGATGGGCATCTATCTCTTCACTTCCGCGGGTTCCTCATCTGATGGATCCAACAATCCAAGGAGGTCACATAGCATCTTGAACCGTGCTTCAGCTAGAGGTTTGGTGAAGATATCAGCTCTCTGAATCTCAGTTGGAGTCTTTTCTCCATGGAAACGTCTTTCTTCTCAACTGTGATCTAGAAACTCAGTTCCATGATCTGATCGGATGGAAATAATTTTTATCTCTTGTTGGTTCGATATCCGATCCATCAACTTGGATAGCTCATCTCGGGTTTCACTCTTGTGGCGCATGAAGATGGTCCACGTATATCTTGAGTAGTCATCAATTACAACCAGGGTGTATTCGTTGCTGTTCATGCTCTTTGGTGTAACTGGCCCGAAGAGATCCATGTGGATCAGCTGTAACACTCGGTCGGTTGAGGGAGTTGATTTCAACCGGAAGGAGGATCTAGCGAGCTTTCCCAACTGGCATGCACTGCAGATATGTGTGGTTGAGAACACTCGGTTTGGTATGCCTCTTGCATGTTCTTGTCTGGCGAGTCGGTTCATTGTCTTGAAGTTCAGATAGTTGAGCCTTTTGTGTCACAGCCAGCTCACATCTGAACTGCTCTTTGATAGCAAGCAGGTGTCAGGAAGACTACTGTTCCAGTCAGCATAGTAGACGTTCCCTGTTGGCGATCGATTTCCCAACAATATGACCTGCTTTGATCCGACATCTTTAGCCCTGCAACCCTGTGCATCAAACTTGATAGAGAAACCATTATCACAGAATTGGCTGATGGAGAGCAAGTTATACTTCAACCCATCAACATAAGAGACATTAGAAATTGAAACATGATTGGTTTCAAGGGTACCGTAACCTCTGGTGTAACCTTTTGAGTTATCACCAAAAGTAACTGAGGGTCCTTCTTTCTCCACGAAACTTCCAAGCAAATTCTTCAGATTTGTCATGTGTTTCGAGCATCCACTGTCCATCACCCACATTGTTGCAGACGCTTTCTTCTTCCTCAGTTGTTTCTCCTGTACCTGCAAAGAGAAACTCGCTTAGGTCCCCAATTTCAGTTGGGTCCTGGAGGGTTAGAACCAGTTCCCCCTGAAACCGTGCGTCGCTTTTCCCTGTATACTCGGATGGATTTATCATTCCAGATCACTTTTCCTTGATCGTCAACTATAACAACACCTCGGTTATCCTTAGGCTTGTTGTTAGTAGTGATGTTCTGTTTCTTGGGAGGAGTTGGATTTCTCCCATGTTGAACTTTCGGAGGAGAGGCTTTCCCCCTGTTTTGAAGGCGATTTTTATCCTGTTTGATTTGTCTGGATGATCGGACACCATGTTGGAATCTTCGTAGCTGATACTGATTCCATCTTCCTGACTAACGACGACAGCTGGTCATGCTCGGATGTTGATTCAAGTAGTGGCATGAATTTCTCCAGCTGTTCGAACTGTTCCTCATTGGTTGACTCGGTTGGAACCTCTGGTTGAACTGATGATGGAACCGCTGTTGATTCAGATGGTTGAGTCCTTGTTGGCTCTGCAGTCGGTTCCATTCTTTCTGTGGTCGGTTCAGAGGTCGGTTCTGATTTTTTTTTGTTTCGGTTGTATCTCCGACGCCTCTGGTTCCTCTTCTGTGATTTGGAACATTCCCCCTCGGTTGATGTCCCAACCGATGGAACGTTCTGTTCATCCACTTCTTCTTTTCCCTTCTCAGTTGGAGTTCCCTTGGTCGGTTGAGCTTGCTGAGAAATGGAAGTTGCATTACTTTGGGGAGATTCAGATTCAACTGTGTTAGGTTCGACAACCTTGACCTCAACAGCTTTGATGAAGGTTGCTGGAGGAATTCCACTATCTTTAACCACATCGTAACCGAGTCCTGACAAGTCATCCATCTGTCGGCTGTAACTGATTAGATTCTCTATGATCTTGGATAACTGATATAGCTTGATCAGGTTGTCCTTTTCAGTTTGCAACTCTTTGAGAAGAACAGCTATATACTCGGACTGTTCGTCTGACTTTTTCACCAGCTGGCCGATCTGCGCCTCTTGCTTGTTCAACTGATCTTCCTGCTTCTTGATCTGTTTCTTTAACTCCTCATCAGTTGAAGCCTTAGGTTGGTTGGCAGCATTCAGTTGATTATTGAGATTGTCAATCTCTTCCGTTTGGCTCTTGATCAGATCGTCCTTGTCGGTTAAGGATTCTTCAAGCTTGCCGAATTGTACTTGAAGACTCTTAAACTCAACCGACTGCTGTTGCACTTCCTCATTGAGTGCTAAGAAGTTGTCCCATGAGAGTTCCAACTCTTCATCTAGGGTTTCCTGTATGTTAGAAATAATTGAAGAATTCAAATTAGCAGGATTAGATTGTACCTCATCATCTTTGACGTCCATCTGCACACAACAACAAAAGAAGGGTGCAAGCAGATATGCACTAGCGTGATAAAGAGATCTGTTCAGTTGACCACTGAATAAAATTCCTCGAATTCACACCTTGTGAAACAGAGTCAGCAGTCTTTTGAACCACTGCTCTGATACCACTTGATGGTCCCGATACGAGTTACTGGTGTATGGGGGGGGGGGAAATACACCAGTTAGGAATTTAAAATTAAACTCTTGAAAATTACTTCAACCGAGTAAAAAGACTCAGTTGGAATCTCACAGCTGAGTATGCAACCTCAGCTGGAAGAGTTGTGCTGTGCGGAATGTGGTGGAAAATAAACTCGTAAAACAACTCACGCTTTTATGCACGATTGGTCAGAAACCAAAACAGTTGAGAATGCGCAGATGCAGTTTGTATGCTAGTTAGTCAGTCAGTAGAGAATGCAAGAAATAATTGAATAAAGAAAAACACAAGCACACAGAGAATTAACGTGGTTCGGAGCTAACACTCCTACGTCCACGGGGAGTTGTGAGTCCACACAACTCTGTCCAAGTTCTTCTGAACAAACCACACAGCTTAGGTGGGTTGTGCAACCGTTAAGGATAAGTTTGCGGGTACTTATCAACCTTACAGATTAGTTTACGGGTACTAATCAACCTGTCTACTCAGTTACGGGAAGAGTAGGGTCCTAAAACCTTTTTAGGTATGAAAGATAAGGTTCCAACTAACACCTCGAACAAGAAGTGAGCTGGGATCTAACACTCTACGAACTCTCACAAAGTGATGTTCTCAAGGTTCGATCTAAAGACACTCAGACACAATCTAATGCTCTAGAACTCTCAACAAGTGATGTTCTTAGAGACTAAATCTAATTCAGCTCGAGTAAGGAATATAGTTCTTTCTTTCGCTCTGTCTCGTCTCGTGTGTCTTCTCTTGTGTGTCTTCTCACTTTCTCCAATGAATGGAAGCCCCTATTTATAGGCGGAGAGAATCAACTAGCCGTTGGAGGAGCTGTTGATCTCTGGTCTTCGAAAGCGATGGCTTGTCTCTCATTTCTGCAGACTTTCCTGATTTGGCAACTGCGTGCTTCTGCTTTCCATCTGAGACAGCCTTATGTTGGGCCAAATGAGGTAATGACTGAACGGTCAAACCCTCACGTGACTTCCTTTTCGAAATTCAAATCTTAACAACAGACTTCCAACAAGGAGTAGTCGGTTAAGACTTTCGATCTTCAACTAGCCTGTTCTTCAGCCGATGTTCTATCTACCAACTAACAGTTGAAATCTCAGCTGACTTCATCTTCAAGCTGTTGATCTTCTTGGTTGAGTTCTACAACTGATGTTCTGAAACTGAACGCTCAGTTGTCTTCCTTTTATCTGATCAGTTGGGTTCGAACGCTCAGATGGCTTTCTTTTATCTGATGTTCTCTTCCCCTTTATTGCTTCTCATTTGATGAATGCTCAGTTGTTTTCCTTACAACTGATGTTCTGAAGACTTCCCCCTCTTTGCATCTGAAGAGATAAACTCTCAGTTGTCTTTCTTCACAACTGATGTTTTGTCTGAGTGATGCCTTGTTGCCATCTTCAGCTGGAGACCTGTACAGATAAAATCTTGACAATGTTCAAACAGCGAGCCTATCTACTAACAATAGGTTCTGGCAACATCTACTCGGTTGGGGTCAGTTGGTTTTGGAATTCATCAAAACTCTTAGTAATAAATTTCCCAACAATACTCACTTATTAAAACAAAACGTAAACACCTTCGAGCAACGCTCGCATAATATCACTTCACAAGTAATGGCATTCAACGTAGTTTTGGTTTTAGAAAGCCCACCTCGTTCGTTTACAGAACTATTACTCGTACTTTCATCTTTCGTCCTATCTTCTATTCTCGTTTTCCTCCTTGGAACGCAAATAATAAAACAACGATAAGTTTTTGAGTCGATAGAAGAAAAATGGAATTCAAAACTGAAAACGAAATAATCTTTTAAGTTCTTAAGCTTTAGGCATTTGCACGTTAAACTAACTTCTTTAATTAAACGGGAACGAGACTCGAACACATCTCGTTAGCACTTGCTCGGTTTCTTACTCGACACTGAGGTCGGTTAATAATGATAGTCGATAGCTTATATCGACTTAAAGGATCAAAAGAGATTAAGTTGAAAAAGATTTCAACTTAAGAAACTAAGCTTCGGAACAAACTGTACAGATCAGTAAGTCCACCCAGAATAGGGAATTTCGAAACAGGAGACGGGCCCTATACCATAAGAAAGCCAAGGATGTCTTGTTTACTCTCCAATTCACGGATCTCGGTTTCGTTAAGCGAGCTAGGAGATATTGCAGTTTCCGTGGAACGTCGCAAAAACAGCCGAGTGAACCCTAATGCTCGATAAAATCGACGCACGTTCTTCTAGGTTCGTTCTATGCTTAAACACTTTTAATTTCGCACAAAAACTGACCCAAAACAGTGTACTCGTATCTTGATACGTGATAGACCCCTTTTCATTTCTCGTTTACTAACACGACGATTAAAACTACGTCATTCAAACTAGTCATTTACTAAGCCAAATCAAGTTCTCATTTCAAAACCTAACTTCTCGATTACAACGACAACTTATATCATTTCTTCTCGGATGCAAATATCGACAACTACAAAGTTGTTCCTTAATCATTAATAAGCATTATTATCTAATTACCTTCCTTATTCGCCCTTTTTATCAATACTTACGCTCGTTGCTTCGACTCTTACCAAATTTCAAACATTATTAGAATTCATTCAAACTCTACAGCATTAATCACCATCTATCAAAGATCATTACTACGTACATCATTCTCTCAATTCATTTAACATACTCGATTTATTTCCATATCCTCGTCTCTTACGGTTTACAAAATATTTTTAGAATAATTTCAATTAATTCCTATCATCATCTATTATCATTAGGATCATTTATCCATCATCAATTCATCAATAAAATCAAACCTCATTTAAACCCCCTAATTCCTCATAAATCTCGATTTTAACAAAACAATTAGGGGAGTGATTTTCTTCATCAATTAACTCCATTAATCCATTACTCAAGTTACTACAAGATATATTATCCATTTGTTTATACTACAACATCATTAATTGGACTACCAAGTTGAAACCCTAAACCCTAGAAATCGGCATTCACTTATTCATTAGGGAATTTATTACTTTTTTATATCATTCATCAATTAAACCATAATTAAGCATATACATCCAACTAATTAAGTTTAGAACATTAACCCCCAAAATCCCCTAAATTTCGGTCAACCCTAAACCTAGGAGTTCTTGATTTTTCTCTTGCATTCATCCATGGAAATCCATTCCTATCTATCCAATAACATGAAATTAAAGATTGAATCCTCCAATTCCATCTACTAAAATTCGATCAAGACAAGAAATTAAAGTATCCAAATTTTAATTGGATAGAAAGATGGAGGGGATGATTACCTTGATGATTAATGAAGGAAGAAGTAGAAATTGATGGATGGTTGTTGACTTGTGGAAAATTTCTTGCCAAAAACCTTCAAGAACTAACAATGGAGGAAAGAAAAAAATGGAGAGGGAGAGTTGGAGAAGGCTGGCGGTAATGGAGGAATAAGGTGGAATGGTGATTTAGTGAATTAGTAAGTAAAGTATCCAACAATAGCTAATAGGTGTCGTGTAATGAATCATCCAAAATTGGTGAGTCATAAGGTAAATAACAATATAAAAAGAAATATCCTATGCTTGAGTGTATAAAGAAGTCGGCCAAGAGGAATTTATTTCCTCCAAATACTGCATTTTTCAGCTCGTTACGACGTTATAAAAATCGCGTAAATAAAAACGTATTTCGCCTCGTTTTCGTCAAGTTCCGATTTAACCAATAAATCCGGAATAATTAATATACTTAAAAAGTATATTTCAAACTTGAAAATTCGACAAAATCCCGGGACATCACAGTCCAGATTTCGTCCGGAAAAATCATAAAAACGAACTTTCTCGGGCGAACTCGCATCGCAATTTCGTGAATGTAAAAATCAGACGGTTTCCCGATCTGAGTTCTCGAACTAAAAAGTTTTTCGTCCGCGAAAACCCTAATATAGTATTCGTTTCACTGATTTCCGGAATTTATTTTTAAAAACGGATTTCACCGTTGGTCTTAAAATTGAAAATCAGGAGTTTAGGCGTGCAAAGCCATAATTATTATTAACTTTAAATTTTTAAGACAGAAGAATTCTCATGTAATACCCCATAAATTTCGTACTGACTTAAAAATTTAAAGTTAATAATAAAAATGGCTTTGCACGCCTAAGTTCATGAAATTCAATTCTAAGACTAACGGTGAAATTTGTTTCCGAAAATAAAATACGGAAGTCAGTTAGATGACTACTATATTTAGGGTTATCGCGTACGATAACTTTTTAATTCTAGAACTCAGAACAGAAAACCGTCTGATTTTTACATTCACTAAATTGCGATACGAACTCGCCCGAGAAAGTTCGTTTTTATGATTTTTCGGACGAAACTCGGACTGTGATGTCTCGAGGTTTTGTCGGAATTTATATTTTTAATATTACTTTCCGAGTAAGTAAAATACGTCGGAATTTATGGTCAAGTCGGAATTTGACGATAATGTGGCGAGATACGTTTTTATTTACGCGATTTTGTTAACGTCGTAACGAGTCGGAAAAACGCGTATTTTTCCTAAATTTTATGTGTCACAGCCGACATGCTCTCTCTCACATACAAGGATTTTTCATTTATCTATGTTATAACTTTATGACACACCAAATCCACATCATGCTTAACTTTTTTGCCACCTTGCTTGTAAACAGATATTATGTCCAACATGTAGTCATCTTTTTCCTCTCCATCTCTCTCCCTACCACCACTACCCCATATCTCTCTCTCAATTTTCTTCATCATCCTCCATTGAAGAAAGCTCAAGATCTTGCAAGGATTTTCACCTACTTTGATCATCAACCACCAATCTTACTTCCATCTTCATTAATCATCAAGGTATTCATCCCCTCCATCCTTCTATCCATTTAAAATTTGGATCCCTTAATTTTCTTTCATAACCGATTTTGCTTGATGATGTAGAAGATGATTTGAGCTTTAATTCATGTAATAAAATGGTTAGAAATTAATATCTATGGTTAAATTGATAAGAAAAATCGAAACCCCTAAATCTAAATGAATGCCGAAAATTAGGGCATGAAGGTAGGATATTAATTCTTAATTTGTTTGTATAATTAAGCTTAGAGATAGTTGAATTGATAATTGAGACAAAGAAGAATGAAATCCCCTAAGAATTAATGATCACCGATTTTTCTAGGTTAGGGTTTCAAGATGGAAATCAAATTAATGTTGTGATGGTGTTAGTAATTAGATTATATATGTTGTAGTAGGTTAATTGTTGGATTAATGGAGTTAATTAAAGAAGAAAACCACTTCCCACTAATTTATGTTAATACCGATTTTGATGAAGAAATAGGGGTTTTATGTAGTTTAATTTCTAATGATGATAGATTATGGTTCCTAATGATATAAGTTAATGTTATGAATTAAATGAGAATTTTCTAAAAATATTATAAAAATTGTAAGAGGCGAAAGTTCACTAGTAAGTCGGGACTAGTTAATAATATGAGTATATGATATACGTAGTAATGATCTACGTTAGATGATGATTAATGTTGTAGAAAATGAATGAATTCTAATAATGTTTGAAAATTGGTAAGAGACGATCAATTGAACGTAATTAATAATGGAAAAGTCGAGTAAGGATTCTAACTAGATAATAATACTTATTATGGGCTAAGGAACAACTTTGTAGTTGACGTCAAGTTCGTCCGAATTATATTATAATGAGTTGTAGTTATCATCGAGAACTAGAAATGAGGATGTTAACTTGATTTTCGGTATAGTAATTGGTTAGTTGAAACGACGAGGTTTTAAACATCATGTCTATAGTCGAGTTTTGAAAAGGAGTACTTCACGTACGAGAGTACGTGTTGACTGCCTTGAAGTGTTAAAATCGTGAGAATGTAGGTTCGATAACATAGAACGAACTTAGGAAGTCATACGACGTTTCTAACGAGCCATTAGGGTTAGCCGCGGCAGTTTTGCGACTCTTCCCGAAAACTGTAATATCTCTTAACTTGTTTATCGGATTTGAGATCCATAAATTGGAGAGTAAACTAGACATCCGAGGCTTTCTCACGGGACAGGGCACATCCCCTGTTTGCAAATGCTCTATTCTGGGCAGCCCCTAGAACTACTGTAATGCGCAGTAAATTTTCAGAACTTGATTTTCCTAAGTTGTTTTCTTCGCAACTTAGTTTCTTTCGGTCATTTAAGTCGTAATGAGTTAACTACTATCTTTTCTACTGACCTAAGAGTCGAGTAAGGAACCTTTCAAGTTCTAACGAGATTTGTTCAAGTCTCATCCCCTTTTAATCAAAAAGAATCTAATAGCGTGCAAATGCCTAAAGAACTAAAAAGACGGAAACTAAAACCTAATTCCAATCTCCGTTCTCTTTAATCTTTTTCGACCGATTTATTAAAATATGAATTATGTACGATGAAGGAGGAAGTCAGTAGTAAGGAAAGGATGGAAGACTGGAAGACGAAAGTACGAGTAATAAGTTCTGTAAAGTATAAAGGTGGGCTTTTATTATATAACAAATAAAATGTGGGTTTTTCCACAACACGAAAGTAATCTTTATCGCTTTGATAAACGTATTTTCAAAGTGATAATCATGGCATAAACTGTTTAAATATTTATGTGAGTTCTCTTGTACCTATCTGAGTTAACATTCGTGTTTTCCAGATTTATGAGTTAACCGCTAGGATGTTAACTATCGATCGGCTCTGAGTTAGCTATTAAGTGCTTTCCAGAGTTAGTGCACTTTGTAACCTGTGGTGTATGTGGTATCCTGTTGAGGGGTAACCAGCCACGGTGAATGAGGAATTGGTCAAGATTTGAACGTAACATACCAGAAAAATGCTTGTACAAGCTAATTTATGTAAATGAGTCAGAAAATGTTTAGTAGTCACGGGCCCCTTTCAATAAAACCCCGATGTGTTACAATTATGAAATGCCTGATTTTCTATAAGTATGAATATGTTTTCTGCAGCGTGCCCACTAAGTACTTTTGTACTTAGCCCTGCATATATTTTCTAAATGTGCAGGTTGAAGCGATGGAAGCGGCGAGGCTTGAATTAAGTTGTCTTAGGAAGACTTTAGTTAGTATGAATCACATTTCCGCTGCAAAACTCTAAACTTATGATGTTATGTATATTAGTAAAACACTTTGGTATAAGTTCTGTAATATAACCTAGTTTACCTTTTTGGGAACTTCGTCGAGTAATCCTTGAGATTAACTCTTCTTTTTGTAAATAAAGTCATGTTCATAGAATGTATGATGTCTCCTATGTATGTTTAAGTTCAGTTAGTCCCCTTCTTCCCCGCTTCTTTAATCCAACCCCAGTCGCACCCCGGCTTCTGCCGTCCCTCGGGATTTGGGGTTGTGACAGAGTGGTATCAGAGCAATCATTTTTGCTCTGTATACAAGTCTTCCTTCGAGTAATAAGTATAGAGTATTCGTTCATACTCTATGTCGAGTCTTCTTTCGAGTCGTAAGATAGAATATTTGTATATACTCTAGATCAGAGTCTTCTTTCAAGTAAAATTAAAGAGTTAAGTTATGACATTAAGATTTAGAATGTAAATGACAACTCAACCTCCCGCTACGTCGACTCAACGAGGAAAGAAAGAAAGGAAAGAATTTGAATAATGTGATTTCTTTTTAATAAGATATTTGAATAAGTATTCAATGAGTAAAGTATGATAATTGTGCCAAAATAAGAATTTTATGAAAGTATAATTTTTATACTTGGACTTGTTTATGTGATTATGTGATAGTACGAGTACTATCTTATGTGAAATTATTTGCGCAATAATTTCTTTTATTTCAAAAGGAAAAGTACCTCGGCACGAGAACCTAGAAGGAATCTAGAGATTTTCCTGGTTCAATGAGAATGTAGACTTGAAATCTAAGGTCTTTTCCGACACCTCGAGAACTTAGACGTTTTTAAGAAGCGTTATTTAAAATGATTTCGAAAGGTGATCCACAACACGAGAAGGACTTCTATTGATGGATGTCACGTGCGTAAAGTGACATGAATAAAGACTCGGCGAAGTCGATCTTTGTTTTAAAACCCGATAAGAAATTTCCTTCGAGGGAAATGAAATAAATATTGATAAAATAAAGTAAATATGTACGAAAGGAATGAAAGAAACAAAAAGACTTTTGAGAAAACGTGGATCCATGTGATTGAGAGACTGTTATGTGGACTTGATCAACCCACATAATAAGTAACTCAGTAATATGGGTTATGCCCCGCAAGCAAAAACCTTTTTAGTATGGTATAAGTGGTTTAAAGAGACGAATGCTACTTACGTATAAGTAACATGTAACGACGTCGTTCCTTTTCATTTCATTTCGTTTTTCAGTAGAGTTCGCCTTGTTCGAACTTTGCAAAGAGAATTGTTTTACTATTAGGAGTCAAGCACGAAGCTTGATTAAATTTCCAACGATCGCTCGATTTTAGCAACCACGACTAGAACTTATGTTCTAAAAAGTTATTCTTAGGATATATTCCATTTCTCTTTTGGAATTTATATTTTTATACTTCGTCCTTGAGCGAAGAATACGACACGTATGAGTATTAAGAGTTGTAAACGGCCAAGTCTTTTGTAAATGAATGTTACTTTTGCATAAGTAACATGAACAAAGTAGACGTGCTTTGTTTTAATGAATGAGAATCGATGAAAATTTTTCTTTGAGAAAGAAATAAGGAAAAATGAAGGAGAATAATAAGGAATTAAAGTAAGAAATTAAAAGAATGAGATAAGGAATGGGAATAAAATCTTGAAATTTTATTTCTATATATTGTGAGTACGAGAGCAATTTTCTGTGAAATTGCTAGATGTTTAAGATAAGTTTGTTAGATTAAGTGTGGTGATATTACAATTGAATAAGGAATATTCATTTTGTAATTTAAGATTTTCCGTAAGATAAGATATCATCTTACCGTTATTGATCCGTGTTTCTTAAAAACTTTATAGGATGGCTTCCAGTAGTGACACGGCTTCGGAGAGTCAGTCCCCGCCACAACGTACTTGGGCAGATCAGTTATTGGATATGTATAGAGATTATGAGGCAAACCCGAGACACGACGTAGGACAGAGGATTTGTTACTTTTCGTTAGTTTATCATCCAGTCCGGCGTTCTATTACAGAGGATCAGACTATACTTGACTTGGTTAGACGACTACCAGAGGAATGGCGTGGTTGGGCACGCGATACGGCATGGTACTATCTTGGGATGTTTGGCGACGATACAGAGCCGACAGGGGATTACAAGGGATTTGCTTTAGAGATACACAGGCGTTTCTTTCAGAGCAGACACATAGCAGCATATCCTGTTCAAGCGCATCCTTCCTACACTCACTTCCCGGCAGATTCAGGGTCAGAGCATGACGAGATAGGTCTAGATATGATTGCACAGTTGGAGATCCCTTCAGTGATGGTACCCAGTGAGGGCACAGGGGAGTTAGTTACAGAGACAGTTGATGGATTAGAATTACCTACTCCTATCCTACCCGAGCTTTCTGCGAGAGTTCAGGGACCATTCGAGACAGGATCAGAGTACTTAGACACGGACGCAGAGCTTACCGTCCTGTTACAGTTACCATCCTCATACAGACCCCTTGATGAGATTTGCACGGAGTTGGCCAGAGTTCGGGCTGAGTTTGAGGCAGGACCATCCAGGGTCCGTTCCAGGGAGGAGTACGAGACGAGTTCCCTTCCTGACCACCTGCTGCCTCCGAAGAAGCGGGCGTTAGTGACCTGCTGGGACTACCTGGTTTCGGATACCGAGACGACAGTTTCAGATGTGCCTGTACCGCCACCACTTACACTTACAGACGGCACTACTTTGAGGGTTGACGAGGCACTCCAGTTTGCTTTCGGTTCAGAGTCAGGGGAGGAGGAATCAGATGAGGATTCGGAGGAGGACACTGATGAGGATCCGGACGAGGACCCCGAGGAGGATTAGGCCATAGAGGGCAGTGGTGACTTGACCGCAGTTTGTTGAGCAAGGCGCCAGGGACGCATAGTAGTATAGTAGCCTTTTGTTATGTACATAGTCGGATCAGTAACTAGATAGTTTTGTAGTACTCCAACGGATACGAAATTTTATGAATCGTTTCCGTTCTAGTACTTCCAGTAGTACAGTAATGCAATATGTTAGTGCATCCTGTACACGTAGGCAGTTAGCCTAGCTTAGACTCGTTGTAGTCTAGTTTTGTATAAGTCCTTGTTAAAGGCAAAACTAACATATTCTTTTTGATGTATATATAATATACATGACCCATGAGAGGGTTTTAGTCACAAGAAAGTTTCTTATGAATCGTATAACTAAACCAGAATGCCAAATGAACTCGTGTAACGAGTGTTTAATTTAACCTTGGAGGTTAAAAGTTGAAGGAACTAGAATCAAAGTTAATTTGTTATTCTAGTTTACGTGAAAGTATTAAGTGGGAAAAGAAAGGGTCAGTGAGAAAATGAAGGCTTAAAAGCAAGTACTAATGAGAGAAATTTTATATCTTATAGTTCCAAAAATGTCGCTGAGAGCTATTAACGACCAAAGAGGACCTGAAAATCCTAGAGGATCTGATAGAGGTCAAGAATATTGTATAAGCGAAGAAAGGCAAAAATATCCAGTAACCTTTCCATTTCCCCTATCTCCGCAACGTCATAACATTGAGGATTTATTCTTCGGAAGAAAACCACCATATTTCAATGGATCTGGTAACCCAAGCGATGCCGAGCAGTGGATACGTTCTATAGAGAGAATTTTTTAGTCTATTAGACTTAGTGATGAAGAGCGCCTGCTATGTGCTGGGTATCAACTAACCGGACCAGCTAAGTATTGGTGGAAGACTAGACAGAGAATTATGCCGGTAGAGCAAGCGGCTCTAACCACTTGGAATGATTTTAAGGAGGCATATTATAAAAAGTACGCATACGATCAAATGGAAACTGAGGAAGAAAAAGCAAGGAAACTTTAGGGAGAACTTAAGTATGAACTGGGAATAGCAGTAGCTAGACATGAGGGACTGAGTTATGCAGAACTACTAGGACGAGTCCGTGAAATAGAGGCAGTGGTGCCTAATAAAGGAAAGATGGTAATGCCCACACCAGCACTAAACCAGACTTCAACCCAAAACCATCCCAACAATAATATCAACTATAAGGGAAAAAGGAAATGGGAGGGGAGTAGCAGTGATTGTAACCAGCACTACAACAAGCAAGGAAAACAGAATAGGACTCGGCAGAGTTTCCAACAGCCAGGAAAAGGAAGCAACTATGGAAAGAAAGCGTGGCAAAGAAAAAAATCACAGGGAAATAAACAATCAAGTCAGGGCAAGAGAAACCATCTACTAGGACAGCTGCAAGGGCAGCCAAGGAACGGTAATGTTACAGCCCCAAATCCCGAGGGATGGCAGAAGCCGGGGTGCGACTGGGGTTGGATTAAAGAAGCGGGGAAGAAGGGGACTAACTGACCATTCATACATAAGAGACTACATACAAACTATGAACAAAGCTTTATTTACATAAAGGAAGAGTTAGACTCAAAGGATTACGTGACTGAAAGTACACGGTAGATAAAACTAAGTTATAAGACAGATCTTAGTCTACAGTGAGTACATGTACGTTCATCAAAATACTAGAGTTTTGCAGCGGAAATGTGATTAATACTAACTAAAGTCTTCCTATGACAACTTTATTCAACCTTCGCCGCTTCCATCGCTTCAACCTGCACATTTAGAAAACATATGCAGGGCTAAGTACAAAAGTACTTAGTGGGCACGATGCCGAAAAATATATTCATAAGTATAAATAATCAGGCATCTCATAATCGTAGCACATCGGGGTTTTGTTGAAAAAAACCCGTGTCTACTAAACATTTTCTGACTCATTTGTATAAAGTATCTTGTATAAGCATTTTTCTGGTATGTTACGTTCAAATCTTGACCAATTCTCATTCACCGTGGCTGGTACCCCTCAACAGGGTATCACATACACCACAGGTTACAAAGTGCACTAACTCTGGAAAACACTTAGCAGCTAACTCAGAGCCGATCGTTAACTAATAAATCTGGAAAACCCGAAGGTTAACTCAGATAGGTACAAGAGAACTCACATAAAATATTTAAACAGTTTATGCCATGATTATCACTTAAAAACACAGATATCAAAGCGATAAAGAAAGGTTTTAGAGCATTGCTCGTTTTATTTCATATATATAAAAGCCCACCTTGTAATACAGAACTAAAAAGCACTAGCTTCCGATCTTCTGATCTTCCGTCCTTTCCTTACTGCTGGCTTCCTCCTTCATCATAATATAATAACACTTAAAATCGGGTCGTAAAAGATAATTGATCATTAAAACTTGAAAAAGGTTTTAGTCGTTTCATTTCTTTAGGCAAATGCACGCTTACTAGTTTCATTTTAATTAAACGGGAACGAGACTCGAACAAATCCCGTTTAGAACTCGAAAGGTCTCATACTCGACTCTTAGGTCAGTAGAGAGGATAGTCGATATCTTAAAACGACTTAAGAGATCAAAAGGAACTAAGTTGGAAAAGAAATCAACTTAGGAAATTAAATTTTAGTTCTTTAGACGATTTAGACAATTTCTCGCTTAACTAAACTTCTTTACTTTAACGGATACGAGATGAGATCTCATCTTGTTTGTTTAGCACTCAAGGCTCCTTTCTTGACACTGTGGTCAGTAGGAAGATAGTCGTCAAGTTATTACGGCTTAAATGATCGAAAGAAACTAAGTCGCGAACAAAACAACTTAGAAGAATGAAATCTGAAAAATTCACTTTCAAGGCAGTAACTCTGGGGGCTTCCCAGAACAGGGTATCTAGAAACAGGGGATAAGCCCTGTACCGTTGGAAAGCTTGGGATGTCTAGTTTACGTTTCAATTTACGGATCGCAAATCCGATGAACGAGCTAAAAGTTATTACAGTTTCCGGCAAGGGTCGCAGAACTGCCGCGCTAACCCTAGTTGCTCGATAGAATTGACGTATAACTTCTTAGGTTCGTTCTAAGTTCTCGTATTCGATTTCTTATGAAACTTGACCCTTAAGGCAGTCATCACGTACCCCCATACGTGATGAACTCCTTCTCAACACTCGTCCAAAAGCACAACGTTCTAAACGTCGGCTTTCAACTAACATGTACTAAACCAACAAGTTAACAATTTCCCGTTCTAGTTCTCGACTATCACTATAACTCATATTATATTAGCTCGAAAGTTCATGACATCAACTACAAAGTTATTCCCAAGTCCATCATAAACAATATTATCAAGTTAGAATTCTCATTTGACTTCTCGGTTATTAATTACGACTAATTGTTCGTCTCTTACACAATTTTCAAAGTTGCCGGATTTCGTTCAAATTTTACGTCATTAAACAACATCTAACTAGAATCACTTTCATGCATATAATCACTTCACATCAACACTATATTTCAACTTACGATGAGTTCTTCGTCTCTTACACCCCACAAAATAATTTTAGAAAATTCTCAAATAAATTCCTATCAACAATTAATACCAATTACAACCTTATTCCATTAACCAAACATCATATAAATCGAACACATGAAAACCCCTAATTTCTACTTATTTTCGGTTTTAACTCATGGATTAAGAGAGTGATTTTCTTCATTAATCAACACCATTTAACTCTTAATCATCCTATTATAACATCAATTAATCAATTCAAGTCCAATTACACATTAACATGCAAAATCCCCAATTTCAAACCCTAAACCCTAAATCGATTTCAATCAAACAAAGGGCTTTCGATTTCTCTTGGTTCTAATCACTAATTAAACACTTCCTAAGCATGAATTTAACATCAATTGAAGAATTCCAAAAATCCTACAAAAAGCCCTAAAATTTCGGTATTCTTATAGCAATTAGGGTTCTTGATTTCATCAAATTTTAATCCCTAATTAACACATCTAACACATCTAATTTAACTAATCCAAGATCAACCATCTAGTTCCAACATTCCTCTATTTCAATCCAAAGAAGAAATTAAAAAGAAAAGAATTTTGGATGGATAGAAACATAGAGGAGAGGATTACCTTGACAAATAATGAAGGAAGACTTAGGTTTTGATGGATGGATGAAGACTTGTGTGATTTCTTGCTCAAGAACTTGAAGATCCAACAATGGAGAAAAATGAAATGAAGATGGAAGAGAGGAAGAGGAGTGCAGCCGTGTGTGTTGAGTGAGGGAGGGAGGAGATGTGAGATTTAATTTGGTTATAAGACTTTAGGTTAAATAGGTGTATAGGTTTGAATAGTGTTAGTAATAGTAGTAGGTGAAAAGTAAAACTATACAAAAAAAATGAAATTTCTTGCTAAGGAGAGAGAGAGAGTGAGCGGTTATGAGAGGGAAGGGAGGGAAAAATACGCGCTTTTCCAACGCGATACAACGTTACGGAAATCGAACGACGAAAAACGTAGCTCGGCACAAAAACATCACGATCCGATTCGTCCAAAAAATTCTAACGTATGAAACTTGATCGGAAAATAATATTTATAAAATTTAATCTGACAAAAAATCGGGACGACACAGTCCGAGTTTCGTCCGGAAAATCATAAAAACGAACTTTCTCGGGCGAGTTCGTATCGCGATTTCGTGAATGTAAAAATCAGACGGTTTTCCGTTCTGAGTTCACGAACTAAAAACTTTTCGTACGCGTTAACCCTAAATACAGTAGTCGTCTAGCTGACTTCCGTAATTTATTTTCAGAAACGGATTCGACCATTAGTCTTAGAATTCAAAATCGTAAACTTAGGCGTGCAAAGCCATTTATTTTATTAACTTAGGCCTAAGTTCGTGAAATTAAATTCTAAGACTAACGGTGAAATCCGTTTCCAAAAATAAAATACAGAAGTCAGTTAGATGACTACTGTATTTAGGGTTATCGCGTACGATAACTTTTTAATTCTAGAACTCAGAACGGAAAACCGTCTGATTTTTACATTCACTAAATTGCATACGAACTCGCCCGAGAAAGTTCGTTTTTATGGTTTTCCGGACGAAACTCGGACTGTGATGTCACGAGGTTTTGTCGGAATTTATATTTTTAATATTACTTTCCGAGTAAGTAAAATATGTCGGAATTTATGGTCAAGTCGGAATTTGACGATAATATGCCGAGATACGTTTTTATTTACGCGTCGTAACGAGTCAGAAAAACGCGTATTTTTCCTAAATTTTATGTGTCATAGCCGACATGCTCTCTCTCACGTACAAGGATTTTTCATTTTTCTATGTTATAACTTTATGACATGCCAAATCCACCTCATGCTTAACTTTTTTGCGACCTTGCTTGTAAATAGATATTATGTCCAACATGTAGTCATCTTTTTCCTCTCCATCTCTCTCCCTACCGCCACTACCCCATATCTCTCTCTCAATTTTCTTCATCATCCTCCATTGAAGAAAGCTCAAGATCTTGCAAGAATTTTCACCTACTTTGATCATCAACCACCTATCTTACTTCCATCTTCATTAATCATCAAGGTATTCATCCCCTCCATCCTTCTATCCATTTAAAATTTGGATCCCTTAATTTTCTTTCATAACCAATTTTGATTGATGATGTAGAAGATGATTTGAGCTTTAATTCAAGTAATAAAATGGTTAGAAATTAATAACTATGGTTAAATTGATAAGAAAAATCGAAACCCCTAAATCTAAATGAATGCCGAAAATTAGGGCATGAAGGTAGGATGGATTAATTCTTAATTTGTTTGTATAATTAAGCTTAGAGATAGTTGAATTGATAATTGAGACAAAGTAGAATGAAATCCCCTAAGAATTAATGATCACCGATTTTTCTAGGTTAGGGTTTCAAGATGGAAATCAAATTAATGTTGTGATGGTGTTAGTAATTAGACTATATATGTTGTAGTAGGTTAATTGTTGGATTAATGGAGTTAATTAAAGAAGAAAACCACTTCCCACTAATTTATGTTAATACCGATTTTGATGAAGAAATAGGGGTTTTATGTAGTTTAATTTCTAATGATGATAGATTATGGTTCCTAATGATATAAGTTAATGTTATGAATTAAATGAGAACTTTCTAAAAATATTATAGAAATTGTAAGAGGCGAAAGTTCACTAGTAAGTCGGGACTAGTTAATAATATGAGTATATGATATACGTAGTAATGATCTACGTTAGATGATGATTAATGTTGTAGAAAATGAATGAATTCTAATAATGTTTGAAAATTGGTAAGAGACGATCAATTGAACATAATTAATAATGGAAAAGTCAAGTAAGGATTCTAACTAGATAATAATACTTATTATGGGCTAAGGTACAACTTTGTAGTTGACGTCAAGTTCGTCCGAATTATATTATAATGAGTTGTAGTTATCATCGAGAACTAGAAATGAGGATGTTAACTTGATTTTTGGTATAGTAATTGGTTAGTTGAAACGACGAGGTTTTAAACGTCATGTCTATAGTCGAGTTTTGAAAAGGAGTTCTTCAGGTACGAGAGTACGTGTTGCCTGCCTTGAAGTGTTAAAATCGTGAGAATGTAGGTTCGATAACATAGAACGAACTTAGGAAGTCATACGACGTTTCTAACGAGCCGTTAGGGTTAGCCACGGCAGTTTTGCGACTCTTCACGAAAACTGTAATATCTCTAAGCTTGTTTATCGGATTTGAGATCCGTAAATTGGAGAGTAAACTAGACATCCAAGGCTTTCTCACGGTACAGGGAACATCCCCTGTTTCCAAATTCTCTATTCTGGGCAGCCCCCAGAACTACTGTAATGCGCAGTAAATTTTCAGAACTTGATTTTCCTAAGTTGTTTTCTTCGCAACTTAGTTTCTTTCGATCATTTAAGTCGTAATGAGTTAACGACTATCTTTTCTACTGACCTAAGAGTCAAGTAAGGAACCTTTCAAGTTCTAACGAGATTTGTTCAAGTCTCGTCCCCTTTTAATCAAAAAGAATCTAATAGCGTGCAAATGCCTAAAGAACTAAAAAGACGGAAATTAAAACCTAATTCCAATCTCCGTTCTCTTTAATCTTTTTCGACCGATTTATTAAAATATGAATTATGTACGATGAAGGAGGAAGTCAGCAGTAAGGAAAGGATGGAAGACTGGAAGATGAAAGTACGAATAATAAGTTCTGTAAAGTATAAAGTTGGGCTTTTATTCTATAACAAATAAAATGTGGGTTTTTCCACAACTCGAAAGTAATTCTTTATCGCTTTGATAAACGTGTTTTCAAAGTGATAATCATGGCATAAACTGTTTAAATATTTTATGTGAGTTCTCTTGTACCTATCTGAGTTAACATTCGTGTTTTCCAGATTTATGAATTAACCGCTAGGATGTTAACTATCGATCGACTCTGAGTTAGCTATTAAGTGCTTTCCAGAGTTAGTGCACTTTGTAACCTGTGGTGTATGTGGTATCCTGTTGAGGGGTAACCAGCCACGGTGAATGAGGAATTGGTCAAGATTTGAACGTAACATACCAGAAAAATGCTTGTACAAGCTAATTTATGTAAATGAGTCAGAAAATGTTTAGTAGTCACGGGCCCTTTCAATAAAACCCCAATGTGCTACAATTAAGAAATGCCTGATTTTCTATAAGTATGAATATGTTTTCGGCAACGTGCCCACTAAGTACTTTTGTACTTAGCCCTGCATATATTTTCTAAATGTGCAGGTTGAAGCGATGGAAGCGGCGAGGCTTGAATTAAGTTGTCGTAGGAAGACTTTAGTTAGTATGAATCACATTTCCGCTGCAAAACTCTAAACTTATGATGTTATGTATATTAGTAAAACACTGTGGTATAAGTTCTGTAATATAACCTAGTTTACCTTTTTGGGAACTTCGTCGAGTAATCCTTGAGATTAACTCTTCTTTTTGTAAATAAAGTCATGTTCATAGAATGTATGATGTCTCCTATGTATGTTTAAGTTCAGTTAGTCCCCTTTTTCCCCGCTTCTTTAATCCAACCCCAGTCGCACCCCGGCTTCTGCCGTCCCTCGGGATTTGGGGCTGTGACATCTCATAACTCAATTTCATCTCGATTCATTCAAGAATAAACTTATCATATCATTTTCTTCTTAAATTCAATTTCTATGAAATTTCTCGCAACATATATATCATATTTATATTTTTTGAAAAAGAAATAAACAAATAACAAGAACTAATTATTCTTCTAATTAATTTAAATCATCTTTAAATCTTCAAATTTCTATCAAGAACTTGAAGAATATATCTTCAAAAACTCATATGTTCATTAAGAATATCATATTTCATTTTTCTCTATTTTTCTCTATTTCATTCGATTATCAGCTCATTAAATTACTAAAAATCATATCTTCAAATTTTCATGCTAAAAATTTATTCAAAAATTTTCTAACACATCATAGCATCATAATCTTCATCAATATCATCATATTTCATCAAAATTCATCAAAAATAATTTTTCTTCAAAATAAGCATAAATCGAAATTTATACTATAAATCATAAAAATTCATATCTCATCTAAAAACACATATAAATCATGTTTTCATGTATCATCATGCTTATAAACATCATCAAACTCATAAAATCTAAAAATCATATTTTTCTCATATTTTCTCTATTTTTATTCAATTAAATTGAATAAAAATTCAATAAATTCACCAAAAATTCTCATAAACACATGTATGCATATAAATCACATGAAAAATCATAATAAGCATATATCATAATCATATCATCAAATAATCTCAAGATCGCATCAAGAACTTATTTTCCTAATTTTTCTCATTTTAATCGATAAAAGCTTTTAACCTATCTTAGATTATTTTGTCTTTTAATCTCCTGAATCATGTTTATATCTTCATTTAGATCATTATATATCATCACAACCCTAAGGTTTGCCTATGCATAAAGTAAACCATGCATGATTTTCTTATTTCCTTGGTTTACATATACATATATACATCTTAAGAATTAATGAAATCATACTTAAAATAAATAGAACTTTATCTCTTCTTGGCTTGAATTTTGGATGGCTTGGAGGATGAAAGATGATGGATTTGGTAACTCCTTTCCTTGCATAAAAATATATACAAGGTATCAAGGATCAAAGCTAAGATGATAAAGAACAAATCCCTTACTTGAAGAGCTATGAAAATCGATAGGTAGTAGAAGAAAAATAAGGGATTTCTTAGCTTGATTCAAGCTTGAAATAAAGACATAGATATAAACTTACTTCTTTTGATGATCTTTGAAAGATGGAGATGGAAAACTACATCAAAATCCTCAAAGCTTCATGCATGGATCATGGAGGAATTTTGTATGTATATATGTATATGTTTCGATGAAGATGAAGAAAAAATTAAGGGAGGGCTGCTCCTTTGCTTATTTTCGGTAGAGAGAGAGTTTAGGGAGTTTAGAGAGAGATGAATATGCATAATAATGCAAGGGGCATGTATCTACTTGATAACAAGATATAGAAAGATATGAGAGAGAGAGGAGATCGAGAGTGAGAGATTTGGAGAGAGAGGGAATCAAATGTGTTGGCCAAATGAGGGAGAGAGTAAGGTTCACTTGCTCTCTTGAGAGTGGCTTAGCAATTAGGGGTTACTATTTAGGATAAGCTCAAGGTTTAGTACTATTAATTTCGCCCGGTTAATTTATTTTCCGGTAGAAAATATCCCCGTTATTTTACTTTATTCTCTCAATTAATTTATAACCCTTCTCGTCTCTTTCTCGTCGTCCAAATTCTCTCTAATTCATCTTATATCTCCCAAAATAATTTTAGGAATCCAATGATATCATTTTTATACTTAGATTCCATTTAACGAATAAGTTCATAAAAACGGCTCGGCTAAACGAGTCGTTAAGCAACTTATTTTTTAAATCTTACTCAAATGATCTCGGAAAAATTCTCCGACTTATCTCAAAAGTCTTAGAATTAATTCTAGATTCCAATGAAACTAATTAGACTAAATTCAGAGTCGGTTGATAAATAGTGATTTTTCGGTTTACGTTACTATTCATCAAAACATGAAAGTTCTCAGAAAATTCTGAAATTCATACTCAAGCTCAAACTCATATAATAATACTCAAACAATGCATCACATACTCATTTCGAATAATCGAAACGAGAAAAATCCATATCAAAGCACGTAAGGGCATTTTCGTCATTTCACAGAAAATTTTATTTTCGCGAAAATTTTTAGCACTCAAAACTCATCATTTAGGCATATTAATTTAATTAATATGCACTTAAGAACTTAGAAAAGTTCTGGGTATTACAACTTAAAAACAAATAACCAAGCCGAAACTCGCGTATCAACTACTGCAGCAAAACTCACATCCTTGTGTTACTATCCCGGAACAATTAGTGGGGAGCCACTCCCACTCAATTGATTCATCCTTTAATGGGACAAGGGGGCAATGTCTTTTAGTTCCTCCCAAGCCCAACTTATTGTGTACACTACCTTGGCTTGATCAGAGCTCAATGCCGATCGTAATAAAAATGGCAACCTGCTGCCAAGAGAAAACGGTAATACCATTTCTCAAGTAACCACAAGCTATGGACATAAAAACATTTAGCATGCATATCATTTTAAAAGCATTTGAGTTTAAAACCCGAAAAGTTACCTCGTGGGAATCTAACCCACACTTGAAAACATGAAACCCACATTTCACTTCTTGATAGATAAATTGGTTCCTTGAGTATTACTGTCGATGTCTCCTACAAGACGATCTTACAATCTTAGGTCTCTAATTAAAGAAAGACTAACGTAATTTACAATAATGTCCTAGGTCCACCTATTCCCGATTTATTCTCATATTAAAATCGATGTCATGTCATGAAACACACATAAAATGCTCAAATAATTATTTTGGAACATAATCTTTAATATAAATCACCAAAAATAATTAGTAAATTTTAGGGTTCATGTATATACATATAATCAGCATATATATCAATTAATAAAGTCAATACACTTAATCGAATTAATAAAATCGTGCAAAGTTGATTTTTAATATTAAGAAGTTCGCTGAGGCATTTATACGGACAATTGGCGGGCAATAAAGTACTTCCAAATAGCCATGTTGAACGTATCATACCAAACTGATCAAGGATCACAAAAATCTACGGATTATCATTCTGGAAAGCTTTCACTACATATTTTACTATGAAACTGACCTTATGTAAAAATTAGCTATGGTTTAGAAGCTACGATGAATTGAATAAGGGTAGTTACACAATAATTTCTCATCTTAATAAAAAACAACTCATAGACCAAAATTAGTAACTGTGATACCCCGAATTTTTATCCCTTTAAGAGAGCGTCTAATTAACCGAGTAAGCCCAAAGATGAGAATTTAGGAGTAAAATTTTTCTTTTCTAATCGATGAGTTTTGAATAAAACGTTTACATTGCCTTGTGAATCTTGTGTGATATTATCTGTTCTAATTATTTGAGATGATGATGATGTGATATGTTTGTTGAGTCGTTTATATGAAAATGAGTATGAGATTAAATTCCGGAAAAATCTCTGAGAAGTTTGTTTAGTTAAGATAACATAACGTTAATCGCCGAGAAATATGTTTACGACGATGAACCTAGAATAGAATTAAAATTAGAACCTTCGAACTTAGAATTTCTTTTAAGATCACTGAGATAGGATAAGAACTTATCCGAGAATTGAGAAGAGAAATGAGGCATTAGTCTTGAAAAGGATTAATAAACGAATTAATAAGCCGATTAAATTCTTTTAAGAATTAAAGGACTAAAATGATCGAAGCCTTTAATCTTTTAATTTGAGACGTGAAATAGGATTGGGACGAGTTAGTGTCAAAAGTGAAACGAGAAGAGGTTAGACCCGTTAATAGAACAAAACAGAATTAATACGAATCGTTTTACCCGGAAAACCTTTACGACCGGATAACTTAATACCCGTGACGACACGACGACGACACGTGTCATCCACCTCTCTCCCTCTCTCGCCACCTCACAACCCCTCTCCCATCATCTCTCAATTTCCAAGACCAACAAGACATAGTGGTGTCTTGTACATGGTTTGCTTGAAGTATGCTTACAAGTTAACTTCAAATCACCTATCAAGTCTTGTTCTTTACAATTTCCAACAAAGTATACTTTTTCTCTTTATTGGATTTCAATTTTGTTCATCTAAGACAAGAGAGGAATGCAGCAACTCATTCATAACATTCCATCTCTCTCTCTCCATCGAAAACTCTCTCTCACAAAACAAAAGAAAAACTCTCTCAAACCCTCTCAAACTCTCTCTACTCTCGGCACTCCCTCTCTACACACACACTTTGATTTTTCTTCACATGCAACCATGGATTCAAGCTTATCATCCATGGAAATGAAGTAAAGAACACCATCCTCCATCCATTCCATCCATATTTTCAAAGAAAGGTACAAATTTCCAAGTTCTTGAAGTTGAATTCAAGAATTTTCCAACATTTTTCTTTATTTTGATTCCTAAAACTCTATGGATGATTAATCCTATATTCTTTCTTTTTCTTTGAGGATTCAAGAAGACATCCTTCTTCTTTTCAAGATCCAAGCTTTGAAGCTACCATTTCCATCCATTTCAATCCCAAGAGCCAAGAGAAGAATTTCCATTTATTTAAGTATGATTTCATTTGATTAGTTGTAAAAATGTATGTCTATAAGTCCTAAAGGAAAGATCTATGCATGCATGTTATTTAATTTATGTTTAGGCAAACTTAGGATATGCATGTGCTAATCGAGTGGGAAGAATTCGTTAGGAGAATCGAGCACTAGATATTAATCGATGAATTAAGAGAAGAAAAAGAAGCTAAAACCCTAAAAATTTAACAAATGCCGAAAATTAGAAGAAAAATAGGAAAAATATGAATTTTTGAGTTATTGTTATTTTGATGCTTGAATTGTTATTTTTATCATGTTAGTAATGAGATTATATGCATGAAAAATTGAGAAACAAATTGCATAGAAATAGGCATAAGTGCCGTGTGTTTTTGAAGAAAATGGAGAAATTATTTTGTTGATTTTGTTGATATATTGAGTGATGTTTTGATCAATGAGATGATTGTATGTTATGTTAGTATAATCATACATGTTTGTAAGTGAAGAAAATGAGATTGCATGTTAAATTTTTGAAAGAAATTAAGTGTAGAAATAATAAAAATAATTGGATGTTTAAGTATTTCAATGTATGTATGAATGATAGTTGAATATGGAATAAAGATAGAAGTATTGATAAAAGACTTAAAATTAAAAGCTTTTAATTAAATAAAAGATGAAAGATGTATAAAAGACTTATTAATTAAATACCTTGTATTAAAATTAAAGACTTGAAATTTTTACTAAAAATACAATAAAAAGATCTTTTATAATAAAGTGAAGAAATTCATAAAAATGTTTATCAAAAGATAAAGAAATCATTAAGTAAGAAATAGCTTAAAGGTTTAAAACAAATAAAGAAGAAATTATTAAAGAAGTAAACAAAATAGAGAAAACCGAGTTTAATAAGAATTAATCGTTAAGAAGTAAAAAGGAAGTTAATTTGAGTAAAGAAAAGATGCTAGACGAGTTAAGATAGATACTCGTATAAGTTGATCGAGAAAATGAGAATAAAATAAGATGTCGAATATTAAGTTGAAAGAAGATTAATTAAATAATTAATTTAGG
This sequence comes from Schizonepeta tenuifolia, assembly GCA_029490685.1. Classification (NCBI taxonomy): domain Eukaryota; kingdom Viridiplantae; phylum Streptophyta; class Magnoliopsida; order Lamiales; family Lamiaceae; genus Schizonepeta; species Schizonepeta tenuifolia. The sequence continues at coordinate 104,795,456 of CM055955.1, forward strand.
AACGTCGTTCCAACCAAGCGAAGAAAAGATAAACCGAGGTAATAATTAAAGGAATAATAATGTTCAAGTTAAGAAATGAGAATCAAGTTAGAATTGAACAAGAATTTATAATTACATAAGAGTTTATTAAGAGCTAAGAGAATTTTTGTTAAATAAATAAGAGTTATAAAATACCTTATAAGATAACGGATGTAGAACGAAGCGTTGTCTATATAGATAAGAAAGATAGAATTAATAGTTTAAGCCTTCATAAAAAGAATTGCATAATCGAGTTAGATTTTAAGGTCAAAATGGAATGCATGTTAATGTGTCTTGAAGTATGTTTGTTCTATAAGATTTCATTGTATGTTTGAATATATGTTTAAATGCATGATAATATTATAATGTGAAATATGATTGAATTTGTATGATAAATGATTGTTTGTTAAAATGAGAATGAACTAAAGTCTTTGAAAGAAAGCTCGAGTAATAATTTGTATCAATGAAGTTATTAATTAGAACGAGAAAAGTATACGATGTGAAGTAGTATAGTTAACCTTTTCGAATAGAGTTAATGAAATAAAGACGAGAACGTAAGATCTTTTAGAAAAGTTAGAACGAAGAGAGCGACGACTCAAATAGAAGTCCGTCAGTTAAGTCCAACGCCTTTGAGTCCGTCTTTCATATATCTTATCTATCGATGTCGACCTATGAAGGATCGAGCCGGACGGATCGTTAAGCGAGGACAAATAGCCCTAGACCACCTAGCTAGTTCTTCGGAAGTCAGGTGGGCTTTTCTGAACCAAAACTATCGATGAAAATTAGTATGCTATTTGAATATTATGATATGTTTTTCAAATGTGATTGACTTGCCATTTTATTGAAGTTAGTATGTGTTATCATCTATGAAGATGTGATTATCCTGTGAAAGCAGGAACCCACGTGTGGTATATGTTGAGGTGACTGTGAGCCTTGCTTCGGTTAGGCCGGTCACAGTGTTTGAGAAGGAGGCCTACTTCTCGGCACATGAAGTTATTTGTGATAGATGATACATGTTATTATATTATGTTATTTGACTGCGCAGTCCGTTTTAAATAAAAATGTTTTGACATGCACAAGTAAAACCGTTTTCAAAACTGCTTATATACTTGTGATGTTTGGCAAGGCAAGTTCAATTGATATAGCTTTAAGAAGCATCTTTATTCAAATGTTTTGGCTTGTGTTCACTGAGTACGAAGTGCTCAGCCCTGCGTGTGTTTCTAAACATGCAGGTTGACTGGATGGCGATGGCGTGGATACTTGGTGGTGTGGTTTGGTTTTGTTGGTTATGTTTGGTAGAATTTCGGACTGGCATTTGTACGTCTTCATACGTGCAAGTGTTGGGAGTTGATGCTAATTTCCGCTTCAATCTTTTTGATTTAATGTCTGTTGATGTCAGTACTCTAATATTCATGTTTTTGATTCCGAGCGTTGTGCTCGAAGACTTTGAATGCTTGTTGAATTCGTAACCCCTTTATCTTGTAATCCCGAGCGATGGGCTTGTAACTTGGTTGTTGTTGAACATGAACCCTTACCTTAATGTATATATTCGTATGATTCCTCTTTTTGTTGGAATTCCCTTCCCATCAGCATGATTTACTTGTTTGAATTCCCGTTCAAAGTGAAGTTAAGATGCTCGGTTATTATTCTTTATGCTTTTGAAAACCAAATTCGATTGCCTTATATTCCGCCTTTTTTTCCCCGAGCATGTTCCCTTTATTTGAGTTAGTTGTTAGTTGTTTAGGTTTGTTGTTGTTCGTAAGTCGCACCCCGAGAGTCGGGGCGTGACAGGTTGGTATCAGAGCATAGTTCTTATTTGTTCTAAAGTCTGTTATTCTTTGATGAGTCGAGTCTAGATTTAATTCCTAGACTTATTTGAGTCAGTAAACCACACCAAGTTATCCTCCATCTCATCCGACAACCAGGTGTGTCTTTTTCTAAAAGTTTTCATTTCAAGTTAAAATGATGTTTGAGTTATTAAATGTTGAGAATTTTCTTTAAAGTTATTTTGTTGAGTTATGATGTTTTGAGATGAATTTGTTAAGTTGTTGAATAACTAGATTGCTTTAGAATGTCTACCCCTTTGCGAGTGCGTGTGAAAAGATCGGAAAGAATAAGGCGTGTGTGCGATTGGTTACGTGATTTGGAATTGCCCAAAAATCCCTCTTTGGAACGCAGAAATGAGTAGGTAGTAGAATTCGTAATATGTTCGATAGTTTGTTAAGTATGCTTATGCGTTTAAAATTCGTATAGGATGGACAACGTTGATTGGATGCAAGAGTATTTGCACGCGAGAATGGAAAATAACGAATCTTTAGCAGAATTCTTAGCACGATACCATACGATTTGGGGAAAAGTTCAATATATGGACGTAGGACCGTTAGAAGGCATGATGCACCTGATTCAAGCGCTACCAGCAGAATGGAAGGACTGGGCAGCATCTGTTGTCTCTCGATTTCTAGGCTACCGTTACTTCGACCGAACCCTTTACGACGACGTAAATGCTTTTATCTCCGCGATTTCAGCTCGTTTTTTTGTCCTATGGTGCTCCTCCGCCCAAAACTTATGAAAATGATACTCCAAGCTTGTTGAATGACATTGTTCGTAATCCTTTACCAATTCCTCCAAGTGGAACTGTTTCTCTCCACATCAATTCGCCGCCACGAACTAATCTTCAACCTCAGAATCCTCTTGCAGATTACCCATTTGTAAGTGGTGTGCTTTTTAACTTCATTTTCTTGATTCCTTTGTTTTCTGACTTATCAACATTGTAGCCGAATGGATGTGATGAAAATTCTTCTTCAAATGAAAACCAAATAACTGCTTATATGAATCATCCGCAAGCAACCTTTTGTAAGCCATCCTAGAGCAGAATCCTCTAGCCAAACCCGCTCAAGCGACGATAAAGAGAATGGAAGCGAGCCAGTTGATGCAGCGACTAGTAGGAACCGGATATCTTCAGCCTCTACCTAACAATGTTTTTCCTACCCAGCCACAGATCGAATTTGAACTAGCTGCGATGAATTATACCCTAGAAGAGTATGAAGAAGCCTTGAGAGAAGCCCAACGTGAGTGTTTCGCCATAGAAGATGATAATGTCGAGGAAGATGACGTGCTGTTTGAAGGACAAATGCGTGAAGAGGAAGAAGAAGAGGAGGAAGAAGACCCGGAAGAAGATGAGGAAATTGTAGAGCACTACGGAGTGGATTCCGAAGCGGAACAGTATGATGATAGCGGACCAAGTGAAGATGACTCCTATGCGTAGAAATGTTCCAAGAAAGCTGTCGAATTCAATCGTTTTTAAATCGAGTGTGTTGAGAGTTGAACTCTTTTATTTTTCTTTTAGTTGTGTTGTAACCTGTGATGAAGACTATCATAATTTGACTAGGAAAAAGGGAAATGTTTTCCAAAGTAAATTCCCTAAGTGTTATAAGTCCTAGGAAAGGCCGTTGTTAAGCGTTTGGAAGTTGAAACATTTAGATCTTTGAATTCAAGTTGAAATTTCTGAGTTATTGAATCGAATTGAATATTTGAATATGAAGTGATGATATTTACTCTGTGATTATGACTGATTGTTTCAAGAATCTATGATGATGATATGAGTATGTGACAATTATTAGAAACTGAATGAGATGCATATATATATGAGAAATTGAAGTGATGAATTGCTTAAGAAAGTTTTAAATTGTTGTTAATTATCTAAGTACCGATCAGAATCGTGTTCCTCCCAAGAGAGAAATGTGTTCAGAATCGAGAAAGGTTCCCTGTAAGCTAAAAATCTAGAGTGGTTAAAGTTTTTTCCCTCGTTTTAAATCTTTAGAATGCCGCCAAGACGTAGAAACGTCATGATTCCCGAAGATAATGCAGAAGGGCAGCGCGACCCTACTCCGCCCCCTCAAAACGAAAGACGAGTCGAAGAGTTGTTTCTCCGACAAAATCCCCCGACGTTCGACGGTAAAGGCAGTGCGGCTGATGCCGAAGACTGGATTCGTTCTTTAGAGCAAATTTTTCGTTTCCTTCGTTGTTCCGATCGCGAGCGTTTGGAATGCATGGCGTACCAGCTTAAAGGAACAGCCGATTATTTGTGGGAAGCAAAGCAAAGGATGTATTCTCCCGAAGAACGCGAAGAGTTGTCATGGGATCAGTTTAAGGAAGCGTTGTACGAAAAGTGTGTGCCAAGAAGTTATCGTAAGCAGAAATCCAACGAGTTTACCAATCTGAAGCAAGGAAAAAGATTTGTAGCTGAGTACGACCGAGAATTTTGTTAGTTAGCTCGTTTTGCGCCCGATATGGTCGACACCGACGAGAAGATGTGCGAGTTGTTTAGAGCAGGACTTAGGCAAGATATTTGAGTAGTTCTCGCGAGCCAAAGTGGTTTAACGTTCGCTGAAGCTTTAAACCGAGCCTTAGATATGGAATTAGCAATGCAACCGGAAAAAGGATCGCAACCCCCAGCAAATCCCCAACCCCAAAACAAGATGATCACGACCACGTCTGCTCAACAACCCCAGTACGGCCAATACGGAAAAAGAAAAGGAAAATGGATTAGTGGAACCCAACCAACCAAGAAGCAATGGCAAGGAAAGAGCCAACCGCAGCCACAGAAGGGAAAGGCACCGCAAACGAACCGAGGCAACCTACCCATCGGACCTTTAGGATTCCCTCCCTGTGCGAAATGCGGAAAGATGCATCAAGGCGTTTGTAAGAGTGGAAGCAACGTTTTCTACACTTGTGGTCAGCCTGGTCATTTCTCGAACCAGTGCCCAAGTAAGCAACAAGGGTTTAGAAGCGGAAGACCAAACCAGTTCCAGCCATCGCAAATGAAAGCTATCGAGGCAGCCCCTCTTTAGAAGTTTGTTCCACGTCAAAGTAAGCCGCAGCAGCCAAGGCAGCAACCTCCTCAGCAAGAACCGCCGCTTTTTCGAAGAACGTACGCGATTGAACAGAAACCGCAGGAGAAGGAGAAAGGAAATCTGGCAGGTATGGGAAAGCTTAACAACGTACCTGTTATTGTTTTGTTTGATACCGGAGCTTCGCATTCGTTTATATCTAGTATCTGTGTAGAGAACCTAGAACTAAAAGTAAAAGAATCGAATCAGAAGCTTAGTGTCGCAACCCCTTTAGGAAAGTCTGCGTTAGTTTCGCATGTTTGCTCGAACCTAGAATTTGAAGTCGAAAACCGTAGGTTAGTCGCGAAATCCCTGAATGTAGTCCAGATGCGTGACGTCGATATAACCCTAGGAATGGATTGGTTAACCGAGAATTTTGCCACGATTCGATGCGATTTGAGACAGATATCGTTTAAATCCCCTGAAGAAGAGTCAACCATAGATTTCGGAATGGAAAAGAGAGTGAAGAAGAGCGTACCGATAATTTCAGCCATGAAAGAGCAGAGATTGATGCGGAAGAAAGGAACCCAAGCGTACCTAGTCTATCTGAATAAGGACGAAAATCATGAGTTAAGTATCGACGATGTTCCAATCGTAAGAGAATTCAAGGATGTGTTTCCTGAAGTGTTACCAGGTTTACCCCCTGATCGTCAATTAGAGTTTTCAATCGATTTAGAACCAGGATGAGCCCCGATATCCAAGGCACCGTATCGAATGGTCCCAAAGGAACTTCAAGAGTTGAAGATCCAACTGCAAGAATTGTTGGACTTAGGCTACATTCGACCGAGTGTATCGCCTTGGGGTGCTCCGATTTTGTTCGTGAAAAAGAGAGACGGTAGTTTAAGGATGTGCATAGACTACTGAGAGTTAAACAAGATTACGTTGAAGAACAAATATCCTTTGCCAAGGATAGATGATTTGTTTGACCAGCTAAAAGGAGCCGGTGTTTTCTCCAAGATTGACTTAAGGTCTGGATACCACCTACTGAAGATCAAGCACGAAGATATTCCGAAGACTGCTTTTAGAACGAGATATGGACATTACGAATTCATAGTAATGCCATTTGGATTAACAAATGCCCCGGCAGTGTTCATGGATATGATGAATAGAGTTTTTCACGAATATTTTCTAGACGATATTTTGGTGTATTCAAGGAGTGAAGCTGAGCGTGAAGAGCATTTAAGAATCGTGTTAGAAACGCTTAGAACGGAAAAGCTATATGCCAAATTCAGTAAGTGCGAATTTTGGTTGAAGACAGTAAATTTCTTAGGACATGTAGTTTCGTCCGAAGGCATCTAAGTAGATATGGAGAAGGTGAAAGTTGTGCAGGATTGGAAGTCCTCAACGTCAGTACATGAAATCCGTAGTTTCCTTGGTTTAGCAGGATACTACCGGAGATTCATTGAAAGATTTTCTAAGATCGCGAAGCCGATGACGAGCCTGTTGAAGAAAGAAACGAAGTTCACATGGACGGAAGAGTGTGAGAAAAGTTTTCAAGAACTCAAGACGAGATTGACGACAGCCCCAATTCTAGCCCTACCCGAGCCAGATAAAGATTATGTTGTTTATACCGATGCATCTACTCAAGGACTAGGATGCGTGTTAATGCATAATGGGAAAGTGATTGCATATGCGTCCAGGCAGCTCAAACCTCACGAAGAGAAGTATCCAACCCATGACCTAGAATTAGCAGCCGTCGTTCATGCTTTGAAGATATGGCGACATTACCTTTATGGAGCGAAGTGTGAAATATTCTCAGATGACAAAAGCCTGAAGTACTTCTTCGAGCAGAAGGAGTTAAACATGAGACAAAGGAGATGGCTTGAGTTAGTGAAAGACTACTATTGCAAGATATCTTACCATCCCGGTAAAGCGAACGTAGTAGCCGACGCGTTAAAGTAGAAAGAGAAGGAAGGAAAAGTCGAATAGGATCGAGTTAGGATTTCTTTTAACCGATGAAGTCGAGTTGATCGAAGAGTTTGCGAAGATGGAAATTGAAGTAATCGTACCGCCAGCGACAGTAGATCAAGTAATTGCTACCTTAGTAGTGATGCTTGACTTAAGAACCCGTATCGTAGAAGGCCAAAGAAGAGACGAAGAGTTAGAAAAGCTACGAAGGAAGGTGAGGAAGTGGTGAAGTTAAAGATTTTGCAGAATCAAGCGATAATGCGTTGTTGTATCAAGGAAGAATTTGTGTGCCTAACGATGACAAGTTGAAGAACGAGATAATGAGTGAAGCTCATGAAACCCAGTATACAGCTCACCCCGGCAGCACAAAGATGTACCAAGACCTAAAGAACCAGTTTTGGTGGAACGGAATGAAGACGGATAGTGGCATTATTCGTTGAAAGATGTTTAGCTTGCCAACAAGTGAAGTCCTTACATCAAAGACCGTATGGACCTCTACAACCTGTTACCCGTCCCAGAGTGGAAGTAGGATGGAATCACAATGGAGTTTGTGACAGGATTGCCAAGATCAAGAAGAGGAAATACAGTAGTATGGGTAATAGTGGATAGGTTGACGAAGTCTGCTCATTTCATACCTATTCCACATACCTATGGATCAGCCAAGTTAGCCGAGATCTACATCAAAGAAATTGTGAAGTTGCATGGAATTCCGAAGACGATTACCTCTGATAGAGATTCGAAGTTCACCGCCCGTTTTTGGGAAAGTTTCCATAAAGAGTTAGGAACCCAATTGCAGTTCAGCACTGCTTACCACCCTCAAACCGATGGTCAGTCCGAGCGAACGATCCAAATTCTTGAGGATATGTTGAGAGCCGTCTTGTTAGATAAAGGAGTCGAGTGGGAAAAAGTTTTACCTCTTGTTGAGTTCGCATACAACAATAGCTATCAGAATACGATAGGAATGGCCCCGTATGAAGCTCTTTACGTAAAGAAGTGTAGATCGCCGTTGTATTGGAATGAAGTCGGTGAAAGGAAAGTGTTAGGGCAAGAAGCGATTGAGGAAATGATAGAATCTGTACGTCAGATTCCGTGAAAAGATTAAGGAAGCTCAGAGTCGACAGAAGTCGTATGCCGATAATCGAAGATCTAAGTTAGAATTTAAAGAAGGAGGATAAGGTGTTTTTGAAAGTATCCCCCTCGAAAGGAGTTTATCGTTTTGGAGTTAAAGAAAGCTTAGACCTCGTTTTATAGGACCGTACGAGATCCTTGAGAGGATTGGATCCGTATCGTATCGTTTAGCGTTACCGCCTAGTTTCGGAAGTTCGCATAACGTGTTTCACGTATCGCAGTTAGGAAAATATGTCTTTGACCCGAAGCATGTAATACGTCAAGAAGATGCTGAGATGAAGCCCGATCTAAGCTACGAAGAGAAACCCGAAGTGATTTTAGATTATAAAGTCCAGCAGCTTAGAACGAAATCGATTCCCTTAGTGAAAGTCAAGTGGTGTCATCACGATCTTGAAGAAGCCACTTGGGAGCTCGAAGAAAAGATGAAAGCAAAGTATCCCGAGTTTTTCTTAAGGTCAGTAAATTTCGGGACGAAATTCTTTTTAAGAGGGTGAGGATGTGATACCCCGAGTTTTTATCCCTTTAAGAGAGCGTCTAATTAACCGAGTAAGCCCAAAGATGAGAATTTAGGAGTAAAATTTTTCTTTTCTAATCGATGAGTTTTGAATAAAACGTTTACATTGCCTTGTGAATCTTGTGTGAATTTATCTGTTCTATTATCTGAGATGATGATGATGTGATATGTTTGTTGAGTTGTTTATATGAAAATGAGTATGAGATTAAATTCCGGAAAAATCCCGAGAAGTTTGTTTAGTTAAGATAACATAACGTTAATCGCCGAGAAATATGTTTACGCCGATGAACCTAGAATAGAATTAAAAATTAGAACCTTCGAACTTAGAATTTCTTTTAAGATCGACTGAGATAGGATAAGAACTTATCCGAGAATTGAGAAGAGAAATGAGGCATTAGTCTTGAAAAGGATTAATAAACGAATTAATAAGCCGATTAAATTCTTTTAAGAATTAAAGGACTAAAATGATCGAAGCCTTTAATCTTTTAATTTGAGACGTGAAATAGGATTGGGACGAGTTAGTGTCAAAACTGAAACGAGAAGAGGTTAGACCCGTTAATAGAACAAAACGGAATTAATACGAATTGTTTTACCCGGAAAATCTTTACGACCGGATAATTAATACCCGTGACGACACGACGACGACACGTGTCATCCACCTCTCTCCCTCTCTCGCCACCTCACAACCCCTCTCCCATCATCTCTCAATTTCCAATACCAACAAGACATAGTGGTGTCTTGTATATGATTTGCTTGAAGTATGCTTACAAGTTAAATTCAAATCACCTATCAAGTTTTGTTCTTTACAATTTCCAACAAAGTATACTTTTTCTCTTTATTGGATTTCAATTTTGTTCATCTAAGACAAGAGAGGAATGCAGCAACTCATTCATAACATTCCATCTCTCTCTCTCCATCGAAAACTCTCTCTCACAAAACAAAAGAAAAACTCTCTCAAACCCTCTCAAACTCTCTCTACTCTCGGCATTCCCTCTCTACACACACACTTTGATTTTTCTTCACATGCAACCATGGATTCAAGCTTATCATCCATGGAAATGAAGTAAAGAACACCATCCTCCATCCATTCCATCCATATTTTCAAAGAAAGGTACAAATTTCCAAGTTCTTGAAGTTGAATTCAAGAATTTTCCAACATTTTTCTTTATTTTGATTCCTAAAACCCTATGGATGATTAATCCTATATTCTTTCTTTTTCTTTGAGGATTCAAGAAGACATCCTTCTTCTTTTCAAGATCCAAGCTTTGAAGCTACCATTTCCATCCATTTCAATCCCAAGAGCCAAGAGAAGAATTTCCATTTATTTAAGTATGATTTCATTTGATTAGTTGTAAAAATGTATGTCTATAACTCCTAAAGGAAAGATCTATGCATGCATGTTATTTAATTTATGTTTAGGCAAACTTAGGATATGCATGTGCTAATCGAGTGGGAAGAATTCGTTAGGAGAATCGAGCACTAGATATTAATCGATGAATTAAGAGAAGAAAAAGAAGTTAAAACCCTAAAAATTTAATAAATGCCGAAAATTAGATGAAAAAAAGGAAAAATATGAATTTTTGAGTTATTGTTATTTTTATGCTTGAATTGTTATTTTTATCATGTTAGTAATGAGATTATATGCATGAAAAATTGAGAAACAAATTGCATAGAAATAGGCATAAGTGCCGTGTGTTTTTGAAGAAAATGGAGAAATTATTTTGTTGATTTTGTTGATGTATTGAGTGATGTTTTGATCAATGAGATGATTGTGTGTTATGTTAGTATAATCATACATGTGTTTAAGTGAAGAAAATGAGATTGCATGTTAAATTTTTGAAAGAAATTAAGTGTAGAAATAATAAAAATAATTGGATGTTTAAGTATTTCAATATATGTATGAATGATAGTTTGAATATAGAATAAAGATAGAAGTTTTGATAAAAAGACTTAAAATTGAAAAGCTTTTAATTAAATAAAAGATGAAAGATGTATAAAAGATTTATTAATTAAATACCTTGTATTAAAATTAAAGACTTGAAATTTTTACTAAAAATACAATAAAAAGATCTTCTATAATAAAGTGAAGAAATTCATAAAAATGTTTATCAAAAGATAAAGAAATTATTACGTAAGAAATAGCTTAAAGGTTTAAAACAATAAAGAAGAAATTATTAAAGAAATAAACAAAATAGAGAAAACCGAGTTTAAGAAGAATTAATCGATAAGAAATAAAAAGAAAGTTAATTTGAATAAAGAAAAGATGCTAGACGAGTTAAGATAGATACTCGTATAAGTTGATCGAGAAAATGAGAATAAAATAAGATGCCAAATAATAAGTTGTTAGAAAATTAATTAAATAATTAATTGAGTACGTTAGTTCCAACCAAGCGAAGAAGAGATAAACCGAGGTAATAATTAAAGGAATAATAATGTTCAAGTTAAGAAATGAGAATCAAGTTTGAATTGAACAAGAAATTTATAATTTCATAAGAGTTTATTAAAAGCTAAGAGAATTTTTGTTAAATAAATAAAAGTTATAAAATACCTTATAAGATAGCGGATGTAGAACGAAGCGTTGTCTATATAGATAAGAAAGATAGAATTAATAGTTTAAGCCTTCATAAAAAGAATTGCATAATCGAGTTAGATTTTAAGGTCAAAATGGAATGCATGTTAATGTGTCTTGAAGTATGTTTGTTCTATAAGATTTCATTGTATGTGTGAATATGTGTTTAAATGCATGATAATATTATAATGTGAAATATGATTGAATTTGTATGATAAATGATTGTTTGTTAAAATGAGAATGAACTAAAGTCTTTGAAAGAAAGCTCGAGTAATAATTTGTATCAATAAAGTTATTAATTAGAACGAGAAAAGTATACGAAGTGAAGTAGTAGAGTTAACCTTTTCGAATAGAGTTAATGAAATAAAGATGAGAACGTAAGATCTTTTAGAAAAGTTAGAACGAAGAGAGCGACGACTCAAATAGAAGTCCGTCAGTTAAAGTCCAACGCCTTTGTGTCCGTCTTTCATATATCTTATCTATCGATGTCGACCTATGAAGGATCGAGCCGGACGGATCGTTAAGCGAGGGCAAATAGCCCTAAACCACCTAGCTAGTTCTTCGGAAGTCAGGTGGGCTTTTCTGAACCAAAACTATCGATGAAAATTAGTTATGCTATTGAATATTATGATATGTTTTTCAAATGTGATTGACTTGCCATTTTATTGAAGTTAGTATGTGTTATCATCTATTTGTATGAAGATGTAATTATCCTGTAAAAGCAGGAACCCACGTGTGGTATATGTTGAGGTGACTGTTAGCCTTGCTTCGGTTAGGCCGGTCACAGTGTTTGAGAAGGAGGCCTACTTCTCGACACATGAAGTTATTTGTGATAGATGATACATGCTATTATATTGTGTTATTTGACTGCGCAGTCCGTTTTAAATAAAAATGTTTTGGCATGCACAAGTAAAACCGTTTTCAAAACTACTTATATACTTGTGATGTTTGGCAAGGCAAGTTAAATTGATATAGCTTTAAGAAGCATCTTTATTCAAATGTTTTGGCTTGTGTTCACTGAGTACGAAGTACTCAGCCCTGCGTGTGTTTCTAAACATGCAGGTTGACTGGATGGCGATGGCGTGGATACTTGGTGGTGTGGTTTGGTTTTGTTGGTTAAGTTTGGTAGAATTTCGGACTGGCATTTGTACGTCTTCATACGTGCAAGTGTTAGGAGTTGATGCTAATTTCCGCTGCAATCTTTTTGATTTAATGTCTGTTGATGTCAGTACTCTAATATTCATGTTTTTGATTCCGAGCGTTGTGCTCGAAGACTTTGAATACTTGTTGAATTCGTAACCCCTTTATCTTGTAATCCCGAGCGATGGGCTCGTAACTTGGTTGTTGTTGAACATGAACCCTTACCTTGATGTATATATTCGTATGATTCCTCTTTTTGTTGGAATTCCCTTCCCATCAGCATGATTTACTTGTTTGAATTCCCGTTCAAAGTGAAGTTAAGATGCTCGGTTATTATTCTTTATGCTTTTGAAAACCAAATTTGATTGCCTTATATTCCGCCTTTGTTTTCCCCGAGCATGTTCCCTTTATTTGAGTTAGTTTTTAGTTGTTTAGGTTTGTTGTTGTTCGTAAGTCGCACCCCGAGAGTCGGGGCGTGACAGTAACACATGCTCAAAGATTATGCAATTTAATACCTAATTCACCTTCATTATTTTGGGAACAAGTTTTAAGATCAAGATAATATATTTATAAGCCAAAAATCATTTTTGTATTCATGTTCATGCTTGAATAATCTGTATAGCTTTCTATCAAACAGTTGGCGTGCAGCGACTTGTGATTTTCATTCATCATCCATATTCTAGAGGTTCTTTGATTCACGGTATACTTGACATGATGATGCATTTCTTATCATTACAGAGACATTGCTAACTCTATTTGAACATACAATTGAATTTAATAGAAAATATTCAACGGTTTGAAAGTTATTCTTATCGGAAGGTGACTACGCAGTTTCAAAAACTGTTCGTGCAACCATTTTCTAGGAGGTACTATGTTCAGTTTACAATATTAAACCTTCAAATTTTGCAGGCACATAGAAGGCATGGCATAGAACAACATATAAAAATTTCAAAACATTTGAAGCAATCTAACCTACTGAAAAAGCTATCGACTTAACTCAACAACATGCTGTAAAATATAAGAAGCTACACATCCATATCTTAAATCTTGAAGTCTAGCTTTCTCTTCTCCAAGTCAAAATTCTTAACGAATATTCGTCAAATATTATATATCGTGCAGATTATACATCAAGAAGTATACGGGGGTCGATTCCCGACATATTCGACGGCACATAAGCTCATAATTATCAAGCAAGAACGAAACTAAGAGTTCGCAAGATACCTAGCTTCAAGTCTATCAACTCTCAATTTCTCTCTCTCGATGTCTCACTGCCTAGCCCTCGCTCTCCTTCCTACTGTCGAGTTGTTGCTGCTCCTATGCCTCTCCGTGGAGTTCCGATGGCGACGGTGACAAGGTGGCGATAGGAAACGGTGATCTGTGGGGTGAAGGTGGTAGTGTGGCGATAGAACAACAGGAGAGAATAGTGAAGAGATGGAAATGAAGTTTGTGGGCTGAAGGTGTGTGTCTGCTTTTAATAAAGAAGTATGAGTGAGGGGTGGGAGTCTGGGAGATGATTTTGCTGTTGCTACGGTTGAGAAGTGTAGAAGAAATGTTTCTTCTTTTAGTTTCTAAAATGATTGTAATGCAGAGAAAATGAGAGGGGAAAAGAGAGATGACGTTGGGAGTTGGGGTAGTAGGTGTAATTGATGAGTTTTAACTATTATGAGACTATTCTAACATTAAAATTTTCCTTCTTCCCGAGAGGTCATCTGCTCCCTCACTTCCTTATTTGTTTTGTAGTACTTGTTTTTATTGACTACACTTTGTTGCACTCCTTCTACCCATAAATTCGCACACACAACTCACACACACGTGTACATTAGCACACCACACACACAATACACATACATGCATATATATATATTTATATATATATATATATATATATATATATATATATAGAGAGAGAGAGAGAGAGCTGATATGCTACTCACCTACCGTGAGCACCGTTCGTGGGAACCACCCTCGATTTATCCACATCAACATCATTTTATTTAATCTTTGCTATTGCATTTTAATCTAATACATTAAAAAATGTTATTGAAATCATTAAATTAAAAATTACATAAAATCAATGCTTGATTTGTTTATCTATTCATTTCTTTGACATTAAAGGGAAAAACAATAAATCGAGCATTGATTTTTATGTTATTTTTTAATTTAATGATGTCAATAATATTTTTTAAGGTATTAGATTTAAATTCAATAGCAAAAATTAAATAAAATGATGTTGATATGGATAAATCGAGAGTGATGCCCACGAACAGTGCTCACGGTAGGTGAGTAGCATATCATCTCTCTCTCTCTCTCTCTCTCTCTCTCTCTCTCTATATATATATATATATATATATAACTCACGCACACACCTATAAATATATACATATAATATTATATTATAAATATTTATCAATTAATTTTCTTCTTGAACCGTGGCTCGTCGTTCCTTAGTCGAATTATATTTCCAATAGAATATTCAAATAGAATTTAATATTATGATTCTAACGAGCCCAATATTGAATATTAAATCTTAGACTTAATTTCCTAAATATAAATGATAAGTATATGAGAAAAATTCGCCTTATTATAAATATAATTTGAATCACATACGATTAATTATTTCTAATTGATTAGAGCAGCATATTCACGTAATCACACGAGCACATAATTAAAAATCACATTTTCATATATCAATTTTAATGAAACCATAAGAAAAAAATGAAACACATATAATTATGCAATGCATGATGCAATCAAATTCTAAATTTCTTTTCTTAAATTAAAATCCGGGAAATAGGGACCTTCTAATGGTTATCTTATTCTTAAATAAATATTTTTCTAATGATGAAAATTCGGGCTTTTACATCCTACCCTTCTTATAAAAATTTCGTCCTCGAAATTACGTACCTCTAACGGGTAAGTCAGGGTATAACTTTTTCATTTTGGATTCTAGCTCCCATGTGGCTTCCTCTTGTCCGTGGCGCATCTACTGGACCTTAACTAAGGGAATTTGCTTATCTCTAAGCACTTGTACTTTTCTATTGAGTATACACTCGGGGCCTTCTTCATAACTTAAATCTTGGCTGAGAACTAGATCATCGCGACGGATTATGTGTTTTGGATCAAACACATGCTTTCGTAGTTGCGAGACATGGAAAACATCGTGCACATCATTGAGACTTGGCGGCAAAACTAACTTGTAGGCGACTTGGCCAATTCTTTCTAGAATCTCAAAAGGTCCTATAAACCTAGGGCGCAACTTCCCCCTTCTTGCTAAAACATATCATGCCTTTTGTAGGTGAGACTTTTAGAAAAACTTTGTCTCCAACTTGGAAACTTAGTTCAGTCCGGCTCTCATCAACGTAGGACTTTTGTCGATCTTAAGCCTCCTTGATTCACTGGCGAATTCGTTCTACAATCTCGATCATTTCCTGCACCATTGCTGGCCCTATCATCTTCCTTTCACCAACATCATCCTAGTGTAGTGGTGACCTACACCTACGTCCGTATAGAGCTTCGTATGGAGCCATTCCGATGGTCGCTTGATAACTATTGTTGTAAACGAACTCGATTAGCAGTATATGATTCTCTCATTGTCCTCCATAATCTAGAGTGACAGTCCTCAACATATCTTGTAGAACTTGAATTGTTCGTTCAGACTGCTCATCGGTCTTAGGATGGTAAGCAGTGCTAAACTTAAGATGTGTTCCCAAAGCGTCTTGCATGCTGGTCCAAAATCTAGAGATAAATCTAGAGTCTCTATTAGATATGATCGTATTAGGCACACCGTGCAATCGCACTATCTCCTTAACATATAGTTTCGCAAGCTTATCTAAGCTCCAGGTCATTTGTACAGGTAAAAAGTGTGCTGACTTAGTTAATTGATCAATGATGACCCATATTGCCGTATTTCCGTGATTTGACCTAGGCAAACTTACCACGAAAACCATGGTGATATTTTCTCATTTCCACTTAGGTATGTCAAGAGGTTGCAAAGTCCCATAGGGTCATTTGTGAAGTGGCTTGACTTGTTGACAAGCTAAACATCTTTCTACGTAAGCGGCGATGTCTTTCTTCATGCCTTCCCACCAGAAACTTTATTTCAAGTCCTGGTACATTTTTGTTCCTCCTGGATGAGCTGTATAAAGAGTGTCGTGAGCCTCACTCATTATTTCTTCTCTTAGGCCTTCGCTATTCGGAACGCAAATCCTATCTTTGAACAAAAGGGCATTGTCGGCTGCCTCTCTGAATTCTCCTTAACTATTCATCCTAGACTTAAGTCGCATCTTTTCTAGGAATTTGCACTTACATTGAGCACTCACTATTCTCTCTCGGAGATCTGGTCTTGCCGTAATGGCGGCAATACATTATTGTATCGTCTCTGGAGTATGTACCTCGTCGATTCTAAGTCGTTCTAGCTCTTGTATGAATTTATTCTCTTCAGTAAGAAGATATCCTAACTTCTCTTGGGGTTGGCGACTTAAAGCATCTGCCACAAACGTTGGCTTTTCCTAGGTGATAGTTGATCGTTATATCGTAGTCCTTGACTAGCTCGAGCCATCTTTGTTGTCTCATGTTCAACTCCTTTTGCTCGAAGAAGTATTTCAAACTCTTGTGATCGGTGAATATTTCACACTTAGCTCCATAAAGGTAATGTCGCCATATCTTTAGTGCGTGAACAACGACTGCTAGCTCTAGATCATGCATAGGGTATTTTAGCACATTTGGTCGCAACTAACGTGACACGTACGCCACAAATTTCCGTCCTTGCATTAGTACACAACCTAAACCTTGTTTAAAAGCATCGGTGTAGACGATATATCCTTCATTCCCTTCCGGAATCGTAAGTACTAGTGCAGTGGTGAGTTTCTTCTTCAGTTCCTGAAAACTAGCCTCACATTCAGGAGTCCATGTGAAAGCAACTTCTTTCTTAAGCAATTGCATCATTGGTTTAGCGATCTTGGAGAAAACAGTGGCTCCCTTCACTTGGTCAAACAAATCATCAATTCTTGGCAACAGGTAACGGTTCTTAATTGTCAGCTTGTTCAACTCTCTATAGTCGATGCACATGCGAAGGGATCCATCCGTCTTTCTTCTTCACAAACAAAACTGGGGCTCCATAAGGTGAAACACTAGGTCAAATGAATCCTAGGTTAAGAAGTTCTTGTAATTGCACCTTCAATTCATGTAGTTCTTTTGGTGCCATTCGATATGGTGACTTTGATATTGGTGCTGCTACAGTTCTAAATCGATTGTAAATTCTACTTGCTTATCTGAAGGTAGACATGGCAACTCTTGCCGAAACACATCTGGGTAATCACATACTATAGGTGTTTCCTCAACTGTGGACATCAACTCCTGGTCTCCTTACAAACTAACAAAGAAAGTTTGGTAGTTTCCTTTCGTGAGCAGTTTCATGGCTTTCATCGCAAAAATAATCGATATTCGACGACTGCTTCCTACTTTCGCTACGTAGAATTTTGTCAGTTCCTTGCCCGGAGGTTGGAAAGAAATCTCTCTATTTAGGGTCCTCCTCCGGATCCCCGTCCGGATCCTCCTCCGGATCCTCATCCGGGTCCTCCTCCGGATCCTCGTCTGGATCCTCCTCCTCTAACTCTGAACCAAAGACGAGCTGGAGTGCCTCGTCCTCCCTCAGAGTAGAGCCGTCAGAAAGTGTAAGTAGAGGTGGTGATGGTGCCTCCAGAACTGTCTCCTCTAAGTCTGAAACAAGGAAGTCCTCACTGGTCTCTACTGCACGCTTCTTTAGGCGAAGAAGGTGCTCTGGAACGGAACCCGACTCGTACTCCTCCCTAGAACGGACTCTGGATGGTCCTGCCTCTAACTGTCCTCTGACTACCTCCCACTTCGTGCAAATCTCCTCAAGCGGCGTCGGTGGAAATGACAGCTCTAACATAGCGGCAAGCTCCACGTCTATCCCCTGGCTCCCTGACCCTGTCTCAAACAGTCCTGTCTCAAAAGGTCCTTGAACTCTCACACTGGGCTCGGGCAAAAGGGAGTAGATAACCCTAACAGGGCAGCTGTCTCTGCGTCAATCTCTACGAGTCCTGGTCCTGGGATCAACTCCTCAAGTGGTCCAAGTGGAAGTGGTAGCTCTGGTGTAGCTGCGGGCTCCTCGTCCTCCTCTAACTGCTCTGCCTCCGAGTCCAACTCCTCACTAAGCACAAAGTCTGGTGGTATCTCTAATAACGCGGCCAACTCTGGGTACAAGTCTAAAGGCTCTGGCTCGGTAATTGCTGGGAAGTGACGGTAAGGAACATGTGGCTCAAAAGGGACTGGAACCATGAGCCTGCTGTCCAAGAAACGCTCGTGTATAAATAGAGCGAATCCCGAGTAGTTGCCCGTCGGCTCTGTGTCGTCGCTGAAAACCCCAAGGAAAAACCATGCCACGCGGTGCGCCCAACCGCGCCACTCGTCCGGCAGTTGCAAAATCAGATCGGATATCGCCTGACTCTCTGAGATGAAGTGTCGTGCTGCATAGTAAACCGACGAGAAGTTACTCACTATCTGTCCTACATCCTCCACACCATAATCTGCCTCATAATCGTGGTAATCATCCTGTAAAGTATCTGCTAGGGTACGCAGTGGCAAAGGTGCGCTCTTCCGAGCTGTAACGCGTCTCCTAACCATCCTACAAAAGTTTTTAAAGATACACGGATCAGTAACAGGTAGGGAAATAACTTATCTTAATGAAATACTTAAATTACAAAATGAACATTCCTTATTCAATTGTAATATCACCACTTAAACAACCACTTATCATAACATCTAGCAATTCAAGAAATTGCACTCAAACAATATATATAAATAAAATTTCAAGATTTTATTTTCATCTTTTATCTTATTATTTATTTACTTTCTTACTTCATTTTCTTATAACTTTCTTTCTTTATTCTTTATTACTTTCTTTCATTATTTCTTCCTTAAGGAAAATTTTCTTAACGATTCTTACTTCATTAAAACAAAGTACGTTTACTTTGTTCATGTTACTTATTCAAAAAAAACATCTGTTTACAAAAGATTTTGTCCTTCTCGACACTTGAATCTCTTACTCGTCGTATTCTTCGTTCAATTACGAAGTATGAAATAAAATAAATTCCAAAGAAAAGGAATTTTAACTGAAAAAAATGACTTTAGAACCAAAGTTCTAGTCGTCGTTGGATCGAGCGATCGTTGAAAATTAACTAAGATTCGTTTAACTAATCTTCTTATATCTTAGTCGGAATTTCTTCAGAAGAAACGAGCTTTTTTAAAATCGATATGTTCTTACACAACTAGTCCTATTGTCTCATACGTAGCATTATAATTAAGAGAACAAAGTCTTAAGTTCAAAGAAGTCATCAATCGAGAAGAGATCGACGTACTCTCTACTAGAATTGTAGAAAGTGACTTGGTCAGGCCAAGAAAGGAAGAGTGATTGTTGTTAGGAGGAATACCATATAAAGAGGATCATCAGAATTTATGTTGTGCATAGTTGGTCCGTAAGCAGTGTAGATTTGACAAAAATTTCGAATAATAAGCCTTAGGTTGGGGACATAGTCATGAAGTTCGATCTCCAACAAAGATTATCAATTAAGGCTCGCCCTTCATAAGGGCATGATAGTAACGTAAAAAGAATAGTTTGCCTCGAATGAGGACTTTCAAATAGCTATGGCAAGAAAACAAGTTGTCTTTTTACCTTTATCTATAATTAGGATTGTGCCTCCTAAGGGAACTTCATACATTTGAAAGTAAATTGACTTTTCAAGAGAAAATGACTTAAACGTATACATGTGCTGATAAGGGAATAATGACTTACTTATCGTACTCATACACATGCCAAGGTGTGTCATGAAAAGGGTTGTATGGCGACACACATCAAATTGGACAAGAATGCTAAACATTTCACAGTCATTGATCAAGAGGTCTAGGTGATATCTGGCTAAATTAACATGTTAGAAAGGTTGACGCTTTCATAGAAATTGTTTGATGTTTTCATACAATATTAAGAAATGCATTGTTCATTCTCATATCACAAGGTGTGTTATAGAGGCAAGTATTTGGATAACACACATCAAATTTTTGGTAAAGAATTAAATTTTTTTATGACTGTTTATGAGGATGTCAAGAGAAGTTCATTAAGACTGTAAAAGGGCTCGTACCCACATGTTAAAAAGAATTGAAATTTGATCGAATGAAATAATTGAGTCAAGGAAAATATTCATCATTATCAAGAAAATACTTATGTGGATAACCAAGAATATCTCATCACAAAGGATTTAGTAAGGGCTTTTGAAGAGTCATACTGGTTAGAACATCATATCAAAGAGGGATGTTGTCATAAAGCTATGCGGATAGGAGTTTGCTTTCGTTTGTAATACAAAAGGAGCTAGAAGCTAACTCAACTCATAGTTTAAAAGTATTTCAAAGGGAAATCATAAGAGAGTTTGACTCAACTAATGGAGGCATCTTGAAAGTCTAGTTTCTTGTTTTCAAACAGCATATGTTTTTAAAGAAAGATGGATATATGACTGGTCATGAAAGGTTTACGGAGGTGACACATTAAAATTTACGTCTCTATATTGCTCTAAAGGAGCTGGAGTGGAGAATTCTAAATCATAGAAGGTACGTAAGTCACAAAATAATTTGTCCATCTCAGTAGAATAAATCATTGCAAAATAGTCGTTCGTCGAAAAAAAAATCTTATTAGTTTCGCGTTCAAATAAAGCATCTTACAACTCTAACATTTTTTTTCCACATCTCTCTTTCAATATCTTTCGCTTGATTGATCATACTTGGACACTGCTTCACGGTGGTCATCAATAGCCTTAAATGGCATTGGAACCTATAGTCTACACGTAGTCATGGTTCTCATATTCTTAATGTTTACTCGCAATGGTGAAGTCGTATCGTGGCGTAATATGTTATAGCTTGTAGCAACATGTTGGGTGTTTTTTCTCACTCTACCGTTTTCTTCTTTGCACTCATCTTTAGTCTTGACGCATATAATTTCTATCTCATTCTAGTTTTCATCTTGTCTCTACCGTAGATCAATGTTAACTTATTTTCATCTTTTACTATACCATCTTGAATTAGGATGGCTTTTATACTTTATTCAAGGCACCTATGTCCTTGCTTAGTTTAAATGAAGCCAAACTAACAAAAAATGTCAGAGAAAGAAGGATGGCATAACTTTATGACCTCTACACGACTAATGGTTGATTTTTCTATGCCATACTCATCATGTTCTAGTCTGAGGACATACATGTTTGACTATCTTGAGGGTCAATTCATAGTATAACATCATCATAAGAGTCTTAGACATTCATATACGTTGAGAGGTCCTACCACGACAACTTATTTGTTATAAAAGTCTGCATTCCTAACTTGATATTGAACTCTGAGTAATCAACTATGCCATAGCATCGGAAAATCCATAACATCAATGTACTAAGTTAGAGAGTTAATATATTTAACAATCTCTATGTTTTAAAAACTAAGTTCTCGCTAATCGAGTCGTAACTCGAAGTAATAGTTTGTTACTTTTTCTCAAGGTTTGAACACCTACTCGTAGTTTAATTTATGCAAACACTACTCCTACCCACATCAGTCAACTAGGAGTTCTTTGTTCAGTTTACAAAGCGATAGTCAACATAGGTACTGAGTCCTTAACTTTTTCTCGAAACTCGAGCCATTGAGGATGACTACCCTCCTTTCATTAAACATAAGTCACCATAAATTTAAACATCCATCACATTATATTGAATACATCCGTTATAAAAGGATATTACTTCTCACATAAAAAGGGCATTTCATATTTCCATAGAAATCATTCTTTTTAAATCACATACCTTGAGTCGACGAGGAGCGGAGTGATGGGGTATCCAATATCTTTACCTTGACTTAAAATTTCAAGTGATGACCATTTTAGGATTTGATTTGAAGAAAAAGAATATTTAACTTGAACGAAAAAGAGTAATATTTCAAAGTTTTTGAATTGGTTTCTTATTTTTTGGGAACTTAGCAATTAGAAAAAGGTTTACTATCCAAAGAAAAGGTTTTAATAGTTTGGCTCTGATACCATTCTGTCACGCCCCGAACCCCGGCCTATGCGGATGGCCGGGCCGTGATGCGGGTTGGACGACATACTATAACATAAGGTACAAAATAAAACATGCAATGGATTTTCAAAAAGGACAACATGATTAATTTGCTAAGTTTTCCCAAATAGAGTTGGAGGTTTTGTTCGGAAGTTTACCAAACCAAAAGGAGAGATAGGCTCGAAGTATGAGGACTTCGGACCTCGCGTTGCGGAAGCGTAAATAGAGTTTTCTTCGACTATCCGCGATCGGATAATCGGCATATAGAAAATAAATAGTATAGTTTCGGAGAATTAAGGGATTACATATTTCAAATTGGGGATCATCATAGAGAACATATCAAAATAAACACGACGATGATAGAGGTCGTCACCTTAAACCACACCGGGTACTGGATACCGTCACTTCCGCCTCCAACTCATCGCTCAACCTGCATTAGGGAAAACAATGCAGGGGGCTGAGTACAAAAGCACTCAGTGAATTTCGTGCCCCTTAGAAACATTTATTTTTAGAACGGATATTGCATGCTCATTTTTATATAAAGGGTTTTAAATTCGTGAAAAAGTTCCCTTTATATAACTTAAAAATAAATAACCAAGCTGAAAATCACGTATCAACTGCTGCAGCAAAACTCACATCCTTGTGTTACTATCCCGGAACAATTAGTGGGGAGCCACTCCCACTCAATTGAGTCGTCCTTTAATGGGATAAGGGGCCAACGTCTTTCACTTCCTCCCAAGCCCAACTTATTGTGTACACTACCTTGGCTTGATCAGAGCTCAAGGCCGATTGTAATATAAATGTGTAATACCCCAAACTTTTATAAGTCTTTAAGTGCGTTCAAAATGCGTTTATATGCTTAAATAACGTGCCTTGAGTGATAAAAATTTTCAAGAAAAGAAATTTTCTTGAAAATGACCAAAATGCCCCTATATGCTTAAATGTGATTTTTCTCGTTTCAATTATTTGAATCGAGTATGTGATGCATTGATTGAGTTTATTTATATGAGAATGAGCATGAGTATGAAATTCGGAGAATTCTGAGAACTTTCACTTTTGACGATTAGTGCCGATGAACCGAAAAATCACTAATCACCGACGAACTCCGAATTTAGCATAATTAGTGTCTTTTAAATCTAGAATTAATTCTATGACCCCTGAGATATATTAGAAGCTCATTCGAGATCATATGAGAGAATTTTAAGAATTTAGTTCTTACTGGAATAATTGACCGATTGATTTTTAGGATTTTCTTCGTTACTTGGAATTATGACCTAAAAATTAGATATTCGGATTCCTTGATTTATTTCGTGAGATATGAGATAGAGTTGAGGTGTTTTCGATGTCAGAAATGAGTCGATGAGAGTTTATAGCCGTTTTTAGTGTAAACGAAATAATACGGATATATTCTACCGGAAAACTTTTTCATTCGGGGAAAATTATACCAGTTAAAAATCAAATAATTATCTCTCTCTTCTCTCTCTCTTGCCGACATAGCTCCTCTCTCTCTCCCAAAATTTTATTCTCCCTAATAATTATATTCTACCCTATTATACCTATTTTCAAACTTAGAGAGAATATCATCATTACATTCATTCATCTTACCATTTCATTTCATTTCTTGTTTGAGAGAGAAACATAACAATATTCTCTCATCTCTCTCTCAACTCTCTCTCTCTCTCCAAACGTGTATCATCACCAAAAGAAGAAAAAAATTTCTCTCTCTCTCTCCCCCTCTCATTGCCAAGAAAGGCACACACACACACACATAATTGGAGAAATCTCCATTGGAGCTTCAATCTTCAAGCTCCAAGCTTCAACCTTCAAGAAGATCATCATCATCCTCTTTAATTCTTCAAACCCTAAATGAAGAGGTAAACAAGTTCATCCATTTTTTAGTTCAATTCCAAGAGAATCATCTCTCTCTTTTCTTCTATAATTTCGGCACTTTAGCCCTAAATGAGATGATTAATTCTTGTTAATTTTTCTTGAGGTTTAAAGGTGAAATCCACCATGGAAATTTCAAGCTAGAGACTTGAGCTCCCAAATCTTCCATTTTCGGTTCACCCATCTTCAACAGGAGAGCTTTGATTTAATTCTTTAAAGTATGTTTAATCATTTGATTTCTTGTATATATGTAATCTATAAGCCTAAAGAAAAGAAATATGAATGCTTTAATTTATGCTTAGGCAAACTAGGGTTTTGATATGTGAAAATCGAAGTGAGGAAATTATTAGGAAATCAAACCCTAGGAATCGATCTATGAATTAAGAGAGAAAAGAAAAATAATAATCCTATAAAAAAAGGGGACTAGGACCGAAAGTGAGTATAAAGAGAAAGAAAAATTATTTTTTATGAGTTTTTGATGATTCCTTGATGATATATGATTCTTGATGATATTTAGCAGGAATTATATGCTTAAGAAGTTGAGAAAATCATTTACCCTATTTTATTATGGTGACCGAAAAATATGAGTTTATGGAGGAATAATTGGTTTGATTTATTGTTTGATGATTTAGTGATGTTTATGAGTTTATCTTGAGTATGATATTATGATGGATTGAATGATATAAATTATTATGTTAATTTTGTGAGAAAAATCGATATGAATGAGTTTATGGAAGAAATGATATTTTTGATGATTTTGATGATATGATGATATGAGTGTGTTTGTGTTTAATTTGGAGTATTAGATGATCAATAGGAATTTTTGAAGTGAAGAAATGAAATTTTAAGCATGAAAATCAATGGAAATGGGTTTGAGGATTTAGTGTGTGTTCTAGGTGTTCTTGGTGAAAATTTGAATATTTTTGAGTGTGTGTTCTTGGTGTTCTTGGTGAAGAACATGAAGATCTAAAGATTAATAAAATAAATTCAAAAATAAATTAAATTAATTATTAAAAATAATTAAAAATTTGAAAATTATGAGAATAAAATTAAATAAAAAATAAAAAGAAAAATTATTAAATTATTTGGGAGATATAGAATTGAGTAAAAATAAAGAAAAATAATTCTTTGTTAAGTAACTAGAACTTAAGAAGAGAAACTAAGTGAGTTTAATAAAAATGATTAAAAAGAAGTAATAATTCTAATTGACAAGTAAAAGAGAGAGAAAATATTAGTAGAAGAAATAAAAGAGGAGTTAGAGTTAAGAAAATAAAATTAAAAGTTGAGTATAAAATTTGAGATGAGTTAGTCGAGGTTAAGACGTTCAATTGAACGAGAATTTAAGAAAGAGGAATTAATTTTAAATTAAATAAATACTCTTTTAAAGAGAAAAATGTTTGTAGAGTCGAGCATAAGAAGTTTAAGGAAGAGTTAAGTCGAGTTTGAGTTCGTTTACTCGTTTCATTACAAAATTAACCGAAGAATTTTGAAATAAAAATAATAGAGTTAGAATTAAATAATTAGAGAGATAATTTCTTAATAAAATAAGAAATAATAGAGTATGAGAATAAATGAATTAAGTTGAGCTTAGATAATAATTTACGAAGAAATAAGCCGAGTATGAGAAGCTTATGAGTAAGGATCGAGTAAGAATTGTTTACTAAAATAATAAAAGAGTTTTAAATATTTAATTATTAAATTAAATAAGAAGTGTTAGAAAAACGAAAGAAAATTTAATAAGAGTTGTTTTAATATGAGAATCGAGTTTAGTAATTAGTAAATGTTTAAATGCTCGTTTATTGATAATAAGTCGAGTGATATTTGAGTTTGCTTTTCAAATCGTTTTAATTTGAAATAAGTCGATGAAGTTATCGAGTTTTGATTATTAAGTTAGAAGTCGAGTTTTCATGAAATAAAAGGAACAAGAATTTTATTAAAAGAAACGAAATTCTAAGAGTCGAATTAAAAATATAAAATGAATTTATATTAAATAAGAGTTTTAATTGAGAATAAGAAAAGAGAAACTATAATAATAGAATAAGTAAATAAAATAAGTACGTATGCGAGTACGTATACGTAGTTGAGGAAAGACGATGTATTTTGAAATAATGTCGTATATTGAGTCGAGAAATATTAAATTATTATTGAGTTTTAAATTCAAGAAAATTCTTATTACTTGAACTTTTATTCTCTTTATTAGAAAGACGAGAATTTATTTTATGAAATCGAAGTAAGTACTTTCCAAAACTAGAGTCGAGCCATGTCGAGTAATTGTTAATTGAATTTGAAATGTGAATCATGTCGAGATTGCATGTTTGATTGAATTTCTATGTTAAGTTATTATGCTTGAATGAACTTATGTGTTTAAATAAATTGATTATGTTTTGTTATGATAATCAATTGTTCGATTGTTGAGAATGCTTACATATGCAACATGATTGATTGAAATGATGATTAGTCGAATCGAGAATTCAAGAGAAAATTTGAGTAATATAGTCAAGATAAGTAATATCTCCTTAACTAGTGAGAAATGCTAAGTAGAAGTGATTTAGAAATGAGAATGTGAGACGAAGTAATTAGTAACCGAGTAGAGTCGACAAACCGAGAATGAGATAATCGAGAAAGGATATTGACTTAGAAAATTTAAAATAGAAAGACCCGAGTCAAGTAGAAGTCCTTCATCCAAAACCGAAATCTACTTTACGTCTTACGAGTCGAGAGTCTTATTCTTTATTCGATGACAAATTGTGAAGGACCGAGCAGGACGGAAAAGTAGCGAGGACACAAAAAGAGTAAGCCACCTAGCTAGATCTTCGGAGGACAGGTGGGCTTTCTAGACTAAAACCAAATGATGAATGCATGTACTATTTGTGTATTACGTGCGCTTTTTAAATTGATTGACTTGCCTGAGTTTTAAATGTTTTGGTATGCAATCATCTACTTGTTAAAGTTAATAAATGTCCTGTGGATGCACGGGATAAAGGTCTTGTAAGATACGGGACAATGCATGCATTAGTTAATGTGACTGTGAGCCTTGCTTCGGTTAGGCCGGTCACGGTGTTCGAGGAGGAGGCCTACTTCTTGACACCACAGAAAGATAAGTTGTAGATTGATTCATACCTAAGATATAAGCTTAGCCTGCGCAGGCAATTTTCAAAACAAAAATGTTTTATGGCTGTCCGAAGTGGAAAATTCTTTTACAGCAGTTATCTATATGTCTAACCCTTGTGATGCAGCAAAAGGGGCAAGTTTTCAATCATATAGCTCTAAGAGCAAGTTTATGAGAATGTTTTTGGCAATGTGTTCACTGAGTACGAAGTACTCAGCCCTGCATGTATTTCTAAACGTGCAGGTTAGCAGGATGTGGATGGCGTAGACGGCTTGGTGGTGTGTTCTTTTGGTTGAGTCAAAAGTTGGCTGGCAATTACATGTCTTCATACATGTAGTTGTTGGGATTTGAGTCGATGTCTCCGCTGCAATATAATATGATTTTCTTTTGATATTTTTTTGAATTTCACTCTGATACTTGTTGGATTCACTCTGATACTTGTTGGATTCATCGAAAGAGGTGTATATATGCAAGGTATCGAAGGTGATGAAGTTGAAGATGAAAACTGCTGCTGTTGTTTTTCGATGGAATACACGAGCTTGTGCAGCTGGTTTTCTTCGATTTTAAAGGCTATGGAAGATGATGGAGATGTAGGGGATGATCTCTAGAGTATTATGGTGAAGATATTGAAGTCATGGAGGTGATGAAGAGGGAGAAAAGAGCTTCAAAACTGCTGCTACTGCTTCGATTTTTTCTGCCTCTTCTCGGCAAAGAAGAAACCGAAGGGGAGAGAGAGATGAAGCTTTTGCTTGTTGCTTGTGTTGATAGAAAGAGATGTGATAGAGAGAGTGATGTAGTGTGAGATAGAGATGCAAGTTGGATGCATTTAACATGTGGAGAATCTAAAAGGATTTAGAAAGACTAGAGAGAGAAGAGAGAATCGAGAGGGAGAGATTTGAGAGAGAAAGGAGTATACCTTGTGTCACAGCCCCAAATCCCAAGGGACGGCAGAAGCCGGGGTGCGACTGGGGTTGGATTAAAGAAGCGGGGAAGAAAGGGGATGAAAGAATACATAAGTGACGGCATACTTTCTATGAACAAGACTTCATTAACGAAAGAAAGAGTTGATCTCGAAGAATCACTCGAGCAAGATACTTCAAAAGCTTCTAAGTTATATTACAGAACTTAGACTACAGTGATTATTATACATAACATCAAAAAGAGTTTAGAGTCTAGCAGCGGATTTGTGAACTATATACAAAAGTCTTCCTTAACTCTATTCACTCTAACTCAACCGTCGCCGCTTCCAACGCTTCAACCTGCACATTTAGAAAACATATGTAGGGCTAAGTACAATAGTACTTAGTGGACACATTGCCGAAAACATAATCATAAGTATAGATAATCAGGCATTTCATTTCTGCAGCACATCGGGGTTTTTCAACAAATTCCCATGTCTACTAAACATTTTCTTTCTCATTTTCATAAGTTAGCTTGCAAGCATTTTTCATAGATGTTACGTTCAATCTTGACCAGTCACAATTCACCGTGGCTGGCTACCCCTCAACAAGATACCACATACACCACAGGCTACAGTGTACACAAAACTTTGGAAAGCATAATAGCTAACTCAAAGCCGATCGTTAGTTAACCCCTTTTGATTAACTCATAAGGTACAAGAGAACTCACATACAACACAAAACAGTTCATGCCATAATTATCACTTTGAAAACACGATTATCAAAGCGATAAAGAAAAGGTTTTCGAGCATTGCTCGTTTTGTTTCATATATAAAAGCCCACCTTGATTAAATACAGAACTTAAGACACGTGCTTCCATCTTCTGGTATGCGTCCTATCCTTGGTGTTGACTTCCTCCTTCATTGTAAAAATCATACTTTAAAGCTCGGTCGTAAACAATAAACGAATACGAAAAGTCGAGTTAAGTTTTAGTCCTTTAGACTTTTTAGGCATTTGCACGCTAAACTAAACTCTTTTAGTTAAAAAGAAACGAGATACGAACGCATCTCGTTTGACACTCACTCGGTTCTATACTTGACACTTAGGTCGGTAGAAAGAAGGTAGTCGATAACTTGAAACGACTTAAAAGATCGAAAGAGTTCAAGTTGAGAAGAATTCAACTTAAGAAAATAGATTTTGGAAATTCACTGCATAAGATCAGATCAGTAAGTTCGCATGGAATAGGGTATTTCGAAACAGGGGACGAGTCTTATATCACAAGAATGGTACAGGTGTCTAGTTTACTCTCCAATTTGCGGATCTCGATTTCGATAAATGAGCTAGGAGATATGACAGTTTCCGTGGAAGGTCGCAAAACTGCCGAGTGAAACCCTAATGCTCGATAAAATCGACGCACGTTTTTCTAGGTTCGCTTAAAGCTTAAACACTTTTATTTTCATGCAAAAACTGACCCAAGGCAGTCACCACGTATCAACATACATGATAAACTCCTTTTCAGTTCTCGTCTATAAGCACGACGATCAAAACCTCGTCGCTCAAACTATACAATTACTAAACCAAATTCAAGTTCTCGTTCAATTCCTAACTTCTCGATTTTGATTATAGCCTATCATTCTATAGCTCGGATGAGCACGTCGCCAACTACAAATTTGTTTCTTTATAAACAATAATCATTAATAGTCAATTATTCTCTTGGTTCGACTTTTCTATTATTACTTATATTCATTCATTTGTTTCTTACGAGAAATCCAACATCATTAGAATTCAATCAAATTCTACAATCTTATTCATCATCTATCAAGAATCATAATTACATAAATCATAACCTCAAACTATTATCTAATCTCGACTTATCCTCCATCGTTCGTCTCTTAATGAAATTTCTACGTTCTCCGTTTTCGTTCAAATTTTACGACAACGATTATCATCTAACGAGCATTACTAACATGCAAATCATAATATCAAAACGTTATCGAGCTCTAACTTATCAACACGTCTTCGTCTCTTACATTTTTCATTTTATTTTTAGAAAAATCTCAATTAAATATATAATCATCCTTATGCATCGTATATCTCATTTCCATTAAACAATCGAGCATATCATAACATTTACTATCCTAAATCGTGCCTTCTTCGTCTCTTAGGTTTCAAATTTTATTTTTAGAAAAATCTAAAACAATTCATAGAGTCAATTAACATCATGAAGAACACTAATCTATCATTCAATCGACAAAGAAATCGAGCTACGATCAAAGCCCCAATTTCTCCCCCAAAATCGGTAATAACCTAAGACAAGGGGTTCTTGATTTGTTTTTCTAATTCATCCATAGAACTCAATTCTAAACATCGTGGAACATGATTCGATCAAAGGACAACATGCTATTTCATTCCTCAAATTTTCGAAAAAATTAAAAATGGGGGAAACAAGATTTGTTCGGTTCAAATGGTAGATGAAGTTCTTACCTTTCGTATTATGGATTCGGAATTGGAAATGATTGGTAGATGGAAGAGTTAAGCACTTGAGAAAAGCTTGGAGTGGAGCTTCAATGGTGGAAGATGAGAGAAAAATGAGAGAGAGATGGAGCATGGAGGGTGGCGGTAAAAGAAGGATGAAGGAGAAGGGTGATGACACACTATATGACACATAAAGTAAAGAGAAATATCTAACAAAGCATAGTGACTCGTTAAGGATGCGTTTGGCGAGGGATTGTTAGACGAAATATCTCGTTTCTGGCACTTAAACGTCGATTTGAAAGTCGAGAAATACTTTCCTAGATAGTTACGGATTCGACGAAATCTAATTCGTCCGTTAGATTGGAAATAATTTACGTACTCGGAAAATCTAATTTGTTTTCAAAAATCCAACAAGTCACACACTCATATTCCGGAAATACAGAAAGAAAGAAATTCCACGATCGAACTACCAAAATGGAATAAGCCATAAATTTGAGTTATAACTGATTTATTTTTTATTCAAAAAGCCAGGACTTTGTGATTCTTATAGATTAGCATGATACCATTTGATGAGTTTAGTCGTTTAAATTTTAATGAACTTCTTTTTACTTTCAGAAATGCATGGAAGAAAAACTCGTGACATCACAGTCCAAAATTCGCCCGGAAAATCATAAAAACTAACTTTCTCCGGTGAACTCGTCTCGAAGAAAAAGTGAATGTAAATTCTGACAGAATTGAATTCTGAGTTTTCGGGCGAAAAACTTACCGGACGAGAAAACCCTAATACAGTAGTCGTTCGTCCGATTTCTGGAAATTATTTTTGGAAACAGATTTCACTGTAAATCTTAGAATTTAATTTCATGATCTTAGGCGTGCAAAGTGTTTCGCCTGTTTTTGGTTGTTTTTAGTTGGGTTTATTTAGTGCATTTTGTTCGTTTGCCGTTGTGTTTTGTGTTGTTTTTATATTCGGAATGCTCTAATGCTTTGGGTCGAGTTTTTGTTGGGAAAATGCAGTATTTGTGTTTTAGGTGTTGGATCACAAGAGAAATGGCTGAAAAGTGTATGTTCAACGATCGTTCACATCTCAACGAGCGTTCAACAGTTATGTGAAGTATCAGAGAATCACCTTGGACGATCGTCCAAGGTCAGCGGTCGTTCAATAAATTTACAAGTTAGCGACTGGGCTTTCAGAGAGGACACCCCAGCGATCGTTCAGCCTCAACGATCTTCCACTTGGTCGAGAAGAGTTTCAGAGAGGACACCCCAGCGATCGTTCATCTTCAGCGATCGTCCAGTAGTTCTATGTGATGGCGAGCAGGTTTCAGAGAACTCACCTCAGCGATCGTCCAGTCTCAACGCTCGTCCAGCATGGACGAGAAAACTTCAGAGCACAATCTCCAACGCTTGTGGAAGCCTGACGCTCGCCCATATCTTCATGAAGTTATAATGTTCAACGATCGCCTATGTTGGGCGATCGCCCGTACTGAGGCGGCGATAATATTAGCTATAAATAGAGCCTCAGATTTTATTTCCTTACGTACGTTATTACTTTCGTTTTTTTTCTTTCGACACAGAGATTCTTTTACAGTCTTCTTTTCCAGTTCTTTTCGCTATTTTCTTGTTCCTCAAAACACTAGGGTAGATTATTACTTTCAATTCGTACGGATTTTGTGACAGACTTCTACTACGAATTAATCATCGTAAGTTTCTTTTATTTCGCATCTCAATTATGTTTATGATTTACTTTGTTTTTAGAACTAGGGTTTATATTACTGTCTCGATTAATTGTCTTTTTAATTCCTTAGAGTAATCAAAATTCCAACCCAATCAATCTTATTTGCTTTCTTTTTATTTTTCTGTTCTTTTCGTAATGCAACAATCACCCTGTTAAGCTTTCCTTGTGAGACGATATTCGGGACAACTTATCTAATCTATAACAACCACGTTTAATTGCGTGCAACTAGATTAATTTAGGTTGAACAAATTTGGCGCCGTTGTCGGGGAAGGCTTTAGGCGATTTTTTGTGTTATAATTTTCATTTTAATTTTTGTTTGATTATTTTTCTCCCTCCGGTGCATTTAATCTGTGTGCTAGTGTTGTGTATGCAAGGTCGCAGAAGTCAGAAACAACCGTTAGCACCATATATTGACAACATACACAGGAGAAGTGCAGTTTTGGAAGAATTAAGGGAGGTAACTGAACTGCTTCCTGACAAGGTTGAAGACGGAGCTTTGTTTGGGAATTTGTTTTGTGATTCTGAGGGACAGTGTCAATTGAATTTTCAAGGAAATATGGCTACCGAGGAAAACCAGCTCATGGGAGAATACTCCCGACCAGTTATTGAGGCCACGACGTCGGCCATTGTTCTGCCTGCCGGGGTCAGAAATTATGATTTGAAGCATAACTACTCTAGCATGCTTCCAGCTTTCCATGGAATGCCCAATGAGGATGCACTCCAATTCGTCCGAGAGTTCTGTTCTATAGTGCAGACTTTCCCTCTGTCGGACCTTACAGAGGATCAATTAAGGCTCAAGTGCCTGCCTTACACCTTAAAGGATCGGGCTCGGGCGTGGCTGCTATCACTCCCGTCAAATTCTATTAATTCGTGGAAGGATGCTTGTGAGAAGTTTATGTTGAAGTTTTATCCAAACCACAAGACACAGGAGATTCGTACGCAGATTATGAATTTCACGCAAGGAACTGACGAGCCTTTCCATGAGGCTTGGGAGAGATTTCAAGAGCTCCTCCGACAATGCCCACATCATCAGTTATCCGCGATTATGATTAGTCAGTTCTTTTATGATGGACTTCTTACTACTACTCAGTTCATGGTGGACAGCACGGCAGGGGGTAACATCGCTAAGAAGACCCCCATGGAACTCAACCAGATCTTCCAGACCTTGGCGGACAGTTCACAACAGAAGTCGATCCGAGGGAGAAGAGTTGATACCAATGCGGTAACACCAAATTATGAGCTGCAGAAACAACTCGCAGGGATGATGAGGGAGTTGCAAGAATTGAAGATGAATAAGTCTGTGGCATCTCCTCCTCGGTCAGCACCTGTTAGGCATGAGATTACTCCTGAACCCTATGGTATTTGTGGTGAATTGGGGCATCATCCTGAGGAGTGCCAGAGAATGGGGGAGTTGACCTATGAAGGAGGCGCAGAAGTGTATGCGGCACAGGGATTTCCTCCTCGACAGCAGTTTGACCAGGGCCAAGGGTCTAATCCGAATCAGCGACAGCAGAACTCGGGATGGCAAAATCAGTCTACCACTGGATGGCGGAATCAGACCCAAGGCCAGGCATATGGAGGCAATTTTCAAAATCGCCGTCCTCCACAGCAGTTCACGCAGTATCCTCCTCAGCAATTCAATCAGTTTTCTAATCAGCAACAGTGGTACCCACAGCAGCAGCAGAATTTTAATTCTCAGTGGCAGAATCCAGCTCAGCAGAGTCAGTTCCAGCAAGGGCCACCACAATTTCAGCGCGCATCGCCACCACCTGCTCAGAAGAACTTGTTTGAAGATAATCTCAATGCATTCATGCAAGAAAGCAGGCAGGCGAGAGAAGCTCAAGATGCAACCATCAAGCGCCTTGAGATGGCGGTGGGACAAGTGTCTGGTACCATTAACCAGATGCAGCAGCAGCAGCAGCAGCCAGGAAAGATTCCGAGCCAAGGTCAACAGCCACATCAAGCGTCAGCCGTCACTGTGTTGAGAAATGGGAAGATGGTTGATAATAAAGTGGGAGACACATCATCAGAGATCTTACAGCCTCGAGTTGAGGAAGAGCAAGTAGAAATCCGACTACATAAGGCTGAAAAGCCTTATCGCCCACCGGTACCCTTTCCTAGCAGATTGCGGAATGAGAAGCAGGACCAGCAATTTTCAAACTTTTATAAGATGCTATCCAAGGTGAATGTGAATTTACCTTTGCTCGATGTGATCCGAAACGTGCCTGCTTATGTGAAGTTCTTCAAGGAGTTAGCATCCAAGAAGAGAAAGTTTGATGAACCGGAACAAGTTCTAGTATCAGAAAGTGCCAACTCCATTATGCAGCACTCTCTCCCCCAAAAGCAACGAGATCCGGGAGCTTTGTGATTAAAATAGCTATGGGGAATGGAAAGGAAGCTTCTGGAATGCTGGATTTAGGAGCCGGGATCAATCTGATGCCTTATTCCATTTTTAAGCAGTTGGAATTGGGAGAGTTGAAGCCGACAAGGATGTGCTTGCAATTAGCAGACAGATCAGTTCGTCACCCTCATGGAGTTATTGAAGATGTCCTAGTACGAGTGGGGAAACTTATTGTGCCGGTGGATTTTGTCGTGCTAGAGATTGGCGACGTCAAGGAAGATAGACGAGAGCACACTTTACTATTGGGGAGGCCTTTCATGGCTACAACCAATACTCTCATTGATGTAAAGAACGGCATAATTAAGATGTCAGTTTTGGGTGAGTCAGTTTCTTACGACGTTAGAGCCAACAAGGGGATTGCGTCGACCAATAGTGTTGATAATTGCTCTTACATTGATGCTATCGACACACTTGCCGAGGCCTGCTTTATGGAAGAGCAGCAGCTCAAGGAGGTTTTTGAAGGCTCCGCCGACTTGGAGGAGAGATTTAGAGAGGAAGCAGCTATGGAAGCCTTGCTGCCAACTGACCTGCCTGTTAATGAGCCACTCATAATAGAAGCTCCTAAAGACGAGAAGGAGATCGAGCTTGAACTTAAGGACCTTCCGGCCAACTTGAAGTACGTGTTCCTTGAAAAAGGAAAAAAAGAAACCTGTCATAATCTCTGCAGAGCTCAAGGCAGCCGAAGAAGAAGAATTGGTCGAGGTGCTCACAAGGTTCAAGGCTGCTTTTGGATGGTGTTTGTCCGACATTAAAGAGATCAGCCCTGCAACATGTATGCACCGGATAAACTTGGTGGATGGAGCGACTCCAAAGAGAGATGGCCAAAGAAGATTGAATCCTGTACTAATGGAAGTGGTGCGGAAGGAGATCTACAAGCAGTTGGCCAAAGGGATCATCTTTCCCATTGCTGACAGTGAATGGCTCAGCCCCGTTCATGTGGTTTCAAAGAAAGGAGGAATCACGGTGGTCTTGAATGATAATGAAGAGTTGGTGCCCATGAGGCCGGTTACCGGTTGGCGGATTTGCATAGACTTCAGGAAACTCAATGCGGCCACCAAGAAGGATCACTTTCCATTGCCTTTCATTGATCAGATGCTCGATAGATTGGCGGGCCATGAGTTCTATTGTTTTCTGGATGGACTGTCAGGCTACTACCAGATCGCGATCGCGCCCGAGGATCAAGCGAAGACAGCCTTCACATGCCCCTTTGGCACATATGCCTGCAAGAGAATGCCGTTCGGACTCTGCAACGCACCAGGTACCTTTCAAAGGTGTATGATGTCCATATTTTCTGAGATGCTTAATGATTTTGTTGAGATCTTCATGGATGATTTTTCTGTGTTTGGATCATCTTTTAATGATTGTCTTAGAAAAATTGAACGGGTGTTAGCAAGGTGTGTCGAGAGTGGTTTGACTCTCAGTTGGGAAAAGAGTCATTTTATGGTAAGGAGGGGGAACGTGTTAGGTCACACCGTCTCTAAGAGGGGTGTAGAGGTCGACAAAGCGAAAGTGGACGTGATCGAAAGATTACCTCCACCTCGTGATGTTAAAGGAATTAGGAGCTTTCTGGGGCATGCCGGGTTTTATCGACGTTTCATTAAGGACTTTTCAAAAATCAGTCAACCTCTATGTCGTTTGCTTTCTCAAGATGTGCCTTTCATTTTCGATGATGCTTGTCTTAATGCGTTTAACTTGCTTAAGGAGAAGTTGAGTACTGCCCCTGTAGTGATTGGTCCTATTTGGTCCGAACCTTCTGAGATTATGTGTGATGCTTCTAATTCTGCGGTGGGTGCTGTGTTGGGTCAACGTATTGATAAAATGCTTCGTGTTATTTATTATGCGAGTCTGACTCTTACTTCTGCTCAAGTGAATTACACCACTACAGAAAAAGAGATGTTTGCTGTTGTGTTTGCATTAGACAAGTTTCGTGCATACATCATAGGGTCTAAGGTCATCATTCATAGTGATCATGCTGCATTGCGTTATTTATTGACCAAGTCTCAGGCTAAGCCAAGACTTATTCGTTGGGTGCTCTTACTCCAAGAATTCGACTTAGAGATTCGGGATAGGAAAGGTAGTGAGAATGTTGTAGCTGACCACTTATCCCGTCTTGATAATCTTCCTTCTCCTGTTATTTGTGATAATTTTCTTGA
Organism: Schizonepeta tenuifolia; assembly: GCA_029490685.1. Taxonomy (NCBI): domain Eukaryota; kingdom Viridiplantae; phylum Streptophyta; class Magnoliopsida; order Lamiales; family Lamiaceae; genus Schizonepeta; species Schizonepeta tenuifolia. The sequence goes on from CM055955.1 coordinate 104,832,375, forward strand.
GTCGTTCCCGTTTGAACAAGCCTTGAGTACCGACATAGTCCCTTGGTATGCTGACATTGTTAATTTTCTCGCATGTGATGAATTGAGGCCTGACCTTACTTCCCAAGAAAGGAAGCGTTTTCTATCTGTGTGCAGGCAATACTTTTGGGAAGATCCTTACCTATTTAAGATTGGTAAGGATGATGTGATCAGAAGGTGTATTCCGGATGATGAGCAAGCTAAGGTGCTCCAATTTTGCCATGAGTCGCATTGTGGAGGACACTTTGGAGGGCAGAAAACGGCTCACAAGGTGCTCCAATCTGGTTTATTCTGGCCTTCATTATTTAAGGACGCACATGTTTTTTATCTTGCATGTGATCGTTGCCAAAGGGTAGGGTCTATTGGTCATAGGAATGAGATGCCTCTTAATAATATTCTTGTGGTTGAGATTTTCGATGTGTAGGGTATCGATTTCATGGGACCGTTTCCCAAATCCTTTGGTAACGAGTACATTCTTTTAGCTGTTGATTATGTTTCCAAGTGGGTCGAGGCCATCCCCACTAGGACTTGTGACTCTCATGTTGTGCTCAAGTTTGTACAGGAAAATATTCTTTGTCGGTTCGGATTTCCTAAGGCAATCATAAGTGATGGAGGGAAGCATTTTTGCAATAAGCTATTTGAGAAGCTTATGAAGAAGAATGGAGTCACCCACAAGGTTGCTACCCCTTATCACCCTCAAACATCGGGCCAAGCAGAGACGAGCAACCGACAAATCAAGGGAGTTTTGGAGAAGACGGTGCAGCCGTCTCATAAAAATTGGTCTTCAAAGCTCAATGATGCCCTTTGGGCGTACCGGACAGCGTACAAGAGCATTCTGGGGATGAGCCCATATAGGCTTGTATATGGAAAGAATTGCAACTTGCCTGTTGAAGTCGAGCATAGGGCGTATTGGGCAATCCGAGCAACAAATTTCGATCTTGAGGCCGCCGGAAAGCAAAGACTGTTGCAAATGTCCGAGTTGGATGAACTCCGGAACGAGGCTTATGACAATGCCAAGATCTACAAAGATCGAGTGAAGCGGTTGCATGATAATCGGATTCTATCCAAAGAGTTGAAGCCCGGGATGAAAGTCCTTTTGTTCAACTCACGGTTGAAGTTATTTCCAGGCAAGTTGAAGTCCCGTTGGAGTGGGCCGTATCTCATTGAAGAAGTTCTACCTTTTGGAGCTATTCGGTTGTTAAATGAACAGACTCGCGAATCCTTCCAAGCCAACGGACATCGAGTGAAACCGTACTATGAAGGAGAACCTGTTTTGGAAAGAGTCGAGTCAATTTGGCTCGTGGATTCCGAATACGTTTAGTTTTTGTATGTCGAGCTAACGACATTAAACAAGCGCTTCGTGGGAGGCAACCCACCGAAAAAAAAAAAAAAAAAGAAGAAGATACTGTGGCGCAGGTTCGACGCTCGTTCACCTTGGGCGAGCGTCCAGTGTGCGTTGCTTCGACTTCCGAGACGAGGGTGCGACGATCGTTCACCTTGAGCGATCGTCCAGCGAGTTTTGCTTCGACTTCAGAGACGAGGGTACGACGATCGTTCACCTTGGGCGAGCGTCCAGCGCACGTTGCTTCGACTTCAGAGAAGAGGGTGCAACGATCATTCAACTTGAGCGACCGTCCAGTGCGTGTTGGTTCGACTTCAGAGAAGGGGGTACGACGATCGTTCACCCCGGGCGATCGTCCAACACGACTCATTCCTCGGCCCATTTTTTCTACGGCCCAATTCTGGGCGATCGCTCATTGCCAACGAGCGCCCACTTCCTGGGCTATAAATATGTTGGCCCTAATTTCAGAGCAGTCGTCTCCTTCGTTTTTGTTTCTCTCAGTCGCTCTTCGTGTGTGTTGTGGAGGTTTTCTCTCTTTTGGTTTTGTTTTCGTCCTTGTTCCCAACTGGCGCCTTCTCTATCATCCTGTTCAACGATTCCTTGTGGCGGTTTTCTCTCTCCACCGGTGAATTCGACCACCCCACAGGCGACGAGCGCTCAGTTTTTCCGGTCGGCGAGCGTCTGCTATTTTCGCCGACCACGCACCTGGCGAGCGCCGACTTCAGACGAGTGCCCAGTCTCTTCCCCTTGCCGTCCTTGCTGAGCGAGCGTTCACTGTCGACGAACGCTGATTTCTCATACCCGGCGACCGCTTAGTTTTTCTTCCTCGTCGTCAGCGACCGCCGGCTTCGTGGGTTCATTTTGGCCGAGTATTCGTATCCAGCAACGTCTCATTCACTATGGTCCGCACTAAGAACGTCGGAGGGAGTTCTTCTTCCCATACTACTAGCTCCGAGGCTATGGACACCGATGCGGCTGCACCACCGAACATTTCAGCGACCTATGCTGCTCCTTTCCCCATTTACTCGCTCCCTGAAGGTAAACTTTTCCTTCGCCTCAAGAGTAAATCTGTTACGGTACCTCGTTTCATTGATTGGGAGGTTATTGAGTCTTTGGGGGTGAAGGATGAATTGAATAAGTATTTAAAGGTCCTAGGATTATTTCAATATGCTCGATCAGAATGGCCTTCATTTACTCCTTTGTGTTTGGAATTTCTCGTTTCTATGGATTTTGAAGATGATCTCAAGGGTATCACTTTTCGGTTGATGGGCAATACATATCGTGTGGGGTAGTCTGTTTTGCATACGGTTTTTGGGTTTCAGAAAGCTCATGGGGAATTGTCTGTTTCTCCGACATTTGATGCCAAAGCGGCTTGGTATGAGTTGTCAGGATGTGACAATTGGGGGAATGGTGGTGTTCCTAGTGGCCTAATTCGTGATCCAGTTTTGTGCATTTTACACAAGTTCCTTGTCTATCACATTAAAGGTCGGGCAGAGGCTAATAAGGTGTACAATGTTGAGTTATTTTTGTTGGATTGTGCTATGAAGAAGCGAAAGGTTTGTCCAGCTCCGTTTATCTTTGACACGTTGCAGAGCATTGTGCGCACTTCGACATATAAGGCTGCTTTGCCGCATCTTGCTACTGCTTTGGCATATCATTTCAATGTTATGCGGGCAAATTCCACTCCTTCTAATCAAGTGCTGTTGCGATGCAAGTATTTGGGCTTTACTGAATTGAAACATGGATTCATTACCCGTGATTTGGTGTCCTTTGCTCCTTATGAGTTGCGCCCAGCAGTTAAGCGCCAGCGTGGTGCTGAGTTCGTTGGTCCTAGTGCGCCCCCACCCCCTACCTCTGGTTCTTCCGATGCTGAGTCGGATGGAGCCAATGATGATGCCACACCGGTGGGGAGTGATGAGGAGTTTCCTCCTCAGGATGGGGTTATTCGTCAGATTGAACAAGCTCCCCACTCTTCCGGCCCCAGTTCTGTGCCTTATGACTTTTCGGCGTTTCAGCAGGATTTTACTTCTTTCCGTGGGGAGATGAGTTCCCAGTTTGGGCACTTGCAGCAGCAGATGATTCTATAGAATGCCCAATTGTTCCGTCAAGATCAACAGTGGGAGCAGAATGATCAACGGTGGGCGCAGAATGATCAGCATTGGGCAGTTAATGAGCAGCGATGGGAGGCACAGGAGCAGTATTGGGCGGCTCAGCATACACATTGGGCGGAGCAAGAACGCAATTGGGCCTCGAATTCTCAGTATTGGACCCAGAATCAACAGCAAATGGCTTCTCAGGGTCGTCAACTGGATTCATTGGAACAGCAATTTGCTCGGGCATTTCGCTCCAGGTGGTTCATCTGATCCACCGCTGGATCCGCAGTGATTCTCGTTGTTGCTGTGTACGCCGTTCTTTTCTTCTTTTTCTTGTTGCTTTCTTGTTTTTGTTTTGTTTTTGGTTTTTTGTGTTTGGTTGGATCTTTTGCTAGGTTGTTCGTGTTTATGTTAGTTTCGATTCCTTCGTTGGTTGTCTTGTGTTAATCCCTTCCTTGTTCTCTTGTGTTTTGGTTGACAATGGGGACATTGTCGTGCTTTTTCGTGGGGGGGGGTGTTGATATTATGATATTGTGAGTCCTCGGGTTTTTCTTATTTGGAATTAAGATGTTGAAGTTGGGTTTGAAGTTTATGACTCATGTTTTGATAGATTTTATTGATCAAGGTGGTTCTATTATGAATCGATTGGTGCGGTTTTTGCATGTCATTTGTGGGGTGATTCACACTTGAATTATTGACACTTAACTTTTGAGTATGGTGAACGGTTTGGAGACGGTGTTTTAGAATTGTATCCCAATTTAAGCGAGTTTAAAAAAAAAAAAAAAACCGAGTCATAAAGGGATCAAAAAGATCTTGTTTAGTAAGTTGAGTCACTTTGGGAGGTCTCTGCTCTTCTGGGAACCATGAGCATGGGAAACCACATGAGGATACTTTAGATGACCTCTAAATGTCTTCACCTCATGAAATATGGCCATATAACCCAATTTGACTTGACGTTTGGTTATTTCGTTGTTTAAGTTTGTTGTGTTGTGAAGGGCTCTACCCCTCTTTCTCATTACCTTGAATTCGTTTTTAAAGGTGGGGAATGGGTATGGGAAACCACGCTAGGAGGCCGGATTTTCCGTGATTTCACCTAGTGAAGATTGCCCAGTTTTTGCATTTTTGTTAGTATAGTTTAATAAGTGGTTTGAGTTGGGATACTCTTTGATGTCATTGTTTCCTTTCTGTGATCTTGTGCTTGGATGTTGGGTGGATTGAGGTCTTGTGTGGAAGGCCACTCATTGGTGTTGTGATTACTGTTTTCGATTGATGAGTGATGAATTGCTTTGTGATTGAGAGTTTATTGCGATATGTGTTATTTAGTTCAAATTTCACTTTCTTTGTTTTAATTTTTATTAAGGTTTGCTTGAGGACAAGCAAGGTTTTGTGTGTGGAGGGGTTGTTTCGTCTGTTTTTGGTTGTTTTTAGTTGGGTTTATTTAGTGCATTTTGTTCGTTTGCCGTTGTGTTTTGTGTTGTTTTTATATTCGGAATGCTCTAATGCTTTGGGTCGAGTTTTTGTTGGGAAAATGCAGTATTTGTGTTTTAGGTGTTGGATCACAAGAGAAATGGCTGAAAAGTGTATGTTCAACGATCGTTCACATCTCAACGAGCGTTCAACAGTTATGTGAAGTATCAGAGAATCACCTTGGACGATCGTCCAAGGTCAGCGGTCGTTCAATAAATTTACAAGTTGGCGACTGGGCTTTCAGAGAGGACACCCCAGCGATCGTTCAGCCTCAACGATCGTCCACTTGGTCGAGAAGAGTTTCAGAGAGGACACCCCAGCGATCGTTCATCTTCAGCGATCGTCCAGTAGTTCTATGTGATGACGAGCAGGTTTCAGAGAACTCACCTCAGCGATCGTCCAGTCTCAACGCTCGTCCAGCATGGACGAGAAAACTTCAGAGCGCGATCTCCAACGCTTGTGGAAGCCTGACGCTCGCCCATATCTTCATGAAGTTATGATGTTCAACGATCGCCCATGTTGGGCGATCGCCCGTACTGAGGCGGCGATAATATTAGCTATAAATAGAGCCTCAGATTTTATTTCCTTACGTACGTTATTACTTTCGTTTTTTTTCTTTCGACACAGAGATTCTTTTACAGTCTTCTTTTCCAGTTCTTTTCGCTATTTTCTTGTTCCTCAAAACACTAGGGTAGATTATTACTTTCAATTCGTACGGATTTTGTGACAGACTTCTACTACGAATTAATCATCGTAAGTTTCTTTTATTTCACATCTCAATTATGTTTATGATTTACTTTGTTTTTAGAACTAGGGTTTATATTACTGTCTCGATTAATTGTCTTTTTAATTCCTTAGAGTAATCAAAATTCCAACCCAATCAATCTTATTTGCTTTCTTTTTATTTTTCTGTTCTTTTCGTAATGCAACAATCACCCTGTTAAGCTTTCCTTGTGAGACGATATTCGAGACAACTTATCTAATCTATAACAACCACGTTTAATTGCATGCAACTAGATTAATTTAGGTTGAACACAAAGCCATAATTATTATTAACTTTCATTTTTAAAGACTGTAGAAATTATCGGGGTATTACATCCTACCCCCCTTACGAAAAATTTCGTCCCGAAATTTGCATACCTTCTTCAAAAAGATGAGGATATCTCTCCTTCATCTTTTCCTCGAACTCTCACGTGGCTTCTTCTTGCCTGTGGTGATTCCATAATACTTTTACTATCGGTATCAACTTGGTTCTTAATTCTTGAACTTTTCTATCCAAAATCGATATCGGTTTTTCTTCATAACTTAGGTCAGATTCAAGAGAGACGTCTTGCTGACTTATAACGTGCTTAGGGTCATAGACATACTTTCTTAATTGGGAAACGTGAAACACGTTATGGACACTTCCTAGACTTGGCGGTAAGGCCAATCTATAAGCAACATGTCCTATCTTATCAAGAATTTCATAAGGTCCTATGAACCTTGGTCTAAGTTTCCCCTTAACACCGAATCTAATGATTCCTTTCGATGGTGAAATCTTAAGGAAAACCTTATCACCAACTTCGAAACTAAGATTGGTTCGTCGATCATCGGCGTAAGACTTGTTCGGAAATTTATTAGTAAGAGTTTTGATGAATTCCAAAACCAACTGACCCCAACCGAGTAGACGTTGCCAGAACCTATTGTTAGTAGATAGGCTCGCTATTTGAGCATTGTCAAGATTTTATCTTTACAGGTCTCCACCTGAAGATGGCAACAAGGCATCACTCGGACAGAACATCAGTTGTAAGAAAGACAACTGAGCATTCACTTCTTCATAATGCAAAAAGGGGGAAGTCACATTCAAGAGATAGAACATCAGTTGTAAGGAAAACAACTGAGCGTTCATCAGATGAGAAGCAGTAAAGGGGAAGAGAACATCAGATGAAAGAAAGTAATCTGAGCGTTCGAACCCAACTGACCAGATACAAGGAAGACAACTGAGTGTTCAGTTTCAGAACATCAGTTGTAGAACTCAACCAAGAAGATCAACAGCTTGAAGACGAAGTCAGCTGAGAGTTCAACTGTTAGTTGTCAAATCGAAAGTCTTAACCAACCACTCCTTGTTGGAAGTCTGTTGTTAAGATTTAAATTTCAAAAAGGAAGTCACATGAGGGTTTGACCGTTCAGTCATTACCCCATTTGACCCAACACAAGGCTATCTCAGATGGAAAGCAGAAGAGCACAAATGCCACATCGGGAAAGTCTGCAGAGATCAGACACAAGCCATCGCTTTCAAAGAATAGAGATCAGCAGCTCCTCCAACGGCTAGTTGATACTCTCTGCCTATAAATAGAGGCCTTCATTCATTCGAAGAAGATACAAGACACACACGCGAGAAGAAACCAGAGAGCAAAAGAAAGAGCAATATTCTTCACGAGCTGAACTGAAGTTAATCTCTTAGAACATCACTTGTTGAGAGTTCTAGAGTTAGTTAGTTTGTGTCTTTAGATCGAACCTTGAGAACATCACTTAGTGAGAGTTCATAGAGAGTTAGATCATAGCTCACATCCCGTTCGAGCTTTTAGTTGGAAACATATTTTTCTTTCACCTAAAAAGGTTTAGGATCCTACTCTTCTAAACTAAACTGTAAGGTTGATAAGTACCCGCAAACTTATCCATAACGGTTGCTCAGCCCGCGTAAGCTGAGTGGTTTGTCCAGAAGAACTTGGACAGAGTTGTGTGGCCTCACAACTCCCCGTGGACGTAAGAGGGTTATCTCCGAACCACGTTAAATCTCTGTGTGCTAGTGCTTTTTTCTTTATTCAGTTATTTCTTGCATTCTTAACTGTCTGACTAACCAGCATACAAACCTCATTTACACATTCTCAACTGTTTTGGTTTTTGACCAACCGAGCATAAAAGTGTGAGTTATTTTACGAGTTTAATTTCCACCACTTTCCGCACAGCCTCACTCTTCCAGCTAAGGTTGCTTACTCAGCTGTGAGATTCCAACTAAGTCTTTTTACTCGGTTGAAGTATTTTTCAGGGTTAAGTTTTAAAATCCTAACTGGTAACTTGTTTCAGGACCATCAAGTGGTATCATAGCAGTGGTTCAAAAGACTACTGACTCTATTTCACAAGGTGTGAATTCGAGAAAGTTTCATCATAGGATGCAACAAGTTCTTTCTTCCGGACCGATCATCATCAAGGAAAGAATAGCTCGCACTCCTACAAATCCCAACGATGGGGATACAGTTGCGGAGTTTGTGGAGAAGCAGCCGGAAGACTACACTCCAGAGGAAGCCAAGGTGAGCCAGTTAGACATCTGGGCTTAGAGCACAATAATGTCCACAGTTGGACAAGATTATCTGCCTTGGATAGAGGAGTGTGAGACTGCAAAAGAGATGTGGGACATCCTGGCATCGCTGAGTGCAGGAAGTGATGAGACGAAGGAGAACAAATTCTCACATGCATGCCAAGACTTCGACAATTTTTGTCTGAAGACAGATGAAACAATTGATCAACTAGAGCTCCGGTTTATGGACATCCTCAGAAGAATCCAGTCCATCCGAAGAGGAAAATACACACTAAGAGAAATCAATCTCAAAGTGTTACAAGCTCTACCGGCTGAGTGGGATACTTTCACCAATATACACGAGAGCCGAGCTGACCTTGGTGAAATGGGAACTGAAAGATTGTTCTCAATCTTAAAGGGAAATGAGTATAAGGTGAACCGAAGAAGATCTCAATCCTCGGTTCAAACGAGTCGACTTGAGGATATTGGTTTAGCCTCAAAGTCAGTTGCTCTCCGAGCTAACTACTCAAAATCGAGAACATCGAGGCCAACCAGATCGGCTGACACGACTGCAAAGGAGCCAAGTAGAGAGGAACTGCAACAGAACATTGCAGCCCTGTCAAAGAAACTAGCCGACATGGACACTCGGTTGGGGAAATACAAACGATTCTACAAATCAAACCGAACTCGAGATAGTTTAAAGCCTGTCACCAACGGTTGCTTTGAATGCAGGAAGGAAGGTCATTTCAAGGCTGACTGCCCAGATCTATCGAAGAAAGAGAGAGATGCACTAAGGGCCAAACAAGCTGGAAAGAACAAGGCCATGGTTGCAGAAGAAGCAGCTGATGACATGGACATCTTCACTGACACTGAAGATGAGGATGAGCTGACTTCCACCAACAACGCTACCGGTCAGGATCAATGCCTCATGGCTCTTGGAACTGACCAGGATGATACTGAGGTACACTCTAATCCTGCTAATTTAATTTCTTCAAATATTTCTAACATGCAGGAATCACTGGACGATGAGTTGGAACCCTCCTGAAGTGATTTTCAAGAACTCAGTGAGGAACTGCATCACCAATCGGTTGAGTTTAAGAGTCTTCAAGCTCAGTTCGCCAAACTTGAAGATTCCTTAACCGAAAAGGACGATCTGATCAAGAGCCAAACCGAGGAGATTGAGAATCTCAAGAGTCAACTGAACGAGGCTAAGGCTCCAACTGATAAAGAGTTGACAAAGCAGATCAAGGAACAACAAGATCAGTTGAAAAATCAAGAGGCTCAGATCGAGCAGCTGATAAAGAAGTCAGATGGACAAACCGAGCAGATAATTGTCCACCTCAAGGAGTTGCAAACTGAGAAGGACAATCTAATCAAGTTGTATCAGTCATCCAAGATCATAGAGAATCTTATCAGTTACAGCAGACAGATGGATGACGTGTCAGGACTCGGTTATGATGTGATTAAAGATAGTGGAATTCCTCCAGCAACCTTCATCAAAGCTGTCGAGGTTAAAGCTGATGAACCGAACACAGTGGAACCTGAGTCCACACAAAATATTTCAACCTCCGTTTCTCAGCAAGCTCAACCGACCAATACAACCACAACTGAGAAGGGAAAAGGAACAGTAGATGAAGGACAGAATGTTCCATCGGTTGGGACATCAACCGAGGGGGAATGTTCTAAAAGTCGGAAGAGGAATCAGAGGCGTCGAAGACATAATCGCAACCGAACTCAGAATCAGAACTGACCTCTGCATCAACCTCAGAGTCAACAACAGAAAGAATGGAACCGACCGCAGAACCGACAAGGATTCAACCATCTGAATCATCAGCGGTTCCATTCCCAGTTCAACCAAAGGTTCCAACCGAGTCAACCGATAAGGAACAAGTCGAACAGTTGGAGATACTCATGCCACAACATGAATCATCAACAGGGCATGAACACCTATCAACAACCCTCAAGAAGTTGGAATTAGAATCAGCCACAAAGATTTCAACATGGCGTCCGATCATTCAGACAAATCAAACAGGATAAAAATCGCCATCAAAACAGGGGAAAAGCCTCACCTCCTAAAGTTCAACATGGGAGAAATCCAACTCCTCCCAAGAAACAAAACATCACTACTAACAACAAACCTAAGGATAACCAAGGTGTTGTTATAGTTGATGATCAAGGAAAAGTGATCTGGAATGATAAATCCATCCAAGTGTACAGGGAAAAGTGACGCACAGTTCCAGGGGGAACTGGTTCTAACCCTCCAGGACCCAACTGAAATTGGGGACCTAAGCGAGTTTCTCTTTGCAGGTACAGGAGAAACAGCTGAGATAGAAGAAGGCGTCACCAACAATATGGGTAATGGACAGTGGATGCTCGAAACACATGACAAATCTGAAGGATTTGCTTGGAAGTTTCGTGGAGAAAGAAGGTCCATCAGTTACTTTTGGTGATAACTCAAAAGGTTACACCAGAGGTTACGGTACCCTTGAAACCAATCATGTTTCAATTTCTAATGTCTCTTATGTTGATGGATTGAAGCATGACTTGCTCTCCATCAGCCAATTCTGTGATAATGGTTTCTCTGTCAAGTTTGATGCACAGGGTTGCAGGGTTAAAGATGTCGGATCAAAGCAGGTGATATTGTTGGGAAATCGATCACCAACAGGGAATGTCTACTACGCTGATTGGAACAACAGCCTCCCTGACACCTGCCTATTATCAAAGAGCAGTTCTGATGTGAGCTAGTTGTGGCACAAAAGGCTCAACCATCTGAACTTCAAGACGATGAACCGACTGGCCAGACAAAAACATGCAAGAGGCATACCAAACCGAATGTTTTCAACAACACACATTTGCAGTGCATGCCAGCTGGGAAAGCTTGCTAGATCCTCCTTCCGGTTGAAGTCAACTCCCTCAACCGACCGAGTGTTACAGCTGATCCATATGGATCTCTTCGGGCCAGTTACACCAAAGAGCATGAACAGGAACGAGTATACCCTGGTTGTAACTGATGACTACTCAAGATATACGTTGACCATCTTCATGCGCCACAAGAGTGAAACCCGAGATGAGCTGCCCAAGCTGATGGATCGGATATCGAACCAACAAGAGATGAAGATCATGTCTATCCGATCAGATCGTGGAACGGAGTTTCTAAATGAAACCATCATCGAGTATTGCGAGAAGAATGGAATTACCCATCAGACATTAGCCGCGCGTACTCCGCAACGGAATGGAGTAGCTGAGCGAAGGAACAGAACGCTTAAGGATGCAGCCACATCCATGTTAGCCAGCTCAGCTCTGCCAAAGAGATTTTGGGTTGAAGCAATCAACACTGCATGCTACACTTAGAACCGGTCTCTTCTAACCAAGCGGTTGGGAAAGACACCATATGAGCTATGGAGACGCAGAAAGCCAGATATTTCTTATTTTCGCGTTTTTGGTTCTAAGTGTTATATTCACAACAATGGGAAGACTCAGTTGAAAACTTTTGATGCCAAAGCTTCGAAGGGCATATTTCTTGGATATGCTGCTCGGATCAAGGCATATAGAGTTTTCAACAACAGCTCTCGAGTTATGGAAATAACACCTCATGTTAGTTTTGATGAATCTACTTTTGAGTACAGGGAACAGGTCAAAGAACAATAGGCAGATATACAAGCTCCACCTGTTCTCACCAGATCGCAAGCTCTAAGGGAAAAGAACCTAGCTGAACCACTGGTTTGGGCAACTGAGGAAGAGGATCCATACTCCTCTGAAGATGAATGCGAAGACCCCAGCTCATCCCAAGGGGGAACTTCAGCTGATGCTCCTCCAACTGCATCAGCATCCGAAGCCCAACCGAGTCCAGTTCAAACTAATGTCAATGTTGAGGATCCAGACTCAACAGCTGATCATTCACCAGCTCTGAAAACTCCAACTCAGATTTCAGAACAGTCACAGTTGGAAGAAGAAGGAAGACGCAACCGAAGATGGTATGAAGTTCATTCCACTGACGACATCATCGGAGATCCAACCGAGGGTGTGCGTACAAGGAGCCGAGTTGCAAATCCAGAATCAACCAAGGAAGTTTCCAACACTTATGCCCAATATACAGAGGAGTTGGCAGTTCTTGAGGAATTCGAGCAAGCTGGAGATGTTGCCATGATATCTTGCTTTGTAGCTGGTGTACCAGAACCGAAGAATGTTGAGGAAGCTCTCAACTGTGTCCACTGGACAACAGCCATGCAAGAAGAACTGAATGAGTTTCTACGCAACTGTGTATGGGAGTTGGTAGAAAGACCAAATGGTGTCAAGGTGATTGGATTGAAGTGGATTTTCAAAAATAAGAGAGACGCCATTGGATTCATTGTGAGGAATAAAGCAAGGTTGGTAGCTCAAGGATACTGCCAACAAGAAAGAATCGACTTTGAAGACTCTTTCACGCCAGTTGCAAGGCTGGAAGCCATCCGAATCTTTCTAGCTTATGCCGCACATCACAAGTTCAAAGTGTATCAGATGGATGTGAAGTATGCATTCCTCAACGGAGATATCAAGGAAGATGTGTATGTTGAACAGCCTCCTGGTTTTGAGACTGGAGATGGAAGAGTGTACAAGTTGAAGAAAGCTATCTATGGACTAAAGCAAGTGCCAAGGGCCTGGTATGACACTCTTTGTGGTTTTCTTCTGAACTCGGGATTCAAACGAGGATCAGTTGACAAAACCCTGTTCACCATCAAAGTTGGAGATGATATACTTGTAGTGCAAATCTATGTGGATGACATCATATTCGGTTCCAAGTCAGAGGAGCTGTGCAAAAAGTTTTCAGATCTCATGAAGGAGAAGTTCGAGATGTCAATGATGGGCGAGATGAATTATTTCCTTGGATTACAAGTGAAGCAGTCACCAGAAGGGATTTTCATCAATCAGTCCAAGTATACAAAGGAGCTTATCACCAAGTTCAGATTGCAGACAAGTAAGACAACAAGGATCCCAATGAATACTAACTGGAAGATTGAACCTGGATCTGAAGGAAAGCTCGTGGATGCCAGCAAGTATAGAGGGATCATTGGTTCTTTGCTATACCTAACTGCAAGCCGGCCAGACATATCTTATGCAGTTGGAGTGTGTGCTCGATTTCAAGTCCAACCAAGGGAAGCTCACATGTTGGCAGCAAAGAACATCGTATCTGAAGGGTACTGTCAATGTTGGGTTGTGGTATCCAACTGACGACAATATCCAGCTGACCGAATACTCAGATGCGGATCTAGCAGGAGATCAATTGGATAGGAAGTCTACTTCTGGACACTGTCAGTTCATGGGAAGCAAGCTGGTTTCATGGTTCTCCAAGAAACAAGCATGTGTTGCTACTTCTACAACCGAATCAGAATATATGGCTGCTGGAGGCTGTTGCATGCAAGTGTTGTGGCTGAAGCAACAGCTGAGAGATTATGAAGTTGCAACTGGACAGGTTCTCATTCATTGTGATAGCTCGAGTGCCATAGCTATCTCTCTGAATCCTGTTCACCATTCTCGGACAAAGCATATCGACATCCGTCATCATTTCATCCGAGATCATATTGAGAAGAAGGATGTGTCCATGGAGAAGATCCCAACTGAGATTCAGAGGGCTCATATCTTCACTAAACATCTAGCCGAAGCGCGGTTCAAAATGCTATGTGATTTACTTGGATTGTTAGATCCACCTGATAAGGAACCAGCTGAGGTAAAGAGACAGGCATCTATCTGAGGGGGAAGCTCAGATGAAGGGGGAATGTCAGATACGGATTGCAAACTGAAGACATCAGACATCAGCTGAACAGATGAACTCGAGTCAGCTGATGGTATGCTACAACAATGGATTAGACGTCAGCTGAACAGACGAACTCGAGTCAGCTGATGGTATGTGACAACTGAGGAACTCAACTGAGGTATACAGCTGATCTCGACATCAGCTAGCAGGTAACATTTATGACTGAAGGTGTTATGTTCTTAAATGAGAATGTTTGAAATAAATTCAAACATTCCTGAGCTAGTCAGTTACACTAAAATAGCCTTCATGTCACATTAAATGTAAAGTACGGCTAAACATCCATAGTCTACTTTATAGTGCGACTGGGCTGACATGAAACTGTACACCTTCTCACGCACTGGTTGGAACTCGGATCAAAACGTCGAGTCAAAGTTAGTCAACAGTCGCGTAATCTCAGCCGTTGATGGATTCGCGCCATTTAACCCCAGCCGTCGATCTCATCCGAGTCAAAGACCTATATAAGGCGGCAAATCAGGAAGTGATCCTTACCTTCTCTATTCGTGCATATCATTATTAATTGTTCATCATCCTCTCCGAAATTGTCTCACCATTTTCAGTAACTTCTTTCATTTCTCATTACATATATATTCCATTGAAATGGCACCCAAGGCAAAAGCATCAAAGAAAATGGTCTCTGCAGAACCAGCCACGTTCCAGGAATCCTTCGACATGATGCTGTCGAAGATTCACTTCGAACAAATTCTATCAAGGGAAGCTCTGACCACGCCGGAAATCGCTCCCATCGCCAAACTTCTTTCCGACCACGGTCTGCTCAACTGGGCAACTCTCTCTCCTTCTAAGCTACTCAGGAAGCAAGTAGCCCACTTCTACCGGAATTTGCAACGCGATGCTGAACTCGGGCTTGTCACAACCATTCCGTGCAAGCAACGAATTAGCACTTCCCGATCGATGGAAGAAACCGCCGTCGAGATCGAAGTGTCTAAAGAACTGGGAAAGATCATTCCCAGAAATCGGGAGGCCATAGACGTGATGGGGAACTTCACTGACAAGGAAGCAGATGCATTTCTGCAAACTATCCTAATTGCCCCCGAACCATTGAAGGGGAGTATGCAGAGGACCAAACTGAAGCCGGAGCACCGACTTCTGTTTAATGTAATATCAAAGTGCGTTTTTGCATACGGAGGAGCTTTCGGTGATATCAGCAGACCGAAGCTCAAACAGCAGAAGGCATTGGAAGAAAAACACAAGATAGACTGGCTGGGCTACCTTGAAAGCCAGCTGTGGACAGAGAAGCTGAAGATCTCAGAGACGGTAGCTGAGTCCGAAGAGAAGGTGTTGAGTGTCAAGGGAACACTCAACTTCGGCACCAAGATATCAGCACTGATCCTCCAAGCAACTAAGGGTCAGAAGCTAACTTGGGAAGGCAGTGAGGACCCTCCGTTCAACAAGCTGATGTTGTTCCCAACAGCCAAGAAGGCTAGGGATGTTGTGGAAGCTGTGTACACTCCCAAGGGAGCCACAAAGCCAGCTGTGGAGACGGCCCCAGCAGCCCGCCGCCTATCAAGGTCCAAACCAGCAAAACGCCAGCTGGAGGAAGTGGCTGAAGAAGAAGAGGAAGAAGAAGAAGAAGAAGAGGTGGAACCCCTCAAGAAAAGGCCCAGGATCAAAATCATCCAGCCAGCAGCTCAACCGGCTGCAACGGACCCCGTGGTGGTGATACCAGCTGAGGAGAAGGAATCAATCGAATCGAGCCAGTCGGTTGATCCAGCTGGGTTCGTTCTTCAACCCCGACAACAGGAAGAAATGGTAGAAGGAAAGGAGACCAACGTGGAGGAGTCCAGCTCGTTCTCAGATGACTCTTCTTCATCTGAGGAGTCTCACGACAGTCCACCCTCTCCACCAACTGGAGCTGATGCCAGCCAGGAAATCCCACCTGCGTCTGAGGAAACAAATGAGCCCGCCCAGTCTCTCCCCAAAGAGGATTCAGTTCTCTCAACTGATCCTCAGTTAGAAATTCCGAGCCTCACGCTCGATGCCAACATTGAGACCATTCCTTTGGCCAACGTTGATGACACCATTGAACCCATATCCTTCGATATAGACCCACCCCAAATTGATGAAGAGGCCAACCGCCAGGCGATCTTGGCTGAATATGAAGGCAGGTTGGACTATTGCTTTCGCAAACTGATAGGCATGTTCCCAGAGGCAAGCTTAATGCCCATCTTCGCCATGTTCGGGACTGAACTGCTCTATCAGTTCAGCGTGATATTCAGCTACTGGTACGTCAAGGGGGAAACCCTAAGGATCCATGGATGAGACAGGTTGAAGATTGATGAATCCAACCTGAGGGTGTACTTCGACTACCAGAACCTCGAGGTTGCCTACAACCAGAAGGTGGCCGTGCTCCATCGACGCTTGGATCTGAGTCAACAAGAAGGGAAAGACACCAGAGAGCTGTGCGACAATCCTGGAGCTGTACAATTTCTTGATCATGTGTTGGCCAAGAATGCCGACCATATGGAGGATGTCGATGAAGCTGACGAGGCTGCCAAAAGAGAAGAAGAAAAGCTTAAACAATACCTGGCTAGCCGAACAGCCATGGTTGTAGTGGACCCAACAGCCCAGACACAACAGCAAGAACTGCCTGGACCCTCTGATCAACCAGCTCACTCCACTGATGCTATCTGTGAGCTGATCACTGCGAGGGTCAACCAGCTGAGGCATGAGCTGTTGTCCAAAATTGAGTCCAACAAAGAAGAGCAAGCTGACAAGATGCATCAGCTAATGGAGGAGAATGCATCCTTGAAGAATCAGCTGGAACAACTCTCCACCTCCCTACAGCAAAAGCTGGAAGGCCTCTCCACTTCTACCAGCTCGGATGTCAGAGAACTGAAGAAAGTGGTTCAAGGACTCAGCTCGGACTTCAACGTCTTCAAATCAGTTGCTGAATCTAATCTGGAAAAGTCCCAGCAGACTCAAGACCAGGAGTGGATGTCTCAGTTTGAAAATTTTCGAGCTGAGTTCGTCACCCTTCACAAAGATGTCTCTGCAACCTTTGCCGCCTTGAAGAAAGCTGAGCAAGAACGCCATGACCTGGAGCTGGCGAAGAAGGTTGAAGAGAAAGATGCTGTGGACGAACTCTTCTCCCGAGTTCAACAAGCTGAGGCCAAGCTAACCTCCCTGAATGGCTCAATTGCCACCCTTTTAGATGGTGCCAAAAAGGGGGAAGGAAAGGAGCCAGCAGCTGTTGCTGGACAGGGGAAAGGTGTTCACCTACAGCAGGGGGAAGAAGGAGGGCCAGCTGAAACTCAAAGGGAAGAAGCTGAAGGAGTCTGCAAAAGAGCAAGAGCAGGAACTTGAAGTCTCCCACGACCTCGTAGCCGAGCTTACAGCTGAGCTAGATGCCGATCTTGATGGAATCTCAGTTGAAGATTGCATCGAAGCTGCAAAAGCTATGGGGGAGTCCAAGGAGAACTACTTGAATCCCTCTTGGATCAAGAAGTTCGCTGGAGATCAAGCCAAGAAGGTGGCCAAGTTCGAGAAGGAACTGGCCAAAATTGAAAAGAATGTCGACAGAAATAAAGCCAGCCGAAGCGTTCAAAGAATAAACAAACACCAGATGAAGGCTGAGGCCAGGAAGAAGACTCAGCAGCTACAGAGAAATGCCCCGCTCCAGTCACGGTTCCCACATACTGACAAGTGGATGAACGCTGAGTGGAACGATGACTGGGAGCAGTTCAAGCACGAGTTCATCAATGACTTTTACTACAGGAAGGTCTACTCAACTGAAGACCCAAGGCAAGCTTTCAAGGAAGCCTTGTGGGAGCTCAGATCTGGGGATCCTGGAATGTTCAGTCAGTTTCAAAGAGCCATGGTAAAAGCTCAGCTCGATCCCAACACTGTTCCGGTTCCGCAGAAGGTCAGATATCGCCCTCAGATGATCAAAGGCACAAGTACTCCAAACAGAAATGCGATCATGGCTGAGGCGAGACAAGTATGCAAGGAACATGGTGTTAACACTGGGATCGAGTCAGCTGCAAAGAGAGAGATCTTTGACCGTATCTTTAGCAAGTACGGTCAAGAGTATTTTTGAGCTGATGTAGTTTTTGAGCAACTGATGTATCTTTAACTGCTTTGCACTTATCCTTGTAATCATCAGTTGTAATGAAAACTTCAAGTATATATACGATTCAACTTGACGTATAATATCTCATTGTCCAAGCTATGAATCGCAGTCTTTTAAATACTATGTTATAACTATGCTAACCCTTTGATGTTTTATCTTATAGACTGTCTAGAATTTCAGCTGAGATTTTAGGTCAGTTAGTAAGGTTTAGATCAGTAGTGGTTTGAAGTTGTAAGTGGTTTTGGCATCATCAAAAAGGGAGAAATTGTTGGGAAATTTATTAGTAAGAGTTTTGATGAATTCCAAAACCAACTGACCCCAACCGAGTAGACGTTGCCAGAACCTATTGTTAGTAGATAGGCTCGTTGTTTGAGCATTGTCAAGATTTTATCTTTACAGGTCTCCAGCTGAAGATGGCAACAAGGCATCACTCGAACAGAACATCAGTTGTAAGAAAGACAACTGAGCATTCACTTCTTCATAATGCAAAAAGGGGGAAGTCACATTCAAGAGATAGAACATTAGTTGTAAGGAAAACAACTGAGCGTTCATCAGATGAGAAGCAGTAAAGGGGAAGAGAACATCAGATGAAAGAAAGCCATCTGGGCGTTCGAACCCAACTGACCAGATACAAGGAAGACAACTGAGTGTTCAGTTTCAGAACATCAGTTGTAGAACTCAACCAAGAAGATCAACAGCTTGAAGACGAAGTCAGCTGAGAGTTCAACTGTTAGTTGTCAGATAGAACATCGGCTGAAGAACAAGCTAGCTGAAGATCGAAAGTCTTAACCGACCACTCCTTGTTGGAAGTCTTTTGTTAAGATTTAAATTTCAAAAAGGAAGTCACGTGAGGGTTTGACCGTTCAGTCATTACCCCATTTGACCCAACACAAGGCTATCTCAGATGGAAAGCAGAAGAGCACAGATGCCATATCGGGAAAGTCTGCAGAGATCAGAGACAAGCCATCGCTTTCAAAGAACAGAGATCAACAGCTAGTTGATACTCTCCGCCTATAAATAGAGGCCTTCATTCATTCGAAGAAGATACAAGACACACACGCGAGAAGAAACCAGAGAGCAAAAGAAAGAGCAATATTCTTCACGAGCTGAACTGAAGTTAATCTCTTAGAACATCACTTGTTGAGAGTTCTAGAGTTAGTTAGTTTTGTGTCTTTAGATCGAACCTTGAGAACATCACTTAGTGAGAGTTCATAGAGAGTTAGATCATAGCTCACATCCCGTTCGAGCTTTTAGTTGGAAACACATTTTTCTTTCACCTGAAAAGGTTTAGGATCCTACTCTTCCTGCAACTGAGTAGTTAGGTCGTTTAGTACCCATAAACTAAGCTGTAAGGTTGATAAATACCCGCAAACTTATCCATAACGGTTGCTCAACCCGCGTAAGCTGAGTGGTTTGTCCAGAAGAACTTGGACAGAGTTGTGTGGACTCACAACTCCCCGTGGATGTAGGAGGGTTAACTCCGAACCATGTTAAATCTCTGTGTGCTAGTGTTTTTTTCTTTATTCAGTTATTTCTTGCATTCTTAACTGTCTGACTAACCAGCATACAAACCTCATTTGCACATTCTCAACTGTTTTGGTTTTTGACCAACCGAGCATAAAAGCGTGAGTTATTTTACGAGTTTAATTTCCACCACTTTCCGCACAGCCTCACTCTTCGAGCTGAGGTTGCTTACTCAGCTGTGAGATTCCAACTGAGTCTTTTTACTCGGTTGAAGTATTTTTCAGGGTTAAGTTTTAAAATCCTAACTGGTGTATTCCCCCCCCCCCCATACACCAGTAACTCGTTTCGGGACCATCAAGACTCTTGTCGGCTCTGGGCTTCTTTCATTCTATCTCGAATCTGTCGAACGATCTCGATCATTTCATTAATCGAGTCGGGTCCTAAGTTCTTTCTTCCACCCACTTCATCCCAATAAAGTGGTGACTTGCATTTTCTTCCATACAATACCTCATAAGGCGCCATTCCTATCGTCGCCTGATAGCTGTTGTTATATGCGAATTCGACCAAGTGTAAGATATCTTCCCAATTTGCACTTCGATCCAAAACTACTGTCCTTAACATATCAACTAGAATCTGAATCGTCCTCTCGGATTGTCCGTCCGTATGGGGGTGGAAAGCTGTACTGAAGTTAAGTTCGGTGCCCAACTCTTTCTGCATGGTGATCCAAAATCTTGAAGTGAACTTGGCATCTCTATCGGATATTATAGACTTCGGTACTCCGTGCAGACGTACAATTTCATGAACGTACAACTGAGCTAACTTCTCTGATCCGTAGGTAGTCTTAATAGGTATAAAGTGAGCTGATTTCATGAGCCTATCGATAATCACCCAAATGGCAGTATTTTCTCTTCTTGACTTGGGCAATCCTGTCAAAAAATCCATAGCTATTCCTTCCCATTTCCATTCTGGGATATCTAATGGCTGCAACAATCCATATGGTCGTCTATGTAAGGCTTTAACTTGCTGGCACGCCAAACATCTTTCTACAAACGAGGCAACGTCTCGTTTCAATCCATTCCACCAGAAATTCTTTCTTAAGTCCTGATACATCTTCGTACTCCCTGGATGTGCTGTATATGGCGTATCATGAGCCTCACTCATGATATCATTCTTTAATTCTTCTTCACTGTCAGGAATACAAAGTCTG
Organism: Schizonepeta tenuifolia; assembly: GCA_029490685.1. Classification (NCBI taxonomy): domain Eukaryota; kingdom Viridiplantae; phylum Streptophyta; class Magnoliopsida; order Lamiales; family Lamiaceae; genus Schizonepeta; species Schizonepeta tenuifolia. Next base: position 104,853,121 of record CM055955.1, read on the forward strand.
CCTTCAAATAATATCGCTTTGTCTGGTGCTTCGGAGTATCCGTCTGGTTTATCTATTCTTATCTTTAAGCGAAGCTTCTCCATCGACTTGTCCTTCCTCTGAGCACTTATAATTCTTTCTCGTAAATCAGGTGTAGCTACTAGTGTCGCTAGTTGACTTGTGATCGTTGCTGGTGTATCGAGCACTTCTATTTCCATCTTTTCAAATTCTCGTACTAGAGTTTCTTCTTCGACAAACAGACATCCTAACTTGGTTGGAGCCTTGCGACTCAGCGCATCTGGTACTACATTTGCTTTCCTAGGTGGTAGTTAATCTTGCAATTGGATTTTGAGTTCTTCTAACTCCTTCGGTGCCATCCTATATGGGGCTTTAGATTTTGGGGCCGATCCTGGTTCTAGGTCAATCGAGAAATCTATGTGACGGTCGGGTGGTAAACCAGGTAAAATTTCTGGAAAGACGTCTTCGTACTTGTTGACAACTTTCACGTCTTCGTACCAGTCCATCCCTAGGATTATATCTACGTCCCACATTATCATAACGTTCAAATTGTTCGCTTTAACCTTAAGAGTTCTGATTTCTAGTTCTAGGTTAGAGCAAACATGCGTGGAAGTAGTGATGTCTTTTGAAGGTGTAGCTACTCTCATAGGGTGTTCAGCTCTTACGGGTCTGATATCTAAGTTATCCGCATAACAACCAGCAATAAAAGAATGCGATGTGCCTGTATCAAACAGTATATTAATAGGGATGTTGTGAAGTTTTCCCATACCTGCAAGGTTTCCTTTTCCCTTTCCCTTATCCTGTCCAGTCTGCCTATTCGCGCATGCCCTTGCATTCTGCTGTTGTTGCGCGTGTTGCTGAAACTGCTGTTGTAATACCCCGAGCTTTTATAACATTAGAGAGCGTATTAAATAACCATATAAGTTTAAATGACGAGATTTGAAGAATAAAAATTCTTTTCTAAATAAATAGAAAAGAGTAAAACGACTGAAATGCCTTATGTGTTGTTAAGTGAGATTATCTATTCTATTTCTTGAAATGATAATGTGATGCATATATTGAGCTTGCTTATATAAGAATGAGTACGAGTATGATTGTAATACCCCAGATTTTCCGTACAGTCCTTAAAATTTTAAAGTTATTAATAAAAATAGTTTTGCACGCCTAAGTTTACGATTCTAAATTCTAAAACCAACGGTGAAATCCGTTTCCGAAAATAAATTACGGAAGTCAGTTAGATGACTACTGTATTTAGGGTTATCGCGTACGAAAATTTTTTAGTTCTGGAACTCAGAACGGAAAACCGTCTGATTTTTACATTCACGAAATCACGATACCAACTCGCCCGAGAAAGTTCGTTTTTTTTATTTTCCGGATGAAACTCAGACTCTGTCGTCCCGAGTTTTTGTCGGAATTAAGTTTTTAAATATTACTTTCCGAATAAGTTAAATACGTTAGAATTTTTGGTCGAATCGGAATTTGACGATTTTGTGCCGAGCTACGTTTTTCGTCTTTCAATTTCCGTAGCGTCGTATCGCGCCGGAAAAACGCGTATTTCTCTCTTTTTCTCCTCTCTTGGCCGACATCACACCCTCTCTACATTAGGATATTTTCTTTTTATAAGGTATTAACTTTATGACTCACATTAGTTTATTAATTAACTGTAACACCTCATGCCTATTATACTTACATCTAAGTCTAATTAGAAATATCTAACACAATTTAGTCTTCATCCTCACTCATCTCTCTCCCTCCCATTTCGAAACACACACACCTACAATATCTCTTTCTTTGTTCTTCATTTCACCATTGAAGAGCTCCAAGTTCTTGGACAAGAAATCATCACAAGTTCTTCATCCAACCATTGAATCATCCAACTTCTTTTATTAATTGTCAAGGTAATCTCCTCCTCTCTAATCCTATCCAATTGGATTCCATTTCTTTTCTTTTTTCTTGATGAATCGAAAATGGGTAGATGGATTAGATGTCTTGATCTCTAATTAGTATAACTAGATGGATTAGATATGGATCTATGATTAAAATTGAAGGAAAATCAAGAACCCTATTTTTCTAATCAATACCGAAAATTAGGGCTATGGAGTGGGATAATTTGATTCTTCAATTGATGGTATAATATTGCTTAGGAGTGGTTTAATTAGTGATTAAAACAAAAAGAAACTAAAACCCCTATGATTTAGTTGATGACCGAATTTGTGGGTTAGGGTTTGAGATGGATTTTTGTTTAATGATGTAATAGGACTTGTAATTGATTGATTGATGATATAGTAGTTGGATAAATGGATTAATGTTGTTAATTGATGAAGAAAACCAATTTCCCTAATTATTTGTTAATACTGAAATTTTGTAGAAATTGGGGGTTTTCATGTAGCTTGATTTAGTTTATGTTTTGTTGATGAATTAATGTTGCTAAGGATATTAGATGATGTTGGGAATTAAATGGAATTTTCTAAAATTATTTTGTAGAACGTAAGAGACAAAGAATTGGATTTAAGTTGAGTTTAAGTAATGATATGAGGTGATGATGTATATAATAATGAATCTCGTTAGATGATGATTGATGTCGTAGAAAATGAACGAATTCCGATAACTTTTGAAATCTTGTAAGAGACGAACAAGTGGTCGTAAATAATAATCGAGAAGTCGAGTAGGGTTTCTAACTTGATAATAGTGTTTATAATGGACTAAGGAACGAGTTTGTAGTTGACGACATGAGCATCCGGAATATTATAATATGAGTTGTAGTTATAATCGAGAACTAGAAACGAGAAATTGTTAACTTGTTATTAGTATAGTAAATGGTAGTTGAAACGACGAGGTTTGATCGTCGTGGTTATAAACGAGTTTTGAAAAGGAGTCCTTCACGTACGGGAGTACGTGTTGACTGCCTTGAGAGTCAAGTTTCGTGAGAAATCGAGTACGAGAACTTAGAACGAACTTAGGAAGTTATACGTCGATTCTATCGAGCAACTAGGGTTAGCCGCGCCAGTTTTGCGACCCTTCACGGAAACTGTAATATCTCTTAGCTCGTTTGTCGGATTTGAGATCCATAAATTGGAGCGTAAACTAGACTTCCCAAGCTTTCTAGCGGTATAGGGCTCATCCCCTGTTTCCAATTCCTCTGTTCTGGGCAGTCCCCAGAACTACTGCATTGCGCAGTGAAATTTTCAGAAGTTGTTTTCCTAAGTTGTTTTCTTCGCAACTTAGTTTCTTTCGATCTTTTAAGCCGTAATAAGTTAACGACTACCTACTCTACTGACCTAAGAGTCGAGTATGAGACCTTTCAAGTTTTAAACGAGATTTGTTCAAGTCTTGTTCCCGTTTAATTAAAATGAAACTAGTAGCGTGCAAATGCCTAAAGAAATAAAACGACTAAAACCTAATTCGAATTTCCATATTCGATTATCTTTTACGATCGATTTGAAGTGTGATTATTTTACGATGAAGGAGGAAGCCAGCACTAAGGAAAGGACGGATGAACAGAAGAACGAAAACCTGTTTAGTAGTTTTGTATCATCGAGGTGGGCTTTTATATATAAAACAAAACGAGCAATGCTCGAAAACCTTTCTTTATCGCTTTGATATCTGTGTTTTCAAAGTGATAATTATGGCATGAACTGTTTTATGTTTTATGTGAGTTCTCTTGTACCCATCTGAGTTAACATTCGTGTTTTCCAGATTTATGAGTTAATCAAAATAGGTTAACTAACGATCGGCTCTGAGTTAGCTATTAAGTGCTTTCCAGAGTTAGTGCACTTTGTAACCTGTGGTGTATGTGGTATCCTGTTGAAGGGTAACCAACCACGGTGAATGAGAAATTGGTCAAGATTTGAATGTGACATACCAGAAAATGCTCGGTCGAGTAAATTGTGAAAATGAGTCAGAAAATGTTTTAGTAGACACGGGCTAATTTTAAATAAAACCCCGATGTGCTACAAATTATGAAATGCAAGATTATCTCTACTTATGATTATGTTTTTGGCATCGTGCCCACTAATTCATTTCTTACTTAGCCCTGCATGTGTTTATAAATGTGCAGGTTGAAGCGACGAGAGCGGCGGTGGTTGAAGTTGAGTTGAGTTAAGAAGTTAGGAATGCTTTAGCTTATGATCTACTTTCCGCTGCAAAACTCTAGTCTCTTTTTGAGGATATGTACATTAAACAAATCACTGTAGTTTAAGTCTGTAATCTTTAACTTAGATACTTTTGAGTACATTTTGTCGAGTAATCCTTCGTGATTAACTCTTCCTTTATAATAGTGAAGTCTTGTTCATTGATTGTATGATGTCTTTTATGTATGTTTAATTAGTCAGCCCCCTTCTTTCCCGCTTCTTTAATCCAATCCCAGTCGCACCCCGGCTTCGGCCGTCCCTCGGGATTTGGGGCTGTGACAATAATTTTCAGAAAAATCTAAAGATTTTTTATTTGAAGTGAGTAATGTTGATAACCGAGAAATCGCTATGCGCCGATGAACCTAGAATAGATTTTAATTAAAATCTTTGAACCTAGAATTAATTCTAAGATCATTGAGATAAGATAGAAGCTTATCCGACATTAATTTGAGAAGAGTTATGAGAATTTAATCTTTAAATGATTAATAAGCGGATTAATAAGCCGATTAATTCTTAAATTTCTTAGTAAGAGTTCTAATTAAGAAATGTTCGATTCTCGCTCCCGTTTAATTAAAAGAATCTAGAATAGCGTGCAAAGGCCTAAAACTCGTTTAATAGTTCTGTAACTTATAAGGTGGGCTTTCCTATATATGAAATAAAATGAGCAATGCTCGAAAACCTTTCTTTATCGCTTTGATAATCGTGTTTTCAAAGTGATAATTATGGCATGAACTGTTTTATGTTTTATGTGAGTTCTCTTGTACCTTATGAGTTAATCAAAAGGGGTTAACTAACGATCGGCTATGAGTTAGTCAAAAGGGGCTTTCCAAAGTTAGTGCACTTGTAGCCTGTGGTGTATGTGGTATCCTGTTGAGGGGTAGCCAGCCACGGTGAATTATGACCGGTCAAGATTGGAACGTAACATCTATGAAAAATGCTTGCAAGCTAATTTATGAAAAAGAGAAAGAAAATGTTTAGTAGACACGGGCCTTTATTGAAAAACCCCGATGTGCTACAAAAATGAAATGCCTGATTATCTTTACTTATGATTATGTTTTCGGCATCGTGCCCACTAAGTACTTTTGTACTTAGCCCTGCATATGTTTTCTAAATGTGCAGGTTGAAGCGACGGCAGCGGTGGACGGTTGAGTTAGGGTTGAATAGGGATAGGAAAGACTTGATATCATATCTCACTTTTCCGCTGCTAAACTCTAAGACTTTTATTGTATATATTTAAATCACTATAGCCTGAGTCCTGTTTATAACTAAGAATCTTTCGAGATCTTGTCCGAGTGATCCTTCGAGATTAACTCCTTCTTTTGTAAAGTCTTGTTCATTGAAATTGTGTTGTTTATTCAGTCATCCCCTTTCTTCCCCGCCTCTTTAATCCAATCCCAGTCGCACCCCGGCTTCTGCCGTCCCTCGGGATTTGGGGCTGTGACATGTTTATAGGTCGAGAAAGATAAATTATATTGTTTAAGTTTTTATTAAAAAAAAGAATTCTTATTTGAATTAAGTTCTAAAATAAAAATTGAGTAAATGTTAATGTGTCTTGAAATGTGATTGAATTTGTAACAATGTGTTCGATTTATTTGGAATTTTATGCAATTAAATTAATATGCTTGAATGAATGATATTATTTGATAATGACGTGAAAGATTGTTGAGTTATTTTGTATGTAAATCAATTGAGCTATTAAGTTGTTAATTAAATCAAGAATTGATTAAGTTTATAAAAGAAAACTCGAGTAATAGAGTTTAGATAGACGACGTTTCATAATTAAAGTGTGAGGTGCTAAGACATTGGTTAGTAGTATCAACCAATTATCGAGTAGAGTCAATGGCTTAAGGACGAGAATGTGAGACCTTTAGAAAAGAATATTATAGAGAGAAACGGCTCAAGTAGAAGTCCTTCAGTCGAGACCAACGTTTAATACCCGTCTTTGCGTAGTATCTTATCTTCTTATCGATGTCTAACTGTGAAGGATCAAGCTGGACGGAAAGATAAACGAGGACAGATAGCCCTTAAACCACCTAGCTAGAACGTCGGAAGTCAGGTGGGCTTTTCTGAACCAAAACTATCGATGAATGTTATTATACTATTGAGTATTATTATGTGATTTTTAAAATGCAATTGACTTGCCATTTTATTGAGTTTGGTATGTGTTATCATCTGTTTGTTTGAGATATTATCATCCTGTTGAAAGCAGGAAACCCACGTGTGGTATGTTAAATGTTGAGGTGACTGTGAGCCTTGCTACGGTTAGGCCGGTCACAGTGTTCGAGAAGGAGGCCTACTTCTCGGCACAGTGAGAGAATATGTGACAGATGATGCATACTGTTGAATATATATTATGTTTTGACTACGCAGTCTATTTAAAAGAAAATGTTTTTAGCATGCACAAGTAAATCGTTTTAGGTTGCTTAGTTACTTGTGATGCCTCGGCAAGGCAAGTTCAGTTGATATAGCTTTAAGAGCATTTCTTCCAAATATTTTCGCATATGTTCACTGAGTACGAAGTACTCAGCCCTGCGTGTATTTCTAAATGTGCAGGTTGACAGGATGGTGATGGCATGGACGCTTGGTGGTGTGGTGTTTTCGGTTGAGTCAAGTCGGATGTCGGACTGGCATTTGCACGTCTTCACACGTGTGAATGTTGGGAATCGAGTTAAGTTTCCGCTGCAACTCTTTTAAAATGAAAGTCTGTTGATATACACTTTGATACTTATTTTTTATTCCGATCAAGGTGCTCGATGGTTTTCATGTTTGTTGAATCTTAATCTCGTTGACTTGAAGTACTTATCATATTCGTGTTGATATGTAGTTTAAAATGCTCGGTTATTGCTTCATTATGCCCTTAATAGCCTTATTCGAATGTTGTTGCTTTTCATTAATGTTTCCCCGAGCATGTTCCCCTTGTTTGAGTTGATTGTTAGTTGATCAGGTTGTGTATTTGTTCGTGAGTCGCACCTTGGGAGTCGGGGTGTGACAGCTGTTGATTCATTTGTTGTTGTGGCTGCGCTTGTATAGCCCTCAGAGGTACTGCTTGCAGTGGTTTAGGGCAATCCTTTCTTATGTGTCCCTTCTGTCCGCAGTTAAAACAGTTGGGAGTGCCTGCTTGACAGACACCGGAATGTGTTTTGTTGCACTTGGGGCATACAGGAATGGTAACCCTCCCTGGGTTATTTCCTCCCTGATTGAAATTCCTCTGCTGCCCTTGCGGCTGGTTATTTCCTCTCCATGGTCCAGTTTGTCCGTTTCCCTATAAATACAATCTCGACTGGTTGTTTCCTTGCCATGGCTTCTTGTTGTTATTCTGACTGGGCTGCTGATTACCTTGCTGATTTCCCTTTCTTTGATTCCCCTGGTTGTTGAAATTCTGATTGTAGCCACTGCTACTTCCTCCTTCCCACTTTCTTTTTCCTTGAAAATTGCTATTATTGTTGTTAATAGCCTCGATTTTGGTTTTGGGTTGGAGCTGGTGTGGTTGTTATTGTTTTCTTCTCATGTGGCACAACGGCCTCCATTTCCAAAGCTCGTCCTAAGACATCCGTATAGCTCAGTCCCCCATGACTGGCTAATGCTATTCCCAATTCATGTCTTAGTCCCCCACGGAACTTCTTCGGTATCGACCTGAGTAGGTGCATACCTTGATAACTCACAGAACTTAACATCGTATTCTGTTACAGTCATCCTACCCTGTTTCAAATTGTAGAACTCAGCCTCCTTCTGAGCCCTATACGTCTTCGGCACGTACTTGTCATACAGCGCCTCCTTAAACTCGTCCCGTAAGTCGAGCCAGATGCTCTGCAGGTATTACCTTCTGTCTTGCCTCCCACCAGTAATCAGCTGGTCCGGAGAGCTGGAATGCATGCACGATAGTCGCTCCTCATCAGTACATCTGAGGAGCTTGAAAATTCTCTCGATTGATCGCACCCATAGCTCAACATCGGTAGGGTTGCCCAATCCATTAAATACTGGGTTTCGCTTGAGGAAAAGATCCTTAATGTCCCTACGGGGTGGTGGTGGAGGTGGTGGTGATGGTGATGGTGGAGGGGTATCATGGTGTTCTTGCTCTCTTTCATTTTTCGGTTGACGTCTTCCACGTCCTCTGGGCCTACCAGGGCCCCTTCTGTTGTTAACATTTCTCGGCGGCATTTTTCTTTAACTATAGGGAACAGGAATTCTCATTAGTCCTTTCTTTTAAACATTCTTTTACTTACTCACCCTCTTTCCAACTTAATAAAGTTCACGGAAAAGAAAAATCGAACATAACTTCGATACTAGTCCTTTAATCTTTTAACTTTTCACGTTAAACTAAACTTCTCGTTACACGAGTTCATTTGACATACTGGTTTACTACATGATTTATAAGAAATTTTCTTATGATCAAAACCCTTTCACGGGTCATGTATATATATATACATCAAAAAGAATAATAATTCTGCCTTCAACGAGGACTTACACAAAAAGTTAGACTACTACTAGTCTAAACTAGGCTGACTGCCTATCACTGAACCGGGTGCACTAACAAATTGCATCTCCGTATCTACTGGGAGTACTAAAACGGAAACGATTCATTAAATTTCGTATCCGCTAGAGTACTACAAAAACTAGTTACTGATCTGACTATGTACAGGACGAAAGAAACTACTACTACTACTAACATGCGTCTACGACGCTCTACTCAACAGATTGCAGTCGACTACGTACTGCCCTCTACGGCCTGTAAACCCTCAGAGTCCTCCTCCAGGTCCTCCTCCGGATCCCCGTCCGGATCCTCCTCCAGATCCTCATCCGGGTCCTCCTCCGGATCCTCGTCCGGATCCTCCTCCTCTGATTCTAAACCAAAGACGAGCTGGAGTGCCTCATCCTCCCTCAGAGTAGAGCCGTCAGAAAGTGTAAGTAGAGGTGGTGCTAGTGCCTTCGGAACTGTCTCCTCTAAGTCTGAAACAAGGAAGTCCTCACTGGTCTCTACTGCACGCTTCTTTAGGGGAAGAAGGTGCTCTGGAACAGAACCCGACTCGTACTCCTCCCTAGAACGGACTCTGGATGGTCCTGCCTCTAACTGTCCTCTGACTACCTCCCACTTCGCGCAAATCTCCTCAAGCGGTGTCGGTGGAAATGGCAGCTCTAACATGGAGGCAAGCTCCGCGTCTATCCCCCGGCTCCCTGACCCTGTCTCAAACAGTCCTGTCTAAAAAGGTCCTCGAACTCTCACATTGGGCTCGGGCAAAAGGGAGTAGATAACCCTAACAGGGCAGCTGTCTCTGCGTCAATCTCTACGAGTCCTGGTCCTAGGATCAACTCCTCAAGTGGTCCAAGTGGAAGTGGTAGCTCTGGTGTAGCTGCGGGCTCCTCGTCCTCCTCTAACTGCTCTGCCTCCGAGTCCGACTCCTCACTAAGCACAAAGTCTGGTGGTATCTCCAATAACGCGGCCAACTCTGGGTCCAAGTCTAAAGGCTCTGGCTCGGTAATTGCTGGGAAGTGACGGTAAGGAACATGTGGCTCAAAAGGGACTGGAACCATGAGCCTGCTGTCCAAAAAACACTCGTGTATAAATAGAGCGAATCCCGAGTAGTTGCCCGTCGGCTCTGTGTCGTCGTCGAAAACCCCAAGGAAAAACCATGCCACGCGGTGCGCCCAACCGCGCCACTCGTCCGGCAATCGCACAATCAGATCGGATATCGCCTGACTCTCTGAGATGAAGTGCCGTGCTGCATAGTAAACCGACGAGAAGTTACTCACTATCTGTCCTACATCCTCCACACCATAATCTGCCTCATAATCGTGGTAATCATCCTGTAAAGTATCTGCTAGGGTACGCAGTGGCAAAGGTGCGCTCTTCCGAGCTGTAACGCGTCTCCTAACCATCCTACAAAAGTTTTTAAAGATACACGGATCAGTAACAGGTAGGGAAATAACTTATCTTAATGAAATACTTAAATTACAAAATGAACATTCCTTATTCAATTGTAATATCACCACTTAAACAACCACTTACCATAACATCTAGCAATTCAAGAAATTGCACTCAAACAATATATATAAATAAAATTTCAAGATTTTATTTTCATCTTTTATCTTATTATTTATTTACTTTCTTACTTCATTTTCTTATAACTTTCTTTCTTTATTCTTTATTACTTTCTTTCATTATTTCTTCCTTAAGGAAAATTTTCTTAACGATTCTTACTTCATTAAAACAAAGTACGTTTACTTTGTTCATGTTACTTATTCAAAAAAAACATCTGTTTACAAAAGATTTTTGTCCTTCTCGACACTTGAATCTCTTACTCGTCGTATTCTTCGTTCAATTACGAAGTATGAAATAAAATAAATTCCAAAGAAAAGGAATTTTAACTGAAAAAAATGACTTTAGAACCAAAGTTCTAGTCGTCGTTGGATCGAGCGATCGTTGAAAATTAACTAAGATTTGTTTAACTAATCTTCTTATATCTTGGACGGAATTTCTTCGGAAGAAACGAGCTTTTTTTAAAATCGATATGTTCTTACACAACTAGTCCTATTGTCTCATACGTAGCATTATAATCAAGAGAACAAAGTCTTAAGTTCAAAGAAGTCATCAATTGAGAAGAGATCGACGTACTCTCTACTAAAATTGTAGCAAGTGACTTGGTCAGGCCAAGAAAGGAAGAGTGATTGTTGTTAGGAGGAATACCATATAAAGAGGATCATCAGAATTTATGTTGTGCATAGTTGGTCCGTAAGCAGTGTAGATTTGACAAAAATTTCGAATAATAAGCCTTAGGTTGGGGACTTAGTCATGAAGTTCGATCTGCAATAAAGATTATCAATTAAGGCTCGCCCTTCATAAGGGCGTGATAGTAACATAAAAAGAATAGTTTGCCTCGAATGAGGACTTTCAAATAGCTATGGCAAGAAAACAAGTTGTCTTTTTACCTTTATCTATAATTAGGATTGTTCCTCCTAAGGGAACTTCATACATTTGAAAGTAAATTGGCTTTTCAAGAGAAAATGACTTAAACGTATACATGTGCTGATAAGGGAATAATGACTTACTTATCGTACTCATACACATGCCAAGGTGTGTCATGAAAAGGGTTGTATGGCGACACACATCAAATTGGACAAGAATGCTAAACATTTCACTGTCATTGATCAAGAGGTCTAGGTGATATCTGGCTAAATTAACATGTCAGAAAGGTTGACGCTTTCATAGAAATTGTTTGATGTTTTCATACAATATTAAGAAATGCATTGTTCATTCTCATATCACAAGGTGTGTTATAGAGGCAAGTATTTGGATAACACACATCAAATTTTGGGTAAAGAATTAAATTTTTTTTATGACTGTTTATGAGGATGTCAAAAGGAGTTTATTAAAACTGTAAAAGGGCTCGTACCCACATGTTAAAAAGAATTGAAATTTGATCGAATGAAATAATTGAGTCAAGGAAAATATTCATCATTATCAAGAAAATACTTGTGTGGATAACCAAGAATATCTCATAACAAAGGATTTAGTAAGGGCTTTTGAAGAGTCATACTGGTTAGATCATCATATCAAAGAGAGATGTTGTCACAGAGCTATGCGGATAGGAGTTTGCTTTCGTTTGTAATACAAAAGGAGCTAGAAGCTAACTCAACTCATAGTTTAAAAGTATTTCAAAGGGAAATCATAAGAGAGTTTGACTCAACTAATGGAGGCATCTTGAAAGTCTAGTTTCTTGTTTTCAAACAGCATATATTTTTAAAGAAAGATGGATATATGACTGGTCATGAAAGGTTTACGGAGGTGACACATTAAAATTTACGTCTCTATATTGCTCTAAAGAAGCTGGAGTGGAGAATTCTAAATCATAGAAGGTATGTAAGTCACAAAATAATTTGTCCATCTCAGTAGAATAAATCATTGCACAATAGTCGTTCGTCGAAAAAAAAATCTTATTAGTTTCGCGTTCAAATAAAGCGTCTTACAACTCTAACATTTTTTTTCCACATCTCTCTTTCAATATCTTTCGCTTGATTGATCATACTTGGACACTGCTTCACGGTGGTCATCAATAGCCTTAAATGGTGTTGGAACCTATAGTCTACACGTAGTCATGGTTCTCATATTCTTAATGTTTACTCGCAATGGTGAAGTCGTATCGTGGTGTAATATGTTATAGCTTGTAGCAACATGTTGGATGTTTTTTCTCACTCTACCGTTTTCTTCTTTGCACTCATCTTTAGTCTTGAAGCATATAATTTCTATCTCATTCTAGTTTTCATCTTGTCTCTACTGTAGATCAACGTTAACTTATTTTCATCTTTTACTATACCATCTTGAATTAGGATGGCTTTTATACTTTATTCAAGGCACCTATGTCCTTGCTTAGTTTAAATGAAGCCAAACTAACAAAAAATGACAGAGAAAGAAGGATGGCATAACTTTAAGACCTCTACACGACTAATGGTTGATTTTTCTATGCCATACTCATCATGTTCTAGTCTGAGGACATACATGTTTGACTATCTTGAGGGTCAATTCCTAGTATAACATCATCATAAGAGTCTTAGACATTCATATACGTTGAGAGGTCCTACCACGACAACTTATTTGTTATAAAAGTCTGCATTCCTAACTTGATATTGAACTCTGAGTAATCAACTATGCCATAGCATCGGAAAATCCATTACATCAATGTACTAAGTTAGAGAGTTAATATATTTAACAAATTCTATGTTTTAAAAACTAAGTTCTCGCTAACCGAGTCGTAACTCGAAGTAATAGTTTCTTTACTTCCTCTCAAGGTTTGAACACCTACTCGTAGTTTAATTTATGCAAACACTACTCCTACCCACATCGGTCAACTAGGAGTTCTTTGTTCAGTTTACAAAGCTATAGTCAACATAGGTACTGAGTCCTTAACTTTTTCTCGAAACTCGAGCCATTGAGGATGACTACCCTCATTTCATTAAACATAAGTCACCATAAATTTAAACATCCATCGCATTATATTGAATACATCCGTTATAAAAGGATATTACTTCTCACATAAAAAGGGCATTTCATATTTCCATAGAAATCATTCTTTTTAAATCACATACCTTGAGTCGACGAGGAGAGGAGTGATGGGGTATCCAATATCTTTACCTTGACTTAAAATTTCAAGTGATGACCATTTTAGGATTTGATTTGAAGAAAAAGAATATTTAACTTGAACGAAGAAGAGTAATATTTCAAAGTTTTTGAATTAGTTTCTTATTTTTGGGTGGAAAACTTAGCAATTAGAAAAAGGTTTACTATCCAAAGAAAAGGTTTTAATAGTATAGAGCTAAACTTGGCTCTGATACCATTCTGTCACGCCCCGACCCCCGGCCTATGCGGATGGTGGGGCCGTGATGCGGGTTGGACGACATACTATAACATAAGGTACAAAATAAAACATGCAATGGATTTTCAAAAAGGACAACATAATTAATTTGCTAAGTTTCCCCAAATAGAGTTGGAGGTTTTGTTCGGAAGTTTACCAAACCAAAAGGAGAGATAGGCTCGAAGTATGAGGTCTTCGGACCTCGCGTTGCGGAAGCGTAAATAGAGTTTTCTTCGACTATCCGCGATCGGATAATCGACATATAGAAAATAAATAGTACAGTTTCGGAGAATTAAGGGATTACATATTTCAAATTGGGGATCATCATAGAGAACATATCAAAATAAACACGACGATGATAGAGGTCGTCACCTTAAAGCACACCGTGTACTGGATACCATCACTCCCGCCTCCAACTCATCGCTCAACCTGCATTAGGGAAAACAATGCAGGGGGCTGAGTACAAAAGCACTCAGTGAATTTCGTGCCCCTTAGAAACATTTATTTTTAGAACGGATATTGCATGCTCATTTTTATATAAAGGGTTTTAAATTCGTGAAAAAGTTCCCTTGGCTTGATCAGAGATCAAGGCCGATTGTAATATAAATGTGTAATACCTCAAACTTTTATAAGTCTTTAAGTGCGTTCTAAATGTGTTTATATGCTTAAATAACGTGCCTTGAGTGATAAAAATTTTCAAGTAAAGAAATTTTCTTGAAAATGACCAAAATGCCCCTATGTGCTTAAATGTGATTTTCTCGTTTCAATTATTCGAATCAAGTATGTGATGCATTGATTGAGTTTATTTATATGAGAATGAGCATGAGTATGAAATTCGGAGAATTCTAAGAACTTTCACTTTGACGATTAGTGCCAATGAACTGAAAAATCACTAATCACCGATGAACTCCGAATTTAGCATAATTAGTGTCTTTTGAATCTAGAATTAATTCTAAGACCCCTGAGATATATTAGAAGCTCATCCGAGATCATATGAGAGAATTTTAAGAATTTAGTTCTTACTGGAATAATTGACCGATTGATTTTTAGGATTTTCTTCGTTACTTGGAATTATGACCTAAAAATTAGATATTCGGATTCCTTGATTTATTTCGTGAGATATGAGATAGAGTTGAGGTGTTTTCGATGTCAGAAATGAGTCGAGGAGAGTTTATAGCCGTTTTCAGTGTAAACGGAATAATACAGATATATTCTACCGGAAAACTTTTTCATCCGGGGATAATTGTACCAGTTAAAAATCAAATAATTATCTCTCTCTTCTCTCTCTCTTGCCGACATAGCTCCTCTCTCTCTCCCAAAATTTTATTCTCCCTAATAATTATATTCTACCCTATTATACCTATTTTCAAACTTAGAGAGAATATCATCATTACATTCATTCATCTTACCATTTCATTTCATTTCTTGTTTGAGAGAGAAACATAACAATATTCTCTCATCTCTCTCTCAACTCTCTCTCTCTCTCTCCCAACGTATATCATCACCAAAAGAAGAAAAAAAATTCTCTCTCTCTCTCTCTCCCTCTCATTGCCATGAAAGGCCCACACACACATAATTGGAGAAATCTCCATTGGAGCTTCAATCTTCAAGCTCCAAGCTTCAACCTTCAAGAAGATCATCATCATCCTCTTTAATTCTTCAAACCCTAAATGAAGAGGTAAACAAGTTCATCCATTTTTTAGTTCTATTCCAAGAGAATCATCTCTCTCTTTTCTTCTATAATTTCGGCACTTTAGCCATAAATGAGATGATTAATTCTTGTTAATTTTTCTTGAGGTTTAAAGGTGAAATCCACCATGGAAATTTCAAGCTAGAGACTTGAGCTCCCAAATCTTCCATTTTCGGTTCACCCATCTTCAACAGGAGAGCTTTGATTTAATTCTTTAAAGTATGTTTAATCATTTGATTTCTTGTATATATGTAATTTATAAGCCTAAAGAAAAGAAATATGCATTCTTTAATTTATGCTTAGGCAAACTAGGGTTTGATATGTGAAAATCGAATTGGGAATTTATTAGGAAATCAAACCCTAGGAATCGATCTATGAATTAAGAGAGAAAAGAAAAATAATAATCCTATAAAAAAAGGGGACTAGGACCGAAAGTGAGTATAAAGAGAAAGAAAAATTAATTTTTATGAGTTTTTGATGATTCCTTGATGATATATGATTCTTGATGATATTTAGCATGAATTATATGCTTAAGAAGTTGAGAAAATCATTTACCCTATTTTATTATGGTGACCGAAAAATATGAGTTTATGGAGGAATAATTGGTTTGATTTATTGTTTGATGATTTAGTGATGTTTATGAGTTTATCTTGAGTATGAGATTATGATGGATTGAATGATATAAATTATTATGTTAATTTTGTGAGAAAAATCGATATGAATGAGTTTATGGAAGAAATGATATTTTTGATGATTTTGATGATATGATGATATGAGTGTGTTTGTGTTTAATTTGGAGTATTAGATGATCAATAGGAATTTTTGAAGTGAAGAAATTAAATTTTAAGCATGAAAATCAATGGAAATGAGTTTGAGGATTTAGTGTATGTTCTAGGTGTTCTTGGTGAAAATTTGAATATTTTTGAGTGTGTGTTCTTGGTGTTCTTGGTGAAGAACATGAAGATCTAAAGATTAATAAAATTAATTCAAAAATAAATTAAATTAAGTATTAAAAATAATTAAAAATTTGAAAATTATGAGAATAAAATTAAATAAAAAATAAAAAGAAAAATTATTAAATTATTTGGGAGATATAGAATTGAGTAAAAACAAAGAAAAATAATTCTTTGTTACGTAACTAGAACTTAAGAAGAGAAATTAAATTAGTTTAATAAAAATGATTAAAAAGAAGTAATAATTCTAATTGACAAGTAAAAGAGAGAGAAAATATTAGTAGAAGAAATAAAAGATGACTTAGAGTTAAGAAAATAAAATTAAAAGTTGAGTATAAAATTTGAGATGAGTTAGTCGAGGTTAAGACGTTCAATTGAACGAGAATTTAAGAAAGAGGAATTAATTTTAAATTAAATAAATACTCTTTTAAAGAGAAAAATATTTGTAGAGTCGAACATAAGAAGTTTAAGGAAGAGTTAAGTCGAGTTTGAGTTCGTTTACTCGTTTCATTACAAAATTAACCGAAGAATTTTGAAATAAAAATAATAGAGTTAAAATTAAATAATTAGAGAGATAATTTCTTAATAAAATAAGAAATAATAGAGTATGAGAATAAATGAATTAAGTTGAGCTTAGATAATAATTTACGAAGAAATAAGCCGAGGAGGAGAAGCTTATGAGTAAGGATCGAGTAAGAATTGTTTACTAAAATAATAAAAGAGTTTTAAATATTTAATTATTAAATTAAATAAGAAGTGTTAGAAAAACGAAAGAAAATTTAATAAGAGTTGTTTTAATATGAGAATCGAGTTTAGTAATTGGTAAATGTTTAAATGCTCGTTTATTGATAATAAGTCGAGTGATATTTGAGTTTGCTTTTCAAATCGTTTTAATTTGAAATAAGTCGATGAAGTTATCGAGTTTTGATTATTAAGTTAGAAGTCGAGTTTTCATGAAATAAAAGGAACAAGAATTTTATTAAAGGAAACGAAATTCTAAGAGTCGAGTTATAAATTGAAAATGAATTTCTATTAAATAAGAGTTTAATTGAGAATAAGAAAAGAGAAACTATAATAATAGAATAAGTAAATAAAATAATAGTACGTATGCGAGTACGTATACGTAGTTGAGGAAAGACGACGTATTTTGAAATAATGTCGTATATTGAGTCGAGAAATATTAAATTATTATTGAGTTTTAAATTCAAGAAAATTCTTATTACTTGAACTTTTATTCGCTTTATTAGAAAGACGAGAATTTATTTTATGAAATCAAAGTAAGTACTTTCCAAAACTAGAGTCGAGCCATGTCGAGTGATTGTTAATTGAATTTGAAATGTGAATCATGTCGAGATTGCATGTTTGATTGAATTTCTATGTTAAGTTATTATGCTTGAATGAACTTATGTGTTTAAATAAAGTGATTATGTTTTGTTATGATAAAATCAATTGTTCGATTGTTGAGAATGCTTATATATGCAACATGATTGATTGAAATGATGATTAGTCGAATCGAGAATTCGAGAGAAAATTTGAGTAATATAGTCAAGATAAGTAATATCTCCTTAACTAGTGAGAAATGCTAAGTAGAAGTGATTTAGAAATGAGAATGTGAGACGAAGTAATTAGTAACAGAGTAGAGTCGACGAACCGAGAAAGAGATAACCGAGAAAGGATATTGACTTAGAAAATTTAAAATAGAACCCGAGTCAAGTAAAAGTCCTTCATCCAAAACCGAAATCTACTTTACGTCTTACGAGTCGAGAGTCTTATTCTTTATTCGATGACAAATTGTGAAGGACCGAGCAGGACGGAAAAGTAGCGAGGACACAAAAAGAGTAAGCCGCCTAGCTAGATCTTCGAAGGACAGGTGGGCTTTCTAGACTAAAACCAAATGATGAATGCGTGTACTATTTATGTATTACGTGCGCTTTTTAAATTGATTGACTTGCCTGAGTTTTAAATGTTTTGGTATGTAATCATCTACGTGTTAAAGTTAATAAAGGTTCTGTGGACGCACAGGATAAAGGTCTTGTAAGATACGGGACAATGCATGCATTAGTTAAGGTGACTGTGAGCCTTGCTTCGGTTAGGCCGGTCACGGTGTTCGAGGAGGAGGCCTACTTCTTGACACCACAGAAAGATAAGTTGTAGATTGATTCATACCTAAGATATAAGCTTAGCCTGCGCAGGCAATTTTCAAAACAAAAATGTTTTATGGCTGTCCGAAGTGAAAAATTCTTTTACAGCAGTTATCTATATGTCTAACCCTTGTGATGCAGCAAAAGGGGCAAGTTTTCAATCATATAGCTCTAAGAGCAAGTTTATGAGAATGTTTTTGGCAATGTGTTCACTGAGTACGAAGTACTCAGCCCTGCATGTATTTCTAAACGTACAGGTTAGCGGGATGTGGATGGCGTGGACGGCTTGGTGGTGTGTTCTTTTGGTTGAGTTGAAAGTTGGCTGGCAATTACATGTCTTCATACATGTAGTTGTTGGGATTTGAGTCGATGTCTCCGCTGCTATATAATATGATGTTTCTTTTGATATTTTTTTGAATTTCACTCTGATACTTGTTGGATTCACTCTGATACTTGTTGGATTCACTCTGATACTTGTTGGATTCCTCGAAAGAGGTGTATATATGCAAGGTATCGAAGGTGATGAAGTTGAAGATGAAAATTGCTGCTGTTGTTTTTCGATGGAATACACGAGCTTGTGCAGCTGGTTTTCTTCGATTTTAAAGGCTATGGAAGATGATGGAGATGTAGAGGATGATCTCTAGAGTATTATGGTGAAGATATTGAAGTCATGGAGGTGAAAAAGAGGGAGAAAAGAGCTGCAAAACTGCTGCTACTGCTTAGATTTTTCTGCCTCTTCTCGGCAAAGAAGAAACCGAAGGGGAGAGAGAGATGAAGCTTTTGCTTGTTGCTTGTGTTGATAGAAAGAGATGTGATAGAGAGAGTGATGTAGTGTGAGATAGAGATGCAAGTTGGATGCATTGAACATGTGGAGAATCTAAAAGGATTTAGAAAGACTAGAGAGAGAAGAGAGAATCGAGAGGGAGAGATTTGAGAGAGAAAGGAGTACACCTTGTGTCACAGCCCCAAATCCCGAGGGACGGCAGAAGCCGGGGTGCGACTGGGGTTGGATTAAAGAAGCGGGGAAGAAAGGGGATGAAAGAATAAACATATATAAGTGACGGCGTACTTTCTATGAACAAGACTTCATTAACGAAAGAAAGAGTTGATCTCGAAGGATCACTCGAGCAAGATACTTCAAAAGCTTCTAAGTTATATTACAGAACTTAGACTACAGTGATTATTATACATAACATCAAAAAAAGTTTAGAGTCTAGCAGCGGATTTGTGAACTATATACAAAAGTCTTCCTTAACTCTATTCACTCTAACTCAACCGTCGCCGCTTCCATCGCTTCAACCTGCACATTTAGAAAACATATGCAGGGCTAAGTACAATAGTACTTAGTGGACACATTGCCGAAAACATAATCATAAGTATAGATAATCAGGCATTTCATTGCTGTAGCACATTAGGGTTTTTCAACAAATTTCCATGTCTACTAAACATTTTCTTTCTCATTTTTATAAGTTAGCTTGCAAGCATTTTTCATAGATGTTACGTTCAATCTTGACCAGTCATAATTTATCGTGGCTGGTTACCCCTCAACAGGATACCACATACACCACAGGCTACAGTGTACACAAAACTTTGGAAAGCATAATAGCTAACTCAAAGCCGATCGTTAGTTAACCCCTTTTGATTAACTCATAAGGTACAAGAGAACTCACATAAAACACAAATCAGTTCATGCCATAATTATCACTTTGAAAACACGATTATCAAAGCGATAAAGAAAAGGTTTTCGAGCATTGCTCGTTTTGTTTCATATATAAAAGCCCACCTTGATTAAATACAGAACTTAAGACACGTGCTTCCGTCTTCTGGTCTGCGTCCTATCCTTGGTGTCGACTTCCTCCTTCATCGTAAAAATCATACTTTAAAGCTCGGTCGTAAACGATAAACGAATACGAAAAGTCGAGTTAAGTTTTAGTCCTTTAGACTTTTTAGGCATTTGCACGCTAAACTAAACTCTTTTTGTTAAAAAGAAACGAGATACGAACGCATCTCGTTTGACACTCACTCGGTTCTGTACTTGACACTTAGGTCGGTAGAAAGAAGGTAGTCGATAACTTGAAACGACTTAAAAGATCGAAAGAGTTCAAGTTGAGAAGAATTCAACTTAAGAAAATAGATTTTGGAAATTCACTGCATAAGATCAGATCAGTAAGTTCGCATGGAACAGGGGATTTCGAAACAGGGGACGAGTCTTATACCACAAGAAAGGTACGGGTGTCTAGTTTACTCTCTAATTTGCGGATCTCGATTCCGATAAACGAGCTAGGAGATATGACAGTTTTCGTGGAAGGTCGCAAAACTGCCGAGTGAAACCCTAATGCTCGATAAAATCGACGCACGTTTTTCTAGGTTCGCTTAAAGCTTAAACACTTTTATTTTCATGCAAAAACTGACCCAAGGCAGTCACCACGTATCAACATACGTGATAAACTCCTTTTCAGTTCTCGTCTATAAGCACGACGATCAAAACCTCGTCGCTCAAACTATACAATTACTAAACCAAATTCAAGTTCTCGTTCAATTCCTAACTTCTCGATTTCGATTATAGCCTATCATTCTATAGCTCAGATGAGCACGTCACCCACTACAAATTTGTTCCTTTATCAACAATAATCATTAATAGTCAATTATTCTCTTGGTTCGACTTTTCTATTATTACTTATATTCATTCATTTGTCTCTTACGAGAAATCCAACATCATTAGAATTCAATCAAATTCTACAATCTTATTCATCATCTATCAAGAATCATAATTACATAAATCATAACCTCAAACTATTATCTAATCTCGACTTATCGTCCATCGTTCGTCTCTTAACGAAATTTCTACGTTCTCTGTTTTCGTTCAAATTTTACGACAACGATTATCATCTAACGAGCATTACTAACATGCAAATCATAATATCAAAACGTTATCGAGCTCTAACTTATCAACACGTCTTCGTCTCTTACATTTTTCGTTTTATTTTTAGAAAAATCTCAATTAAATATATTATCATCCTTATGCATCGTATATCTCATTTCCATTAAACAATCGAGCATATCATAACATTTACTATCCTAAATCGTGCCTTCTTCGTCTCTTAGGTTTCAAATTTTATTTTTAGAAAAATCTAAAACAATTCATAGAGTCAATTAACATCATGAGGAACACTAATCTATCATTCAATCGACAAAGAAATCGAGCTACGATCAAAGCCCCAATTTCTCCCCAAAATCGGTAATAAACTAAGACAAGGGGTTCTTGATTTCTTTCTCTAATTCATTCATAGAACTCGATTCTAAACATCGTGGAACATGATTCGATCAAAGGACAACATGCTATTTCATTCCTCAAATTTTCGAAAAAAATAAAAATGGGGGAGACAAGATTTGTTCGGTTTAAATGGTAGATGAAGTTCTTACCTTTCGTATTATGGATTCGGAATTGGAAATGATCGGTAGATGCAAGAGTTAAGCACTTGAGGAAAGCTTGCAGTGGAGCTTCAATGGTGGAAGATGAGAGAAAAATGAGAGAGAGATGGAGCATGGAGGGTGGCGGTAAAAGGAGGATGAAGGAGAAGGGTGATGACTCACTATATGACACATAAAGTAAAGAGAAATATCTAACAAAGCATAGTGACTCGTTAAGGATGCGTTTGGCGAGGGATTGTTAGATGAAATATCTCGTTTCCGGCTCTTAAACGTCGATTTGAAAGTCGAGAAATACTTTCCTAAATAGTTACGGATTCGACGAAATCTAATTCGTTTGTTAGATTGAAAATAATTTACGTACTCGGAAAATCTAATTCGTTTTCAAAAATCCGAGAAAAAGTCGGGACATCACAGTCCAAAATTCGTCCGGAAAATCATAAAAACTAACTTTCTCCGGTGAACTCGTCTCGAAGAAAAAGTGAATGTAAATTCTGACGGAATTTAATTCTGAGTTTTCGGGCGAAAAACTTACCAGACGCGAAAATCCTAATACAGTAGTCGTTCGTCCGATTTCTGGAAATTATTTTCGGAAACAGATTTCACCGTAAATCTTAGAATTTAATTTCATGATCTTAGGCGTGCAAAGCCATAATTATTATTAACTTTCATTTTTAAAGACTGTAGAAATTATCGGGGTATTACACCTTGTGGATGAATGAGAGGGAGAGTAGACTGCACTCTCTCTTTCGTTAGAGTATTGTAAGATATTGATTACTATTTTAGATAGGAATGAAATTTTTAAATGCTATCTATACCCGGAAATAAAAGTTTTCCGGTAGAAAATATCCTCGTCATTTTATTTTATTCCCTCAAACTTTTAATAACCCTTCTCGTCTCTTTCTCGACGTCTAAATTCTCTCTAATTCATCTTATATCTCTCAAAATAATTTAAGGAATCCAATGATCTAATTTTTATGCCAAGATTCCTTCTAACGAATAAGTTCATAAAAATTGATCGACTAAACGAGTCGTCAAACAATTTATTTTTAAACCTCACTCAAATGATGTCGGAAAATTCTCCGACTTATCTCAAAGGTCTTAAATAAATTTTAGATTCCAATGAAACTAATTAGACTAGATTCGGAGTCGATCGATGAATAGGGATTTCTCGGTTTACGTTACTATTCATCTAAAAATAAAAGTTCTCTGAAAATTCCGAAATTCATACTCAAGCTCAAACTCATATAAATAAGCTCAATCAATTCATCACATACTCAATTCGAGTAATCGAAATAAGAAAAATCACGTTAGAGCACATAAGAGCATTTTCGTCATTTCACAGAAAAATTTATTTTCGCGAAAATTTTTAGTGCTCAAAACTCATCATATAGGTATATTAGTTTAATTAATACGCAGTTAAGAACTTAGAAAAGTTTGGGGTATTACATCTTCACCCCCTTAAAAAAAATTTCGTCCCGAAATTTGCTAACCTTTAGAGAATAGCTCGGGATACTTTACTCTCATCTTTTCCTCAAGCTCCCACATAGCTTCTTCAAAATCATGATGTTGCCATTTAATCTTAATGAGGGAAATCAATTCCGTTCTAAGCTGCTGAATCTTACGATCCAGAATTCGCTCGGGTTTCTCCTCGTAACTTAAGTCTGGCTTTAATGCTACGTCTTATTGCCAAATCACGTGTTTCGGATCAAAAACATACTTACGCAATTGCGATACATGAAACACGTTATGCGAGTTCCCAAAACTGGGAGGCAAAGCTAATCTATACGAGACGGCTCCAATCCTTTCTAGGATTTTGAATGGTCCTATAAAACGCGGCTTTAGCTTTCCTCGCACACCGAAGCGATGTATCCCTCTTGACGGGGACACTTTTAGAAAGACTTTGCTTCCTACTTCAAATTCTAACTCGGTTCTACGATTATCGGCATACGACTTCTGCCGACTTTGAGCTTTCTTAATCTTCTCACGAATCTGACGGATAGATTCTATCATCTCTTCGATCGCTTCTTACCCTATAACTTTTCTCTCTCCTACTTCGTCCCAGTAGAGCAGAGATCTACATTTCTTTCCATAAAGAGCTTCGTAAGGGGCCATTCCTATCGTATTCTGATAACTATTGTTGTAGGCAAATTCGACAAGAGGTAAAATTTTCTCCCAATTGTCTCATTTGTCTAGCAACACGGCTCTCAACATATCCTCAAGAATTTGAATCGTTCTTTCTGATTGACCATCGGTTTGAGGATGATAGGCGATACTGAACTGAAGCTGCGTTCCCAACTCTTTCTGGAAACTTTCCGAAAAGCGGGCGGTAAACTTCGAATCTCGATCGGAAGTGATCGTCTTTGGTACACCATGCAAACGTATGATTTCCTTAACATAGATATGTGCCAACTTGTCAGATCCATAGGTGTGTGGAATAGGTATAAAATGAGCAGACTTCGTTAATCTATCCACAACTATCCATATAGATGTATTGCCTTTTCTCGTCCTTGGCAAACCCGTCGCAAAATCTATAGTGACATCGTCCCATTTCCACTCAGGAATTGGTAACGGCAGCAAAGATCCAAACGGCCTTTGATGTAAGGACTTTTCTTGCTGACAAGCTAAACATTTCTCAACGAATATGGCCACATCTTTCTTCAATCCTTCCCACCAGAATTGTTGCTTCAAATCCTGGTACATCTTTGTACTACCGGGGTGAGCAGTATAAGGGGTCTCATGAGCTTCACTCATTATCTCGTTCTTTAACTTCTCATCATTTGGCACGCAAATTCTTTCTTGATACAACAAAGCGTTGTCACTTGACTCCTTGAAATTCTCAGCTTCTCCTTTTCTGACCTTCATTCTCACTTCTTCCAATTTCTTATCTTTCCTTTGGCCTTCTATGATACGAGATCTTAAATCTGGTATCACTACTAATGAATCAATCACTTGTTCTACCGTTGAGAGAGGCAGAACTACTTCAATTCTCAATCTTCCAAATTCCTCAATCAACTTTTCTTCATCGGATAGAAGAAAACCTAACTCCAGTCTTTCGGAGTTCTTCACTCTTTCCTTCCTACTCAACGCATCAGCTACTATGTTCGCTTTTCCGGGATGATAGGAAATTTTGCAATCGTAGTCTTTCACCAACTCAAGCCATCGTCTTTATCTCGTGTTCAACTCCTTCTGCTCGAAGAAATATTTCAGACTCTTGTGATCTGAAAAGATTTCACACTTGACACCATAAAGATAGTGTCTCCAAATTTTCAGAGCATGTACGGCGGCTGCTAACTCAAGATCATACGTTGGGTAGTTCTCTTCATGCAGTTTAAGTTGTCTTGAAGCATACGCAATTACCTTTCCATCTTGCATTAGCATACATCCTAAACCTTTGGATGATGCATCTGTGTAAATTGTATAGTCTTTTCCTGTTTCAGGAAGTGCTATCACTGGAGCTGTAGTCAATCTCGACTTAAGCTCTTGGAAACTTTTCTCACATTCCTCCGTCCACTTAAATTTCGATTCTTTCTTCAACAGAGTTGTCATCGGCTTTGCGATCTTGGAAAATTCTTCTATGAATCTCCGATAGTAACCTGCTAATCCGAGGAAACTACGGATTTCATGTACTGATGTCGGTAATTTCCAATCTTGAACAGCTTTAACCTTCTCGGGATCAACTTTAATTCCATCGGACGAAACAATATGTTCGAGGAAATTCACCTCTTTTAGCCAAAATTCACACTTACTGAATTTGGCATATAGCTTTTCTGATCTCAACTTTTCTAACACGATTCGCAGATGCTTCTCGTGTTTTTCTTCATTCTTTAAAAAGACAATCATACTATATTTAAAAACTTCATCCAAAAACTAATATAATTACAATTATTTTAGAAGTTGAGTAATTTTCTTAAAATCATCTCAAAATTTATACCATTAACAAGTGGCACACGTGACGAATATATCGATTTTGACGCTGGAACAGAAAAATGGCAAGAACTTCATCGCATGTTTTCCATCATAAAAGAAGCTCTATAGAGAAAAAATCGGACCAATTGAATAGGAAATGAGGGAGATATTTCCAAATGAATTCGCCGGGGCCGATACGGTGCTTGTCCGTTCCCCATCCGTTTATCATTTTTCTCATTAAATCTCTTTAAGATAGAAGTATTATTATACCTCTTCTTCCTAACTTTTGTTAAGGAATACTGAATACATAACTTTTTTTCAACACCTTAACTACGATTTCAACATCAATTCCACATTAAATTATAGAATAAATTAACATATCAAAATCTCATTACCACCATATTCTTTGATGGATAAAACAAAGTCAAATTTTGAAATAGTCATAATAGCCATTAAAATATAAAGTTTGGCCCATCTTCTTTAAAATTATAAATTTTAGCTATTTTTTAATTTGGGATAAAAATACCCTTAATGAAACGTGGAGCGGGTCAGATCAGATGTGGGCGGGTGCGGGCCGGTTCGGGCAGGTATCAGGCATCTGGTACTATTGGCACATTTTTATACTATTGGTATATTTGTTTTGGTACTATTTTAGACTTATTATTCCAATTGTTCCAAAGTGTTGGTACTATTGGAACAAACGGAATCCATTTGTACCAATAGTACCAAGTCGAGAACATCAAACCCAAAAACACATATCACAAATAACTCTAGCGAACGAGGGCGAGGCTTCACCACCACCACCACCAACAGTCGCAATATCAAGGCAACCTCAACTGTGGTGTCAGAAATAAAAAATAACCGACGATGACGCAAGAAAACGGGAATATTATTTCGACGACGGAAAAAGTCCTAGAAATCGAATCATGGTCTGATTTTCTCCAAAATCTGAGCGATTTGAACAAATTTTGGATGAAATTGATCGGAATTAACTTCCTAAGGTGATGAACGGATTAGAAAAACGATTAAATCAGTGGAAACAGAGCATCGATTGAGAAAGATAGCGGCATAAAATTTTCTGCTGCAAGTTGATACAAAGACTCATATTTGTACTAGATATACCAAACCGACCCGATTCCGCCTATATCTAGACCCGCGACTCGCGCCCTCCTCATTAAGTGTAGATCCGTTCCAAATTCAAAAAAATGACCAAAAATTATATTTATGAAGAAATTTATACTTTAATATTCATTATGACTATATCGCATGATATTCTCATAAAAAAATGTGTCGACCAAATTACACTAAACATCTTTCACTTAACTACGATTTCAAAATCAATTCCACATTAAATTATAGAATTAATTAAAATATCAACATCTCATTACCACCAAATTCTTTGATGGATAAAAAAAAGTGGCATAAGTCAAAATAGCAATTTTCAAAAATAAAAGATAAATAATATCATTTTAAAAAAAAAGTTGTCCAAATAGTCTTTTCTTTTCTTTTATGACTTTTCTACCCTTATAGGTATACAAGAAGGCTAGCTTTAATTTGAATCATACACGAAGACTAAACTTCAAGTATGAATTTCCGGCGAAAAATTCCGACGAAAATTTTCAGCAAAACAATTACGGTGAAAATTTCCGACGAAAAATTTCCGGCGAAAAATTTAATCATACATGAAGCCTAACTTCATGTATGCATCATATATGCATCATACATGAAGACTAACATTCATGTATGCATCATACACGAAAATTTCCGGCGAAAATTTCTAGCAAAAATTTGAATCATACACGAAGCCTGAGTTTCATGTATGCATCATACATGAAGACTACATTCATGTATGCGTCATACACAAAAATTTTCGCCGCCAAAAAATTCAAATTTGAATCATACACAAAGATTAGTTTTCATGTATGATGCATACACGAAAATTTTCGCCGCCAAAAATTTTAAATTTGAATCATACATGAAGATTAGTTTTCATGTATGATGCATACACGAAGATTAGTTTTCATGTATGATGCATACACGAAGATTAGTTTTCATGTATGATGCATACATGAAGTTAGGCTTCGTGTATGATTCAAATTTTCACCGGAAAACTTTCGCCGGAAATTTTTTGGCTTAAATTTTTGGCCGAAAATTTTCGCCGAAAATTCATACATGAAGTTAGTGTTTGTGTTGATTTAAATTAAAGTTAACTTTCTTGTATATTCATTAAAGGTATTTATGTCATTTCATAAACTAAAAGGCTATTTTACAACTTTTGAAATATGAATGACATTTTAACACTTTTCTTTTAAAAAAAATTATTTTACAACATTACCTCTAAAAAAAATGTGTCGACCAAATTACACAAAACATCTTTCTCTAAAATTTGATTTAGAAAACTAAGATTCTTTATCATTTTTTTAATACACAACATAATATCGTCTATAGGGGTGAAAGTATGGAAAGCGGATTTTCGGGTTACTCATACCCTATCCGTACCCGGCCGGGTATTGGGTATTCAATACCCGTAATTTGCGGGTATTTGATGGGTATGAGTATGAGACTTTTAGAAAATACCCTAACGGATCGTTAGGGTATTGAGTATCTGGTCAAACACCCGGTCAACATTATACAATTATTTATTATATATAATTACCAATTTTATACTATAAATTATAAATATTCATTTTTAAGCTAAAACCTAAACTTAAACATAACTCTAAACAAAACCTATGAATAATATATATATTCATAGTAGTATTTTATTTGTTGAACTTAAATGTTTAAACTACGTTTAGTATTGATTTGTTGTTGTCGTCTAGTTGTTGTTACATAGTTGATTATTAATTTGTCGTTGAAAATTATCAAAAAATCGAGTGGGTGAAAAATTACCATATTTTTGTTTTTTTATTTTATTTTCCAAACGATGCACCGGGTACCCTATAGCCGAATCAGATATACGTGGCCGGATATTAGATACCCGTTCAGCTATAAAAAGAATATAAATATTCATTTTTTTTTTATTTGGGTACAGATACCCACAAATATGGATATGAGTATCCACGAGTACTTAATTATTCACCCCTCATAGTCTACATTCGACTACACAAAGTCCAAAATCCAAATTGATCACACAGTCGACAACTCTATAAATTTAAAATTTAGTAACAGGGGCAAAAATGACTAGGAAAATACACGTAACTAAGACGAGCATGCCCTGGCTTTCTGCCGTTGGGCCACGTCTCCTATTTTGATTCCTTTCTTTGTCCTCTTAATTTTCCTTCGTCTCCCTTTCCCGAATCTTGAATTCCACACCCACACACACAAACACACACACACGGAAGAACAAGAATTGTCGGCGAAAATGATCCAGCCTCTGTATGCTCTGGTGTTCGGAGAAGTTGCGGTTATATTGGTGCTTCTTTTCCGGACGCCGCTGCGGAAGCCGCTGCTGATGTTGCTCGACCGGCTGAAGCAGGGCCGCGGCCCCGTCGTCGCCTCCACAGCCGGCGGCACCCTCTTCGTCATCATGATGTCACTCATCTTCAACATCACCAACATCCAGACCCGCACTGTAGAAGGCGGCGGTGTTAATCCCACCGACCAGGTGCTCTTGGCCAATCATCTTCTCGAAGCATCGCTCTTGGGTAATTTTTTCTCTCTATCCATCTCTAAACCCTAGCCTTTACACTTTTGGTGTTTATATGATTGTGATTGTGATTGTGATTATGATTTATGATTATTTGACATAGAGTGAACAATTAATTTGATAGTTATTGTTGGAAGAAATATTGATGTTGATGTTATGCGTTCGGGTTCGTGTAATTATTTGAATCATATAATTTCCGAGTTGGAGAATTGATCAAATCAATCTGTTCATTATTCATGTGAGAGCATGTGTCGATTGAAGGAAAGCAAAAGAAAATTGTTGATTGATGTAATGATGTCTGGTTGGTAACTAGAATCTGTGAATGTTTGGAAGCTAAGACTGAAATTGGGGGGAAAATGTGCGATTGATTATGTGTTAGGGTTCGTGTGATTATTTGAATCATCTAATCTCTGAGTTGGAGAATGATTATATCAATATATTCATTATTCATGTAAGAGCAAGTGCTAATTGAAGGAAAGCAAAAGAAAAATGTTAATTAATGTAATGAATAATGATGTCTCTTCGGGTAACTTGAATTTATGATTGTTTGGAAGCTAAGAGTGAAATTGGGAGGAATATTTGATTGCTTTGCAGGTTTTACTCTATTCCTGGCGCTGATGATAGACAGAATCCATTACTACATCAAAGAGATGTGCGATTGATTATGCGTTAGGGTTCGTGTGATTATTTGAATCATCTAATTTTTGAGTTGGAGAATGATTATATCAATATAGTCATTATTCATGTAAGAGCAAGTGCTAATTGAAGGAAAGCAAAAGAAAAATGTTAATTGACGTAATGAATAATGATGTCTCTTCGGGTAATTAGAATTTATGATTGTTTGGAAGCTAAGAGTGAAATTGGGGGGAATATTTGATTGCTTTGCAGGTTTTACTCTATTCCTGGCGCTGATGATAGACAGAATCCATTACTACATCAAAGAGGTTCGCATGTTGAGGAAGCATCTGGAAGCCATAAAGAAGTCCGACCATAAGTCGGATGACTCAAAGATCAATCAGAAGGGAAAGAGTAAAGCTGAGGATGATGAGGATTTGAGTTAATGGAAACGAGAGGATGCTAACATTAAGCTTTGGAAGGCTCGGCTTTCTGGAGGTTAATAACCCTGCATTTATCATTGTTATTTGTTCTGTGTTGTAGGAAGACAATACTACAGTTAGAATCTGATGAATGTTTTGCTTCATTCTGATTATATATCGTTCAGAATTTACTGATGATATCTATGTGCTTATGTATAAATCTTTGCTTGCTTCTAGTCTCCGTATGCAAATATTATTACTGTTATGCAAATACACATACTGATATTCTTTGTATAGGATTGATGAGTATTGAGAAACATTGCTTGGAGTCCAGATAGGGTCAATTGATCATAATTTGTGAAGTATTTCAGAGAGATACAAAACTTAGTTTTACTTGAAGAGTAGATTAAAAAATCTTGGACATTTCAATTTCAAGGGGCGGGCTGATACACGAAGCCCAATGGTAAGGTAATTGGTAAATGAGCCAAGCCGAAATGTAATCTGCTACATTCATGGCCGAAATGAGATATTAGATGGCCCATTAGGTTTAAAAATTTCCTAAAGATGGTAGGCCATATATCAGCAGCTGTGTGTTCTTCACGATTATCAAATGAAATGAATTAGAACTTCTACTTTGCAAATGGAGCGTAGGCTGCTCGAAAAGTCCTCTTTCATTTTTCTGGAGTTTTGAGTTTTCTTGAAAAGCCCCGCCATTGATATTGATCGTATCACCGGGGAATGGAAAAGGTACCCACAAGGTGTGAGTTCTTAATTAGGACCTTCTCTCTGTTGACTTCAGATCATTGTCCTTGGTTGGATTGTATTTCTGGTCCTACACTTATCCTTTCCTCCTGCTGTATACTTTGAGGGTGGGGTTCGTGTCGAGCTTTCGCACTTGACAAGATATAGCATTATTAGTTGTCAAGATTCAGGAGCTTATGGTTCATTGAACTTATGAGAGAAGCTCTGATTAGATAGAAATAGGTGTGAGGATTTGATAGTTCAACTTGATTGCTGCCAGAGCTGGACAAGACCTGTGTGGTTGGTGTAGCATTCATTATATCTTCTCAGGACTTTTAGGTTTTCTTTGGACAAAAGCATGAAATATGAAATCTCTCTTTTGCAATGAGAGGTGATGGATATTGCAGATATATTATCCTGACTTCCACAGTGAATTGTTACTTTTAAATTGAAGTCAAGCTTTGGTTTCTTACATACATGCCAGAAAATGCTTCATATCTTGATTATAAGTACAGGCAAATGTTTACTCCATTGAGACATGAATCTCCCTTTTTTTCTCTCTCTCATATATATAGAAAAGAACAAGCCTCTAATTTCACAATAATTGTAAAGCTTTTACTTCGATCTTTAAAGAAGGATAAGTAGTAGTATTTCCGAATATTTATCACGTATTCTCCCAATTTGTCCCCAAGTCTGGAGAAAACCTGAAATTAAATCCTACACGCAGGATAGAATTTCTCGACTAGAAATACATGTGTAGTATAGGTGATATTGATTTTTTCACTCGTCCGAAATGTTACTGTATTATGTTTGAGCAATAAAAAGATAATTCAAAATTTCTAACATATTTTTGCGTGGACTCTCTCTCTCTCTCTCTCACTCACTCTCTCTCAAACAATACTATCGCTCCGGCCTCCCCCTCCCCCTCCCTCCTCTTGGCAGCCCGAACTTTTTGAGCTTCTCAGCTGCATCCACGGAAACACAGGAGGCACCATGTGCAAAGTCATTCACTGCCCCTTATAGCATCATCTATGGATTTGTTGGCCACTACGGCTGGGAGGCACCATGTGCAAGTTCACTCGATGCCCCGGCCCTTTAGCATCATCATAGATGGATTAGAGGGTCACTGCCGCCACCACCACAGCTTTGTTAGAAGTGGGTGTTATGCAGATTCGTGTTTCATAGCCAAACCTAGCTTAATTTTATCGAGTTGTTTGCACTGGGATATGCAATCACCTAAGGGGAATGACTACTCGTTCAACGTATGATGAAAAACAAATGGTAGAGCTTCCCGAATCCCAAGTACTGTGAACTTAGGGATGGTGATGGTATATGAATAGATTTAATAGAATCAACAGCACAAATAGCTTTCGCAAAGAGGATTAGAGGAGGATAGAGATAGAAACATGGTTAATTTGTGACCTAATACAATTTTCACCTAATTTGTAATTATACTTTTTAAACTTTGCAATTTCAAAATGAGCTCTCATTTTTTGTAACTTTAACACCGTCAATCATTTTCCCGCGCGCCACCAATCGACACCCGATGTGTCCTATGAAAGTCCACGTGCACACTTTGTGTATGCACCAAAGTTTCAAGTTAAACATCCCTAACATTATGGGGATTTTGGGAGTTCAATTTGCACAAACAATGTTGATTCACGAGTTGTCGATGGTGAATAATACTATCGTTTGAATTGACATGTTAGTGCATGGCAATGTATCAGATTTTTTATGCGCATCCAGCTTTACCAAATTTTAATGAGATGAGTTTGGAAATTAAAATAGTTTTGGGACGGATTTAAGTAGAAATATTTAAACCTATGATGTGTCCTATGAAAGTCCACGTGCACACTTTGCATATGCACCAAAGTTTCAAGTTAAACATCTCTAACATTATGGGGATTTTGGGAGTTCAATTTGCACAAACAATGTTGATTCACGAGTTGTCGATGGTGAATAATACTATCGTTTGAATTGACATGTTAGTGCATGACAATGTATCGGGTTTTTTACGGGTATCCGACTTTACTAAATTTTAATGGGACGGGTTTGAAAATTAAAATGGTTTTTGGACAGATTTAAGTAGAAACATTCTAACCTATGATGGATTTGCAGAGCTTTGGAAAATTATGTACGGATCCTCGCTACTCAACCTATTTATATACATTCAGTATAAAAATATATTACATATATAATTCTGTAATACCCCAAACTTTTCTAAGTTCTTAAGTGCGTATTAACTTGATTAATATGCCTATATGATGAGTTTTGAGTACTAAAAATTTTTCGTGAAAATAAATTTTTGTGTGAAATGTCGAAGATGTTCTTATGTGCTCTAATGTGATTTTTCTCATTTCGATTATTCGAATTGAGTATATGATGAATTGAGTGCGAATTTCAGAATTTTCTGAGAACTTTTATTTTTAGATGAATAGTAACGTAAACCGAGAAATCTCTATTCATCGACCGACTCCGAATTTAGTCTAATTAGTTTCATTGGAATCTAGAATTTATTTTAAGACCTTTGAGATAAGTCGGAGAATTTTCCGAGATCATTTGAGTGGGATTTAAAAATAAATTGCTTAACGACTCGTTTAGTCGAACAATTTTTATGAACTTATTCGTTAGAAGGAATCTTGACATAAAAATTAGATCATTGGATTCCTTAAATTATTTTGAGAGATATAAGATGAATTAGAGAGAATTTGGACGTCGAGAAAGAGACAAGAAGGATTATTAGAAGTTTGAGGGAATAAAATAAAATGACGAGGATATTTTCTACCTGAAATTTTTTTTTTTCGGGTATAATTAACAGTTGAAAATCTCATTCCTATCTAAAATAGTAACCAATATCCTCCACCACTCTCACTAAAGAGAGAGTGTATCCTACTTTTCCTCTCATTCATCCAAGAGATGCCCTCTCTTTCTCTCTCAAATCTCTACCTCTCAATTCTCTCCTCTCTCTCTAATCTTTCTAAATCTATTAGATTCCCCACATGTTAAATGCATCCACTTGCATATCTATCTCACACTACATCATTCTCTCTATCACATCTCTCTCTATCAACACAAGCAACAAGCAATCAAACTCTCTCTCTCTCAAAACCTCTCTTTGCCGAGAAAGAGAAGCAGCAGCAAAGCTGCAAATTTCAGCTTCAATCTTCATGTTTATCACCTTCATCACCTTCATAAACTTCACCCTAACACTCTAGAGATCATCCCCTACATCTCCATCATCTTCCAAAGCCTTGAAAATCGAAGAAAACCAGTTGCACAAGCTTGTATGTTCCATCGAAAAACAGCAGCAGCAGTTACAAAACTCTCCATGCATATACCTAGCTTCTTGATGAAATCATGCAACCTAGCTTGAGGATTCTATGATGTGATCATCTCCTTCATCTTCAAGATCATTTAAGAAGTAAGTTCTATCTTTTTCATTCATTTCAAAGCTTGAAACAAGCTTAGATCTCCAACCCTATTCCATCGATTTTTCTTGAAAGGAAGTAAGGGTTTGTTCCTTATTTTTAAAAGCATGATCTTGATATCTTGCGTACCTTTTCATGCAAGGAAAGGAGTTACAATCCATCATCTTTCATCCTCCAAGCAAGCCAAAATCCAAGCCAAAGAAGATCTTAAGTTATTTATTTAAGTATGATTTCATTTCATTCATAAGTTGTATATATGTATATGTAAACCAAGAAAATAAGGAAAAGATGCATGGTTTACTTTATGCATAGGAAAAACTTAGGGTTGTGATGGTGAGATGATGATCAAAATGAGGTTTAAAACATGATTTAGGAGTTAAAAAGATGAAAGAACATAAGATAGGTAAAAACCCCTAAATCGATTAAAATGAAAAAAATAGGGAAAATGAGTTCTTGATTAGTTTTGATGCTTATTTGATGATATGATGATGATATATGCTTATTATGATTTTTCATATGATTTCTATGGATATGTGTGTTGATGATAATTTTGGTGAATTTAATTTTTAATGGATTTATTCGAATAAAAATAGAGAAAATATGAATAAATTATGATTTATGAATTTTATGAGTTATATTGCATGATGAATTTTATGAATAAATTTAGAAATATAATTTTTAGTATTTTTATGGAATTTTTATAAGTAAATTCAAGGAAAAATAAAGAAAATAGGTTTAAAAATAAGATATGATGTTCTTGATGTTAAAATGAATTTTTGAAGATGCTTTCTTCAAGTTCATGAGAGAAACTTTAAGATTTGAAGATGAATTAAATTAATTAGAGAAATGGTTATTTTTAATTATTTAATTCGAAAAACGAGTATATATATATATATATATATATATATATATATATATATATTTGAGGAATTTCATTAGATAAAAATGAAATTGAGAAATAAATGAGATGTTAAGTCTATTTTGAATGAAGTGAGTAGAAAATAAAGTCTTATGAATTTTCTATGAATTTTGAGAGATATATATATATAAATATATATATATATATATAATAAAAAGGAAATAATGAGAAAAAGAAGTCAATGAAAGTATGAGTTTAAAGAAAAATATTTCTTTGATTGATGATGATGTTGGAATGATGACAAATGAAAATGTGATGTGAAAATTGATGTTAGTATTAAAAGAGAAGAAGAATAATAATAATAATAATATTAATATTTGAGGATAAAAAGAAAAATGAAAGAGATGAAATTTTTATAAGAAATGAGTTAAAGGTCATGAGTATGAGATTAAGAGATAAGATGGTCGTATTTGAGTTCGTTGTTTCAAACGAGAAGCTAAGAGAATTATTATTATTGAAATAATAATAATAATAATAATAATAATAATAATAATAATAATAATAATAATAATAATAGAATATTTGATTTAAATGGAATATTTTCATTAAAAATGAAAATGTTTGAATGATGTGAGTTATAAGATGAATTGTTTATGTTCTTAAAGTGTGCTTTGAATGTTTAATTGATGTGACGAGATGTTAATCGAGTAAGAAAAGTAGTAGAAGTTGAAAAACGAGAAGATAATTATATTATGTGAGAGAAATAATATTTTTAAGATTTAAAATATTTTTATGATGAGTAATTGATGTTATATGATGTGTTAAGTGATTCGATGATGCTAATTGAGTAGAATTAAGCAAGTTTGCTTTTTGAAAACCTTAAAAAGGAGTTAAGATTTAGAAGTTATCGAGCAGTAAAGTTTTTACAAGAAAAGTCGAGTTTTTATTAAATAAAAACAAAAATTGAGCTTTAAATAAAGAAAAAGATAAAATAATGATTATTTAATTCTAAATATTTAGTTGATTATTGAATACGTATATGAGTACGTATTTTGAAGAAAATAATGACGTATATGAATACGTATTTTGAGGAAAAAATAATGACGTATTTTTTAGTCAAGAACTACGAAGTATAAGTTTGATTATTTAAATTTGAAATTATTATTATATGAGTTTAATGAAATAACTTTCGTTAAGAGTTGAAGTTATGAGTTTTAAAAGTCAAAGATCGAATTATAATTCATTATAGTATGATTATGTTTAAGATATAAGACAGTTATGGAAGTTTAACACTTGATTGTGTGATTATGTTAAGACGTGAGTTGTTTATATAAACTTCGATGTTTGAGTGTGATTAACCTTTTAGTAGATTAATCACTAAGTTAATCATCTATAAGTGTTTTGACATTAATGTTTGAGTATGATGACGATGTTGAGTATTGATGTGATACGTGTTTATAATGTGAATGTTTGATCTCTGATGTGAGTATTCGATTATTGAAAGAAGTGCTTAACTGCGTATGATTTATATATGATGGAAATAGTTGATTAACTTGCCATTTATTAATTATTACTTATTAATTCATATTATGTGAGCTTTTAAAATTAATTAACTTGCCATTTATCTGAGTTTGGTATGCTTTATCATCTACATGAGTATATTATCATGTGAAAGGCAGGAACCCACGTGTGGTAACTTGATTTATGATGGTGACTGTGAGCTTTACTTTGGTTAGCCGGTCACAGTGTTTGAGAAGGAGGCCTACTTCTCAACACAAAGTTGATGTGGTAGATGATTCATGCCTGTTTATATATATATATATATATATATATATATATATATGTTTTGACTGCGCAGTCGTGATTTTGAAAATGATAAAATGATTTATGCATTCAAAAGTAAAATGTTTTCAAATGTTCTAACACTTGTAATGTAGTGGCAAGGCTAGTTCAATTATATAGCTCTAAGAGCAAACTTTTAAACCTGTTTTTGGCATTGTGTTCACTGGGTACGAAGTACTCAGCCCTGCATGTATTTCTAAACGTGCAGGTTAGCTACGGATGAGGATGGTATGGATAGTCTTGGTGGTGTGTTAACCTTTGGATGTTGAGTCGACAGTTACATGTCTTCATATATGTAATTGTTGTGAGCAAGTGATGTCTCCGCTGCTTAACAATCTTTTGATATGTTAATATTTTGATAACTCTGAAAACAATGAGCTGTGTGCTCAAAACAATACTTTGAATTTCATTTGCATACCCTACTTTTGGACGACATGATGTCGTTACACTTAAACCTATTTTTGAGAAACTTTGTAAATTATTAAGCTCGTTCATTGTTGAGCTATGTTATGAAAGTATGTTTATATTCATGTCATGTTGAAACCTTATTTTCCTTGATCGATTCATTGTTGAGTCGAGTTTTATTTGTTGGTTTCACATTTTAATTCATTCAGGTTAGTGTTTAAAGTTGAGTTGAGACATAAGTGGTTTGTTCATTTGATTTCACCTTCACAATTTAATGGAGTCTGGTCGTTCCTACACATCGGATTTCGGGCTGTGACAAATTCATAATATAATTATAAATATTAGTGTAAATATTAATAAGTTTTAAGATTTTATATTATTTTTTAATCCACATATAAAGAGACTGCAAACTTAGTCTCTTGAAATTCTTCTATACTTCGCCAAATCTACTAGTTTATGTAGATGGAGGAAGATGATTTATTCATCATAAGTTTTATTAGTAAGAACTTTGTTTTGAGATTTAGTTTAGATGATGATTGATT
Organism: Schizonepeta tenuifolia; assembly: GCA_029490685.1. NCBI lineage: Eukaryota > Viridiplantae > Streptophyta > Magnoliopsida > Lamiales > Lamiaceae > Schizonepeta > Schizonepeta tenuifolia. Next base: position 104,891,217 of record CM055955.1, read on the forward strand.
CATCATATATTTTATTAGTAAGTACTTTGTTTTGAGATGTATTTAGTAATTTTTTGTCGATACTTATGTTTTAATTATATTTTTAATATTTTATCATTCTTCGTATTTAATATTGATCTTTATTTTCTTGGTATTCAAGTTTTTAGTAGGTTTTTAGTGGGTAATGCCCATTGATGTATCTTCGACTTTTGGGCCATTTACCCCTATTTTTCCTATCCTTTTGTATCTGTAATGTCTGATTAGGGAAGAAAGTGGCCATTCGAAGGAAGGAAGCTCAGTCCAGGGTAAACAGAGAAAAGGTGGTCAGAATGGGCATTACTAGAGCAATTCTAGCCCACTGCATGAAACCGATTCCCCCAGGAGAAGAAAAGTACCCTGGTGTGTGGCCAACCAAAGCATGCAGCCAGTATGACTACAACCGCCAGCATCAGTCAACCACTGAAGTTAAATATGGAAAGATGCGTGAAGGAGATTTGCAGAGATCATGTCGAGCCCCAGCAACGGAAGGATCTAGAAGCCAATCAAATCACTCCAATCAATCACCAACTGATGGCCAATCAACAATCCGATCAATCAAGCATCCATCAAGATCAAACTGAATATGGAAAGCAATCAATCATGCCGATGTGGTCTGCTGGAAGAGAAGATTGACTGCCACAACCTCAACTATAAAAGTCTAGCAAGTGTGGCTGGCACAACGTTGGTTACCCCTAGCATTCGATAGTATTCAACCCAAGATACAATTTACTTTCAGTTCATTTACATTTTCGAACAAAACAATTTACTTGCTTTTCATTTCAATTCCTGCGTGAACAAATCCAAGGCGGTTTGCCTCAGGTATTCTCTTATTTCAAGTATTTTGTATTTTATGTTATTGATGTGTTTATTTACGTTGGTGATTATGCAATTCAATATGTGTGAGTAGTACCCTGGTGAGATTTGGGTGGGGAAAATGGTTAATTGTTGATATGTGAAATATTCGTGAGACATTTGTGCCTTCGGTTGGATCCAGTGGTTTCGAAGAGATCTGAGCAGAATTCATGGACAGTTCTGACCAAGCGGGTGATCTCCGTTCGATAAGGATTGTACCATGCCAAGCAAAGGCTAGGGCATGACAGACGACAATGTTCAGTATGCTTATGACCGAGTAGTTGAGCAGCGCCTTCAATGGAGTTGTAGATTTGGATGGCGAGGAACGGGCAAGGGGATACTGCGTCCTTCCACAGTCTTGGGCTTCTCTAATGGCTATCCATCAACTGTGACGAGGCATAAAGCCATGGTTATCGACCAAGGGACGCACGTCACGCATCGTAGATATATCGATGACCGGTTGGACGTGTTACCGAAAATGGATATCCCGTGAGTTATGACTACTCTGTAGGTGCGGGGCCGAGAAGCCTGGAAGAGAAGGTTGGTGAGGGTCATACTTGTAGGGATCAGGTATGACTACTATCTAAGGAGGAGTGAAGCACGACCTTGTAACCGGGGTGAAGCGTGACCTTCGGACCAAGTGACTACAACGGATACAATCCAAGTGTGGAGTATAAACTCTTGAAACGCCCCAATGTCTTTGGGCCACGCCTTGAGTTTATACGAAGCATGGACGGATCTTTAGTATGCCCATGACCGAATACACATATCAACGATAATCATGACCTACCCCAAATCTTAACCCTTTTATATTTGATTGCCTTTAAGTTTATTTGTGTAGATAACAGGATTGGATCGTGACAACCAAACTTGTGTACCTAAAGAGTAAAGTAGTTCCTCACTCTCCGTGGTATTGATCCTAGCTTAACGCTAAGACTAACCAATCCGGTTGTAGGCATAAGAGCGTGTACTGTCTGTCTGGCGCATACACAAGTATTTTGATCGTACCTTACGACAGGTACGTGTCAAAATTGGCACTGTTGCCGGGGAGTGACGCGTAACAATTTTACTCTTCTCGTTCCATCTTCCGCTACTGGTGTATGTGTGGAACTCGTCGAGTAGCAAGAGCATTAATTTTTGATCCAAACGTCGACCGAACTGAACGATGACTACGCGTTATAGCACGAAAAACGAGACGCAACGCTATGGTAGAACCATAGCAAGCGCAGACCCTTAAACAGTTGGCATACCCAACAAACCTAAATCTCAGGCCGAACGAGATCACTCTACAAGAGAACCCTTTCCATCCTGAGCGGTATGACCTCAAACCAGCACTGATATAGGTCTTACCGAAGTTCAATGGATACGCTGGGGACGACCCCCATACCCATCTCCAGGATTTTGAAATGACAGTGAAACACTAATCAAATGTGAATCAGCAAGAAAACTAGTGCTTTTCCCATTCTCATTGGTGGATCGTGCAAGGAGATGGCTGTACAACTTGCCAGAAAGAAGTGTCACTTCCTGAACTGAGATGCAACAATGCTTTTTAGAGGAATTCTTTCCAGCAACCAGAGTTGAGAGAATGCGATGGGAAATCAGGAATATCAAAAAAGATGGACCGAAATCCTTCTATGAGTATTGGACTAGATTTAAGTGGCTTTTGAGCAACTGCCCCCACTACCAAATTACTCCAAAGGATCAAGTGGAGAGCTTCGTGAAAGGAATGCAGAGACATGATCATGGGCTGGTGTTAGCTGCATGCAATGGCTCACTGATGGCCAAAACACCCCTAAAAATCTTCAAATTATTGAGGACTATGGCTAAGGAATCACGAGAGGAGGGGCATGAATGAAATAGGGAATTTCCCTCCAAGGTTGAGGAAAAGGAGAATCTTACTACATTAAGTAAGGAAATGAAGGAAATCAAGGCACTACTGAGTGGTTTGACCATACAAAAGAAAGTTCGCCAATGTGGCCTATGCAATGCTACCGGGCACCAATCTGAGAATTGCCCGAATTTTGGTGAAGATGTGATCGATGTAAATGCTATAGGAGGAAATGAAGGATTCCATCGAAAGAATTATCCCTTCTCGAACATGTACAATCGAGGATGGAAGGACCATCCAAATTTTAGGTAGAGACAGGATGGGCAGACTCAACAGAACAATGTGGGTCTACTAGAGTCTTCATAGCAGTATACCCATCACCAGCAGCAACCACCATATCAAGCTAGATCACCACAGCAGAACTACCAACCCCAACAACAACATGTGTATCAACCTCCGCATCAGAGATGAGCACCGTGGGAAGAAGCTATCGAAAATATGGCTAAAGAAAGTGAAAAATTCAGGAATGAGGTTTGAGCTAGTATTAATCAAACCAATGTGCAGATTGGTCATTTGGCGAAAGCACTTGCCAAAGTAGAGGAAAATACGGGAAAGCTCCCTCCACATGGAATAAATCATAAAGAACAAGCACAAGTAATATTAGCAGAGGTGGAGGATGAGCAAGCTGAAAAAATTTTGGCCGAGGCAGAAGCTAACAGGAAAAGAGATGAGGGGACCAATACTGGGCTTACAGGAGAACAGACTGGTGAGGAGAGACCGAACCCCCTTATCCGGACAGACTAAGACAAAAAGCCAAAGAAAAAGAAGCTAGAGAGAAGATAAAGATGTTTCAAAAAGTGGAATTGAGCATACCCTTATTGGACACAATCAAACGAGTTCCTGAAGGATTTATGTTCGAGAAAGATGAAAGTAGAAGAAGATGCTAGATATGTGATGGGGGAGAGTGTGTCCGTTGTAATCCAACAAAAATTACCCCCAAAGCCTAAGGATCCTGGAATGTTTACAATCCCATGTAACATAGCAGGAAGGAATATGGACAAGGCCATGATGGATCTAGGGGCTTCAATAAATGTGATGCCCCTAGCTGTTTTCAATCGTCTAGATTTGGTAGAGCTAAGGGATACTTGAGTGGTCATACAATTAGCAGATCGCTCTAATGCATACCCTGAAGGAGTAATAGAAAATGTGTTGATTAAAGTGGGAGACTTGATTTTTCCCGTCGACTTCTATGTATTGGACACGGGGTCAGAAGCCAAGAAAAGTTCTATATTGTTGGGCAGACCTTTCATGATGACTGCGGGAACAAAGAATGATATGAAAACAAGAAATCTATCATGTGAATTCGATGGGGTGGTGGAGAAATTTAACATCTATGAAGCCATGAGGAGGAAACAAGAAGTGGAGTCAATTGAGATGATCGATGTGATCGAACCATTGGTGCAGGAACAAAGCCTTGAGTTCAGTTATGGGGATTTAACGAATAGAGTAATCCAATCTAGTCTGATTGATCACGATGCCGCTCACATGGGAGATTGGGATATGAAAAAGGCTATCATGGAGTTATATTCGCTCAAGGAAAGCACTTTGGAAGCAGAGTCTGAAGTGGACCAAAGGATTAAGGAAATTATTTTTGAAGTATATTCAGTTGGAGGATCTGAAGAGGGTAAACCGGAGCTGTTTTCTCAGTATGGGCAACACGAAAAGTTACTTCCATCGATTGTCAAAGCCCCTGTCTTGGAACTAAAGAAATTGCCCAAACATCTGCAGTACGCTTATTTGGGATCGGAGGAGACTCTTGCAGTGATTATCAGTTCAGATCTGACCATAGTGCAAGAAGAAAGATTGATCGGGGTCTTACTGGAGAATAAAGAAGCCATCGGTTGGACCTTGGCCGATATTAAAGGAATCAGTCCAACCGAGTGCATGCATCATATATACCTTGAGGAAGGAGCAAGACCAGTGCGAGATTCACAAAGAAAGATGAACCTTGTAATGAAAGAAATGGTGCTTAAGAAGATTCTGAAACTTTTAAAATTAAGAATTATTTTCCCTATTTGTGTCAGCTAGTGGGTCAACCCCGTACATGTCGTACCGAAGAAATCTGGGATACAATTTGTGGAGAATGATAAGGGAGAGCTGGTTCCAATGAGATTGCAAACTGGATGGAGAGTCTGCATAGATTACATGAAGTTGAACATGGTCACACGAAAGGATCATTTCCCTCTACCCTTTATCGATCAGATGCTAGAGCACCTCGCTGGTAATACCTATTACTGTTTTTTGGATGGGTATTCAGAATACATACAAATCTTTGTGGCCCAAGAAGATCAAGAGAAAACCACTTTCACATGCGTATATGGAACATTTTCTTATCGAAGAATGACGTTTGGTCTGTGTAATGCACCTGCGACTTTTCAAAGGTGTATGATGAGTATTTTCTCAGACTTACTGGAAAACTGTATTGAAGTCTTTATGGATGACTTCACTGTATATGGAGACTCATTCGATACATGCCTCAATCATCTCGAGCTTGTGTTGAAAAGATGCATGGAAAAGAGTTTGGTGCTTAATTATAAGAAGTGCCACTTTATGGTGAAAGAAGGAATAGTGCTAGGGCACGTTATTTCTGAAAGGGGGATCGAAGTGGATAAGGCAAAGATCGATTCTATTGCCAAACTGCCATACCCAACTATGGTCAAGCACATACGGGCGTTCCTCGGTCATGCAGGGTTCTACCATCGTTTTATTAAGAATTTTGCAAAAATCGCCCAACCTATGACCAGACTGCTGCAACAAGATGTCCGATTCGATTTCGATGATGATTGCAAAGAAGCATTTCTTGATCTGAGGAGTAGACTTGTGTAAACCCTATTAGACAGCCCCCAGATTGGGAATCACCTTTCGAAATTATGTGCGACGCCAGTAATCATGCGGTTGGAGCTATACTGGGACATAAAAAGGGAAGGAGAGCTACGTTATCTATTATTCATCAAAGACCCTCAACCCCGCTCAGTGCAGTTACACCATTACTAAAAAAGAACTACTAGCAGTGGTATTTGCCATAGAGAAATTCAGATCCTACTTTTTGGGAACCAAGGCAATTATATATACTGATCATGCAGCCTTGAAGTATTTGATGGCTAAAAAAGAGTCTAAGCCACGCCTTATCAGGTGGATATTGTTGTTACAAGAGTTTGACATCAAAATCAGGGATAAAAAGGGAGCTGCCAACCTGGTAACAGATCATTTGAGCCGGTTGCAAATGTGTAAGGATGGTGGAGAGCCTATAGCAGATACCTTTCCCAATGAAAAACTGTATGCAGTATATGCCAGTACCGAAATGGAATCTGTATGCCTCCACCGACAAGGAACCTTGGTACGTAGACATTGCCAATTATCTGATCATAAAAGAGGTTCCATCAGGGAAAATTAAATTTGAAAAGCAAAAATTAGTAACACAAGCCTGCTCTTACTTCTGGGAAGCATCACATTTTGTGGAAAATTGGAGCAGATCAAGTCATACGGAGGTGTGTTCCTGAAGATGAACACACTCAAATATTGGAAATGTATCATGGTACTTCGTGTAGTGAGGCACTTTGGTGGTAAAAGAACAGCCCAAAGAATTCTAGACAACGGTTTTTATTGCCCTTCAGTGTTTGCTGATGCAAGGCGATGGGTACAAAGCTGCCCGAAGTGTCAGATGGTTGTGGGCATTACTGCCAGAGATGAGATTCCTCAAATGCCTATTATGCCTGTGGAAATTTTCGATGTATAGGGGATAGACTTTATGGACCATTCCCAAAGTCTAGTAATTATGAGTACATCTTGGTAGCAGTCGCCTACGTATCCAAATGGGTTGAAGCAAAAGCTACAACGAACAATGATGCTCATACAATAGCTGAATTCTTGAAGGAGCAAGTGTTCAACCGATTTGGAGTTCCAAAGATCCTCATCAGCGATCAAGGGTCTCATTTCTATAATGCAACCATTAGGGCACTCACAAAAAGAATGGGGGTGAAACATAAAGTGACAACAACATACTGATGCGACTTCGACTTTTGGGCCATTTGGCCCTATTTTTTCCTGTCTTTTTGTATCTGTAATATCTGTATAGGGAAGAAAGCAGCTGTTCGTGGGAAGGAAGGTCAGTCCAAGGCAAACGGAGACAAGATGGTCAGAATGGGCAATATTTTAGCAACTCTATCCCACTGCATGAATCTGATTCCCCCAGGAGTAGGACAGCCAAGACATGCAACCAGTATGACCATGACCGATATCAGTAGCCAGCTGCCGAAGCCAAATACGGAAAGACGCGTGGAAGAGATCTGCACGATATTCTGTTGAGTTCCTGTATGAAGAAGGATCTGGAAGCCAGTCAATAACCCCAATCAATCAACCGGTGATTGCCAATTATCAATCTGATCAGTCAAGGATAAATCAAGATCGATCTAAATATGGAAGCAATCAATCACACCGATATGGTCTACCAGAGGAGAGTATTGACGGGCGCAGTCTCAGCTATAAAAGTTCAGCAAGTGTGGCTGGCAAAACGTTGGTTACCCCTAGTATTCAATAGCATTCAGCTCGAGATACAATTTACTTTCAGTTCATTTTACATTTCCGCACCAAAACAATTTACCAGCTTTCATTTCAATTCATGTCGTAAACAAATCTAAGGCGGTTTGCCTTAGGTATTTTCCGAATTCATGTATTTCGTATTTTATGTTATTCATGTGTTTATTTACCTTCGTGATTATGCATTTCAATATGTGTGAGTAGTTCCCTCTGGTGAGATTTGGGTGGAAGAAATGATTAAGTGTTGATATGTGAAATATTCATGAGGCACTTGTGCCTTCGGTTGGATCCAGTGGTTCGGGAGAGATCTGAGCAGAATTCATGGGCAGTCTTGATCAAGCTGGTTATCTCCGCTTGGTAAGGGTTGTATCATGCCAAGCAAAGGTCAGGGCATGACAGACAATAATGTGCAGTATGCCTACGACCGAGTAGCTGAGGAGCGCCTTCAATGGAGTTGTAGATCTGGATGGCGAGGAATGGGCAAGGGGATACTGCATCCTTCCTCGGTTTTGGGATTCTCTAATTGTAATACCCTGAACTTTTATAAATCTTTGAGTACGTTTTAAATGCGTTTATATGTTAAATAACGTGTCTTGCATGATAAAATTTTTCAAGAAAATAAATTTTCTTGTGAAATGACGAAAATGCCCTTATGTGTTTTGATGTGATTTTTCTCGTTTTGATTATTCGAATCCAGTATGTGATGCATTGATTGAGCATTATTGTGTGAGAATGAGCATGAGTATGAATTTCGGAGAATTCTGAAAACTTTTCCTTTTTGATGAATAGTAACGGAAAACCGAGAAATCACTATTCACCAACGGACTTTGAATTTAATTTAATTAGTGTCTTTTGAATCTAGAATTAATTCTAAGACTTTTGAGATATATTAGAAGTCTATCCGAGATCGTATGAGAGAAGTTTAAAAATTTATTTCTTAACGGTTTAATTAACCGAGCAATTTTTAAGTTTTTCTTCGTTAGATGGAATTTTGATTTAAAAATTAGATATTTGGATTGCTTAAATTATTTGGTGAGATATGACACGAAGTAGAGGTGTTATCGATGTCGGGAACAAGTCGAGGAGAGTTTTTAGACATTTTGAGAATTAATAGAAAAATAGGGATTTTTTCTACCGAAAAACTTTTTCTTCCGGCGAAATTTTTACCATATAAAATAAGATATTTTCTCTCCCTCTCTCTTTCTCACAGCTGACACCCCCCTCTCTCTTTACTAAATACATTCTTTTATTTTTTGTATCCATTTCCATCTCTCATTCCTCTCTCTCTATCAAAGAAGTAAACAACACACTCTGTCTCTCTATTCTCTCCCTCTGCCGAGAAAAAAAGAAGAAAAGGAGCAGCAGCCCCTTCTTCCCTTCTTCTCTCCTTCATCATCCACACACACACACACATATTTACACTAAGAAGAATCACCATGGAAGCTTGAGGTTCCAAGCTCCAAGCTCCCAAGATCATCTTCACATTCTACCTTAAATCCAACCCAATAAGGTAATATTCATCCTCCAAGTTTTGTGATCATTTTGAGATCAAAATCACCCCCCCTCTCTTCCCTCTCATTTCGGCAGTTTTGCCACGGAGTGGTGATCAATTTTTGTTTATTTTCTTTGAGGTCTAGAAGTGAATCCTACAAGGTTTTTCCATGGAAATCAAAGCCAACTCTTGAGCTCTCTTCCCTCTCTACACCATCGATCCAAGCTTTGAAGAAGGAGGAGTTTGATTCTTTTTATTTAAGTATGATATTCCTCCAATTTTTGTATATGTATATGTATGGTGATAAAGAGAAAGAAAGAGATATGCATGCTTATTTATGCTTAGGCAAACTTAGGATGATGATGGTGATGATCGATGATGATGATGATTTGATAAAAGAAATAAGCCCTAAAAATTTACATAAGATTTAATTGATAAAAAAAAGGAAAGAAAAATTTTCTGCATTTTTTTTATAAAAACCGAAGAAAAAAAAAAAGAAAAGAGAGAGAAAATTAATTTTGATGATTTCTTGATTATATATGTGCTTATGGTGTTAACTTGAGTGATTTATATGCTTATGTGAAGATTAGAATTTTTAATGATTTATTTTAGGATTAAATGAAGAATATTTGTTTTAATTCTTATTTGAGGATTTGATTGTATTTATGAAGGACATGAGTATATATATATAAGCATGAAAATATGATTAAGTTAAAAGTTTGAAGTATTTTGTTAATTTTTCTTGAGAAAAATCGATATATATATGTGTGGGAAATAATGATTTTGATGGTTTATGATGATCTTGATGATGTTGATGATATGGTGATGATCTTGATGATTTTTAAGAGTTAGGAGTTGCATAAAAATTTAAGAAATGAAGTAAAATGAATTTTTAGACATATATATATATATATGTGTGTGTGTGTGTGTGTGTGTGTGTGTGTGTGTGATGTTCTTGAGCTAATTATGAAGTTATGAGTATGTGTTTTTGGTGTTTTTGGTGAAAACATGAAGATTTGAAGATGTTATAAAATAAATTTTAAAACTTATTTTTTTTAAAATAATAAAATAATAATAAATATAAATAATAGAAGATAGAGAAAGAATAAATAATTTATAAAGAAATTATGAATTAAATAAAAATAATGAAAGACATTTCTTTATTAAGAACATAAAGAATTAAATAACAAGAGAAGAAAAAAATGCCTAAGTATAATTTTGGCATTTAACTGAAAATAATAATATTAGTTGAGGAATAAAAAAAAGAATTAGAATAAAAAAAGATGAATTTTTCTAAGGAGAAAAATGTTTTAGAAGATGAGCATAAAAGCTTAAGAGATAAGTTATTCGAGATTGAGTTCGTTTATTCATTAAGATTAAGAAATCAATCAAATGATTTTTAATTGCTAAAATAGAGCTAATAAAATGAATAATCAATTTAATCAAATATTTTCTTAAAACCTAAGAAGTTGTATGATATAAGTTTTGAGATTTATGTTTGTATTCTTGAGTATACTTGAATGTTTAAATGATGTTATGAAGTGTTAGTTGAGTGAAAGAAAATTATAAGTTTGAAATTAAGTAAGTGTTGCTTATTAAAATTTGAGAAACAAGTTTAGTAAGTTTTGAATGCTTGAATGTCCAATTCTTGATGGTATATTGAGTATTGAGTAATTAAATGATGATGTTTGAGTAAAAATAGTCAAGCTTATTTTTTTATTACTTAAATCGGAGTTAAGACGAAGAAGTTATCGAGCGTCGAAATTTTAAAATAGAAAGTCGAATTTCTATTGAATAAAAATGAAAATTTAATTAAGAAAAAGAATAAGTATATATTATTGGAAGTTGAATTCTTAAAATGAGAATTTATACGAGTATATGTTTGTATTCTGAGAAATGACGACGTATTTTAGAATTTTGAGATATTAAATAGAAGTTTGAATTTTTTAAATTCAAAATTATTATTATTTGACTTATTAAAAGTTTGATGAAATTATTTTTAAATCCGAAGTTATTATTTTCTAAGAATAAAGTCAAGTAGTATTAAGTTAGCCGTTGTCTGTATTTGAGATATAAATCATTTATGAGTCTATTGTACTTGATTGAACTTATGCGACTAAATGAAATGTTCTTATTTTGCTTATTTATGGAATTAATTGCTTACTTGTTGTGGATGCTCATTTATGATCTGAATGAATTGTGATGACGATAGTTAAGAATTAATAATTCGAGAACTCGAGCAGCATAAGACAAGATGGATAATAATCTTTCGTTTAGCGGGAAGTACTAAAATGATACTATCCCTAGAAACGAAAATGTGAGTTGAAGTTTATCTAGTAACCGAGTAAAGACGATATCCCGAGATTGAGAAAATCGAGAAATATGTTGATGTAGAAAATTTAAAATAAAATAGAAAAGATCTGAGTCAAGTAGAAATCCTTCAGCCGAGCCCAAAATCTACTTTACGTTTTACGAGATAATAATCTCGTCCTTATACAATGTTATTTTTGAAAGACCAAGCGGGACGGAAAAGTAACACAGACACAAAAGAGTAAGCCGCCTCGACTAGATCTTCGGAAGCCAGGTGGGCTTTTCTAAAACTGAAAAACTGATGAATGTTATTAATTATTGAGAATTATTATGTGAGTTTTTAAATTAATTGACTTGCCATTTATTTGAGTTGGTATGCTTTATCATCTGCTTGAGTTATTATTGTCTTGTGAAAGACAGGAACCCACGTGTGGTATTTGAGTTGTTTGAGGTGACTGTGAGCTTTACTTTGGTTTAGCCGGTCACAGTGTCTGAGAAGGAGGCCTACTTCTCGACACCAAAATGATGTGGTAGATGATTCATAACCGTATTGAATATTGTATTTTGACTGCACAGTCCATTTAGAAAATAAAATATTTTTGCATTCACAAGTAAAACGTTTTAAATTCCACTAATGCTTGTAATGCAGCGGCACGACAAGTTCAATTATATAGCTCAATAGAGCAAAGTTTTCAAATTATTTTTGGCACGTGTTCACTGAGTACGAAGTACTCAGCCCTGCATGTATTTCTAAACGTGCAGGTTAGCAAGGATGTGGATGACGAGGACGGCTTGTTGGTGTGTTTCTTTTTGAGTTCGAAAGTTTAAGCTGGCAATTACATGTCTTCATACATGTAGTTGTTGGGATTGAGTCGATGTCTCTGCTGCATTATACTTCGTTTTGATGTGTTTTTTGATAATACTCTGATGATCTGTTGGTTCCAAGAGCAATATGCTCGAAAAAATTTACTGATTTTCCTTAATGACTGAATGATGTGAACTTGACAAATTTATGCTCTTTTGGATAAACTCTTGTAAATTATCTACGCCGTTTGTTGTTAAAATGTGACTTGAAAGCATGTTTATATTTGTTATCGCTTTCAGTCAATATTCCTTTGTTTCCCGAGCATGAACCCCTATGTGAGTTAAGTCTATTCGATAGTTTCTTATCGTTTCTCGCACCTCCGGAAACGGGGTCTGACACTAATAGCTATCCATCAACTGTGACGATGCATAAACCCATGGTTATTGACCAAGGGACTCACCTCACGTATTGTAGATATATCGATAACCGTTTGGACGTGTTACCGGAAATGGATATCCTGCAAGTTATGTCTACTCTGTAGGTGCGGAGCCGGGAAGCTTGGAAGAGAAGGTTGGTAAGGGTCATACTTGGAGGGATCGGGTTTGACTACTATCTAAGAAGGAGTGAAGCACGGCCTTGTGACCGGGGTGAAGTATGACCTTCAGACCAAGTGACCAGATGGGACTCAACCATCCCAAGTGTGGAGTATAGACTCTTGAAACGCCCCAATATTTTTGGGCCACGCCTTGAGTTTATACAAAGCATGGACGGATCTTCACTATGCCTATGACCGAATACACATATGAACGATGATCATGACCTACTCGAAATCTTACCCCTTTTATATTTGATTGTCTTTAAGTTAATTGTGCAGATAATAGGATTGGATCGTGACAACCAAACTTGTGCACCCGAAGAGTAAAGTAGTTCCTTACTCTCCGTGGGATGGACCCTAGCTTACCGCTAAGACTAACCAGTCCGACTATGGGCATAGGAGCATGTACTGTCCGTCTGGGGTATACACAACTATTTTGATCGCATCTGTAGATATCGAAAATTTAAAGAAATATTTTATTGATTTTAATATTTTATTTTATCATGGAATCTTATGATATCCATATTGAATAAGTTATTTAATTGATAAATATATCTTTATATGGTGATAAATATCTATTTATTTGGGAACAAGTAAAAGATATACATCAATATTTAAGAGCCAATGAGATCGCGCCACCTCATCCCTCAAGCCCATGATGAAGCCTAAAAGCCCACCAAGTCCACCATATTTTTCCCTATAAATAGAGGTCTCCACACAATTTTAAATCATACCTAAAAATCATCTTCAAGAGCTCAAGAATTGAAGAGAGAAATTCTCCAAGATTTCTCTCTCAATACTCAAGGTGTCCCAGCGAGATTCAAGGCGTTCTTCGTAGGAATCAACGCGTTCTTCGGCGGAATCATATCAAGTGGTGTTTGATCCAGAAACAAGGCGGAAGTCCTCCACGTCAACGTTATAAAGCTCGACTCTCAACGTTTACTTCGGAAACAAGGCGAACGTCCTCCGCATTAACACCATCAACCCCAAAGCTCAAGTCAACGCCATCAACCTCAAAGATCAAGTCAAAGCTCAACGTTTACTTCGGAAGCAAGATGAAAGTCATCCGTATCAACGTTATAAAGCTTGAAGATCAAGTCCAAGGAGATCTAGGAGGCATACTTCTACAAAAAATCTCAAAGGCTGCTTGAAGACCGTTCGATGGTTAAGTGAAGAGAAGAATCGGAGGATCAAATAGAGATTGAACCCGCATATATTCAAAATTCGTATATTTGTATTTATATTTATATTTATTGAATAAATACATATTTTGTGTTTACAAATTTTGGCATGCCCGGTGGGACAATCTCTACCTCTCATCTCTTCGCTTCGCCAAATCCAAAGAAGATGTCTACAAGTCTTGAGGAACAAATCGCGAAGTTGACAAAGCTTGCAAAAGGACTTGCCAAATGCTTAGAAGAACGAGATATTCAACTCGCAAAGCTGGAAAATGCAAATACTTTGGATACAAGAAGCCAACAAGCAAAGGACGATTAAGAAGTCGAGCTTTTCATAGAGACAAAAGATGGTGACAAATCTCCGACTAAGGAGCTTGAAGTCTCTTCCAATGGATCGATGCATGCCGATCAACTCAAAGCATTCATCATGAAGACAATCAAGGACAAGTTCGAAGGGACCTCCAAATCATCATGGACTTATAGCAAGCCATACACTCAAAGGATTGAAAGCTTGAAGATGCCGATCGGCTATCAGCCTCCAAAGTTTCAACAATTTGATGGCAAAGGTAATCCAGAGCAACATATAGCCCACTTCGTGGAGACTTGCAACGACGCTGGAACATATGGAGATCACATGGTGAAACAGTTCGTGCGTTCCTTGAAGGACAATGCCTTTGATTGGTATGCTGACTTGCAGCCAAATTTAATTGATAGTTGGGGGCAATTGGAGCAAGAATTCCTCACTCCCTTCTATAGCACTCGAAGGACGGTGAGCATGGTGGAGCTTACAAAGTCAAGTCAATGTAAAGACGAGCCCGTCATCGACTACATCAATCGTTGGAGGGACTTAAGCTTAAATTGCAAAGATTGCTTGTCTGAAACTTCTGCAATTAAGATGTGCATCCAAGATATGCATTGAAGTCTTCAATATATCTTAAAAGGAATTCAGCCAAAGACCTTAGAAGAATTGGCTACAAGAGCTCTTGACATGGAGTTAAGCATGATTGCAAATGGAGTTGAAGATCTTTCAATTGAAGATGATCACAACTTTGAAGAAAATCAAGAAGCGACCCATGGGGGCAAATCTCCTAAAGAAAGTTCAAGTGATGAAGAAGCTACAAGTGAAGACGAAGAAGATGCTACAAATCAATCTTCTGATATTGGTAGAATCCATGAAGTCAATGCTCCTTGATAAGAGCTTAAACTGTCTAAAATGCTCCTAGATGCGAGCAAAAACTGTCTAAACTTTTCAATCAAATAACTTCAAACGCTCCCTGATAAGAGCATAAACTGTCTACAACGCTCTATGACGCATGAGCCTAAACTGCATGTTACTCCTGGCCCGCATGAGTATAAACCGTGTACAGCGCCCCTTCTTAAAACTATAATCAATTTTTTTGAAGAATCGTCCAAGTCAAAGACTCTTTAATACGAGTATAAAATGTTTACAAATTCAAATCAAGTGAAGACTCATGGACACGAGTATAAAAGGTCTACATTTAAAATCAAATGGATGCTCCTTGATACGAGCATAAACTATCTAAAATCAAGTCCAAATTCAAGACTCCTTGAAACGAGTTTAAACTTTCTATCAAATTCAAGACTCCTTGAAACGAGTTTAAACTTTCTAACATATTCAAGAACTCCTTGAAACGAGTATAAACTTTCTTTCAAATTCAAAGAACTCCTTGAAACGAGTTTAAACTTTCTAGCAAATTCAAGAACTCTTGAATATGAGTATAAACTTTCACAAGTTGAAGTTCAAGAACTCCTTGGTATGAGTATAAACTATCTAACAAATTTAAATTTATCGAGACTCATTCATTTTCACGAGAAGTCGTCCATGAACAAGTCTCGAGGGGGCATTTGTAGATATCAAAAATTTAAAGAAATATTTTATTGATTTTGATATTTTATTTTATCATGGAATCTTATGATATCCATATTAAATAAGTTATTTAATTGATAAATATATCTTTATATGGTGATAAATATCTATTTATTTGGGAACAAGTAAAGATATACATCAATATTTAAGAGCCAATGAGATCGCGCCACCTCATCCCTCAAGCCCATGATGGAGCCTAAAATTCCACTAAGTCCACCATATGTTTCCCTATAAATAGAGGTCTCCACACAACTTTAAATCACACCTAAAAATCATCTTCAAGAGCTCAGGAATTGAAGAGAGAAATTCTCCAAGATTTCTCTCTCAATACTCAAGGTGTCCCAGCGAGATTCAAGGCGTTCTTCGTAGGAATCAACGCGTTCTTCGGCGGAATCATATCAAGTGGTGTTTGATCCAGAAACAAGGCGGAAGTCCTCCACGTCAACATTATAAAGCTCGACTCTCAACGTTTACTTCGGAAACAAGGCGAACGTCCTCCGCATCAACACCATCAACCCCAAAGCTCAAGTCAACGCCATCAACCTCAAAGATCAAGTCAAAGCTAAACGTTTACTTCGGAAGCAAGACGAAAGTCATCCGTATCAACGTTACAAAGCTTAAAGATCAAGTCCAAGAAGATCTAGGAGGCATACTTCTACAAAAAATCTCAAAGGCTGCTTGAAGACCGTTCGAGGGTTAAGTGAAGAGAAGAATCAGATGATCAAATAGAGATTGAACCCGCATATATTCGAAATTCGTATATTTGTATTCATATTTATATTTATTGAATAAATACATATTTTGTGTTTACAGCACCATACGACGGGTGCGTGTCAAAAATTTGCGCCGTTGCCGGGGAGTGATGCAGCAATTTTACTCTTCTCATTCCATTTTCCGCTACTAGTGTACGCTTGGAACTCATCGAGTACAAAGAGCATTGATGTTTGATCCAAACATCTACCGAACTGAACGACGACTACGCGCAATCGCATGAATAGCGAGACGTGATGCTATGGTGGAACCATAGCCGGCGCTGACCCTCAAACAGTTGGCATACCCAACAAACCTGAATCTCAGGCCGAACGAAATTACTCTACCTGTGAATCCTTTCCATCCTGAGCGGTATGACCTCAAACCAGCACTGATACAGGTCTTACCGAAGTTTAATGGATACGCTGGGGTCGACCCCCATACCCATCTCCAGGATTTTGAAATGACAGTGATACACCAATCAAATGAGAATCAACAAGAATATATGAAACTAGTACTTTTCCCATTCTCATTGGTGGATCGTGCAAAGAGATGGTTGTACAACTTGCCAGAAGAAAGTGTTACTTCTTGGGCTGAGATGTAACAATGCTTCTTAGAGGAATTCTTTCCAGGAACCAGAGTTGAGAGAATGAGGTGGGAAAACAGGAATATCAAACAAGATGGGCTGGAATCCTTCTATGATTGTTGGACGAGATTTAAGCGGCTTTTGAGCAATTGCCCTCACCACCAGATCACTCCAAAAGATCAAGTGGAGAGCTTCGTGAATGAAATGTAGAGAAATGATCGTGGGTTGGTGTTAGCCGCATGCAATGGATCACTGATGGCCAAAACGCCCCAAGACATCTTCGAACTATAGGGGACGATGGCTGAGGAATCGAGAGACGAGGGACATGAAAGGAATAGAGAATTGCCCGCTAAAGAAGAAGAAAAGGATAATCTGACAACACTGAGTAACGAGATGAAAGAAATCAAAGCACTGCTGAGTGGTTTGACCATATAGAAGAAAGTACGACAGTGTGGCCTATGCGATGCTACATGGCATCAATCTGAGAATTGTCCGAATTTTGGTGAGGACGTAATGGACGTGAATGCTATGGAAAGAAATGAAGGATTTCACAGGAAGCATGATCCCTTCTCTAATATTTATAATCGAGGGTGGAGGGATCATCCTAATTTTAGATGGAAACAAGATGGTCAATCCCAACAGCACAGTACGGGATTACCAGGATCTTCACAACCGTATGCCCATCACCAGCAACAGTGAGAGTATCAGGGAGGACCGTCACAACAACAGAATTACCAGCCCCACCAGCAACAAGTCTATTAGCCACCACATCAAAGATGAGCACCGTGTGAAGAGGCCATTGAGAATATGGCTAAGGAAAGTGAGAAACTTCGAAATGAAGTTCGAGCTAGCATGAATCAGACCAATGTTGGTCATTTGGCAAAAGCATTGGCCAAAGTGGAAGAGAATACTGGGAAACTTCCCCCTCAAGGAATAAATTACAAAGAACAAGCACAGGTGATATTGACAGAAGTGGAGGATGAGCAAGCAGAGAAAATTTTGGCCGAAGCAGAAGCTAATAGGAAAAGAGATGAGGGGACCATTAATGGGCTTACTGGAGAGAAGATTGGTAACAATCAGACCAAACCCTCTTATCCTGGCAGACTACAACAGAAAGCCAAAGAAAAAGAAGCGAGTGAGATGATGAAAATGTTTCAAAAAGTGGAACTTAGCATACCCCTATTAGACGCAATTAAACAAATTCCGAAATATGCTATGTTCCTAAAGGATTTATGTTCGAGAAAGGTGAAAGTGGAAGAGGATGCTCGATATGTGATGGGGGAAAGTGTGTCAGCTGTGATCCAACAGAAATTACCCCCAAAGCGTAAGGATCCCGGAATGTTTACCATCCCCTGTAAACATAGCAGGAAGAAATATGGATAAAGCTATGATGGATGTAGGGGCTTCAATAAATGTGATGCCCTTAGCTGTTTTCAATCAATTTAACTTGGGAGAGCTAAGGGGTACTCGAGTGGTCATACAACTAGCAGATCGGTCTAATGCATACCTAGAAGGAGTAATAGAAAATGTGTTGATTAAGGTGGGGGACTTGATTTTTCCTGCCGACTTCTATGTATTGGACACATGATCAGAAACCAAAGAGAACTCTATCCTGTTGGGTAGACCTTTCATGATGACTGCGTGAACAAAGATTGATATGAAAACAGGGATTCTATCATGTGAATTTAATGGAGTAGTAGAGAAATTCAACATCTATGAACCTATGAGGAGGAAGCAAGAAGTAGAGTTAGTTGAGATGATTGATGTATTCGAACCAATGGTATAGGAACAAAGCCTTGAATTTAGCTCGAGTTAGTTAATGGATAGAATAATCCAATCTGGTTTGACTGACCGTGATGCCACGCAAATAGGAGATTGGGACGTGAAAGAGGCTATTATGGAGTTATATTCGCTCAAGGAAAGAAGTTTGGAAGTAGAATGTGAAGTGGACCAAAGGATTAAAGAAATTATTTTGGAAGTGTACTTAGTTGGAGGATCAGTAGAGGGCAAGCCAGATCTATTTTCTTAGTATGGGCAGCACGAAAAGCTTCTTCCCTCAATTGTTAAACCGCAGGTCTTGGAACTCAAGAAATTGCCCAAACATTTGCAATACGCTTATTTGGGGCCTGAGGAGACTCTTCCAGTAATCATCAGTGCAGATCTAACCATGATACAAAAGGAAAGATTGGTCAGGGTCTTACGGGAGAATAAAAAAGCTATCGGTTGGACCTTGGCAGACATTAAGGGAATCAGTCCGACTGAATGCATGCACCATATATACCTTGAGGAAAGAGCAAGACTAGTACGAGATTCACAGAGAAAAATGAACCCTGTAATGAAAGAAGTGGTACTCAAGGAGATTCTAAAACTTCTAGAGTTAGGAATTATTTTTTCTATCTCTGACAGCCAGTGGGTCAGCCCCGTCCATGTCGTACCAAAAAAATCAAGGATACAAGTTGTAGAAAATGACAAGTGAGAGCTGGTTCCGACAAGACTGCAGACTGGGTAGAGAGTCTGCATAGATTATATGAAGCTGAACATGGTCATACGGAAGGACCATTTCCCCCTACACTTTATCGATTAAATGCTCGAACGTCTAGCTGGTAATGCTTATTACAGCTTTTTAGATGGGTACTCGGGATACATGTAAATCATTGTGACTCAAGAGGACCAAGAGAAAACAATTTTCACATGCATATATGGAACATTTGCTTATCGAAGGATGTCGTTTGGTCTGTGTAATGCACCTAGGACTTTTCAAAGGTGCATGATGAGTATTTTTTCCAATTTGTTGGAGAATTTTATTGAAGTATTTATGGATGACTTCACGGTGTATGGAGACTCGTTTAACACATGCCTCAATCATTTGGAATTGGTGTTAAGAAGATGCGTGGAGATGAGTTTGGTGCTTAACTATGAAAATGCCACTTTATGGTGAAGGAAGGAATAGTGTTGGGCCACGTTATTTCTGAAACGGGGATCGAAGTGGACAAAGCAAAGATCAATTCTATTGCCAAATTACCATACCCAACCACGGCAAAGCACATACGGGCATTCCTGGGTCATGCAGGGTTTTACCGACGTTTTATTAAGGACTTCGCAAAAATCGCCCAACCCATGACCAGACTGCTGCAATAAGATGTTCAGTTTGACTTCGATGATGCTGCAAAGAGGCATTTCTCGACCTAAGGAGCAGACTTGTGTCAGCCCCTATTATACAGCCTCCAGATTGGGAGTTACCTTTCGAGATTATGTGTGATGCCAGTAATCATGCGGCCGGAGCTGTACTAGGACAGAATAGGGAAAGGAGAGCTACGTCATTTACTACGCTTCAAAGACCCTTAATCCCGCTCAGTGCAGCTATACCACGACTGAAAATGAGCTTTTAGCAGTGGTATTCGCCATAGAGAAATCCAAGTCTTATCTTTTAGGTACTAAGGCAATTATATATACTGACCATGCAACTTTGAAATATTTGATGGCAAAGGAGGAGTCTAAGCCACGTCTTATTAGATGGATATTGTTGTTACAAGAGTTCAACATTGAAATCAGGGATAAAAAGGAGCTACCAACCTTGTAGCAGATCATTTGAGCAGGCTACAAATGGGCAAGGATGATGGAGAACCCATAGAGGACACCTTCCCTGATGAGAAGCTGTATGTAGTATATGCCCATACAGAGATGGAGTCTCTGTATGCCCTGACCGATAAGGAGCCGTGATACACGGATATAGCCAACTATTTGATCACAAAAGAAGTTCCGTCAGGAAAAACCAAGTTTGAAAAGCAAAAATTTGGTAACTTAAACCCGCTCTTACTTTTGGGAGGCATCGCATTTATGGAAGATAGGAGCAGATCAGGTCATACGAAGGTGTGTTCCTGAAGATGAGCACACTCAGATCTTGGAAATGTGCCATGGGACTTCATGCAGTGGACATTTTGGTGGTAAAAGAACAGCACAAAGGATTTTGGACAGCGGATTTTATTGGCCTTCAGTGTTTGCCGATGCAAGGAAATGGGTACAGGGCTACCCGAAGTGCCAAATGGTTGGAGGCATTACTGCAAGAGATGAGATGCCCTAAATGCCTATTATGCCTGTGGAAATTTTCGATGTATGGGGAATAGACTTCATGGGACCATTTTCCAAGTTTGGAAATTATGCATATATATTGGTGGCAGTTGATTACGTATCTAAGTGGGTCGAGGCAAAGGCTATAGCAAACATTGATGCTCATACGGTAGCTGAATTCTTGAAGGACCAGATATTTAACAGATTTGGAGTCCCAAAACGTCTCATTAGCGATCAAGGATCCCATTTCTATAATGCGACCATCAGGGCACTCACAAAGAGGATGTGGGTGAAATACAAAGTGACAACTGCATATCACCCCCAAGCAAATGGACAAGCTAAAATCTCGAATAGGGAGATCAAAAGCATAATGGAAAAGGTGGTCCATCCCAACCGAAAGGACTAGAGTTGTCATTTAGGGGATGCGTTATGGGCATACCGAACTCTCTACAAAACCCCAATTGGGATGCTACCCTTTAGATTGGTGTTTGGGAAGAGGGTGTCACCTGCCTGTGGAGGTAGAACACAAAGCATACTGGGCTATCAAGAAAATCAATCTCTGTATGACCTTTGCCGGAGAAGAAAAGAGATTGCAGATGAGTGAGTTAGAAGAACTGCGGTTAGAGGCATACAACAATGCAGTTTTATATAAGGAAAGAACTAGAAAAATTCATGATGCAAAAATCCGCAAGAAGAAATTCTGGGCTGGACAAAAGGTGTTACTTTTCAACTCTCTCTTTAAATTGATGAGTGGGAAACTCCGAACCAAATGGAGAGGGTCATACATAGTAAAGGAAATATTTCCTAATGGAAGTATCGAGGTATATGACCTCAATGAAAGTGATACGTTCGTGGTGAATGGTCACTGATTGAAACCTTATTTTGACTACTCCAATTTGAAGAAGCACAAGGAGAAGTGAATCCTCTTGGACCCTATTTACCAGTGAGAATAGACATGGAGACGTCGAGCTCGAGACATTAAACAAGAGCGCTGACTGGGAGTCAACCCAGGAGTGGTCACTGGTATCACCACAACCGTTGTTCCATTTTGTTACTTAGGAAATTTTCTTTAATTCGTGATCTTGGGCTGAAAAAGAATTTGCGGAATACAGGCCAAAAATAATCAAGGCCCAAGGGAGAGTCTGAACCCCTGCAAAGTGTGTAGGTCGAGGCCCAGAGTATTTTTTTCGATGGGATAGGGCTAACCGAGGAGTGACGTGGAAGCGTGTCCAACAACTTCTGATTGAGAAGTGACTGCGCCGCTTCGAGTTTCGCAAGAAGGTTTGAATTTTGAATTTGGTAATAATTTCTTTCCTTAATCATTCCCAATACTCCATAACCGTAATCTCCACTCTCTAAGTCGGTTTAAACTCTACCTCTTGAAATCATCACGAACTCCATAACTTGTGCACACTACACGTACTCTCCCCACTCTATTTGTAACTGCCATTCCCCAAATTCCATAGGAACTCTCTATTTTCTTGTTGCTTCACACAAAATTACTCCCAAATCGCACCCCCATTCAGAACCTAAAAAAATTCGCAATGGCCAGAACTAAGAAACCTGTAGAAAGAAAGGGTTCTAAGAGGGACGCCACCTCTGGCAGTGTTCAGACTGCCACCACCGGGCAAAAGAGTACCGCTGCCACAAAAGCAGTGCAGGCAGGAGCCAAGAGAAAGATCCGCAACTCTGCGTCAGAAGAAACCCCTACTCAAGTGATGGAGGAAACCATGCCTCCCCTGACCACAGATGAGAGAGAGCCGGAGAAATCACCTTCACCGGAAAACCAAGCCATTGGAGAAGGGAACACTAAGCAGATCAAGGGTTCTGATCAAGTTGAAGAAGAAGTAGATGTCCAGCTGCCTAATAAGAAGGAAAAGAAGAAACCAACGGCTAAAAGCACCACTACTACCGCTACAGCAAAGAAGAAAACTTCTGCAATCGCCGGAAAGAATGTTACTACTATGTCGCAACCCCCACCAAAGGAACCAACTCTAGAACCAATCCTTCCCGTTCCCACTCTCAGTCAATGGAGGATGGTCACACCACCTCCGACGATGATGAGAGGGAACAGAAAAACAGACAAGAAGAGAAGCCAGCAATGGAGGAAGAAGGAGAAGAGGAAAATTCCCCTGTGCAGTCTCAAGGAGAACCAACCCCATAAAGCAAAGAGAAAGGGGTAGGAGTCAAGAGGAAGATGGATGTTTTAAAACCTCCTCTGCCGCCAAAAAGTAAACAAGGCAAAGAAGGGAGTAAGACCAGCACCACAAGCACGGTGAGAAAAGCCTCTAATGCGGAGAAAGAGAAATGGAAGGCAGGAGAAGTAGAAAAATGAGAAGGAAAGAAAGCTGAGGAAATGGAAAAGGAAGAGACAGAGGCGCTGGATAGCTCTGACTCTGGAGGAATACCAGCTCCGGTGAAGTCTACACCTAGCATTGCTACTAAGAAAACTGCAATCAAGAAAAAGGGTTTAGTGTGACCTGCTTCATCTGGCACGACCATACCGAGAGACAATCAACGGTATGCCGTCCTCCAGAACAAGGGAGATCATCACATGGTACTTTTTGCTCACAGAGTGTTTGGAAGGGTTTGGAATTAAGGAAAAGGTGGTAGGATACTTCGAAAGAATAAGCTGGGGAAAGGTTTTGGATTAGAATTATTTGGCCTACAAGAAAATATCAGAGGAATTCATGGGAACGGTCAAGTTTAAGCCCCGTGGCATCTACACAATCTACACTCTTGGTACCCTGGGCTTTCAACTGTGGGGTAGGATGTTCCCTCTCTCTATCAATGAGTTGAACATCCAACTGAGAGTGCTTGAACCATGGGATGTGTATGGGGAGGAATACAAGGAGGCAGAGATAGTGGCCTCGACAGAATGGAAATCGCGGATTGACTACTACTGGTCAAACATCTCCACAGGTGAAATTCGAGACCCAACACTGCAGATATGCCACATGTGGCTAGCCTAACATATATGGCTACCTGGAAGGATCAAATGTGGTCACCCAGTAGGAGGTGTTCCTGTTATGGTGCATGTATGAGAAGAAAAGGGTAAACTTTGGGTTCACGGTGGCTCTACAGTTTCAGTATGGAGTAACTCACCACAACAAGTACCTCTCTCTGTGCCCCTTGATGACAATTCTTGTAAAGAATCTCACCGATTTTAACTTGGAGAGGCAAGATGACATCTCAGTCGCAGACACCCGGTTCCTGGACCAAGGGTGCTTTGTACGATGGAGGATTGTCGAGGTGGATGAAAATGGTAATTAATCACTAGTCTACCCAGAAGGAGCTTCAGGTAGGGCTGAACCGCGCAGGGCAGAAGAGCAGACGGTTCCACGCCTTACCAATAGTTAGGTAGCATCCATACTGGCTGAGCTAAAAGAGTAGAGTGAAGAAGTGGCATTGCTGAGAGATGAAATGGTGGTGATCAGGACAGACATGAGGACTGGTTTTGAGGCGTTGATTGCTCGAGCTGATGGAGAGGAGGAGGATGCCTCCGACCAAAACGACTAAGTTTTCTATCCCTACTGGTAGATTAGGTTTTGTTTTACCTTTTGATTATTTTTATGTTTTGTGTCATTATGTTTGATGAAGTCTGGTGGTTAATTAGAGTCTGTGTGTCGCGCAAGTTATATGAATTGGGGTAATTTATGCATACTATTTAGTTTGGTTGGCATGCTTGTATGATGAGTATTATCACATGATAGCAGTAGAGAGCATACTGAATAATTCATACCTGTGAGATTTGAGCCAATTTGCATGTATTTTCTGGTGTGACTATGTTGCTTAGTAATCCTAAAACTTGCTCGTGGATATTAGCTGGTTGGTGTAGTTTAGATGATTAGGGCATTGCCTTCAATTTAGGGTCCCAGATTTATTGAATTGAACATGATAAAACCTTGCTAACCACTTTGAGCCAAATCAATTATTCCATGAGCCCTTGTTTTGAGTTTAAGTAAAAGTGTGCCTCCCACACTATGCAAAAGATAAAGGGTAATTTGTTGCTTAAGGTGGAAAAGCATAAATTGAAAATAGAGAGCCTGATTTTGAAGATCAAAAGGCAAACTCTGCTTAATTAAAGAAGTAAATAAGAAAGAAATAAACCCTGCCAAAGAAAAAGAAAAGGTGGAATGGGAGCACCGGTACTGAAAAAGATAGGTCAGTATGACTGGAACCAAGTTTTAAACTACTATCCAGAAATCCTTACCTCTGCTCCGTATGCCCCCCTACAACCTGACAAAGACCCTTTGATAAGTTACACCTGATTAAGTATTTGCTATGAATCCATGAACAAGCTTATATGAAGGTTAATGAAGCATAAAATGAGAGTATACACTTAGCCATACATTTGAGTATGTGAGAGAAACTGTTGATCTCTACATGTGATTTATTTGCTCAATGGTTCGTGGTATGAAATTATGGTTGATGCATGCATACATGAGCTAACCATTTGACTGGGCAGTCTCGTGTCTTGAAGTCTTTATTCCTTTTCGTTCATCTCTTTTCTTGGTGTCTTTTATGAATCCACTTGCATACTTGAGGGAAAGTATGGTTTATGTGTGTAGGTGTGATGCGTCTTCGACTTTTGGGCCATTTGGCCCTATTTTTTCCTGTCTTTTTGTGTCTGTAGTGTATATATAGGGAAGAAAGCAGTTGTTCGTGGGAAGAAAGGTCAGTCCAAGGCAAACGGAGACAAGATGGTCACAATGGGCAATATTGGAGCAATTCTATCCCACTGCATGAATCTGATTCCTCCAGGAGAAGGACGGTATCCTGATGTGAGGCTAACCAAGACATGCAGCCAATATTACCATGACCGATATCAGCAGTCAGCCGCCGAAGCCAAATAAGGAAAGACGCGTGGACGAGATTTGCACGATATACTGTTAAGTTCCTGTATGAAGAAGGATCTGAAAGCCAATCAATAACCCCAATCAATCAACCGGTGATTGCCAATTATCAATCTGATCAATCAAGGATAAATCAAGATCGAGCTAAATATGGAAGCAATCAATCACACCGATATAGTTTTCCAGAGGAGAGTATTGACGGGCACAGTCTCAGCTATAAAAGTTCAGCAAGTGTGGCTGGCAAAACATTGGTTACCCCCAGTATTCAATAGCATTTAGCTCGAGATACAATTTACTTTCAGTTCGTTTTACATTTCCGCACCAAAACAATTTACCAGCTTTCATTTCAATTCCTGTCGTGAACAAATCCAAGGCGGTTTGCCTTAGGTATAATTTGAATTCAAGTATTTCGTATTTTTATGTTATTCATGTGTTTATTTACCTTCGTGATTATGCATTTCAATATGTGTGAGTAGTTCCCCCTGGTGAGATTTGGGTGGGGGAAATGATTAAGTGTTGATATGTGAAATATTCGTGAGGCACTTGTGCATTCGGTTGGATGCAGTGGTTCCGGAGAGATCTGAGCAGAATTCATGGGAAGTCTTGATCAAGTGGGTGATCTCTGCTTGGTAAGGGTTGTACCATGCCAAGCAAAGGCCAGGGCATGACACACAATAATGTTCAGTATGCCTATGACCGAGTAGCTGAGAAGCACCTTCAATGGAGTTATAGATCTGGATGGCGAGAAACGGACAAGGTGATACTGCGTCCTTCCTCGGTCTTGGGCTTCTCTAATAGCTATCCATCAACTGTGACGAGGCATAAAGCCATGGTTATTGACCAAGAGACTCACCTCACGCATCGTAGATATATCGATGACCGGTTGGACGTGTTACCGGAAATGGATATCTCGCGAGTTATGTCTACTCTATAGGTGCGGAGCTGGGAAGCTTGGAAGAAAAGGTTGGTGAGGGTCATACTTGGAGGGATCGGGTATGACTACGTAGTACGTAGTAGTTATTTTGAAAGAGAACATGAATTTCGACCGTAGTTGGTAATTAATTTGATATACCAATTTGCATTTTGTGAAGGCTACTTTTCATCTCCTTACAGTTGAGAATGCAGTTTATTGTATATTGGACAGAGGACTCTTTTGCTTGTTTACTTGAAATGTTTGAGAATATAAAGATGAAACTAGCTTTGACATGGAAATAATGGCAAGTTCCATTAGATTGTTAATAATTTCTGAAAAGGGAATAAATGATAAATGTCGTCAACTTGTACAAGCTGGGAACATAATTGCTTGAAAATATAGCAATTTATCTCTGAGAAAATTATGATGCTTTTCTGTTTTTGTGAGCTATGTTTTGACACTGTTTGCTCTTGGAGGCAACATTAAACCCTTAGGTAGGACATCTAAATTATAATATACCAACATGATATTAATGTCAGTAGATATATGGTACATTTCATTTTAATATTGTGAGTTTGGAAGTATTTATTGCACCAACTGTTATATTCTCAATTAAATATATGTCATATCCGATCTAATAATCTAAAATATTTTTTTTTATCCACATATAATTGAGGTTGCTACTTGTAAACACTTGAGTTGAAGCTCGTATTATTTTTTTGCAATATTATTTTATCTTCAATGCATATTTGTAGGAGAGGGTGTGCCAGCTTGCACATGAGAGGAGAGAGCTACAAGACACTAATGAAGAGGAAGATATCAATATGAACAAGATATTCATCGAAGTGGGAATGGAAAACATGAGCAAGGGGAGAATTGTAGGTTTGGGAGATCGAGTACGTAGTATTTATTTTGAAAGAGATTATCACATAATTTTAAGTGTTTGTTAACATTAGAATTTCAGATTCAAAACTTATTAATTTATGATATTTGAGTTACATTTGAATTTCACGTTTCATTGTATATTGTACTTAGCTATTGTGTTTTTTGATTGGATATATATTCGGTTGAATAACAGGATTTTAAAACTGGAAAAAACAAATTAAAGCTGAATATATTTAGATGTGGGAAACAAAACCTCGACGGATTAACGACGGATAAAATAGTAGCAATACATCTAAAAAACAACGACGGAAATAGTCAGTCATTAATTAACAACGGATCAACGACGGAAATTCGATCGCCATCCTCTTTAAAATCACCGAAGGATGAATTCCGTAGTGAATCCGCAATGGATTTTCCGTCGTCATTCCGTTGCCATTATCTAAGACGATCGATGTGATGACTGATATCAGCGACGGATATTCCATCATTGATGTCGCCGATGGACTGAAATTCGGTCGTTGTTCTGCTTTGCTACCATGAAAACACTGATGGATTTTTTCTGTTGCCAATCCGTCGGGAAATCTGAACACCGACCGATTTTCACGTAACGCCGACCGAGATTTCCGTTGTAGATCAGCTGTTTTTTTGTAGTGTACTATCTAAGGAGGAGTGAAACATGGCCTTGTGACCGGAGTGAAGCGTGACCTTTGGACCAAATGACCAGAAGGGACTCAACCATCCTAAGTGTGGAGTATAGACTCTTGAAACGCCCCAATGTCTTTGGGCCACGCCTTGAGTTTATACAAAGCATGGACAGATCTTCAGTATGCTTATAACCGAATACATATATCAATGATGATCATGACATATCCCAAATCTTATCCCTTTTATATTTGGTTGTTTTTAAGTTAATTGTGCAGATAACAGTCCGGTTGTGGGCATAGGAGCGTGTACTGTCCGTCTGGGGCATACAGAAGTATTTTGATCGCACCATATGATGGGTGCGTGTCACATACCACCCCCAAGCAAATGGACATGCTGAAATTTTAAACAAGGAAATAAAGGGCATACTGAATAAGGTCGACCATCCAAATCGTAAAGACTGGAGTAATTAGTTACGGAACACGTTATGGGCATACTGAACTGCTTATAAAACTCCAATTGGGATGTCTCCCTTCAGGCTTGTATTTGGAAAAAGATGTCATTTGCCTGTGGAAATAGAACACAAAGTGTACTGGGCAATCAAGAAAATTAATCTCAGTATGGCCATGGCCGGAGAGGAAAGGAAATTGCAGCTAAGTGAGCTGGAAGAGCTTCGGTTAGAGGCATACGACAATGCTATTCTGTATAAGGAAATGACGAGGAGGATTCATGATGCAAAAATCTGCAAGAAGGAGTTTTGGGTTGGCCAGAAGGTACTACTTTTCAACTCCCTCTTTAAACTAATGAGTGGAAAACTCCGATCTAAATGGGGAGGTCCATATATAGTCATGGAGATATTTCCAAATGGAAGCATTGAAGTATATGACTTGAATGGTAGTGATACATTCTTGGTAAACAGACATCGATTGAAGTCTTACTTTGATTATTCTGATCTACATCAGAAAAAGGAGAGATGCTCTCTCCTTGACCAAATTTACCAGTGAGAAAGGATTTGGAAAGGTCGAGCTCAAGACAATAAACAAGAGCACTGACTGGGAGGCAACCCAGGAGTGGTCATCAGTATGATCACAACCGTTATTTTATTTTTGGTAATTAGGAATCTTTTCTTTAATTCTTGATTTTGGGCTGGAAGAAATAATAAGAAGTCGGGCTGAAATTAATCAGGCCCAGTGGAGAGTCAAACCCACTTTGCGATGCAAAGTGTGTAGGTGGAGGCCCATGGTTGTTGGCGGTCGGGAAAGGTCTAACAGAGGAGTGACGTGGAAGCGCGTCTGACAGGGAAGTGACTGGACTGCTTCAATTTCTGCAGGGAAATTTGAATTTTGAATTTGGTAATGATTTCTTCCTTTAACCATCCCCAATATTCCATAACCGTCATCTCCATCCCCAAGTCGGTTTAATTCCCATCTCTCTCTCTTCAAACTACCACCTCCATAATTGCTACACACGATCTCCACTCTCCCAACTCAGATTTCTAATCGCCATTCACTCTCCCATAAAAGCTATCAGTTTTCGCCCACTCCACACAAAGCACTCAAAAAATTCAGAACCCTAGATTACCCTACCTTCTATGTCGCCATGGCCAGAACCAAGAAACCTGTAGAGAAAAAGAGTTCCAAGAGCAGTGCCACATCCGGCAGCACTCACACTGCCACTAATGGGCAGAAAAGTACTGTTGCTGTAAAACCTTTATCGGCAGCACTCAAACTGCCACTACTGCGTCGGAAGAGACTCCCACACAAATCGTGGAGGAAAGTACACCTCCTCTAACTATGGAGGAGAATGAGCAGGAAAAATCACCTTCACCAGAAAAGCAAACCACTGGTGAAGGGGATATTGAATAAATCAAGGGTTCCGACTGGGTGGAAGAAGCTGAGGAACAACCACCTAAAAAGAAAGAAAGAAAACAACCAGCTGCGAAGAGCACTTCAACAGCAACCACACTGAAGAAGAAACCCACTACCACCAGAGGAAAGAAGGTTACCACCATGCAACAGTCTCCAGCAAAGGAACAAACTCCACCTTGCAGCCCTTCTTGTTCTCACTCTCAGTCAAGGGAGGATGGTCATACCGCCTCCAACAACGAGAAGGAGGAACGAGAAAATGAGCAGGAGGAGGAACAAGCAACGGAGGAAGAAGGGGAAGAAGGAAATTCCCCTATGCAATCTAAAGGAGACCCGACCCCACAAAGCAAAGAGAAAAATGCGGGGGTTAAGAGAAAGTTGGATGTTTCAAAACCCCCTCTGCCGCCAAAAATCAAACCAAGCAAGAAGGGGAGTAAAGCTAGCACTACAAGCATGGGGAGAAAAGCTTCTGCTGCGGAAAAATGGAAATGGAAGGCAGTAGAAGTGGAGAAGGAGGAAGAAAAGAAAGCTGAAGAAGAAGGAAGGGAGGAATCAGAAGCTATAGACAGTTCTGACTCTAGAGGAATACCAGTCCCAACGAAATCTGCACCCATTATCACCACCAAGAAGTCTGTAGCCAAGCGTGAAGGTTTGGTGCGATCTACTTCATCTGGTACGACCATACCAAGAGAAAGGCAATGGTATGCCGTCTTCCAGAATAGAGAAATCACTCCATGGTACTTCTTGATCACAGAATCATTGGAGGGGTTTGGAATCAAGGAGAAGGTGGTAGGGTATTTCGAAGGAATAGGTTGGGGGAAAGTTTTGGAATGGAACTATTTGGCTTACATGAGGATGTCGGAAGAGTTCATAGGAACGGTTGAGTTCAAATCCCGTGGCAACTATTCTATCTAGACTCCTGGTACCCTGTGCTTTCAACTGCGGGGTAGGATGTTCCCTCTCTCTATCAATATGTTGAAAATCCAACTGGAGTGCTTGAGCCATGAGATGTTTTTGAGGAAGAGTACAAGGAGGCAGAGACAGTGACCTCGACAGAATGGAAATCTCGGATTGACCACTACTGGTCGATCATCTCCACCAAGGACAAGTATATGAAGAACATCAGCAAGTCCAACAAAATTCGCGACCCAGCATTGTAGATATGCCACATGTGGATAGCCTACAACATTTATGGCCGCTTGGAAGAATCAAACATGGTCACACAGCAGGTTGTGTTCCTGCTGTGGTGTATGATGGAGAAGAAAAAGATGAACTTTGGGTTCACAGTGGCGCTGCAGTTCCAGTATGGAGTTATCCACAACAACAGATACCTATCTCTCTGCCCCTTGGTGACAATTCTTGCAAAGAACCTCACCAATTTCAATGTGGAGAAACCTGATGATACTTCAGTGTCAGATTCTAGGTTCCTCGACCAAGGGCGCTTCGTGAGATGGAGGATTGTTGAGGTGGATGAGCATGAAAATTTGTAATACCCCGAACTTTTCTAAGTCTTTAAAAGTATACTAAATGAGTTTATATGTCTTAATGATATGCTTTGAGTGATAAAAATTTCCAAGAAAATAAATTTTCTTACGAAATTATTAAAATGCCCTTACGTGCCCTTATGTGATTTTTTTCATTTTTGTTATCCAAATCGAGTATGTGATGCATTATTTGAGCATTATTATATGAGTTTGAGCTTGAGTTTGAATTTCGGGAAGTTCTGAGAATTTTTACTTTTTAATAAATAGTGACGTTAACCGAGAAATCACTATTCATCGACCGACTCCGAATTTAGTCTAATTAGTGTCATTTGAATCTAGAATTTATTCTAAGACTTTTGAGATATATCGGAAAATTTTCCGAGATCGTTTGAGAGAAGTTTTAAAAATAATTGCTTAACGGCATAATTACCCGAGCAGTTTTTAAAAAATTTTCTTCGTTAATTGGAATTTTGATGTGAAAATTTGGTATTTAGATTTATTTATTTGGTGAAGAATGAGACGAGTTAGAGTGAAATTGGATGTTGAGAAAGAGTCGAGGAGAGTTTTAAGTCATTTGAGAGATAAATGAAATAATAGGGATATTTTCTACCGGAAAACTTTTTATTCCGGAGATCTTTAGCGGATAAAATCTGCAATGTTTATCCTAAATCTACCCAAATCTCTCCTCCACTCTCACCTTTCATGCGTGAGACACACTCTCATACTCTAATAATTATAGTTGATGTATCTAGTCTCTCTCTCGACTAAATCCTTTTAACTCCTCAAGTTCATTCCCTTTGTACCATTATCTACATACATCCCTCATAACTCTCTCTCCCTCTAATCATTCTACCAAAAGAAAAGGGGAGCAGCCTCCCATCTCTCTCATCCCTCTCTCTCTATCGAACAAACATACATACACACACACTAGTGTGAACTCCATGGAAGATTAAAGCTCTAAGCTCCAAAAGCTTCAAAGGTCATTTTCATCTTCTACTTTTGATCTAATCTAACAAGGTAATCTTCATCCTCTTCACCTTGTGATCATTTTGAGATCAAGAACCATCTCTCTTCCTTCCTTATTTTTTTTTCGAAAGTTTTTTACTTTGGAGAGGTACTCGATTTTTGTTTATTTTTGAGGTCTAGAAGTCGAGCTCTACAAGGTTCCATTCATGGAAATCAAAGCTAAACCTTGAGCCCTCTTTCCTCTCCATACCATCGATCATGAGCCATGAAGAAGGAGGAGTTTGATTTTATTTTAAGTATGTTATTTCATGATTCATATATATATGTATATGTATGTGAAAGAAGGTAAAGGAAATCATGCATGTTTACTTATGCTTAGGCAAACCTTAGGGATTTGCTTGATGAAAATGATGATAAGATGATGGAGATGAGTTTTAAAATAATCATAGGAGTTAAAAGATGAGAAGTAAAAGAGAAAGAATTTTCTTAAGAAAAACTACAAGAAAATCGATATAAAGAAAAAGAGGAAAAGAATTTCTTGATGATTTTCTTTATGATTATTTGATGATTTCTTGATCATATATGTGTTTATGATGATAGATGGAATGATTTATATGCATATGTGAAGAGAAGAATTTTTGGTAATTTATTTTATATATATATATATACCGAAAAATTTGAAAATAAATGAAGGATATTTTTGCTAATCTTTATTTAATGATTTGATAATGTTTGAGTGTTAGATATTGAATGAAAATTTAAGAGATGAAGAAAAATGAATTTTTTAGGATATATATGTGTGAAAATCGAAGGAAATGAGTATAAAGATATGAGTGTGTATTCTTGGTGAAAATATGAAGATATGAGTGTGTGTTCTTGGTGTTCTTGGTGAAACCAAGAAGATTTGAAGATGTATTAAATTAATTATAAAATTAATTATTTTTGAAAATAATAATAAAATCGAAAAATAAAAATAATTAAATAATAGAAAATAAAAAAAGAGGATAAATGATTTATTGAGGAGATATGGATTGAGTAAAACAAAGAATAGCATTTCTTTGTTAAGATCTTGATAACAAGAAAAGAATAATAATAATAATAATAATAATAATAATAATAATAATAATAATAATAATAATAATAATAATAATAATGATAATAATAATAATAATGTTAAGTTGAGAAATAAAAAGAAAATAAGATAAAAGGAGATAAATTCTCTTTTAAGGAGAAAAATGTTTTAAAAGACGAGTATGAAAGCTTAAGAGATAAATTAGTCGAGTTTGAGATCGTTTATTTGTTTTAATTATGAAGTTAATCAAAGAGTTTTTAGAATAAAAATAATAAAAGAGAAATAATCAAGTAATGAAATATTTTCTTAAGAATTTGGAAGTTGATTGATATAAGCTTTGAGAATTATGCTATGTTTTCAAGTATGCTTGAATGATTAAATGATGTTATGAAGAAGTAAGTGAAGTAAAAGAAAGTCATAAGTTTGAAATTGAGTAAATATCGTTTATTAAGATGTGAAAATCGAGTTTAGTAAGCTTGAATGCTTGAATGTTCGTTTCTTGATGATATGTTGAGTATTGAATGATTAAGTAATGATGTTTGAGTAAAAATAATCGAGTTAGCTTTTCCAATCTTTTAAATCCGAGATAAGACGACGAAGTTATCAAGCGTCGAGTTTTTAAATAGAAGGTCGAAATTCTATTGAATAAAGAAAACGAGAATTAAGAGTTTTTAATTGAGAAACAGATTTAATATTATTATTTGGAGTTGAGTTATTAAGTTAAGAACTTATACGAGCATAAGTTCGTATTTTAAAAAGTAATGACATGATTATGAGTCGAGTAATCTTTATTAGAAGATTTGAATTTTAAATTCAAAGCTATTATCATTAATTAATTAAAAGTTTAACGAAATTATTTTCGTTAATACCTGAAGTTATAAGTTTCTAAAATTGAAAGTCGAGCAGTAACGAGTCATCATTTAACTGTGTTTGAAATATGAACTATTTCTGAGTTTATTATGCTTAATTGAATTTATGTGATTAAGTGAGATTTTATTATTCCGCTTATTTATGAAGTTGATTGTTTATCTGTTGTGAATGCTCGATTATTGATGTGAAAGTTTAATGTGAAAAATCTGTGATGTTAATAGTCGAGAAATTAAGAAGCATAAGCCGAGATGAAGAGTAACATCTCTTTTTGCGTGAAATATAAAAATAGTATTTTATAGAAACGAGAATTCGAGTTAAAGAAATTAATTAGTGCTCGAGTCAAGATGAAAAACCAAGAAAGAAACCGATTTAGATAAATTCAAAATAAGATAAGAAAAACTCGAGTTAAGTAGAAGTCCTTCAGCCGAGCCCTAGAGTTATTTTATGTTTTACAAGAAAGTGAACTCGTATTTATAAAATATTATTTTTGAAGGGCCGAATGGGACTGAGAAGTAAGAGGAGACGAAAAGAGTAAGTTACCTCGATTAATCTTCAATAATCAGGTGGGCTTTATGAACCGAAACTCAACGATAAATGCGCATTTTATTTCTTATATATGCGCTTTTATTTAAAGTTAATTGACTTGCGTGAGTTTTATGTTTTGGTATGTAATCCTCTACTTTATATTGAGTTGAATGAGTCCTGTGGACGCACGGGATAAGGTCCTGTTCAAAGCCTTATTACAGTCTAGCCGGTCATAAAGTAACTGTGAGTCTTGCTTCGGTTGGGCCGGTTATGTAAAGACTGTGAGCTTTGCTTTGATTAGGCCGGTCATGGTGTTCAAGGAGAAGGCCTACTTCTCGACACCACTTAAAGATGAGATGTGTAGATGGATTTGTACCTGAGTAAACGGCGCCGATTTTAGAAAAACAAACGGAAATATTTTTAAGCTGCCACAAGTCGAAAATTCTTTTAAACAATTATACCTAATGCTTGTGGTGCAGCTAATGAGGCAAGTTCAATTATATAGCTCTACTGAGAGAGTTTTCAAAATTATTTTGGCATGTGTTCACTGAGTATGAAGTACTCAGCCCTGCATGTTATTTCTAAAACGTGCAGGTTTGCTCGAATGATGATGGTGCAGTGTGCCTGGCGACGTTCGTTGTTTCAAGTCAAGTTTGGTTTAAGCTTGGGTTATATGTCTTCATACATATAACTTTGGGAATTGAAATATTTTCTGCTGCAACTCAAATACTTAATTGTATTTGAGGTACTTTCAACCCTGATGTCTAATTGAGGAGTTTCGTGTTCGTCACTTTATTTTGTTTTTCCCTCAATTCTTAATTATCAAACCTATTTTGTTGAGTTATTAAATCGGGTAATTGAAAGCAAGTTACTTCAGTGTCATTGTTCTCACTTAAATTTCTTTCTGTACCCGAGTATTATCCCTTTTGAGTCATGTTTATTCAGTTATTCCATCTTCATTGTCCGATGGATTCTAGTCGTTTTTATACACTGGAATTCGGACTGTGACAAAGTGGTATCAGAGCAGCTCGTCTACTCTAAGCTTAAACTTCTTTGAGAGTTAAAAACTAGATTTTGTTTCCTAGACTTATTTGAGCTAACAACGAGCCAAGCACCTCATCTCATCCGGCAACCAGGTATGAAGTTAAACAGAGCTTTCCAAGTTTTAAATTATTTCAAGTTATTCAAAAAATAACACGTGCGCTTATCTAGAAGTAATTAGCTTGATAAGTTGCATGAAAAACTAGGATGCTTTAGAGTTCTCTCTCCTAATGGTGTTTTAACATTGAAGTTCAAAAAGTCGAGTAGACTATTCGATCAATTTCGTGAGTAGAAATTATTCAATGCCTTGAGCTTAAACGTACTTTAGAAAGACAAGAGCAAGATAGATGATGAAGGAAGCCAAGAAAGGACATGAGAGTACGAGCATATGAAGAAGAATTTTCATGAGGCGCCAATAGAATTTGTAGTACGTTCTCACAAGTTCAAGAGATAGTAAAGTACGTCGACGTTAGAACTTCTTAATGAGATGGTACATCTCATTTAAGCATGTTTCAAGGACTGGTGCAAGCGAATAACTCCTACAGTGCCGACTCACAATGGACAGTTCCTTAGTAATGTAAGCACGATGAGAAGTCTTTAGATAAGAAATCCAACTTCGAGAATAAATAAAAAAGGGGTCAAGTTACAAGTCCAAGTCCAACTCATATCAAGCTAAATTGTGAATATTATACAATTTGATGATTGAACAAAGAGCAACGTAATTATTGTTTCAAACTAAAGATGTAACTGCAAGAAATCTGGAGTAGAAGTACGGACCAATGCAAAGGAATCTATCTTTTTAGCAATTGTGACGGGTCTATTGCCGATCATGATCCAGTTCTTCACCAGACGAGATGTTTTGTATCCTAACTATTCGAACCTCCACCCCAATTTGAGCCGAATGGACTCAGTTCTGATACTTAGTCTCAAGACAACCTCATTTTAATTCTTACTTTTCCCATTGCCTCACCATGTGTCGAGTGCTAAGCTTTCACTTTAACAAGTGACCGTGAGTAATTTTTATGATCAGTCCTTTTACCTTAAGATTTCTCAGCTAGCTCTGTAGCTATGCAACCCAATAATTCGTACGATTTTCTTTGAGTCTTGCCTTCTTCGTACGATGAGTTAATAGCATTTATGCATCATATCAACGCCTACTCTCAGGTGAGAATCATAGTCAAACCTACTTGACCAACTCGCACCATGAATGGCAGCGATAATGACGATCCCTTTGAGCATTTCCCTACGGAAACAACGATAGGTACTAGCCACCTTTAGCTCAACCCAAACAACTAATTATTTTTCAGATTCCAGCCTTTGAGGCACCGTTTTGAGTCCGAGTCCGAAGTGAAAGTTAAAAACGCAATTAAAATATTGACGTATCAGCGTATCTCTAATTCAAGTATGTGATGGACTGCGGAAGAGAAGATTGAATGCCACAGCGTCAACTATAAAAGTCCAGGAAATGTGGCTGGCACAACATTGGTTACCCCTAGCATTCGATAGTATTCAGCCCAAGATACAACTTACTTTCATTTCATTTACCTTTTCGCACAAAACAATTTACTCGCTTTTCATTTCGATTCCTGCGTGAATAAATCTAAGGCGGTTTGCCTTAGGTATTCTCTTAATTCAAGTATTTTGTATTTTGAGTTATTGATGTGTTTATTTACTTTGGTGATTATGCAATTCAATATGTGTGAGTAGTCCACATGGTGAGATTTGGGTGGGGGAAATGGTTAATTTTTGATATGTGAAATAATCGTGAGGCATTTATGCTTTCAGTTGGATCCAGTGGTTCCGGAGAGATCTGAGCAGAATTCATGAGCAGTTCTGACCTAGCAGGTGATGCCCGTTCGGTAAGGGTTGTACCATGCCAAGCATAGGCCAAGGCATAACAGACAATAATGTTCAGTATGCTTATGACCGAGTAGCTGAGCAGCTCATTCAATGAAGTTGTAGATCTAGATGGCGAGGAACGGGCAAGGGGATACTATGTCCTTTCTCGGTCTTGGGCTTCTCTAATGGCTATCCATCAACTGTGACGAGGCATAAAGCCATGATTATTGACGAAGGGACTCACCTCATGCATCGTAGATATATCGATGACTGGTTGGATATGTTACCGGAAATGGATA
Organism: Schizonepeta tenuifolia; assembly: GCA_029490685.1. Classification (NCBI taxonomy): domain Eukaryota; kingdom Viridiplantae; phylum Streptophyta; class Magnoliopsida; order Lamiales; family Lamiaceae; genus Schizonepeta; species Schizonepeta tenuifolia. The sequence goes on from CM055955.1 coordinate 104,929,440, forward strand.
TCCCACGAGTTATGTCTACTCTGTAGGTGCGGAGCCAGGAAGCTTGGAAGAGAAGGTTGGTGAGGGTCATACTTGGAGGGATCGGGTATGACTAGTATCTAAGGAATAGTGAAGTACGGTCTTGTGACTGCGGTGAAGCGTGACCTTCGGACCAAGTGACTACAAGGGATTCAACCATCCCAAATGTGGAGTATAAACTCTTGAAATGCCCCAATGTCTTTGGGCCACGCCTTGAGTTTATACGAAGCATGGACGGATCTTCAGTATGCCCATGACCGAATACACATATCAACGATAGTCATGATCTACCCCAAATCTTACCCCTTTTATATTTGATTGCCTTTAAGTTTATTTGTGCAGATAACATGATTCGATCGTGACAACCAAACTTGTGTACATGAAGAGTAAACTAGTTCCTCACTCTCTGTGGGATCGACTCTAGTTTACCGATAAGACTAACCAGTCCAGTTGTGGGAATAAGAGCGTGTACTGTCTGTCTGGGGTATACACAAGTATTTTGATCGTACCATACGATGGATGCGTGTCACCCATCGGGTTTGAGGCAGGTACGAGCATTTAAAATCAATTTTAATCGGATTTGGAACAGATCTGGGTCGAATTTTTTTTATGGGTTTGGATTTGGAAAATCCTTATAATGGTTGAGTACCCGATCCATTGTCATTTCTACATATGCAGAGATGTGGACTTGACATTGGTCAAATTTTACTTCTAAAAAATATTGAGACCAGTGAGATGTTATCATTGTGAAAATTTTGCCAGCAATAAGAAATTAACATGGATTTTTGTCCGTTAATTTTCTGACGGATTTTTTCATTGCTAGAATGCATATTTTGTAAAAAAATCATGATTTTTACAATCGGACTTTTAGCGTGTAAGTTCAATTATTTATTTTGTAATTTTGCGTTCTGTACTGTTCATTAAATAAATAAAAAATATATAAAGAATTAAGCTAAAACATTATGGAAACATTTAATAATTTTTTTTAAAATTTCTAGCCATGAAAATAGAATTCCGACTATCCATAATTCTTTGTGTTAGCACCAGATTTTTAATTCATTTTTGGACAATATTCTATTTTGTAATAAAATAAATATTTTAATTTTACGGCCATTAAACTATAATTCCGACCGACTGCAATTCTTACCAGTAGGGCTGGAAATGTTATATTTATTTTCAGACAACTTTTTCATGTAATACAATTTTACTCTTTTTATTATTACTATAAATTGAATTCTTCATGTACTTTGTTCAAATTCTTAATTCTAATGCGTATTAAAAGTATGCTTTATAGGTAATTTTATAAAAGGCCAAATGGCCTATAAATTCCGGTCTAGCAACCATCAGATCAATTTTAGCCAATTTAATACTACTAAACTTTTGAATTGGTATCATTTGGCAACTCCGATAAGTCTCTGGCGAGTAGAATTTGGGAATTTTGCTTATGTGGCATAATAAAGCCCCGCTAGCACTTATTCAGCCCTTTGTTGGCAAAATAACCACACGACTTCGTTTTGTGCACTTTAAACGGCGTCATTTTGCCCTTGTTCAGCAATACCTAATATACTAATAATTTGGGTGAGACTTTTCATTATCAGACATCAATGCTTAAACAAATCCCTAACTCGAAGTGGCTGCATTCTATCAATTTTTATCTTCTCTTGGTTTTTCTTGAAATTTTGCTTGCAATTCTTGTCAGAGATTCACATTTATTCACGCATTTGTTGGATATTCTAGTGCAAGTTTGGTGGATATCGAAATCCGGTGAGTCACGATAGTGCTTCAGTGGTCTCTAACTTGCTTTGGGAGTCGCTTATAATGGCCAAAATGTAGGTCCATCTCTTATTTCTTTATTACTCTTGTTTACATTGTATGGTCAATATCGATTTTGGATGGCTTAAGGTTTTTCGTTGCTTATTATTTCTTTTTTTTGGTTGCTTTTGCAGTCAATATTTTGGACTAAATATATTTTTCATGGTGGTAATCTTCGTCTCAAAGACTTTATTGTACAGTACATATGAGGTAAGTTTGTTGGTAAATTTAGGCTAGACCGTGATAGATTTGGTTATTTTAACTTGCGTGACTTTGTTATGGAATTAGGGTTTCATGCATGGGACAAGTTGTTGTATAGAACCCCTAGGACTCATGAATATAAGAAAATAGTGGATGATACATGAGTGATGGAAATGTTGTCTTATGTGGGAAATGCTAAGGAAAATGGTGAGAAGGAGGTGGCAAGTGGTGAGGGAAATGGTGAGAATGATGCTGAGGGAAATGGTAGTAGGGTATATCAAAATAACTTCCTAATGAGAATGGTAAGGGTCTTTATGATTCACCTCTAGATTGGGAAGATGATAATCAATACACAGGAGATTAGGGGTGGGATGGTGATGCTGAGCAAGAGAATGATTATGGTGATAAGAGTGATGTGGATAAGAGAGATGTGGATAAAAGTGATTGTGATAACAGTGATAGTGATACAGTGATGTGGATGACTACATCCCTAGTGAGAGTGACTTATCTGAAGTAAAAGTAACTCTAGCTGACCTTGAATACATATCTGATGAGGAAAACATAACGCTAGGAAAAAAACCTAAAGATGTGGTCAATGTGTTTGATGTTATTAATTAACATGATGGGTTTGAGGCTGACTTTGGGGATGACAATGTATCCGAGTATGAAAATTCTGATGAAGAGATAGTTTCTTCTGAGACTGATGAAGAATGTGAAGTGAGAATGAGAAAGAGAATGATAGTTTATGATCCCAGATGTGGTCATATAACTATAAAAGTTGTGCTAGGAATGTATTTTCAGTATGGTTTTAAGTGCAAAGAAGCTTTAAATAACTAGGCCATAGAGCATCAAAGATATATACATTTTAGGGTTATCTCAAAAACCAAGTGTTTGGCTAAATGTACTTCACCTTGTCCATGAAAGATTTATGCTAGTGTAGTTAAATCAAATAGTACATTCATGCTGAAATCATATGCTGGTGACCATGACTATGTGATGACAATGAGCAACAAGCTTCTGAGCTCCAAGTGGATAGCTAAAAGGTACTTGAATTCTTTCAGGTTAAGATACAACATACATGTACTTGATCTAGCTGCAGATATTTGTGACAGATTCAAGACTAGGGTTCCTAAGAACAGGTTGTACAAAACAAGGGTAATGGCACATGAAATGGTGAGAGGTTCAGTGACTTCTCACTATGCTATGGTGAGAAGATATGTGGCTAAGTTAAGAAGAGTTGATAGTGAGGGTAGGTATTAACTTCTGCTGAAGAGGGAAATGTGTTCAAAGCACTTTACATAAGGTTTAGTGCTTTAAGGAAAGGGTTCATGAAAAGCTGCAGGCATGTGATTAGCATAGATGGTTGCTTTCTGAAAACTTATTTGGGTTGCTTCTTGTGTGCAACTGTAAAGATGGGAAACATGGCATGTTTCCTATTGCAAGGGCTATAGTGGAGGAAGAGAATGAAGTCTGTTGGACTTGGTTCCTACTATGTCTGGTTCAGGATTTTGATATTGGAAATGGAACAAGCTGGACTTTCATTAGTGACCAACATAAGGTAATATCATGTGTTTTTACTAATGAAATATAATTGCCTCTCTCATTCTCATCTATTAAATGGCAGGGACTTATAAATGTTGTTGCACACTTGGTATCACGAGCAGAGCATAGGAATTGTGCAAGACACATTTATTTGAATTGGAAAAAGCATCACAAGGGCCAGACATTGAAGAATTTGTTCTTTGGTGCTACTTATGCTACATATGAAGGAAAATTCAAAGAAGTACTTCAAACTTTGAAAGATAAGAGTGTGGTTGCATATGAAGATTTCATGGCAAGGGACACTACCAAGTTCTGTAAGGCTTTCATCTCCACTCATCCTTGTAGTGATTTTGTTGACAATAATATCAGTGAAACTTTCAATGGTTACATACTCAAGGCTAGGGGTAAGCATGTGATTCATATGTTAGAAGAAATTAGGACCTCTCTGATGTCTTGACAGTTTGATAAATACAAAGAAATGTGTAAGGTGAAAGGCAAGTCAATTCCTATAGCCAAACAGCTGCTTGAGGAGCACAAATTGGAGAGTATACACTGTTATGTTGTTGTTGGCTTGCATGATACCTTTGAGTTTCATAGTGATGGAGATATGTTTGTTGTCTATGTGAAAACATCCAACATTGGGATTAATTCATGTGCATGTAGGGCATGGGATTTGATTGGAATTCCATGCAAGCATGTAGTTGCTTGCATGAGATATATGGAGAAAGACCCAGCTGACTTTATTTCTGAATATTATTCTGTGAGCACATACATGTCTGCTTTTGAGTATGGGATTCCTGCAACTGATGGAGAAAATATGTGGCATGTAGTTGCAGGTGATGTTGTAAAGCCACCTGAGAAGATCAAAATGCCATGAAGGCCACAAAGAAAAGAATTAGAGCTCTAGAGGAGAGAGATGGGAGGATAACCAAGCATGGTATTAAAATAATATACGGCAAGTGCAAGCAAGAAGGGTAGAACATGGCTACTTGTAAGAATCTTACGGTTGTGAAGGAACCTGCTGAAAAGGTATTATTGCTAACATTTGTACTATGTAAGGTGTAGTTTCATGCTTATGTTATGATTTGGTTTTGTTTGTTGATGGTACCCCTTTGGGACATCACCGTTGACTAGTAGGCAACTTTTCCCTTTCCCGAAGCAACTGCTAAGTTTGCCCCAAATGTATGGTTCCCGTTTTTCCTACCTTGCCTCATTACACTTTTAGCTTATGTCAGTCCAAAAGTATCGTACAGAAGTTTATCTTCCCCATTAACAAATATTTTGAAGGTTGGTCATTTATTGTGTCACAGTCTCCTGTCAAAGTCTGACCGACCCCCAAGATTACCCACATATTACCAAATTGCCATTAATTTATTCTGGTATACATACATGAATTACAGCAGAATCCCAGGTATTGACTCGTAATCTCAGCTATTTCTCATCAAGTTCTCTTGTTCATTATAGATTTAACATGATTGTCGAAGTAGCAACGTCGACACACAACCCTGCATTTTCTTGCAGCATTAGATCTCTTGCAGAATCATACCATGTGGAGAAGCTCTTCCCACCGATAAATTTTCGATTCAAACCGCACCAGGTATTTTTGTGTGATAATAATTCGTGAACATCTATATGTTCATGGATGGATATGTTGAACCCCATCAACTGGTGCCGTATGTGGGAATAAAAACTAAGGCGTGAGTCTCCGCTTTAAAGTTTTCTTCAAAATTTATCTTGAGCAACAAGATCGATATATGCACGAACTCATTTTTCCAAAACCATATATGAATTATGGGGAGTTTATGTGAATAGATCTGTGAAAGAGCATGAATATGGCAACGATTTGTATATTGCCCAGCCTAGATTTCTTGTTGGGAAACCTGCTCGTATAATACACTCAAACATGCTTACAAGTTAGAATTACATGGCTTTGATGGATCCATTAGCTTGCATATTCTCTATTCTTGTTGTGAAAGAAAGAACAAAATGAACATCTGAAATATTCCAATGAATGTACGAGATAATGATCACTCCTTCCCGAGATCTTGGGAAGGAATTCGATGAGACAGCCACGCCAGCCAAACGACCATGGGAGGCCCTACCTCTGCAACTAAGGTCAGACCTAGCACTTCCTAAAGGTCTCTAACTCTAAGAGAAGAGTTGGGGTTACCATCTGAGCAAATTAGCCAGCCAGGTATGGTTTCCTCTTTTTCTGCAAATCCTCCTTACTTGTTTGGATTGGATCGTGAGCAAATACGAGAACTCCTTGAAAAGTTACTTCGAGAAAATAATCAAAGAAACCCTCTCCTTGAGGTTATTAGTGAAAGTGTTAGTCGGGAAGAGAGAAAAGGTAACCCGGAGCGGATGCTTCCCCCTCTCCCTGAGGCACGGAATTCTGGGTATGGCTTACGAACAATGTTGCCTCATACCCTAGATAATCATCACGTAAATAGAAAAGAACCAAGGGAGGAAACGTCTATGGCTAGAACGAACAGAAGAATATTCGACTGTGTATCAGCCACACTCTGAAACAACATCAGCCATCTATACCGAAGTGGCTGCCTTTCGGAGAGAAATGATGGAATGAAACTACAATATTTGAAAATAGATGCAGACAAGTATGATGAGGTCAGTTCTCCTTTTAGTGATACAATGCTAAAGAAGACCTTGCCTTCCAACTTCAGAGGAATTCAGGAACAATACGATGGTACGACTGATCCCATGGAGCATCTCATGAGCTTGGAAAATGGGGCAACACTCCAACAGTATACCGATGGCCTTAAGTGTTGAGTTTTTCTTACAACTCTCACTAATTCATCACAAAGATGGTTCAGTCAGTTAAACCTAGAAATCATACACACTTTCACTGACTTCAGCAAAAACTTCTGACATCAATTTGCAAGTGCTTGAAGGCAGAGTCTGTAACACCCCGCATTTTTAATAAGTTTAATTTATTTTATATGGCTTATTATAGCTTCTATTATATGAAATGTTTCGATTTTTCTTTTACTAGCTCGAATAATTTAGTTCGGACTTGAGGGAGTCCGTAGTTGCACCTTTAGTTAGAAATAAACTGTGTTGGACGTTATACTTATGCTTTTAGTTTTTTTTTTATGTAAGTCGATCTATTTTTTTTATGAGACTTACTTTGGCCTAAAATTATTTATTTCCTCTGGAAATTGATAAGGTGATTATCGGTGGGCTCTAGTTTTAATTCCTTACTAGTAGATTTATGAGAGATAAATAAACGCAAAATATAGGGACATGATAAGGAGTTTGCGGAGATTACTATTAGAATCAGAAATCCTTATTTGAACAAACAAGAATACCGATTTTTTTGGCCAAGGGTTATCACGTTCAAATCTTTTTTTTTTCAAATGTTATATACCCTAGCCCTACATCAAAAGATTTTTCTTTTACCACAGACCAAAATTCCTCAATTTTTCTCCCAAGAAAAAATTTATCAGTGGCAAAAAGGTTTCACTTCGGAGTTTCGATGTTCCAGAGATTTCTTGTTTGTAAAGTCTTAATTAATTCTTCCTTTATTTATTTTTTCTGGACAAAGATTTATTCAGACGATTAATTTAATTTCAGATTAAGGCTCCATTTCATACGCCAGTACAGTAGAATCGTTCACCACTACCTTTTGTTGGTAAAATCATCTTCTTCTTCTATTTATATCTAAACTAATATCTTTAGGGCAATAGTCTTGTTGTATCATTAAATATCGAGTTCGGTGCTTTATGGTGGAAGAAGTTGAGAGAGATGAATCTTTTCTATGAATAGTGTGGGTGTGCGCATGTGTGCTGCTGAGTGAGAGAGAGACGAGTTAAAGAAGGGTGGATTTGAATTGATTAATAAATATACTTGCAAATGATATATAAATACATTATAGATTTACGTTTTCATGTAGCAGAAAGTTATGGAGGAGATAATCACTTTTATTCTTGTTGTAGTTAGTTTGATTTTATCATGTATTTGTCGTGTGTGTTTGTCGTATTTGAAACCGAAGGAAAAAGAAATATGTTTTCCGAAGTCAATTTGAAAAATTAAGTTGTTTTATTTGTGTTAGTAGAGCAGTAGAGAATAGGGTCTAGGAAATAATTATAATTTTTATTAAAAAAAACTTAGATTTATTGTGTATGGGTTCGTGTCTCAGAATGTAGAACTATATATATATATATATATATATATATATATATATATATATTGCAGTAAGGTTAAAAGTTTTGTTGATGGATTGATATTTTTTTTATTAATAGTTTGAATTTAATTTTAGCATCAGAGAAGGAAAAAGAAATCGAAAAGGGAGTCCGGAAAGATGAAGTGGTTAAATTATTGAATAATACAGTACCTGCTTTTAACTAGAAATTTCAATTTGTAGATTTATAGTAAATTAATATTAATGCCTGATTTTTTAAATTAAGTATATACGCATACTTTGGCAAGAATTTGAAAGGAAACACGTAATTTTATACAAATCAGTAATGTAATTTAGACTATTCCTATAAGCTCAATTAGGCCCCTGTTTTTTATTTTAATTATTTATGTAACTAGGTGCGGTGCAATTAGGACCTTCGTCCCTCTCGTAATTGTTTGGATTGTTTGTGCTCGAATTTGTGGTGGGTAATGTTTTCTAACTCAACAAAGTGTTTTATGACATGTGGCTTCAAATGTGAAATGCTTATAAATTGGCATGAAATATTCTACGAAATGTTTTTTTATGTCCAACATGTTATTATCATATGGAATGTGATGTGAAATATGAAATGTGAATGTTGCATATAATCGCCTTGAATGCTTCGACTTCTTGTGGGTTATATGTTAAAGGATATCCAGTGCACAGTGATTTGAGGTCTCTATAATCGCCTTAAATGCTTCGAGCTCTTGTGGGTTATAGATGAAAATGTTATATGTTCTATATTCGCCTTGATGCTTCGAGCTCTTGTGGTTTATAGAAAAGAATGTTATATGTCATTTCCTTTGATAATCATGTTGTTGAACAAAAGAATGAAAGTATCCCATGTATGACTAACTACTGATTACGTTTTATGAGTACTCACCCCACGTTTTTAAAATATTTTCAGGTCAGTGAGCATGGAGCCGCGTGGAAGGATTACTGTTATTGCTTGGAGTAATTTCATTTGGAACCATTAGAGAATCTTTATTGTTATTTTATTTAGTAAAAGTTTATTTAATTCCGCATTACTTTTAATGAAAAAGTGGCATTTTAGTTAGTAAATTAGAGTGTTACAGAGTCGCACTTCAGTATACTTGATGACTCTCGGGCAAAGTTCTCATGAAAACATGGGGGATTATCTCCGATGATTCAACTCAGCCGCCCTGGAAGTCCCCACGGCTATCTCGGAAGTAAAGATTCATGTCCTAACATAAAACTTGTATGATAAAAATTTATTCAGTTCTCTAGCCAATAGAGTTTGCACCTCTTTCGAGGATTTCTTGACTAGAGCGGGCAAGTTTGTAAACTTGGAAGATGCCCGAGGTATGAAGAAAGAAGAGGATAGAACTGTCCGCCCACACCTCGAAGCATCTCTGCATGCTTATGCAAGGAGAGAAAGAATCAATAGAATCACAAAGAAAATGTCTTCGAAATCATCCAAGGAGAGAAAGAATCAATAGGGAAGGTTACACCCCTCTCACAGTGGCCTCGACTGAGCTTTTTACAATTATGGCAAAACCCTGCAGAGTTCCCCTTACCTCGAAGTTATCGGAAATGACCTCAAAACTCCAGAATGGGTCCCTACTGTGAATACCACAATGAATTGGGTCATAAGACGAACCGATGTAAGCATTTGAAAGATGCAATCAAACGCTTGATAAAAGAAGACAAACTTATGGAATACGTAAAGAATGAACCTACCAAAGAATGGTGGATCTAGTTTTCCGAGTGCAAATTGGAAGAATTATGGAAGTTTACATCGACAACATGCTAGTCAAAAGCTTCATAGTTGTCGACCACGCACCTGACTTAGAAGAAGTCTTCGGAGTGATCAAAGACAACAACATTTGGCTGAATCCTACCAAGTGTGCTTTTGGAGTACAATCTGGAAAGTTCCTGGGCTGCTAGTTACCCCCAAAGGCATAGAGGTAAACCCTGCAAAGCTCGCAACAATTCAGGAGGTGCAAGCTCCCCGTAACCTGAACGAAATTAAAAAAATCAATGGAAAAATTACTGTGCTTAGCCGGTTTATTTCCCGCTTAGCCAAGTAAAGTTTGACTTTCTTCAAAATATTGAGGAAGGGCAGCAAATTTGAATGAGACAGAAGAGTGCCAAGAGGCTTTCGATGCCTTGAAGGAACATCTGATGGCATTGCCTTTGCTCACAAAACCGCTAGTAGGCAAAACCCTCTATTTATACTTCTCGGCGGGAAAGGAATCACTAAGTTCAGTATTGATACGTGAAGATGATGGTGAGCAAAAACTCGTCTATTACACTAGCAAGACTATCCAAGATCCTGAAGCAAATTATTCGGATGTTGAGAAAGCAGCTCTAGCAGTCATGACATCAGCTTGAAAATTACGTAGGTGGAAGGCTTACGTAGATGGTTATGTCACCAAAGAAGGATGCGGAGTGGGAATACTGATCATTCCCCCATTCTCTCCCCTTCCCCCCCCCCCCCCCCAACATGGGGGAATTGCAATACTCCATCAAATTGGGTTTCAAGGCTTCCAACAATGAGGCAGAATACAAGGCCATGATCTGATCATTACATATCTTGGAAGGATAGGGAGCAGATAAAGCTCTAATATTTTCTGACTCCCAACTGGTGTTATCCCAGATGGAAAGAATCTACTTGGCGAAGGAAGAAATAATGGCAAACTATGTAACAGAGGTGAACTAACTCAAGGAAAATTTTATTGAGTTTTGAATTGAGTAAATACCCAGAGAAAAGAATATTGATAAGGTGGCGAGACTGACTAGTTCAATTAAAAAGTGAATCCCTGGCCAAGTAACCTATCTGGAGGAAGAAAGCAAGGTTGCCTCTTGGGATATTTTAGCCATCGATGAAGTTACTGACTGGAGAGTACCCATCATCCATTTCTTACTAACAGGAAGGCGTTTGGCAAGCCCCCAAGCATTTAGACGGGCATCATATGCTCATTTCTACATGATCGGTGATCACTTGTACAAACGTGCTACAATCTATCCCTATTTGAAATGCATATCAGAAGTTGAAAGAAAAAACTTCTTACATGAAATTCACTCCGAAAATGAAGGAGCTTATACCGGGTTCAGAGACATTGCTCGGAAAGTAATGAGGGCATGATTCTGTTGGTTCAATATTGGCAGAGATGCTAAGGGATTCGTCAAGAAATGCTCTCAGTGTCAAATACATGGACCTATGATCCATCTTCCCAAGGAGAAATTGGGAGTCATGTATGCGTGTTGTCCGTTTGACAAGTGGGGGATTGATTTGGTAGCAATGTTGCCCATAGCGCACGGTGGCAGCAACCTCATAGTTGTTGTCAATTATTTCTCCAACTGGGTGGATGTAGAACTCGTTTGCAAGATTGAGGAGGCAACCATCATTCACTCTTTATGGGGAAACATATGTTGTAAATATAGAGTGCCCAGAGTCCTATCAGATAATGGGACACAGTTTTTCGGTGAAGGAACCATGCAATGGTGTTCCAAAGTGAAAATCGAACAGAGCTTCACAGTAGTGACTCACCCTGAAACGAATGGGCAAGTCGAAGTAACCAACAGAACCATAGTTAATGGAATTAAGGTCAGGTTGGAAGATAAACATGGTCTTTGGGTAAAGAAGCTTGATTCGGTACTCTGGGCCTATCGAACTAGTCCTAGAAGAGCTACCAATGAAACTCATTTCAATCTCGTTTATGGATCCTCTACAGTGGTACTTACAGAGGTAATGCTGGAAAGTCATTGGGTCCAATTCTATGATGAGGATTAGAACCAAGAACTCTGAAGGAACGAGTTAGACCTCGTGAAAGAAGAGAAAGAGAAGGCTCATCTGGAAACGGAATGGAACAAAGAGCAGATATGCAGCTCGCACAACAGAAAGGTACGAGGCAAATGAGACCTCGTGTTGAGAAGGGTTGATGCTTTGAAGCTAACCAGAAAATCCAAACCCAACTGGGAAGGACCCAAAAGGTCACAGATGTCCTGGCTGAAACTCAATGTTTCAAAAACATAACAATTTTGAAATTAGCTTAAGCCGGAAAGAACAAGTGTGTTTCTTGAAATTAGCTTAAGCCAGCCAGCGTAGCCCCCTCGCCCCGAGTTGCACAAGGTTGCCGGCAGGTAACCTTGCCCAGAAAATGAATGTAAAAGTTTTTTAAAATTAGCTTAGGTCGGCCAACGTAGCCCCTTCGCCCTGGGTTGCACAAGATTGCCGATAGGCAACCTTGCCCAGAAAAGGAATGTAAAAGTTTCTTAAAATTAGCTTAGGCTGGCTAGCGTTGCCCCTTCGCCTCGGGTTGAACAAGATTGTCGGCAAACAACCTTGCCCGAAAAAGAATGTAAACATTTCTTGAGATTAACCTAATTTGGCCAGCACACCCCTTCGTCTCAGGTTGAACAAGTTTGTTGATATTCAACCTTACATTAAAAAATAAATTTAGGGAATCAAGGCAAAAAATAAGCTTAAGCAGGATAATGCAGCCCATTCACCTTGAATTTGATAAGGTTGTATGAATACAACCTTGCCCATCTATGAACAAGAAGAAAGACACATCTATTTTAAATTAGCATGGTTCTAAAACTTCAACTCTTTTAGAATGGGGGGGGGGGGGGAGTAGGGGGTATATAAAACGAAACCCCGTACAGTCACAACAAAATGCAAAGAAGCTAGCATGCACAAACAAAACCAAGGCAAGATAGCTGAAAATACCATATTCATAAAGGCTCATGGGCTACAAATTGTTCAAGCAAAAGGAAATTGTAGCAAAAATAGAAATATGGCTAGAAAGCCATTGTAGCAAAAACCATTGTATTAGAAATTACATAGGAAATCACCCCATGCAGAGAGACTATTCACTACTTCATCTCCTACCAACTTCTCATTCGAAGCAGAGTTGGTTGCAGCCTTATCCTCTTCAGTGGCCACACCTTCCTCCTTTGCCATCTCTCCCTTATGAGAAAGGAACCCCACCTCCGAGTTGACATTCTTATTTTATGTAGTAGTAATATAAGGAACAGGGGTGTCCTCGATCCAAGCCAAATCTCCCTGAGTTGAGCTAGGCATGAAGTTGAAGGCTTGCACCACAGGGATTTGGTACTCTGGTCTAGAGGGAAGATCATTCAAAGGCTGCAGATGAGGAGGGAGTTCAAGGTTGTCCATAAGAGCTCTAGTGTTTACCTCTCCCGAATAGCTAGGTTCCCTCATCTGCACCACCAAGTTAGTAGCTCCTTGCCGAACAAAGTGCCGAATGATACGGTAAGATCACGCTTCCCCTCGACTAACTCCTTAAGGAAAGCTTGACCTACAATTGTGCGGAATAGTCCCTATTGATAGGCTTTGATGTCACCCTCATATCCTTCCTTGTGAGCTTTGACTAAGCTCTCAGCTTGATTTCTCTCCAAGGAAGCTTTTTTTTCCACAGTCGTAGTATGAAGCTTACTGTGGGAATCTACTTACACCTTGGCATTGGCTAGGCTAGCCGTCAACTTCTCACACTTAGCCTCCAGGCTGGAAATTTGGAGCAGGGCTTTGGCTAGCTCTTCATTATTCTCATGAGAGAAAGCTGAGAATTTCTTTTTCCTCCTCTTTCAACCTCGGCAAAGAAAGTGTCAGCCTAAGAAGGGCAAAATAAGGAACTTTGACAAAAATAATGGAGAATCTATTTTTCAAATGTATAAAATAGGGAAAAATATAAAACTTAAATCGGAGCACGTTCCATGGAATTATGGAGGGCCTCAGTTGAAAACCCAGTAATTTGATTCCTCTCGGATGAGTTGGTCAAGTGGCGGAACAAAGCCATGCATTAGGAACTTTCCATAGAAGTCAGAGGCATATGGAGATGAACTTCCAGCTGAGTGGAGAATTGCTTGGTTGACATAGCAAGAACGTTGCTTCCGAAGACTTTGGTAACCTTCCCCTTTTTGGTATTAGGGGGAGGTGGCAAATCAATCAGCGCTCGACTACGATTCCTTGTGCTCATGCCTTCGGAAAAAGGACGCGCATGAGCAGACCCACTGAATAAGGGTGCTTTCATGAAGCTTTGTTTCATACGATAATCCCCCGCAACATCCCCAGCATGCTAGTTAGCTCCTAACTTGGGGAACATGGTCAAGGGAACCGATCCCAAAGAGGAACCCACTATGATGACATCATCGTCATCGGCAACACTTTGAGCAGTTTTCAACCAGTCCATGACTGTCAAAAGAAAAGCATTCAAGTCATCACATTTCTAGATAAGTATACATAAAAGGCTAAATTCAATAATGAATCAAGTCATCACATCATATTTCGTGGGTCAAAGATTGACAAGAAGGAGAGCCAAATCGAAATATGCCAAGGCATAAGGGTCCATAAGAAGACCCCAAATATTGAAGTCTTTCTTAGAGTTAAGACGAATACTCAATTCCTTTATGAGCACGTGGCGGATGCGACGTGGGCAGTCACATCACTGAAAAAGTGGAATCCCAAGAGTTGGAAAGACAAAACTTCTCAACTGCTCAGTCTTATCCCGAAATGGAAACTAGCAAACGGAGGGACTTTGCTACTGAACCTCACTTCATTTGACTTGCTCGTAAGTCAACCTCACTCTTTTCGGACTTGAGGAGAGAGAAGTTGATGGTCCCTGTTAGGGACATCACTGTTGACTAGTAGGCAACTTTGCCCTTTCCTCGAAGCAGCCGCTAAGAATGCCCCAAAGGTATGGTTCCCATTTTGCCTACCTTGCCTCATTAAACTTTTTAGCTTATGTCGGTCTAAAAGTATCATACGGAAGTTTATCTTCCCCATGAACAAATATCTTGGAGGTCGGTCATTTATTGTGTCAGAGTCTCCTGTCACATTATTTCACTGTTCGAAAGGTTTCTTACTGTAGCAGTCTGACCGACCCCCACGATTACCCCCATATTACCAAATTTCCATTAATTTATTCAGGTATAAATACATGAATTACAACAAAATCCCAGGTATTGACTCATAATCTCAGCTATTTCTCATCAAGTTCTCTTGTTCATCATAGAACTAACTTGATCGTTGGAGTAGCGACACTGGCACACAACCCGGTGTTCTCTTGTAGGATTGGATCTCTCAAAGAATTGTACCATGTGGAGAAGCTCTTCCCACTGATAAATCTTTGATTCAAACCGCCAAGTATTTTTGTATGATAATAATTCGTGAACATCTGTATGTTCATAGATGGATTTGTTAAACCCAATCAACTGGCGCCGTATGTGGTAATAAAAACTAAGGCGTGAGTCTCCGCTTTAAAGTTTTCTTACAAAATTATCTTGAGAAACAAGATCGATATATGCATGAACTCATTTTTCCAAGACCATATATGAATTATGGGGAGTTTATGTGAATAGATCTGTGAAAGAGCATGATTATGGTAACGATTTGTATATTATCCAGGACCTTCCAGTCTAGGATCAGCCAACTCCCCTGTTCATCCTTCATCTTCTACTGAGGATTGAACTGCGCCAGAAGTCAGAACACTAAGTTCGACACCTCCAATATCTCCAAGACCGGATTACTCCATCACAATGCTCGAATCAGCTGAGCATGGAAGCATAAAATGGTGGTATAAAAGCCACGTTAAAGACTCAGTGATAGGAAATTCGAAAGCTGGCGTTCGAACTAGAAGATCAGCTCAAGTTGTAGATACCACAACATATGTTCCAACTCAGCCAACTCAGTCAGGAACCTCAGCTGATGATGAACCAACTTTGGAAGCTCAGTATGCTGATGTGCTCGGGATACTAGGAAAATTGGAACAAGCAGAAGATGTAAGCATGATTGCATGCTTTGTAGCAAACGTGTCTGAACCTAAGACCATTTTGGAAGCTTTAAGATGCATCCACTATACTCAAGCCATGCAGGAAGAGGTAAACGAGTTCCTTAGAAACTGTGTTTGGGAACTTGTTGAGAAACTTGAAGGAGTCAATGTGCTTGGCTTAAAGTGGATATTATTCAAGAATAAGCGTGATGCCATTGGATGTGTAGTGAGAAACAAGGCTAGACAAGTAGCACAAGGCTGCTGCCCACAGGAAGGAATAGATTTTGAAGATTCCTTCACCTCAGTTGCTTATTTTGAAGCGATTCGGATTTTCCTAGCCTATGCCGTTCACCACAAGTTTAAGGTCTACCAAATGTATGTAGAACAACCTCCCGGTTTTGAGACTGGTGATGGTAGAGTCTACAAACTGAAGAAAGCCATTTACGGACTGAAACATTCTCCGTGCAAATGGTACGAAACACTGTGCGGCTTTCTACTGGAGTCAGGATTAATCTGAGGCTTAGTCGACAAAACTCTCTTCACCATCAAAAGTGGAGAAAATATCATGGTCGTGCAAATATATGCCGATGACATCATTTTTGGATCCAAATCGAAAGATCTGTGCAAGAAGTTCTCCCACCTTATGAAGGAAAAGTTTGAGATGTCCATGATGGGATAGATGAATTATTTCCTTGGGCTGCAGGTGAAGCAGTCGCCAGAAGGAATCTTCATCAATCAGTTCAAGTACACAAAGGAACTAATCTCCAAGTTTAGACTGACCTCAAGCCAAATTACGAAGATCCCGATGAACACCAACTGGAAGATCGACCCTAGCCAGGAAGGGAAGCTCGTCGATGTCAAGTTGTACAGAGTGATATCGGCTCACTGCTGTATCTAATTGCTAGTTGACCAGACATCTCCTATGCAGTTGGAGTCTGTGCAAGATTTCAAGTTGATCCTAGGGAAGCTCACTTGCACGTAGCAAAAAATATCATCAAGTACCTCAAATGTACAGTTCATATGGGACTGTGGTACCCAACTGATGATAATATTAAACTGACCGGCTACTCAGATGTAGACCTAGCTTGAGACAGGGTTGATAGGAAATCAACCTCAAGATACTGTCAGTTCATGGGAAGCAAATTGGTTTTCTGGTTTTCGAAGAAGAAAGTATGCGTTGCCACCTCCACCACTAAATCGGAGTACATGGCTGCTGGAAGCTACTGCATGCAAGTTCTCTAGCTGAAACAACAACTAAGAGACTACGAAGTGGAGATAGGGCAAGTACCCATCTTTTGTGATAGCTCAAGTGCTATAGCAATCACGGTGAATCTAGTTCACCATTCCAGGACCAAGCAAATCAACATCACACATCACTTCAACCGTGATCATGTTGAAAAGAAGGATGTCATTATTGAGAAAATTCACACTGACATTCGAAGAGCTGATATTTTCACAAAGCCTTTGGTGGAAGCTCGATTAAAGATGATGTGTCAACTCCTTGGATTGCTCAACCCAATCAAAGAAGAAGCCTTAAAAATGAAGATCACAAGTTGAGGAGGAATCTCAACTTGAGGGGGAACTGAGCCAGTACACCTCCCTATTCAGTCCAGCTGATCGATGGAGTCAAACCTTGACTGAACTGAAGACTTGAGTCACTCGAGTGTAAGTTGAGTAAAGGAGACAGTCGAGATCCACGCCAACTGACTGGTACTCTATGTTAACTTGTTCCTTTTTGTTAAAGCGGGTGTTTTGAAATAAATTCAAACATCTGTTACAAGTTATTCATATTGAATTAGCCAAGCGGTCACAGTCATTGGAAAGCTCATCTAAATCTATAGACCTTGCTATTAGATCGTGAGTGGGCTGACATAGACTTACCTACCCTTCTCACGCGCGCGACGCGCGAGTCTTGTGCATCGCCTATGACGCATTCCATCACCGTCATTCCTGAGAGCAGCTTTTTCTGAAATGACGCATTAAAATCTATCGTTTATCCCGAAAAAACTGCACGATTCGATCTGATTCGTTGATTAAGATCTTATCCCTCCTACAAATAGGGGGGCCTTGCAATTCAGTTGGCATATCATCTAGATTTCATATCTTAACAACTCCAAGATTTGCTATCTTTTCTCATGAAAATTTTGCTTTATGGCTTTCTCTCTTATTAGAGTTTATCTTCCTCTTCAGAAAATCCTACCAGATAGAGAATATGCCTTCCCACTCGACAAAGTGGTTCTTTTCTTCGCAAGCCCTGAATCTGTAAAACAATCGGTTCAGCAAGAACACTATGTTCGTGGCTACATGAGACGCAGACGCCTCAAAGGACGACTAACGATGTGGGTGCTTTGTGGTGTCAATCACCTAATGCAACTCCCTGAGGTATTCTTCCAATTGCACATCAGGTTGAAGATCTGCAATCCAACGTCACCAGAATAGGTCATTCGTTATCTGTCCATCACGAGTCTCAGGCGGTTCTAGGCACTTGATCCTGAGATGGGTTCGTGAAGGGTTTTTCTCTGTTCTCAAGCTCATCTCAGTGGATCTACCTTCCTTAACCATTGCAGTAGTTGTGCAAAGAGAAGCATCAAGAGTCATTGATACTTGTACAGCCCTGCAATTGGTCTTGCTTGCCCTGGAAGTGGAAGGAAAATAGGCGCACTCTTTGCCTCCTCGTGAGTCGATGCCGAAAGTGGCCTCCTGCTCACCCTACACTTCACCTTGTTTTTGTTGATGCCAAAAAGGAGGAAGGAGTACAGGCAGTCACCTTGAAGATTTTGCTTGGGTCAACACATTTTTGTTGATGCTGCCTCAAGTGAACTGGAGTAGGAATGAAGATCCTGCAAGGCTGTTGAAGGTTCAAGAAAAGGCGTGTAGCCTGAGCCTCCAACTATGGCAGGAAAGAGTTGAAAATAAAGACCTTCTTGAAGGAGAAGAAGGAGTCTTTGTTGGTTATCTAGGCTGAAGGAGACGCGGCTGAAGAGAGATCGGTCACCTCGCCATGTTGCTTGAGGTAACTGAGTCCATCGCTGCTGGCCTTGATAAAGACATGCAAGGCTGTTGAAGGAAATGCTGATAAGGTTAGAGAAGGGATGACCTTAGCCTCCAGCCTTGCTGAAGATGAAGACCCTTCTTAGAAGGAAGAAGAAGGTAAGTTAGGATTCTAGTTTAGCAAGAACTCAGTTGTAACTGTAATCACTCCCCAATTTGTTATTAAAGGTCTAGTTTAGCAAGAACCCTAGAGTAATAATAAATTATTGGTTATTAAAGGTCTTCAGTTATTGATCTCACTTGATGATAACCATCTCGTTGTCCAAGTTTGAGATCAATCTTATTATTTTTATCTTGTGCTAACCCCTTTCCTCTTATAGACTAGAATTGAGTTTTTCTTTTAGTCTTTTTGGTATCAGTTTATGGTAGCAGTTAGGAAAGTTAGATGATGTCAGTTTAGGGTTTTGGCATCACAAAAAAGGGGGAAATTATTGGGATAATTAGTAAAAAGGTTTCGAACGATTCCAAAACCCCAACTGACCCCAACCGAGTAGATGAATGCCTTTAGTCTGATCTTAGCTAGAGCTCACTGTTTGAACATAGGGATTTTATCTTCACAGGTTTCAAGTAGAAGAAGTCAGCTGGATTGGAAAAGGAAGTTAGTGAAGAACTCAGTTGAGTACCAAACTTAGCTGAGACCCAAACTTAGCTGAGACCCAAACTCAGTTAAGACAACTGTCACAACCCGAATTCTAGCGTATAATGACTACTAGAATCCATTGGACAATGAGGTGAAACCTCGAATATAAAACATAACTCAACAAGGGAATATGCTCGGAAATAAGCGAATATAGATTGAAAGCAATAACAAATAGCTATTTGTTCAATTCTAATCTCAAATAAACGAGCATTAATAAATAATTCAAATGTAAAAAGAAATTAAAGCATCACAATCCAAGTCAAGTAGAATAAAAGGGGAAATGGGAAATAGTTTCGAGCATCAAGCTCATTGTATCGACATAACATCAGAGTAATTGTTAAAAAATTTAAAACAGATCAAGTTGTTTATCATGCAGCGGAATAACTAACTTAAGTCCCACAATTACATATATGAAGATATGCAATTGCAAGCTTAAACCAAAAGAAGACTCGACTTTATTCAAATAGACACAACGCCGAGCACCATCCGCCATCCTCATCCTGCTAACCTGCACGTTTAGAAATACATGCAGGGCTGAGTACTTCGTACTCAGTGAACACATGCCAAAACAATTTAAACTTTGCTCAATAGAACTATATAATTGAACTTGCCTTGCCACTGCATCACAACTGTTAGTACAGTTTAAAACATTTAACTTGTGCATGCAAAAATCATTTTCTTTTCTTGAAACCACTGTGTAGTCAACATATATAATTTGAATAGCAGGTATTAATCAATCTACCACATAATTCTCATGTGTCGAGAAGTAGGCCTCCTTCTCAAACACTGTGACCGGCCTAACCAAAGCAAGGCTCACAATCACGTCAAACAATTAACAACAAAACATGTGTTCTTGTCTCACAAAGGATAATAATAACTCAAATAGATAATTAAACATACCAAAACTAAGATAAAATGGCAAGTCAATTAATTTCAAAACTTCACATAGTATGATAATGATAATCACATTCATTACTTTGTTTTGGTTAAAAAGCCCACCAGACTGCAGAGGGATTTGTCGGGTAAGCTGCTTTCTTCTTTCGCTTTCACTTCTCGGTCCCGCTAGTTCCTTCAAGAATAACATCTTATAATGGCGAGACTACTTACTCGAATAACGTAATGAACTAAACGTTCGGCTGAAGGACTTCTACTTGACTCGGGTTTCTTAACTTATCTCGACTTATCTAACTCGATCATTCTCGGTTTCTCGGTTCTATCCAATTACTAAACCAACAGACTCTCGGACTCGGAAACTTAACTCACTAATATCCAAACATTTTAATAATATAATAATCTATAAATATCAAAAAACACTATTCACATCACGCGTCTCGTTTTTCTCGATTTATCAAGTTAAACGAACTCAAAAAATTACGATCGACTTCGCAAACAAACTTTCAGATCACGAACATTCACAAATAGGTAAACGATCAACTTCGATAAATAGAGGGAAAAAGAAAAATTTTCCAAATATAATAAAATATTTCAGAAAAATACTAGAAAATCATATTAATTCACTTAATCACAAATGTTCACTTGGAATTTCGTTCAAGACTCAATTATAACTCATGCTGACTGGACTCTGCTCGGTTTATAACTTTGAAAATAAAAGTTATTAGATTTAAATGAAACTAATTTTACTTTTCTGAAAATAAATCAAGGACTTCAAATTTGGAATCGGATTTAAAATCCAAACTCTTAATAAGAATTTCATCGGAATAAAGTCTACGTCATTTTCTCGTAAAATGTGTCACTACTCGAAAAATTACCAAATTCGGCAAAAAGATTATAATTACTTCTAATTATTTATTAACTTGATTATATTTTCTTATATTTGACTTTAACTTTACGAAATTGATCGTTTCTCATTTTCTACTCGATTTCTCATTAATTAATTTCATTACTCGATAACTTTCACATATTAACCCGGATTCAAAAACTTCAAAAAGCTAACGTACTTATTTTAACTTCATCTTCATCATCTAATCATCAAATTATGCAATACTAAAATTCAACATCGAAAATCATCAACTCTATACCTCATATTGTTCAAATTTTTTTATAAAAAAAATGTATAAAAATTTATACTTCTTATTTCTTCACTTAATCATCCTCAAATCAACAAGTAAAACTTAATCTTAACAAATATAATCAAAATTAGCACAGACCCATCAACTATATATATATATATAAATCGGTACTCTCATAGAATTAGGAAAAAATCATATTCTTCAATTTAATTAATTTCTCATGCTTTTATATCATTAGAATCATCATTATCAACTCTTATATCAAGAATCACATAACAAAACTTCCTAAATCTATACTCATAACCATCGATTTTTAGGAGAGAAAAAAGAAGAAAAATTCCTCTCATTCAATCAATCATACACAAGCTCTTAGTTTAGATTCTAGAACACAAATCCATCATAAAAATCATACTTGAATCATCAACCTAAAAATACCTAATCATGCTCAAAGTTTCGGTATATATATATAGTTGAGATCTGGTGAGAATAAATTTTATATGAGAACATGAGAATGACACATTTTAATGCATTTTTATCACATTGGAAATGCATATATTGCAGAAATGTAATGCATACATATTCTTATGCATAAACTGCAATAACTTAATGAATTAACATCAAAATGCATAAATTACATTAACTTAATGCATCGTTAAATCTGAGCCATTGATTAAAAAAGATTAAAGGTCCAGATTTATTCTCATTTCTCACCTAAGATAGTATTCTCACCTGATCCTCTTCCTATATATATATATATATATATATATATATATATATATATATATATATATATCTTTAGATTTTCTCCTTCAATTTGCATACACATAAACACACAAGGATCATGAATATCATACTCAAAATCAAGAATCAAAACTCCTTCTTCTAACATCATTTTCGGTAGTTTTTAGGGGAGGGATGAATCAATTTCTAACTTCTATTTCCTTACATAAAAATCACTCAAAAGATCAAAGATCAAAGTTAAAATGAGAGACCTCGATTTCCTTGCTTAGGAGACCATTTTGATCGAACAAGAGAGGGAGGAAAAGAGGGGATTTCTTGGGTTCTAACCAACGGATTCAAATAAGAATCAGACATACATAGACTCGAAGCTTGATCTATCAAAGGGCATCAATCCACGCAACTCTAAGCTCCATACAAGCTAAAATCGAGCTCCATCTTTGGACACAAGGCTGCCAATTTTCAAAGAGAAAAGAAGAGGATGAATCCTAGTCTCAAATCGATCACCATGACGAAAGGATTACAAATACCTTATTAATTTAGTCGTTGAATGATCGGAGGCTAAGTTATTGCCATTTTTGGAGCTTAAACTTGTTTATCAATGGTGATTAGTGTGTGTGTGTGTGTGTGTGTGTGTGTGTGCGTGTGAGTAACCGAGAGAGAGAGAGATGAGAGTGGGAAGGAGGTCGGTGGAAGAGAGAAATGAGAGAGAAATGATCACGAGAGAGAGAGAGTGAGAGAGAGAGAGAGAGAGAAAGAGAGAGAGTGCGTGAGGGAGAGTGGAGAGAAATGAGAGTGGGTTAGGATTTAATTGAGTTTTAGTTGCACCCGGTAGTCAAAAACGTGTCGCCGGAAGAAAAAGTTATCCGGTGCAATTTAACCTTAATTTCTCATTAAACTCTGAAACGACTCGAAACTCACCACGACTCTTTCTCGACATCGGAAAACTCTCTATTTCATCTCAAACTTCACCAATAAATCAAGGAATCGAGAAATCAAGTTTTCAGATTAAAATTTCGAGCAACGAAGAAAGAATCGAAATTCACTATTCATATTAGGGTTTTCTGGACCTTCAACTGAATTTTCTCTCGGACGATTTCTGACGACTCTCAAACCTATCTAAAAGCTTCTAGAATCACTTTTAGACTCAAAAGACACTAATTAGACGAAATTCGGAAAAGTTTGATAATATAGCGAAAACTCGGGAAAAGTTACTATTCATCCAAAAACAAAACTTCTCAAAATTTTCCGAAATTCAAACTCAAACTGTAATGCCCTGGAAATTCCTTACGATCTTAAAAATTTAAAGTTAATAATAATAATGGCTTTGCACGCCTAAGCTTACGATTCTGAATTTTAAGACCAACGGTGAAATCCGTTTCCAAAAATAAATTACGGAAGTCAGCTAGACGACTACTGTATTTAGGTTTAGCGCGTATGAAAAATTTTTAGTTCTTGAACTCAGAACGGAAAACCGTCTGATTTTTACATTCACGAAATCGCGATACGAACTCGCCCGAGAAAGTTCATTTTTATGATTTTCCGGACGAAACTCGGACTGTGTTGTCCCGAGTTTTTGTCGAAATAAATTTTATAAATTTTATTTTCCGATTAAGTTTAGTACGTTAGAATTTTTGGACGAAACGGAATTTGACGATTTTGTGCCGAGCTTCGTTTTTCGTCGTTCAATTTCTGTAACGTCGTATCGCGTCGGAAAAGCTCGTATTTTCCTTCTTTTCTCTCTTATAGCCGACCTCACCTCTCTCACGTTAGCTAGATATTTGATTTTTATATAGTATAAACTTTACACCTAATGTTATTACTATTCAACCTTTACACCTATTAGGTTATTATACCTTATAACATTTTAAGTCATCTCCTCCCTCCCTCACTCAACACACACGGCTGCACTCCTCTCTCTCCCTCCCATTTTCATTTCTCCATTGAAGATCAAGTTCTTGAGCAAGAGTTTCCTCACAAGTCTTCATCCAACCATCGAACTTCTTGTCTTCCTTTGTTAATTATCAAGGTAATCCTCTCCTCTATGTATCTATCCATCCAAAATCCTTTTCTTTTTAATTTCTTCTTTGGATCGAGTTTGAGGAATGATGGAACTAGATGTTTGATCTTGGATTAGTAAAATTCGATGTGTTAGATGTGATAATTAGGGATTAAAATGGATTGAAACCAAGAACCCTAATTGCTATGCCATTACCGAAATTTTAGGGCAATTGTGTAGGATTTTTGAATCTTTCAATTGATGTTATAATTATGCTTAGGAAGTGTTCGGTTAGTGATTAAAACAAAAAGAAATCGAAAGCCCTTTGATTAGATGAAGACCGATCTAGGGTTTAGGGTTTGAAAATTGGGGGTTTTGCTTTTTAATGTGTAATTGGACTTCTTTTGATCAATTGATGTTATAATAGTATGATTAAGAGTTAAATGGTGTTGATTAATGAAGAAAATCACTCTCTTAATCTTTGTGTTAATACCGATTTTTATGTATTAATTAGGGGTTTGATGTAGCTTGGTTTAATTGATGAAATGATGATAGAATATGGTTTCTAATGACATTAGATGATGTTATGAATTTAATTAGAATTTTCTAAAATAATTATTGAATTGGTAAGAGACAAAGATCTCGAATTAAGTTGAGATATAGTGATGATATGAGGTGATGATATGCATGAAAATGAATCTTGTTAGGTGATGTTTGATGACGTAGAAAATGAACGAAATCCGGTAACTTTTAAAATCGCGTAAGAGACGAACAATTAGTCGTAATTAATAACCGAGAAGTCGAATAAGAATTCTAACTTGATAATATTGTTTATGATGGACTAAGGTATAACTTTGTAGTTGATGTCATGAGCTTCGAGCTTTTATAATATGAGTTATAGTGATAGTCGAGAACTAGAACGAGAAATTGTCAATTGATTTTTGTTTAGTACTTGTTAGTTGAAGGCCGATGTTTAGAACGTCGCACTATTGGACGAGTTTTGAAAAGGAGTTCACATGTACGGGGGTACGTGTTGACTGCCTTGAGAGTCAAGTTTCATGAGAAATCGAATACTAGAACTTAGAATGAACTTAGGAAGTTATACGTCGTTTCTATCGAGCAACTACGGTTAGCGCGGCAGTTTTGCGACCCTTGCCGGAAACTGTAATAACTTCTAGCTCGTTTATCAGATTTGCGATCCGTAAATTGGAGCATAAACTAGACTTCCCGAGCTTTCTAGTGGTACAGGGCTCATCCCCTGTTTCCAGTTCCCCTGTTCTGGGAAGTCCCCAGAGTTACTGCCTTGCGCAGTGAATTTTCAGAATTTACTCTTCTAAGTTGTTTTGTTCGCAACTTAGTTTCTTTCGATCGTTTAAGCCGTAATAAGTTAACGACTATCTTCCCTACTGACCTAAGAGTCGAGTAGGAGACCTTTCGAGTTCTAATCGAGTTTTGTTCGAGTCTCGTTCCCGTTTAACTAAAATGAAACTACTAGCGTGCAAATGCCTAAAGAAATAATTCGACTAAAAACCTAATTCGAATTTCCATATTCGATTATCTTTACGACCGAATTTAAAGTGATATTATTTTACGTTGAAGGAGAAAGCCAATAGTAAGGAAAGGACGGAAGATCAGGAGATCAGAAGCTAGTACTTAGTTCTGTAAACGCTAAGGTGGGCTTTTATCTATATCAAATAAAATGTGGGTTTTTCCACAACTCGAAAGTATTATTTATCGCTTTGATAATTGTGTTTTCAAAGTGATAATCTTGGCATAAACTGTTTCAACTATTTTATGTGAGTTCTCTTGTACCTATCTGAGTTAACCTTTGGGTTTACCAGATTTCTGAGTTAACCTTCGGGTTTTCCAGACTTTTAGAGTTAATCTAACTAGGTTAACTAACGATCGGCTCTGAGTTAGCTATTAAGTGCTTTCCAGAGTTAGTGCACTTTGTAACCTGTGGTGTATGTGGTATCCTATTGAGGGATAACCAGCCACGGTGAATTAGCTTTGGTCAAGATTGAGCATAACATACTCTAAAAATGCTTGCGCAAGCTGCTTATTACAAATCAGTCAGAAAATGTTTAGTAGGCACAGGCCTTTTTAACAAAACCCCGATGCGCTACGGTTATAAAATGCCAGATTATTTATACTTATGAATTATGTTTTCAGCAACGTGCCCACTAAGTACTTTTGTACTTAGCCCTGCATGTGTTTTCTAAATGTACAGGTTGAAGCGATGGAAGCGGCGAAGGTTGAATAAAGTTGTCTTAGGAAGACTGTAGTCAGTATGAACCATAAATTCCGCTGCAAAACTCTAGTGTTTTTGAAATACAGACATGTTATCACTGTAGACTAAGATCTGTCTTAACTTAGTTTCTTTCGGTGTACTTCTGTCGAGTAATCTTTTGAGATTAACTCTTCCTTTATGTAAATAAAGTCTTGTTCATAGTATGCATGATGTCTCTTATGTATGTTTAGTTCAGTTAGCCCCCTTCTTCCCCGTTTCTTTAATCCAATCCCAGTCGCACCCCGGCTTCTGCCGTTCCTCGGGATTTGGGGCTGTGACACAAACTCAAACACATATAATGATACTCAATAAATTCATCACACAATTGATTCGGATAACCGACATGATAAAAATCACGTAAAGGCATTCAAGAGTATTTTAGTAATTTCACGAGAAAATTTCTTTTCTCGAAAATTTTTATCACACAAAGGCACATAATTAAGGCACAAAAGCTCAGTTAAGACGAACTTAAAGACTTATAAGATATCTACGTATTACATCATCACCGCTTTAAAATAAATTTCGTCCAGAAATTTACTAACCTTGAGTAAAGAGCTCGGGAAACCTTCCTTTCATCTTATCCTCGAGTTCCCACGTAGCTTCTTCAAGATCGTGGTGTCGCCACCTAATCTTAACTAAGGGAATCGATTTCGTTCTAAGCTGCTGAATCTTACGATCCAGAATTTCCTCGTGTCTTTCCTCCTAACTCAAGTCGGGCTTATGAGTTACATTCTCTTGGCGAATTACGTGCGGATCGAACACATACTTACGTAATTGCGATACGTGAAACACGTTATGCGAATTTCTGAAACTCGGCGACAAAGGTAACCTATACGTACGACTCCAATCATTTTCAGGATTTCGTACGGTCTTATAAATCTACGCTTTAGCTTTCCTTTAAATCCAAATCGATGTACTCCTCTCGAAGGAGATACTTTCAAAAACACTTTACTTCCTATCTCGAACACTATTTCTGATCTTTGATTGTCGGCGTACGACTTCTGCCGACTCTGAGCTTTCTTGATCTTCTCACGGATCTGACGAACAGATTCTATCATCTCCTCGATAGCTTCAGATTCTATTACTTTTCTCTCGCCTACCTCGTCCTAGTAGAGCAAAGATTTACACTTCTGTCCATAAAAGGGCTTCGTAATGGGCCATTCCAATTGTATTCTGATAGCGGTTGTTGTAAGCAAACTCGACTATAGGCAAAATCTTTTCCCAATTTTCTTCTTTATCTAGCACCACGGCTCTCAACATATCTTCCAAAATTTGGATCGTCCTTTCCGACTGACCATCCGTCTGAGGGTGGTAAGCTGTACTAAATTGTAATTTCATTTCTAACTCTTTTTGAAAGCGTTCCCAAAAACCGGCGGTAAACTTGGAATCTCGATCTGAAGTGATCGTATTAGGAACTCCATGCAATCGCGCAATCTCCTTTATAAAAATCTGAGCCAACTTATCTGATCCATAAGTGATAGGAATAGGTATGAAATGAGTGGACTTCGTCAATCGATTTACAATCACCCATATGGATGTATTTCCCTTCTTTATTTTTGGCAAACCTGTCACAATATCCATAATAATGTCATTCCACTTCCACATCGGGATTGGTAACGGTTGGAGAGGTCCAAAAGGTCTTTGATGTAAAGACTTCACTTGCTGGCAAGCTAAACATCTTTCCACAAACAAGGCCACGTCTTTCTTCATTCCTGCCCACTAGAATTGTTGCTTCAAATCTTCGTACATCTTTGTACTGCCGGGGTGGGTGGTATACGGAGTATCATGGGCTTCACTCATGATCTCGTTCTTTAGCTCTTCATCATTTGGTACACATAGTCTACCACGGAACAACAAGGCATTGTCGTTCGATTCTCTGAAATCTTCAACTCCTTCTTTTCTGACCTTTAACCTCAAATTCTCTAACTTCTCATCTTTTATTTGGCCATCTACGATACGAGTTCTAAGGTTGGGCTCCATTACTAGAGATGTAATGACTTGCCACATCGACATCTGAGGTTGAATTATTTCGATTCTCATCCTTCCAAATTCTTCAATTAACTTTTCCTCGTCCGTGAGGAGAAATCCTAACTTCAAACTTTCCTTTCTACTTAATGCATCGGCTACAACATTGGCTTTTCCGGGGTGATAAGAGATTTTGCAGTCGTAATCTTTTACCAATTCAAGCCATCGTCTTTGTCTCATGTTCAACTCCTTCTGCTCAAAGAAATACTTCAGACTCTTGTGATCCGAAAAGATTTCGCACTTGGCTCTATAAAGATGATGTCTCCATCTTTTCAGGGCATGTACTACTGCTGCCAACTCTAAGTCGTGCGTCAGATACTTCTTCTCGTGAGGTTTAAGTTGTTTTGAAGCATATGCTATCACTTTTCCATCTTGCATCAATACACATCCCAAACCTTTGGATGATGCGTCTGTAAAAATGACATAATCCTTTCTTGCTTCAGGAAGGGCTAACACTGGGGTCGTCGTCAATCTTGACTTGAGCTCTTGGAAATGTTGCTCACATTCCTCCGTCCATCTAAACTTGGATTCTTTCTTCAACAGACTAGTCACCGGCTTCGCTATCTTGGAAAATCCTAATATGAATCACCGGTAGTAACCTGCTAATCCCAGGAAACTACGGACTTCGTGAACTGATGATGGTGATTTCCACTCTTAAACTGCTTGCACTTTGGCTGAGTCCACCTTGATTCCTTCGGACGAAACAACATGTCCTAAGAAATTCAATTCCTTTAGCCAGAATTCACACTTACTGAATTTGGCATACAACTTTACTGATCTTAGTCTTTCCAATACGATTCTAAGGTACTTCTCGTGTTCTGCTTCGTCTTTTGAATACACCAAGATATCATCTATGAATACTATCACAAATTCGTCCAAGAATTCATGAAAGACTCGGTTCATTAGATCCAAAAATATGGCTGGGGCATTTGTCAAACCGAATGGCATTACAGTGAATTTGTAATGTCCATGCAACTCTACGTTCCAAACAAGCAAAAATCGAGCTCCATCTTTTAGGCACAAGCTGCCGATTTTCAACAAGAAAAGAAAGAGATGAATCCTAGTCTTAAATCGATCATCACGACGAGAGGATCTCAAATACCTTAATAGATTAGTTGATGGATGATCGGAAGCTAGGTAATCGCCATTCTTGGAGCTTGAAGGAGACTCAACAATGGTGGATTAGTGTGTGTGTGTGTGTCTTTGCCAAGAGGGAGAGAGAAGAAAGAGAGGTCGGTGGAGAGAGAGAGAGAGGAGAGAGAGTGGAGAGAGAGATGATTAAGAGAGAGATGTTTAAGAGAGAGAGAGAGAGTGAGTGAAATGAGAGTAGGATAGGTTTTTAATCGGATTAGTTGCACCCGGTGATGAAAAACGCGATATAAATTTTGCCAGAAGAAAAAGTTATCCGGTGCAATTTAACCCTAATTTCTCATTAAACTCTCAAACGATTTGAATCTCACTGATGAAACTGTCGTTCGCTCTTTTAAAATGAATTTGTAGCCTATCCTCATAGATATATAGTAGCAAGTAAGTACATGGTTGATCCACAAGGAGTTGATTGTCACTATCTCCTGAAACCTCGTCCACCTGTAAAGAAATATTGGTTTCGCTATCTCGGTCACCAGGGCTCTCTTTCCCAATTCGAGAACTTAAATAAATACTGAAAAAGAAAACAGATAACTTGATCAATAATAAAAATGACTTGATCTTTCGGAGTCATCGTTCAATTTCTTGCCCAAGGAGCATTAATCACTAGAAAGGCCCAACAAGGAATCATCACGTCTTGCCCAAAAAAGGTAGACACCTTCCTCTAATATTAATCGATCTTAATTGGGATAAGTTATGGAAAACACTCTTACCTCCCAATTGATTGGTGATCTAATATGTCCTAAGTGATTAACGGCCTATTAATCTCTTAATCATATTATATCATATTGGAACAAGTTCATTAACATATCGGGAACACATGCATGCAACTATCTAGCACGAATTAGACGTCTCAAGCATGAGTAATCACCTAACTATCTTGCCCAGATCAAGTATTAAAACTTAGCTAGACATGAAAGTAAAACTATGAACACAATAAATTGAAGAACTCATAAGAAGAACTATATTAAAACTTACAAAGTACGTAAAGCAAATCTGGCCAAAAGTGTTGATGGAAAATAGTACGAATTAAACACAAATAAACTTTCCCGCATGACTTGTTTTTCTCCTCACAATCGCTCAAGTAATAATAGGGAAAGAAAGTAATAAGGACGGCGTAATTCATAGCAGCTAGGCTTCAATATTTATAGGCGAGCACTTAGGGTTTAGGCCCCCGGTCCTTAACATGGTAGGAATCCACGAGCTACCTTGGTATGCAAGTAATACTTGATAAGCACGACCCCAACATGGCAAGTCACGTCTATCTCCAAAAGATCCCTTGCAGATCCTAAATCTAGTCGGGTAAGGAAAGATATTTAAGTTAGATCATCTTTTCTTTATCCTTCTAAACCTAGGAGAGAAACTTGCCAGCTGACCATAGCACTCTGTCTATCTTTACCAATGACGATCTGCCTGACCTGCTTCCAGAAATGAGGCTTTCTATCCCTGTATTGCGCAGTTTCCACCTGCAAAGCAACAGACCACCTCCTACCTAGAATATGTCCTCCAAGACACTAAAACTAAACAAAACACACAGAGACTCGATCTGAACTACCTAAAACAGACAACTTGTCCTCAAGTGTGCACAAACAATTTGCTAAGACACAAACAAAAGAACAAAACAAAAGACTCCAAACATGATCAGCCTAGAAAAGTTAGTCAAAACAACACGACAATCTTTCTAAATAATTTGCAAGTGAAGGGAAAAGAAAATGCAATACCATCAAACAAGTCAAGACAGAATTGTGAGCTTTTAGGATATCCTCTCCAAACTCATCACTCTTGTGTTTAGGTTCATCTTTACACTCATAGATCATCTTGACTTTGGTGTCACCATAGGCTTACCTCCCCTTTAAATCTAAATTTCTTATTCTAAATCTCAGAACTCATCATTAGGTGTTTTTAGGTTTTTTAGGCTTAAGGCAATAGGTTGGAAGTATTTAAACCTTGGCTAAGGATCATTTAAACTCATGCTGGGCAACAGGGGGTTCCCAACTTCATCTTAATTCCTTGCCTTAACTTCTCCAAGCTTAAGCTTTAACCTTTTCTAGGGAACTTATAATTTTCTTCTTTTAATGTTCCCCAAATTCTTCTTTCATTTTTTTATTTTATTTTATTGGGCATAACCCAACTATAAACACAAAACTTATTTGTGCCCAGCATGTACCCCCATCATCTCCTTCCTGTCCTTTTCTTCTTTTATTGCCCAGGTTCACATAACCAGATAAACATCTTTTCAAAGGCCTATGTGATAGAAAGAATCAATTTGGCTCAAAGGGGTTGTCTAAGGATAATGATATAAGGTAGTCAATTCAAGCTTAATGGACTAATGAAAGATTGGCCTAAATCACTTAAGTTCAGAGATTATAAACCAAAGTACAGGCAAATTCTAGTTCTTCCTAATCAAGATGTCTTCAATCACACACAAAGAATGAATTCAGTTAAGCTCAAATCCTCACAGGGTATGCTCACAACTCAATCCATCATACAAGTCATCTTCTTGCATGCATAAACTTAACACTATTCAACAAGCACCAATTAAGCACACAAATCATCATATCATCTTGCCCAATAACAACATGCCGATCAACTCAAATACTTAAAACACAAAACACGGCATAGACACCCCACGCACACACCTTGCTTATAGAAAAATCCATTCATGGAGGCCTCAACCTTGGACTTAACAAACTCTTTGACAAACATTTAGCCTCCCTACGCATACACTTTGCTTAAAGCAAAGTAGTGGACGTAAAGAGGTCAAGACTCAGACACAAAACTACACAAGTTATTCACCTACCTCACCACACATTTTGCAGGGCAAAATGTGGATGAGGTATTCGATCACTCCACGGACACAAGACAAATAAAATGAAAGACACTATACACAAATAAAGACATAAAAAAACTACTACACAAACAGGAGGACATAATTAAGCAGAAGGATCAGAAGCTGACCCCAATTTAAGGTGGCGGGCAATGCTGTTGAGAGTAGCTTGCATGGTCAGTTGCCCATTCCACAGCTCCTTGAGAAACTCCTCAGTCTTGCCCAGCTACTCCAAGACTTCCTTCAGCTAGGTAGAAGGAGATTCAACCTCCTCCTCATCATTTTCTTCCTCCTTATCAATCACTGTCTTCTTCGGCCGCAAGCGTGCTGATGTTGGTTGATCCTTCTCATGCGCCTCCAACAGACGCCATCTTTTTCCATGCTTCACCACCTCTTTCATCTTGCTCAACCTCTCGTCATGAAGTTTCTATCCCTCGATGTAAGCCGTAACAATGTGCCCACACGAGTACTTCTGCCCCGCCTTACCCATCAACGCTCTCAACTGCTCCATCAAGAAGGCTGCAAAATTCAACCTCTTCCTTGTCAACATACAGAATAGTATGTAGACGTCCTTATTGGCCAGCGAGTTCCCACTATCCCCCTTGCCAAACATGTTGTAGGCAAGGATCCTATGGGCAATGCGGAGGGCTGGCATCTTTAGGTCGGACATCTTATTATCTCCAGACTTGAACTTTGTTCCCACGCTGACCTCCTTCCACATCCGGATCCATTCCTCCTTGAGCAGGCCCACTGGAACATTCTTTCATGCCTTCCTAAACTCCGGCTTCTGCAACTACATTATCGTTGCGAATCCCAGAATCTGGTTCAAGTCATTCAACCCAGCCATAAATGGCTGCCCATTCAACACGAACTCGATTGACGTTGAGTTCCTTTATCAATCTAGCAAAAACTCCATAGATCCATACACCTCTCTCACCAATTCCTCATAGATGTGGCAGGGTAGAGTCAAAAATCTTCCCCAGCCACACCACTCGTACAAGGCTCTTACTTCCATTGCAATGCCCAGGGAGTCCAGGTCATCAAAATCAGGGTTTAGGGTTTAGGTTGCCCAGGGAACCCTGAACTTGTTCTTTTGATACAAGTTGAGGTTGCCTGGAAGTCGTCCTAGAACAATATAGTTACACCGGTCAGCATACTACGGATCTAGATTGTCTTGGGCAAGAGCAAAATGTTCATCAGGGAAAGTCTCCTTGATCGGCTCGATTTCTTCTTGTTGGATGATGCGACTCAGATGATCAGCCACTAAATTCTGAGCCCCATCCTTGTCCTTGATTTCAACAATGAATTCCTGAAGTTGCAGAATCCACCTTATCAATCTGGGTTTGGTCTCCTTCTTGGCCATGAGGAACTTCAGGGTGCAGTGGTCAATGTAAACTATGGTCTTGCCCCCGAGCAGGTATGATCAAAGTTTTTCGAAGGCAAACACCACAGCTAGTAGCTAATTTTCTGTAGTGGGTTAATTGCATTGGGCAGGATTGAGAGTTCTAGATGCATAGTATATGACATGATTCACTTTCCCTCTCTTCTACCCAAGAACAGCTCCCACTGCATAGTCACTTGCATCGTACATCATCTCAAATGGCATTTTCCAATCCGGTGGCTGAATGATAGGTGCTAATACCAAGATCTCCTTTAGTGTATGGAATGCCTTCTTGCAGTCTTCATCGAAATTCCACTCCACTTCTCCTTGTAATAGCCTGGTCATGGGTTGCGTGATCTTAACAAAGTCTTTGACAAACCTCCTATAAAATCCTGCGTGTCCAAGGAAACCATGCAGCTGCTTCACGTTGCTCGGGTAGGGAAACTTGGCTATGATATCTATCTTGGCCTTGTCGACCTCTATCCCTCATTCTGATATGACATGCCCAAGGACTATGCCCTCCTTGACCATGAAGTGGCACTTCTCATAGTTGAGTACCAAACTCTTATCCACACATCTTTTTAGCACCATTTCCAGGTTGCTTAAGCACTTGTCAAAATCTGATCCATAGATAGTAAAGTCGTCCATGAACACTTCTATGCATGTTTCAAGAAAATCTAAGAATATGCTCATCATACATCTTTGGGATGTACTAGGGATGTTGCATAGACCAAAAGGCATCCTTCTATACATCGAATGTACCGAATGGGCAAGTGAAGGTGGTCTTCCCCTGGTCTTCCTTCGTAACCCAGATCTACATATAGCCCGAGTAACCATCGAGAAAATAGAAGTACTTGTTGCCCGCTAGCCTTTCGAGCATCTCATCAATGAAGGGTAATGGAAAATGATCCTTCTTGGTCTTCTGATTCAACTTCATGTAATCAATGCATACTCGCGATCGTGTTTGTAACCTCGTGGCCACCATCTCCCTCTGCTCGTTCTCTACCACTTGAATACCGGACTTCTTGGGCACGACATGCACTGGACTGACCCATCTACTGTCAGAAACCGGGTAGATAATCCCCAGGTCCAATAGCTTCAAAATTTCTTTAATCATTACCTCCTTCATTGCTGGGTTCAACCTTCTTTGAGGATCTCTAATGGGCACGGCATCCTCCTCGAGTAAGATGTGATGTCTGCACACAGTAGGGTTAATACACCTTATATCGGCCAATGTCCATCCAATGGCCAGCTTGTACTCCACCAAGACTTATTTCACCCATTCTTCTTCCTCAATTGACAACTCAGCACTTATGATTACTGGTAGCGTCTCGTTTTCTCCCAAGTAAATGTATTTCAAGTGGCTAGGTAATGCCTTCAATTCCAACTTGGGTGCTTTCTCTATCGATGGCATCAACATGTCTTCTTGTTTCAATGTGAGAATCACCAAGGGTTCTACATCCGATCTCAGGTAATGCACTGCTTCAATCAACTCAACGGATCCATCTTGGGCAACAACCTCCTTTAGGCCAATTTGAAGAACTACATCCAGCCTATCTTCAATTGTTATTTGTGGCCAGAGCTCATCCACCATCTGATCAATATGGTCAATGCTATGCACCAGTTCCGTGTCACTAGGTTGTTTCATTGAGTTGTAAATGTCAAATGACACTACTTCTCCTTCGAACTCACATGTTAGCTTCCCTGCATCGCAGTTTATTCTTGTGCGAGCGGTCTTCAAGAATGGTCTTCCCAATAACATAACTGGTTCCTTGTGCGACAATCTCCCCATGTCCAGAATATAGAAATCCGCTGGAAAAATTAGGTCCCTTACCCTGACCAAGACGTCCTCTAGAATCCCTTCAGGCCATACAATCGATCTATCCGCTAGTTGAATAGCCACCCTTGTAGGTTTGAGTGGCCCCATCCTGAGATCATCATTCATTGATTTGGGCATGACGTTAATCGATGCTCCAAGATCCAGCATAGCCTTTTCAATTTTCATACCTCCAATGATGCAGAAAATATAGAATATCCTTGCATCAGTGCACTTGGTCGGCATGGGGGTGTCTTGCAGCACTGCAGATACATTCTCACTCACTGGAAACCTTGCATTGTCTGTGTACTTGATCTTTCTTGTGCATAGTTCCTTCAAAAACTTGGCACACATGGGCATAGACCTTAAGGCGGTCAGGAGTGGTATGTTGACCTCGACCTTTTGAAACATTTTGGTCAGTTCCTTCATTTCCTGTGCTTCCTTATCCTTTGCAAATCAACTTGGATAAGGAGCCTTTGGCTCATAAGGTTTTAACTTAGTCGCATTCTCAACCTCTTTCGTTGCTTTCGCTCTGATTTCAGCAGCGTTGAGCTCAACCTTCCTTCTTATGTCTGCCGTTTCCCTTTTAACTTGTGCCCTTTTTTCAACTGATAATTCTTGCCATAACTCTTCAACATCACCTGAACCCATGGGTGTTTCTTCATACTTTTCTGGTTCCGCCTCATCCTCTTGTTCAATATCAGTATCGTGCCCAAGAGACTGTTATTTCCCAGATGCGGCGTCTTGAGGTACATAGTGGTTAGGCACTCTTACTTCAGGCAACTTGGCTCTACTATGCAATGTAATACCATTCACTTGAGCCTTCTTTTATCTCAACTTGAGATGGTAGTTCTCCCTTCCCTCCACTTAGCATTGACTTAATCTGAGAGATTGATTCTACCAAATGGCTCAACTTTCCCGTAATATCTCTCATACCTCCCCTCGTCTCCATACGAAAACTGTCTAACTCTTGATACCCCTTCCTTTGTTAAGCTGCAAGTCTCTCCACTTCACTCCTCAGGGTAT
The DNA here is from genome assembly GCA_029490685.1 of Schizonepeta tenuifolia. NCBI lineage: Eukaryota > Viridiplantae > Streptophyta > Magnoliopsida > Lamiales > Lamiaceae > Schizonepeta > Schizonepeta tenuifolia. The sequence goes on from CM055955.1 coordinate 104,965,919, forward strand.
CTCTTGGTTGATCTCTATTATGTGGGGGTACATATGGTTGCTGTGGTAGTTGCCCTTGTTAAGGTGCGTTCAGGTAATTGTTGTTTCCATATCTCAGATTGTCATTGGGCCTCCAAGGTCCATTGTTGAAATTCCTTCGCTGCCCAACATCTCCTTGCTGGTACGGTTTCCCCACGGTATTAACTTCTTCATCGTCGTACAATGATGGGCACCTATCAATAGGATGAGTGTTAGCAGCACAAAGTTCTCACTTCATAACTCTCTTCCTCAGGATCTGGCCAGGATTCTCATTCCCAATAGCATTATTCTTGTTCTGGTTCATCATCTCCTTCATCATAGATACCAGGATATCAAATTTGGAATCACTGCTGGTCGGTTCATGCGTCCTAGGCACGATGGTCTCATCTTGGTTTCTCTTCCTGTCTGCCATCTCAACAATAATTTGAATATTTCACTGGGTGGTTTATTGATAACGTTGCCTCTACAGGCTGCTCGATCTAGTCTCGCTGCCTCAGCCCATTCATGAAGGCATTAATCAAATCTTTGTCACCCAAACCATGTTGAAGACACCTTGCAATCTGCTTCTTGTACCTAGAGTGGTAGTCATAGATAGATTCTCCATTGCCCATCTTTATATTCTGAGTTGCAGCTCTAGTGTTCTGGATCCAGGCAAAGGGATAGTATTACTCAAGAAACTTCTGCTATATTTGTTGCCAAGATGTGACGCTGCCCTGAAGTAGTTGGTACAACCTATCCCTTACTCCATCTTGTAGCAAAAATGGGAACATCAGGAGGCAAATATATTCCCTCAGTGTGTTTTCTGCAGCGGTGGTGTGCACAGTACGCATTGCCATCTTGAAGTCTTGTTAGTGGTGTTGAAGATCCTCTCTAGGAAAATCACTAAACTTGGGCAAGATCTGGGGCAAGATCTGTATCAGAGAATGTTTCAGCTCCCATGTTTCAACTTAAACGCTGGGTTCAAGTTGACATCTGTTGGAAACATGATTTCCTTCAGAGTCTTCTCAGGATCAGCTTTTTGTTGCTGCTGCATTTCTTTTTCTTCAGACTGTTCGCAATTTGAATTTTGTGGTAGTGACCTTTCCTCGCTACTCGCTCGTTCCTCCTCTCGTGCTCATTTCTCAGCTTCTCTCTTCAGTTTCTTTTGCTCCTTGATGTACTTCTTCGGTTCAGGATGATACTTCAATTCATCATCAATCCAAACAGGGTCGGAGCTAAACATGCACAGGGTCTCTCCCTCAAGAGACAGTTACAAAATCATCTCCCAGGCAACGGCGCCAATTTTCACGAGGCTGTCGTTTGCTCTCTCAAAATGAATTTGTAGCCTATCCTCACAGCTATATAGTTAGCAAGTAAGTATAGGGTCTATCCACAAGGAGTTGATTGTCACTATCTCTTGAAACCTCCTCCACCTATAAAGAAAGGTTGGTTTTGCTATCTCGATCACCAAGGCTCTCTTGCCCAATTCGAGAACTTATATAAATACGAAAAAGGAAAATAGATAACTTGATCAATAATAAAAACGACTTGATCTGAACTAAGACATTGTTAAGTGAAAACCCTAACTTGGTCATTGGTGCAAATATATTCATCACACGCATGCATCGTTAGTTATAGGAATTGAATGCCTCGATCCCTTTTTACTCGTCATGCTCTCAAGAAACCCTTCGCTTACCTATCCTTGCTTAGTTGGCGACGCACCGCTGGCTCCCTAACTTGGGCAATACCTCTGTCGGAGTCATCGTTCAGTTTCTTGCCAAGGAACATTAATCACTAGAAAGACCCAACAAGGAATCATCACGTCGTGCCCAAAAAGGGTAGACACCTTTCTCTAATATTAATCGATCTTAATTGGGATAAGTTATGGAAAATACTCCTACCTCCCAATTGATTGGTGATCTAATATGTGCTTAGTGATTAATGGCCTATTAATCTCTTAATCGTATTATATCATATTAGAACAAGTTCATTAACATATCAGGAAAACACATGCATACAATTATCTAGCGTGAATTAGACCTCTCAAGCATGAGTAATCACCTAACTATCTTGCCCAGATCAAGTATTAAAACTTAGCTAGACATGAAAGTAAAAATATGAATACAATAAATAGAGGAACTCATAAGAAGAACTATATTAAAACTTACAAAGTACGTAAAGCAAATCCGGCCAAAATTGCTGATGGAAAATAGTACGAATTAAATACAAATAAACTTTCCCGTATGACTTGTTTTTCTCCTCACAATCGCTCAAGTAATAACAGGGAAAGAAAGTAATAATGACGGCGTAATTCGTAGCAGCTAGGCTTCAATATATATAGGCAAGCACTTAGGGTTTGGGCCCCTGGTCCTTAACATGGAAGGAATCCACGAGCTACCTTGATATGCAAGTAATATTTGATAAGCACGACCCCAACATGGCAAGTCACGTCTATCTCCAAGAGATCCTTTGTGGATCCTAAATCTAGTCGGATAAGGAAAGATATTTAAATTAGATCATCTTTTCCTTATCCTTCTAAACCTAGGAGAGAAACTCGCCAGCTGACCAAAGCCCTCCGCGTATCTTTACCAATGACGCTCTGCCTGACCTGCTTCTAGAAATGAGGCTTTCTATCCTTGTATTGCCCAGTTTCCACCTGCAAGGCAACAGACCACCTCCTGCGCAGAATATGTCCTCCAAGACACTAAAACTAAACAAAACACACACAGAGACTCGATCTAAACTACCTAAAAAGACTCTAAAAAGACACAAAATATGGACTCATCACTCACCACGACTCTTTCTCTGCATTGAAAATCTCTCTACTTTGTCTCCAACTTCACCGAATAAAACAAGGAATCTAGAAATCAATTTTTCAGATTAAAATTCCGAGAAACGAAGAAAAAATCGGAATTCACTATTCATATTAGGGTTTTCTAGACCTTAAACTGAATTTTCTCTCGGACGATTTCTGACGACTCTCAAACCTATGTAAAAGCTTCTAGAATTATTTTTAGACTCAAAAGACACTAATTAGATGAAATTCGGGAAAGTTCGAAAAATAGCAAAAACTCGAGAAAAGTTACTATTTTATCAAAAAATGAAACTTCTCAGAATCTTCCGAAATTCACACTCACACTCAAACTCAAACTCACGTAAAGTCACTCAAGAGCAATTTGGTAACTTTACAAGAAAATTACTTTTCTCGGAAATTTTTATCACACAAGGGCAATTAATTATGGCACATAAACTTATTTAAGACGAATTAACGACTTATAAAAGATTAGGGTATTACAACCTCACCCCCTTAAAATAAATTTCGTCCCGGAATTTACTAACTTTGTGTAAAGAGCTCGAGAAACCTTTCTTTCATCTTATCCTCGAGTTCCCAGGTAGCTTCTTCAAGATCGCGGTGTCACCACCTAATCTTAATTAAGGGAATTAATTTCGTTCTAAGCTGCTGGATTTTATGATCTAGAATTTTCTCGGCTCTTTCCTCATAACTCAAGTCGGGTTTAAGAGTTACATCTTCTTGGTGAATTACGTGCTTTGAATCGAACACGTATCCGAAACTCGACGGAAAAGCTAACCTATACGATACGACTCCAATCCTTTCTAGGATTTCGTACGGTCCTATAAATCTAGGCTTTAGCTTTCTTTTAACTCCAAATCGATGTACTCCTCTCGAATGAGATATTTTCAAAAAGACTTTACTTCCTATTTCGAACTCTATTTCTGATCTTTGATTGTCGGCATATGACTTCTGCTGACTCTGAGCTTGCTTGATCTTCTCACGAATTTGACGGATAGATCGAAGATCTACACTTCTTTCAATAAAGGGCTTCATACGGGGCCATTCTAATTGTATTATGATAACTGTTGTTGTAAGCAACTCGACTAAAGGCAAAATTTTCTCCCAATTTTCTCCTTTATCTAGCACCACGGCTCTCAACATATCTTCCAAATTTTGGATCTGTTTGAGGGTGGTAAGCTGTACTGAACTGCAACTTCATTCCTAGCTCTTTCTGAAAACTTTCCCAAAAACGGGCGGTAAACTTAAAAACTCGATCAGAAGTGATCGTCTTAGGGACTTCATGCAATCTCACAATCTCGTTTACATATATCTGAGCCAACTTATCTGATCCATGGGAGATAAGAATAGGTATGAAATGAGTAGACTTCATCAATCGATCCACAATCACACATATGGATGTATTTCCCTTCTTGGTTTTTGGCAAACCTATCACAAAATCCTTATTAATGTCATCTCATTTCCACGATGGAACTGGTAACAGTTGGAGAGTTCCAAAAGGTCTTTGATGTAAGGACTTCACTTGCTGGCATGCGAAACATCTTTCCACATACATAGCCACATCTTTATTCATTCCTGCCCGCCAGAATTGCTACTTCTAATCCTTGAACATCTTCGTACTGCTGGGATGGGCGGCATACGGGGTGGGTTTCATGGGCTTTACTCATGATCTCATTCTTTAGCTCTTCGTCATCTGGTACACAGAGTCTACCACGGAACAACAAAGCATTGTCGTTTGACTCTTTGAAATCTTCAACTCCTTCTTTTCTGACTTTAAACCTGAAGTTTTCCAACTTCTCGTCTTTTCTTTGGCCATCTACGATACGGGTTCTCAGATTTGGCTCCACTACTAGAGATGCAACAACTTGTTCCATCGACATTAGGGGTTTAATTACTTCGATTCTCATCATTCCAAATTCTTCAATCAACTTCTTCTCATCAGATAGGAGAAATCCTAACTCCAAATTCTCCTTTCTGCTCAACATATCCGCTACATAATTGGCCTTTCCGAGGTGATAGGAAATTTTGCAATTGTAATATTTCACCAATTCAAGCCATCGCCTTTGTCTCATGTTCAACTCCTTCTTCTCGAAGAAATACTTCAGACTTTTGTGATCCTAATAGATTTCGCACTTGGCTCCATAAAGATGATGTCTCCAAATTTTGAGAGCATGTACTACTGCTGCCAAACTCCAAGTCGTGCGTCGGATACTTCTTCTCGTGAGGTTTAAGTTGTCTTGAATCATATGCTATCACATTTCTTACTTGCATCAACACACATCCTAAACCTTTAGATGATGCGTTTGTAAAAATGACGTAGTCCTTTCCGGCCTCAGGAAGGGCTAACACTGGGGCCGTCGTCAATCTTGACTTGAGCTCTTGGAAACTTTGTTCACATTCTTCTGTCCATCTAAACTTGGATTCCTTCTTTAACAGACTCGTCATCGGCTTTGCTATCGTGGAAAATCCTTTTATGAATCACCGGTAGTAACCTGCCAATCCAAAGAAACTACGAACTTCATGAACTGATGTTGGTGATTTCCACTCCTGAACTGCTTGCACTTTGGCTGAGTCCATCTTGATTCCTTCGGACAAAACAACATGTCCTAAAAAATTCACTTCCTTTAGCCAGAATTCACACTTACTGAATTTATCATACAACTTCTCTGACCATAGTTTTTCTAACACGATTCTGAGATGCTTTTCGTGCTCTGCTTCATCTTTTGAATACACCAAGATATCATCTCTGAATACTACCATGAATTTATCCAAGAATTCATGAAAGACTCGGTTCATTAGATCCATAAATACGGCAAGGGCATTTGTCAAACCGAAGGGCATCACAATGAATTTGTAATGTCCATATCTTGTTCTGAATGCAGTTTTTGGAACATCTTCTTTCCTGATCTTCAGCTGATGATATCCAGATCTTAAATCAATTTTGGAGAAAACACTGACTCCTTTCAACTGGTCAAAAAGATCATCTATCCTTAGCAAATGATACTTGTTCTTGAGTGTAAACTTATTGAACTCTCTGTAATCAATGCACATGCTCAGACTACCATCCTTCTTCTTTACGAATAGAATCGGTGCTCCCCAAGGGGAAACACTTGGTCTAATAAAACCCAAATCTAACAACTCTTGCAACTGAATCTTTAACTCTTGGAGTTCTTTTGGGGCCATCCTATATGGGGCTTTAGAAATCGGGGCTGATCCGAGTTTAAGATCAATCGTAAACTCCAATTGCATATCGGGAGGTAATCCTGGCAAAACTTCTGGAAAAACGTCCTTATATTCTCTTACTACTGCTACATCATCAATACTCAGCTCTTGCTCTTCTTTCTTATTTAGGTAAATCAGATATACTTGCGTATTCTTTTTCCTCATCAACTTCTTTGCTTTTCATAGCCGAAATAATTGGCATACTGTTCTTTTCTCTTCTTTTAACTACATGCACTATGGTCGGCTTTTTTCCAGGAGGTTGAAACGTAATCTGTCACTGGTCGCATTGGATCGTCGCAATGTTTTTGGTTAACCAATCCATTCCCAAGATTATATCCACATCCCACATCTGGATTAGATTTAGGGATTTCGCGGATAACGTACGATTTTCGAACTTGAATTCTACATTCAAACAAACACACGACACTAACGCAGATCTACCTAAAAGGGTTGAGACTCTAAGCTCCTGGTTTGACTCTTCTACATCTAAGCCAAGGGCACTAACTATAAACGAATGCGATGCACTTATATCAAACAAAACGATAATGGGCACACCTTTAAGCTCTCCCATACCTATGAGATTTCCTTGGTCTTTGACTCCAGCTTTCTGCTCAATTGCGAAAACCCTTTGGTAGTGCAGCGGCTCCTACTGCGGGGGCTGCTGTTTTTGTAGTTGTGGCTTGTGCTGACCCTGGGGTTGCTTTGGATGCAGGGCTCCATGTATAGCAACCAGGTTGCCCACAAGTATAACAGACGTTGCTTCCTACCTTGCAGATGCCTTGATGCATCCTACTGCATTTCGAACACGGGGGGAGGTCTAAGGGTCTGAAAGATGCTCTACTACTGTTGTCCTCTTCCTTGCCACGGTTTCTTGCTCGGATGGTTTCCACCATTCCATATTCCTTTTATTTTCGCGTTTAAGCCGTGCTGGGAAGATTGAAGGGTAACAATTGTTGTCATCTGGTTTTGATATTGAGGGGTCGCTGAAGAAAGTGATCCTTTCTCTGGCTGCATTGCCAACTCTATGTCGAGGGCTCGGTTAAGGGCTTCTCCATAAGTCAGACCGCTCTGACTTGCAAGAACTATGCGAATGTCTTGCCTTAAACCTGCTCGGAATAGCTCACACATCTTCTCGTCGGTATCTACTTTGTTGGGCAAAAAACGAGCTAATTCACAAAATTCTCGGTTGTATTATGCTACAGTCTTCTTTCCTTGTCTCAGGTTCGTGAATTCATTTGCTTTCTGCTTCCGATAGCTTCTCGGCACGTACTTCTCATAAAAAGCTTCCTTGAATTGCTCCCATGTCACATTCTCGCATTCTTTGGGAGTATATGTCCTCTATCGGGCTTTCCACCAGTAGTCGGCGGAACCTTTGAGTTGGTACGTCATGCATTCGAGACGCTCATGATCTCCACAACGTAGAAAATGAAAAATTCGCTCCAAAGAACGAATCTAGTCCTCAGCTTATTCAAGACTGTCTTTACCATCTAAAGTTGGTGGATTTTGTCGAAGAAAAAGCTCTTCGATTCGACGTTCGTTTTGAAGAGGCAGGGTCTGATCCCGTCACTCTTCTTCATCGTTTTGCTCGGCTCTCTCGTTTCTTCTTCTTGCAGGCATTATAAAAGAAATGCTAAAAATTAGAAAATTTTAGCTCACTTACTCGGAAATTTTCTCGACTTTCGAACACTTCTCCTCCTAAGAGGAAACATAATTCTCGATCGATACTTATCGCACAATTAGGAAAGAATTTCTCTCAGGAAAAGCATTCAAATTGCAATTAAAAATAATTCTCAACTCGTCTTACCACAATCAATCAAGTAATGACATGTCTCAATAATATAATCAAATACACACAATCATTCAAGCAATTGCATGCATATACAATCATTTCATCAATTTCAACTCATCATAAAACATCATGCTTAACAATTTCTTATATACTTAATCGAACACAGTATATATAATCGCTCAGAATTTCACATCTCAATTAATCTGGAAAGCACTTCATTTTTAATAACTCGACTCTTCTACTCATATCTCTAAGACAGATAATTCTTAAAATACTTGAGGGACTCAAAGTTGATTTTAACAACCTAACGGCTTCCTTTTATATCATCGGAATGATGGTCTTTTTTGAGGACTTATACCAAAATAAGGGATAAATATTCACATTAGAAAAATTCCCTACACATCTACAAGACGTTCTACATCTCAAGAACGCACTAGACACGAGATACTACTTCGCGTCCGGCTCTACCAACTAACTATGCATCAAGTCATATAATTTACATCACAACAGAAAATAAAAAGAGTTCAACTGTCAACAAAAATGTAAATATTGTTTGGGATTCCACAACTTTCTAGAACTAGACCTAAGCGTGAGGGTCGTCACCGCTTGGGTCGTCGTCACTACGCTGCTCCTCGAGGTCCTCATCTGGAGCCTCCTCGGGATCCTCCTCTTCCACCTCGCCACCTTGACCCTCTGCTGCTGCTAGCGACTCTAACAAGTCATCGTAGATGTGTCCAGGAACTTCCCACGCGTTGGCGATATCTCCGGTTTGCTCGTCCTCAAAGCGGGCAGACGAGCCCGTATTTTATGCTCTTGTCATGTGTGTTTTAGGTCTAGATCGGTCTATTTTAGTGTTTTTTGTTTTTGTTTTGTGTTTGGGAGGACCCTTGAGTTGGCAGGGCAAGGAAAGGCAGGAACTAGGTAAGTCTGGAGCCAAAACATGCAAAAAAAGTGAGAACTGGTGATACGATTCAATGACCATAGTAGCCGTGTGATGAACCCATATTTGTGTCCATCTTTTCTTGTATTTTTCTTGTATTTTTAGTCTTTATCGAGTCAAAGTGTGTCTAGGAGGACACAAAGTCGAGAGATGGTGTGCAGAGAAGAACAGGTGGGATCTTGGGCAAATTCGGTGGAAAATCTATTGTCGAGATGCTAAGATGGCAATATGATGCAAATGGGCATAGGGCTGGAAGCATGTAGCTGGGCAACAACATTCTATTCAATCTACAAGTCAGGAAGTACCTCCCCATATCCTTGAAGCCAACAGACAGAGTACCCGAGGAGCTAGGATCTTGGTCAACACGTCTACAGCTGGTTGGACTCCTTAGAAACAGTAGCTACAATAGAAGCCATTAAACGAAGCCCCGGAAGTAAGAGTTAAAATCTCATATCCGAATAAATAACTAGAACAAGGATTCTAAGTCGACTACTTTACCGATCTACTCCGAGGTGTTACCGCCTTTCCGCAGCTGCCTAAGAAGGGCGAGGTTAGACGCTATTCTCACTGCCTTTACGAAACCCCGGGCTTTAGCAACAAGGGTTAGTTTATTCACAGCTCGTTTATCGAGAGGAAGCAATACAGGATGCAAATATCGAAGGCAAGAAGTGAGTCAGACCAGCAGCAGATTTCTTTTCCTTCAAGGAAGAGGATAAGGATCGAATATTTCTTTCCTTATCCTAGTCGAACCTAATCAAAGAAGATATCTACTGAGCAAGGAAAGTAAAATCGTGGCTGCATGGATGAGAGAGAAGGGCGGATATGCATGGAAGAGACTTTTTCCAACAAGGGAACTTTCTAAACCCTAATTCCCATCGCCTATATATATGACCGACTTCACAATGTAATGTGTGCCGTTTTTATTCGAGTTTCATAGTTTAGTTTTGCATTCTAAGTTTGAGAGGAAGTGAGGAAGAAACAAGTCCTATGCGGAATTTACTTTTATGTTTATGTTTTCTGTATTAGTTTAGTTGTTGGCCTGAAGCCAAGACTTCGTTGCTGACTTACGTTTTGAGCAGCAACCCCCTTTTCCAGTTTATGTTAAGTATAATTTCCCTTATGAGTTTTGTGTTCTTATTTAATATTATGTCTAGCTAAATTTATTGTTTAGGTTAGATGTAGATGATGTGATCATAAATTACTCGTCCTAAACTCGTGAGGTCAAATTGTGTGAGTTTGTTATTTGATTTTATTCCTGAAACACTTAGGATTAATTCTAGACTTAATTGATATTGACATATGCTTGATCACCATCTAGATATTGATATTAAGTCATTAACAGGAATTGGAATTTAACTCGAGAGTGTCTTTCGTGCCCAAGAAGTTAAAGAGTGTTGGAGAGCAGTCGGTATTGACCTACCCCTTGGCTGTCTTGGGTCTGTTTATTCCTAATACCTCTTGGGCAGCATCGTTACTGAAGTGTCTTCTTGACTTTGTTGATCAAGAGAGCAGATCTTGCCTTCTGGTCAAGATTTGTAAAATTGGATAGACATAGGCTAGGTGTGTTTATATCGTGACTTCGTGACCTTTAGGGTATAAACTAATCTTTGTCTTAAACCAATCTTTGTCTTAAACCAAGTAATGAGATCAAGTAATTGAATATCTTGGCACCAATGAACGAGTAACGAGCAATCGAGATCATTGATTCAAAATCCAAACCAAACTTCTTTGTTATTTGATATTTTACTTGTTGAGTTACAGGATATTGAGATACATCTAGACCAAAACATCTTTTGTTGAGAACTACCTGAAGAGCAGATCTATGCCAAGTCCCTGGGGTTCGACCCCACTTGCCATTAACTACTACCTTGTTGGGCAAGAGGTGTTTTATAAATTTATTTGTGCGAAGAGTGTAACGACAACGCTTTGTCAAATTGGCGCCATTGTCGGGGACTTGGTATTAAGCTAGTGTGCTCTTCTAGCTTGAGTTGAGCGCAGTTTATGCCCAAGCCACATCTATGGAGTGACGGAGATCCACAAGATCACGGTGCATGCCCAAAGGTGATAGCTAGGAGAAATCACGCAGAACTATGAAAGAAGAAGAAAGATATGGAGAAAGGCATCAACGAACCTTCAGAGTTGCCGAGCTTTGCAAAAGATCAGGATATTGAGCAAGAAGATGATTCTTGCCCAATAGCGAGTACAGATAGTGAGAAGTCAACATCCAGTTCAGAAGCAGAGACATCAACAAGCATGGTGGGACAACAAGGGAAAACCATTCGTCAGATTATTTTCCCTTACGACAAGGGAATCAGACCTTCAAGTATCCAGTTGCCCACCATCAATGGCAACTGGAAGCTTAAACATTCGCTGATACAAATACTGCTCAAGTTCAACGATCATCCCGGAGAAGACCCTCAGACCCATCTTCAAGACTGTGAGATGGCGATCAGCACTATAAGGAACAATACCCCTCCTGCCCGAGATGCTGCTAGAATACAAGTTGCTGCCCAAGATACATTTCCAGACTGCGTAAGGTTACTCACGTTCTCATTCTCACTACTTGACGGAGCACGTGAGTGGCTTTACACCTTGCCAGAGGAAAGCATCGACACCTGGAAAAAGCAGCAGGCTTTCCTTGACAAGTACATACCCGTTGGCCAGATACAAAGTGGAAGGAATGCCATTTCCTCGATCAAAATGGGTGGAAGTGAGTCGTTGTATGAATATTATGAAAGGTTCAAGAAGTTGATAGCAAGATGTCCTCAACATCGAATCGAGGACATTGATTTGATCGAGCATTTCTTAAAAGGATTAAGGGCATCTGAGAGGAAGTGGATCATTGCAGCTTGTGGGAGAGCAATAGTCGATCAATCGCCAGCTGAAGTGTTCAAGAAAATAGCTAGCTATGGCTGATCAATCACGAAATGAAGATGATATCCCAAGAGGGGGGGTATGATGGCAGCAAGGGAAATTCTGATAACTTAGTCAACACCATGAAAGACTTCATGGCCAAGATGAGTGGTCAAATGGAGAACTTGAAAAAGAAGGTTGATGGCAAGGAAGTTCACATAGCTGTGAAGAAATGCGAGGTGTGTCAGGTAAGATGCCATATTACCTCGGAATGTCCCAGTTGGTTCGTGGAAGAAGGAGAGGAGGTGAAGGCTATAGGTCAGAACCAGCAAGGTGGTGGGCAACAAAGGTTCCAGTATGGCAATAACAGCAACTATGGCAACAACTACGGCTATAGGCAGAATCAGCACGAGAACTTGAGGTATGGCAACAACCACTATCAAATGCCTCCTGCCCACCAATAGGCTTGTCAACGGGTGGGCTTTACCTGGACCGGAACCTGAAAAAAAATCTTATGGTTCCGATTTTAGAACCACCCGTTACTCACATTACCCGGACCGACCCAGACCGTGAATTTACAATTTGAATGGTCCGGTTCGGGTCATAACCCATGGATAATAATAGAACCGGCTGAACCGCATATTCAAAACTAAAATTCTAAAAGGAATCAAAAGAAGAATACGACTTACAGAATACAGAGAAAACATTGGCAAAACCCTCGATCCCAAATTCCCAATTCTCAACCCAACCAAAAATTGCTACAACCATTCGCCGCCTCCCGTCGTCACTCGCCGCCGTGGAATACTGGAGTTACTGGAGCTGCTCGCAAACCACCGCTACTGCATTAGCCGCCGACGAAAGTGAGATATTTGGCTTGATTGGTGAGTTATTCGATTTTGCAAAAGTTTATAATCAAAATCTATGTTGCTGATCATGGGCTCGCATTAAAATTTTTTCTCATCATGGGCTTTTCTCATTGTGGGGTTAAATTGCCGATTCTTTACTATTTTATGTTGGAATTCCGCAATTATGCGAATTTTGTAAGAATAAGAATGGTTTCTGGTGAATTTTGCAAAGTTTGGTGATTATGCGAATCTGTGTGATGGTATTTTCTTTGGTAGCTTTCGGATTAGATCTTTCTACATTTTTCAATTGTGTAGGAAATAGATCTTGTAGAATGGGGATTTTACGTTTATGCAAATTCTCTATGCGATTCATGATAATAGAAGAGTCACCGCGTTGTCGTGTTGGAAATTGGAGCTTTCACCTTGTTAATTGGATTTTTTATTTGTTTCTGGATTAATTGGTATTTACGCTGTGGAAAATGAACCAAATGTGTTTACCTTTTCTGTTTTTTTTTCACATGCAAAACTGAAAATATAAAATTAAGCTAGATGGTATACATGCAGACAATTAATATTGATTAGCTACAATTGAGTTAATGGACTCGTGCAACAAGGTTTATCTGTTTGCCTTCTTCAATTTGATCCAAATTAGGAAATTTCTTGTATGTTGTGATATTGCTGCATATATTGAATAATTTGATATATTTTCTGATTTGGTGATCTGCATATTGTATATTGATTGTTTATGCATTGTTATTTTGTTGGATTTGCTAGTAAAATGTCTCAAAGAAGTGAAAGTTCTCAACCTATAGATCCTATGGAAACTCCTATACAACCTGTTGTTAATCAAGAAGGTCTAGCAGAGAGTCTCGGTACAACAACAACATCGAAGAAATCTAGTGGCACAAAAAGAAAACCTTCAGTTGTTTGGCAGCATTTCACTAAAATTGAAATAAGTCCTGGTGTGTTTGAAGATGCAAATTGCAATTATTGTAAAAAGAAGATGAATTGGAAAAGCAACACGGGGACGTCTAGTCTAGGAAAGCACCTTAGAGGCCCTTGCCCTAAGTTCACTCTTAAAGATTCTTCTACAAGTTGTCATCGAAGTCCTAGAAGTGAATATAAGTTTGATCAGCTGAAAAGTAGAAGGGATTTGGCGGTAGCATGTATTAAACACAATTACCCATTCAATATGGGTGAACATGACTACTTTGAAGCATTTTTGAATGGTTTGAATCCTGATTTTAAGTTACCCTCCAGGAATACAATTAGGGCTGATGTGATTAGTGTCTTTGAGGAAGAAAAGGTAAAAATCTACAGTTTATTAGATAAGCTTAGCTGCAAAGTTTCTTTGACTACAGATATTTGGACTTCAGATCATTCTAACAAAGCTTATTGTTGTGTGAGTGCTCATTTCATTGACAAGTCTTGGGAATTGCATAAAAAAATCATTGCATTCAAATTACTTGAGTATCCACACGATGGAGATAGGTTGTTTAACTTTATGAAGGACAGGATTCTTGAGTGGAATTTAGATAAGAAGGTGAGTTCAGTTGTTGTTGACAATGCTAGTGCTAATGCTGTTATGATTCATAAACTTAGGAGGTGGCTTGTTTCTGGTTCATCGCTTCCTTTGTCAGGAGATTTATTGCATGTGCGATGTAGTGCACACATCTTGAACTTGATTGTACAGGATGGGCTTGTGGAAGTTAGAAATTTCTTGGATGATATTCGTAAAACGGTGAGATATTTGGAGAGAACTCCATCTGCAATGCAGAAGTTTGAAATAGCCAAGCAACAATGCAAGCTCCAAGATAGAAAGGCAGTGGCTATTGATGTACCAAGGAGATGGAACTCAACCTTTGAGTTACTCGAGACGGAACTGCCTTTGAGGGAAGCATTTTCCCGACTAGTAGAGCTTGATCAGTCCTATTTTTACAACCCTTCTGTTGAACAATGGGATATTGCAGTAATTGTTGTTGAGTGTTTGAGGACATTTTATGAAGCTACCAATCTGTTCAGTGGTAGTAAGTATCCAACTTCTAATGTGTTTTTCTCGTGTGTCCGTGATATCCATCTGAAGTTGATCGAATGGGAAAGAAGTGAACATGAGTGCCTTAAGAAAATGTGCATTCCTATGAAGAAAAAATTTGATAAGTATTGGGAGGAATGCAATTTGGTGTTGGCCGTTGCTGTTGTATTTGATCCTAGGTGTAAGATGCACATTGTTAGGTACTTTTACACACTCATCTATGGGGAGGATGATGCAGTTGAGCACATAAGTAGGGTTCAGAAGGTGTTGGAAGACTTGTATGTTTTATATGGTGGTACTTCTGCAGCGTCTCGTGGGGTTAGTTCTGGTAGTTCCTTAGTTGGGGCACAGAGTGGCCATTGGCAGAGGTTTGATCTGTGGTATGATCAAGCTAATGCTTCACTTTTGCGGCAGTCGGAGTTAGAAATCTACCTTAATGAGCCTAAACTTCCTTAAGATGACAAGTTCAATGTCTTAAGTTGGTGGAGCATTAATGCCACTCGATTGCCCATTCTACAGAAGATAGCTCGCGACATATTAGCCGTTCCAGCCACCACAGTCGCCTCAGAGTCTGCATTCAATTTAGGTGGTCGTATCATAGACGAGGCTCGTTCTAAGTTGAGCCCAAGTGCTATTGAGGCATTGGTTGTTACAAATGATTGGATTCCACCGCTTAAAGAGAAAGGTATGTTTTTATTTACTATTATATCATTTAATTAATTGATCACATATATTTCAATGTAATTGTATAATTATTTTTGTTTGTGTTTGTAGTGCACCAAAGGATCCGTCGTGATGAAACTCTGGATACAATCAGCGAAGGCGACCTAAGTGAGTCGTGAAATGGTGATCCACTGTAAGTTTCTATAAACTGTATGCCCTTGAATTTACTTTTAATCTTAATACATGAATAATTTTCCATCTTATATTAATTTATTTTCTATTGCAACAATAGGTTGGTTTGCATCTACTTGTTCGGGCGGAAAAGCTTCAGTTGGTGGTCCATTAATTTTCATTTCAATTATTTTGACTTATATATACACTAATTGTAGCTAGATGGGTATTTGACTTTAAAGTGTTTCAATTAAAGATGTTATCTTGTTTTCTTCCGATTTATTTATATCGATGATATATGATGTAAATACTTGAGGTTACTTGAGGTTTTTTACTTCTTTTCTTTTTTATGTTAATATGCATTGACAAACAGGTTAAAAAAAATGAGACGGGTCAGGACCAGAACCGGATCCAGTGGGTCGGTACTCGGTCGTTTGTTATACTTGTTCGATTTCGGGTAGAACCTGTTAGTTCGGTTCCAAAAATAACATATAAGAATTGACAAACAATTAAAAAAAATATGTGACGGATCTCAACCAGAACCGGATCCAACGGGTCACCATTTTTTCGCTTTCGGGTCCAACCGGTTGGTTTAGTTCCAAGAATAACATATAAAAAATGACAAACATGCAATCATCACAAACAAAAATCCTAGACGGATTTGGACCAGAACCAGATCCAGCGGGTCAGTTTAGGTTAGAGTCGTTAGACTTGTTCGATTACGATTTCCGGGTAGAACCGGTTCATCCGGTTCCAAAAATAATAAATAAATATACATATATATACTATATATTAAAAAAAAAAAGTGGAGCGGTTCTGGAACTGGAATCGGATCCAACGGGCCGGTCCGAATTAACATAGTGCGGTCCGGGTCCTAATGGTTCCAGAACTGGAACCGGAACCGGAACCTAATTTTTGTAAGGCAATGGATTGCTACAGGTTCCGGTCCGGTCCGGGTAAAGCCCACCCACTGACAAGCCTACCCACCAACAACCACAGTAGCCTGTTCAACAGCAATATGTGACTCCACCTCAACAACAGCCTCAATAGCAACATAACTATGTTCATCCACATCGAGAACCAGCAAAGACAGAGTTCATGAAGGAGACCATCGATAGGTTTACCAATGAGAACCAAAGGTTTAGGAGGGATTTTGAGAACTTTCAATTAGAAAGTTGAGGTCAATCGAACAACCTTCAAGCTCAATTAACTCACATAAACCAGACATTGTCAAAGCTGGTAGATGACAAGAGTGGAAGGCTTCCTGCCCAAGTGGAGGTTAACAAGGAGCAAGTCAATGATGTAACTTTGCGAAATGGTAAGGATTTGTCAGAGGTGCTACCCAAGACCCAACCCAAGGAACCTGCTCGAGTAGAAGAAATTAAGATGAGCTCAGGAGATATCAATGACCTCTATGTTGAGTTGAAGGCAAAGCGTGAAGAAGGGATAAAGGCCAATAAGAACCCCATCTTCGATAACGAGGAGGATAAAGCCTTATTTGATTACGTGAAGATGGAGAGATCAATGCTGGGGTTTGATAAAGATGACGTGTTGTTGGACTCTTCGAAGGCTGAAAAGGAAGCAGAGGCTTTGGCCAAGAGGACCGTTCCTCACACTGCTAAGGCAAACGCCCCGTACCCGAGATGTTTTGCCTGCGATCGTGATCAGAAGGAGTTGGAGGACATGATGAATGTGTTCAAGAAAGTGGAAATCAACCTTCCATTATTGATGGCGTTACAATCCATGCCAAAGTGTGCAAAGTTTTTACGAGAGATGTGTTTGAAGAAGACCAAGTACCATGATAATGCCCGTTTCCATGTAGAGAATGTGTTAGCACTCATGAATCACCACATCCCGGTCAAGAAGTATGATCCTGGCATGTTCGCTATCCCATGGACAATAGGTACTACGTCATTATCCATGGCGATGCTTGATCTCAGAGCCTCGATAAATGTAATGCCGAGGGCCATGTTCGACGAAATAAGGTTTGGACCTCTTTGTCCTACCCGTGTTGCCATTCAATTAGCAGACTTATCCACAGTCTACCCCAATGGAGTTTTGGAGGACGTGTTGGTCAAGGTGGGGAATCGTCTATTTCCAGCCGACTTCTATGTTCTTAACATGGGAAAGAAAGCAATCAAGAATCCAGTGATCTTACTCGAGAGGCTGTTCTTGAGGACGGCATGCACCAAAATCGATTGTGATACCAGGAGGTTGACAGTTCAAGTAGCTGGAGAAGTCGTCGAGTTTGACGCTTCTTGGTAAAATCAAGATGATGCCCTGGAACACCTCAACACCCTCAATGCATGTGATCGGCAAGTGGAGACATTGAACAACTTAAGTTGCTTCTTAGAAGACAACGAGGATGCAGTCCAGGCGGAACTAAATCTAATTTAGGATCTTGACTTAGATCTCGTCCAGCATGAGGATAATGAGGAAGATGGCGCCTTGATGGAGTTTTACGAAGGCGATGAGTACGCGATAAAGATTTTTGAGAGGAGTCAGTCCATGGACATAGTTTCGACTCCACCGATGAAGACTACAACACTGATGAGGAGTTAAAAGATAACAACACTCTTAAAAACTTTCATGAAGATGAAGACGAGTTTGATGAGAAACTCGAGGAACTACCCCATGATGAGACTAAGGAGTTGGTAGAGAAATTTTGGCAACAGACAGTTCTTGAGCAGGATGCCGGCTTGCAGACAGAAGAGGATCTTGCCCAGAACGATGAACTAGCAGATGTGGAAGAATGCAGCTATGCCAGGATTCTGGGCAACATGCAACCTCAGGGGTTTGAACCACTCAACATCCCTGAATTGGAGCCGGAGGACAGATTGGTTCCATTACTACAAAAGGCCCCTACATTGGAGCTGAAACCTTTGCCCAAGCACCTGAAATACATATATCTCGGCAAGAACGAGACTTTGCCCGTGATCATACTATCTGAGCTATCGAGCATGGAGGAGTTCCGAGTTGGTGAGGTGCTGAGCAAATACAAGGAGGCAATAGGATGGACCTTGGCCGACAACAAAGGCATTAACCCTTTGGACTGTGTTTATCACATTTTGGTTGAGGAGGATGCTGCCCCAGTAAGGGATCCACAAAGAAGATTGAATCCCGCCATGAAAGAAGTGGTAATTAAAGAGATACTCAAGCTTGTTGACTTGGGGATCATATACCCCGTGTCTGACAGCCAGTAGGTAAGTCCTATGCACGTGGTGCCCAAGAAGTCAGGAATCCAAGTTGTTGAGAACGAGAAAAATAAGATGGTGGCCATGAGATTGCAAACCGGATGGTGAGTGTGCATAAATTACTGGAAGCTCAACCAAAAGACGAAGCAGGATCACTTTCCTTTGCCCTTAATCGATGATATGCTTGAAAGGTTAGCTGGTAATGACTATTATTGCTTTCTTAACGGTTATTCTGGTTACATGCAGATCTGGGTTGCTGACAAGGATCAAGGCAAGACCACCTTCACGTGCCTATTTGGCACATTTGCATATAGGAGGATGCTATTTGGGTTGTGTAATGCACCAGGGACATTCCAAAGGTGTATGATGCACATTTTTTCAGACCTTCTTGAAGAATGCATCGAAGTCTTCATGGACGACTTTACTGTCTATGGCAAGACCTTCGAATCATGCTTCAACAACCTGGATCGAGTATTGAAGAGATGTGTTGAGAAGAGCCTTGTGTTGAATGATGAGAAATGCCATTTTGTAATACCCCGAGTTTTTATAAAATTAGAGAGCGTATTAAATAACCGTATAAGTTTAAATGATGAGATTTGAGGAATAAAAATTCTTTTCTAAATAAGTAGAAAAGAGTAAAACGACTGAAATGCCTTAAGTGTTGTTACGTGAGATTATCTGTTCTATTTCTTGAAATGATAATGTGATGCATATATTGAGCTTGCTTATATGAGAATGAATACGAGTATGATTTTCAGAAAATTCTGAAGATTTTTGATTTGAAGTGAATAATGTTGATAACCGAGAAATCGCTATGCACCGATGAACCTAGAATATATTTTAATTAAAATCTTTGAACCTAGAATTAATTCTAAGATCATTGAGATAAGATAGAAGCTTATCCAAGATTAATTTGAGAAGAGTTATGAGAATTTAATCTTTAAAGGATTAATAAGCGGATTAGTAAGCCGATTAATTCTTAAGTTTCTTCGTTATATGGAATTTAGACTTAAAAATTAGATGATCGGAATCCTTAATTTATTTATTGAGATGTGAATTAGTTTTGAGGTGTTTTTAGTGTCGGAAACGAGACGAGGAGAGATTAGACCCGTTTTTAGCATAAATGGAGTAATACGAACCTTTTTATCCGGAAAACTTTTTACGACCGGATAAATAATACCCGTAATAAAATAATGAGACAAATTCCACTCATCTCTCTCCCTCTCTACCGCCATCTCTCTATCTCTCTCCCTAATCTCTCTCTAAACCTATTAAAGTGGAATTCATCATTAATATTCTTACCAAAATCTTAGTAAATTGTGATGAAAGATTGCATGCAAATACCCATCACATCAATTTCATCTATCACTCTTTATCCAAGTTCCAACACCTAGCATCATCATTTTTATTCTATGTGTTGGTAATCAAGTGCATGCAAACAAATCCATCTCTCTCTCTCTTTCGATCTCTCTCTCTATACGAAAGGAGAAATTCTCTCATTCAAGCTATCTCTCTCTCGAAAATCTCTCAAGAAAGCCAAGAAGAAAAATCCTCTCTCCCCCTCTCTCTTAATACCGTAGCACACACACACACATTACATACTTGGAGTTTCTTCCATTAAAGCCTTGTATTGAAGCTCAAATCTCATAAAGATCAAGAGAAGATCATCATCATCATCCTAGTTCTTTCAAGTCCAAAGTTGAAAGGTAATAATTCTCTAAGTTCTTGAATTAAAATCCAATAATCATCCTCCATTCTTCATTATTTTCGGCTCTTAAGCCCTAAAAATGGGTGATTAATTGTTGTGTCATATTTTCTTGAGGATTCAAGATGATTCTTCCATGGTGAATCCAAGCTAGAAGTTTGAGCCCCATTTCCCCACCAATTTCAGTTTTAAGGAGATCAAGAGGAGAAGATCCATTTTATTTTCTAAAGTATGATATTCATTTGATTTCTTGTATATATGTATCTCTCTAAGCCCTAAAAGAAAGAAAACGTGCATGCATGGTATTTATTTCATGTTTAGGCAAACCTAGATTATCGGTGTGAGGATTAACTGAGGAGAAATCGATAGGAGAATCGAACTCTAGGATTTAATCGATGAATTAAGAGAGAAAAAGAAAATTAAAAACCCTAAAATTTTGTTAATACCGAAAATTTGGTAAAAATAGGAGAAAAATCGATTATTATGTGCTTTGATGAATTTGATGATTTAATTGATGTCTTAAGTATGAGATTAGTATGAGATGTTATGATTTAATCTTCTATATTGATTAAGTGTGAAGAAAATCGATTTATATATGAAGTTTTTAAAGAAAATAATTTTATGATAATATGGAAGACTTGATAATCTTGATGTTGTGATGTTGTTGATGTATATTATGTGTTAAGATTGAATCCTAGATGATAATAGGATTTATTGTGATAAAAGAATGAAGTTTTAAGGCTTTAAAAGTGTTGAGAATTGAAAAATACATAGAAAAATATATCTAGTAAATGTTTTAAGTGTTCACAAAATAAATCTTGAAGATTTGAGTTTTGATTAAATTAAATCAAAAAGAAATTTTATAATCAAATTAATAAAATAATCTAGATTTTTAGTGAAATAAAGATTAATTGAAGAATAAAGGAAAATATATTAATTAAGAAATTAGTCTTAATTTAATAAATAAAATAGGAAAAGAAATTTATTAATTAAATAAATAAGAGTCGAGAAAATCGAGTTAAAATAAAGAGAATAAAATGATAAGGAAGTAAAGAGAAGTTTTAATCGAGTCGAAGAAAAGTGTTAGACGAGTTAAGTTTACGTACTAGTATAGTTTAACCAAGAAAATAACGGAATAAGATATCGAGTAATGATTTTGAAAGTAATTAATTAAAATTAATTAAATAAGTTGTTTTTCAAACCGTGTGGATTAAGAATAAACCGAGGAGAATTGCCAAGATAATAATTAGAAAAGTAATAGTTGAGTTAGGAATGAGAATCGAGTTAGAAATAGAAATGAAATTCCTAGTTCATAAGAGTTTAATAAAAAATAAAAAGAATTTTCATTAATTGAGTAAAAATTTATAATAGGTTTCATAAGACAATGAGTTTGGAAAAGTGTTGTTTATAGGTCGAGAAAGATAAGTTATATTGTTTGAATTTTTATAAAAAAAAGAATTCTTATTTGAATTAAGTTCTAAAATAAAAATTGAGTAAATGTTAATGTGTCTTGAAATGTGATTGAATTTGAAACAATGTGTTCGATTTATTTGGAATTTTATGCAATTAAATTAATATGCTTGAGTGAATGATATTATTTTATAATGACGTGAAAGATTGTTGAGTTATTTTGTATGTAAATCAATTGAGCTATTAAGTTGTTAATTAAATCAAAAATTGATTAAGTTTATAAAAGAAAACTCGAGTAATAGAGTTTAGATTGACGACGCTTCATAATTAAAGCGTGAGGTGCTAAGACATTGGTTAGTAGTATCAACCAATTATCGAGTAGAGTCAATGGCTTAAGGACGAGAATGTGAGACCTTTAGAAAAGAATATTATAGAGAGAAACGACTCAAGTAGAAGTCCTTCAGTCGAGACCAACGTTTAATACCCGTCTTTGCGTAGTATCTTATCTTCTTATCGATGTCGAACTGTGAAGGATCAAGCCGGACGGAAAGATAAGCGAGGACAGATAGCCCTTAAACCACCTAGCTAGAACGTCGGAAGTCAGGTGGGCTTTTCTGAACCAAAACTATCGATGAATGTTATTATAATATTGAGTATTATTATGTGATTTTTGAAATGCAATTTACTTGCCGTTTTATTGAGTTTGGTATGTGTTATCATCTGTTTGTTTGAGATATTATCATCCTGTTGAAAGCAGGAAACCCACGTGTGGTATGTTAAATGTTGAGGTGACTGTGAGCCTTGCTACGGTTAGGCCGGTCACAGTGTTCGAGAAGGAGGCCTACTTCTCGGCACAGTGAGAGAATATGTGGCAGATGATGCATACTGTTGAGTATATATTATGTTTTGACTGCGCAGTCTATTTAAAAGAAAATGTTTTTAGCATGCACAAGTAAATCGTTTTAGGTTGCTTAGTTACTTGTGATGCCTCGGCAAGGCAAGTTCAGTTGATATAGCTAAAAGAGCATTTCTTTCAAATATTTTTGGCATATGTTCACTGAGTACGAAGTACTTAGCCCTGCGTGTATTTCTAAACATGCAGGTTGACAGGATGGTGATGGCATGGACGCTTGGTGGTGTGGTGTTTTTGGTTGAGTCGAATCGGATGTCGGACTGGCATTTGCACGTCTTCACACGTGTGAATGTTGGGAATCGAGTCAAGTTTCCGCTGCAACTCTTTTAAAATGAAAGTCTGTTGATGTACACTTTGATACTTATTTTTGATTCCGAGCAAGGTGCTAGATGGTTTTCATGTTTGTTGAATCTTAATCTCATTGACTTGAAGTACTTATCATATTCGTGTTGATATGTAGTTTAAAATGCTCGGTTATTGCTTCATTATGCCTTTGATAGCCTTATTCGAATGCTGCTGATTTTCATTAATGTTTCCCCGAGCATGTTCCCCGTGTTTGAGTTGATTGTTAGTTGATTAGGTTGTGTATTTGTTCGTAACTCGCATCTCGGGAGTCAGGGTGTGACACATTTCATGGTAAAAGAAGGAATAGTTTTGGGCATGTCATCTCGGGGAAAGGTATTGAGGTGGATAAGGCCAAGATCGACATTATTGCCAAGTTACCCTACCCAAGATCTGTAAAAGAATTGAGAGGATTCCTATGGCATGCTGGATTCTATATTCGAGCATGCAGAGGCTATTCACTATCTCTATCTCTTCATGCTTGTTCTGTCTATATGCATCAAACTCCACCACTTCGTCTCCTACTTCAACAGTTAGTTTCCCCGACTCGCAGTCAATCTTTGTTCTTATTGTTCTTAGGAATGGTCTCCCGAGCAAAATTACAGGATTCTTGGTCGTCTGTCTTTCCATATCCAACACATAAAAATCCGCTGGAAATATTAAATCTCCTACCTTGACCAAGACATCTTCCCAAATTCCGTCCGGGTAGACCGTTGATAGGTCTGCCAATTGGATTACGACACATGTTGGGGCCAGGGGTCTAAACCTCATCTCATCAAACATGGCCTTGGGCATGACATTAATTGATGCCTCCATATCGAGAATTACCCTTGGTATCATGGTCGTACCTATCGTGCATGGAATAGCGAACATCCCTGGATCCCTCTGCTTAATGGGCAAGTGCGGATTCATGATTGCAGAGACATTTGACATGTGAAACTTTGCATCATCAGGATATTTTGTCTTCATTATGCACATCTCTCTTAAGTAATTGGCGCACTTGGGCATTGAGCGTAATGCCACCAACAAGAGAATATTTATTTCCACCTTACTGAAGACTTAAAGCATCTCATTCATCTTTTTTTGTTCTCTTTCATAGGCAAATCTCCTTAGATATGGTGGAGGTAAACCATTGGGCTTGGTAATGGTCCTCTTGGCCAGTAACATGGCTTCCCTTTCAGCTTTAAGGGACTCGAGCATTGCCTCATCTGCTTTTGAGCTGAAGATGGGATTCTCTTTGTCCATAACGGACTCTTTTTGCTTAGATTCCAGCTCGTGTTGCATCTCTTCCAAATTGCCTGATCCCATCTTGGTCTCATCAATCTTCTTAGATTCGTTAGTTGGTACCTTGGGCACCATCTCAGGTAGTGCTTTTCCACTTCTTAAGGCGACATCATTGACCTGCTCCTTGTTGACCTCTACTTGGGCAGGGAGTCGCCCACTCTTCTCCTCTACAAGTTTTGATAAGGTTTGCGTGATGTAAGTAAACTGTTCCTGTAGATTGTTAGATGTCCCTCTACTTTCTATTTGAAAATTTTCAAAATCCTTGCGGAATCGGTCGAGGGTGTCCTTCATAAATTCCCCTTGTTCTGGTCACGGTGTGGGGTAACATATGGTTGTTGCTGCTGTTGGGCAGGTTGCTGAGGTTGTTGATGTGGGGGTGGCATTTACCGTACCTCAGATTCTCATTTTGGCGATATCCGAAGTTGTTATTTTGCCCATAACCGAACCTCTGTTGCCCAGGAGCTCCTTGCTGGTTTTGTCACATAGCTTTGACTTCTTCTTCTTCAATGAACCAGTTAGGACAATCCGAAGTGATGTGAGTCGTAGCTTGACAAACTTCACACCTTTTTATAGCTTTCCTTATAGTTACTTCCTTCCCATCCACCTTCTTGCTCAAAGCTTCAATCTTATCATCCATTTTGGCTATGAGATCCTTCATGGTGTTGACCAAAGCAACCTTATTCCCTCCGTGGTCATGGAGGGAATGTCATCTTCATCTCTTGATTGCTCGGCCATGGCAGCTATTTTTTTGAACACTTCAGCTAGTGATTGATCAACTATTCCCCCTCCATAAGAAGCCATAATCCACTTTCTCTCTGATGCCCACAATCCACGCATAAAATACTCAACTAGGTCGATCTACTCAATCTTATGTTATGGGCAACGTGACAACATCTTCTTAAATCATTCATAGTATTCATATAGCGTCTCATGCATGCCCATCTTGACTGACAAATTGCATTCCTCACGCTTTGGATGCGACCAACGTGACAACATCTTCTTAAATCATTCATAGTACTTGTCTAAGAATGTCTGTTGCATCTTTTTCCATGTGTCCATACTTCCCTCAGGCAAGGTATACAGTCATTCCCTTGCCCCATCAAGTAGTGAGAAAGGAAACTTGAGCAACCTCACGTAATCATCGAATCTCTCATGAGGATCAATGACCCTTACAGTGTTGTATGCCATCTCAAAATTCTGAAGATGGGTTTGTGGATCCTCCCCTGGATGATTGCTAAACTTGGGCAAGATCTGGATCAATGAATGCTTAAGCTCCCAGTTTTCGGTGATTTCAGGTAGCTTTATGCTTGAGGGCTTGATGCCTTTGTCATCAGGGAACATGATCTCCCTAATGGTTCTTTCTGCCATCTTTTCCGCTGGTTTGGATTCCTCACTCTCTTGATCAGAGTAAGAATCGTCTTGCTCAACTCCTTTCTCGCCTGACAAGCTAAGATCGCCTTCAGGTTCGTTTACTCTGCTTGCCATAGTCTCTTTCCTCTTCTGAGCTCGTAATGCCCTAGCTTCACGCTCAGGATCCTCAATGTAGATCAATTGTCCTTCCGTTGCTCTAGTCTTGGGTATAAGCTGAACTCAAAACTTGAAGATTAACTATGTTGGAACCAAGTCCCCGACAACGACGCCAATTTGATGAAGTTGTCGTTTGCACTTCACGCAAATAAAATTTATAACTTCTATGCCCACAGTAGGCGGTAGCCAGTGGTAAGTAGGGTCGAACCCAAGGGAATTGGTGTAGTCTCTCTTCCACGTAACCAATGTAACAAATACGGCTTTGATCTGGATTCACTTGTCTTAGTCAACAAGCACTAAAAGCTGTAACTGAAACTAAACAACGAATTGATAAAAATAAACGAGACTTGGACTGGATTTTGAGTCAGTGACTATCAATACTTCTTACTCGATCACGAGCACAATAATTTTCAACCGCACTCTTTTACTACTCGGTTTAAAGAATAAATTAATTCATGCCCTATGGTCACTAAGTCACAGCTATGAATACTTTATTCTTGTATTTATCCCTTTAAAATCGAGTATGCCAGAGACACTCTAGACAAAACTCCTCTCTTGATCAATACACTTACGAAGACCCTTCAGTAAGTGTACTGCCCAAGAGGCATTAACTCTTATTAGACCCAAATCAGCCTGTAGACGCATAAAAAATTAATGAAAAATATTAATTTTATATTTTATTTATATTTTAGGAATTTATTAAAGATAAATCCTAAATTAAATAAATATAAATTGATATTTACAAGATGTAGATTTTTGACCAATTAGAAATTGACAAGTGTCATTTCTTGGTCATTAAGTCAAAGATTTGATGGAGATAACTACCAAAATTGAGGAGCCAATAGAATTGTGCCACTTCAGCCCTAAAGCCCGTCTTAAAGTCCACAAGCCCACCAAGTCCACTACATTTTCACCTATAAATAAGGGTGATTGGAGAGGTCAAAGGACACACCACAAATCATATTGAAGAGCTCAAGAGTTGTAGAAAAATTCTCTACAACATTCAAGGCGTTCTTCGCAGCATCCAAGGCGTTCTTCGTGGAGTTAACGAGTTCTTCACCAAAAGCGTCCCAAATCTAGCGTTTGATCTGGAAACAAGGCGTCGGCCCTCCGGATTAACATTATAAGTCCAAACTTTAAATCCGATCAAGATCAAGGAGGCTAAACCTCCGAAAATCCCGGAAGTTGTTTGAAGATCTTCAAGAACAAGTTGAAGAGGCGAATCAGAGGAGAATATAGAGATCGCAACCCGCAAATTTTACTTCAAATCCGCAAATATTTATTTGTACACGATTTATTGTATTTGTTATAAATACATAAAATTTGTGTTTACAAATTTTGGCACGCCCGGTGGGGACCTCTCTACCTCTCATCTCAACTCTTCCCAAAATCTTGAAGAATGTCTCCGAAAGCTAAGGATGTTGGTGACTCTACTTCGAAGAAGCCTTTGGAAGGTGCTAACGACTTCACTTCAAAGAACCTTGTCGAAGGTGGCGGCATGATGACATGGAGGAAAGCTAAGATGTTGCAAGAAGCTGCAGAAGCTGCTAAAGCTGCCAAGTCAACTTTCGCCATGGAGAAGGAGCCACATGTCAAGGAAGATGGCAATGATGCAAGTGATGGTTTCGAATCCTCCAAAAACAGTTCGACAAAGAATTACTCATTTGAGGTGTCTGTTATGACAACCGGTGCTACGGGTTTAGAGGAGCAAATGGCAAGTCTAATGGCGATGATGGAGGTTATGGACAAGCGTATGATCAAACAAGATGCTATGATCCTAAAGCTTGCAAAAGAAAAAGGAGTACTTAAGCATGATGATGAAGATGAAGATGAGAAAGATAAAGACGAGGATGATGATGATTCCAAAAGACGTGAAGAGAAGCAATCGGATGATAAAGAGTCTAAATCCGCTTCAGGAAATCTCATCTCAATCGAACAAGTCAAGCAGCTCATTGAAGGAACCATAAAAGATAAATTAGATGGGAGTTCCAAGTCTTCATTAGTTTACTATAAACCATATACTCAAAGAATTGATAACTTAATGATGCCTCTCGGCTATCAGCCTCTCAAATTTCAGCAATTCGATGGAAAGGGTAATCCGAAGCAGCACATAGCTCACTTCATCGAAACTTACAATAATGCCGGCACCTTTGGAGATCATTTGGTGAAGCAGTTTGTTCGCTCACTTAAAGGAAATGCTTTCGATTGGTACACGGATTTAGAGCCAAACTCAATCAACCATTGGGAGCAGCTTGAGCACGAGTTTCTCAATCGATTTTATAGCACTAGAAGGACGGTCAGCATGGTGGAGCTCACAAGTTCCCGACAGTTCAAAGATGAGCCAGTAATTGACTACATCAATAGATGGAGGAACCTTTGCCTTAACTGCAAAGATCGATTGTCCGAGTCATCTGCCATTGAAATGTGTATTCAAGGGATGCATTGGGGCCTGCAATATATTCTGCGTGGAATCCAACCCAAGACGTTCGAGGAGTTGGCCACAAGAGCACATGATATGGAGTTGAGCATGGCATCAAATGGAGTTGGAGGACCGCCTGTTCAAGAACCCCGTCGATTGAAAGAGAAGCAAGAATTCAAGAAAGGAGTCAACTCTTTTGACAAAGTTCCAAAGAAAGAATCAATGGCGGTGAAAGCAACTCCTATTAAGTTTGCAAGGAAAGAAGTCAATAAAGAGGATAAGCCGAATGCTTTTCAAGACATGGGGCAAAAGAGGCCGACTCTAAAAGAGCAGCAGCAAAAGAAGCATCCTTTCTTGGATTCGGATGTCTCTGGCATATTTGATGACTTAATCAAGGAGGGACTTGTTGAACTGCCTGAAATAAAGCGACCGAATGAAGCAGGGCAAACTAATGATCCAAAATATTGCAAGTACCATCGGTTCGTGGGTCATCCCATACATGATTGCTTCATCTTCAAGGACAAGGTTATGCAACTAGCTAGACAAGGAAAAATAACGCTCGAAGAAGACAATGTCGGGGCAAACCTCATCACTGTCGAAAGCATAGAAGAAGATAACGAAGCTTTTTGCGGAGTAGTGAATCAAGAGAAGGAAGATGCGTTGATGGTGGCATTTTCCAATGAAGATTTACAGCTTGGATCCGAGCCTCATAACCGACCTCTGTTCGTGAGTTGTTATACCAACGAGCAAAGGGTGAATAGAGTACTCATAGATGGAGGATCTGCGGTAAACATATTGCCGTTGAGAACTTTGAAAGAGTTAGGAATCCAAGTTAAGGAGCTCGCAAGCAGTCGGTTGCTAATTCATGGCTTCAATTATGAAGGACAAAGAGCTCTTGGGACAATAAGGTTGGACTTACTGATTGACGATATGAGATCAACCGCGTTATTCCAAGTAATTGATGCAAAGACCTCGTACAACATGCTTCTTGGTAGACCATGGTTGCATGAATATGGTGTCATCCCCTCGACATGGCATCAATGCTTCAAATATCACCAAGATGGTGCGGTAAAGATAGTTGTTGGTGATCATAAGCCCTTTGCGGAAACCGAATAATACTTCGCCGAAGCAAAGTACTACATGGTAAGGCCAAAAACTCCAAAAGAAACACAAGTTCAATGCCAAGAGGGAGTTGAAAGGAGCAAGAAGAAGGATAAGCCTTTAGACGGGCTCACTATTCCTTTAACAAAGATTGATGCTACGAAACCCGCTCAACAATCATTTGGAGGATTTGTTCGGCCAAAACAAGGAAGTGTTACGGAGCTTGGCGAACTTACAAGCCCTGAAGTTGCTAAGTGCTTTGGACCAAAGGCATATGAACTGCTTGTGAAAGCCGGATATGATCCCAAGGAGAATTCGAAGGTTACGAGCCAGCATGAGCCTGAACAAAAGGCAGGCATGAATGTATCAAAGAAAGATGGCCCTGTAGTCCAAGGTACTAAAGCAGGCTTGAGATTCATCACACGAGGTCCAGTTCGTATTGCCATCAAAAGGGCAACTACAAATTATGTCTTTGAAAGAGAAATATCATCTGAATCGGATGCTCCTAAAAAGAAGAAAGTTGAAAGAGTGTCGGCCTTCAAGAGGATAGGAAAAGGATGGGTGAAACGAGTCTCTGTTTTCAAGAGGCTTGGCAAAGATAAAGGGGTCGAGCAAAGAATGACTCGAAAGTTGAGGAGTATTGTTCCATCTCGGATGAAGAGAAGTACTATATTGACTGTGTCATGTGGAAAGATGTTGAAAGCCAAGATGAAGACGGTTATTCATACGCAAGTCCCTAGAAAGGATGAAGATGAAGAAGATAGAGAAAGTGTGGCATCATGTAACTACGCCATGGAAGGTACTCAAAATCAAATCGCTCAGGATAAGCTACGTCGAGATATCGCCCGTCTACTTAGGAGTGGCATCATTAGAGCAAGTGACATAAGAATAATAGGAGAAAGACAGAGAGATGGAATGATGAGATTGCGCATAGACTTCCAAAGTCCTGTGCAAAGGAGTGAAGAACCTGTTGAGGAGGTCGCTTTGTCACATCATATTACTCTTTGTGAAGAAGGGAGTTGTTGGGAAATTTATTAGTAAAAGTTTTGATGAATTCCAAAACCGACTAACCCCAACCGAGTAGATGTTGCCAGATCCTAATTTAGGCTCGCTGTTTGAACAAAGTTAAGATTTTATCTTTATAGGTCTCCAGCTGAAGATGGCAACAAGGCATCACTCAGACAGAACATTTTTTTTGATGAAAGACAACTGAGAGTTCATTTGTTCAGATGGAATGAGGGGGAAGTCTTCAGAACATCAGTTGTAAAGGGCAACTGAGGATTCGTCAGATGAGAAACAGTAGAAAGGAAGAGAACATCAGATGAAAAAGAAAGTCATCTGAAGGTTCAAACCCAACTGTCTAAATACAAGGAAGACAACTGAGGGGTCAGTTTCAGAACCTCAGTTGTAGAACTCAAACAAGAAGATCAACAGCATGAAGTTCAAAGTCAGCTGAGAGTTCAACGGTTCAGTCAGAACATCAGCTGAAGACCACTTAGATAAAGATCAAGATTTTCAACCAACTGACCAAGGTTGACTGTCAGAAAGGTTAAGTTTTGAATTTCAAAAGGAAGTCACATGAGGGTTTGACCGTTCAGTCATTACCCCATCTGGCCCAACACAAGGTTGTCTCAGATGGAAAGCAGAAGAGCACAGATGCCATATCGGGAAAGTCTGCAGAAATGATAGACAAGCCATTGCTTTCATCGATCAGAGATCAACAGCTCCTCCAACGGCTAGTTGATACTCTCCGCCTATAAATAGAGGCATTCTCTCATTCGAGAGCAACACGACACACAGAAACGAGACAGAGAAGTGCAATCACAAGAGAATCAAACGAAAGAAAAATCTGCAAAAATCCTATTCTAAGAACATCAGCAGCTGAGGGTTCAAGAGTGATAGAACATTAGTAGCTGAGGGTTTATAGAGTGAAAATCTGTCTTAGATTTTAGTTTGAGTGTTTATTCGTTCAAGCCTTAGATCCAGCTCTCATTCGTGATCGAGCTGTAGTTGGAAAACCCACCCACACCCTAAAAAGTGTTTGCTAGGAGCTTACTCTTCCTGTAATTGAGTAGCTAGGTCGTCAAGTACCCGCAAACTTGACATAGGTTGTTAAGTACCCGCAAACTTAACTGTAAAGGTTGATAAGTACCCGTAAACTTATTGCAACGGTTGCACAGCCCGGGTAAGCTGTGTGGATCTGTCTAGAAGAACTTGGACTGAGGTGTGAGGATTCACATCTCCCCGTGGACGTAGGAGGGTTATCTCCGAACCACGTTAAATTCCGTGTGTCTGTGTTTATTTTCATTCAGTTGCTTATTGCATTCTTATTTGATCAAACTAACCAGCATACAAACCTCATTTGCACATTTTCAACCGAGCTGTTTTGGTTTTTGACCAACCGAGCTGTTTTTGTTCCTGACCAACCGAGCTTAAAAGCGTGAGTTGTTTTAACGAGTTTAATTTCCACCACATTCCGCACAGCTTCACTCTTCCAGCTGAGGTTGCTTACTCAGCTGTGAGATTCCAACTGAGTCCTTTTACTCAGTTGAAGTGATTTTCAGGGTTAAGTTTTAAAATCCTAACTGGTGTATTCCCCCCTCCCATACACCAGTAACTCGTTTCGGGACCATCAAGTGGTATCAGAGCAGTGGTTCAAAAGACTGCTGACTCTATTTCACAAGGTGTGAATTCGAGAAATTTTCTTCAGTGGTCATCTGAACAGATCTTTTTCATGCTAGTGCATATCTGCTCGCATTTTTTGTCCTATTTCTGTTTGTGCAGATGGACGTCAAGGACAAGATCGTCGTCATGTTCTCAGTAGTCAATTATACATCATGGAGAACTCGAATGAAGAAGATCCTTCTGTCATCACAGAATGCAACAAGTTCTCTCTTCCGGACCAATTGTCATTAAAGAAAGGATAGCTCGCACTCCCACAAATCCTAACGATGGAGATACAGTGGTGGAGTATGTGGAGAAACAGCTAGAAGACTACTCTCCAGAGGAGGCCAAGGTGAGCCAGTTGGACATCTGGGCTCAGAGCACAATAATGTCCACAGTTGGACAAGATTATCTGCCCTGGATAGAGGAGTGTGAGACTGCAAAAGAGATGTGGGACGTCCTGGCATCGCTAAGTGAAGGAAGCGACGAGACGAAGGAAAACAAGTTCTCACATGCATGTTAAGATTTCGACAACTTCAGTCTGCGACCTGATGAGACTATCGATCAGCTAGAGCTCCAGTTTATGGACATCATCAGAAGAATCCAGTCCATCCGGAGAGGAAAATACACACTAAGAGAAATTAACCTCAAAGTGTTGCAAGCTCTACCGGCTGAGTAGGATACTTTCACCAATATCCACGAGAGCCGAGCTGACCTTGGTGAAATGGAAACTGAAAGATTGTTCTCAATCTTGAAAGGAAATGAGTATAAGGTCAATAGGAGGAGATCGCAGCCCTCAGGTCAGACAAGTAGAATTGAGGATGTTGGCTCAGCCTCAAAGTCAGTTGCTCTTCGAGCTGATTACTCAAAATCAAGATCATCAAGGCCAACCAGATCAGCTGACACGACTGCAAAGGAGCCAAGCAGAGAGGAACTGCAACAGAACATTGCAGCTTTGTCAAAGAAGCTAGCCGAAATGGACACTCGGTTCGGCAAATATAAACGTTTTTATAAATCAAACCGAACTCGAGACAGTTCTAAGTCAGTCACCAATGGTTACTTCGAATGCGGTAAGGAAGGACATTTCAAAGCTGACTGCCCAGACCTCTCAAAGAAGGAAAGAGAAGCATTGAGGGCCAAGCAAACTGCAAAGAACAAAGCCATGGTAGCTGAAGAAGCAGCAGACGACATGGACATCTTCACAGACACTGAAGATGAGGATGAACTGACCTCTACCAACAAAGTCATCAGTCCGGATCAATGTCTCATGGCACTTGGAACCGACCAAGATAATATTGAGGTACAATCTAATCCTGCTCGCTTAAATTCTTCCAATACTTCTAACATGCAGGAATCTCTGAGCGATGAGTTGGAACCCTCCTGGAATGATTTTCAAGAACTCAGTGAGGAACTACATCAGCAGTCGGTCGAGTTTAAGAGTCTTCAAGCTCAGTTCGCCAAGCTTGAAGATTCCTTAACCGAAAAGGACGATCTGATTACGAGCCAAACTCAGGAGATTGAGAATCTCAAGAGTCAACTGAACGAGGCTAAGGCTCCAGCTGATGAGGAGTTGACAAAGCAGAACAAGGAACAGCTAGATCAGTTGAAAAGTCAAGATACTCAGATCGACCAGCTGATAAGGGAGTCAGATGGTAAAACCGAGCAGATAACTGTCCTCCTCAAACAGTTGCAAACTGAGAAGGACAATCTAATCAAGTTGTATCAGTCATCCAAGATCATCGAAAACCTTTTAAGTTACAGCAGACAGATGGATGACGTGTCAGGACTCGGTTATGATATTGTCAAAGATACTGGTATTCCACCAGCTACCTTCATCAAGGCAGTAGAAGTCACAGCTGTCGAGCCTAGCACAACTGAGTCTCCAGAAGCTAATTCAACCTCCACCTCTCAGCAAGTTCAACCGACCAATAGAATCACAACTGAGAAGGGAAAAGGAGTAGTTGATGTAGGACAGAATGTTCCATTGGTTGGGACATCAACCGAGGAGGAATGTTCCAAAAGTCAGAAGAGGAATCAGAGGCGTCGAAGGCATAAGCGCAACCGAACTCAGAATTCGAACCGACCTCTATATTAACCTAGGAGTCAACATCAAAAGGAATGGAACCGACCTCAGAACAAGCAAGGGTTCAATCATCTGAATCAGCAGTGGTTCCAACATCAGCTCGACCAAAGGTTCCAACCAAGTCAACAGTTAAGGAACAGGTTGGACAACTGGAGATATTCATGGCACAACATGAATCATCAGCAGGGCGTGAACAGCTACAGACAAGCCACAAGAAGTTGGAATCAGAATCAGCCACGAAGATTCCAGCATGGCGTCCGACCTCACAGACAAACTCAACAGGATAAGAATTGCCATCAAAACAGGGGGAAAGCCTCACCTCCTAAAGCTCAACATGGGAGAAATCCAACTCCTCCCAAGAAACAGAACATCACTACTAACAACAACCCTAAGGATAACCGAGGTGTTGTTATAGTTGATGATGAAGGAAAAGTAATCTGGAATGATAAATCTATCCGAGTTTATAGGGAAAAGCGACGCACAGTTCCAGCGGGAACTGGTTCTAACCCTCCAGGACCCAACTGAAATTGGGGACCTAAGCGAGTTTCTCTTTGCAGGTGCAGGAGAAACAGCTGAGGAAGAAGAAGGCGTCTGCTACAATGTGGGTGATGGATAGTGGATGCTCGAAACACATGACGAATCTGAAGGATTTGCTTGGAAGTTTCGTGGAGAAAGAAGGTCCATCAGTTACTTTTGGTGATAACTCAAAAGGTTATACCAGAGGTTACGGTACCCTTGAAACCAAATATGTTTCAATTTCTAATGTCTCTTATGTTGATGGATTGAAGCATAACCTGCTCTCCATCAACCAATTCTGTGATAATGGTTTCTCTGTCAAGTTTGATGCACAGGGTTGCAGAGTTAAAGATGTCGGATCAAAGCAGGTGATATTGTTGGGAAATCGATCTCCAACAGGGAATGTTTACTACGCTGACTGGAACAGCAGCCTCCCTGACACTTGCCTGTTATCAAAGAGCAGTTCGGATGTGAGCTGGCTGTGGCACAAAAGGCTCAACCATCTGAACTTCAAGACGATGAACCAACTCGCCAGACAAGAACATGCAAGAGGCATACCTAACCGAGTGTTTTCAACAACACACATCTGTAGTGCATGCCAGCTGGGAAAGCTCGCTAGATCCTCCTTCCGGTTGAAGTCAGCTCCCTCAACCGACCGAGTGTTACAGCTGATCCATATGGATCTCTTCGGGCCAGTTACACCAAAAAGCATAAATGGCAACGAATATACATTTGTTGTAACTGATGATTACTCGAGGTACACGTGGACCATTTTCATGCGTCACAAGAGTGAAATCCGAGATGAGCTGCCCAAGCTGATGGATCGGATATCGAACCAACAAGAGATGAAGATCATTTCTATCCGATCAGATCGTGGAACGGAGTTTCTAAATGAAACCATCATTGAGTATTGCGAAAAGAATGGCATAACCCATCAGACATCAGCCGCGCGTACTCCGCAACAGAATGGCGTAGCTGAGCGAAGAAACAGAACGCTGAAGGATGCTGCCAAATCCATGTTAGCAAGCTCAGCTCTGCCAAAGAGATTTTGGGCTGAAGCGATCAACACAGCATGCTACACTCAGAATCGAAAGCCAGATATTTCTTATTTTCGCGTTTTTGGTTCTAAGTGTTATATTCACAATAATGGGAAGACTCAGTTGAAAACTTTTGATGCCAAAGCTTCGAAAGGCATATTTCTTGGATATGCAGCTCGGATCAAGGCATACAGAGTTTTCAACAACAGCTCTCGTGTTGTGGAAATAACACCTCATGTTAGTTTTGATGAATCTACCTTTGAGTGCAGGGAACAGGTGAAAGGACAACAAGCAGATCCAACTGTTCCACCAGTTCTCAGCAGATCGCAAGCTCTAAGGGAAAGAAACCTAGCTTAACCACTGGTTTGGGCAATTGAGGATGAGGATCCATACTCCTCTGAAGATGAATGCAAAGACTCCAGCACATCCCAAGGGGGAACTTCAGCTGATGCACCTCCAACTGCTTCGGCATCCGAAGCCCAACCAAGTCCGGTTCAACCTAATACCAATGTTGAGGATCCAGACTCAACAGCCGATCAATCACCAGCTCTAAAGACTCCAACTCAGATTTCTGAACAGCCACAGTTGGAAGAAGAAGGAAGACGCAACCGAAGATGGTATG
This sequence comes from Schizonepeta tenuifolia, assembly GCA_029490685.1. Lineage (NCBI taxonomy): Eukaryota > Viridiplantae > Streptophyta > Magnoliopsida > Lamiales > Lamiaceae > Schizonepeta > Schizonepeta tenuifolia. Next base: position 105,002,060 of record CM055955.1, read on the forward strand.
AAGTTCATTCCACCGACGACATCATTGGAGATCCAACCGAAGGTGTGCGTACACGGAGCAGAGTTGCAAATCCTGAATCAACCGAGAAAGACTCCAACACTTATGCCCAATATGCTGAGGAATTGGCAGTTCTAGAAGAGTTCGAGCAAGCTGGAGATGTTGCCATGATTTCTTGCTTTATAGCTGATGTACCTGAACCGAAGAATGTTGGGAAAGCTCTCAACTGTGTCCACTGGACAACAGCCATGCAAGAAGAACTAAATGAGTTTCTACGCAACTGTGTATGGGAGTTGGTAGAAAGACCAAATGGTGTCAAGGTGATTGGATTGAAGTGGATTTTCAAAAACAAGAGAGACGCCATTGGATTCATTGTGAGGAATAAAGCAAGGTTGGTAGCTCAAGGATACTGCCAACAAGAAGGAATTGACTTTGAAGATTCCTTCGCACCAGTTGCAAGGCTGGAAGCCATCCGGATCTTTCTAGCTTATGCCGCACATCACAAGTTCAAAGTATATCAGATGGATGTGAAGTGTGCATTCCTAAATGGAGATATCAAAGAAGATATATATGTTGAACAGCCTCCTGGTTTTGAGACTGGAGATGGAAGAGTGTACAAGCTGAAGAAAGCTATCTATGGTCTAAAGCAAGCGCCAAGGGCATGGTATGACACTCTTTGTAGATTTCTTCTGAACTTGGGGTTCAAACGAGGTTCAGTTGATAAAACTCTGTTCACCATCAAAGTTGGAGAAGATATACTTGTTGTGCAAATTTACGTCGATGACATCATTTTCGGCTCCAAGTCGGAGGAGCTGTGCAAGAAATTCTCATATCTCATGATGGAGAAGTTCGAGATGTGAATGATGGGCGAGATGAATTATTTCCTTGGATTACAAGTGAAGCAGTCACCTGAAGGGATCTTCATCAACCAGTCCAAGTATACAAAGGAGCTCATCACCAAGTTCGGATTGCAGACAAGTAAGACAACAAGGATCCCTATGAATACGAACTGGAAGATCGAACTCGGAGCTGAGGGAAAGCTCGTTGATGCCAGCCAGTATAGAGGGATCATCGGTTCGCTGCTCTATCTAACTGCCAGCCGACCAGATATATCATACGCAGTTGGAGTGTGTGCTCGATTTCAAGTCCAACCAAGAGAAGCACACATGTTGGCAGCAAAAAACATCATCAATTACCTCAAGGGAACTATTAATGTTGGATTGTGGTATCCAACTGACGACAATATCCAACTGACTGGATACTCGGATACGGACCTAGCAGGAGATCGGTTGGACAGGAAGTCTACCTCTGGACAATGTCAGTTCATGGGAAGCAAGCTGGTTTCATGGTTCTCCAAGAAACAAGCATGTGTTGCCACTTCTACAACCGAGTCAGAATACATGGCTGCCGGAAGCTGTTGCATGCAAGTGTTGTGGCTGAAGCAACAGCTGAGAGATTATGAAGTTGCAACTGGACAGGTTCCCATTCATTGTGATAGCTCGAGTGCCATAGCTATCTCTCTGAACCCTGTTCACCACTCTCGAACAAAGCATATCGACATTCGCCATCATTTCATCCGAGATCATATTGAGAAGAAGGATGTGTCCATGGAGAAGATCCCAACTGAGATTCAGAGAGCTGACATCTTCACCAAGCCTCTTCCTGAAGCCCGGTTCAAGATGCTGTGTGATCTTCTAGGACTCTTGGATCCGAGCTGAAGAATCATCCGAGCTGAAGAGTCATCCGAGCTGATGAAGAGTCATCCGAGCTGAAGATTCATCCGAGCAGAAAAGTCATCCGAGCTACAGAGGATCCATCCGAGCTGAAGAGTCAGATATCCATCTGAGGGGGAAGCTCAGATAAAGGAGGAATCTCAGATACGAATTGCCAACTGAAGACATCAAACATCAGCTGAACAGACGAACTCGAGTCAGTTGATGGTATGCGGCAACTGAGGAACTCGACTGAGGTATACAGCTGATCTCGACATCAGCTGGCAGGTATCATTTATGACTGAAGGTGATATGATATTAAATGAGAATGTTTGAAATAAATTCAAACATTCCTGAACATGTCAGCTAAACTAAACAAGCCATCATATCGCATTTAATGTAAAGTCTGATTGAACTCCTATAGCCTTACTTTTTAGTGCGACTGGGCTGACACCTCAAACTATTCACCTTCTCACTCGCGCGCGTGGAGTATCAGTCAAAATTACCCAACAGTCGCGTAATCTCAGCCGTTGATGGATTCGCGCCATTTAACCCCAGCCGTTGATTTTATCCGAGTCAAAGATTATATAATACGGCAAATCAGGAAGTGATCCTTACCTTCTTATTTCGTGCATATCTTTACTTACTATTCATCATCCTCTCTAAATCTGTTTCATCATTTTCAGTAAAGATTTTCCTTCTTCTTTGCATATATATCGATTCGAGATGGCGCCCAAATCCAAAGCTTCTAAGAAGATGGTTTCCGCGGAGCCTGCTACTTTCCAGGAATCTTTCGACATGGTGATGTCGAAGATTCATTTTGAACAGATTCTATCCACAGCGGCTCTCACCTCGCCGGAACTTGCCCCCGTCGCCGCCATTCTCTCCGACCACCATCTGCTCGACTGGGCAACCCTCTCTCCCTCCCAATTGCTCAGGAAGCAGGTCGTGCAGTTCTACAGGAATCTACAGCGGGTTGCAGAAGATGGGCTTGTCACGATCATCCCGTGCAAGCAACGACACAAAACCTCCCGGACAGTAGAAGAAACCGTCGTGGAGATAAAAGTATCCAAGGAGCTGGAGAAGATCATCCCCAGAAATTGCGAAGCCACAGATGTGCTGGGGAACTTCACTGACAAGGAAGTTGATGCCTTCCTTCAAACCATCCTTCTTGTTCCCGAGCCATTGAAGGGGAGCATGCAAAGGACGAAGCTGAAGCCGGCGCACTAACTTCTCTTCGACGTAATCTCCAAGTGCGCCTTCGCGTATGATGGAGCGTTCGGTGACATTAGCCGACCTAAGCTCAAGCAGCATAAGGCACTGGAAGAGCTGCACCAGGTCGACTGGCTGGGCTATCTTGAAGGCCAGCTGATGATGGAGAAGCAGAAAATCTCCGAGACGACAGTTGAGTCCTGAGAACTGCTGTTGAGTGTCAAGGGGACACTCAACTTTGGGACAAAAATCTCTGCCCTCATCCTCCAAGCCACAAAGGGACTGCCGCTGACATGGAAAGGAAGTGAGGACACACCATTCAGCAAGCTGATGCTGTTCCCCACAGCCAAAAAGGCCAGGGACGTTGTGGAGGCCGTCTATACTCCCAAGGGTGCCCCCAAGCCAGCTGTGGAGTCAGCCGCTCGCTGCCCATCGAGGTCCAAGCCAGCGAAGCGCCAGCTGGAGGAGGTGGCTGAGGAAGAGGAAGACGAAGAAGAAGAAGAGGAGGAACCTCTGCAGAAGAGGCCCAGGATCAGGATCATCTAGCCAGCAGCTCAACCTTCAACAACCAGTCCAGTGGTGGCAAAGCCAGCTGAAGAAAAGGAGTCAACCGAATCCAGCCAATCGGTTGACCCAGCTGGGTTTGTTCTTCAACTACGACAGGAGAAAGCGGCTGAAGACGTGGAAATCCAAGTGGAGGATTCCAGCTCCTCCTCAGATGACTCTTCTTCATCTGAGGAGTCCCACGACAGTCAAACTGGAGCTGATGCCAGCCAGGTAATCCCACCTGTGTCTGAAGAAACCATTGAGCCAGCCGACTCACCACCCAAAGAGGATCCAGTTCTCTCAACTGGTCCTCAGTCCGATATTCCGAGCCTCTCGCTCGATGCCAACGTTGTGACCATCACTTTGGCCAACGTTGATGAAACCATTGAACCTGTTACCTACGATATCGACCCCCCTCCAATTGACGAAGAAGCCAACCGCCAGGCAATCCTGGCTGAATATGAAGGAAGACTGAGCTACTGCTTCCGCAAGCTGATTGGTATGTTCCCCGAGGCAGCCTCAATGCCCGTATTTGCCGTACTCGGGACGGAACTCCTCTATCAGTTCAGCGTCATATTCAGCTACTGGTACGTCAAAGAGGAAACCCTCAGGATCCATGGTTGGGACAGGTTGAAGGTCGAAGAGTCCAACCTGAGGGAATACTTCGACTATCAAAACCTGGAGGTGGCTTACAACCAGAAGGTGGCTGTGCTACGACGACGTCTGGACAGGAGCATCTAAGAAGGGACAGACACCAGGGAGCTGTGCAACAACTCTGGAGCTGTTCAGTTCCTTGATGATATGCTGACCAATAATGCCGCCTGCATGGAGGACGTTGACGCAGCTGATGAGGCGGCCAAGAGAGAAGAAGACAAGCTCAAGGCCTACCTCGCCAGCCGATCTGCCTTGGTTGTCACGGAGCCTTCTGCCCAGCCACAACCACAACACCTGCCCGGACCCTCCGATGAGCCAGCTCTCTCAACCGATGCTATCTGTGAGCTGATCTCGGAGAGGGTCAACCAGCTGAGGCAGGGAATGTTGTCCAAGCTCCAGCACAGCAAGGAGGAGGAAGCTGACAGGATGCAGATGCTGATGGCAGAGAATGCCAGCTTGAAGACTCAGCTGGAACACCTTTCCTCCTCTCTGCAGCAGAAGTTCGAAGATCTCTCCAATTCTTCTAGCTCGGAGATCTCAGCTCTAAGGAAGCCGTTCAGGTCTCAGCTTGGATTTCAACATTTTCAAGACCGTTGCTGAATCTGACCTGGCAAAGTCCCAGCAGACCCAAGACCAGGAGTGGATGTCTCAGTTCGCATCTTTCCGAGCTGAGTTCGTCGCTCTCCACAAAGAGGTCTCTGCGATCTTTGCAGCCGTGCAGCGAGCTGAGCAGGAGCGCCAAGACTTGGAGATGGCCAAGAAGGTGGAAGAGAAGGACGCTGTTGACGAGCTGTTTTCCCGCGTTCAACAAGCTGAAGCCAAGTTGACCTCCCTGGATGGCACTGTTGCCACCCTTTTGGATGATGCCAAAAAGGGGGAAGACAAGGAGCCAGCAGCTGTTGCTGGACGAGGGAAAGATGTTCTCCAGCAAGCTGAAGGAGCTCAGCAAGGGGAAAGAGTGCCAGCTGAAGGTGAAGGTGAAGCTGAAGGATCGCAGCCCGAACTGGAAATCTCCCACGACCTTGTAGCCGAGCTTACGGCCGAGCTCGATGCCGAATTTGACGGATGAATATCTATTGAAGATTGCATCGAAGCTGCCAAAGTTATGGGGGAGCCCAAGGAGAAGTACTTGAATCCCTCTTGGATCAAGAAGTTCGCTGCCGATCAGGCCAAGAAGGTGGCCAAGTTCGAGAAGGAACTGGCCAAGGTGGAGAAGAAAGTCGACAGAAATAAAGCCAGCCGAAACGTGCGAAGAATCAACAAGCACCAGATGAAGGCTGAGGCTAGGAAGTCGACCCAACAGCTGCAGAAGAACGCTCCGCTCTCGTCTCGGTACCCACATGTTGACAAGTGGATAAATGCTGTGTGGAACGACGACTGGGAGCAGTTCAAGCATGAGTTTATCAATGACTTCTATTACAGGAAAGTCTACTCGACTGAAGACCCAAGGCAAGCCTTCAAGGAAGCCCTGTGGGAACTCAGATCTGGAGACCCTGGAATGTTTAGTCAGTTCAAGAGAGCTATGTTGAATGCTCAGCTCGATCCCAACACCGTTCCAGTTCCGAAGATGTGCAGGTACCGCCCTCAGATGATCAAAGGCACGAGCATGCCAAACAGAAATGCGATCATGGCTGAGGCGAGGCAAGTCTGCAAGGAACACGGCGTCAACACAGGGATTGAGTCGGAGGCGAAGAAGGAGATCTTTGACCGTATCTTTAGCAAGTACGGTCAACAGTATTTTTGAGCTGATCTAATGTCTTTTTGTCTTTTGAAGCTGTTGTAGCTTTTGGTGCAACTGTTGTATTTTTTTTTTTTTTTTTTGTGCTTGTAATCTTCAGTTGTAACAAAATCTGCAAGTATATATAAAGATTCACCTTGTTGAACAATTCCTCATTGTCCAAGCTCTGAATCACAAAGTCTTTCAATATCATGTTATAACTATGCTAACCGTTTGATGTTTTATCTTATAGACTGTCTAGAATTTTCAACTGAGATTTTAGATAAGTTAGTGAGCTTTAGATCAATAGTGGTTTAAAGTTGTAAGTGGTTTTGGCATCATCAAAAAGGGGGAAATTGTTGGGAAATTTATTAGTAAAAGTTTTGATGAATTCCAAAACCGACTGACCCCAACCGAGTAGATGTTGTCAGATCCTAATTTAGGCTCGCTGTTTGAGCAAAGTTAAGATTTTATCTTTACAGGTCTCCAGCTGAAGATGGCAACAAGGCATCACTCAGACAGAACATCAGTTGTGATGAAAGACAACTGAGAGTTCATTTGTTCAGATGGAATGAGGGGGAAGTCTTCAGAACATCAGTTGTAAAGGGCAACTGAGGATTCGTCACATGAGAAACAGTAGAAAGGAAGAGAACATCAAATGAAAAGGAAAGTCATCTGAGGGTTCAAACCCAACTGTCTAAATACAAGGAAGACAACTGAGGGATCAGTTTCAGAACCTCAGTTGTAGAACTCAAACAAGAAGATCAACAGCATGAAGTTCAAAGTCAGCTGAGAGTTCAACGGTTCAGTCAGAACATTAGCTGAAGACCACTCAGATAAAGATCAAGATTTTCAACCAACTGACCAAGGTTGACTGTCAGAAAGGTTAAGTTTTGAATTTCAAAAGGAAGTCACATGAGGGTTTGACCGTTCAGTCATTACCCCATCTGGCCCAACACAAGGTTGTCTCAGATGGAAAGCAGAAGAGCACAGATGCCATATCAGGAAAGTCTGCAGAAATGAGAGACAAGCCATCGCTTTCATCGATCAGAGATCAACAGCTCCTCCAACGGCTAGTTGATACTCTCCGCCTATAAATAGAGGCATTCTCTCATTCGAGAGCAACACGACACACAAAAGCGAGACAGAGAAGTGCAATCACAAGAGAATCAAGCGAAAGAAAAATCTGCAAAAATCCTATTCTAAGAACATCAGCAGCTGAGGGTTCAAGAGTGATAGAACATTAGTAGCTGAGGGTTTATAGAGTGAAAATCTGTCTTAGATCTTAGTTTGAGTGTTTATTCGTTCAAGCCTTAGATCCAGCTCTCATTTGTGATCGAGCTGTAGTTGGAAAACCTACCCACACCCTAAAAAGTGTTTGCTAGGAGCTTACTCTTCCTGTAATTGAGTAGCTAGGTCGTCAAGTACCCGCAAACTTGACATAGGTTGTTAAGTACCCGCAAACTTAACTGTAAAGGTTGATAAGTACCCGTAAACTTATTGCAACGGTTGCACAGCCCGGGTAAGCTGTGTGGATCTGTCCAGAAGAACTTGGACTGATGTGTGAGGATTCACATCTCTCCGTGGACGTAGGAGGGTTATCTCCGAACCACGTTAAATTCCGTGTGTCTGTGTTTTTTTTCATTCAGTTGCTTATTGCATTCTTATCTGATCAAACTAACCAGCATACAAACTTCATTTGCACATTTTCAACCGAGCTGTTTTGGTTTTTGACCAACCGAGCTGTTTTTGTTCCTGACCAACCGAGCTTAAAAGCATGATTTGTTTTAACGAGTTTAATTTCCACCACATTCCGCACAGCTTCACTCTTCCAGCTGAGGTTGCTTACTCAGCTGTGAGATTCCAACTGAGTCCTTTTACTCAGTTGAAGTGATTTTCAGGGTTAAGTTTTAAAATCCTAACTGGTGTATTCCCCCCTCCCATACACCAGTAACTCGTTTCGGGACCATCAGGAGTGTTGAAGAAGAAGATGCGGATATAGCACCCCCACAGTTTGAAGAAGGAGTCAAGTCCACCGTCGATGAGTTATAAGAGGTCAACTAGGGTACTATTGATGATCCACGACCCATCTACATCAGCGCTTCATTAATGCCGGATGAGGAGCATGCATATGTTAAGCTCTTGAAAGAGTTTAGGGACACATTCGCTTGGACATACAAGGAGATGCCTGGTTTGAATCCACAGATAGTTTTTCATCACTTAGCTGTTAAAAAGGGGGCAAAGCCTGTCAAGCAATCTCAACGTCGATTTCGACTGGAGTTGATCCCGTTGATTAAAGCCGAAATTAACAAGCTCATCGAAGCCGGATTCATTAGAGAGGTGAATTATCCAACATGGATCTCTAGCATTGTACTGGTAAGGAAGAAAAATTTGAATGTTATGTGGACGATGTGGTTGTGAAATCGAAGGCAAGAAGTGATCATCTCCAAGACTTGAGGATGGTCTTTGAACGATTGAGAAAGTTTGAGCTAAGGATGAACCCGTTGAAGTGCGCATTTGGAGTGAAGTCTGGAAAATTCCTTGGTTTTATTGTCCGCCATCGAGGTATAGAGATCGAGCAAGCTAAGATCGACGCGATCATGAAGATGCCGGAGCCTCGAAATATACATGAGTTAAAAAGCTTGCAAGGGAAGTTGGCATATTTAAGAAGGTTTATCTCAAATCTTGCCGGACGGTGTCAACCCGTCAGTCGGCTCATGAAGAAAGGTATACCATTCGAGTGGGATCAATCATGCCAAAATGCCTTTAAGAGCATCAAGGATTATTTGATGAAACCTCCTGTTCCAGCTGCACCGGTTGCGGGCCGTCCGTTGATTTTGTATCTCGCTGCTCAAGAGCGCTCTATGGGGGCATTACTTGCACAAGTTAATGAAGATGGGAAGAGAATGCATTGTACTACCTGAGTAGGACAATGACGCCAAATGAGCTCAATTATTCGCCAGTTGAGAAATTATGCTTAGCCTTGATATTCTCGATTCAAAAGCTGAAACACTATTTCCAAGCTCACACGGTGCGCTTAATTTCTAAGGCAAATCCGTTGAAATATGTCATGTCCAAACCAGTTCTGTCGGATAGGCTTGCACGTTGGTACCTGCAGTTACAGCAATTCGAAATCGTTTATGTTCCCCAAAAGGCAGTTAAAGGGCAAGTACTAGCGGATTTCTTGGCTGATCATCCACTACCAGCTGAGTGGGAGTTAACTGATAATCTCTCTGATGAAGACGTGTTGTTGATTGATGTTTTCCCTCCTTGGATTATGTATTTTGATGGGGCATCTTATAGAGAGGGAGCCGGAGCCGGAGTTATATTTGTTACACCCGAAAAGGAAGAGTTGCCCTATTCTTTCACTTTGACTGAAAATTGCTCCAATAATGTAGCGGAGTTTCAAGCATTGATCCTTGGTTTAGAGATGGCTGTGGATACAAAGAGGTTGCATATGAAGGTTTATGGAGATTCCAAGTTAGTGGTAAACCAAATACTTGGACTGTATGAAGTAAAAAAGCCAGAGTTGCTGCCATATGTCAAGTACGCTCAACGCATCATCGCATGGCTTGGAGATGTGGAACTTGGGCATGTTCCAAGAAGTGAAAATAAGCAAGCTGACGCATTGGCTAAACTCGCTTCTACAATAGCTATGTCCGAGGAAAAGATTTATGTACCAATTTGCCAAAAATGGGTTGTTCCACCTATTTTTGAGGATGAAAAGGAAGATTGTGAAGATGATGAAAGTAATGTCGTAGAAGTCTTCGAGATATAAGAAGAAGATTGGCGTCAAGTGTTCGTTGACTACTTGAAGTATGAGAAGTTGCCAAGTGATCCACATAGAAGAATAGATATTCGTCGTCGTGCTGCTCGCTTCATATACTTCACAGGCACGCTCTATAGGCGCTCGTTTGACGGAATTTTCTTGAGATGTTTGGGAAAGGAAGAAGCTGCAAAAGCCATTGAAGAGGCACATTCCGGGATCTGCGGTGCTCATCAATCCGGCCCAAAGTTGCACTTTCGAATCAAGAGGATGGGCTATTATTGGCCAACCATGGTAAACGACTGCATGGAATATGCTCGAAGGTGTAAGCCTTGTCAGTTTCATGCAAATCTAATTCATCAACCACCCGAGCCGCTACACCCCACGGTCGCGTCTTGGCCTTTTGATGCTTGGGGCATGGATGTCGTTGGACCTTTGACGAAATCATCAAAGGGGCATTTATACATCTTGGCTGCAACGGATTACTTCAAGTGGGCCGAAGCAATACCTTTGAAGGAAGTGAAGAAGGAGAATGTTGCTGACTTCATCAAAGGTCATATCATTTATCGTCATGGCATCCCTCGATACATCATTACTGACAATGGGAAGAATTTTAGCAATTCCTTCATTGACAAGTTATGTGAGAAGTTTAGGTTTAAGCAGAGGAAGTCATCCATGTACAACGCGCCGACTAATGGATTGGCCGAGGCTTTTAACAAGACTTTGTGCAATTTGTTGAAGAAGGTTGTCGCAAAGACGAAGCGTGACTGGCATGAGAAGATCGGAGAAGCACTGTGGGCTTATAGAACTCCGACACAAGCGACCCCGTATTCCTTGGTGTATGGTGTAAAAGCGGTGAATCCTCTCGAGCAACACATTCCATCGCTAAGGATTGCTATCCAAGAGGGCTTAACTGAAGAAGAGAATGCTCGCCTATGGCTTGAGGAGTTGGAAGCCTTGGATGAAAAACGGTTGGAGGCTCAGCAAAGATTGGAATGCTATCAAGCTCGTCTCTCAAAGTCTTTTAATAAGAATGTGCGGTTGCGTTCTTTTCAAGTTGGAGACTTAGTGCTAGCTGTGAGAAGGCCGATCATCACCACTCATCGTGTTGGAAACAAATTCATCTCTAGATGGGACAGGCCTTATGTAGTCACCGAAGTTTACACCAACGGTGCATACAAGTTGATAGATGAAGAACGTGTGAGAGTTGGTCCGATTAATGGAAAGTTCTTAAAGCGCTACTATCCTTGAAGATTTGAAGTGCTACCTGTGTAAAAAAAAAAAAAAAAAAAAAAGAAGGAGAAAAAAAAATTGAAAAGGAGAAAAGCCAAGAAAGAGAAAGAAGTCCGCTCCATGACGCACGAGCTTAAACTGCATGTTACTCCCGGCCCGCATGAGTATAAACTGTGTAAAGGCACCTACCAATGAAAGTGTACGTGGTTAAACTGCTAACTTCTCCACCAAGAGTTAAGTTAATGTGGCTAAACTTAATTATCCCACCAAAAGGTAAAGTTATGTGGTTAAACTGTTATTTACTCCACTTTGTCTATATAGTGGTTAAATAAATAGTCACTCCTGGCCCGCATGAGTATAAACTGTGTACGGCTCCCCCCCTTAAAACTCAAGTTAGTTTTACTTCTTGAACTACATTTTGACTTGATCCTTTTTTATATAAAGAGGTACGTAGGAAGCTTGGATAGATTCTAAGTTCAGTCATACATTTAAGTCAATCATGCTTTGTGTCTTCCTTTAAATTGGATGAATGCAAGTAATTAAAATTCAAGATTGAAGCAAGTATTCAAGATAAAAAGACGACATCCATGAATGACGAGAAGCAAGAGAAAAAAAAAGAAAGAAACAAATACTTCATTGCATAAAAGTGTTCATCAAAAGTGCAACAAAAAAGAGAAAAGAAGTGAAACAAAGTACGAAACAAAAAGGAAAAACTATGTCTAAGCAAAGGGCTTTTGGTCCTTCAATGATTGTTGAGCCACCTCCAACTGTTCCTTCGAGTCCTTCAAGTTCTTCAACACTTCATCATTCACTAAAGGTGCATCCATAAATTTGTCAAGTTCTTCTTTGAATCCAAGCACTTTGTTTTGGGTAATTTGGAGTGTGCCTTGGAGTTGCTTCATCTTCGATGATAGCTTAGCAACCTCTTCCTTCATGGAGTCGACTTGAGTAGCTTGTTCCTTTGCCTCTTCACTTGCATCATGGAACTTCTTTTGGACTTCTTTTAAGCGTTGTGCAGCAGATCCTTCAAAGTCATAGAAGGTCGATCGGGCTTTGTCATAGTCATCAGCCTTATTAAAAAGTGTGTTCAAGCTCTCTTCAAGATGAGATATATCAAAGCCATAAGAATACTTCTACATGCATGACATTCCCTTGTGAATTTCATTCTCTATGGATGACAAGTCATCAACCAAAGTTCTTACTATCTTGGCTTGAAGATCGCCCCAAAACTCTTGCAAAAGTCTCTTACATCGATCGGCAAATAGAGCAGTACTATTGAACTCAGACTTAGTTCCGACTGGTGGAATTTGCCTGTTGGAATGGTGCATTCCAAGTGACTAACTTGACCCGCAAGATGGATGGCAGCTTTGAGAGTCTTCAAGATTATCAATGCCAAGGACTTTCTCTAACTACAAAACAGATAAAACAAAAGTTTGTTAGAAATAACTACTTACATGAAAAAGATGAAAGTAAAAATGGAGAAGTGAAACCTCAAGAGTAGCTTTGCGTCTACGATCGACATTATCTTCACAAGATGCTTCTTTAGGCGGACTAACATGACTTTGCCGACGAGGATTTGTATTGTTGCTAAGAGAGCCATCCAAGTGATTTGATGATGATCTTCGCTTTCCATTAGAGGATTCGTCCAAAGATGTTTTTCTTTTTCTTGAATCTTTCAACGGAATCGAAGTTGTTTTCTCCTCGCTCACTTGTAATACAACTTGTACATCTTTTCCACATTCTTTGGAAGCATCATGTTCTTGAAGTTGGGCCGAGGTCTTAAATTTCTTCTCAACAAACTCTCCATAGACTTCATGCCACCAATTCTTGTATCTAGGCGAAGTGAACTTCTTAGGGTTTTGAAGCGAGCTCGGGATCATGGCCCTAGCTTGGGAGTCTTCAAGTACACAAGCCCGCCAAAATTGAATGCCATCATCCAAGTTAGCTCTACGGACATCTTTCTTGAGGATGCCGGGAGGAAGCTGATAATATCCAAACTGACGGCCAAAGCGATGCGGACTATAAGGCTCAACGATAAATTCTTCACCAAGTCGCCAGGTCAAGTAGTTGGAGCGGATGGCCATAAAGAAGCGACGATCAACTTCGTTTACTTTCTTGTCATCTTTGTATGGAGTAACTTCTTTGTTCTCGATCATGGTGGAGTTCCAAGCAATTTGATCATACTTGTAGATCCGCTTTCGGGCATCTTCAATATTGTAATTCCTTGCTCCTCCTTCGCCCGAGAATTGAACCATTCGAGGTGCGTGCACCTTATCATCAAGAGGAAAGTGAGTCTTGAAGTAAAATGCCAACCAACCATATACGAAGTGAATGGGAAAGACTGCATCGATTTGAGTAAGGTCATGAAGTTTTGAGATCTTGTTAAGACCTCTATAGATGCTCGTCAAGATAGGGACAGCTAGTGAAACTTTGTTCTTATTCGCCATGATGCTCGCCGTCTTGAAAGTACTCGGCCGAATTACGTTTGCGTCATCTTCGGAAAGAGCGAAAGTGCTCAACCAACAAGCAAGGTAGGCCGCCAAATAAGCTTCCTCCATTTGGTGATCTCTAGCACCTACGTCCATGAATGGGGCCTTGTGAGTAGAAGTCCACGCCGCATGCCCTTCAAGCTTTCCATTTGGATTGTGAGTTACCTTAGGACGCGTCTTTCCTTTAGACTCTTTTCGAGTTGGAGGCCTTGGATGTCTGAAGCTGTCCTTAAACCAAAATTTGATCCATTCATCAACAGAAACTGAAATGGTGGGAGCTCTTGCCTTCTTCCGAAGTATGTGATAGCCGTGAAGCAAGTGCTTGCAACTCGGACGGATAACGGATTCTCTCGCGAACATCTCCTCTGCGGATGGAACCACCTCGTCATAAAGCATGCCGTCTATAGAAGCCCGGATAGGTAATGCAGATCCCAAAGTGAAATTGAAAGCTCCCCGGTCGAAGTGAGTAAAGTGTTGGTGGACGGGCACCAAAATTCGCAAAAGGCTTTAATAACTTCCACGTTGCGATCATAAGTGAAGAGGGAGGCATAAACAGCATCGTAGAGTCCGCTCGCTCGAAGGTCATCTTTGCAGCGGCAAAGAACGTCTTCCGTCCACTCCCAAAAGCCTTTTATGAAGTGTGCTTCGCCAGGAAACTCCGTGCGCTCTCCTCATGCAGCCTTTTCGGCCATCAAGGATCCCGTGCGCTCTCCACATGCAGCCTTTTCAGCCATCAAGGATCCCGTGCGCTCTCCACATGCAGCCTTTTCGGCCATCAAGGGTCCCGTGCGCTCTCCACATGCAGCCTTTTCGGCCATCATGCGTCTTCCTAAGGTCGGTAGTGGTTCTGAGTTGCCCATATAATGGTGATGAGTGGAGCAAAGAGAGTAAACAATAGATAGAGGTCTTCCCACTTCGTGGCTTTGGCACCATCAGTTGGTATGGAGCGAAGTTGAATATTTCGGCCATTGATCATGGGTGCTAGATTTGTGCGTCCTCAAACGCATTGTCTTCTCCAAATGTTGACGTTTGTCATCCAAAATGAGCAAATAAGTCCTTTTGTTCTCGGCAATATCCTTGAAGTAAACCGTGATGGACCTACACATAACAACAACAAAAGAAGGGGAAAGCCAATCGTCAAACACCTAGTGTGCACGAATATATGCAAGGAAAAGAAGGAAAAAAATTTTCATTCAGAAATTTTGTCAAACATATGGTGTACAAATAGTCTACAAAGAAAAACAAAGGGATGGAATGCAAACGGGATTTGAGGAATTCGCCTTATGGTCTTTGGGCTTCTTTTTGTTGCTGCTTTCCTGCAAAAGTCACAACAAAAGGATCACTTCAAAATTTAGAAAAAAAAAGAAGAAAAATCTGGTTTTTGCGTTTTGACTTTTCATCAAACAGTTGGCGTGCAGCACGTAGAAGGACATAATTTGATAAACTTGAAGGATGAAACTTACCAAAAAAAAAAAAATCAATACATAGGAGGTGAAATACGAGTTTTATGCTTCTGGTATCTCTCTGCAAGAATTGGAAAAGAAGTAGAAAGAATCGGTTTAGATGAAAAAAAGAATGAATAAAAAATTTCTGCAGCTTTCATTCAGAACATTAATCGAACAGTTGGTGTGCAGATAATAAACGATGAATATCTTGAATTATGATGGATGATACTCACCAAGAAAGGAGAGAAACCCTCGACGAGGTCAGCAGAAAAGAAAAAAACGTAGAGAATTTGGGGTGAGGAAGACATAAGAGAAGAGGACTATTTATAGGCACACGGTTTACAAGTTAAGGAAACATTCTTGATCGTATGTTTTCTAGTGAGGTGAAGATTCTAGAGACAAAATATGTTCCTTGCAGCAAACTTTTCCTGTAATGATTCGAAAAGGATTCTTGTCGCGAAAGAATTTGCTGAAATACGTGACAGCCGAGAAATTGCAAAATTACGTCCGGCAAATTGGGCTTCGAAAGGAAGTTGGGCAAGTCTATGTTATTAAGCCTAAATCATAAAAAAACGTACAGTAAAGCAAAAAGGGCTAATGAAGATTCAAAACCCTGTTGTCTTATGGGCCCATATGATAAAATAATCTTAATCAAGTTGTTTATGACTTGTGAAATTCAGCCGACCTATTCTTTACAATTGAGTTGGGCAATTTTCAAAATTATATGGAAATAGTGTTATGCGGTGCGAAAGCTAAAAAAAAGAAAGAAAAGAAAAAAAAAAAAAAAAAAAAAACTCCTAAATACGAGTCTAAACTATTTATAAATTCAAAATTTAAATTGAAGAACTCTATGAAACGAGTCTAAATTTTCGTACTTCAAAATTTAAGAACTCTTTGATACGAGTTTAAACTATCTAATGAACTTCAAGTCTTGAGACTCATTCGTTTCCAAGACAAGTTGTCCACAAACAAGTCTCAAGGGGGCATTTGTAGACGCATAAAAAATTAATAAAAAATATTAATTTTATACTTTATTTATATTTTAGGAATTTATTAAAGATAAATCCTAAATTAAATAAATATAAATTGATATTTAAAAGATGGAGATTTTTGACCAATTAGAAATTGACAAGTTTCATTTCTTGGTCATTAAATCAAAGATTTGATGGAGATAACTACCAAAATTGAGGAGCCAATAGAATTGTGCCACTTCAGCCTTAAAGCCCGTCTTAGAGTCCACAAGCCCACCAAGTCCACTACATTTTCACCTATAAATAAGGGTGATTGGAGAGTTCAAAGGACACATCACAAATCATATTGAAGAGCTCAAGAGTTGTAGAAAAATTCTCTACAACATTCAAGGCGTTCTTCGCGGCATCCAAGGCGTTCTTCGTGGAGTTAACGAGTTCTTCACTAAAAGCGTCCCAAATCTAGCGTTTGATCCGGAAACAAGGCGTCGGCCCTCCGGATTAACGTTATAAGTCCAAACTTTAAATCCGATCAAGATCAAGGAGGCTAAACCTCCGAAAATCCCGGAAGTTGTTTGAAGATCTTCAAGAACAAGTTGAAGAGGCAAATCAGAGGAGAATATAGAGATCGCAACCTGCAAATTTTACTTCAAATCCGCAAATAATTATTTGTACACGATTTATTGTATTTTTTATAAATACATAAAATTTGTGTTTACACAGCCAAGAGATGCCCAAGACATCGACTGCTCTCCAATACTTAATATCTATTCGAGCACAAGAAACACTCTTGTGTTGACCTCGACTCTACTGGTGATCTAGACTCCTTAACTTATTGGTGATCAAGCAATGAGTTATCTTGCCCAAATCTAATATTAAGCCCTAAGTATTTCGGGAATAAAAGAACACGACTTATTTAACATACTTTGGTCTCACGAGTAATTAAAGCTTCGATTTATCACTTCATCTCATCCATTCCAAGTTTAAAGATTTAGATAAACATAATAAACATAAGCTCGATTATATAAGTCAAAGCAAACATAATTAAAAAAACTGAATAAGAACTATATTACCTAAATCAAAAATTACCTGTCTTGGCCAAAACGCCAACAGAAAATGTAAAGCAATAAGTAAACAGAAATAAAAGCTTTGCCCGTAGGACTTGTTTTTCTTCCTCACCAAACTCTCAAGACTGAATTTTAAAACGAAGCTGGACGACATCTTTAACAGAGTTCATGCCGCCATATTTATAGGCGTCGAGATTAGGTTAAGTCGATCCCTTCATGGGCTAGACTCCTTCTTTCCTTGGCCTTCTTTCCTTGTTAAGCTCAATAGCGGCGCATTAGATTTCCTTCCATGTTGAGTCCAAATTCACTCGGCCTCTTTTCGATAAGGATGGAAGTTTCCTTCCTTATCCTCTTCCTTGGCTCCCAAGTCTAATCTATTGCCTTCTGCTTTACTTGTCCGCTCTTTGGTCTCTGCAGCTTCAGTCTTGCCCTCAACACGCATTGCTCTGGGTACTCTACTACTTTGGCTAAAAGATTATGGGGAGGTACTCCTTCACTTGTAGCCTTGCTCAAAATGTATTTCTTCATGTCCAGCAACAGACTTCAACCCTATGCCCATATTGCGTCGTATCGTTGCCCAATGCCAGAAAAGTAGTTTTCCACCAGATTATGCCCACAAACGCACTTGTTCTGCCCTGCACCCACTTCTTCCTACTTGTGTCCTCCCAGATACTTAAAGACTCAAAAAACACACAAAAGACACAACAAAACGACACTAAAAATGGACACAAATATGAGTTCATTTTAATAATTTAATAATCCATAAATGTCAGAAAACACTATTTACATCACCCCTCTCGTTTTTTCTCGAGTTAAACGAACTCAGAAAATTACAAAATTAATTCTCAGATTCTATTATCACAAATCATTCACAAACAAACTTTCAGATCAAGAATCGAACATTCACAAATAGGTAAACGATCAACTTCGATAAATAGAGGGAAAAACAAAAATTTTCCAAATATAATAAAATATTCCATAAAAATTCAAGAAAATCATATTAATTCACTTAATCACAAATGTTCAGTCGGAAACTCATTCAAGACTCGATTATAACTCATGCTGACTCGACTCTGCTCGGTTTATAATTTTGGAAATAAAATGTCACAGCCCCAAATTCCGAGGGACGGTCAAGCCAGGGTGCGACTAGGGGTTGGATTAAAGAGACGGGAAAGAAAGGGGATTTACTGAATAAATGAATAAATTAACATCTATAACCGAGATAAAAATACTATGAACTGATTCTTATGAGACAAAAGTGAGTCAATCTCGAAAGATCGCTCGGCAAAGTTGTGATCAGAGAAGACTAGGTTTAAAGTATGAACAACTTAAACCGAAAAGATTAACAACAATAAGAGAGTCATTTGCAGCGGAAAAACGTAGAATGATAACACAAATCTTCTTTCTTATAAACGACCTTTACTCAACCTCCTCCGCCTTCGTCACTCAACCTGCACATTTAAAAAAAACAAACATGCAGGGCTAAGTACATAAAGCACTTAGTGGGCACATTGCCGAAAACAACTCACAAGAGTATAGATTAATTAGGCATCTTTTCAGAAACACTCGTATAAGATTTTTATTGCTGTACACTTAATTCTGGATAACACACTGTAGGTTAACTCAGAATCCGATCGTCTGGATAGCACTCTGTGGGCTAACTCAGAATCTGTCCCTCTGGATAGCGCTGTGTGGGCTATCTCAGAATCTGATCATTTAGTTGGAATCTCTGGATAGCACTCTGTGGGCTAACTCAGAATCCAATACTCTGGATAGCACTTTGTGGACTATCTCAGAGCGGCACAAGAGAATTCACATAAAACAACTCATTATGCACTGATAGTTACTTTAATACACATTTATTAAAGCAGTAAGTAAACACTTTCGAGCAACGCTCATTTTATTTTGATAGAAAAGCCCACCTCAATCGTTTACAGAACAAACTTTAAACTTCTTTCTTCAACTCCGACTTCCTCCTTTTATCACAAATAAACAAACTTTAAAACTTAATCGCAACGATAAATGAAACAGGAAATCGAGATCGGTTTTAGTCTTTTAGGCCTTTGCACTTTACTACTTTCTTTTGATTAACTATTAAACGAGACTCGATCAATTCTCGTTTACAAACTGACTTGGCTCATTACTCGACACTGAGGTCAGTAGATAATTGGATGTCGATAACTTATAACGACTTAGAAGTTCACAAGGAACGAAGTTAAAAAGAATTCAACTTAAGAAATTAAGTTTTGGAAATTTCTGCACAGGTCAGTAAGTTCATACAGAGCAGGGTACTTTGAAACAGGGGATTTATCTTATACCAAAAGAAAGCCACGGATGTCTAGTTCACTTTCCAATTTACGGATCTCGATTTCGTTAAGCGAACTAAAAGTTATGACAGTTTCCGTAACGCATCGCAAAACAGTCCGCGTGGAACCCTAGTGCTCGTTAACTCGACGCACGACTTTCTAGGTTCGGTTTATGCGATTCCACTTTTATTCTTAGGAAATTTTCATCTCAATACAGTCTACATGCATGTCCCTTAATCGGGTACACAATCACGTCTTTTGATTAAACAAACGACGAGCATTTCCTTGTCATTTTCAACTATCCAATTACTAAACCAAATCAATTTCAAATTCTATTTCATTCATCAACTTCTCGATTCTTAACTATAACTCATAACATCTCGTATCTCGGATGGAAATATCGTCAACTACAATATCGTTCCTTTATCAATAACAATCATTAATATCAAATTGATTTTCCTTATTCGACTTTTCTATCGACTTTTAAACTCGATTCTCCGTCTCTTATCAAAACTCGAACCTTCTTAGAATTCGATCAAATTTTTCGGTTACGATCATTAACTATCAAGATTAACATAGGTTTGAATCACAAACCTAAATCATTATTCATGCTTGACTTATCGACGATTGCTCATCTCTTACTAAAAATCCGACGTTACCCAATTTCGTTCAAATTTTACAACAACGATCATCATCTATCTAGCATTACTAATATGTAAACCATATTCTCAAAACATTAACGAGTCTTGACTTATCGATGGATTTCCGTCTCTTACGGTTTTCGTTTTATTTTTAGAAAAATTTAAATAAATATATATTCATCCTCAATCATCATACATCTCATTTCCATTAACCAATCATGCATATCATATTATTTTCTTCATCAAAACCTCACTTGTTCTTCTCTTACACTTTCATTATTATTTTTAGAAAATTCTAATTTAATTCATGCATTCATCTATCATCATAAGGAACACGATTCCACTAATCAAGTATCTAAAAATCGAATCAAACATCAAACCCCCAAATTCTTAAAATTTCGGTATTAATAACTTGTATAGGAGGGATGATTTCTTCATGATTTCAATCCATAAAAACCATTCCTAAGCATACTATAACATGAAATAAACTTAGAACTTGATCTCCTACATCTCTTACCTTTTTCGAAAATTCCAAGAATTAAAGGAAATGAATTTTGCTTGGATAGAAATGAAGAGGCAAGTCTCACCTTAACAATTATAAACTCGGAATTGAAATCGATCGGAAGATAGACAAGTTATGGAGCTTGGATGCTTGAAGAACTTGAGGAAGAACACATCAATGGTGAAGAACAAGAGAGAGAAGAGAGAGTTGGGGAAGGTGGCGGTTTGGGAGGGTAGAGGATAAGAGAGAATTGTGATATTTGTGTAGATATTATGCTAAAGTAGGATGACTAACAAGGTGACTCACTAAGGTGCGTTTGGTTGCGAAATTTTTGACGGAAATATCTCGTTTCTGGGTCTCAAACGACGTATTAAAAACCGAGAAATAAATTCTTAGATGGTTACGTATTCGACGAAATCTAATTCGTCCGTTAGATTAGAAATAAATCACATACTCGGAAAACCTAATTCGTTTTTCAAAATCCGAGAAAAAGTTGGGACATCACAGTCCAAATTTTGTCCGGAAAAATAATATATATGGATTTTTACTAACTTACTCGTCTCGCAAAAAGAGTGAATGTAAAATAAGACGGTTTCTCGATTTGAGTTTTCGGGCGAAAATTTTATTGGACGCGAAAACCCTAATACAGTAGTCGTTCAACCGACTTCTAGAATTTATTTTCAAAAACGGATTTCACCGTTAGTCTTAGAATTGAAAATTCTTAGCTTAGGCGTGCAAAGCCTTAATTAATTAGAAAAATTTTATTTCTCGTCGGAAGAAAATATCTGGGGTATTACATTCTACCCCTCTAACGAAAAATTTCGTCCCAAAATTACCTCCTTCACAAAAGTTTCCACGTAGCTTCCTCTTGTCCATGGTAATTCCCGAACACTTTACTAATCGTATCGACTTACTTTTTAACTTTCGCACTTTTCGATCCACGATCGATTGCGGTCTTTCTTCATAACTTATAACTTAATCAAGAACAACGTCTTGCTGGTGGGTCACGTGTTTAGAATTGAACGCGTACTTTCTCAAATGAGATACACAAACATAATAAACATTCCATAGATTTGGCGACACGGCCACTCTATACATCCTTGGAATCTATCCTTTCCAAAATCTACTAATCATTTAAAGCTTCGTCTAAGCTTATACTGAACGTGAAGAAATAATCACAATAATCCTTAGCAGGAAAAATCATGAGGAAAATCTTGTCCTCATTCTCTAAATTTAAGTCAGAATGACATACATTGCTTAAGACTTTCGTCACTTCTAGACTTCCTTCTCTTTGGTTCGAATCTGACGAAAGAATTGATCTATCACTTCACCGAGTAAATCTAGTTCTAGATTTTTTTCTCGGTAAAATGAGTCTAATTACTTCTAATTATTTATTAACTTGACTAAATTTTCTTATCTTTGACTTTAACTTTACGAAATTCCTCTCATTCAATCAATCATACACAAGCTCTTAGATTAGATTCTAGAACACAAATCCATCATAAAAATCATACTTGAATCATCAACCTAAAAATACCTAATCATGCTCAAATTTTCGGTATATATATATATATATATATATATATATATATATATATATAGAGTTGAGATCTGGTGAGAATAAATTTTATATGAGAACGTGAGAATGACACATTTTAATGCATTTTTATCACATTGGAGATGCATATATTGCAGAAATGTAATGCATACATATTCTTATGCATAAATTACAATAACTTAATGAATTAACATCAAAATGCATAAATTAAATTAACTTAATGCATTGTTAAATCTGAGCCATTGATTAAAAAAGATTAAAGGTCCAGATTTATTCTCATTTCTCACCTAAGATAGTATTCTCACCTGATCCTCTTCCTATATATATATCTTTTAGATTTTCTCCTTCAATTTTAATACACATAAACACATAAGGATCATGAATATCATACTCAAAATCAAGAATCAAAAATCGTTCTTCTAACATCATTTTCGGCAGTTTTTAGGAGAGGGAGGAATGAATTTCTAACTTCTATTTCCTTGCATAAAAATCACTCAAAAGATCAAAGGTCAAAGCTAAAATGAGAGACCTCGATTTCCTTGCTTAGGAGACCATTTTGATCGAACAAGAGAGGGAGGAAAAGAGGGGATTTCTTGGGTTCTAACCAATGGATTCGAACAAGAATCAAGAGACTTACGTAGACTCGAAGGCTTGATCGATCAAAGGGCTTCAATCCACGCAACTTTAAGCTCCATACAAGCTAAAATCGAGCTCCATCTTTGGACACAAGGCTGCCGATTTTCAAAGAGAAAAGAAGAGGATGAATCCTAGTCTCAAATCGATCACCATGATGAGAGGATTACAAATACCTCATTAGTTTACTCGTTGGATGATCGAAGGCTAAGTTATTGCCATTTTTGGATCTTGAACTTGTTCATCAATGGTGATTTGTGTGTGTGTGTAACCGAGAGAGAGAAATGAGAGAGGGAAGGAGTGTAATACCCCAGAAAAAAAAATTCTACGGTCCTAAAAAACAATTTAAGTTAATAATAATTATGGCTTTGCACGCCTAAAATCATGAAATTAAATTCTAAGATCAACGGTAAAATCCGTTTCCGAAAATAAATTACGGAAGTCAGTTAGATGACTACTGTATTAAGATTTTCGCGTATGAAAATTAAAATTTGGACTGTGATGTCCCAAAATTTTATTAGTTTTTAAAGTTTAAAATATACTTTTTAAGTATATTAAATATTTCGGATTTAAAGGTCGAATCGGATTTCAACGAAAACGTATCCAATTAGGTTTTTCATTCTCGATTTTCATAACGTCGTAACGAGCCGGAAAAACGCGGTTCGGAGAAATTAATTCCCTCCCAACCGACTTCACTCACACACATGTAGATATTTCATTTTTTATAATGTAAACCACTTTATGACTCACAATTATTATAGGTTCTAATACTATTTTAATTGGACACCTATTAGTTGTTAGATTATTCTTTAATCAAGTTAGTCATCTCTCTCCCTTTCTCCCTCTCTACCGCCCCCTCCCTTCTACTCTCTTCCTCATTTCATTTTTCATCCACCATTAAAGGATCTTGAAGCTTTTGTGTAAGGAAATTCCCACAAGTCATCCACCACTATCTAATTCCACTTCTACTTTCATTATAATTCAAGGTAATCATCCTAGCTTCACTTCTATCCAATTAGATTTCTATTTCTTTAATTTTGGGTATGGACCGTTTTTTTAATATATAAATTAGGATGATGATTTGAGCTTTAATTCATGCAATTAGATGTGTTAGTAGTTGAATCTATGATTTAATTGATGGAAAAATTAAGAACCCTAAACCTAGGCTATGACCGAAATTTGGGGCATGGATAGTAGGATGTTTTAATTCATTAATTGATTGAATAATTAAGTTTAGGAGTAGTCTAATTGAGGATTGATGCAAAGAAAATTGAAATCTCCTAACTAAATGATGAAAACCGATTTAGGGGCTAGGGTTTAAATATGAATTCTTCAATTAGTGATGTTGGAGTGATAATCAATGGTTAATAGTTGTTGTGGTGAGCTTAGAGATGATAATATGAATTGAATTAAGGGAGAAAATCACCCCTCCTAATTAATTGTTGTTGCCGATTTCTATAGAGGAATTAGGGGTTTTGGGTAGTTTAATTCTATTGATGATTTTAGTGATGGAATGATGTTCTAGTTGTTGGTAATTGATGATATGAATTGATTTGGAATTTTCTAATTTATAATGTAAAATGTAAGAGACGAAGTATTAGAAATAAATCAAGTTTGTATAATGAATTGAGGTTATGATATATATAATAATGATCCTTGATAGACGATGAATAATAATGTAGAATTTGAACGTTTTCAAATGATGTTGAATAATTCGTAAGAGGCAAATAAATGATGATAAGTAATGAAAGAAAAGACGAGTAAGGAAAGTAATTGGTTATTAATGAATGTTAGTGATAAGGGAACAAGTTTGTAGTTGACGACGTGTTCATCCGAGTTATGAAATGATAAGTTATAGTTGTGAACGAGAAGTAGAAACGAGAAGTTGGAATTGTTTTGGTATAGTAATTATTTAGTTTGAAAAGACGAGGTTTTAATCGTCGTGCTTATAATCGAGAAATGAAAAGGAGTTCATCATGTATGATGATACGTAGTGACTGCCTTGGGTCAGTATTTTCGTGAAAAATAAGGTGGAATAACATAAAATGAACCTAGAAAACCGTGCGGCGATTTTATCAAGCTTAGGGTTTCGCTCGGCAGTTTGGCGACCCTTCACGGAAACTACCATATCTTTTAGCTCGTTTATCAGAATTGAGATCCGTAAATTGGAGAGTGAACTAGACATCCTTACCTTTATTTTGGTATAAGATTTGTCCCCTGTTTCGAAATCCCCTGTTCCGTGCAAACTTACTGATCTGTCTTGCGCAGTGAATTGTTCAAAGCTAGTTTCCTAAGTTGAATTCTTTTCAACTTCGTTCCTTCGATCTTTTAAGTCGTTTCAAGTTAACGACTACTTTCTTTCTACTGACCTAAGAGTCAAGTACAGAACCGAGTGAGTGTCAAACGAGATGTGTTCGTATCTCGTTCCCGTTTAACTAAAAGAATCTAGTTTAGTGTGCAAATGCCTAAAAAGCTTAAAAGACTAATTCGATTTTGTTTTCGGTTTCCATTTTCATTTATCGTATCGACGACTTATCAAAGTATGATTATGTACGATGAAGGAGGAAGTCAGCACAAGGATAGGACGGAAGATTGAAGAACGGAAGCTCGATTAGAAGTTCTGTAATCTTTAAGGTGGGCTTTCTATTATATAACAAATAAAATGTGGGTTTTTCCACAAATCAAAAGTGATTCTTTATGAGCTTTGATTACTGTGGTTTCAAAGGGATAATCAGGCATAAACTATTTTGTGTTTTATGTGAGTTCTCTTGTACCTTTCTGAGTTAGCCATCGTGCTTTTCAGAATTATGAGTTAACCATTAGGTGTTAACTAAACGATCGGACTTTGAGACTAGCTATCCAAAGTTAGTGCACTTTGTAGCTTGTGGTGTATGTGGTATCCTGTTGAGGGGTAACCAGCCACGGTGAATTATGAATGGTCAAGATTGAACGTAACATCTGTCAGAAAATGCTCGGCCGAGTGATTTATGAGAAAAGAAATTGTTTTAGTAGACACGGGCATTTTAAAAGAAAACCCCGATGTGCTACAGAGATAAGAATGCCTGATTTATCAATACTTATTATATGTTTTCGGCAAAGTGCCCACTAAGTGCTTTATGTACTTAGCCTTGCATATGTTTTCTAAATGTGCAGGTTGAGCGATGGAAGCGGTGATAGTTGAGTAGGATAGTGATAAGAAAGAAGAACAGAGTCACATTCTACGTTTATTCCGCTGCCAAACTCTAAACCTTTTTGTTTTATCTTGTATAACTCTGTAGTCTAAGTTCTGTACTATAACTTAGTTTGCTTTTGGAGAACTATGTCGAGTGATCCTTCGAGATCAACTCTTTCTTTATCTAATGAAGTCAGGTTCATAGAAGTATTCTGTCATTTAATGTATGTTTATTCATTTATCCTCTTTCTTCCCCGCTTCTTTAATCCAATCCCAGTCGCACCCCGGCTTCTGTCGTCCCTCGGGATTTGGGGCCGTGATAGAGTGGTATCAGAGCAATCGTTTCTGCTCTGTATACAAGTCTTCCTTCGAGTAGTAAGATAGAGTATTCGTTCATACTCTATACCGAGTCTTATTTCAAAGTAAAGTTAGGTCGTAACACTAAGATTAAGAGTGTAGAGGACAACTCAACCTCCCGCTACGTCGACTCTACAAAAGAAAGAAAGAAAGAAAGAAAGAAAGGAAAGAGTTTCAAGAAATGTGATTCCTTTTAAGGAAATTTTTTGAATAAGTATTAAAGTCGAGAATGAAATAAAAAGGTGCCAAGTAAAGAATTGTTTGAAAGTATAAGAGATATACTTGAGATATTTTTTGATTATGTGATAGTACGAGTACTATATTATGTGAAATTATTTGCACAATAAATTCTTTTAAATTGAAAAGTATGTTGGCACGAGAATCTAGACTGATTCTAGGGATTTTTCCCGGTTCACTAAGAACATAGACTATCGTTCTAAGGACTTACCGATTCCTTGAGAACATAGATGCTTTAAGAAGTGTTGGATACAAATGATTTCGAAAGGAGATCGTGAAACGGGAAGGACTTTTATAGACGAATGTCACGTGCGTATAGTGACATGAACAAAGACTCGGCAGAGTCAATTTTTGTTCAGTTAAGATGAACTTAAAGACTTATAAGAGATCGGGGTATTACAACATCAACCTCAGCTGAAGTACGGACTCAATTGGACAGCAGCTCAGTTAACTACTCAACTGACCCACGCAGCTGAAGGCATACCGCTGAAGCGTGAAGAGAAGTTGTGTTGAAGTCAGACGTCGCAAAGCGGAGAAGAGAAGACTTTGAAGACGTTGAAGGCAGAAGAGTTGCAGTCCAAATTTGAATCTACTTGGAAACACAAGTTAGCTGGAGAACTTACTATAAATGGATCGACAACAGAGACGTGCAAAAAAAAAAACGCTCGTAGTTTTCATTTTAGAAAAGTTTCCAAAAAAGCAGGTGGAGTGCCATGCTTTTGGCAGAGGTCAACCGACTCTTTCCAACGGCTAGCTAGATCTCCCTCTATAAATAGAGGTCTGCACACCAAAGCTCATGGGCAGACACAAGCAAGCAGAAGTGCCAAGAGAGGCAAAATCAAGAGTGAAGTAGCAGCAGCAGACCACCTCTCTCTCCAAGCAAGAAGACCTCAGTTGAAGACCAAAAGAAGTCAAGTGTCCAAACCTCCTCATATTCTTCCATCTAGCCTCTCAAAAAGCCCCTTCTTTGATTGAATTTAGAATTTAGGTTCTTGCTTAATTTGTATCTGACCGGACTCTCTCCTAAAAGATCGAGTCCGAAGCCTTAGGACGAAGCCTCCACTTTCCTCAGTGTTGAAGGCTTCCCAGTTGGAAAATCCCCAACCCCCAACCCTTAGGTCCGACTTTGAACCCGAAATCAAAGTCATTAGGTCCCTTTGAACCTATAATCAAAGAATAGGTCCCTTGGAACCCGAAATCCAAGACTGGGTCCCTTAGAACCCGAAAAAGTGTTGTAAGGTCTTGTTTGAACCCATAACCGAACTGGTTAGGTTTGCTTGATACCCAGAAACCAAGTGGGGCGTTTGGTAAACTTTCTTAAACTTATCTAGTAGATTACTTCCCCGTAAAGGAAGACGTGGACATTGGAGGTTAATCTTTGAACTGCGTTAAAATACTATGTACTTTACTTTCCGTATTTACTTTCAGTATTTACTTTCAGTATTTTAGTTTCAGTTTCCTAACCAACTGACCCAGCATACAAACTTGTATACAAACTGCACAAGCACACAATTGCACTAATTTGGGAACTTGACCATCCCCGTTTTCACAAAGGTTTCAGTTTTTGTAACGAGTCTAACCTCCACCATATTCCGCAATGCAAAACTATTTTAAACCTCAGTTGGTGCATATATTTGACCTTCAGACATTAGAGCCAGTTGTGCCCCCAACTGTGTAAACAACTCCAACTGAGCAACTCAGTTGTAGAGCAGCTCCAAAAGACTTTTTCAGTTGTCCATCCAACTGACCGGAGTAGTTTAACTCAATGAAAAGACTTTTAATGAAATGAAAATTGCTACTGGTATATTCCCTTCCCCCCACCCCCATACACCAGATACTCGTTACCGGGATCATTTGGATACTTTCCAAACCTGCTGCTTGAGTGTAGTAAAATCCCAAGCAGCCTGCATCCTCATCTAAAATAGGCAAATCAGCTTTCTTCGAAGATAGAGCAACTCAATGAAAGGATCTGGTGTGAACATCAATGAAAATACTTGAAATACATTTACCGGGTAAAGATAAGGTAAATAATTTTTTTTGTTTCAGATTAGTGTGATTTATTTTAGACATATCTTGTTGTTGTTGATAATTTGACAGCCTTCTCTTTCAAGTAAGAAGTGTATGAACATGAACAAGTACAAAAGGCCAAGGTTTAATGGAGATGGGTCGTCTTCAAGGAAAAGTGAAGTGGTTGATGTCCCCACAATACAAGAGAGTAGGACTGAAAGAAAGTCAATTGAGAAGTAGTGAAGTCAAAATAGTAGTGGAACTTATTGTTTTTCATGTTTTGGACAAGTACTTGACATGAATGGCAAATTCGAACAACTTTTTGGTTTTTAGGATTATGAATTATGCTTGTTCAAGAACATGTGTTTTAGGCTGATGCAATTTAGAATTATTTTGTCATCTTCTATATGTGTTTTTAGCTGATGCAATTCAGAATTATTTTGGCCTCTTTTATATGTATTTTTAGCTGATGCAATTCAGGAATCTACATGTTTTTTGTATATATATGTGTTTGTTTGTTGCACCAACTAACGATACACAAAATGGAGATAATAAACATAAATTGATAATAAATCACAAAAGCCTTAGGAAACTACATCTATGTAGCACAAAATTATCCATAATAATGTCAACATGTTCTTAGAAATAATAGTACCCACTACAATTACTTATAATTAGTACATAAAACATACGCTATGATCACTGCTACATAGCAGAATCAAATCTTGAAAACTCTAGTTTTCTTCTTCTGAGCATCAAAAGTTGCTTGTAGTTCTGAATCTTGCACTTCAGCTTTGCAATGTTGCAATAGAGCTCTTCCATGTTGTGCTGCAGCTGGACAATAGTATTTTTCACCTCGTTGCACTCATCCATGCGAAGCTGCATCCTTTCTGCATTCAATTTCTCCCTAAGCATGGCATGACGGAGTTGCTCTTGCGCCCTATCACATTCATGCGTAATCCTCTGAAATTGAGCTCTACAATGGTTTGAGATCTCTTCATCAACCCAGTGCAAATAATTGCAACCTTCAGGTGACAGTTCGTAATTTAATAGGAAAAATCAAGAAAAAAAATTAAAATAATAACAAAAATAATCTAATCAATCATACACCAAATCTACAATAGTAGTACTGTCTCTTTGGGTTCTGTGGTGTATACGATTATAGTAAGGTCGCTATCCCATGGCGGCAAGATCAAGGTCGACGGAGATAATTTGGCGGATGCACTTGAGGTGGGTAGATTTCATCAGAAGTTATCGACGACCCACTTGAGGATGTCATTCGTCGTGTTCGCCCTTTGCCCTTCACTCTTCCCTTAGCTTCGACTTCATCTTCATCGCACTTCCTTGAGCTTCAGTCGTATTCTATGGCTCGATTGGATTTGGGCAAAAAATGAAACATTTTCAGTATTTATATTTCAATTAATAGAATTAGGACTAAAACGACAACATTTTTTAATGTATAATACAACGTCATTTTATTTGAGCTCCGACTTGTCCAGTGTGGATTTCCAATTGTCCATCTCAGCACGTTCTTGGCTAGAACCCTACCGGAGTTGCCAATTGATACAAGTTCAAAAGTTTAGTATTAAATTGGCTAAAATCGATATGATGGTTGCTAGACCGGAATTTGCAAAAAGTTGGGGAATTTACAGGCCATTTGGCCTTTATAAAATTGGGTATGACTTATGATGAGACTATATTTTATATGCTCATCATGTGTTTTTAGGTGTAGATAGAGTCTAGTTTTGTGTCTTTTTCGTCTGTTTTAGTGTCTAGGAGGACATGTTTGGTAGTAGGCAGGGAAGGATAGGAACTTGGGCATTTGGAGTGGATTCGCGCGTGAAAGTGAGCACTTTGATACGATGCAATGGTCAAGGAGCTTGGCTTGCAGCTGGAGGTACCAAGGGCGAAAGTCCAAACACATAGAAGCTGCTCTATACCAGTCGGTATGACCAATCCAGACCGTGCGCAGTCATTCCAAACAGGTCAAGAAGGCAGAAGAGCTCTGGGCAAGGCAAAGAGGAAACAGAGTATGAAGGTTCTAGACGTTGCAGCTGGTATGACATCATTCAGAGGACCAACAAGGAAGTAATTTGTGCCTTGGAGATGAAGGAAACGTGGAGATAAGGAAGAGATCTTACCGATAAGGAAACAAATCTTTCCTAGTCCTAATGGGTTTTTAGGAATTTAAGCCCATGATCCTTTTACTCTATATATATGTTCGTGCATGCAGCCTAAAACAACTTTTACAGAACTTTTTACACAACCTTTAAACTTTATTTCATATATCTTTACTTAGATACGTTTTACTTTTCTGTTATGTCCCGGTTTGGGCAGACTATCTTTTAAGTGTTTATTCAAGTATGTTTTCTTCTATCTCTTTTGTTATTGTTATTTACTTTATGTCTAGTGATGGTCCCGATACGAGTTCTGGTGTATGGGGGGGGGGAGAATACACCAGATAAAACTTTTTAAAACAACCCCCTAAAAATTAACACAATCGAGTAATGCAACTCAGTTGGAATCACAACCGAGTAAGAAACACTCAGTTGGAAGTGAAGTGCTATGCGGAATGTGGTGGAAATTAACTCGTATAAAATCAACTCGCGCTTAAGTGCAAGGTTGGTCAATAACCAAGACAGTTGATATGAAAGAATGCAGTTTGTATGTAGGTTAGTTAGTCAGTTGAATATGCAATAAGTAACTGAAAAATAAACACAACACACAAGATTTAACGTGGTTCAGAGAGAATTCCTACGTCCACGGGGAGTTGTGAGTCCACACAACTCAGTCCAAGTTCTTCTGGACAAACAACAAAGCTTACGCGGGCTTTGCAACCGTTGAGATAAGTTTACGAGTACTTATCAACCTTACATATTAGTTTACGGGTACTAATCAACCTGTCTACTCAGTTACGGGAAGAGTAGGGTCCTAATAAGCTTTTCAGGTGAATGAAAGGGTAGGGTTCTAACTGATAGCTCGAACAAGAAGTGAGCTATGATCTAACACTCTACGAACTCTCAACAAGTGATGTTCTCAAGGTTGGATCAAAAGACACTAAGACAGAATCTATTACTCTAGAACTCTCAACTAATGATGTTCTAAGAGATTGAATGCAGCTCAGCTTATGTGAAGTATTTGGTTTTTGCTCTTTGATTTCTTCTCGCTCTTGTCTGTCTTATATTTTCCTTCGAATGAATGAAGGCCTCTATATATAGGCGGAGAGAATCAACTAGCCGTTGGAAGAGCTGTTGATCTCTGTTCTTTGAAAGCGATGGCTTGTCTCTCATCTCTGCAGACTTTCCGAATTTGGCAACTGCATGCTTTTGCTTTCCATCTGAGACAATCTTGTGTTGGGCCAAATGAGGTAATGACAGAGAGTCAAACCTTCACGTGACTTCCTTGTTTGAAATTCAAATCTTAACCTTTGACCTCCAACATTTGACAGTCGGTTGAGTCGTTTGATCTTCATCTGATTGGTCTTCAGCTGATGTTCTATCTGAATGCTTCTGTCTGAGTAGGAACATGTGAACTCTCAGCTGACTTTGAACTTCAAGCTATTGATCTAACTAATTGAGTCTACAACTGATGTTCCATCTTGAACGCTCAGTTGTTCTTCTTGAATCTGACTCTGACCAGTTGGCTTCAAACGCTCAGTCGTCTTTCTTACAACTGATGTTCTCTTGTGCCTTCCCTTTTTAACTTAACTGATGTTCTGAAACTTGAACGCACTCAGATGACTTTCTTCTTCCCTTTTTAATTGCTCAACTGATGTTCTATCTTGTGAACGTAACTTCCCTCCTTTTTTTTTAAACACTTAGTTGTCTTTAATTACATCTGATGTTCTCTCCGAGTGATGCCTTGTTGCCGTCTTCAGCTGGAGACCTGTAAACATAAAATCTCAACATTGCTCAAACAGCGAGCCTAACTATTAACATTAGGATCTAGCAACATCTACTCGGTTGGGGTCAGTTGGTTTTGGAATCAATCAAAACTTTAATAAATTTCCCAACAATTTCCCCCTTTTTGATGATGCCGAAACCCTTATAAAGTTCTTACAAATCAAACTGATCTAAATCCTACTGACCTATCCAAAATCTCAGCTGAAATTCTAGACAGTCTATAGGATTAAAACATCAAAGGGTTAGCACAGTTATAACATGGTATTAAGATAACATTGCGATTCAGAGCTTGGACAATGAGAGATTGTACGTCAAGTTGAATCGTATAACTAAATAGTTTTTATTACAACTGATGGTTACAAAGATAAGCACAAAACCAAAAAGTTACATCAGTTGCTCAAAAACTAACTGAGCTAAAACTTGAGCCCATACTTACTAAACATTCTAACAAAAATCTCTCTCTTTTCAGCTGACTCCTTCGAAATGTCAACCCCGTGCTCTTTACAGACTTGCCTTGCCTCAGCTGCAATCTTTGTTCTGTTGGGATTGCGAGAGTCTGGGAGGAGGGGAGGCTTATATGTAATCTTATGAGGGACGGGGACAGTGTTCAAATCCAGTTTTGCTTCTATCATCGCACTCCTGAACTGACTGAACATCCCCGGGTCCCCAGCGTGCAGCTCGGTCAGCGCCTCCTTGAAAGCTCTCCTCGGATCATCGGTTGAGAAGACTTTTCTATAATAGAAGTCGTTCACAAACTCTTGCTTGAACGACTCCCAGTCCTCATTCCATTCGGTTGGCATGCACTTATCTACATGCATGAACCGACTTTGGACCTTCACCTTCCCTGGCAACCTCTGATGTCTCAACCGAGCATCAGCCTTAACCTGATGTTTGTCAATGCAGCAATGGCTGTGGGAGGAAATGTTCCGGTCCAAGTTCTTGGTTATCTTGTTCAGCTCCTCTTCAAATTGGTTTACTCTTCGAGCTTGGCTGGCAGCAAACTTCTTGATCCAGCTCGGATTCATATAATCTTTCTCAGCAACATCCATAGCCTTGGCAGCTGCAATACACTCTTCGGTTATGATACCGTCAAGTTCCAAATCAAGCTCGGCTGCGATCTCGGCTATGGAGTTGTAAGAAACTCCAAACTGCTCCGCCTGCTCCAAGTCTTTTTCCATTTCAGCTCCACCGACTTCGGTTGACTTGGGAGCGGACTTCTTCTTTTGTGCAGTCTTCCTCCTCAGCTGGGATTTTGCAGCAGCTGGCATCTCTTCCTCATCCTGGGTCTCTTCTTCCCCCTGCATCTCAACATCCACCTCTTTATCTTCCCCCTTTTTGGCATCAGCAAAAAGGCTTGCTACTGAACCATCCAGAGAGGTGAGCTGTTGTTCGGCTTGTTGAATGCGGTTGAAGAGTTCATCGACCGCGCACTCGATTCCCACCTTCTTCGCCAGTTTGGAGTCATGGCGCTCTTGTTCGGCTTTCCTCAATCCAGCGAATGTTTTAGTTACCTCAGTCTGGAAAGCGACGAACTCAGCCTATCTTGACTCAAACCGAGACTCCAATTCTTCATCCTGAGTCTGTTAGGATTTAGCGAGGTTGGAATCAGACAAGGATTGGAAGACATTCAGCTCAGACTTGATCCCAAGGATGGTCGTCTTCAGTTCAGAAATGTCTTGGCTGGTGGAGGAGGAGAATTCATCCAGCTTTATCTTCAGTGAAACATTCTCCTCCACTAGCTGCTTGTTCTTTTCTTGTTGTGCTTCCAACATCCTCAGCTGATCATGTTTGTGTTTCTGGAAGTTGGCAAGCATCTCGGTTCTCAGCTGGTTTACCCTCTCAGCTATCAGCTCACAGATTTCTTCAGATGATGGAGCTGGCTGATCAGCTGGAGCGGCTTGTTCAATCAGAGCTGGCTGTTCAATGGCTTGATGGTTGGCCATGTACAGTTGAAGCTCTTCTTCTTCATTCTTTGCTGCGGCGGTGGCTGCGTCCAGATCATTAAGGAACTCAGCTGACTTGACGAGCATGTTGTCGAGGAATTCAATGCAGTCTTGTCCAGCTTTCTCCCTTGTATCTGTGCCTTCTGCCTTGCTGAGGTCCAGACGATGTGTCAACAGGGCCACCTTGTTGTTGTAGGCGACTTCCAGGTTGGCATAGCTGAAGTAGTCTCGGATGCGAGACTCATCCGCCTTTAGTCGGTCCCAGCTGTGTACCCTGATTGTGTCTTCCTTCACATACCAGTGACTGAAGATCAGGTTGAACTGGTACAGCAGCTCGGTTCCAAGAGTAGCGAAGATTGGCATGTCGCGAGCTTCTGGGAACATCCCTATCAGCTTCTGGAAGCAGTAGGCCACCTTGCCTTCATGCTCTAGCGCGACGGGCTGAAGGTCAGCTTCGTCATCTATGTGGGAGGGAGATAGATTTTCATAAGGCAATGGTTCAAGGGTTTCATCAATGTTAGCCAAACAAGTGGTCTCAACATTGGCATCGAGCTGGGAGCTCGGAATAGAAGATTCTGTGGGGAGTGGGGTATCAATAGGTTCCTCAACATTGGCCGAAGAAACGGTCTCAATGTTGGCATCGAGCAATGAGCTCGGAACATTTGGCTGTAATTCGGTTGAGAGAGCAAGAGGCTCTTGGGGCGGTACGACATCAACTACTGACGTGGGAGAGGTTGGAACGTCTTCAATTTCCTCTGAGGAGGAAGAAGCATCCGATGTCTCGTCCGTCTCCATTCCTTCCGCCTCATCAGTTCCAGCAGCGCGAGGGACGATCTTAAAGGCAGCTGCCTCAGCTGAGTGGCTCGACTCGGATGGCTCCTCAGCTGGTGCCGTCTCAACTGGCACCTCCTCCTCAGTTGGTGCATCAACAGCTGGTTCCTCAACTGGCTCCTCAGCTGGCACCTCAATATGCTCCTCAGCCGGCACAGCAACCGTCTTCTTGAACCTCACCCTCAGTTTCTTCGGGGCAGGCTCCTCCGCCTTCTCTTTCTCCGACTCAGCTCTGCGTCGGCGTGCAGCTTTTGATTTTGTGGGGCGACTGACAGCTAGTACCTCCTCAGCTGTGTCCTTGGGTTCAACAGTCTTCCCAACATCCTTCTTCTCCTTAGGAGTATATACACTCCTAATCACCTCCTGTGCCTTCTTTGCTGTTGGAAACAACATCAATTTCTTCACTGGGGTCTCCTCGCAGTCCTCCCATACCATGTTCTGACCCTTGGTTGCAAGCAGGATCAGAGCAGATATTTTGTAACCGAAGTTGAGCGTCCCCTTGACACTCAACAGTCTCTCCCCCGAGTCGGTTGTGGTTTCGGAGATCTTCTGCTTCTTCAATGTCAGCTGGTTCAGAAAATATTGGAACCAGTTGATCTCGTGTTTGTGCTACAATGCCATCAAATGTTTAAGTTTCGGTCGGCTGATGTCTCCGAACGCTCCGCTGTAACCGAACACGACCTTGGAGACAACATCGAACAGGAGTCGATGTTCTGGCTTTAATTTGGTCCTTTGCATATTGCTCTTTAACCTTTCCGGAGTGATCAGAGCATTCTCCAGAAACTCATCGGCTTGCTCATCAGTTATGTTTTCAACGAAGTCCGTGGCAGGGTGGTTTATGGGTATGACGTGGCGAAGAACGTCGGATACTGCAATGGGGACAGAAACACGGCGAATGGTTCTGGCCGGAACGTTGCGTTGCCGACAAGAGACCTCTGTTGTGACTCTATCTCTGCTGTCGATGGACGACTGCAGATTCACATAGAATTCTCCGACCTGGCGCCTGAGCAGGTGGGAGGGAAAGAGCTTTGCCCATTCCAGTAGGCCGTTCTCCCTGAGTGTATTTGCAAGGGGAGCCAACACCGGCGACTCCAATTCATCATCGAATAGGATCTGCTCGAAGTGAATCTTCGAAACCAACAGATCGAACGATTCTTCATACGAGGTGGGGACTAGAGAGGGTCCGGACGAAGCCATTCTCTTTCCTTTGGGTGCCATTTAATATCACTGAGAAGATATATATATATATATAAGAAGGAAGGAAAATCTTGCAGAAAAAGGTTAGACAAAATCTGAGAAGATGATGAATAGTAACTGCAGATAAACACGAATGAGGAAGGTAAGAGATCACTTCCTGATTTTCCGCCTTTTATAGGTTTTTGACTCGGTTGAAATCGATGGCTAGGGTTAAATGGCGCGAATCCATCAACGGCTGAGATCACGCGACTGTTGACTAGCTTTGACTTGACGTCATGAACCGAGTTCCAACCAGTGCGTAAGAAGGTGTACAGTTTTTCATGTCAGCCCAGTCGCACTATAAAGTAGGCTATTGATGTTCAGCCGTACTTTACATTAAATGCGGCATGATGGCTATTTTAATGTAACTGACATGCTCAGGAATGTGAGAATTTATTTCAAACATTCTCATTTAAGATCATAACACCTTCAGCCATAAATGTTACCTGCCAGCTGATGTCGGAATCAGCTGTGTTCACCTGTCAGCTGATGTTGGAATCAGCTGTGTTCCAATGTCGCGGCATACCATCAGCTGACTCGAGTTCGTCTGTTCAGCTGATGTCTGATCCTACGTTGCAGCATACCATCAGCTGACTCGAGTTCGTCTGTTCAGCTGACATCTGATGTCTTCGGTTGGCGAACTGTATCTGAGATTCCCCCTATATCT
Source organism: Schizonepeta tenuifolia (assembly GCA_029490685.1). Taxonomy (NCBI): domain Eukaryota; kingdom Viridiplantae; phylum Streptophyta; class Magnoliopsida; order Lamiales; family Lamiaceae; genus Schizonepeta; species Schizonepeta tenuifolia. The sequence goes on from CM055955.1 coordinate 105,038,858, forward strand.
GAGCTTCCCCCTCAGATGGATATCTATCTCTTCACCTCAGCTGGTTCCTCATCTGATGGATCCTACAATCCAAGTAAATCACATAGCATTTTGAACCGCGCTTCGGCTAGAGGTTTGGTGAAGATATCTGCTCTCTGAATCTCAGTTGGAATCTTCTCCATGGATACGTCCTTCTTCTCAATATGGTCTCGGATAAAATGATGTCGGATATCAATGTGCTTCGTCCGAGAGTGATGAACAGAATTCAAAGAGATAGCAATGGCACTTGAGCTATCACAATGAATGGGAACCTGTCCAGTTGCAACTTCATAGTCTCTCAGCTGTTGCTTGAGCCACAATACTTGCATGCAATAGCTACCGGCAGCCATGTACTCTGACTTTGTAGTAGAAGTGGCAACGCATGCTTGTTTCTTGGAGAACCACGAAACTAGCTTGCTTCCCATGAACTGACAGTGTCCAGATGTGGACTTCCTGTCCAACCGATCTCCGGCTAGATCTGCATCTGAGTATCCGGTCAGTTGGATGTTGTCGTCGGTTGGATACCACAACCCAACATTTACAATTCCCTTCAGATACTTGATGATGTTCTTTGCTGCCAACATGTGAGCCTCGGTTGAACTTGGAACCGAGCACACACTCCAACCGCGTAAGATATGTCTGGCCGACTGGCGGTTAGATATAGCAAAGAACCGATGATCCCTCTATACTTACTGGCATCCACGAGCTTTCCCTCAGTTCCAAGTTCAATGTTCCAGTTAGTATTCATCGGGATCCTTGTGGTCTTACTTGTCTGCAATCCGAACTTGGTGATGAGATCCTTTGTATACTTGGACTGCTTGATAAAATTTCCTTTTGATGACTGCTTCACCTGAAGTCCAAGAAAATAATTCATCTCGCCCATCATCGACATCTCGAACTTCTCCTTCATGAGATTTGAGAATTTTTCACACAGCTCCTCCGACTTGGAACCGAATATGATGTCGTCGACGTAGATTTGCACAACAAGTATATCTTCTCCAACTTTGATGGTGTTTTGTCAACTGACCTTCGTTTGAAACCCGAGTTCAGAAGAAAACCACAAAGAGTGTCATACCAAGCCCTGGGTGCTTGTTTTAATCCATAGATTGCTTTCTTCAACTTATACACTCTTCCATCTCCAGTTTCAAAACCGGGAGGCTGTTCAACATATACATCTTCCTTGATATCACCGTTGAGGAAGGCACACTTCGCATCCATCTAATAGACCTTGAACTTGTGAAATGCAGCATAGGCTAGAAAGATTCGGATGGCTTCCAGCCTTGCAACTGGTGCGAAGGAGTCCTCAAAATTGATTCCTTCTTGTTGGCAATATCCCTGAGCTACCAACCTTGCTTTATTCCACACGATGAATCCAATGGCGTCTCTCTTGTTGTTGAAAATCCATTTTAATCCAATGACTTTGACACCATTTGGTCTTTCTACCAACTCCCATACACAGTTGCGTAGAAATTCATTCAGTGAACACAGTTGAGAGCTTCCACAACATTCTTCGGTTCTGGTACATCCGCTACGAAGCAAGAAATCATGGAAACATCTCCAGCTTACTCGAACTCCTCAAGAACTGCCAACTCCTCAGAATATTAAGCGTAAGTGTTGGAATCTTCCTCGGTTGAATCTGGAATCGCAACTCTGCTCCTTGTACGTACACCTTCGATTGGATCTCCGATGACGTTGTCAGTGGAATGATTTCATACCATCTTCTGTTGCGTCTTCCTTCTTCTTCCAACTGTAGTTGTTCCGTGATCTGAGCTGTGGGAGATGCTAGACTCTGGTGATTTATCAATTGTTGAGTCTGGATCCTCAACATTGATAACATTTTGAACCGGGCTCGGTTAAGCTTCGGATGCTGATGCAGTTGGAGAGGCATCAGCTGGAGTTCCCCCTTGAGATGAGCTGGGGTCTTCACATTCATCTTCAGAGGAATATGGATCATCATCCTCAGTTGCCCATACCAATGGTTTAGCTAGATTCTTTTGCCTTAGAATCTGAGATCTTGTGAGAGCTGGTGGAACATGTGGATCAGCTTGTTGTCCTTTAGCCTGTTCCCTGCACTCAAAAGTAGATTCATCAAAACTAACATGTGGTGTTATCTCCACAACACGAGAGTTGTTGTTGAAAACTCTATAAGCCTTGATTCGAGCAGCATATCCAAGAAATATGCCTTTCAAAGCCTTGGCATCAAAAGTTTTCAACTGAGTCTTTCCATTGTTGTGAATATAACACTTAGAACCAAAAACGCAAAAATATGAAATATCTGGCTTCCTGCGTCTTCATAGCTCGTATGGTGTCTTTCCCAACTGGTTGGTTAGAAGAGACCAGTTCTGGGTGAAGCAGGCTGTGTTGATGGCCTCAGCCCAAAATCTCTTTGGCAGAGCTGAGCTTGTCAACATGGATGTAGCTGCATCTTTCAGTGTTCGGTTTCTTCGCTCAGCTACTCCATTTTGTTGCGGAGTACGCGCAGCTGATGTTTGATGTGTAATTCTGTGCTTCTCGCAGTACTCGATGATGGTTTCATTTAGAAACTCGGTTCCACGATCTGATCGGATGGAAATGATTTTCATCTCTTGTTGGTTTGATATCCGATCCATCAACTTGGGTAGCTCATCTCGGGTTTCATTCTTGTGACGCATGAAAATGGTCCACGTGTATCTGGAATAGTCATCAGTTACAACAAGTGTATATTCGTTACCATTCATGCTTTTTGGTGTAACTGGCCCGAAGAGATCCATGTGGATCAGCTATAACACTCGGTCAGTTGAGGGAGTTGTCTTCAACCGGAAGGAGGATCTAGCAAGCTTTCCCAACTGGCATGCACTGCAGATATGTTCTTGTCTGGCAAGTCGGTTCATAGTCTTGAAGTTCAGATGGTTGAGCCTTTTGTGCCACAGCCAGCTCACATCTGAACTGCTCTTTGATAACAGGCAGGTGTCAGGAGGACTACTGTTCCAGTCAGCATAGTAGACATTCCCGCTTGGCGATCGATTTCCCAACAATATGACCTGCTTTGATCCGACATTTTTAACCCTGCAACCCTGCGCATCAAACTTGACAGAGAAACCACTATCACAGAATTGTTTGATGGAGAGCAAGTTATGCTTCAATCCATCAACATATGAGACATTAGAAATCGAAACGTGATTGGTTTCAAGGGTACCGTAGCCTCTGGTGTGACCTTTTGCGTTGTCACCAAAGGTAACTGAAGGTCCTTCTTTCTCCATGAAACTCCCAAGCAAATCCTTCAGATTTGTCATGTGTTTCAAGCATCCACTATCCATCACCCACATGGTTCGTGATGCTTTATTCTTCCTCAGCTGTTTCTCCTGTACCTGCACGGAGAAATTCGCTTAGGTCCCCAATTTCAGTTGGGTCCTGGAGGGTTAGAACCAGTTCCCCCTTGAATTGTGGGTCGTTTTTCCCTATATACTCGGATAGATTTATCATTCCAGATCACTTTTCCTTCATCATCAACTATAACAACGCATCAGTTATCCTTAGACTTGTTGTTAGCAGTGATGTTCTGTTTCTTGGGAGGAGCTGGATTTCTCCCATTGTGAGCTTTCGGAGGAGAGGCTTTCCCCCTGTTTTGATGGCGATTCTTATCCTGTTGAATTTGTCTGTGAGGTCGGACGCCATGTTGGAATCTTTGTGGCTGCTTCGGATTCCAACTCCCTTAATGTTGTCTATAGTTGTTCATGCCCTGTTGGTGGTTCATGTTGTGGCATGAATATCTCCAGCTGTTCGACCTGTTCCTTATCGGTTGACTCGGTTGGAACCTCTGGTTGAACTGATGATGGAACTGCTGTTGATTCAGACGGTTGGATCCTTGTCGGTTCTGCGGTCGGTTCCATTCTTTCTGATGTTGACTCTGAGGTTGATTCAGAGGTCGGTTCTGAGTTCGGTTTCGATTGTGTCTCCGACGCCTCTGATTCCTCTTCTGACTCTTGGAACATTTCCCCTCGGTTGATGTCCCAACCGATGGAACATTTTGTCCTCCATCTACTGCTCCTTTTCCCTTCTCAGTTGTGGTTCCTTTGGTCAGTTGAGCTTGCTGAGAGGTGGAGATTGGATTACTTTGGGGAGATTCAGGTTCAACTGTCTTAGGTTCGACAACCTTAACTTCCACAGCTTTGATGAAGGTCGCTGGAGGGATTCCAGTATCCTTGATCACATCATAACTGAGTCCTGACACGTCATCTATCTGTCGGCTGTAACTGATGAGATTCTCGATGATTTTGGATGACTGATATAGCTTTATTAAGTTGTCCTTCTCAGTTTGCAACTCCTTGAGGAGGACAGCTATATGCTCGGTTTGTCCGTCTGACTTCTTTATCGACTGGTCGATCTGAGCCTCTTGATTTTTCAACTGATCTTGTTGTTCCTTGATCTGCTTCATCAACTCCTCATCGGTTGGAGCATTAGTTCGGTTGACCGCATTCAGTTGACTTTTGAGATTGTCTATCTCTTCAGTTTAACTCTTGATCAAATCGTCCTTTTCGGTTAAGGATTCTTCAAGTTTGGAGAACTGTTCTTGAAGACTCTTAAACTCAACCGATTGCTAATGCAGTTCCTCACTGAGTTCTTGAAAGTCACTCCAGGAGGGTTCCAACTCTTCATCCAGTGTTTCCTGCATGTTAGAAATATTGGAAGAATTTAAATTAACAGGACTAGAGTGTACCTCAGTATCATCCTAATCGCTTCCAAGTGCCATGAGGCATTGATCCTGACCGATAGCGTTGTTGGTGGAAGTCAGCTCATCCTCATCTTCAGTGTCAGTGAAGATGTCCATGTCGTCAGCTGCTTCTTCTGCAACCATGGCCTTGTTCTTTCCAGTTTGCTTGGCCCTCAACGCTTCTCTCTCTTTCTTCGAGAGGTCTGGACAATCTGCATTGAAATGTCCCTCCTTGCCGTATTCAAAGAAATCGTTGTTCACAGGCTTTGAGATGTCTTGAGTTCGGTTAGATTTGTAGAACCTCTTGTATTTTCCGAACCGAGTGTCCATATCAGCTAGCTTCTTTGACAGGGCGGCTGTGTCCGCTGATCCTGTTGGCCTTGATGTTCGTGGCTTTGAATAATCAGCTCGGAGTGCTACTGACTTGGTGGCTAAACCAACATCCTCATGTCAACTCGTCTGAACCGAGGACTGAGTTGACCTTCGTCGGTTCACCTTGTACTCATTTCCCTTCAGAATTTAGAACAATCTTTCAGTTCACATCTCACCAAGGTCAGCTCGGCAATCATGGATATTGGTGAAGGTATCCCACTCAGCTAGTAGAGCTTGTAATACTTTAAGGTTGATTTCTCTCAAAGTATATTTTCCTCTTCGAATGGACTGGATCCTTCTGATGATGTCCATGAGCCGGAGCTCTAACTGATCAATGGTTTCATCAGTTCTCAGGCAGAAGTTGTCGAAATCTTGGCAGGCATGTGAGAACTTGTTCTCCTTTGTTTCATCGCTTCCTTCACTCAGAGATGCCAGGATATCCCACATCTCTTTAGCGGTTTCACACTCTTCTATCCAAGGCAAATAGTCTTGTCCAACTGTGGACATGATCGTGCTCTGAGCCTAGATGTCCAACTGACTCACTTTGGCTTCTTCTGGAGTGAAGTCTTCTGGCTTCTTCTCCACTAACTCCACAGTTTCATCCCCTTCGTTGGGATTTGTAGGAGTCCGAGTGATTCTCTCTCTGATGATGATCGGTCCGGATGTGAGTACTTGTTGCATTCGATGATGCTTTGACAGTAGGATCTTCTTCATCCGAGTTCTCCAGGATGTATAGTTCACAACCGAGAACATGACCACGATCTTGTCTTTAACATCCATCTGCACACAACAATAGAAGAAAAATGCAAGCAGATATGCACTAGCGTGATAAAGAGATCTGTTCAGTTGACCACTGAAGAAAACACCTCGAATTCACACCTTGTGAAACAGAGTCAGTAATCTTTTGAACCACTGCTCTGATACCACTTGATGGTCCCGATACGAGTTCTAGTGTATGGTGGGGGGGAATACACCAGATAAAACTTTTTAAAACAACCCCCTAAAAATTAACACAACCGAGTAATGCAACTCATTTGGAATCACAAGCGAGTAAGAAACACTCAGTTGGAAGTGAAGTGATGTGCGGAATGTGGTGGAAATTAACTCGTATAAAATCAACTCACGCTTAAGTGCAAGGTTGGTCAATAACCAAGACAGTTGATATGGAAGAATGCAGTTTGTATGTAGGTTAGTTAGTCAGTTGAAAATGCAATAAGTAACTGAAAAATAAACACAACACACAGGATTTAACGTGGTTCGGAGAGAACTCCTACGTCCACGGGGAGTTGTGAGTCCACACAACTCAGTCCAAGTTCTTTTGGACAAACCACAAAGCTTACGGGGGCTTTGCAACTGTCGAGATAAGTTTACAAGTACTTATCAACCTTACAGATTAGTTTACGGCTACTAATCAACCTGTCTACTCAGTTACGGGAAGAGTAGGGTCCTAATAAGCTTTTCAGGTGAATGAAAGGGTGGGGTTCCAACTAATAGCTCGAACAAGAAGTGAGCTATGATCTAACACTCTACGAACTCTCAACAAGTGATGTTCTCAAGGTTGGATCAACTAATGATGTTCTAAGAGATTGAATGCAACTCAGCTCGTGTGAAGTATTTGGTTTTTGCTCTTTAATTTCTTCTCGCTCTTGTCTGTCTTATATTTTCCTTCGAATGAATGAAGGCCTCTATATATAGGCGGAGAGAATCAACTAGCCGTTGGAAGAGCTGTTGATCTCTGTTCTTTGAAAGCGATGGCTTGTCTCTCATCTCTGCAGACTTTCCGGATTTGGCAACTGCATGCTTCATCTTTCCATCTGAGACAGCCTTGTATTGGGCCAAATGAGGTAATGACAGAGAGTCAAACCTTCACGTGACTTCCTTGTTTGAAATTCAAATCTTAACCTTTGACCTCCAACATTTGACAGTCGGTTGAGTCGTTTGATCTTCATCTGATTGGTCTTCAGCTGATGTTCTATCTGAATGCTTCTGTCTGAGTAGGAACATGTGAACTCTCAGCTGACTTTGAACTTCAAGCTATTGATCTAACTGATTGAGTCTGCAACTGATGTTCCATCTTGAACGCTCAGTTGTTCTTCTTGAATCTGACTCTGACCAGTTGGCTTCGAACGCTCAGTTGTCTTTCTTACAACCGATGTTCTCTTGTGTCTTCCCTTTTTAACTTAGCTGATGTTCTGAAACTTGAACGCTCAGTTGGCTCGAACGCTCAGATGACTTTCTTCTTCCCTTTTTAATTGCTCAATTGATGTTCTATCTTGTGAACGTAACTTCCCTCCTTTTTTTTTTAAACACTCAGTTGTCTTTAATTACATCTGATGTTCTCTCCGAGTGATGCCTTGTTGCCGTCTTCAGCTGAAGACCTGTAAAGATAAAATCTCAATATTGCTCAAACAGCGAGCCTAACTATTAACATTAGGATCTGACAACATCTACTCGGTTGGGGTCAGTTGGTTTTGGAATCAATCAAAACTTTAATAAATTTCCCAACATCTAGCTAAACCTTTAAATCTGGGTTTAGGTAGAGGATATGTGATTTAAGTGTTTTATAACTCGTGAGGTCTAATTTGGCAAGATAGCTATATATATGTATGTTCCTGAGGCGTTAGGCAATGATTTCAAAGCACTCTGTTTGTGCCAAGAGTTCGTGCGGCCGGTGCGCAATTGGTGGGCGGCAGATTCCTTAAAAGGGAGGTAGCTTAGACCAACAGGGACCGGGAGAGGTTTGCCTCACGCTCCTTGAGGGTGGGAAATCTCATGTTGAACTTGGGCGGAGCCGATTTAAGTATGCTGACGCTGGTGAACAGTCGGAGCGGGATCCTTGTATCTCATAGGGCCGGAAAGGATTCGTCTAGTGCCCAAAGCTGCTTGTTCCAATCTATGCCCCTTGAGGAATGCTCGGGGGTGAGTTGGGCATGTTAGAAAGAATGGGGTGGGAATGCCACACAGGATTCACAAGTAAGGACGAATTGGGCAAGTCGTGGCTGTAGGCATGACAACGTGACAGTAGGACTACGACGCGGTTTGCCTATAACCGTTGACACACATACGTAGCGAATATCTATGCACCTATGATCGGGTTACACTTATTCACATTGAATCGAACCTAAATCCAGATTGTCTTTTATTACTAATCGTTTACTTGTTTTATTTCAGTTTTTACTTTTATTTACTTTGCCCAAGGCGATAGTAGAAATAGACCAAACCAACATTGTACAGGATACTTTAAAGAGAATATTGCATCAATTCCTTGTGGGATCGACCCTTACTTACTGACTAGCTGATCCTAGGAAGTGGGCAAGGAAAATACAAATTGTATTTTGCCGCCACTAAACGACGGTCGCGTCAACTTACATGTTTGAAAAAATCATTATATAATTTACACACAAAAGCTATGAAGCGGGTATTCAAGTTTTATTTCCGGTTATTTTTATAGTGTGGGAAGTTGTGTTGTAATTGCCCTGAAAAGTCACGTATTGATAAGACTTCCTAGAACATTATGAGCATCCGGGCGACGCACAAATGGTGGTTAGTTTGAATTGAGGTTTAATTAGAGGGGTGTTTGTCATGTAGAGTAAAAATTTGTTATATCCGTTTACTATAGATTGAAATTTGTTATATCCACCTAACAGAAAATAAGTTAGTTATATCCAATATTACATAAATACCCTTAGAATAATTGGAAGCTGACAAAAAAACATCACTTCAGTTGCTTTGTTCAGCGAAAACATGGGGACTACGTTATGAATTAATTAGGATAGATTTGAGATGTACGTGAGAGAAGAGTTAAAACCCTAATCCGCCCACAATTTCCTCTTAAACTGAAAACCTAAAATCTCGCCATATATAATGCTGCAAGTTAATGTAATTTTTATTATTAGTTTTTTTTTCATTTTTTAGTTAATGTAATTTGGTCATTAATTTTTTATTTCATTGATCATTAGTATAATAGTAGAAAAAAAAATACATTTTTCAACTCAAAATAATTATATAAATTCAATAATCAAAGATCCTGCTCGAGTTATATAGATCTCATTCGAGCGGGATCTCATAATAATTAAACAAACTCCGAGCGAGATTTATTATTCACAAGTGGGATTTCAAAGTTTCAAACCAAAATATATTTTTTTTATGAAATTTATCATATATATATTAAGTTACGATTTTATAATTGTAGAAGCCATTCAATTTTTAAATTTGATTAAATTTAATATATTAGTAATAAAAAATACATTTTCCAACTCCAATAAATTATATAAATTCAATAGTTAAAGATCCCGTTCGAGTTATGTAGATCCCACTCGAGCGGGATATCATAATAATTAAACAAATTGCGAGCTATTCACGAGTGGGATTTCAAAGTTTTAAACCAAAATACATTTTTTGTGAAATTTATTATATATATATTAAGTTATGATTTTTTAATCGTATAAGCCATTCATTTTTAAAATTTGATTAAATTTAATATATTGGTAATAAAAAATACATTTTTCAACTCCAATAAATTATATAAATTCAATAATTAAAGATCTCGCTCGAGTTATGTAGATCCCACTCGAGCGGGATCTCAAAAATAAATTCCACAAATAACGAGCAGAATTGTACTCACGAGCGGGATTATACAGTTTTAAAGTAAAATACATCTTGTTGTGAAATTTATCATATATATATTAAGTAAAGAATTTTTTAGTCGTATAAGCCATTATTTTTCAAATTTTTTATCATATACAAAAAAACATATCACTTCGGCAAAAACATGGGGAATTGAAATCCCACAAAATAAAAACCATATCACATGTGAATAGTATATATCAAAACAAAAAACGTATATATTTAAAATTTTGACCAAAACAGAAATCGCCTGACATTGAACGATGGGGAATTGAACCCTTGACTCATTTTTTTATTTTAAAATTGAAAGCTGCACACGTTACATTATTAAATTAGGTGAGAGAGCAAAACACTAGATCCTACCCCTCTATATAAGCCATTGAATCCGCCCATATCCCACTCCACACCACAAATTTAAATCCGGTAGCCCTCATCTAAAAAAAAAATTCATATTCCATTCGAATGTTTAGGGAGGGATCATCGGTTCGATTGTTGGAGCGGGATTTCATTCATTCGATACAATATGTCCGGAGAGGTTAGTAATTTTAATTATATTGATTTTATTCGTAGTTTTCTCCTTGTATAAATTTTAGTCGAAGCATTAATATTAGATTTTATTCATACTTTCTCCTTGTAAATAAAATTAAATAAACTAATGTTAGTTTTAGAATTTTAGTCGACTTTCTCCTTGTAAATAAAAATAAATAAACTAATGTTAGTTTTAGAATTTTAGTCGACTTTCTCCTAGTAAATAAAAATAAATAAACTAATGTTAGTTTTAGAATTTGAGAAAATGCACTCATATGTCATTAGCTTAAAGGTAATATTAAAAAATGTCACTAGTTCAAATTTTATCAATTTTTGTCATATGTTTATTTTTTGGACATTTATGCCCTTATGTTTTATACTTTATTCCATTCAAGAACACTCTCTCTCCTAGTTTTTCACTTTTATTTTTTCTCTTTTTTTTTTTCTCTCTTCTTCCCTCACCTCACGTGTTTCTCTCTCTTTTTTTTCTCTGTCTTCTTCCTCTCTCAGCTCGATTTCTCTGATCTCTCCATCGTTTTCTCCGTCGTCATCGTCGTTGTCGTCGTCTCTATCGTCGTCATCGCCGCTGCTTCGTCGTCGTCGTCTATCTTTTGCATTTTTGCTGCAATTTTGCAGCTTTTTTCTCCGTCATCGTCGCCGTCACCTCTGCATTTTTGGTCGCGAAGTGGCTTCATCCTCGTCGTCGTCTATCTGTCTTGTATTTTTGCAGCAATTTGGTTGCGATTCGTGGGGAATTTGTTGAATTTATTTTTTTTATTCTGCAAATTTGTTGCGATTTTGTTGTGTTTTATGCTTGAATTTTCATTTAGAAAGTGTTACGTGTGTTTGATTGTAATTTTCCGGCGATTTTTGGTTGTGGCGTCAAAGCTATTGAGGTAATTTTCCGGCGACTGAATTCTGGTTCTGAGTTAGTACGTGTTAACAATTGCGTACTGGTGCGTACCATGTTCACTTTGTACGCAATCTTGGTACGCAATACGTATTGATAAATACGTACTGCGTAGCTTAATTTGCTTTCTTTGTACGTAGTATGTATTTACTAGTACGTACAAAGTGTACTTGGTATGCAGGGAAAAAACAATGTGAGTTGGAGATGCGAGCAAGTACAACATCTAATTTGTGGCGTATCAATCTCTTCACTCGTCATTCTTGTGTTGATGATTTGAGATATCACCCTGATCCTAAGGTTTCATCTAGAGTTGTTGTTGCACACCTTGACCCAAATTTTGGGGAAGATGGTTCATGTCTTAGTCCAAAGGATATTTAATCACAAATATGAAGGGAATTTGGTGTGAATGTAAAATATTCTAATGCTTTGGCTGGTAAGCACCATGCTCTGGAACTCTCATTTGGCGATGCGGATAATTCATTTCAAGTTTCTCTATCCTTTTCAATACTATTGTCGCCTAATTATTATTGGTAATTTTGGTTCACTTAGTACAATTTTTAAATTTCATACCAGGGTTGCGACTGTATTACCGGTACACCGGGTACGATTTTACAAAATTGTACTCAGTGTACTGGGAATACACTTGCAAACTTGGTACGAAATTACTATTGTGTACCTAGTGTACAATAGTTAATATAGTATGTTGTTACGTATTTCTAAAATGTACCAAGTTTTACAAATTATCTTGGTACAATCGGTACGTTTTTTTCAAAAACCATACCTAGTTTGCAACTATATTACTGATACATTCGGTACGTTTTTTCAAAAGCGTACCATGTTTACCGAGTGTACTTTCAGTGATTTTTTGTATTAATTGAGATAAATTCTTTCAGATAATTCCCAAGTTCTTATACATGTTGGAGCAGATGAATCCAGGTTCAATTGTGGACCTTCAGACATGTCCAGACGATTTATTTCAATATTGTTACTTTGCTCTCTCTGCGTGCATAAGAGCTTTTCGTGCATGTCGGCCCGTGATTGTCATTGACGGCACACACTTGAAAGGGGAATATAAGGGCATTTTGTTTGTCGCAGCTACGAAGGATGCTAATGAACAGATTGTTCCATTAGCATTTAGCATTGGTGATTTAGAGGATACTTCATCTTGGTCGTGGTTTTTGGAGCATGTCCGTTGGACATTTGGTTGCCCCTTGGATTTTATGATAGTTTCTAATCAGCATCTGAGCATCAAGAATGCTATTGATCGAGTTTATCCTGGCATACCTCATGGTCTTTGTACGTTTCATATACAGGGTAACCTGAAGACTTGGGGTACCATTGTGACTGATCTATTCTATCTTGCTGCCAATGATTACAAAGTACAGGATTATGAGGAGTACATGAATAATTTGAATGAGGCCTCTCGTGGTGGCTATGAAAAGCTTATGAGTATTAGTCCGACCAGATGGTCTGTTGCACTATGCCTCGTGCGAAAGTTTGGGTTTGGTACATCCAACAATGTAGAGAATATGAATTCAAGACTTCGGTGGGCTATAAAACTTCTGGCATGTTCTCTTCTAGAATACTGTCATAATCTTGTCCAATCTTGCTTCTTCCAGCGGCGCACAAAATTTGTATCTAGAAATGAAGAATTGTCGGTATACGCAACAAGTGAATTAGGTATAGCTATCGAGGCGGGGCGCGTGATGAGAGTTGAACCAATATCTGATACGAAGTTTAATGTCATTTCTGGAGTAAAGAGCAATGTTGTTGGTGTTGCTTCCAGGAAGTATTCATGTCGTGCATGTGATCTGGACTTAATACCTTACTCTCAGGCTACAACAGTAATCAGGTGAAGTTGAAGTTATATGTGTTAGGACTAATTGCATATTCGTACCTACTTTGTCAAAACTTCTTATTACACCTGGTAAGCAATTATAAATGCGTATAGAGTGTACCGCATGAAAACTTGGTACGCGGGTACGCTTTGATCAATGCCTACCAAGTTAGGAAGGTGCGATGCGGTACACCTGGTACGCATTTACAATTGCGTACCAAGTTTGCTCATCAAAACTTGGTACGTCGGTACGCTTTGACTAAAAACGTACCGGCGTACCAAGTTCGGATGCAGTACACTTGGTACGCATTTACAATTGCGTACCAAGTTTGCTCATCAGAACTTGGTACGCAGTTATAATTACGTACCATGTTTTCCTTTGTCGAAGTATTAATTTGTTACACATTTTTAGGTTTAAGAAGGAATCCCCATTGTCATATGTGCATGAATATTATTCTATTGTGACGTGGCGTGACATTTATGCTAATGATGTGATGCCTATTCCGGATAAAGATTCGTGGTGTATGCTTCCACATGTTTCTTCAAGGATTGTTCTTACACCCAAGGAACCTAAGCAAGCTGGACGACCGCGTACAAAGAGGATTCCAACTGGATGTCATACCTAACGCAGTCGAAGGTGTTTATGGTGTCATGAGAAAGGTCATTATATGAGTACATGCCCTCTAAGACGCCGCTTTATCAACCCTGAAGAAGAAGGAAGTAGAAACCAACCAAGCATCAAAACGAGAACCCGCAAAACCAAGAAATGTGGTATTTGTGGTGTTGCGGGTCATACTCGCCAAACATGACAAGATCCACATAGATTTGGTTGATAATTGGAGATTTATTGAATTCTATTACATCTGTACTATTTGTTATGATTTTTGTTCGAATATTTGACGTTTTTATGAATTTTGTGTCAAATATTATTATAAATATTGGTACGTTTTTACATATATTGTAACAGATAGGTAAGTAAATATTGGTACGTTTTGTTTAATTGCTTACCTTGTGTACTAGAAAAACTGTAACGAAATTACATTTGTGTACCATAATGCAAGTACAAAGTTATCTTATGCATAATACCAATAAAGATCAAAATATACATAGTATCAGTAGCATATGCTAATAGTTATCCAAAATACACATTCAAACTATACTAATGTTTATGAATTCACAAAATACTATCCATCATGCACAAAATATTAACACCAATTCACGGTTCATTTGTTGCCTCCATCAAAATCCATGAGGACTCCCGGTGTTACTTCCTCCATGTTGTGGGCATAAATGGTCCATGCTATGTGGTCTCTGTACTGCTCCCGGTCTTGAGGCTCTTCCAAACATCTTTGCATAGGATTTTTTTAGATGAGTTGCTCCACATACTTTAGCGCATAGATGCCACAATCATATCCATTATCTTGCTGGAATTTGTTTCTTATCATTGGCAGAAATAGATCTCTTTGATTATTGAAATGGTGGTCTTCGAATGTATGTTCTTTCGAGTCATAGAGAGTAATCTTCTGTTTTTTTAGATCTGGGTACCCCAGTGATCCTTATAGAAGCACAATGCAACTACCTAAAAATAAAATAAAACATGGTACGTTATTGTAAATGTGTACCACAAATCTAAGAAAACACAGTACGTTATTGTAAATACGTACTACCAAACTAGGTACACTCGGTATGCAATTGTAATATCGTACCGTATTTACCATACATGCATTTGGTAAAACTAGTACGATTTTAGCAATGCGTACCGATTGTACCACGATGTATTGTTATGTATTAATAAAATCATACCTTTTCGCAGTCAACCCAATGCTTCATGTTCTCCCCCCAAGTTGGCTGAAGTCCTTCGGCAAACAGGAGCAATCTATTCATTTCTTCTTCAGGGAAGAAGACCTCTTCAACATTCGGGTTAAATATCTTGTGATTGTACGGATCAAAAGGATTGGCTCTCTTAGATTGGTTGACCGAGTCGAATACATTCTCCACCGTTTCCTACAAATAAGTGTAAGAATTATAAATATAAATATATATATATGTGTGTGTGTGTGTGTGTGTTTTATCCATTTAATTGTATTACTGTGAACAATTAAAATCAGTCTAAATGGTTGAATTTACCATAAAATAGCAAGACGTCACAACAATCTTTGGTTCAACTTCTCCCAATTCGGCCATTGTAGGATTTGCCACGAGAATAGCAAGGTAAGCCTCAATGTGTTCTATGTCTAGCTACCCTGTTGGATCCATGATAGATTGGAAAAAGCTCTTCTCTGCACCACAAAAAGGCTCTGACATTCCTCCTGTTTTCAATGAATATTAGATTAATTAAACTTGGTTCGCTTTGACAAAATCGTACCGAGTTTACCAATTAAACAATGGTACACCTGATACGCATTGACAAAATCGCACCGAGATTACCAATACTACATTGGTACACCTGGTACGCATTGATCAAATCGTACCGAGTTTACCAATTGGAAAATGGTACACCTGGTACGCATTGATAAAATTGTACTGAGTTTACCAATTGCATAATGGTACACCTGGTATGTGATTTAATAAATCGTACCGAGTTTACCAAAAATTACCTGTTACACCTGGTACGCATTGACAAAATTCTACGTATTAAAAATGTAAACTTTGATATATGAAGATGAAAAATTGAACTTACGGTGCCATTTCCTCTGAGCTCAACCAGTGCTCAAATGTGTGACGGCCTGGTCGCACGTCTTCCAGGAGAAATGGACTGCGTAGAGGTGGAGCTGTGATACGGCCAATCAATTACGTGGAATTAGGGACTCGAACACACGTCAACTTATAGGTTGATTCAATCCAATTACAAACTAAACAACTAGAGACTCGAACTCCCAATTACTGATCTGGATCGACAATTGAATAAGGAAATGAACAAGATACGAAACAAAACCCCAAATTATCGAATAAAACCCTAGAAAACTACCCGATCAGAAACTATAGCAAAACAACTCCGATTAGACTCAAATTTTAACACGAATTATAAATTGAAATCAGTAACAACATATCCAAAATTCAGCCAATTCGCACGAGAGGTTTATGATTTATGAAGGGGCGGACTTTTGGACGATTTTAGGTTGAAACTGGAAATGGTGGCGATAAGGGCGGAAGTCTGGAAAGGCGTGGGGATTGGGATGGATGATGATGAACGAAAGTGGTGATGGTGATGGTGACGAAAAGGAATGAAAACAGGCTGAAGAACTTACCCCAAACGAACCACGGATCTACTTGAATCCGAAATGCGTCGATGGATCGATCTTCGTGGCTTGTCTAACCTGGATACGACTGGATATCACGAACGAGACAAATGATTTCAAGTCTAAGGATGCCAACTCAAGAATCTACCAAGAACAACAACGTGAACCGAAGCACACGTGAGATAAAAACTGAAAACTTGATTTTTGATTCAATATTGTCTGCTCTGAAAAGTGTCGAACAAGGGTTTAAATACCCTAAAATCCGAACTGGGCCCTTAATACAGTTGGGCTCGAAAAGGAATGATAAAAATACTAATCATTGGGCTCCATTAAATAACACAAAGTTCAGCCCAATTAAAATAAGTCCGACATAAAACAATTAAATAGAAGAAGTCCAATTTTGAATTAAAAGGCTAATCCGAAACATGGGTCAAGTTCACCAACTTGGGCTGCTTCACTCCAACGTCTTCATCTTTCAGCTTCTTTCGGACAATGCACTGGAAATAGCCTTGCAGCTTCTTGGCTCTCAATCTTGTAACTGGACCTCTCAGCTGCAACTCCGGGTTTGATTCATCAGTGCTGGATCCCGGCTCATCATTCCCCCCTACTGAAAAAAATTCATCCTCGAATTCGGCTCCTTCTCGGCATCAAAGTCATCTACAGGAAAAGGAGATAAGTCAGCAACAGTAAAAGTATTGGAACACTTATACTCACCTGGAAGATCAATGCGGTAGGCATTGTCATTGACTCGGGCAACCACAGTAAACGGTCCATCTCCACGAGGCATCAACTTTGACTTCCTCAAGTTAGGGAAGCGCCCTGGACTGAAGTGGATCCAAACCTTATCACCTGGTTTGAATAGCACTTGCTTGCAATGTGTATTAGCCTTCGTGGCGTTCTTCTCTCCCTGCAGCTCGATCCTGTCCTTGATCTTCTTATGCATCTCTTGAACCTGTTCAGCCCTACGAGAGCCTTGCAAACTCGAAAGATGGTCATTAGGCAAAGGGATAAGATCTGTATGAGTGAGAGGATTAAAACCATATACTACCTCAAATGGGGACATGTTAGTGGAAGAATGCACAACACGGTTATAAGCAAATTGAGCAAAAGGTAAACACTCTTCCCATGACTTCAAATTATTCTTCACTAAAGCGCGAAGTAAAGTCCGTAAAGTCCTATTAACTACTTCAGTCTGACCATCAGTTTGAGGATGACATGCAGTAAAAAATAAAAGTTTAGTACCTAACTTTCCCCAAAGAACACGCCAAAAATGTCCCAAGAACGTAGAATCTCTATCAGACACAATAGTCCTAGGTAAGCCATGCAGTCTAACTACTTCACGAAAGAACATATTAGCAATATTAACAGCATCATCAGTTTGTCTGCATGCAATAAAATGAGACATTTTGGAAAACCTGTCGACAACCACAAACACAGAATCTTTGCCAGTCTTAGACCTAGGCAAACCAAGAACAAAATCCATGGAAATGTCAATCCAAGGTGCAGATGGTGCAGGTAGTGGAGTGTACAAAACCAATTGGATTAGAACTAGATTTAGCCTTTCTACAGATAATACATCTAGCACAGATTCTCTCGACATCTCTGTTCATGCGAGGCCAATAAAAATGCTCATGCAATAAACTCAAAGTTTTAGTAACACCGAAATGACCCATCAAACCACCTGCATGAGACTCTAGAACAAACAAATCTCGCATAGAACAAGTAGGAACACATAACTTTGCATCTTTAAATAGAAATCCATCAGTCACATAAAAGGAATCAACAGATCTAGTCCTAGACTGACAATTTCTAAATATATCACCAAAATAAGGATCAGATTCATAAAAACTCTTCAAATTCTCTAATCCTAAGCACTGGGCATGCATCACAGAAAACAAGGTATACCTGCGAGAAAGTGCATCAGAAACCACGTTCTCCTCACCTTTCTTATACTTAATCACATATGGGAAGGATTCAATGAATTCAACCTATCTGGCATGTCTCGAATTCAGATTTTGCTGCCCTTTCAAATGCTTCAGCGACTTGTGATCAGTGTGAATCACGAACTCCTTCGGTCTCAAGTAATGCTGCCATGTCTCCAAAGATCTCTTCAATGCATACAGCTCCTTATCGTACGTAGAGTACCTAAGAGCTGCTCCATTCACCTTCTCACTGAAGTAGGCGACCGACTTCCTATCCTGCATCAAAACAGCACCAATGCCTATACCAGAGGCATCACACTCAATCTCGAACATCTTAGAATAATCGGGTAAAACTAACAAAGGAGCATTACATAATTTTGATTTCAACAAATTAAAAGCATGCTCTTGGGCTTTACCCCACTCAAACTTCATGTCTTTCTTACTCAACTCAGTCAATAGTGCAGCAATAGTAGAGAAATCACGCACAAATCGACGATAAAAACCAGCTAAACCATGGAAAGATCTCACATTAGAACACGACTTAGGTGTGGGCCACTCCTCAATGGCTTTCACCTTAGTCCTATCTACCTCAACACCACGACTACTAACCACAAAACAAAGAAAAACAACCTCATCCATGCAAAAAGAACACTTAGATAGATTGGCATACAACTTAGCGTCATGTAACAACTCAAAAACATGTCTAAGATGCCGAACATGATCAGAAACACAATTGCTATAGATAAGGATATCATCAAAGTAAACAACAACATATTTTCCAATAACATCACGCAACACATGATTCATCAAACGCATAAAAGTACTAGGAGCATTAGTAAGTCCAAAAGGCATCACAAGCCATTCATACAAACCATGCTTAGTCTTAAATGATGTTTTCCACTCATCCCCTTCAGACATTCTAACTTGAAAATATCCAGAACGCAAATTAATTTTAGAAAAGACAGATGCTCCAGACAACTCATCTAGCATATCATCTAACCTGGGAGTGGGTAAATGATACTTTACCGTGATTTTATTGATGGCTCTGTAGTCCATGCACATACGCCATTCATTATTCTTCTTTGGCACAAGAATCACAGGAACTGCACATGGCGACATACTCTCTCGGATTCGCTTATCTTCCAACAATTCCCGAACTTGTCTGTCTATTTCTTTGGTCTCCTCAGGGCTGGTCTGGTAAGCTGGTCTGTTGGGAAGGACTGCTCCCGGTTGAAAGTCGATCTGATGCTCAATTCCTCGAATTGGCGGCAGACCACTGGGAATCTTTTCTGGGAACACATCCTTGAACTCCTCCATCAAAGGCTGCAAAACAGTAGGAATAACAACATCAGGAGTATCATTAGCCTTAAAAGTAACTAGAACGATAGGCTTACCAGCTCTGATTGCTTTCTGTACTCCCTTTGCACTAATAAACAAGTTCTTGTGCACTGGATCTGAATTGTCTGCACTGGAACTCGATGTAGTGGCAATATGAAGCAACTTAGAGGATCCCTTAGACGTAGAAGAGGCTTCCTTGGAAGACTTAGAGTCGGTCGAACTCATTGTAGGATTAGGCGACGGTAATGCAGCCTTGTTCTCAGACTTTTTCTCCCGTTCTTCCTGGAATTTCTCTTGCATCCTCTTCTGATCTTCTGCAACATCCTTAGGCACCAATGGCCATAGTCTGGCGGTTCGACCATCTCTAGTCACGGCATAAGTGTTGGCGAATCCATCATGTATCGCCTTCCTGTCAAACTGCCAAGGACGACCAAGCAAAATATGCGCCGCATCCATAGGGATGACGTCACACAAAACAGTATATGTATATCTACTAATTGAAAAGGTGACATTTACCTGGTATCCTACTCTGATCTCGCCTCTGTCGGTCAACCATTGCAATCGGTAGGGTTTGGGATGCTTCTGTGGAGTCAAGCCTAGCTTTCCCACTGCATACTGGCTGATAGCGTTCACGACGCTTCCACTGTCAATAATGAGCGAGCACGTCTTATCTTGGATAGAACAATGCGAGTAGAAGATGTTTTCTCGCTGATCGTTTTGATCCTCTTCACGAATCATGCTCAGAGCTCGGATGGAAACACGATTCACACTAGCTGGCTTCGGCTGCTCATCTTCAATCTCAACGCTAGGGGAACCATTAAGGGGCTGATCTTTGACCCCTGCATCAATAGGGTCGTCGGTTTCCTCTTCACTAGCTGATTCTAACTCATTCTGATCGGTAATGAAGAGAACTCGACGATTTGGACACTGGGCTTGAAAGTGTCCCCATCCTTTGCACTTGTGACACTGAACGTCACGTGCTCTTCCTGGAGTACCATTCTGAGACTGATTAGGCTGCATAGTTCGATTCTGATTTCTGTTGGGTGCAGATGAACCGAACTCGGGTCTGCGACCGGGCGTAGGTACAGGTTGCTCAGAACGGCGGATGGGTGGTGCGAACTGACCTTGAGGACGAGTAGGGGCTGTCCTAGGCATAGAAGAATCGCCTTGAACCCAAGGAGTCCTAGCAAGCGTCGACTGGAAGGATCGACGACGTCCATCTCTGAGCTGCCGTTCAACAATAGATGCATAATGAACCATTGCCTCTATACTGTCAAAGTCCTTCAGCGAGACTTCACAGGCAATATCAGGGTTCATTCCTTCAATGTACCGGTTGAGTGTAGCAAACAATGTCTCTTCTTTACCTACCCGGTTCAGTGCTGTCTTTAATTCCTTGTGATACTCCTCAATTGATCTGGACCCTTGACGAATCTGACTGAGCTTCTTTTCCAATTCTCTTTCATAGTGAACTGGAATGAATCTTCTTCTCATAACATCCTTCATCTCCTGCCAACTGTCAATAGGAGGATATCTATCTTTTCTGCGCCTATTCTGCTGAAACTTCATACAAGTTGTTGCATATGCAGTGAACTCAAGGGATGCTAGTTGCACTTTCTTGAGCTCGGGAAAGTCATAGCACTCAAAGATTTTTTCAACTTTGTGTTCCCAGTCTAAATAGGCGTCTGGATCATGTTTGCCTTCAAATGCTGGGATGGTGGTCTTGATGTTGCCGAGTAGATCATCGGCATGACCATATCTAGGCTGCCCTGGATAAACATTCCTGCGAGCTTCCTGGAAACGTGGCTGGAACGGTGGCTGGAACGGGTCATCACGACCTCGGCCCCGGCCTCGAGGTTGGAAACCGATTTTGTCACTGTTTTCGTCTCCCTGATGTGGGATGAACGGAACTGTATTATCCTCACGTGGGACGAAC
The DNA here is from genome assembly GCA_029490685.1 of Schizonepeta tenuifolia. Classification (NCBI taxonomy): domain Eukaryota; kingdom Viridiplantae; phylum Streptophyta; class Magnoliopsida; order Lamiales; family Lamiaceae; genus Schizonepeta; species Schizonepeta tenuifolia. The sequence continues at coordinate 105,060,271 of CM055955.1, forward strand.
TGAGCTGTATTATCCTCAGCTGGTTCATCCTCAAAGTTTCCAAACTCTGAGTCTGAGGCTTCATTATGCACCTCATCTTCATGTACCTGCGGTTGAACATTGGCCTGGGGTATAGCGGTACTGAACTGCTCGAATTTAGCCAACAATTATGCCATGGTATTCTGAACTTCTCTGAACTGTCTCTGCACATTACCATTCAAAGCATCAAATTGGTACTTGGCATCCCAATCAGCTTTGGGGCCTGAAAACTGAGGTGATTTGTCTTGATTCATAGTACCTGCACAGTGAACAAATGACAAGAAATAAAAGGAACCTCACAATTCCTCACAATCACTCGTTTGTTCTCTCAGATTTTTACCACTCGTGTATTTCACTCAAGTGTATAGGAAAGAATAAAAACTAAACTAAAAAACTAAAACTTCCCAATAGAATCTGTCGTCAACTCTTTAGCTTTAGTCAAGAGCTCGGACTTGACGTCCAGAGAACCACAGGATAGCAAGGGAGCCACGAAATAGAAAACCACACAAAGACAACGATTATGCAGAAAAACCGTCGTCTAAACTGCCCAGAAAAAGTGCACGTACAAACTGCACCAAAAGACTCTATACGATCCAAGGATTCAAAAGAACAAGAATGCTCAAAGTAAGTTTCGGTAATGCTCGGGAAATGAATAGTAATTTTTTCGTGAATAGTGATTTTTCTACGGAGGATATATGGACTACCACGACCCCAAATATCATACCAAAACGTAGCGGAATGACAAAATTTTTCCCACCATTTTTTTTTTCCGTTCACTGAACGAGGATTCCGAAAAGTGGTACGAACAGAAGTAAAATATGAAGTATGTGTGAATGGTGACCAGTTTTAATGGGGACGGATTTTTGGGAAACAAATAAGGAAGAAAAGGTAGTCAAGGCCAAAGAAAGGAAAAGATAAGGAAATGATGAATTTCGGATGGTATGTTAAGGATTTCAATCAAAATTAGTGATTCAATTCGAGCCTAACTAGGAAAGCAATGAAATCAAATCCGAATGACACTCGGATAACACCAATTGATCCTTATTAAACCAATACAATCAAATCCAATAATCGAAACTACCCAAAAATCGATAACCAAAACAATACGACGTCCCCAATCGCTATTCGACGAAGGACAACAACTCAAAGAAGATACACAAACTGCAATTCACAACTTTCCAACTCAAATCAAGAAAAACTCACGAAAACAACAAAGACTTCTCGGCGATTCAATCCTAGGGCTTCGACTTTTAACTCTTTTTTATTTTCGATTTCTTTTCTTTTCTTTTAGTCGATCACTTTTGCCCCTAGAATGTCACACCAAATTGGATCAAACCAGAACCAGCAAGCGCTGACGTGGCTCTGATACCAAAATTTATGATACGGCCAATCAATTACGCGGAATTAGGGACTCGAACACACGTCAGCTTATAGGTTGATTCAATCCAATTACAAACTGAACAACTAGAGACTCGAACTCCCAATTACTGATCTGGATCGACAATTGAACAAGGAAATGAACAAGATACGAAACAAAACCCCAAATTATCGAATAAAACCCTAGAAAACTACCCGATCAGAAACTATAGCAAAACAACTCCGATTAGACTCAAATTTTAACACGAATTATAAATTGAAATCAGTAACAACATATCCAAAATTCAGCCAATTCGCACGAGGGGTTTATGATTTATGAAGGGGCGGACTTTTGGACGATTTTAGGTTGAAACTGGAAACGGTGGCGGTAAGGGCGGAAGTCTGGAAAGGCGTGGGGATTGGGATGGACGATGATGAACGAAAGTGGTGATGGTGATGTTGACGAAAAGGAATGAAAACAGGCTGAAGAACTTACCCCAAACGAACCCCGGATCTACTTGAATCCGAAACGCGTCGATGGATCGATCTTAATGGCTTGTCTAACCCGGATACGACTGGATATCACGAACGAGACAAATGATTTCAAGTCTAAGGATGCCAACTCAAGACTCTACCAAGAACAGCAACGTGAACCGAAGCACGCGTGAGATAAAAACTGAAAACTTGATTTTTGATTCAATATTGTCTGCTCTGAAAAGTGTCGAACAAGGGTTTAAATACCCTAAAATCCGAACTGGGCCCTTAATACAGTTGGGCTCGAAAAGGAATCATAAAAATACTAACTATTGGGCTCCATTAAATAACACAAAGTTCAGCCCAATTAAAATAAGTCCGACATAAAATAATTAAATAGAAGAAGTCCAATTTCGAATTAAAAGGCTAATCCGAAACTTGGGTCAAGTTCACCAACTTGGGCTTCTTCACTCCAACATCTTCATCTTCCAGCTTCTTCCGGAAAATGCACTGAAAATAGCCTTGTAGCTTCTTGGCTCTCAATCTTGTAACTGGACCTCTCAGCTACAACTCTAGGTTTGATTCATCAATGCTGGATCCCGGCTCATCAAGCTGGAAATCTTTTTTGGATTGGCCTCGGATTCAAGATGTGTACCAAGATTGTAGGAGCTTGATTTTGAGGATATTAAGCTTGTGGAGCTTGTTTTTGAGGAGATTAAGCTTGTGGAGCTGCTGGTTGTGGTTTTTGTGGAGCTTGTGGTAGAGCTGGACCTTGTGGCACTGGGACTTGTTGTTGTGGAACTTGTGGAGTTTATGGAGGTGGACCTTGTGCTGCCTTAGGACCTTGTGGATCTTCAAATTGTGGAAATGGTTCGAATGGTCCAGCTGAAGTTGCGTTTGCTTGAAGAATTTTCTGTTGCGGAAGCGTAAATTGATCAGTTTCCAGGAAGGTGTCCCACAATATGTTGATTTGCGTGTCCGTAAATTGATCACCTACCTCTTCAGGGGCCTGCTTTAGAAAAAAGAACTATTGGTACGTTTTTTCGAAGTTTGTACCAGATTTGTATTGCAAACTCAGTACATTTTGAACAAACATTTGTTTGTACGCATGGTACATTTTTATGAAAAACGTACCATGCGTACGCTTGAAAACATGTACGATTTTATATATCGTACCATGCGTGTCCAATTATAATACAGATAAATTTATGAAAAATAATGTATCCAATGTATTACGAATTCGGTTACAACATCAAATAAATAAGAACATAAATGTAAATTGTTCATAACTCTAAAAATAAAATATCAAATTGTTTATGTTATCCCACCATCAAATTGTTCAAATATTGCTATGCATCAACTCAAGATGCATATTGTACCTTATCATCATCTGTCTGCTCCATCGTCCTCTCCCCGGCTTGCTCTACTGTTGCTCCACCCTCCTTCTCCGTACTCCTCTTGTCGTTTTCCACAGTTGATGCCTCTATTTTCTCTTTCTCCATACTTCTCCTATCACCATCCATGCCCATAGGGACGCTGCCGAAGTTTCCTTCTGCTTCTGCTGTTGCGGTAGCGAGTTCGATGTCATTGTGAGGAGAAGAGGCTGCAGATGTATAATGGGCACTCGTGAAGGGTTGGACTATCCCTTCTTCTTGGAGCTGGTTAACAACATAGCTCCCAACATCCTTCACGAGCTGCTGCCTTTCATCCTTGAGCCATAATATAAGCAGATTTGTTGCTACCTCAGCTATCTCTCTCACAAGAACCGCTCTCTCCGGACCTTGCATTAAGGTGGCAAGGACAAAGGAACCATCATCGGCAGCAGGAGGAGCGGTGGAGGTGGATGCAGCATTGGTATACAGAGGTGGAGGAGGAGGAGTGTCTTCATCATCTTTGTTTGTAGCAGGCTCTTCATCATCGTCACCATCGTCGGCTAGTTCTCTTTTTATTTTCTATTTGGCGTCATTCGGATCATACTCAAATGCAAATTTGTCAAATTCTGATTCATTCTGTAGAGACAGCCAGTATGGTGTTTCCTTCTCAGCATGGGAGAGCTTCAGCAGCTGTCGAAGATTCTGACAAGGATACAATATGGTTATATAAACTGCCAGTAAACTTGGTACACTTGGTACGCAATGATAATTGCGTACTGAATTTACCATTTTATTTAAGCACTCTCAGTACAAAATTCCTATTGCGTACCGAGTGTACCTAATAAATTGCTAGTTTAACATGGTACATTTGGTACATATTTATAATTACGTACCAAGTTTACCAATATATCTATGCGCACTTGGTACGCATTTGTCAGTGGGTACCAAATGTAGCAGTTTGATACTGGTAAACGTGGTACGTATTTGTGAATGCGTACCAAGTTTTACTAAAAACATACTGTGATGTTTATAAAATTAGATTAGATCTAAGAAGAAATCTTACCAATTTTATCTTTTCTTCTGAGGGGATTTTCGTGTCTCTGATGTATCTGTACCTCAACATCCGAGGTAGTTTCTTCTCGATAGACCTCAATGCCACCTTCTTTCCAATCGCCAGTACAGCCTCATATATCCAACCTTGTTTGATAAGTAAACTTTGTTAGTATGTAATCATATACAAGATAGAATATGTTTACTTGGTAAACTTGGTACGATTTTGTAAATGCGTACTGAGTTTACCAGTATTAAACTTTTACGTTTGGTATGTAATTATAAAATTGTACCAAGTTTTCCAATAGCTTATACTTATATTTGGAAAACTTGGTACGATTTTGTAAATGCGTACCGAGTTTTCGAGTATCAAACTGTTACGTTTGGTACGTAATTATAAAATCGTAACAAGTTTTCCAAAAGCTTATACTTATATCTGGAAAACTTGGTACGATTTTTTAAATGCGTACTGAGTTTACCAGTGTCAAACTGTTAGGTATGGTACGTAATTATAAAATCGTACCAATATTTCCAATGCGTACCAATTTTACCATTCATGAACTTACCAATAAAGCGAAACTGCAGCCTCGAATGTGTTAAGCGATGCCGGATTTGTTTTTTTTATCTTTTGTGTTGATTGTTTTAAAAGAATTGACAACCATCTGAAACGAGAAACTGCCCCATGGAAATTTTTCCCAAGCTTCCTCATCCTCAACCAAAACCCACACCCAATCCGGAATTTTTTTCCTTGCATTATCATAGCCTAAGACGTACGACACTGCCAACAGAATTTTGGCCAACTTCAAGTAGTCGTCGTCATTGAGTTTGAGAACAGACTCCTTGCGCAAGAACTTCCGGTTCACACATGGTGTCCACACCTCTGCAGGGGTCACCATTTTGTTGCCGAAGAGTCGGGTGTACAGCAAGGATCGCGGTATAGTGTGGTTGGCGTATAGGTTGAATTCTGTAGGGCCAAATCTGAGGCCGCTCACCAAAGCAAATTCTGATCTCGAGAAGCGCAAGAGCTTCTTGTCAACCATAAACCATGCAGCTGATTCATTGTACTCGGGGAATGACTCCACCTGACGAAGTACCATCCAGTGTATGGCCTTCCCCAATCGCGTGTTGTAGTCCTGCATGCCCATAAAGTGCCCGAAGTAGGACTGCTTCAGCTTCTTTAAGACAGATTTGCCACTGGCATTGAGGCATACTCAAATGTCAGAAATAAGTGACTCATAACCATGAGTCATCACCTTGTATTTCAAGGTGCTGAGGTCCAGCCTCTTGTATGTCCAGTTGTGCTGCAATGAGACAAAAAATAATTCAATAACAAATTCATATTCACTGTTTAATCTGCTTGGAAAAAGTGGTAAACTTTTAGAAATACGTACTAAAACTCCTAGTACACTCGATACGTTTTTGCTAATGCGCACCTAATGTAATTGCCATGTAGGTACGCATTTGCAAATATGTACTTGCAAATAATGAAATACTGGTACACTCGGTATGCTTTGACAATGCGTACCAAGTGTACTAATAAAGTAGGTACGCTTCTGCAAATACGTACCTACATGACAATGAAATACTGGTAAACTCGGTACGTTTTTGACAATACGTACCAAGTGTACTAGGAAAATACTAGTTATCTTGGTACGTATTTGCAAATGCTTACGAAGTTGCAACTTATATACTCCGGAACTGGGTACGCATTTACAAAATCGTACCATTTTTAACCATACAATGCCATATTCACATCAACCAAATGCAACATTCATCATGCATAATCAATCTCAGAAAATCAACAACAAGCTATCCTCAATTCTAGAAATTACACATCTGGAATTACCAGTACGTATTTCACAAAACGTACCGATATGCCTAGTACAATTTTTCCCCAAATTTGAGTGTACCCTAATTCACATTCTACTCAACAAACTCGGTACGCAATCGACATTCAAACCATATTAAACCCGTGAAATCGAAGAAATCAAGTGATAATCAAACATGCAACCACCCTAACTTTCAAATATGGATTTTACAAATTAAGAAATGACAAAAATTACCGCCAAATCTTCAAATGGATCCATGGCATCTTCCACAGCGGTTTCCTGGTCTTGGTTCTCATGCGGCTGTGACTGTTCTTCCATCGGCGGCGAGTGTTCTTTCTCTTGGCGCGACAACGACGAGGCTTGTGTGTCATCGCGCAGCGGTATTTCTTCGTGCGGCGGCTGTTTGGTGCGGTTACTCCTTATTCTCGTCACGTCGGTTTTCATCTTAGTCAGGGCTTTTTTTGGCTTTGTCGCGGCGGTCTCGCTCGGCGGCGCCGGCTTTGGTGCTTCCGTCGTCATCGCCGCCGGTTTAGAAATAGGTTCGCTCATGGAAGCGGCGGTTGATTTCTCCGCCGCTGGTTCGACAGTTTTCGCCTTTTTGAAGCGCGTCGCCATCTAGGAAATGGATGTATGAGGTTGACGGCGGAGGGAGGTGACGGCAGAGAGTGGTTGACAGCGGAGATAGGGTTGAGAAAATGAAGAATTTGTGAGAAGGAAGAGAGAGAATTGCGCGCGATAGAATGAGGGAAGAGAGAGAAATGAGAGTAGTAAATGTTTTTTGAATTTTAACCATACACAACCCACTACTCTATAAGGGTATTTCAGTCAAATAGGGTATAATTTTACCCAATTTTTGTCAAAAGGTGAACTTTTGACAAAATTTATTATTACATTGTATCCTAATGCTATATTACCATTTGCCTCTTAGAATTTTAGTCAAAGAATTTGTTAGTTGACATATTAGTTTCGATTTTGGGTGTAGAAAATAAGTAATAGGTTATCTAGGTTTATAAATTACCTCAAATTAATATCATATTACATCCCGCTCGTAAGGAATAATTTTCTGCTCGGATATAATCTATATCCCGCTCGGTCGGGATTTTATGTCTCCCTCAATGTCCGAGCAGGATCTTATTAGTTTAGGTTGAATTTTCTTAAAAATGTAGTTCTTTTGAATTTCAGTCAAAATATTTGTTGGTTAAGGTATTACTTTCGATTTAGTGTGTAGAAATTTAATAATTTGCGTTCAAGGTTTATAAATTATCCCAAATTAATAATATATTAAATCTCGCGGTAATAACAAGTTTCCGCTCGGTCGGGATGTAGATCCCGCTTGGTCGGGATTTTCTGTGGGATCCCCAATGTCCGAGCGGGATCTTTGTTTTTCTAGGTTGACATTAATTAAAAATTTAAATATATAATTATTTTATATTTTTGTCGATGAATTTGGTGGTTAAAATATTAGTTTTCATTTGTGTAGAAAATTATAAATTCGCTTTCTTTTATAAATTAGGCGTATTTTTTCACGTAATTGGCATGTACATCTTTTTATGGTCGCATGATGTTTGACTTGGATAAAATATAAAAGATTATTTGTGGATTATGTTAAATAAAAAAATGCATATTTTTTTGTGGATTATCTTTCGAATTATTTATCATTTTATTTGTAATGAATTGTTATTTTGATTTTGTGCTCATATTACATACAAGAGGCCCGACTCTATTAACCGTGGTTTGACGATTAGCACGTATTATAGGATTGGTGTTTTGGAAGATGTCATAAGGATTTTGTATGAGGTCGGTGGTGAAGAATTGGTCGATAAATTTGTAAATAGGAGCTTTGGGCATTTTATCTATTGGGTTCCCGGGACAGAAATGCGTGATGGCTATGCATCATGTGCTGTGACGTGAGATCAACTATCCAGCTTCTCAGCCTCACGAAATGTGGTTCCATATAAACAGCGTAAACGTCCGATTTTCATATGAAGAATATGCGTTGGTTACTGTTTTGAACTTTGGCGAGTCCAACTTTAATCTGACGGATGACAACGATTTACGGAATGTGGAGGTTTATCGAAGGTTTTGTAATGGTACGCCTATCACTGCGAATGACTTACTCGATCGATTTAAGAACACGGGCGCCCATCACCGATCGAAATGGTGATCTAAGTGTTGATTTGTACCTCCAAGCGGCCCATGTTTTAGTGGCGTACATGCTTCTACTTGGTAGAGACGTGAAGAAAATTATTCCTTCGTGGATTTGGAAATTGGTTGATGATTTGAATTTGTTCTCTAAATTTCCATGAGGAGCATATACATACTTGAATTTGAAGCATTACATCACCAAAGTGCAGAATAAAAAGAAATATCACTTCTATGGTGCATACGATCACATGAAGCTTTAAGGCCCAGACAATCACATGGAGCGGGTCTTATCTATGTCGAAGCGGACATTTCAGACGAGGAGCCTCAAGATCAACCCCAATATAAGGGGAAACGTACCCAAAAAGCTGCAAAAGCTGCATTCCGATAAGCTACATCATCATCTTCCAGCAGTGGGGGAGAGCACCACCGACGATACAATGATCGTCGTTGGTTGAGAGAGAAATTGGAAAGATCTAAAAATTGGCTCCTCGACAAGATGGATAAGAGATGGGTACCTCGGTTTACGAAATGGTTTGGGGACTTATTTGAACAAATGCGATATGGAACATCCCTACATTCACCTGCATATCAACCCACAACTCAGCCTCGGTAGGATCCTGTCATTGAAACACCCCTACAATAGCCCGCCACTGTACCCTCCACTACCGCGCCCAGTTACATCCTGTCTACTACTGTGGATGTCACTCTGCCCCAATTTTCTATGCCTGAATTTGGTACAACGTATCGGCCGCAAGGACATTTTGGTAGTACGCATCATGATCTGCCTCGCCATTCCATGTTTGCTAGTGTTCATCAGAAAGATATGTGGAGCCACTTGGGAGAGGTAATTTAGACTTTTTATTATGAAATTTCTTTTTTTATTCATGTTTGAATTATTTTAGTACTTTGCTATTTAGATGATTGGAAGATCGTATCAACAATCTCTCGCCAGTGGAAAAACATGCTTGTTGGAATCCTTCGTCATAGCGACAAATAAAATGCATCTATTCTTGTACTTGAGATAACTGCCATCTACAACGATCACAGGTCTCATATTGAATGGATACGCAAGTCTACAGGCACCGAGAGCCACAAAAAAATGCTCAAATCTCCCATCATTTCCATCCTCAAGATCAGTAATCGTGCTTGGATTTGATTCTTTAAGCATGTGAAGATAACCAGGCAACAACTGGTAGGATTCAACATACCCTCCGTATATACTTTGTATTGCTGCATGCCGTGCTCGCAACGCCAAAACATAACGGATGGTGATACCGAACTCGCGTAACATCTCCTCCATAATGGCCTAGGGCTCCATGATTTTACAGTTGGTTCTGATTTTTCGCTCCACATAAGCTGCAACAACATTCATCTTGATTTTCCTTAGAGCGGCACGTCATAGCTGACAGAGGCATGAATGCTCAGGAATGAACTTGTGTATTATCCAAGTATTCGTTCCACGTGATGCTGCACGCAACTCAAATAGGTGATGAGTCCATATTTTGTGTCTTTTTCGTGTCGGTCTTAGTTAGTTTAGATCAAGTCTTTTTGTATTTTTTCTAATTTTAGTGTCATGGAGGACATATCTTGGGCAGGAGGGTGTTTGCTGCCTTGCAGGTGGAAACTGGGCAATACAGGGAAAGAAAGCAGCATTTCTGGAAGCAGGTCAGGCAGAGCCATGTTGGGAAATTTATTAAAGTTTTTATTGATTCCAAAACCAACTGACCCCAACCGAGTAGATGTTGCCATTTCCTAATGTTAGTATTTAGGCTCGCTGTTTAAACATTGTTGAGATTTTATCTTTACAGGACTCCAGCTGAAGAAGGCAACAAGGCTTCACTCGGATAGAACATCAGTTGTAAGAAAGACAACTGAGTGTTCAAGGGATAGAACATCAGTTGTAAGAAAGACAACTGAGCGTTCATTAGATGAGAATTAAAAAGGGGGAAGTTATAAGAGAACATCAGTTGTAAGAAAGACAACTGAGCGTTCGAAGCCAACTGATCAGATTCAGAACATCAGAAAGACAACTGAGCGTTCAAGATTCAGAACATCAGAAAGACAACTGAGCGTTCAAGATTCAGAACATCAGAAAGATAACTGAGCGTTCAAGAGATAGAACATCAGTTACAAGACTCAATCAGTCAGATCGACAACATGAAGTTCAAGACAGCTGAGGGTTCAACTGTTCCTATTCAGACAGAACATCAGCTGAAGACCAATCAGATGAAGATCAAACGACTCAACCGACTAACCAAAGTCGAGAGTCAAAGGTTGAAATTTGAATTTCAAATAAGGAAGTCACATGAAGGTTTGACTCTCTGTCATTACCTCATTTGGCCCAACACAAGGCTGTCTCAGATGGAAAGCAGAAGCACACAGTTGCCAAATCCGGAAAGTCTGCAGAGATGAGAGACAAGCCATTGCTTTCAAAGAACAGAGATCAACAGCTCCTCCAACGGCTAGTTGATTCTCTCCGCCTATAAATAGAGGTACTCATTCATTCACCAAGACAGAGAAGACAAAAGAAAGAGCGAGAGCAGATAGACGAGTGAACATCACCAGTTGAGAGTTCATATCGCAAACGAGCTAAACTGAATTCAATCTCTAAGAACATCACTAGTTGAGAGTTCATAGAGTGTTAGATTCTGTCTTGGTGTTTTTCGATCCAACCTTGAGAACATCACTAGTTGAGAGTTCGTAGAGTGTTAGATCCTAGCTCACTTTCTTGTTCGAGCTAGTTGTTGGAAATCCCACCCTTCACACACACCCTTAAAAAGGTTGTTAGGACCCTACTCTTCCCGGAATTGAGTAGATAGGTTGATAAGTACCCGTAAACTTATCTGTAAGGTTGATAAGTACCCGTAAACTTATCTTAACTGTTGCAAAGCCCGCGTAAGCTTTGTGGTTTTTGTCCAGAAGAACTTGGACTGAGTTGTGTGGACTCACAACTCCCCGTGGACGTAGGAGTTTTCTCCGAACCACGTAAAACCTTTGTGTGTTTGTGTTTATTATTCAGTTAACTTATTGCATATTCAACTGACCAACTAACCAGCACTCAAACTGCATCTTTATATCTGAACTGTCTTGGTTATTGACCGACCGTGCATCTGAGCGTGAGTTATATTTATACGAGTTGTTATTTTCCACCACATTCCGCACAGCACTACACTTCCAGCTGAGTATCCTTACTCAGTTGTGATTCCAACTGAGTCTTCGTACTCGGTTGTGATATTTTCAGGGGGTTGTTTTTAAAATTCCTAACTGGTGTATTCCCTCCCCCCCATACACCCGAACTCGTATCGGGACCATCAAGTGGTATCAGAGCAGTGGTTCAAAAGACTGCTGACTCTGTTTCACGAGGTGTGAATCGAGGTGTTTTTCTTCAGTGGTTAACTGAACAGATCTCTTTTTCACGCTAGTGCATATCTGCTTGCATCTGTCTTTTGTTTGTGTGTGCAGATGGATGTTAAAGACAAGATCGTTGTCATGTTCTCGGTTGTGAACTATACATCCTGGAGAACTCGGATGAAGAAGATTCTGCTATCAAAGCATCATCGAATGCAACAAGTACTTACATCTGGACCGATCATCATCAAAGAAAAAGTCACTTGCACTCCTACAAATCCCAATGATGGGGATACAACTGAGGAGTTAGTTGAGAAGAAGCCAGAAGACTTCACTCCAGAGGAAGCTAAAGTGAGCCAGCTGGACATTTGGGCTCAGAGCACTATCATGTCCACAGTTGGACAAGACTATCTTCCTTGGATAGAAGAGTGCGAAACCGCTAAGGAGATGTGGGATATCTTGGCATCTCTGAGTGAAGGGAGTGATGAAACCAAGGAGAACAAATTCTCCCATGCATGTCAAGACTTTGACAACTTCTGTCTGAGAGCTGATGAAACCATTGATCAGTTAGAGCTTCGGTTCATGGACATCATCCGAAGAATTCAGTCCATCCGACGAGTAAAATATACTTTGAGAGAGATCAACCTCAAAGTATTACAAGCTCTACCGGCTGAGTGGGACACCTTCACCGATATCCATGAGAGCTGAGCTGATCTTGGAGAGATGAGAACAGAAAGGCTGTTCTCAATCCTAAAAGGAAATGAGTACAAGGTGAACCGACGAAGGTCAACTCAGTCCTCGGTTCAGACGAGTCGACATGAAGATGTTGGTTCAGCCACAAAAATAGTAGCACTCTGAGCTGACTACTCCAAGCCGTGAAGATCAAGGCTAACAAGATCTTCGGGCACAGCTACGAAGGAGCCAAGCAGAGAAGAGCTGCAACAGAGCATTGCCGCCATGTCAAAGAAGCTAGCTAACATGGATGCTCGGTTCGGAAAATACAAGAGGTTCTACAAATCTAACCAAACTCAAGATAACTCAAAGCCTGTGAACAACGGTTGCTTTGAATGCGGCAAAGAAGGACATTTCAAAGCTGATTGTCCAGACCTTTCGAAGAAAGAAAGAGAAGCATTGAGGGCCAAGCAAACTGGAAAGAACAAGACCATGGTTGCAGAAGAAGCAGCTGACGACATGGACATCTTCACCGACACTGAAGATGAGGACGAGCTGACTTCCACCAACAACGCTATCGGTCATGATCAATGTCTCATGGCATTAGGAACCAACCAAGATAATACTGAGGTACATTCTAGTCCTGCTAATTTAAATTCTTCCAATATTTCTAACATGCAGGAAACACTGGATGAAGAGTTGGAAATCTCCTGGGGTGACTTTCAAGAACTCAGTGAGGAATTGCATCAGCAATCGGTTGAGTTTAAGAGTCTTCAAGAACAGTTCGCCAAACTTGAAGAATCCTTAACCAAAAAGGACTATCTGATTAAGAGTCAAACTGAAGAGATTGATAATCTCAAAAGTCAACTGAATGCGGCCAACCAAACTAAAGCTCCAACCGATGAGAAGTTGAAGGAGCAGATCAAGGAGCAGCATGAACAGTTGAGCAAGCAAGAGGCACAGATCGACCAGCTGACGAAAATGTCTGACGCACAATCCGAGTATATAGCTGTTCTTCTCAAAGATCTACAAACTGAGAAGGACAACCTGATCAAGCTATATCAGTCATCCAAGATCATCGAGAATCTCATCAGTTACAGACGAAAGATGGATGACGTGTCAGGACTCGGTTACGATATAGTCGAGGATACGGGAATGCCACCCGCAACCTTTGTCAAGGGTGTGGATGTCACGGTTGCCAAACCTGACACAGTTGAGTCTGCAACTCCCCAAATTAATCCAACCTTCACTTCTCAGCAAGCTCAACTGACTAAAAGAACTTCAACTGAGAAAGGAAAAGGAGCTGTGGATGGAGAACTAAACATTCCATCGGTTGAAACATCAACCGTGGGGGAATGTTCTAAAAGTCAGAAAAGGAACCAGAGGCGTCGGAGATACAATCAGAACCGACCTCAGAACCGATCTCTGAACCGACCACAGAGCCAACCTCACAAAGGATGGAATCAACCAAACCGACAGGGATTCAGCCATCAGAATCAACATCGGTTCCATCCACAGATCAACTAGAGGTTCAAACCGAGTCAACCGATGAGGAACAGTTCGAAAAGCTACAAATATTCATGCCACAACTTGAATCAACATCCGAGCATGAACAGCTGTCGCCAACAGTCAGGAATATGGAATCAGAATCAGCTACAAAGATTCCAACATGGTGTCTGACCTCATCGACAAAACCAACAGGATAAAAAGCGCCATCAAAACAGGGGGAAAGCCTCTCCTCCTAAAGCTCACAATGGGAGAAATCCATCTCCTCCCAAGAAACAGAACATCACTACTAACAACAAGCCTAAGGATAACCGAGGTGTTGTATATGATAAATCTATCAGAATCTACAGGGAAAAGCGACTCACAGTTCAAGGGGGAGCTGGTTCTAACCCTCCAGGACCCAACTAAAATTGGGGACCTAAGCGAGTTTCTCTGTGCAGGAATAGGAGAAACAGCTGAGGAAGAATAAAGCGTCACATACCATGTGGGTGATAGATAGTGGATGCTCGAAACACATGACAAATCTGAGAGATTTGCTTGGAAGTTTCGTGGAGAAAGAAGGACCATCGGTTACCTTTGGTGACAACTCAAAAGGTCACACCAAAGGCTACGGTACCCTTGAAACCAATCACGTGTCTATTTCAAATGTTTCATATGTTGATGGATTGAAGCATAACTTGCTCTCCATCAGCCAATTCTGTGATAATGGTTTCTCTGTCAAGTTTGATGCACAGGGTTGCAGGGTTAAAAATGTCGGAACAAAGCAGGTCATATTGTTGGGAAATCGATCCCCAACCGGGAATGTCTACTATGCTGACTGGAATAGTAGTCCTCCTGACACCTGTCTGTTATCAAAGAGCAGTTCAGATGTGAGCTGGTTGTGGTACAAAAGGCTCAACCATCTGAATTTCAAGACAATGAACCGACTTGCAAGACAGGAATATGCAAAGGGCATTCCTAACCGAGTATTTTCAACAACACATATCTGCAGTGCAAGTCAGCTGGGAAAGCTCGCTAGATCCTCCTTTGGGTTGAAAACAACTCCCTCAAACGACCGAGTATTGCAGCTGATCCATATGGATCTCTTCGGGCCAGTTACACCAAAAAGCATGAATGGTAACGAGTATACCCTTGTTGTTACTGATAATTTCTCCAGGTACATGTGGACCATTTTCATGCGTCACAAAAGGGAAACCCGAGATGAGCTATCCAAGTTGATGGATCGGATATCGAACCAACAAGAAATGAAAATCATTTCTATCCGATCAGACCGCGGAACCGAGTTCCTCAATGAAACTATCATTGAGTACTGCGAGAAGCATGGAATTACTCATCAAACATCGGCTGCGCAAACTCCACAACAGAATGGAGTAGCTGAGCGAAGGAACCGAACGCTGAAGGATGCAGCTACATCCATGTTGACAAGCTCAGCCCTGCCAAAGAGATTTTGGGCTGAGGCAATCAACACAGCCTGCTACACCCAGAACCGGTCTCTTCTAACCAAGCGGTTGGGAAAGACTCCATATGAGCTATGGAGACGCAGGAAGCCTGATATTTCATATTTTCGCATTTTCGATTCTAAGTGTTATATTCACAACAATAGGAAGACTCAGTTGAAAACTTTTGACGCCAAGGCTTCGAAGGGCATATTTCTCGGATATGCCACTCGGATCAAGGCTTATAGAGTTTTCAACAATAGCTCTCGTGTTGTGGAGATAACACCTCATGTTAGTTTTGATGAATCTACTTTTAAGTGCAGGGAACAGGCTAAAGGACAACAAGTTGATCCACATGTTCCACCAGTTCTCACCAGATCGCAGATTCTAAGGCAGAAGAATCTAGCTGAACCATTGGTATGGGCAACTGAGGATGATGATCCTTGTTCCTCTGAAGATTAATGTGATGACCCCAGCTCATCTCAAGGGGGAACTCCAGCTGATGTCACTCCAACTGCATCGGCATCCAAAGCCCAACCGAGCTCAGTTCAAAATATTGTCCATGTTGAGGATCCAGACTCAACAGCTGATCAATCACCAGTTCTAAAGATTCCAGCATCTCCCACAACTCAGGATTCACCATCAGTTGAAATCCTGGAACAGCCACTGTTGGAAGAAGAAGGAAGACGCAACAAGAGATGGTATGAAGATCATTCCAAGGACAACATCATTGGAGATCCAACCGAAGGTGTGCGTACTAGGAGCAGAGTTGTAAATCCAGACTCAACTGAGGAAGATTCCAACACTTACGCTCAATATGCTGAGGAGTTGGCAGTTCTTGAGGAGTTCGAGCAAGCAGGAGATGTTGCCATGATTTCGTGTTTCGTAGCTGATGTGCAAGAACCGAAGAATGTTGTGGAAGCTCTCAACTGTGTTCACTGGACAACAGCTATGCAAGAAGAACTGAATGAATTTCTACGCAACTGTGTATGGGAGTTGGTAGAAAGACCAAATGGTGTCAAAGTTATTGGATTAAAATGGATTTTCAAGAACAAGAGAGACGCCATTGGATTCATCGTGAGGAACAAGGCAAGGTTGGTAGCTCAGGGATATTGCCAACAAGAAGGAATCGATTTTGAGGACTCCTTCGTGCCGATTGCAAGGTTGGAAGCCATCCGAATCTTTCTAGCCTATGCCGCATTTCACAAATTCAAGGTCTATCAGATGGATGTGAAGTGTGCCTTCCTCAACGGTGATATCAAGGAAGATGTATATTGTGAACAGCCTCCTGGTTTTGAGACTGGAGATGAAAGAGTGTATAAGTTGAAGAAAGCTATCTATGGCTTGAAGCAAGCACCGAGGGCTTGGTATGACACTCTTTGTGGTTTTCTTTTGAACTCGGGGTTCAAACGAGGGTCAGTCGATAAAACACTATTCACCATCAAAGTTGGAGAAGATATACTTGTTGTGCAAATCTATGTTGACGACATCATATTCGTTCCAAGTCGGAGGAGCTGTGTGAGAAATTCTCAACTCTCAAGAAGGAGAAATTCGAGATGTCGATGATGAGCGAGATGAATTATTTTCTTGGACTACAGGTGAAGCAGTCATCAAAAGGAATTTTTATCAATCAGTCCAAATATACAAAGGAGCTCATCGCAAAGTTTGGTTTGCAGTCAAGTAAAACCACAAGGATCCCGATGAATACTAACTGGAAGATTGAACCCGGATCTGAGGGAAAACTCGTGGATACCAGTAAGTATAGAGGGATCATCGGTTCTTTGCTATATCTAACCGCCAGTCGGCCAGACATATCTTACGCGGTTGGAGTGTGTGCTCGGTTCCAAGTTCAACCGAGGGAAGCACACATGTTGGCAGCAAAGAACATCATCCAATATCTGAAGGGTACAGTTAATGTTGGTTGTGGTATCCAACCGACGATAATATTCAACTGTCCGGATACTCAGATGCGGATCTAGCCGGAGATCGGTTGGACAGGAAGTCCACATCTGGACACTGTCAGTTCATGGTAAGCAAGTTGGTTTCATGGTTTTCCAAGAAACAAGCATGTGTTGCCACTTCTACAACCGAGTCAGAATATATGGCTGCCGGAAGTTGTTGCATGCAAGTGTTGTGGCTCAAGCAACAGCTGAGAGATTATGAAGTTGCAACTGGACAGGTTCCTATTCATTGTGATAGCTCAAGTGCCATAGCTATCTCTTTGAATCCTGTTCACCATTCTCGGACGAAGCACATCGACATCCGACATCATTTTATCCGAGATCATATTGAGAAGAAGGATGTTTCCATGGAGAAGATTCCAACTGAGATTCAGAGAGCAGATATCTTCACCAAACCTCTAGCCGAAGCGCGGTTCAAGATGTTATGTGATCTACTTGGATTGTTAGATCCATCAGATAAGGAACCAGCTGAGGTGAAGAGATAGATATCTATCTGAGGGGGAAGCTCAGATGAAGGGGAAATCTCAGATGCGGATCGCCAACCGAAGACATCAGACGTCAGCTTAACAGACGAACTCGAGTCAGCTGATGGTATGCCGCAACATTGGAACACAGCTGATCCCGACATCAGCTGGGAGGTATTACACAGGTGATTCCGACATCAGCTGGCAGGTAACATTTATGGCTGAAGGTGTTTATGTCTTAAATAAGAATGTTTGAAATAAATTCAAACATTCATGACCATGTCAGTTAAACTAAAATAGCCATCATAGCGCATTTAATGTAAAGTATGGCTGAACATCAATAACCTACTTTATAGTGCGACTGGGCTGACATGAAAAACAGTTCACCTTCTCACGCGCTGGTTGGAACTCGGATTGTGACGTCAAGTCAAAGCTAGTCAACAGTCGCGAAATCTCAGTCGTTGATGGATTCGCGCCATTCAACCCTAGCAGTCAATTTCAACTGAGCCACTAACCTATAAAAGGCGGAAAATCAGGAAGTGATCTCTTACCTTCTACATTTGTGATTATCTGTAGTAACTGTTCATCTTCGTCTTCGTTTTTGTCTCACTATTTTCTGCAAGTTTTTCTCTATATATATAATCTTCACAGAACATTAAATGGCACCAAAAGGGAAGAAGATGGCATCCTCCGGACCTTCCCTAGTCCCCACATCATACGAAGAATCTTTCGACATGCTGCTCTCCAAGATCCACTTTGAGCAGATTCTTTCAGAGGATGAACTGGAGCCACCGGTATTGTCTCCCCTCGCCGAAACTCTAAGGGAGAACGGCCTTCTGGATTGGGCGACGCTCTTCCCCTCCCACCTTCTCAGACGTCAAGTCGGAGAGTTCTACGTAAATCTACAATCGCCCATCGACAGCGGAGATGGCCTAGTTACAGAGGTTTCTTGTCTTCAACGCGACGTTCCGGCCAGAACGATTCGCCGGGTCACCGTCTCCATTGCAGTTTCCGACTTTCTACGCCAAATCATCCCACCAAATCATTCCGCCAAAGACACCATCGAAAACATCACCGATGCGGAAGCTGATGAGTTTCTGGAGAGTGCTCTCATCACTCAAGAAAAACTGAAGAGCAATATGCAGTGAACCAAGTTGAAGCCAGAACATCGACTCATGTTCGATGTTGTATCCAAGGTCATCTTCGGATACAGCGGGGCCTTCGGAGACATCAGCCGACCGAAGCTCAAGCAATTGATTACTTTGGAGCACAAGCATGATGGTATCAATTGGTTCAATTATTTTGAACACCAGTTGACACTGGAAAGACAGAAGATTTCTGAAACCACAACCGAATCTGGCGAAAAGTTGTTGAGTGTCAAGGGAACTCTAAACTTCGGTTGTAAAATTTCTGCCCTGATCCTTTTCGCCACAAAGGATCAGAACATGGTCTGGGAAGATAGTGAAGAGACCCCAGTGAAGAAGCTGATGTTGTTCCCAACAGCTAAGAAGGCTCAGGATGTGATCAGGAGTGTCTACACTCCTAAGGATAAAAGAGAAGCTATGAAGACAGCTGAAGAGAAAGACACAGCTGAGGAGCTGCCCCCAGCTGCCGCCCGCAGATCAAAATCATCAGCTGCACGCCGACACAGAGCTGAGTCGGAGAAAGAGAAAACGGAAGAACCAGCCAAGAAGAAGATGAGGCTGCGTATCAAGAAGAAGTCGGTTGCCGCACCAGCTGAGGATGTGCCAGCTGAGGACACACCAGCTGAGGAGACACCAGCTGAGGAGCCATCTGAGTCGAGTCACTCAGTTGACACGGCTGCCTTCGAGGTTGTTCCTCACAGAGACGTGATGGAAGGGATGGAAACTGAACCAGCTGATGAGCCAACCATCTCCTCGGATACTTCTTCCTCCTCTGAAGAAACCGAAGACATTCCAACCTACCCCACGGCAGGAGCTGATGCCGTACTGCCCCAAGAGACTCTTTCAACCGACACACAGCCAGAAATTCCGAGCTCATCGCTCGATGCCAACATTGAGACCATTCTTTCAGCCAATGTTGATGAACCTCTTGATGCCCCCATCCCTATACAGTCCGAAATTCCGAGCTCCCAGCTCGATGCCAACGTTGAGACAACCTCTTTAGCCAACGTTGAGGAAACCATTGAACCATTACCATATGAAAATCTATCTCCCTCCCCCATCGATGACGAAGCTGATCGTCAAGCCATCGCATTGGAGCATGAAGGCAAGGTGGCCTACTGCTTCCAGAAGCTGATCGGGATGTTCCCTGAAGCACGCGACATGCCGATTTTTGCTACGCTTGGAACCGAGCTGCTGTATTAGTTCAATTTAATCTTCAGCCACTGGTATGTGAAGGAAGGTTACACAGCTGGAACCAGCTGAAGGCAGATGAATCGCGCATCAGAGACTACTTTAACTACACCAACCTTGAGGTTGCCTACAACAACAAGGTAGCACTGCTGACGCGTCGTCTGGACATCAACAAGGCGGAAGGCAGAGACACGAGGGAAAAGGCTGAACAAGATTGCATCAACTTCCTTGACAACATGCTTGTCAAGTCGGCCGAGTTCATTGATGACCTGGACGCAGCCGCTGCAGCAGTCAAGAAAGAAGAAGAGGAGCTTCAACAGTACATGGCCAACCGCCAAGCCATGGTCACTGTTGAACAGCCGACTACATCTGACCAACTCGCTCTAGCTGATCAGCCATCACCCTCAACTGAAGAAATTTGTGAGCTGATCGCTGAGAGGGTAAACCAACTGAGGAATGAGATGTTTGCCAACTTCCAGCTTCACAAAGAAGATCAGTTGAAGATGTTGGAAGCACAGGAGGAAAAGACTGAGAAGCTGCAAGAGGAGAATGTTTCACTGAAGATAAAGCTGGACGAATTCTCAACATCAACCAGCCAAGACATCAATGCACTAAAGACAACCGTTCATGGAATCAAATCCGATCTGAACGTGTTCAAGTCCTTATCTGATTCCAACCTTGCCAAATCTCAACAGACTCAAGATCAAGAATGGGAGTCTCGATTCGAGTCAAGATGGGCTGAGTTCGTTGCTTTCCAGACCGAAGCCAATGAAAACTTCGCTGCACTGAAGATAGCCGAGCAAGAGCGCCTTGACTCTGAACTGGTAAAGAAGGTTGAAGTAGAATGTGCGGTCGATGAACTCTTCAACCGCATCCAACAAGGTGAACAACAACTCACCTCTCTGGATGGCTCAGTCGCAAGCCTTGTTGCTGATGCCAAAAAGGGGGAAGAGGAGTTGCAGGGGGAAGTTGAGATGCAGGGGGAAGATGAGACACCAGCCGGAAAATCTCAGCTGAAGACCCAGCCGAAGAAGACCCAAAAGAAGAAGTCCACTTCTAAGCCAACCGACGTCGGCGGAGCTGAAATGGCTAAGGACTTGGAGCAGGCCGAGCAGTATGGAGTTTCCTACAACTCCATAGCCGAGATCGCAGCCGAGCTTGATGCGGAACTCGACGGTATCACAACCGAAGAGTGTATTGCTGTTGCTAAGGCTATGGATGTTGCAGAAAAGGACTACATGAATCCCGACTGGATTAAGAAGTTCACTGCCAGCCAAGCTAAAAGAGTCAACCAGTTCGAGGAGGAGCTTGACAAAGTCACCAAGAACCTGGACAGCCTTAGCAGCCTTCGCCGAATTGAAAAACATCAAGTAAAGGCTGAGGCAAGTCTGAAACAACAGAGGCCGCCAGGGAAGGTTAAGCTCCAAAGTCGGTTCAGGCATGTGGATAAGTGGATGCCAGTCGAGTGGAATGAGGATTGGGAGTCGTTCAAGCAAGAGTTTGTGAATGACTTCTATTACAGAAAAGTCTTCACAACTGACGATCTAAGGAAAGCTTTCAAAGAAGCGCTGACTGAGTTACACTCTGGGGATCCGGGCATGTTCAGCCAGTTCAGGCGAGCAATGATAGATGCAAAACTGGATATGAACACGGTCCCGGTCCCTCAGAAGGTCACGTATCTCCGTCCCTTCCTCCCAGACTCTCGAAACCCCAACCGTCAGAAGATAGCAGCTGAGGCAAGACAAGTTTGTCGAGAGCATGGGGTTGACATTTCAAAGGAGTCGGATGCGAAGAGAGAAATTTTTGTTAGAATGTTCAGCAAATATGGGCTACAGTTTTAGCCAACTTAAAGTTTTTGAGCAACTGATGTACTTTTGACTTTTGTGCTTATTTTGTAACCATCAGTTGTAATGAAAACTTTCATCAGTTATCCAATTCAACTTGACGTACAATCTTTAGTTGTCCAAGCTCTGAATCGCAAAGTTATTTCAATACCATGTTATAATTGTGCTAACCATTTGATGTTTTAATCTTATAGACTGTCTAGAATTTCAGCTGAGATTTTAGATAGGTCAGTAGGATTTAGATTAGTTTTATTTGTAAGGGTTTTGTAAGGGTTTTGTCATCATCAAAAAGGGAGAAATTGTTGGGAAATTTATTAAAGTTTTGATAGATTCCAAAACCAACTGACCCCAACTGAGTACATGTTGCCATTTCCTAATGTTAGTATTTAGGCTCGCTGTTTGAGCATTGTTAAGATTTTATCTTTACAGGACTCCAGCTGAAGAAGGCAACAAGGCTTCACTCGGATAGAACATCAGTTGTAAGAAAGACAACTGAGCGTTCAAGGGATAGAACATCAGTTGTAAGAAAGACAACTGAGCGTTCATCATATGAGAAAAAGGGAGAAGTTGTAAGAGAACATCAGTTGTAAAAAAGACAACTGAGCGTTCGAAGCCAACTGATCAGATTCAGAACATCAGAAAGACAACTGAGCGTTGAAGATTCAGAACATCAGAAAGACAACTGAGCGTTCAAGATTCAGAACATCAAAAAGACAACTGAGCGTTCAAGAGATAGAACATCAGTTACAAGACTCAATTAGTCAGATCGACAACATGAAGTTCAAGACAGCTGAGGGTTCAACTGTTCCTATTCAGACAGAACATCAGCTGAAGACCAATCAGATGAAGATCAAAGGACTCAACCGAAAATCCGGAAAGTCTGCAGAGATGAGAGACAAGCCATCGCTTTCAAAGAACAGACATCAACGGCTCCTCCAACGGCTAGTTGATTCTCTCCGCCTATAAATAGAGGCACTCATTCATTCACCAAGACAGAGAAGACAGAAGAAAGAGCAAGAGCAGATAGACGAGTGAACATCACCAGTTGAGAGTTCATATCGCAAACAAGCTAAACTGAATTCAATCTCAAAGAACATCACTAGTTGAGAGTTCCTAGAGTGTTAGATTCTGTCTTGCATCCTAAGGTAGCTCGTGGATTCCTTCCATGTTAAGGACTAGGGCACCCAAACCCTAAGCACTCACCTATAAATATCGAAGCCTTGACGCCGTCTTTTGTGCTTTATTCCCTGAAATTCTTTTGAGCAGTAGTGAGGAGAAAAACAAGTCCTACAGGCATACTTTAATTTGTGTTTTGTTCATCGGCACTTTTGGCCGTGTTTTACTTTGCACGTACTTAGTAAATTTTAATATAGTTCTCTTTATGAGTTCCTTAATTTATTGTATTCGTTGTTTTATGATTATGTCTAGCAAGCTTTTATACTTGGTCTGGGCAAGACAGTTAGGTGTTAACTTATGCTTGAGAGGTCAAATTTGTGCTAGATAATTGCATGCATGTGTTCCCGATATGTTAATGAGCTTGTTCCAATATGAGATAATACGAATAAGAGGTTAATAGACCGTTAATCACTTAGGACATATTAGATCACCAATCAATTGGGAAGTAGGAGTATTTTCATCATCTTCTAAACTAAGATCGATTAACATTAGAGAAAGGTGTCTACCCTATTGGGCTGGACGTGATGATTCCTTGTTGGTCCTTTCTAGAGATAAATGCTCATTGGGCAAGAAACTGAACGATGACTCCGACAGAGTTATTGCCTAAGGTAGGGAGCTGACGGTGCGTCACCAATTAAGTAAGGATAGGTAAGGGAAGGGTTTGTTAAGAGCGTGACGAGTAAAAAGGGATCTCGGTATTCAAGTCCTATAACTAACGATGCATACATGTGATGAATATATTTGCACCAATAACCAAGCTAAGGTTTTCACTTAACAATGTCTTAGTCCAGATCAAGTCCTTTTTATTATTTATCAAGTTACTTGTTTACTTTTCAATGTTTATTTGAGTTCTCGAATTGGGCAAGAGAGTCCTAGTGACCAAGATAGCAAAACCCAACTTTTCTGAACAGGTAGAGGAGGTTTCAAGAGATAGTGGCAATCAACTCCTTGTGGATCGACCCTGTACTTACTTGCTAACTATATAGCTGTGAGGATATGCTACAAATTCATTTTAAGAGTGCGAACGACAGCCTCATCAAAATTGGCGCCGTTGCTAGGGAACTGATTTTGTAACTGTCTCTTGCGGGAGAGACCCTGTGCATGTTTGGCTCCGACCCTGTTTGGATCGACGCTGAATTGAAGTACCATCCTGACCCGGAGAAGTACATAAAGGAGCAGAAAAGCTGAAGAGGGAAGCTAAAAAATGAGTACGAGAGGAGGAACAAGCGAGTGACGAGGAAAGGTCACCACTACAAACTTCGGATTGCAAACAATCTGAAGAAGAGAAGATGGCATGACAACAACCTGATCCTAAGAAGACTCTGAAGGAAATCATGTTTCCAACGGATGTCAATCTGAACCCAGCAGGCATCACTTTGCCCGCTATCACTGACAGTTGGGAGCTGAAGCATTCTCTGATACAGATCTTGCCCAAGTTCAGTGACTTTCCTGGAGAGGATCCACAGCGCCACTTACAGGATTTTGAGATGACAATGCGTACCGTGCACACCACTGCTGCAGCAAATACACTGAGGGAATACATTCGACTCCAGACATTCCCAATTTCATTGCAAAATAGAGCGAGGAAATGGCTGTACCAATTACCTCAAGGCAGCGTAACATCTTGGCAACAAATGCAGCAAAAGTTTCTTGAGCCATACTATCCCTTTGCCCGGATCCAGAACGCTAGAGTTGCAAACCAGAACATAAAGATGGGCAATGGAGAATCTATCTATGACTACCTCTCTAGGTATAAGAAGCTAATTGCAAGGTGCCCTTAGCATGGTTTGGGTGACAAGGATTTGATTAATGCTTTCATGAATGGCCTGAGGCAATCTGAGCAGGACTGGATCGATGCAGCCTATGGGGGCAATGTTATCAACAAACCACCTAGTGAAATCTTCAAATTATTCGCTGAGATGGCAGACAGGAAGAGAACCAAGATGAGACCATCGTGCCCAGGACACATGAGCCGACCAGCGGTGATCCCAAATTTGATATCCCGATCTCTATGATGAAAAAGATGATAAACCAGAACAAGAACAATGCTAATGGGAATGAGAACCCTAGACAAATTCTGAGGAAAAGGGTTATGAAGTGTGAACTTTGTGCTGCCAATACCCACCCCACTGATAAGTGTCTATCATTGTATAAGGATGAAGAAGTCAATACAGTTGGGCAACCATACCAACAAGGAGTTGCTAGGCAGCGAAGGAACTTCAACAATGGACCTTGGAGGCCCAATGACAATTTGAGATATGGGAATAACAACTATCTGAATGCACCTCAACAAGGGCAACTACCACAGAAACCCTACGTACCTCCACATAATAGAGATCAGCCAAGAGATACCTTGAGGAATAAAGTGGAGAGACTTGCAGCTGAACAAAGGAAGAGGTATCAATAATTGGACAGTTTTCGCATGGAGACAAGGGGAGGCATGAGAGATATTAATGGAACATTAAGCCACTTGGTAGAATCAATCTCTCAAATCAAGTCAATGCTTAATGGAGGAAAAGGAGAACTACCATCTCAAGTTGAGATAAAGAAGGCTCAAGTGAATGCTATCACATTGCGTAGTGGAGCCAAGTTGCCTGAAGTAAGAGTTCCTGACCATTATGAACCTTAGAAAGCTGCATCTGGGCAACAACAGTCTCTTGGGCACGATATCAATCTGGAGCAAGAGGATGAGGCTGAGAACCAGAGAGGTATGAAGAGGCACATATGGGATCAGGTGATGTTGAGGAGCTATGGCAAGAGTTGTCAGTTGAGAAAAGAGCACAAGTTGAAAGGGAAGCAGCGGACATAAGAAGGAAAGCTAAGCTCGACGCTGCCGAAATCAGAGCTAAAGCAATGAAGGAGGCTGAGAACGTGACCAAGTCCAAACCTTATGAACCAAAAGCTCTCTATCTAGGATGGTTCGAGAAGGATAAGAAAGCTCAAGAGATGAAGGAACTGACCAAAATGTTCCAGAAGGTCAAGGTCAACATACCTCTCTTGACTGCTTTGCAATCTATGCCCAAATGTGCCAAGTTTTTGAAGGAGTTATGTACAAGGAAGATCAAGTACACAAACGATGCAAGGTTCCAAGTTAGTGAGAATGTATCTGCAGTGTTGCAAGACACCCCCATGCCGACCAAGTGTACCGACCCTGGGATGTTCTATATCCCTTGCATCATTGGAGATATGAAGATTGAGAACGCTATGCTGGATCTTAGGGCATCAATTAATGTCATGCCCAAGTCAATGTATGATGATCTAAGGATGGGACCACTCAAACCAACAAGAGTGGCAATCCAACTAGCAGATAGGTCTACTGTATGGCCTGAAGGGATTTTAGAAGATGTCTTGGTCAGGGTAAGGGATTTAATTTTTCCAGGTGATTTCTACATCTTGGACATGGGGAGATCATCACAAAAGGCGCCGGTAATGTTGCTAGGAAGACCATTCTTGAAGACCGCTTGCACAAGAATCAACTACGACACAGGGAAGCTAACATGTGAATTCAAAGGAGAAGTGGTGTCATTCAACATTTACAACACCATGAAGCAACCTAGTGACACGGAGCTGGTGCATAGCATTAATCATATTGACCAGATGGTGGATGAGTTCTTGCAAGAAATAGCAATTGAAGATAAGATGGATGTAGCTCTACAAATTATCTTGATGGAGGTTGTTGCCCAAGAAGGCTCTGTTGAGCTAGTCGAAGCAGTTCATTACTTAAGATAGGATGCAGAACCAGGAAGGAGAGTAGAACCATTGGTGATACCTACACTAAAGCAAGAAGACAGGTTGATGCCATCCATAGAGAAAACACCCAAGTTGGAGTTAAAAGCACTACCTAGCCACTTGAAGTACATCTACTTGGGAGAAGAAGAGACACTACCAATGATCATAAGTTCAGAGTTATCTATCGAGGAAGAGGAACGTGTGAAAGAAGTCCTGGTGGAGTATAAGTTGGCCATTGGCTGGACATTGGCCGATATAAGGGGCATAAACCCCACTGTGTGTAGACACCACATCTTGCTCGAGGAAGATGTCGTGCCTATTAGAGATCCTCAAAGAAGACTGAATCTAGTAATGAAGGAGGTAGTGATGAAAGAAATCTTGAAGTTGTTAGACCTTGGGATCATCTACCCGGTCTCTGATAGTAGATGGGTTAGTCCAGTACAAGTCGTGCCCAAGAAGTCTGGAATTCAAGTGGTGGAGAACGAGCAAAGAGAAATGATCGCGACAAGGTTACAGACAGGATGGCGAGTATGCATAGACTACCGGAAGCTGAATCAGAAGACCAAAAATGACCACTTTCCATTGCCTTTCATTGATGAGATGCTCGAAAGGTTGGCGGGCAACAAGTACTTCTGTTTTCTCGATGGTTACTCGGGCTACATGCAGATCTGGGTCGCAGATGAAGATCAGGGCAAGACGACCTTTACTTGCCCATTTGGTACGTTCGCGTATAGGAGAATGCCTTTTGGTCTATGCAACTCTCCTGGCACATTTCAAAGATGTATGATGAGCATATTCTCATATTTGCTCGAAACGTGTATAGAGGTGTTCATGGACGACTTTACTGTCTATGGATCAGATTTTGACAAGTGTCTAAACAACTTGGAGATGGTGCTAAAGAGATGTATGGATAAGAGTTTGGTCCTGAACTATGAGAAATGTCACTTCATGGTCAAGTAGGGAATAGTCATTGGGCAATCATATCAAAACGAGGGATAAAAGTCGACAAGGCCAAGATCAAAATCATAGCCAAGTTGCCCTACCCAAGCAATGTGAAGCAGCTGCGAGGTTTCCTTGGACATGCAAGATTTTATAGGAGGTTCGTCAAGGATTTTGCTAAGATAGCGTAGCCCATGACCAGACTATTACAAGAAGAAGAGGAGTGGAACTTTGATGAAGACTGCAAGAAGGAATTCCACACACTAAAGGAGATCTTAGTGTTAGCACCTATAATTCAACCACCAGATTGGACAATGCCATTTGAGATGATGTGTGACGCGAGTGACTACACAGTGGGAGCGGTTCTTGGGCAAAAGAGAGGAAGAGTGAATCATGTCATATACTATGCATCCAGAACTCTCAATCCTGCCCAATGTAATTATTCCACAATAGAGAAGGAATTATTAGCTGTGGTTTTCGTTGTTGAGAAATTTCAATCGTACCTCCTCGGGGGCAAAACCATAGTCTACATGGACCACTCCGCCTTGAAGTTCCTAATGGCCAAGAAGGAGACCAAACCCAGATTGATAAGGTGGATCCTGTTGCTTCAGGAATTCGATTTGGAGATCAAGGACAAGGCTGGAACTCAGAATCTAGTGGCTGATCATCTAAGTCACATCATCTAACAAGAATAAATCGAGCCAATCAAGGAGACTTTTCCAGACGAACACCTAGCTCTTGCCCAAGACAACCCAAACCCATGGTATGCCGACTTGTGCAACGATATTATCTTGTGACGACTTTCAGGTAATCTCGGCCTATATCAAAAGAACAAGTTGAAGGTGGAGAGTCGATACTACATATGGGATGAACCATATTTGTGGAAAATGTGTACTGACCAAGTTATCCGTAGATGTGTTGATGAGAAGGAACAAGCAAGCATCCTCGCACATTGCCATTCCAAGGTGTGTGGGGGACATTTTGGACCAAAAAGGACTACAAGGAAGATATTGGATTGTGGGTTTTATTAGCCCAATATATTGAAGGATAGCTTTAAGTGGTGCAAACGATGCGTTCAATGCCAGAAGGAGGGCAACATTAGCAAGACGAATGAAATGCCCATGACCCCAGTCATGCCTGTGGATTTTATGGGGCCATTGCCTAACTCAAGAGGGAATCTCTACATTTTGTTAGAAGTAGACTACGTGTCTAAATGGGTGGAGGCCAAGGCAACATCAACCAATGACTCAAAGGTTGTTGTGGAATTTCTCAAGGGCAATATCTTTAGCCGGTTTGGTGTGCCAAGGGTAATCATTAGTGATCAAGGAACGTACTTTTGCAATGGAGTTGTCAATGGATTGATGAGTAGATATGGGGTACACCATGGATTTTGAATACTTATCACCCTCAAGCAAATGGTTAAGCAGAATTGTCTAATCGCATTGTGAAGGCCGTCTTGAGAAAGACCGTTAGACCAATAGGGAAGGATTGGAGTTTGCGTCTTGAGAATGCCTTGTGGGCATATAGGACAGCGTTCAAGACCCCATTTGGCATATCACCCTACAGAATGGTCTTTGGCAAGATGTGCCATTTGCCTGTGGAAATAGAGCATAGAGCGTATCGGGCAATTCAAAAGATGAATTACGATTGGGATGAAGCTGGCTAAGCTAGGAAGCTTCAATTGCAAGAACTCGAGCAGATCATACTCAATTCATATGACTGTTCCATGTTGTATAAAGAAAGGATGAAAAAGGCTCACGATTCATTGATTAAGGTCAAGAAGTTTGAACCTGGGAAACAAGTGCTTCTATACCAGTCCAAGTTTAAACTCATGTCGGGAAAGCTATCAACTAAGTGGGTTGGTCCATTCGAAGTACAAGCTACATATCCAAATGGGGTTATGGAAGTGATGAATGCGAGCACGGAAAAGATTTTCAGAGTCAATGGAGAAAGATTGAAGGCCTTCTTCGGCCAAGCCTTGGAGAAACCAGAGGAATACTTGAAATTCCTCTATGAGATGGAGCCCTAACTTAGGCAAGAAGGACGTCATGCCCACGACGATAACTGGGGCGCTGGCTAGGAGGCAACCTGGTATAATTTTCAATTTTGCATTGCATTTCTTTTAGTTCCTTAAAAAAAAGAGATAGGGATTAAAATAGCCATAATTTTAATATTTTCCATCAAACTTAGGCGTATTTTAATTCTATTATGGGTAAAAATGTCTAACCATAGGTTAGAGTACGTTTGCCTTGTGCATGGAAGTGTATTGGTGATTTGCAGGAAATAGGTATTGGGCGAAAGGAAGAAGGAAGATTGGACACCTTGCTCTGAGCAAAGTGTGTGCGCATGAGGGCAAGAGCGGCGCTCTGGGCTAAGCGAGGAACTTGGGCAATATAGCTGACGAGGCTATAACGGCCACATCACGTGCGATGTGACAACGACACTCAATACCTATCCCTAGCCCTATAACCGTCTGCCACCCTACCACGACTATCCCTCCAACCTTTCCACTTCCCCACGTAAAACATCAATTCAAACTGCCATACACCACTTTCGATCCTCAACCCCCCAATTTCGAATTCTGCATATATTTCTTCTTATATTCAAACCCTAAATTCACAATGGTATCAACCCAACCCAAAAACAAACTAAATAAAATCCCTCACGGAACCCATATTGACCTCAGCGAACCAGAATTGCCACCATCGGAGTATTCTTTTGCCAAACTAAACCCATCACTTTGGGTAGTACCATACCCTCTTACAGCCGAAGCGGAAGAGATTATCAGCAAAGCTCTTGCTGAAACGATGGTGGTACCAGAGGAGGTGAAAGAAGAAGCTGCACACCGGTGGAGGAGACCTTTGTCACACCAGATAAAACTACTGAGGAAGCTACACCAGCAAGCACGCAACAGGGACGAGAGGAGAAAGGAGTACAGCCAGACGATGACGTCGAGATGGAGGTACATGAGGAAGAAGAAGAAGAACAAAAAAAGAAGGAATCCGTTGATTCCTTCGACAAGCTCTATGAGGAAGTGGTGCGGGATGCCAAGAAAAGAAAAGAGAAGGAGAAGGAGACCAAGAAAAAGAACAAGACGAAGGTTGTCATGTCTGAAGTCGCCTCGTCACTAGGAGGAGAGTCATCCACAGAAGAGAAGAAGGCCACCACGCCTTCGTCCAAGAACCCGGGGAAAAGGCAAAGGGTGGTGGAGTTGGAGGATGACGATGATGTTCAAATAATGGGGGACAAGATAACAAGGTCCGCTGCTCGGAAGGTCAAGAAGGAGGAATCCGAGTTGCGAGGGAAGAAGAAGCCCAAGAAGGCGAAAGATTTGACCGCTAGAAAGGTTTTCGTGCCCAGGGAGGTAGCCTTTAGCGATTTGGACGCCTTGGGCATAGCTTTGGAGGTGAGAGCTCTGTACGAAGGATGTGGCTGGGGAAGATTTCTGACGCTACCCAGCCACATCTATGAAGATATGGTGAGAGAGGTGTACATATCAGTGGAGTTCATACTGGATGGAGAAGGGAACTTGGCCTCAATCGAGTTTGTGATAAATATGTTGCCATATGTGGCTGGGCTGAATCACTTGAACCAAATTTTGGGGTTCGCCATAGTGATGGAGTTGCAGAAGCCGGAGTTCAGAAGGGCAGGGAAGAAGGTACCAGTTGATTTGCCCAAGGAGGAATGGATCCGGATGTGGAAGGTGGTCAGTTTGGGAACGAAGTTCAAGTCGGGAGATAACAAGGCCTCTAATTTGAAGACGCCATCCCTCCGCATTGCCCATAGGATTCTTGCCTACAACATGTTTGGCAATGGAGATAGCGGAAATTCGCTGGCCAACAAGGAGGTGTACATACTGTTTTGTATGTTGACCAGGAAGAGGCTGAACTTTGCAGCCTTCTTGATGGAGTAGCTGAGGGCAGTAGTGGCTAAGGCGAGCCAGAAGTACTCATGTGGGCACTTTGTGATGGCCTACATCGAGGGACTGGAACTCCATGATGAGGTGAAGGAGTTTGATATGACACCGGCTGACGTGCTCAACATGGAGAGGTTGACCAGGATGAAGGAGGTGGTGAAGCATGGAAAGGGGTGGCGCCTATTGAAAGCGCATGAGAAGGATCAACCAGCTTCAGCCCGTTTGCTGCCCAAGAAGTCAGCCAGATTGGC
Organism: Schizonepeta tenuifolia; assembly: GCA_029490685.1. NCBI lineage: Eukaryota > Viridiplantae > Streptophyta > Magnoliopsida > Lamiales > Lamiaceae > Schizonepeta > Schizonepeta tenuifolia. The sequence continues at coordinate 105,092,094 of CM055955.1, forward strand.
CAAGAAGTCCGCGATCGAGGAGGATGAAGAAGAAGATGAGGAGGAGATGGAATCTTATTCTGCCCAGCTGAAGGAAGTACTGGAGAGGCTGGGCAAGACTGAGGAGTTGCTTAAGGAGCTATGGACTGGGCAACTGACTATGCAGGCTACTCTCAACAGCCTTGCCCGCCACCTGAAATTAGGGTCAGCTTCTGATCCTTCTGCTTGATTATGTCCTCCTGCTTGTTTGAGTTGTAGTTTTTTGTATTTTTATTTGTGTTTAGTGTCTTAGTATTGTGTTTGTTTTGTGTCTGTTGAGTGATCAAATACCTCACCCACATTTTGCCTTGCAAAATGTGTGGTGAGGTAGGTGAATAACTCATGTTTGTTGAGTGTTAGTGTCTTGACCTTTCTACGTCCATTACTTTGCTATAAGCAAAGTGTGTGCGTAGGGTGGCCATGTGTTGTCAAAAAGTGTGTTGAGTCCAAGGTTGAGGCCTCCATGGATGGACTTTGCTATAAGCAAAGTGTGTGCGTGGGGTGTCTGTGTCGTGTGTTTTTCTTTAAGTAAATGTGTGATCAGCATGGAGTTGTTGGGCAAAATGATATGATGATTTGTGTGCTTAACTGTTGCTTGTTGAACAGTGTTAAGTTTTTTCATGCTAGAAGATGACTTGTATGATGGATTGAGTTGTGAACATACCCTGTGAGGATTTTGAGCTTAACTAAATTCATTCTTGTGTGTGATTAAAGACATCTTGATTAGGATGAACTAGAACTTGCCTGTACTTTGGTTCATGATCTCTGAACTTAGATGATTTAGGCCATTCTTTCATTAGCCTATTGAGCTTAAATTGACTACCTGATATCATTAGCCTTTGATAACCCTTTTGAGCCGAATTGATTCTTTCTATTACTTAGAAACTGCCTTTAAAAAGATTTTTATTTGGTTGTGGGAACCTGGGCAGTATAAAGAAGAAGGGGCAGGAAGGAAATGATTGGGGGTGTATCCTGGGCAGGAACTTTTGTGTTGATAGTTGGGTTATGTCCCAATTAAGAAAAAAAAGAGAATGAAAGAAATAAGGGGAAAAAGAGAGAGAAAAAGAAAAAAATTATAAGTTCGCCAGAAAAAAGGTTAAAGCTTGATCCTGGAATAGTTAAGGACAAGGAACTAAGAAGAAGTTGGGAACCCCTGTTGCCCAATACGAGTTTAAATTGACCTTAGTCAAGATCTAAATACTTCCTACCTATTGCCTTAAGCTTAAAACCTAAAAAGAACCTAATGATGAGTTCTGAGATTTAAAATAAGAGCTTTAGATTTAAAGGGCAGGCAAGGCTATGGTGATACCGAAGTCAAGATGGTCTATGAGTGTAAAAAAAAGCCTAAACACATGAGTGATGAGTGTGGAAAGGATATCCTAAAAGTTCACAATTCTATCTTGACTTGTTTGATAGCATGGCATTTTCTTTTCCCTTCACTTACAGATTATTATGAAAGATTGTTGTGTTGCCTTGACTAACTCTTCTATGTTGATCATGTTTTCAATCTTTTATTCTTTTGTCTGTGTCTTGGGCAAGTTGTTTGTGCACACTTGAGGACAAGTGTGGGTTAAGTGTGTGCGCATGATGAGTCCATATTTTGTGTCTTTTTCGCGTCTATCTTAGGTAGTTTAGATCGAGTCTTTTTATGTTTTGTCTAGTTTTAATGTCTTGGAGGACATATCTTGAGCAGGAGGGTGTTTGTTGCCTTGCAGGTGGAAACTAGGCAATACAGGGAAAGAAAGCAGCATTTCTGGAAGCAGGTCAGGCAGAGCCATATTGGTCAAGACAAATAGGAGGAGTGTTTTGGTCAGCAGGCGAGTTTCTCTCCTAGGTCTAGAAGGATAAGGAAAAGATGATCTAACTTAAATATCTTTCCTTATCTGACTAGATTTAGGATCCGCAAGGGATCTCTTGGAGATAGACGTGACTTGCTATGTTGGGGTCGAGCTTATCAAGTATTACTTGCATCCCAAGGTAGCTCGTGAATTCCTTCCATGTTAAGGACTAGGGGGCCAAACCCTAAGCATTCACCTATAAATATCGAAGCCTTGCTGCTGTGCATATACGCCGTCTTTTATGCTTTATTTCCTGTAATTCCTTTGAGCGATAGTGAGGAGAAAAACATGTCCTATGGGCATACTTTAATTTGTGTTTTGTTCATCGGCACTTTTGGTCGTGTTTTACTTTGCACGTACTTAGTAAGTTTTAATATAGTTCTTCTTATGAGTTCCTTAATTTATTGTGTTCGTTGTTTTAAGATTATGTCTAGCTAAGCTTTTATACTTGGTCTGGGCAAGGCAGTTAGGTGTTAACTTATGCTTGAGAGGTCTAATTTATGCTAGATAATTGCATGCATGTGTTCCCGATATGTTAATGAGCTTGTTCCAATGTTCCTTGGGCAAGAAACTGAACGATGACTACGACAGAGGTATTGCCCATGGTAGGGAGCCGGCGGTGCTTCGTCAATTAAGTAAGGATAGGTAAGGAAAGGGTTTGTTGAGAGCGTGACGAGTAAAAAGGGATCTCGGCATTCAATTTCTGTAACTAATGATGCATGCATGTGATGAATATATTTGCATTAATGACCAAGCTAAGGTTTTCACTTAACAATGCCTTAGTCCAGATCAAGTCCTTTTTATTATTGATCAAGTTACTTGTTTACTTTTCAGTGTTTATTTGAGTTCTCGAATTAGGCAAGAGAGTCCTAGTGACCAAGATAGTAAAACCCAACTTTTCTGAACAGGTGGCGGAGGTTTCAAGAGATAGTGACAATCAACTCCTTGTGCATCGACCCTGTACTTACTTGCTAACTATATAGTTGTGAGGATAGGCTACAAATTCATTTTAAGAGTGCAAACGACAGCCTCGTCAATGGGTAATTCAGATGCTTACATAAAAACTTCACTCGAAGATAATCCGATTTCGGAGATTTGAATTCAAGTCCTCGCTCCATGTGCCACGTTCCGACTACAATATTTAACTCTTTTTTGCTGTCGAAAACAGCACCAACACGCAACTCATCACCATCTGTCGGGTCAAGATCACGTGCTATGAGAGAAATCGTAGCATTAGGCGGAATGACCAGAACTAACCAGTTGGTTAGATCATACGCGTCCGTCGTTGCACTGGGATGAATCCATGCACTGTACTCCACCATAGTAAAATCGCGTAAACCTTCCTCAGTCCAGTCTTCAGATGCTTCACTATCAGTTTCAAGATCAGCACTGTCAACATCTTCATCGTCTGAATCCAACTCGACAGTGCATTGTGGTTCATCATCTTCGTTGTCTGGAACATGACAATCTAGAACAGGATGTCGCTTCGTAATTATACCCACTAGGAAATAAGTTGGAAAAGAAATCCTGGGAATTTATTTGTTGTTGGATACACTCTATTTCATCAGAATATGTGTGCCCTTGGTAGTATTGAAATGATGACACCTGCCTTTAGTCGTATTAAAAGGATGACGTCTGCCCTTGATCGTATCGAAAGGATGACGGCTGCCCTTGGTCTTATTGAAAGGATGACGCCCCAAGATCTTCGAAATATGGAACATACACATCTATGTGACCGTGGATGAGATATACGGTTGGAAAGGACTCCATGCACAATTGAGCAAATTGTTGATCTGTGCTCAAGAGAATTTTCAAAGTGTGTCCACTTCGAGCACGCGATAAATAATACATTTCGTACTGAGTGCTCATTGAATTTCGATGCATCAACACGTCGATGTTGGATTTCAAATTGATAAGAGCTGGATGGCAGCAAGAACTTGAGTGATCAATTTTGAACCGCCCACATACTCACAATCGTGCCATTCTCCACCATATTTGATGTTGAAATATTTCCATTCTTCCATATTCTGAAATATAAACACTATAAGTATGAAAATCAAGACAACTAAAAATATAATATAAAAGATCCCGTAAGCATAATTTGTAGATCCCGCCTCGAGTGGGATCTTTCTTTACGAGCGGGATCTTACTATTCACGAGTGGGATCTACTAAGGACAAAATCTTAAATACAATTGAAACTCACCTTTTTTGGATTTGTTGATAAAATTTGAAAAAAAATTCGACTAATGACGAAATTCTCTTTTTAACTGATATTTTTTTATGAGGTTCTAATATTTTACAGAATATTTTGATGGTTGTGGTGTTTGCTCATTCATCTCTGCTGCCACTTATATAGAATTCATTCATTAAATCAATTGGGTGAGTGAAATTGGTACAAATTCACATGAAAGTAAAATTGTTACATCAAAGGTGAAATTTCAACCATTCACGTGAACATTTACACATGAATTTTCACATCCACCACTGTCGAGTACTATCACACTCAATTGTGTGTAAGGTGGCGTGCTACCAATACTTATGGAAGAAAATTTAATTATATAGTACAATTATTATCACATATTGTATAAAAATTATGAAAATCTACGAATTAAAAAAAATGAAAACCAAAAAATATGTAAACTACATAAACAGATAAATAATGTTATTAATTGTAAAATAATTAAATATCCCTCTCGTACAAAGTCAACAAAAATGATGTCACACCCCGACTCTCGAGGTGCGACTTACGAACAACAACACAACCTAATCAACTAACCATCAACTCAAATACGGGGAACATGCTCGGGGAAAACATTAATGAAAGCAACAACACTCGAATAAGACTATCAAAGACATAAAGAAGCAATAACCGAGCATTTCAAAATCACATACCAACAAGGATATAATAAGTATTTCAAGTCAAGAGATTAAGAATTCAACAAGCATTTAAACCATCGAGCACATCGCTCGAAATCAAAAACATGTAGCAAAGTATATATCAACAGACATTCATTTCAAAAGAGTTGCAGCGGAAACTTGACTCAAATCCCAACATTCACACGTATGAAGACGTGCAAATGCCAGTCCGACATCCGACTCGACTCAACCAAAAACACCACACCACCAAGCGTCCATGCCATCACCATCCTGTCAACATGCACGTTTAGAAATACACGCAGGGCTGAGTACTTCGTACTCAGTGAACACATGCCGAAAATATTTGGGAAAAAGATGCTCTTAAAGCTATATCAATTGAACTTGCCTTGCCGAAACATCACAAGTACTTAAGCAACTTAGAACGGTTTTACTTATGCATGCCAAAACATTTTCTTTTAAATAGACTGCGCAGTCAAAACATAACATATATCAACAGTATGCATCATCTGTCATAAATTCACTCACTGTGCAGAGAAGTAGGCCTCCTTCTCAAACACTGTGACCGACATAGCCGAAGCAAGGCTCACAGTCACCTCAACATTCAACATACCACACGTGGGTTCCTGTCTTCTTACAGGATAATAATCTCAAGCAAACAGGTGATAACATATACCAAACTCAAATAAACGGCAAGTCAATCGCATTTAAAAATCATATAATAATAATACTCAACAGCATAATAACTTTCATCGATAGTTTTGGTTCAGAAAAGCCCACCTGACTTCCGAAGATTCTAGCTAGGCGGTTTAAGGGCTATTGTCCTCGCTTATCTTTCCATCCGGCTTGATCCTTCACAGTTCGACATCGATAAAAAGATAAGATACTACGCAAAGACGGATAAAAGGCGTTGGTCTTGACTAAAGGACTTCTACTTGAGTCGTTTCTCTCAAAGCTATACTTTTCTAAAGGATCTCGCATTCTCGTTTTTAAGCCATTAACTCTATTCGATGATTGGTTAATACTATTAACCAATGCCTTAGCACTTCTCCCTTTAATTAAGAAACGGCATCTATCTAATTTCTATTACTCGAGCTTTGTTTTAAAAACTTAATCAATTCTTGATTTAATTAATCAACTCAACAGCTTAATTATTTTGCATACAAATAAACTCAATAATTCTTCACGTCATCAAAATAATATCATTTACTCAAACATTTAATTCAAATGCATAATAATTTCGAATAAATCAAACACATTATTTTAAATTCAATCACATTTCAAGACATATTAACATCTATTTAACTTTTAATTTAGAACTTAATTCCAATAAGAATTCTTTTTATAAAAACTCAACAATATAATTCATCTTTTCTCGATTTATAAACAACGCTTTTCCAAATTCGTTGTCTTATGAAGCATATTATAAACTTTTACTCAATTAATAAAAATTCTTTTTAATTTCTTATTAAACTCTTAAGAAATAGGAATTTCATTTCTAACTCGATTCTCATACTTAACTCAACTATTACTTTTCTAATTATTATCTCGGCAATTCTTCTCGGTTTATTCTCAATCTACACGGTTTGAAATATAACTCATTTAATTAATTTTAATTAATTACTAGATATCTTATTCCATTATTTTCTTGATTAACCTATACGAGTATTTAACTTAACCCGTCTAACATCTTTTTTCTTCGATTCGATTAGATCTTCTTTTCATTTCCTTATTATTTTATTCTATTTTAGCTCGGTTTTCTCAACTCTTATTTATTTAATTAATAAATTTCTTTTCTTTTTTATTCTTCAATTAGGTTAATTTCTTAATTAACATTTTCCTTTATTCTTCAATTAATTTTTTTTATTTCAATAAAAACTAGTTTATCTTATTAATTTATAAAATTTCTTTTTGATTTAATTTAATCAAAACTCAAATGTTCAAGTTTTATTTCAAGAACACTTAGAACACTTAATAGATATACCTTTCTATGTATTTTCCAATTCTTAACACTTTTAAAGCTTTTAAAACTTCATTCTTTTGTTACAACAAATTCTATTTCCATCTAGGAATCAAATTAACACTTTAACACATATATCATCAACATTATAACATCAAAATCATCAAATCTTCTAAATCATCATAAATTTATTTTCTTTAAAAATTTCACATGCAATTCGATTTTCTTATACTCAACAACATACAAGATTAAATCATCATATCATATAATATTTTCATGATCAAAACATCAACTAGATCATCAACAAAATCAACAAAAATAATTTCCCCTTTTCTCACAAAAACTCACGGCAAATATACATAAATTGGGGCAATTTATTTCTCAATTTTTCATGCATATAATTCCATTCTTAACATGATAAAAATCATAAATCAAGCATCAAGATATCAATAACTCAAGGAATTCACATTTTCTTATTTTTCTTCCTATTTTTCGGTATTAGCAAAAATTAGGGTTTTTAATTTCTTTTTCTTCTCTTAATTCATCGATTAAATCCTAGTGTTCGATTCTCCTATCGATTTCTCCTCACTCGATCTTCACATCGATAACCTAAGTTTGCCTAAACATAAAATAAATGCCATGCATGCATGTTTTCTTTCTTTAAGGGCTTATAGAGATACATATACAATAAATCAAATGAATTATCATACTTTTGAAAAATAAATTGGATCTTCTCCTCTTGAACCTCTTGAAATCGAAATGGATGGAAGAAAAAGGCTCAACTTCTAGCTTTGATTCCTCTTGGAAGAACTTGTCTTGAATCCTCAAGAAAAATATAAAACAACAATCAATCATCCATTTTTAGGGCTTAAGAGCCGAAATTATGAAGAAATAAGGATGATTATTGGATTTCAAACTCAAGAACTTGGAGAATTATTACCTTTCAACTTGGGGTTTGGAAGAACTAAGATGATGGTGATGATCTTCTCTTAATTTGCATGAGATTAGAGCTTGAATACAAAGTTTTAATGGAAGAAATTTCCAAGTATGTATGGTGTGTGTGTGTTACGGCATTTGAGAGAGAGGGAGGAGAGTTTTTTTCTTCTTCTTGCTTTCTTGAAGGTTTTCGAAAGAGAGAGAGAGAGAGAGATATAGCTTGAATGAATGAATTCTTCTTTTTTGAATAGAGAGAGATAGGTAGGATGCATGCATTTGATTTCCAACATAAAGAATAAAGAATGATGACAATTAGTGTTGGAACTTGGTTTGATTAAAAGTGATGGATGGTTTGATGTGATAGCATTTGCATGCAATCCTTTACACAATTTACTAAGATCTTGTAGGAATAATCATGATTGAAGCTATATTATAGGCTTGGAGAGAGATTAGGGAGACAGATAGAGAGATAGGGTGGTGGAGAGGGGAGAGAGATGTGTGACACTTGTCTCGTTATTTTATTACGGGTATTAATTACTCGGTCATAAAGAGTTTTCCGGATAAAAAGGTCCGCATTATTCCATTTATGCTATAAACGGGTCTAATCTCTCCTCGTCTCGTTTCCGATACTAAAACATCTCAAACCTAATTCACATCTCATTAAAAAGATTAACGAGTCCGACTATCTAATTTTTAAGTCTAAATTTAATATAACGAAGAAACCTTATGAATTAGTCGGCTTATTAATCCGCTTTTTAATCCTTCAAAGATTAAATACTCGTAACTCTTCTCAAATTATCTCGGATAAGTTTCTTTCTTATCTCAATGACCTTAGAAGAAACTCTAGGTTCAAAGATTTTAATTCATATCTATTCTAAGTTCATCAGCGCAAAGCAATTTCTCGGTTATCAATATTATTCACTTCCAATCAAAAATCTTCGGAGTTTTTCTGAAAATCATACTCGTACTCATTCTTATACAAACAAACTCAATAAATACATCACATTATCATTTCAAGAAATAGAACAGATAATCTCACGTAAAAACACATAAGAGCATTCCAGTCGTTTTACTCATTTCTATTTATTTAGAAAATTTTTATTCCTCAAATCTCGTCATTTAAACTTACTCGGTTAATTAATATGCTCACTAATGTTATAGAAGTTTAGGGTATTACATCCTCACCCTCTAAAAAAAAATTTCGTCCCGAAATTTACTAACCTTGAGAAAATAGCTCGGGATATTTTGCCCTCATCTTTTCTTCGAGTTTCCAAGTGGCTTCTTCGAGATCATGATGACACCACTTGACTTTTACTAAGGGAATCGATTTCGTTCTAAGCTGCTGAACTTTATGATCTAAAATCCTTTCGGGTTTCTCCTCGTAGCTTAGATCGGGCTGCATCTCGATATTCTCTTGGCGTATTACGTACTTCGGATCGAAGACGTACTTTTTCAATTGCAATACGTGAAAAACGTTAATGCGAGTTTCCGAAACTGGGAGGTAACGCTAAACGATATGATACGGATCCAATCCTCTCAAGGATCTCGTACGGTCCTATAAAACGGGGTTTAAGCTTTCCTTTAACTCCAAAACGATACACTCCTCTCGAAGGGGACACTTTCAAGAATACCTTATCTCCTATTTCAAACTCCAACTTAGATCTTCGGTTATCAGCATACGACTTTTGTCGACTCTGAGCTTCTTTAATCTTCTCGCGAATTTGGCGTACAGATTCTATCATTTCCTCAATCACTTCTGGCCCTATCACCTTCCTTTCGCCCACTTCATTCCAATAAAGCGGCGATCTACACTTCCTTCCGTAAAGAGCTTCGTAAGGGGTCATTCCTATCGTATTCTGATAGCTATTGTTGTACGCGAATTCAACAAGAGGTAAGATTTTCTCCCATTCAACTCCTTTATCTAACAAAACAGCTCTCAACATATCTTTGAGGATTTGAATCGTTCGCTCGGACTGACCATCGGTCTGGGGATGATAAGCAGTGCTGAATTGCAACTGAGTTCCCAATTCTTTGTGGAAACTTTCCTAAAAACGGGATGTGAACTTTGAATCTCTATCAGAGGTAATCGTCTTTGGCACTCCGTGCAACTTTACAATTTCCTTGATATAGATCTGAGCTAACTTAGCTGATCCATAGGTATGTGGAATAGGTATGAAATGAGCAGACTTTGTCAACCTATCTACTATCACCCATACTACTGTGTTTCCTTTTTCTTGATCTTGGCAGTCCGTCACAAAATCCATTGTGATTCCATCCCACTTCCACTCTGGGACTGGTAAGGGTTGCAGAGGTCCATACGGTCTTTGATGCAAGGATTTCACTTGCTGACAAGCTAGGCATCTCTCAACGAACAATGCTATATCCATTTTCATTCCATTCCACCATAACTGTTTCTTTAAGTCTTGGTACATCTTCGTGCTGCCGGGATGAGCTGTATACAGGGTTTCATGAGCTTCACTCATTATTTCCTTTCTGAACTTGTCGTCATTAGGCACACAAATTCTTCCTTGGTATAACAAGGCATTATTGCTTGACTCAGAAAATTCTTTAACTTCTTCACTTCTCACTTTCCTTCGTAGCTTCTCCAACTCTTCATCTCTTCTCTGGCCTTCTATGATGCGGGTTCTCAAATCAGGCATCACTATTAAAGTAGCAATCATTTGATCTACCGTCGCTGGAGGTACAATCACTTCAATTCTTATCTTCCCGAATTCTTCAATCAACTCGACTTCATCAGTTAGAAGGAATCCTAATTCGGTCTCTTCCGAATTTTCCTTCTTTCTCCTTCGACTTAGCGCGTCAGCTACTACATTCGCTTTACCGAGATGGTAAGATATCTTGCAATCGTAATCTTTCACTAACTCGAGCCATCTTCTTTGTCTCATGTTCAACTCTTTCTATTCGAAGAAGTATTTCAAACTCTTGTGATCCAAAAATATTTCACACTTGGCTCCATAGAGATAATGTCGCCAAATCTTTAAAGCATGTACGACAGCTGCTAATTCCATGTCGTGAGTTGGATACTTCTCTTCGTGAGGTTTGAGTTGTCTTGAAGCATAGGTAATCACTTTTCCATCTTGCATCAGAACACATCCTAATCCTTGAGCAGATGCGTCGGTATATATGATGTAGTCTTTGTCTGGCTCGGGTAGGGCTAATACTGGAGCTGTAGTCAATCTCGTTTTGAGCTCTTGAAAACTTCTTTCACAATCTTCCGTCCACTCGAACTTTGTCTCTTTCTTCAATAGGCTTGTCATTGGCTTCGCAATTTTGGAGAATCCTTCTATGAATCTCTGATAGTATCCTGCTAAACCGAGGAAACTACGGATTTCATGCACTGATGTCGGGGATTTCCACTCTTGCACAGCTTTCACCTTCTCCATATCTACCTTAATTCCTTCGGACGAAACATGTCCTAAGAAATTTACCTCCTTCAACCGAAATTCACATTTACTGAATTTGGCATACAACTTTTCAGCTCTAAGCTTTTCTAACACAATTCTCAAATGTTTTTCGTGCTTGGCTTCATTTCTTGAATACACCAAAATATCGTCTATAAAGACAATCACGAACTTATCCAAATACTCGTGAAAAACTCTATTCATCATATCCATAAATACTGCTGGAGCATTTGTTAACCCAAATGGCATTACTATGAATTCGTAATGTCCATATCTCGTTCTGAAAGTAGTCTTTGGAATATCTTCTTGTTTGATCTTCAATTGATGGTATCCAGATCTTAAATCAATCTTGGAGAAAACACCGGCTCCTTTTAGCTGATCGAACAAATCATCTATCCTTGGCAAAGGATACTTGTTCTTAAGCGTAATCTTGTTTAGCTCCCGGTAGTCTATGCACGTCCTTAAACTACCGTCCTTCTTCTTCACAAACAAAATTGGAGCACCCCACGGCGATACACTTGGTCGAATATAACCTAAATCCAACAATTCTTGCAGTTGGATCTTCAACTCTTGAAATTCCTTTGGAGCCATTCTATACGGGGCCTTGGATATTAGGGCTGATCCAGGTTCTAAATCGATTGTAAACTCCAATTGTCGATCAGGGGGTAAGCCTGGTAACACTTCTGGAAATACGTCCTTAAATTCTTTCACGATTGGAACATCATCGATACTCAACTCTTGATTCTCGTCTTTATTCAGATAAACTAGATACACTTGTGTATCTTTCTTCCTCATCAATCTCTGCGCTTTGATAGCCAAAATTATCGGTACGCTTTTCCTTATTCTCTTCTCAACTCCGAAAACTACGGTTGACTCTTCTCCAGTGGATTTAAACGATATTTGCCTCAAGTCGCATCGGATCGTCGCAAAGTTCTCGTTTAGCCAATCCATTCCTAGGATTATATCTACGTCCCACATCTGGATTACATTCAGGGATTTCGCGATCAACTTACGATTTCCGACCTCAAATTCTAAATTCGAGCAAACACGCGAAACTATCGCAGACTTTCCTAAAGGGGTTGCGACACTAAGCACCTGGTTTGATTCTTCTACTTTCAATTCTAGGTTCTCTACGCAAATGCTAGATATAAACGAATGCGAAGCTCCCGTATCGATTAAAACAATAATAGGTATGCCATTAAGCTTTCCCATACCTGCCAAATTTCCTTTATCTTTCTCTAGCGGTTTCTGCTCAATTGCATAGGCTCTTTGGAAGTGCGGAGGCTCTTGCTGAAGAGGTTGCTGCTTTAGCTGTGGTGGCTTGCGTTGATGCTGGACAAACTTTTGCAGAGGAGTTGCCTCATTAGCTTTCATCTGCGAAGGCTGGAACTGATTCGGTCTTCTGTCTCTCATTCTTTGTTGCTTACTTGGGCACTGGTTCGAGAAATGATCAGGTTGACCACAAGTATAGCAAACATTACTCCCGCTCTTGCAGACGCCTTGATGCATTTTGCCACACTTCGAACAAGGAGGGAATCCTAAGGGTCCTACAGGTAGGTTATTTCGATTGACCTGCGGAGCTTTTCCTTTCTGAGGTTGCTGTTGGCTTTTTCCTTGCCACGGTCTTTTGTTCGGGTGGTTCCCACTGCTCCATTTTCCCTTCCTCTTTCCATGCTGGCCAAATTGGGATTGTTGGGTAGATACAGTCGTCATGGTTTAGCTTTGAAATTGAGGATTCGCTGAAGGATGCGATCCTTTCTCTGGTTGCATAGCCAACTCCATATCTAGGGCTCGGTTCAAAGCTATAGCATAAGTCAAACCACTCTAACTAGCAAGAACTACTCGGATATACTGCCTCAGTCCTGCTCGAAACAACTCACACATTTTCTCATCAATATCTACCATGTCAAGTGCAAAACGTGCTAATTCACAGAACTCTCGATCATACTCGGCCACAGACTTCTTTCCCTGCTTTAGATTGGCGAATTCGTTTGATTTCTGCTTGCGATAACTCCTCGGCGCATACTTTTCATACAAAGCTTCCTTAAACTGATCCCACGTCAAGTTCTCGCGCTCTTCGGGTGTATACATTCTTCGCTTCGCCTCCCACCAGTAGTCGACAGTTCCTTTCAGTTGATACGTCATACACTCCAGACGTTCACGATCAGAGCAACGAAAAAAATGAAAAATTCGCTCAAGAGAACGAATCCAGTCCTTAGCATCAGCTGGACTGCCTTTACCATCGAAGGTTGGGGGATTCTGACGAAGAAAAAGTTCTTCGACTCGTCTCTCATTCGGAGGGGGCGGAGTAGGATCACGCTGTCCCTCAGGGTTATCTTCAGGGATTCTGACATTTCTACGTCTTGGCGGCATTCTAAAAATTACAATAAGAAAACTTTAGCCACTCCAATACTTTAGTTCACTAGGAACCTTTCTCGATTCTAAAAACATTTCTCTTTTGGGAGGAATACGATTCTCGATCAGTACTTAAATAATTAAAAAGCAAATCAAGGACCTTCTCAAATAACTTCATTATTTCAAATTCTCACATATACATACATCTCATTCAATTTCTAATAGTCATCAAACATTCACATCATCATCACATATTCTCAAGACAATCATTGTTCTCAAGCAATCAATTACAATAATAGAATAGAATATCATCACTTTTATTTTCACATACTCAATTCAAATTGATAATTCAAGAGACTCATAGTTAATTTTAATAGCCTAAAGGCTCATTTTTATATCGCCCGACGGCGGCCTCTTTTAAGGACTTATAAAGAATAGGGATTCAATTGAAAAATTCCCTTTCTCCTACTCGAATTATGCAAGTTCTCAAGCCATAAGTTACAATACTGCTGAAAAAATTAAAAGAGTTTGTCTCTCAAACACACACGGTAAAATACTTAAATTTCCACGGCTTTCTTGAATCACTTCTACATGCAGGAATCGTCTTCACTCGGCCCGTTGTCATCATATTGCTCCGCGTCGTAGTCTACTTCAAAGTGCTCTATGGGATCTTCCTCCTCCTCAGGGTCCTCTTCCTCTTCTTCCTCTTCTTCCAGCATGTGGCTACAAACTGTTCATCTTCCTCGACGTTGTCATCCTCAATGGCGAAACACTCGCGTTCAGCTTCCCTCAGTGCAGCTAGCTCAGATTCAACCCAGGGCGGGGTGTTGGGGTTTTCTTCTTGATGAAGGTAAGAAGCTACATCAGCTGAGGTACCGAATTGGGAGTTGTGCTCGTCTTCTGGCCTTGCTAGGGAGGTAGATGCACAAGCAAAAGGGGCAGGAAAGACATTGCTGGGTAAGGCTTGAAGATATCCTTTTCCTACTGTTGCTGCATCAATTGGCTCATTTTCATTCTCATTGCCGTTGCTTGAACGGGCTGGCCTAGAAGATTTTGCTTCAGGATGAATTGAGAAAGTTACTTGGTGACGATGCATATAAGCGGCAAACTGATCTTCATTCGATGACGGATTTCCATTGCATCCGCTCGGCTGCAATGTTGGCAAGTTAGACAAAGCAAAGGGATCAAAAGATTAAATTGAAAGCACACCACTTACAAATGAATAATCTGAGTGGGAGTTTCGAGGTTCAAGCACATTTCGTGACGGCGAATTAATTTGGAGGAAAACAGGGTCATCTTGAGGAATTGGTGGAGGAGCACGGACAATTTCATTTAGCAAGCTTGGAGAGTCATCATCGTACGGTTCTGGTGGAGGAGCACCATAGGTCATGAAACGGGCTGAGATAGTGGAGATAAACGCATTCACATCGCCGTACAAGGTTCGATCGAAGTAGCGATAACCTAAGAATCGAGGAACAAGGGATGCTGCCCAATCTTTCCATTCATGAGGTAGAGCTTGGATTAGATGCGTCATGCCTTTCAGCGGTCCTATGTCCATGTACTGGACCTTTCCCCATATCGTATGATAACTCGCTAGAAATTCCGCTATTGACTCAGTACTCATCTTTCTTACGTGCAAGTACTCCTGCATCCAGTCGTTATCGTCCATCCTATACGAATTTTTAAACGCATAAGCACACTTAAACAATTAATCGAGCATACTAGAATTTCCACCACATACTCATTTTTGCGTTCCAAAGGGGGATTTTTGTTCATGGATTCGGGCAATTCCAAATCACGTAACCATTTGCACACGCGTTTCATCCTTTCTGATTTTCCCACACGAACACGCATTGGGGAGGACATTCTAAAGCAATCTAGTTATCATTCTACTTAACAAGTTTCATCTCTAAACATCATAACTCATAAATAACTCAAAAGAAATTCTCAATATCTTGATAATTCAAACATCACTTTAACTTGAAAAACTTTTAGAAAAGGACATACCTGGTTGCCGGGTGAGATGGAGGATAGCTTGATGTTGTTTTACTGACTCAAATAAACCTAGGAATTAAATCTAAACTCGACTCATCAAAGAATATCAGACTTCAGAGCAATCAAAGCATTGCTCTGATACCAACCTGTCACACCCCGACTCTCGAGGTGAAACTTACGAACAACAACACAACCTAATCAACTAACCATCAACTCAAATACGGGGAACATGCTCGGGGAAAACATTAATGAAAGCAACAACACTCGAATAAGACTATCAAAGACATAAAGAAGCAATAACCGAGCATTTCAAAATCACATACCAACAAGGATATAATAAGTATTTCAAGTCAAGAGATTAAGAATTCAACAAGCATTTAAACCATCGAGCACATCGCTCGAAATCAAAAACATGTAGCAAAGTATATATCAACAGACATTCATTTCAAAAGAGTTGCAGCGGAAACTTGACTCAAATCCCAACATTCACACGTATGAAGACGTGCAAATGCCAGTCCGACATCCGACTCGACTCAACCAAAAACACCACACCACCAAGCGTCCATGCCATCACCATCCTGTCAACATGCACGTTTAGAAATACACGCAGGGCTGAGTACTTCGTACTCAGTGAACACATGCCGAAAATATTTGGGAAAAAGATGCTCTTAAAGCTATATCAATTGAACTTGCCTTGCCGAAACATCACAAGTACTTAAGCAACTTAGAACGGTTTTACTTATGCATGCCAAAACATTTTCTTTTAAATAGACTGCGCAGTCAAAACATAACATATATCAACAGTATGCATCATCTGTCATAAATTCACTCACTGTGCAGAGAAGTAGGCCTCCTTCTCAAACACTGTGACCGACATAGCCGAAGCAAGGCTCACAGTCACCTCAACATTCAACATACCACACGTGGGTTCCTGTCTTCTTACAGGATAATAATCTCAAGCAAACAGGTGATAACATATACCAAACTCAAATAAACGGCAAGTCAATCGCATTTAAAAATCATATAATAATAATACTCAACAGCATAATAACTTTCATCGATAGTTTTGGTTCAGAAAAGCCCACCTGACTTCCGAAGATTCTAGCTAGGCGGTTTAAGGGCTATTGTCCTCGCTTATCTTTCCGTCCGGCTTGATCCTTCACAGTTCGACATCGATAAAAAGATAAGATACTACGCAAACACGGATAAAAGGCGTTGGTCTCGACTGAAGGACTTCTACTTGAGTCATTTCTCTCAAAGCTATACTTTTCTAAAAGATCTCGCATTCTCGTCTTTAAGCCATTAACTCTATTCGATGATTGGTTAATACTACTAACCAATGCCTTAGCACTTCTCGCTTTAATTAAGAAACGACATCTATCTAATTTCTATTACTCGAGCTTTCTTTTAAAAACTTAATCAATTCTTGATTTAATTAATCAACTCAACAACTTAATTATTTTGCATACAAATAAACTCAATAATTCTTCACGTCATCAAAATAATATCATTTACTCAAACATTTAATTCAATTGCATAATAATTTCGAATAAATCAAACACATTGTTTTAAATTCAATCACATTTCAAGACATATTAACATCTATTTAACTTTTATTTTAGAACTTAATTTCAATAAGAATTCTTTTTATAAAAACTCAACAATATAATTCATCTTTTCTCGACTTATAAACAACGTTTTTCCAAATTCGTTGTCTTATGAAGCATATTATAAACTTTTACTCAATTAATAAAAAATCTTTTTAATTTCTTATTAAACTCTTATGAAATAGGAATTTTATTTCTAACTCGATTCTCATACTTAACTCAACTATTACTTTTCTAATTATTATCTCGGCAATTCTTCTTGGTTTATTCTCAATCTACACGGTTTGAAATATAACTCATTTAATTAATTTTAATTAATTACTCGATATCTTATTCCATTATTTTCTTGATTAACCTATACGAGTATTTAACTTAACCCGTCTAACCTCTTTTTTCTTCGATTCGATTAGATCTTCTTTTCATTTCCTTATTATTTTATTCTCTTTTAGCTCGATTTTCTCAACTCTTATTTATTTAATTAATAAATTTCTTTTCTTCTTTATTCTTCAATTAAGGCTAATTTCTTAATTAACATTTTCCTTTATTCTTCAATTAATTTTTTTTATTTCAATAAAAACTAGTTTATCTTATTAATTTATAAATTTCTTTTTGATTTAATTTAATCAAAACTCAAATCTTCAAGTTTTATTTCAAAAACACTTAAAACACTTAATAGATATATCTTTGTATGTATTTTCCAATTCTTAACACTTTTAAAGCTTTTAAAACTTCATTCTTTTGTTACAACAAATTCTATTTCCATCTAGGAATCAAAATAACACTTTAACACATATATCATCAACATTATAACATCAAAATCATCAAATCTTCTAAATCATCATAAATTTATTTTCTTTAAAAATTTCACATGCAATTCGAAAGAGAGAGAGAGATATAGCTTGAATGAATGAATTCGAAAGAGAGAGAGAGATATAGCTTGAATGAATGAATTCTTCTCTTTTGAATAGAAAGAGATAGGTAGGATGCATGGATTTGATTTCTAACATAAAGAATAAAGAATGATGACAATTAGTGTTGGAACTTGGTTTGATTAAAAGTGATGGATGGTTTGATGTGATAGCATTTGCATGCAATCCTTTACACAATTTAATAAGATCTTGTAGGAATAATCATGATTGAAGCTATATTGCAGGCTTGGAGAGAGATTAGGGAGAGAGACAGAGAGATAGGGCGGTGGAGAGGGGAGAGAGATGAGTGACATTTGTCTCGTTATTTTATTACGGGTATTAATTATCCGGTCATAAAGAGTTTTCCGGATAAAAAGGTCCATATTATTCCATTTATGCTATAAACGCGTCTAATCTCTCCTCGTCTCATTTCCGACACTAAAACATCTCAAACCTAATTCACATCTCATTAAAAAGATTAACGAGTCCGACTATCTAATTTTTAAGTCTAAATTTCATATAACGAAGAAACCTTAAGAATTAGTCGGCTTATTAATCCACTTATTAATCCTTCAAAGATTAAATCCTCGTAACTCTCCTCAAATTATCTCGGATAAGTTTCTTTCTTATCTCAATGACCTTAGAAGAAATTCTAGGTTCAAAAAGATTTTAATTCACATCTATTCTAAGTTCATCGGCGCAAAGCAATTTCTCGGTTATCAACATTATTCACTTCCAATCAAAAATCTTCGGAGTTTTTCTGAAAATCATACTCGTACTCATTCTTATACAAGCAAACTCAATAAATACATCACATTATCATTTCAAGAAATAGAACAGATAATCTCACGTAAAAATACATAAGAGCATTCTAGTCATTTTACTCATTTCTATTTATTTAGAAAAAATTTATTCCTCAAATCTCGTCATTTAAACTTACTCGGTTAATTAATACGCTCACTAATGTTATAGAAGTTCGGGGTATTACAAATGAAGATCCCACTCGAGTGGCATCTTCAAAAATATCGAGTGGAATCTTCATTTTTGTTATTTTTGGCTAGCGGGTTTACTTTTTACTTTACAATTCATAATTTTTTTGTAATTTTGATATAGTTTACATATTTTTTCATTTTAAGTTTAATCACTTAATAGTTATTCAATATTATTATATAATTATTTAAGATAAATTTTAGGTAATAATTAATCTTCATGCATAATAATTTTCAGACATATTTAATAAAGATCCCGCTCAAAAATTAGAAGATCTCACTCGAATGGGATCTTCAAAAATCTCGAGTGGGATCTTGCAATATATAATATTTAACCGAGTGGGATTTCTTGTTATTTGTCGATTGATATAATTATTGTTAATGTTATATAGTTTACATATTTTTGGGTTTTTATTTTAATTAGTTAATTAGTTAATACGTATTCAATATTATTATATAATTAATTTAATTAAAAAAATTGAGTAATTAATTAACCATTTATTCATAATAATCTTTAACCTTAAAAAACGAAACACTCCGCTCGAAAATTAGAAGATCCCGCTCGAGTGGGATCTTCAAAAATCTCGAGTGAGATCTTCCAATATATGTAATTTATCCGAGCGGAATTTCTATTTATTTGGCAAATCATATAATTATGGTTATTTTTGTATAGTTTACATATTTTTTGATTTTTATTTTAATTAGTAAATTAGTTAATACATATTCAATATTATTATATAATTAATTTAATTCAAATAATAGTAATTAATAACCATTTAATCATAATAATCTTAAAGCTTTAAAAAAAATATCCCGCTCGTAAATTATAAGATCCCACTCAAGTGGGATCTCAAAAAATATCGAGTGAGATCTTAAGTTTTTGCTAATATGACCGAGTGGGATCTTTGTTTATTTGATATATCATGAATTTTTAATTCTTTTAGTATAAATTATATATTTTCCTCCTTTATTTCATATAGTATCGAAAATATTCAGTTTACATAAAGATATTTCAGTAATTAATTAATTGGATATGTCCTAGACAAACTAATCATTGCAACACTAATTATCTAATTATTAGCCACTTTTACTAACTTTCATACCTTAACATCACAATCATTTTTTGTTAATGACAACTAAAGTGAGAAGCAGTCAAATCGGTGTCAATGTGTAAAAAATATAATATAAAAAATACAACATCAAGGATAAATTAGTCTATTCATACCAAACATGGACATAACTAATTTAATTCCTCACAACCGTATATAACTAATTATAAAAAAGTCAAAACGTATATATTTGACAATTGAGCAAATAATATTATCCTAATCAAAGTGCATTGAAAATTGTGACACTTCACTATAAGTAGTGGAAATGGACAACATTTGCTTCATATCTACCCTTAACAATTGCCATCAATAAATTATGTACTAAAATAACCCCCATCATAACTATCATTATTTCTAAATATAAGCACTTTGGCTCATACACCTACTTTGCCTAGGCAGGAGAGGAAAACTCTTGTTGGATTGAATATAAAAACAAAACAAGGGTTCATCTATATTGCGGATAACCCGTCTAAAGGAATTCGGTATACCATGTGTCAAAATGACAACACTACCCCTGCCCCAACTACTTCACAAAAATCAAAGAAAAACAATGCACTCCTTCATTTTCAGCTTAAATCGTGCAACAAAGTTGTATTATTCAATTATAATTTTGAGAATGATCTCTTGTGTCCACTAATGATGTGATAGCATGTATAAACTGTCACGTGTATACTATTCATATGTGAAAATAATAAACCTTAAACGATATAAAATAATACTCTTAGCTTCCGTGTATCTAATTTATACTTCCTTCGGTTCCAAGTCTTTTCCTAAGAGAGAGTGGCACATGTATTAAGGAAAATGTTGTTGAGTTAGTTGTGAGTAGAAAAAAAGTGATTGAATTTGTTATGAGTGGAGAAAGGGTTCCATATTGAGAGTAGTGATATATTAATTAATTGAGATAGTGGTAGGCCATATGTGGTATTTTAGGTAAATAAGTGTAATGCCCCGGAAATTCCTTACGATCTCAAAATTTTAAAGTTAATAATAATAATGGATTTGCACGCCTAAGTTTACGATTTTGAATTCTAAGACTAACGGTCGAATTCGTTTCCGAAAATAAATTACGAAAGTCAGCTAGACGACTACTGTATTTAGGGTTAGCGCGTACGAAAAGTTTTTAGTTCGTGAACTCAGAACGGAAAAGCGTCTGATTTTTACATTCACGAAATCGCGATACGAACTCGGCCGAGAAAGTTCGTTTTTATGATTTTCCGGACAAAACTCGGACTGTGTCGTCCCGAGATTTTGTCGGAATTAAATTTCTAAATATTATTTTCCGATTAAGTTTAGTACATTAGAATTTTTTGTCGAATCGGATCGTGATGATTTTGTGCCGAGCTACGTATTTCGTCGTTCGATTTCCGTAACGTCGTATCGCGCCGGAAAAGTGCGTATTTTTCCTCCCCTTCCCTCAATGACCGACTTCCCCCTTCCTTTTTAGCTAGATATTTGTTTTTTATATAGTATAATATGTGACACCTATTGTTTTACTGTTCACCTTTACACATATTAAGATTAATAACATATCTTATATCAAATTAAATCACACATCTCCTCCCTCCCTCATCCAAATCGGCAGCCTCTCCCTCTCTCCCTCTTGTTCTTTTTTTTTTTTCACCATTGAAGAAGCTTCAAGATCTTGAGCAAGAAATCACACAAGTCTTCATCCATCCATCAAAACATAAGTCTTCCTTTGTTAATCCTCAAGGTATTCATCTCCTCCATGTTTCTATCCAATTGGATTCCTCTTCTTTTTAATTTCTTCTTGGATCGAAATTGAGGGATGATGAACTAGGTGTTTTGATCTTCGATTAGTGACATTAGTTGGGTTTAGATATGAATTCTAGGATTGAAATTGAAGAAAAATCATGAACCCTAACTCTATAATTACCGAAAATTTGGGGAAAATTTGTAGGATTTTTGAATCTTTCAATTGATGTTATAATCATGCTTAGGAAGTGTTTATGTAGTGATTAGAACCAAGAAAAATCGAAAGCCCTTTGTTATGTTGAAACCGATTTAGGGTTTAGGGTTAGGAATTTGGGGATTTTCAATTTCTTGTTGCAATTGGACTTGAATTGATTAATTGATGTTATAATAGTATGATTTATGAATAAATGGTGTCGATTAAAGAAGAAAATCACTCTCTTAAACTATAGGGTTAATACCGAAAATATGGAAGAATTAGGGGTTTTGCATGTAGTTGTTTTGTTTGAGAATTTGATGATAGAATATGATTTCTAATGATGTTAGTTGATAATAGGAATTTATTGAGAATTTTCTAAAATTGTTTTGTGGAATGTAAGAGACGAAGAACTCGACGTAAGTTGAGATATAGTATTGATGTGAAGTGATTATATGCATGAAAATGATTCTCGTTAAATGTTGTTTAATGAAGTAAAATTTGAACGAAATCCGACAACTTTTAAAATTGTGTAAGAGACGAACGATTAGTCGTAATTAATAACCGAGAAGTCGAATGAGAATTCTAACTTGATATTATTGTTTATGATGGACTTGGGAATAACTTTGTAGTTGATATCATGAGCTTTCGAGCTAATATAATATGAGTTATAGTGATAGTCGAGAACTAGAACGAGAAGTTGATAACTTGTTGGTTTAGTACTTGTTAGTTGAAAGCCGACGTTTAGAACGTCGTACTATTGGACGAGTTTTGAGAAGGAGTTCATCACGTATGGGAGTACGTGATGACTGCCTTAAGAGTCAAGTTTCATAAGAAATCGAATACGAGAATTTAGAACGAACCTAAGAAGTTATACGTCGATTCTATCGAGCAAGTAGGGTTAGCGCGGCAGTTTTGCGACCCTTGCCGGAAACTGTAATAATTTTTAGCTCGTTTATCGGATTTACGATCCGTAAATTGGAGCGTAAACTAGACATCCCAAACTTTCCAATGGTATAGGGCTCATCCTCTGTTTTCAGTTCCCCTGTTCTGGGCAATCCCCAGAGTTACTGCCTTGCGCAGTGAATTTTCAGTTTTCATTCTTCTAAGTTGTTTCGTTCGCAACTTAGTTTCTTTCGATCGTTTAAGCCGTAATAACTTGACGACTATCTTCCTACTGACCCCAGTGTCAAGAAAGGAGCCTTGAGTGGTAAAACAAGTCGAGATCTCATCTCGTATCCGTTAAAGTAAAGAAGTTTAGTTAAGCGAGAAATTGCATAAGTCATTTTATGAACTAAAACGTAATTTTTTTTCTAAGTTGATTCTTTCCAACTTAGTTCCTTATGATCTTTAAGTCATATCGAGCTATCGACTACCCTCTCTACTAACCTAAGAGTCGAGTATGAGATCTTTCGAGTTCTAAACGGGATTTGTCCGAGTCTCGTTCCCGTTAAACTAAAATGAATCTAGTAAGCATGCAATTGCCTAAAGAAATGAAACGACTAAAACCTTTTTCGAGTTTCATTGATCGATTATCTTTTACAACCCGATTTTAAGTATTATTATTTTACGATGAAGGAGGAAGCCAGCAGTAAAGAAAGGAAGGAAGATCAGAAGATCGGAAGCTAGTGCTTTTAGTTCTGTATTTCAAGGTGGGCTTTTATATATAAAATAAAACGAGCAATGCTCGGAAAATCTTTCTTTATCGTTTTGATATCTATGTTTTCAAAGTGATAATTATGGCATGAACTGTTTTATGTTTTATGTGAGTTCTCTTATACCTATCTGAGTTAGCATTTGGTTTTCCAGATTTAGAGTTAATCTAACTAGGTTAACTAACGATCGGCTCTGAGTTAGCTGCTAAGTGCTTTCCAGAGTTAGTGCACTTTGTAACCTATGGTGTATGTGATATCCTGTTGAGGGGTACCAGCCACGGTGAATGAGAATTGGTCAAGATTTGAACGTAACATACCAGAAAAATGCTTGCAAGCTAAATTGAGAAAAAGAGTCATAAAATGTTTAGTAGACACGGGCCTCTTTTCAATAAAACCCCGATGTGCTACAATTATGAAATGCCATATTTATCTATACCTATGATTATGATTTCGGCATCGTGCCCACTAAGTACTTTTGTACTTAGCCCTGCATTGTTTTCTAAATGTGCAGGTTGAAGCGACGTAAGCGGCAGTGGTTGAAGTTGGGTTGAGAAGTTAGGAAGCTTTAGTTATGACTCTTCCGCTGCAAAACTCTAGAATCATTTTGAGAATATGTATATTGAACACAACACTGTAGTATAAGTCTGTAATCGTGAACTTAGATACCTTTGTGTACTTTTGTCGAGTAATCACTCATGATTAACTCTTTCTGTATAATATTCCAGTCTTGTTCATTGAATGTTTGATGTCGTTTATGTATGTTTAGTCAGTTAGCCCCCTTCTTCCCCGCTTCTTTAATCCAACCCCTGTCGCACCCCGGCTTCTGCCGTCCCTCGGGATTTGGGGCTGTGACAATAAGTTGATAAAGTAAGGATAAAAGATAATAATTTGTTGTGGGATAGTGTCCAAAAGTAGCTAGGAAGAAATTTGGGGATCATTCCAAAAAGAAAAGATAGGGAAGAAACTTGAGGACCGGAGGTAGTAATAGTTATTCGATCCTAGAATCTCAAAAATCATACATGAATTTGTTTTTGTTATTGTTGATATTTTCTTATTATCGCAATATATATATTGTAAATCTACCTAAGGTCCTAACCGTGATCTTAAATGAGAATGGAATTATTAGGGTTGTTGCGGGCATTGACAAATATTACAAGAGGACTAAACAAAACCAAAAGGGTCGGTGATTGGTCATAACACACACCTTTCTTTTCTTGTTTTATGGATAAGTCTCCACCTTACAAACCAAACCACATACATAGAATAGTACCAAATACATTTGCCTTTTCACTTGCTTTTTGAGCAAACTATTGAATAATCCTACTTCACTAATACACAAATGTTATTGGTCACACTAAATCCACTCAAACAATCGAACCTGGCCTCCTCTACTAACGGTCCCATTTCGTAGTTGACTATATTTCAAGTAATCTTTTCATAAGAACGTTCTTTTCAAGATGGTCTAGCTAGGATATGAATATTTTGATTTAAAAATCTATTGATTGCACAGTGAGGTTTGAGCACAACTGATTAACAAAAAGTAACAATTATCTTCGTCCACAAAAAACATGCACATTCTTTTTTTAAACACTACCATGAAGTAAATTATATTCCTTACTTTTACCCTTATGGACCATTTGTCCACTAAACAAACACGTTGTAGAGTTTTATTAATCCTCATATCATTCCTCCTAAACATATTTTTCACGATGGAAGGAAATAATTATTATAAAAAACTTTTACCCGCGATTAGACAAAACATTAAGTAACAACTAACATAAAACATAATAATTGACTTCAACCGCATGATAACAACAACCTCATCGAAGTCCACCTCTTACTTTTATCACAAAGAGAACCGGCATGCTTGTCTTAGGCTCAATTTCGCATATAAAATAATGGTTCACTTTGCTAATTGAAGCACAAATGAGTTGACACTTCAATTTATTTGTGATAAGTCATTCATGTTCACATTAGAGGTCTGAAAACGCTGTGATGGATGGAGGCTGACTTTGTGATTTTACATTACATGAGGGGACTCCACTCCACGACAAGTCAAAGGGTTGCATCATGGTTCACACACTTTGAAAGAGTTAACATAAAGTCAACTCTGAAATAAACTTTTGCAGATAGCACCACACCACCGTCCAAGTTTATCACACTCCCAAGTCCCCCATCCCAAGACACCTCAAACACTTAATACAGTTATATACACTATTTATTTATTTTCAATGTGTGGAAAAATGACACTGTCAATTCTAAGATAATCCCAAAAATCATTCATCACTTCTAAGAGAAGAAAATTTGCTAATATTTTATTTAATTATTGAGGCGTACAAGCATACAAAAATAGATTAACTTAAAATATTGAATAAATAAATATTATAGAAAATCTCACACTTCGAACGGTTTTACTAGTTCAATATACAGAATGATTTGCTGTTTTTTTTAACAAAAAAAATAAATAAAATTTCGTTCGATTTTTAAACAGATGTATATGAAGAAGTGTTTTAGTATAAAGATTTCTTATTTTAACACAAGCATATAAAAGATTACGTTTTCCTAAAACTAACGTATAACCCGATTTTCGACGGGAAATTATATTTGATAAAATTAATAAAATTATTAGATAGTAATATGTGATAGATTAAAAATATATTATTTATTAATTCTTTTAGAGTTCAATCATTTGATTATTCAATTTACTAAACTCTTTTATACTCCGTCCACGAAATGGTTGCCACATTATGGACGATACGGATTTTAAGAAAATGGTAGGTATAGTGAATTATAGTAAGTATTGTTGTGAGTGGAGTAAGGGTCCCACAATAAATGTGAGTGGAATAGCAAAAGTGGCAACCATTTCGTGCACAAACTTAAGTAGCAAAAGTGGCAACCATTTCGTGGACGAATGGAGTAATTTATATGTCTTTGAACATAGATTACGTAAACTTGCAAACCCAATTACAAATAATATAAAAATTAATTCATGGATGACGATTCTAGATTTTAGAAAATACATGAAAAAATGCATATAATGAATTTTTTTTTTTGAAATAAACAAGAATAAAGAATAGAGATGTGTCGTGGAATCCCGAGTTGAAGTACTTGTGAGTTGAGAATTGACTCGTTTACCTAATTAATTGGAAGAATTAAAATTAATTATCTTATCAAGTTAAATAACAAATTATTAGACTATCTCAAATTTTAATTCGTCCAACCAATAAATTAGCCAAATTATTTTGTGAATATTTGTTCTCTCAACTTATAAATTAATTAGTTTCCTACAAAAAATAATTATTTATTCGGCCAACTAATAAATTGGCCAAATTAAATTGCTATAAAATATAATTATTTATTCGGCCGACTAATAAATAAATTGGCCAAATAAAACTGGTGGTACAAAAGATTAGAAAATACACATTGATTCTAGGTATTTATAAGTTTTTCAATAGTAGAAATTTAATTGAAAAACTAATGTGTGGTACAAGATTTTAGTAGATATTTAAAATCTTTTAGTTTATACTCCCTCTGTCCACAAAGAGGATGCATAGTTTTCCTTTTTTAGCTGTCCACAAAGAGAATGCATAGTCCATTTATGGAAACTATTCTCTCACTTACTACCCTTATAATATGAGACCCTATCTCAACTAACATCAACTTTTTCTCCACTCTCTCACTTACTACCCTTGTTGGAAAATTTATTAAAGTTTTGATTGATTCCAAAACCAACTGACCCCAACCGAGTAGATGTTGCCATTTCCTAATGTTAGCTTTTAGGCTCGCTGTTTGAGCAATGTTAAAATTTTATCTTTACAGGTCTGCAGCTGAAGACGGCAACATAGCTTCACTCAGATAGAACATTAGTTGTAAGAAAGACAACTGAGCGTTCAAAGGAGAAGATGTAAGAGAGCATCAGATGGAAGAAAGTCATCTGAGCGTTCGAGCCAACTGATCAGATTCAGAACATCAGAGATAGCTGAGCGTTCAAGATTCAGAACATCAGTTGAAGGACTCGAACTGAGAAGATCAACAACTTGAAGTTCAAAGCAACTGAGAGTTTAAATGTCCTTCAGACAAATTGTCAGATGAAGATAGCATTCAGATAGAACATCAGCTGAAGACAAATCAGATGAAGATCAAATTTCTCAACCGACCATCCAATGTTGAAAGACTAATGTTGAGATTTGAAATTCAAATAAGGAAGTCACGTGAAGGTTTGACTCTCTGTCATTACCTCATTTGGCCCAACACAAGGCTGTCTCAGATGGAAAGCAGAAGCACACAGTTGCCAAATCCGGAAAGTCTGCAGAGATGAGAGACAAGCCATCGCTTTCAAAGAACAGAGATCAACGGCTCATCCAACGGCTAGTTGATTCTCTCCGCCTATAAATAGAGGTCTTCATTCATTCACCAAGACTCACGAGACAGACAAGTGCAAGAGCAAAGAGTTAGACGAGCGAACATCACCAGTTGAGAGTTCATATCGCAAACGAGCTAAACTGAATTCAATCTCTAAGAACATCACTAGTTGAGAGTTCTAGAGTGTTAGATTCTGTCTTAGTGTTTTTCGATCCAACCTTGAGAACATCACTAGCTGAGAGTTCATAGAGTGTTAGATCCTAGCTCACTTTCTTGTTCGAGCTAGTAGTTGGAAAATCCACCCACACACACACCCCTAAAAAGGTTGTTAGGACCCTACTTTTCCCGAAATTGAGTAGATAGGTTGATAAGTACCCGTAAACTTATCTGTAAGGTTGATAAGTACCCGTAAACTTATCTCAACGGTTGCGAAGCCCGCGTAAGCTTTGTGGTTTTTGTCCAGAAGAACTTGGACTGAGTTGTGTGGACTCACAACTCCCCGTGGACGTAGGAGTTCTCTCCGAACCACATAAATCTTTGTGTGTTTGTGTTTATTAATCAGTTACTTATTGCATATTCAAATGACCAACTAACCAGCATACAAAACTGCATCTTTGCATATCAACTGTCTTGGTTATTGACCGACCGTGCATCTGAACGTGAGTTATATTTATACGAGTTGTTATTTTCCACCACATTCCGCACAGCACTTCACTTCCAGCTGAGTATCCTTACTCAGTTGTGATTCCAACTGAGTCTGCTTACTCGGTTGTGATATTTTCAGGGGGTTATTTTTAAAATTCTTAACTGGTGTATTCCCCCCCCCCCCCCCATACACCAGAACTCGTATCGGGACCATCAAGTGGTATCAGAGCAGTGGTTCAAAAAACTGCTGACTCTGTTTCACGAGGTATGAATCGAGGTGTTATTTTCTTCAGTGGTCAACTGAACAGATCTTTTTCACGCTAGTGCATATCTGCTTGTATTTGTTGTTTGTTTATTGTGTGCAGATAGATGTTAAAGACAAGATCATTGTCATGTTCTCGGTTGTGAATTATACATCCTGGAGAACTCGGATGAAGAAGATTCTACTGTCAAAGCATCATCGAATGCCACAAGTACTCACATCCGGACCAATCATCATCAGAGAAAAAGTCACTCGCACTCCTACAAATCCCAATGATGGGGATGCAACTGAGGAGTTAGTTGAGAAGAAGCCAGAAGACTTCACTTCAGAGGAAGCTAAAGTGAGCCAGCTGGATATCTGGGCTCAGAGCACTATCATGTCCACAGTTGGACAAGACTATCTTCCTTGGATAGAAGAGTGCAACACAGCTAAAGATATGTGGGATATCTTGGCATCTCTGAGTGAAGGGAGTGACGAAACAAAGGAAAACAAGTTCTCCCATGCGTGTCAAGATTTTGACAACTTCTATCTTCGAGCTGATGAAACCATTGATCAGTTAGAGCTTCGGTTCATGGATATCATCCGAAGGATTCAGTCCATCCGACGAGGGAAATATACTTTGAGAGAAATCAACCTCAAGGTATTACAAGCTCTACCAGCTGAGTGGGACACCTTCACCAATATCCATGAGAGCCGAGCTGATCTTGGAGAGATGGGAACAGAAAGGCTGTTCTCAATCCTAAAAGGAAATGAGTACAAGGTGAACCGACGAAGGTCAACTCAGTCCTCAGTTCAGACGAGTCGACATGAGGATGATAGTTTAGCAACAAAGACAGTTGCACTTCTACCTGACTAATCCAAGCCGTGAACATCAAGGCCAACAAGATCTGCGGACACAGCTACGAAGGAGCCAAGCTGAGAAGATCAACAACTTGAAGTTCAAAGCAGCTGAGAGTTCAATTGTCCTTCAGACAAATTGTCAGATGAAGATAGCATTCAGATAGAACATCAATTGAAGACAAATCAGATGAAGATCAAATTTCTCAACCGACCATCCAATGTTGAAAGACTAATGTTGAGATTTGAAATTCAAATAAGGAAGTCACGTGAAGTTTTGACTCTCTGTCATTACCTCATTTGGCCCAACACAAGGCTGTCTCAGATGGAAAGCAGAAGCACACAGTTGCCAAATCCGGAAAGTTTGCAGAGATGAGAGACAAGCCATCGCTTTCAAAGAATAGAGATCAACGGCTCATCCAACGGCTAGTTGATTCTCTCCGCCTATAAATAGAGGCCTTCATTCATTCACCAAGACTCACGAGACAGACAAGTGCAAGAGCAAAGAGTTAGACGAGCGAACATCACCAGTTGAGAGTTCATATCGCAAACGAGCTAAACTGAATTCAATCTCTAAGAACATCACTAGTTGAGAGTTCTAGAGTGTTAGATTCTGTCTTGGTGTTTTTCGATCCAACCTTGAGAACATCACTAGCTGAGAGTTCATAGAGTATTAGATCCTAGCTCACTTTCTTGTTCGAGCTAGTAGTTGGAAAATCCACCCACACACACACCCCTAAAAAGGTTGTTAGGACCCTACTCTTCCCGGAATTGAGTAGATAGGTTGATAAGTACCCGTAAACTTATCTGTAAGGTTGATAAGTACCCGTAAACTTATCAGTAAGGTTGATAAGTACCCGTAAACTTATCTCAACGGTTGCAAAGCCCGCGTAAGCTTTGTGGTTTTTGTCCAAAAGAACTTGGACTGAGTTGTGTGGACTCACAACTCCCCGTGGACATAGGAGTTCTCTCCGAACCACGTAAATCTTTGTGTGTTTGTTTTTATTATTCAGTTATTTATTGCATATTCAACTGACCAACTAACCAGCATACAAAACTGCATCTTTGCATATCAACTGTCTTGGTTATTGACCGACCGTGCATCTGAGCGTGAGTTATATTTATACGAGTTGTTATATTCCACCACATTCCGCACAGCACTTCACTTCCAGCTGAGTATCCTTACTCAGTTGTGATTCTAACTGAGTCTGCTTACTCGGTTGTGATATTTTCAGGGGGTTGTTTTTAAAATTCTTAACTGGTGTATTCCCTCCCCCCTCAATACACCAGAACTCGTATCGGGACCATCAACCCTTATAATGTGGGACCCTATCTCCACTAACATCTATTTTTTCTCCACTCACATTTTACTTTCCATTATTTTCTTAAAACTCGTGCCGCCACAAAGTATGCATTCTCTTTGTGGATGTAGGGAGTATTTAAAAATACAAAAACTTTAGAATTTAGATAAATAGTAATAGAGGGGTTTGGGAGGTGCCACATGGATTTTTGCAAGGCTAGAATCATTTTCCTTTTAGTAATACTAGCGTATAAGCCGTCGAAAATCGACGAAAAATTATATTTTAATAAAATTATTAGATAGTAATATGTGATAGATAAAGAGAAATATTATTAGTTAATTATTTTTGAGTTAAACCATTCGACTATGAAATCTACTAAACTCTGTTTAGAATTTATATGTCAACATATCTCAAATTCAATTAAAAAGTAATTACATCACATGTTTACATCTCAAAGCGTATAGTAACGTCTGCTAAAAAATCTAATTTAATCTATTCTCATTCATTTCGATAATTTGCAAACCTCTATTCTTCTCCAAAATCGATGTGGGAAAAAATATATTTCACTCTCATAGAGATTGTCCCACGTTGATTTTGTATGAAAATTGAGATGGATCATTTCCATTCCAAATATTTCTTTTCCCACATTGATTTATAAAAGAAAAATAATTTTAAAGATTATCTATAAGATGAAAGTGACCTTAAATACCTCAGATTATGAGTTCAACATAATATTAAGAAAACAAAAAAAAAGTTGAACCATCAGTGCAATTATCCCGTCTACCCAACGGTTCCGATCCAAAATCGGCCCATTAAGGCGCATTCCAAAATATGTTTTAATTCCCGGTTAAAGGGCGAAAACAACTACTTTTTATACATGTCCCAACTATCGAATTGACTGCAAGTTGAATAAGCTATGACCCTCTTTAGATCGTTCTGTAATATTCAAGTGGTTGCCGCAAGAAATGACGTCATCGACTATAATACTAATTTTGTAATATATAAATAATTATCTTTTAAATATATTCGCAGAAAAATTAATGAACATTTGTTTTCTTTTTTACATGAAATTAACATTTAATTATATAAATAATTATCTACCAAAAATTCACACATTATTTAATAAATAAAAATTAATATTTTAATGTGTAGTATTATATAAATAATCATCTTCCACATATATTCACAAAAAAATAAATGATGACATTCGTTTTCAATATGCACTTGATAGTTTTATCCTTTTACAAAACTTTATGTGGAGTGATTGTGCTTTGGAAAATAACTTAACCAAATGATATAAGATAAAAGTTGACTCTAAATATCCTTAATTTTAAGAGTTCAAAATTATATATATAAAAAAAAGGTTGTCCCGCTAGTACTGAATTGGCCCCTCTACGCGCACAATTCTTGGTTGGAACTAGTTCATTGATAAATCGTTAGTAATTTTTATGCCAATTGTCCTACATATTAGACGTTTTCCAATGGATACGATTGATCAAACAATTTCAGACGATGTGTGTTGGAAAAATTTGTAAAGGTTTTGATTTATTCCAAAATCCAACTGACTCCAACTTAGTAGATGAGCCACCGGTCTGACTTGTGCTAGAGCTCACTGTTTCAGCGTATGGATCTTATCATTACAGGACCAAACTGAAGAAGACAACTCAAAACTGGTAGGTAGTTCAAGTCTGAGTTGGTTAGTCAGACCACCACTCAGCTGACTCCGAGACTGAACCATGCAGTTCATGCACAGTGATCAGTCTTGTCGAAGTCATACATCCAAAAGTTGAAGAAAGAAGACTTGAAAGATGAAAGAAGAAGAAGAGTTCAAATTCAGATTCAAATATACTCATAAGTACAAAATAACCTGAAAATTTTCATAAATGGACCGACCGCAGAGACGTGCATAAAGCAATGCTCGTAGTTATTATTTTTGGGAAATTTTGCAGAGGAGTAGGTGAAGTGACATGCTTTATGGGAGAGGTCAAACGGCTCTTTCCAACGGCTCTTTGATCTCCCTCTCTATAAATAGATGTCTTCACCATTGCGAGAAGACCATTGAATCTACGCGCAAAGAATTAAAAGCAAGTAACATCGCGCAACAAGAAATCTCCAAGTGTTTGAAGCAAAGTAGCAGAGAATTCCAGTCCTCCTCCTTAGCTTTCTTCTAGTTTTTCAAAGCCTCATTTCTTTGATCGAGTCTAGAAGTTTTTGTTCTTGCATTTTCAAAGCAGATTGTCTGTAATAGATTGAGTCTCTAAACCTTAGAAAGAAACATCCACTTTTCTAAGTGTTGAAGGTTTCAAAGTTGGAAAAACCCCCAAACCTATTCTCTAGGTCATCTTTGAACACGCAATGTAAGAAAATAGGTCCCTTAGAACCCGAAATCTAAAATAGGTTGCCCTTAAAAGTGTTATAAGGTTTTGGTCGACCTGAAATCGAACTGTTTAGGTTGTTTGGTGCCCGAAAACCAAAGCTAACGTTTGATAAGTACTTGCAAACTTATCTAGTGGATTGCTAGCCCGAAAAGCAAGTCGTGGACGTAGGAGTTCATCTCTGAACCATGTAAAAACACTATGTCGATTTATTTTCATTATTTCTGTTTCAGTTTATATCGTAACTAACTGATCTTGCATAAACAAGTTATTGTTAAAATTACACTAAGTGTTTGCGAACTTGACCTTCGCGTTAAAAGAGATTTTTCAGTAAAGTAACGAGTTTAATTTCCACAACATTCCGCACTACTTAATTCCTTTAAAACCTCAGTCAGGACTAAATAGTTGACCCTCAGTCAAAGAAGTCAACTGTGCACCGAACTGAGTGACAGCTCTGACTGAGTTTCACGGCTGTCGAGCAACATAAAATGAGAAGTTCTGAATTGAAAGAAAGTTTTTAACACAATCACTACTGATGTATTCCCTCCCCCCTCCCATACACCAGTTCACTTGTTACCGGGACCATCAGTGTGTTTAGAATTATTCAAACCTGTTTGAAATCTGTATCCATGATGCGTCTTCGACTTTTGGGCCCAGAAGGTATGATCTGAATTTCTCTATTGCGAAAACCACTGCCAACAATTCCTTCTCAGTTGTGGTGTAGCTACACTGAGCTGGATTTAAAGTCTTGCAGGCGTAGTATATAACGTGGCTTTCCTTACCTTTCTTCTGCCCCAGTACTGCTCCAACCGCGTAATTGCTGGTATCACACATGATTTCGAATGGTATCTCCCAATCTGGTGGTTGAATAATAGGAGCTGATACTAATCTGTCCCGTAGATTCAGAAATGCCTCTTTACAGTCGTCATCAAAGTCGAACTGTACATCCTGTTGTAACAAACGGGTCATGGGTTGAGCAACCTTTGGGAAATCCTTTATGAATCTGCGGTAGAATCCTGCGTGGCCAAGAAATGCCTGTATGTGCTTGACCGTAGTTGGGTACGGCAACTTGGCAATGGAATCGATTTTTGCCTTGTCCACTTCGATGCCCCTCTCCGATATGACATGGCCCAGTACGATGCCTTCTTTCACCATAAAATGGCATTTTTCATAATTGAGTACCAGGCTTTTCTCCATGCATCTTTTCAATACTAGCTCCAAATGATTAAGGCATGTGTCGAACGAATCACCATACAATGTGAAATCATCCATAAACACCTCTATGCAATTTTCCAATAAATCTGAAAAAATGTTCATCATGCACCGTTGGAAGGTTCCAGGTGCATTACAAAGACCAAATGGCATTCTTCGGTATGCGAAAGTCCCGTACACGTAAGTGAACGTGGTCTTTTCTTGATCTTCTTGAGCTACGAATATTTGCATATATCCTGAATATCCATCCAGAAAATAGTAATAGGCATTACCAGCTAGTCGTTCCAGCATTTGGTCGATAAAGGGTAATGGAAAATGGTCCTTCCGTGTGACCATGTTCAGCTTCCGGTAGTCTATACAGACTCTCCACCCAGTTTCTAGCCTTGTTGGAACGAGCTCGCCTTTGTCATTCTCCACAACCTGTATTCCAGATTTTTTCGGTACAACGTGAACCGGGCTGACCCATTGGCTGTCGGATATAGGGTAAATTATGCCCAACTCCAAAAGCTTTAGGATCTCCTTAAGTACCACCTCTTTCATGACAGGATTCATTTTCCTCTGCGAATCCCGTACTGGTCGTGCTCCTTCTTCCAAGTATATATGGTGCATACACTCTGTTGGACTCATACCCTTTATATATGCCAGGGTCCAACCAATGGCTTCCTTGTTCTCTCTCAATACTCTGACTAGTCTTTCTTCTTGCAACATGGTTAGATCAGAACTGATAATCACTGGAAGAGTTTCCTCCGGTCCCAAGTAAGCATATTGCAAGTGCTTTGGCAGCTTCTTTAACTCTAAGACTGGGGCCTTCATAATCGAGGGCATCAGTTTCTCGTGTTGCCCATACTGAGAGAATAACTCCGGTTTTCCCTGTCCCGATCCTCCGATGGAGTACACTTCCAAGATAATATCTTTGATCTTCCTGGCAACCTCCACTGCTGCTTCCAAGGTGTTTTCCTTTAAAGAGTACAACTCCATGATGGTCTCTTTCATCTCAAGGTCCTCTGTTTGCACGACACCTCGATCGGTCAGTCAAGCTTGTATCACCCTTTTTGTAGTGTCGCTTGAGCTGAATTCCAGGTTTTGCTCTTGTACCAATGGTTCGAATATGTCAATCATTTCTACAGACTCTAGTTCAGGTTTCCTTCTCATGGCTTCATAAATGTTGAACTCTTCCACTACGCCATCGAATTCACACGATAGAATTCCAGTCTTCATGTCCAGTTTAGTCCCTGCAGTCATCATGAATGGTCTGCCCAGCAGAATGGAGTTCTCCTTTGCTTCTGAACCGGTATCCAACACGTAGAAGTCAGCAGGAAAAATCAGCTCTCCTACTTTGATCAGCACATTTTCAATAACACCTTCTGGATACGCGTTTGACCTGTCTGCTAATTGTATGACAACTCGGGTGTTCCGTAGTTCCCCCAAGTTAAGCCTGTTGAAAACTGCTAGGGGCATAACGTTTATAGATGCCCCCAAGTCCATCATGGCTTTGTCCATGTTCCTGCCCGCGATGTTGCAAGGGATAGTGAACATCCCCGGATCTTTCTTCTTAGGTGGCAGTTTCTATTGTATAATGGCTGACACACTCTCTCCTATAATATATCGAACATCTTCATCAATCTTCACCTTCCTCGAGCAGAGATCTTTAAGGAACTTGGCATACTTTGGAATTTGCTTAATCGCGTCCAGTAGAGGTAGGCTAAGTTCCAATTTTCCAAAGATTTTCATCATATCATTGGCTTCTTTCTCTCTAGCTTTCTGTCGAAGTCTACCCGGATAAGGGGGTTCGGTCTGCTCATCACCATCTATTTCTCCTGAAATTTTGTTGCTGGTTCCCTCCTCTCTTTGCCGGTTAACTTCTGCCTCCGCCAAAAATTTTTCAGCTTGCTCATCATCCACCTCTGTGATTATCACTTGTGCCTGTCCTTTGTGGTTGATCCCTTGAGGTGGGAGTTTCCCTGTATTCTCTTCTACTTTCGCCAGCACCTTCGCCAAATGACCAATCTGCATGTTGGTTTGATTCATACCAGCTCGGATTTCATTGCGGAACTTCTCACTTTCCTTAGCCATACTCTCCATGGCCTATTCCCATGGTGCTCTCCTCTGATGAGGCGGTTGATACACCTGCTGCTGCTGTGGTTGGTAGTGTTGTTGTTGTGGTGGGCCTCCCTGATATTGTCCTTGCTGTTGGTGCTGGGCAAATGATTGAGATGATCCCGGTAGACCTGTACCGTTCTGTTGTGGTTGACAATTCTATTTCCATCTAAAGTTAGGATGATCCCTCCACCCTCTATTGTACGTATTTGAAAACGGGTCATGTTTCCTCTGAAATCCTTCATTTCCCCCCATGGCATTTACGTCCATTATATCTTCACCAAAGTTGGGGCAATTTTCAGATTGATGCCCTACTGCATCGCATAGGCCACACTGTCTAACCTTCTTCTGCATGGTTAGACCACTCAGCAGTGTCTTTATTCCTTCATCTCCTTTTCCAGATTTGTCAGTTTATCTTTCTCCTCTCCTCTCTCTGGTATCTCTCTGCTTCTTTCATGTCCATCATCTCTGGATTCTTCTGCCATTGTTCCCAAGAGTTTGAAAATCTCTTGAGGTGTTTTGCTCAGCAACGATCCATTGCATGCAGCCAATACCAGTCCTCGATCACTCCTCCGCATGCCCTTTACGAAGCTTTCCACTTGATCTTTTGGAGTGATCTGGTGGTGAGGACAGTTGCTTAACAACTGTTTGAAGCGAGTCCAATACTCATAAAAAGTCTCCAGCCCATCCTGCTTAATGTTTCGGATGTCCCATCGCATCCTTTCAACTCTTGTGGCTGGGAAAAACTCTTCCAAGAAACTCTGCTGCATTTCTGCCCAAGTGGTAACGCTTCCTTGAGGTAGATTGTACAGCCATCTCCTTGCTCTGTCCACCAATGAGAATGGAAAAAAAACCAGTTTCACATACTCTT
Organism: Schizonepeta tenuifolia; assembly: GCA_029490685.1. Taxonomy (NCBI): domain Eukaryota; kingdom Viridiplantae; phylum Streptophyta; class Magnoliopsida; order Lamiales; family Lamiaceae; genus Schizonepeta; species Schizonepeta tenuifolia. Next base: position 105,129,629 of record CM055955.1, read on the forward strand.
GCTGATTCTCATTGGACTGATGCATCACTGTCATTTCGAAGTCCTGGAGATGGGTATGCGGGTCGTCTCCTGGATATCCATTAAATTTTGGTAAGACCTGTATTAATGCAGGTTTCAAGTCGAACTGCTCAGGTGTGAAGGGATTTGTTGGTAAGGTGATCCCGTTCGGCCTGAGATTCAGATTAGTTGGGTAAGCCAACTGCTTGAGGGTCTGCGGCGGCTGTGGTTGTTCACCCATAGCGTCGCGTTTCGCTATTTGTGCAAGTGTGCGTAGTCGTCATTCAGTTTGTTCAATATCTGGATCAAAGGTTAATGCTCTCTGTACTCGACGAGTTCCACGCATGCACTAGTAGTGGAAGATGGAATGAGAAGAGTAAAACTGTTGCGCGTCACTCTCCGGCAACGGCGCCAATTTTGACATGCACCCGTCGTATGGTACGATCAAAATACTTGTGTATGCCCCAGATGGACATTACACGCTCCTATGCCCACTACCAGACTGGTTAGTCTTAGCGGTAAGCTAGGGTCGATCCCACGGAGAGTGATGAACCTCTTTACTCTTCAGTGTACAAATCGAGTTGTCACGGTCTGAATCTGTATATCTGCACAATAAACTAAGCGGAAATCAAATATTAAAAGGGGGGTAAGATTTGGGGTAGGTTATGATCGTTGTTGATATGTTGATTCAGTCATGGGTACACTGAAGATCCGTCCATGCTTCATATAAACTCAAGGCGTGGCCCAAAGACATTGGAGCGTTTCAAGAGTTCATACTCCACACTTGGGATGGTTGAATCCCTTGTTGTCGTCTTGGTCCGAAGGTCACGCTTCACCCCGGTCACAAGGTCGTGCTTCACTCCTCCTTAGATAGTAGTCATACCCGATCTCTCCAAGTATGACCCTCACCAACTTTCTCTTCCAAACTTCCCATGTCCGCACCTACAGAGTAGATGTAACTCGCGGGATATTCATTTCCGGTACCACGTCCAACCGGTCATCGATATGCCTACGATACGCGAGATGAGTCCTTTGGTCGATAACCATGGCTTGATGCCTCGTCACAGTTGATGGGTGATTGTTAGAGAAGCCCAAGACTGAAGAAGGACGCAGTATCCCCTTGTCCATTCCTCACCATCCAGATCTACAACACCATGTCAGGTGCTGCTTAGCTACTCGGTCATGGGCACATCAAATGTTGCCGTTTGTCATGCCCTGCCTTTGCTTGACATGGTACAGCTCCAACCGAACGGAGATCACCCGTTAGGTCAGGACTGCCCATGAGTTCTGCTCCAGCCCTTCCGGAACTACTGGACTCAACCGATGGCACAAGTGCCTCACGAATGTTTTCACATATCATCAGTCAATCATTTCCCATGCCCAAATCTCACCAAGTAGATTACTCACACATAATTAAATATATAATGATATGCGAAAGGGAACACATGAATGAAAAGAAATACGAAATACTCGAATTAAAAGTACCTAAGGCAACAGCCTTGGATTTGTTCTTCACAGCGGAATGTAAATTAAAGCAGATAAATTGTTTTGAACAGAAGATATAGAACTGAGAGTAAAAGTGTTTTCTTCGGACTAAGAGCTGGAGAATGATAAATTAACCCCCCTTGTACCAACCGCTCCGGCTGGACTTTTATAGTAGAACTGGCAGCAAGCAAAACCCTAAGCGAGTAGACTGAATCGGCATGATTGGCAATTTCCATGTTGAGCGAGATTCTGATTATCTGTGATTGACTGGATTGATGATTGGCAATCTCCGATTGATTGGTTTATTTAGGGTAAGGCGCTGACCTCCAAATCCTTCCTTCCATAGATGCTTGGCAGATATTGTTCGAATCTTCTTCCACGCGGCTTTCCTTCTTGAGCTCTGATGATTGACTGGGAATTGCTGTAGTGGTCAAACTGGTTGCATGTTTCATGATTTGATTCTTCGTAAGCAAGGCAGTTGCAAGATCTTCTTTGTTGTTAGGTGCATTGCATTAATACCACGAATGCGAATGATGAACATCAAATTAGCTTCAGGGTTCACATGGAATCCTCCTTTCAACCTCGTCTCTTGCTTAAATTCATCTCCTGCTCTGCATACTCCTTTGCGTAGTCCTTGCAACCGACTGAATTTACTCCAGTTCTGCTCATTCTGACCACCTTTCCTCTGTTTGACTTGGACTGAGCTTTCTTCCTTCGAATAATAGTTTCCTTCCCCTGGACAGACACTAATGACACAAAAAGACATGAAAAATAGGGCCAAATGGCCCAAAAGTCGAAGACGCATCAATCTATTACTTGTTTCAAACTCGACTACAAAATTAGTTATCTGTGTTCCTTTCTAAAAAAATCAGTATATCAATAACCTTCGATTGGGAATTGTCCCGTCTACCGCCACAGTTCCGCGTTGGAACATGCCCGTTAATCACCACTATGATTTATAAATGCGTAATTTAGGAAACTCATTTGGAATTAATATAGACTCAAAAATTAATAAAAAAAAATTGATTGTGCTACTCATCCTTAACCGTATAATAATATTCGCTAATTACATTTATAGATTATGCAAAGTTGGAAACCTATTTACAAATAATGTAAGAATTAATTCATGGATGACGATTCCAAATTTTAGAAAATACATGAAAAAATGCATAAAATAAAAATTTTCCGAGTTGAAGTACCCGTCAGTTGAAAATTGGCCCTTCTACTGCCACGGTTCCGGATCTGAATCGGCCCGTCGACCACTGTTTTATTTTATAAGTGTGTAATTTATAAAACTTATTTGGAATATATATAGACCCCAAACTTCAAAAAATTGATTGTATTATTTGTTCTCGTCCTTAACATGTAGTAATATTCGCTAATTACAATTATAAATTTTGTAAAGTTGGAAACCCAACTACAAATAAGTAAAAATTAATTCATGAATGATGATTCTAGATTTAAGAAAATACATGAAAAAATGCCTAAAATAAAATTTTTAAAATAAATATGAATAAAAAATAGAGATGTGCCCGTGGAATCCCGAGTTGAGGTACTTGTCAGATAGGAATTGCCCAGTCTACCTAATTAGTTGGCAAATCAAAATTAATTATTTTTTATCGAATTAAATAAAAATTATCAAATGATTCGGCTCTTTCTTCTCAATAAATTAGTCAAAAACTATTTATTCTCCAAGAGAATGACATGTGTTGATTTTGTATGTGAATTGAGATAGTTCTTTTTTTATAGCAAATATCTTTTTGTCTCACATTGCTTTAATGAAAAAAATATTTGAAAATTGTGTATAAGAATGAAGGTGACCCTAAATATCCTTACTTTTATGAGTTCAACATAAAATTATTAAAAATAAAAATTGCCCCACTGGAACTGAAACACCATCAACACGAACAATTCTGGGTTAGAACTGCCCATTGACAAATCATTAGGACTTTTTCTGTCAATTTCCTACACATTCGACGTTTTACAATGAAGACCATAATCAAATAATTTGAGATGGTATTTAGTATCATTTAAACATGTTTGAAATTTATATACTCGTATTTATTTCAAATCCGATTAAAAATTTGTCATTTATGTTTCTTTCTACAAAAATTATTATAGCAATACCCGTCGGTTGAAAATTGGTCCGTCTACCGCCACAGTTTTGGGTCGGAACAAGCTTGTTAACCACGACTCTGATTTATAAGTGCGTAATTTATGAAATTCATTTAGAATTCATATAGACCCTAAATTTAATAAAAATATTGGTTGTAGTATTCATTCTCATCCTTAACCATATAGTATTTGCTAATTATCATTATAGATTATATGCAAAGTTGAAAACCGAACTGACAAATAATGTAAAATTTAATTTATTGATGACAATTCTAGATATAAAAAATACATGAAAAAATGCATAAAATGAAAAATTTTAAATATATAAGAATCAAGAATGTAGATTGGCCTATGTAAAATTAATTAAAATAAAAATTTATTAGACTATTTCAAATTTTAATTCGGCCAACCAATAAATTAGTAAAATTATTTTGGAACTATTTATTAGGCTTATTTTTATCAAATTAAATAAAAATTTACTAGATTGTTTCAAATTTTAATTCTGCCAACCAATAAATTAGTCAAATATTTTGGAACCATTTATTCGGCCAACTAATAAATTAGTTCCCTATATAAAATAATTATTTATTCGGTAACTAATAAATTGGCCAAATTAAATTAAAATAAATTATAAAAATTGATGGTCCCGGTAACGAGTATCTGGTGTATGGAGGGGAGAGGGGGAAGGGAATACACCAGTAGCAATTTTCGTTTTGCATTTGAAATTTTTTCACTGACTTAACTGCTCAGGTAAATTAGCTCGACAACTGGGAAAGTCAGTTCGACCAGCTCAACAACTAAGATGGCCAGTTGGAACGGATCATACTGTTGGGTGCAGAGCTGACTTCTTTGAGTGAGGGTCAATTGTGTAGAATAATTGAGGTGTTAAACAGTTTAGCGTATGCGGAAGTTGGTGAAAATTAAGCTCGTTACTTCAACTTAAACCTTTGTGAAACGGGGAAGGTCAAGTTCCAAAAGTTAGTGCAGTTTGTGTGGAAGTGCAATTTGTATGCTGAATGTAAAATACTGAATGTAAATACAGAATGTAAGGGTGACAGTATTTTAACGTGGTTCAAAGATTGACCTCATACGTCTCAAAGTAATTCACTAAATAAGCTTAAACGTGCTACCAAATGCTCCACTTGATTTCCGGGTACCAAGCAATCTAACCAGTTCGATTACGGGTTCGAACAAGACCTTACAATACTTTTACGGGCAAGTGCACAACCTGGGCTTAGATTACGGGCTCTAAGGAACCTGGTCTTAGATTGCGGATTTTAAGGGACCTAGCCTTGGATTGCAGGTTCCAAGGGACTTGGTCTTTTATTACGGGTTCAAAGGGACCTAGTGACTTTGATTGCGGGTTCAAAATCAGACTTAAAGTTTGGGGGTTGGGGGGATTTCCAACTAAGAGCCTTCTACACAGAGAAGTGGAAGCTTCATCCTAAGGCTTCCGACTCGATCTTTTGGGAGAGAGTCTGGTCAGATACAATATATGCAAGAACCTATATTTTAGACTTGATTAAAGAAGGGAATTTCTGAGAGACTAGATGGAAGAACAGGAGGAGGCTTGGACACTCGACTTCTACTGGTCTTCAACTGAGGTCTTCTCGTTGCTACTTCACTCTTGATTTTATCTCTCTTGGCACTTCTGCGTGCTTGTGTCTGCCCACGAGCTTTGATGTGGAGACCTCTATTTAAAGAGGGAGATCTAACTAGCCGTTGGAAAGAGTCGTTTGATCTCTGTCTAAAGCATGGCACTCTACCTGCTTTTCTAGAAACTTTTCTAAAATGGTCACTGTGACCTTACGTTTTGCACGTCGCTGATGTCGGTCCATTTATGGTAAGTTCTCTAGCTGAATTGTGCTTCCGAGTAGATTTAAATCTTGACTGCAACTCTTCTGTCTTCAACGTCTTCAATGTTTTCTCTTCTTAGCTTTGTGACGTCTAACTTTGACACAACTTCTCTTCACGCTTTGAGCTGCATGGGTCAGTTGAGGAGTCAACTGAATTATTGTCCAACTGAGTCCGTGGTTCAGCAGAGGTTGAGTTTCAGCTGAGTTCGTGTTCAGCTGAGTTTGGGTCTCAACTGAGTTCTTCACGAACTGTCTTCTTCAGTCCGGGTGACTTCTTCTGCTTGAAACATGTAAAGATAAAATCCCTACACTCAAACAGTGAGCTCTAGCTAAGTTCAGATTAAAGGCTTTCATCTACTCGGTTGGGATCAGTTGGGTTTTGGTATCAATCGAAACCTTTTACTAAGTTTTCCAACAATTTTTCCCTTTTTGATGATGCCTAAACTCTAAAGTGACATCACCTAACTTTCCTAACTGATACCAAGAAGACTAAAAGAAAAACTCAATTCTAGTCTATAAGAGGAAAGGGGTTAGCACAAGATAAAATATAAAAAGATTGACCTCAAACTTGGACAATGAGATGGTTGTCATCAAGTGAGATCAATAACTGAAGACCTTTAGTAATCAACAACTTGTTGTAATAGATACAAATTGGGGGAAGATTACAGTTACAATTGAGTTCTTGCTAAAATAATGTCCTAACATTCTAACCTACTCTATGGTCTTCATCTTCGACTCCTCCACCTCCTTAAGGGAGGGTCTTCATCTTCTTCTATCAAGGTTGGAGGCTGAGGTCATCCCTTCTTTGACCTTTATCAGCCTTTCCTTCAACAGCCTTATCTGGATTTTCTTCTGTCGCAGAGCTATTTGGCTAATATCAGTTGACGGTAAACATCCACCTGAATACCTACCTCAAACAATAAGTGGCAACTAATGCCTTGTCAGCCTTCTTCTTCTTAGCTTGTTTCCTCTTTGATCCTGCGCATCCACCTAAAGAAGGTGATACATGCACTTCTTCCCCCTTTGTAACATTATCAAAAAGAAGATCATGAGAAGTAGCATGTTTTTCGAAAATGTCTGTATTTACGCTCACGATATTAGATTCAAGATAGACTTCTTTGAGGCTCCTTTGGGTGAGCAGATTTTAATTCTGGGTTTCCCTTGGTTTGAACAGGCAGGTCCAGTTCTGCTTGGTGTGGAAAATTTAAGGGTAACAGTATCAGTTAAGGGGCAGCGGCATACGATTCCTTGTCGCCGTTTTCGGGAAATTAGCTCTTAGCTAATTTTCTTAGATTAGTCTGTTTTAATACAGTGGCGATTTCATATTGTTCTTTTATTTTGCCACTGTTTAGCTTGTTTTCTAGCCGATTTAGTGACAGAGTCGGCTAGATTATTTTCTTTCTTTTTTTCTTTTTCTTTCCTTTTAATAGCCCCTTTTAGATAGGTTTCTTTTTTCCATTCTTTATTTCCTTTTTATTGTAATTTTTCTTTATTCTATTTTAATAATAATCTCAAATTAAGAGAAAAAGAAGATCAAGTACAAGCTTACGCAGGAGGCATTACATCATAGACTCGCTAGAGAGTGGAAATCTATGTTTTCTTCACCATCCGTTGACTCAAAGTTCTATAACTCATATAGATGAGGCAACTCTGGGAGAAAACTACTCGACCGAAAATAGCTTGTGAACAAGGAATGGCCTTGCATGAAGCAATCTCAGGAGGTAATGCCTAGGGCTGAGCACGACTTCTGATGGACAAGTAACTAATGACCTGTTCTGGTGATGTAGGATTGCATATCTTCATCCCGACATGCAATTGGAAGAACTTCTCAGAGAGCTGCATTAGCTAGTTGACACCACGAAGCACCCACATCATCAGTCGTCCTTTGAGCCGTCTGGGTCTCATGTAGCCACGAACATAGCGTTCTTGCTGAACCGATTGTTTCACAGATTCAGGGCTGGCGGAAGGAAAGAACTGCTTTGCAAAGTGGGAAGGCATATTCTCGATCTAGTAGTATTTTCTGAAGAAGAAGAAGAAGATAAACTCTAGTAAGAGAGAAAACCACAAGGCAAAAGCAGTAAATCTTGGAGTTGTTGATATATGAAATTTAGATTGGTGCGCAAACTGATTTGCAAGGCCTTCTATTTATAGGAGGGATGAAATCTGAATCAACGGATCAGATTGAGTCGTGCAGTATCTTCGGGATAAACGGAAGTCTTCAATGAGTCGTTTCTGAAAAAGCTGCTCTCATGAATGACGGTGATAGAACCCGTCAAGGGCGGTGCGCAACACTCGCGCATGTGAGGAGAGTAGGTAAGTCTATATCAGCCCACTTGCGATCTAAAAGCATGGTCTATTGATTTAGACGAGTTTTCCAATGAATGTGACCGCTTGGCTAATTCAATGTGAATTACTTATAACACATGTTTGAATTTATTTCAAAACACCTGCCTTAACAAAAAGAACAAGTTAACATAGAGTACCGCTCTGTCGGCGTAGATCTCAATTGTCTCCTTTACTCAGCTTGCACTCAACTGACTCAAGTCATCAGTTCAGTCGAGGTTTGACTCCATTGATTAGCTAGACTGAATGGGGAGGCGTACTCGCTCAGTTTTCCCTCAAGTTGTGATCTCCATCTTCATGGCTTCTTCTTCGGTTGGGTTGAGCATTCCAACGAGTTGACACAGCATCTTGAATCAAGCTTCAAACAAAGGCTTTGTGAAAATATCAGCTCTTTGAATGTCAGTGTGAATTTTCTCAAAAATGACGTCCTTATTTTCGACATGATCACGAATGAAGTGATGTCGAATGTCAATGTGCTTCGTACTGGAATGGTGAACTGGATTCACCATGATGGCTATAGCACTTGAGCTGTCATAGAAGATGGGAACTTTCCCTATCTCCACTTCATAATCTCTCAGCTATTACCTCAGCCAGAGAACTTGCATAAAACAGCTTCCAGCTGCCATGTACTCTGATTCAGTTGTGGAGGTGGCAACACACACATGTTTCTTCGAAAACCAGGAAACTGATTTGCTTCCCATGAACTGACAATATCTTGAGGTTGATTTCCTATCAACCCTATCTCCAGCTAGGTCTGCATCTGAGTAGTCGGTCCGTTCAATGTTATCATCCGTTGGGTACTACAGTCCCATATGAACTGTTCCTTTGAGGTACTTGCTTGATGATATTCTTAGCTACTTGCAAGTGAGCTTCCCTAGGCTCAACTTGAAATCTTGCACAGAATGTGTGGTCGACTAGCAGTTAGATAAAGTAGCGAGTCGATAATCTCTCTATACATCTTTGACATCTCAAGCTTTTTCCTCATGAGTTAGGAGAACTTCTTGCACAGATCTTCGGATTTGGATCGAAAGATGATGTCATCAACATATATTTACACCACCAGGATATCTTCTTCAACTTTGATGGTGAAGAGAGTTTTTTCGACTGAGCCTCGGATGAATCCTGACTCCACTAGAAAGCCGCACAGAGTTTTGTACCATGCAAGTGGAGCCTGTTTCAGTCCGTATATCGCTTTCTTCAGTTTGTAGACTTTAACATCACCAGTCTCAAATTCGGGAGGTTGTTCTACATACACATCTTCTTTAATATAGCCATTGAAAAACGTGCACTTCACATCCATTTGGTATACTTTGAACTTGTGGTAAGCGGCATTGGCTAAGGAAATCCGAATTGTTTCCAGACGAGCAACTGGGATGAAGGAGTCTTCGAAATCTATTCCTTCTTGCTGGCAATATCCTTTAGCTACCAGTCCAGCCTTGTTTCTCACTACACATCTAATGACGTCTCGCTTATTCTTGAATATCCACTTCAAGCCAATCACCTTGACTCTGTCAGGTCTTTCTACAAGTTCTCAGACACTGTGTCTGAGGAACTCATTTAGCTCTTCTTGCATGGCTTAAGTTCTGGCACGTCTGCTACGAAGCATACAATCATACTTACATCTCCTGCTTGTTCAAGCTTTCCTAGTTTCCTGAGTTTGTCAGCATACTGAGCTTCCAAAGTTTGTTTATCATCAGCTGAGGTTCCTGACTGAGTTGGCTGAGTCGGAACATATGATGTGGGATCTACAACTTGAGCTGATCTTCTGGTTCGAACGCCAGCTTCCGAATTTCCTATCACTGAGTCTTTGACATGGCTTTCATACCACCATTTATGCTTTTGTGCTCGTTTAGCAGATTGAAGCATTGTGATGGAATAATCTGGTCTTGGAGATGTTGGAGGTGTCGGGCTTGATGTTCTGACTTCTGGCGCAATTGGATCCTCAATTGGAGATAAGGGATAAACTGGGGAGCTGGCTGGTCTGGAAGGTTGGACTGGAAGGTTGATCGGTTGTTGATCCTGCCTGAGCGTCTGCCACAGTTGGCACTTGTTCAATTGACTCTTAAGTTCCCCCTTGAACTGTGACGGGATCTTCAGTCTCATCTTCAGACGAGTATACTTCTTCTACTTCGGTTGACCAGATAAGGGGCTCTGCAAGATTCTTCAGTCGTTGAGCTTGAGATCTGGTCTCAGCTGGCTCTACCAGTGTGCTTCCTTTAACTGCCTGCAGTTTAGCCTGTACCCTTCACTCAAAAGTAGATTCATCAAACATAACATGAGGTGTTACCTCCACAATTTTGGTGTTGGTGTTGAAAACTCTATAAGCTTTAATCTTAGTTGCATATCCTAAGAATATGCCTTTGACAGCTTTTGGCTTGAAAGTTTTCAACTGAGCTTTCTAATTATTGTGGATATAACACTTAGAACAAAAAACATGAAAGTAGAAAATGTTAGGCTTCGTGTTTCTCCATAGTTCGTATGTTGTTTTTCCTTGTCTCTTCGTGAGGAGGGAGCGGTTCTGTGTGTAGCACACTGTATTGATTGCTTCAGCCCAAAAATATTTTGGTAGGGCTAAGCTGGTAAGCATGTAGGTTGCCGCATCTTTCAACATTCGATTCCTCCTCTCAGCTACTCCGTTCTACTGTAGAGTTCTTGCAACTGAGGTCTGGTGTGTTATACCTTTCTTCTCGCAATACTCGATGATGGTCTCATTGAGGAACTCAGTTCCGCGATCAGATCTGATGGAGACAATGGATTTCCCTTGTTGATTCGCAAGTCTATCCATCAGCTTATGCAATTCTTCCCTCGTCTCATTTTTATGTGCCGTGAAGATCACCCATGTGTATCTCGAATAGTCATCAGTGACTACGAGAGTAAACTGATTTCCACTCACACTCTTTGGGGTGATCGGACCGAAAAGATCCATGTGGATCAATTGCAGAACACGATCCGTTGATGGCATCATTTTAAGATGGAATGATGCTTTAGCCAACTTTCCAAGTTGACAGGCATTGCAGTGATGCGTCAGACTGTGCTTCAAATCTTGTATTCCAGCTGCGTGCTGTTGGCGAGCTAACTTGTTCATGGTTTTGAAGTTGAGGTGGTTGAGTCTCTTATGTCACATCCAGCTTGTCTCTGAGTTGCTCTTGGATACGAGGCACGTTTCTGGTGAGCTACTTGACCAGTCTAAATAGCAAACTCCACTTGATGAAAATCATCTATCAAGTAAGAGAATCTGCTTGATCTTGACCTCTTTCACCCTGCATCCCTGTACATCAAACTTTACAGAAAAACCATTATCGCAGAGTTGACCTATGGAGAGCAAGTTATGCTTCAATCCATCGACCAAGGAAACATTTTTAATAGTCACAAGATCAGTTTCGAATATATCAGATCCTTTGGTTTTACCTTAATAGTCATCACCAAAGGTAACAATACCTCTTTCTCAAAACTTGATACCAGTGAGAAGATTCATCTGGTTTGTCATGTGCCTGGAGCATCCGTTGTCCAACACCCAGACTGACTTTACATCTCTTCTCTTCCTCAGTTCATCCTGGTCCTGCAAAACACAAGAAGAACTTTAGGTACCCACACTCAGTTGGGTCCTGAAAGGTTAGTGACTTTTGTTTCCTCGAAGACTCGAACTAAGGGATCAGTTTGAATCACTCTTCTTTCTCTATCCAAAACGACTGCTAACTGAGTTGGTCTTAAAACATGAGCAGTACAATTTCTTGGTGGATATCTCTGTCTTTGTGGAGCATGATATCGACTCCGTTGAGATGGTTGATTTCTCCATTATGGGAATTGTCTGGGAGGTTGCCCAAACTATCTAGCTCCACGAGCATACCCGAACTATGGATAACTAGGACCATTGAACTGATCATTTTAGTTTCCATGTTGGTGATATGCTTGCTGGTAGTGGCAAGGCACTAGGAATGTTTGATTGTAGAAGTGAGGGTTGTCCTGGTTTGGATGCCTTTGCTGATGATGCTGAGCTGAATAGTTTGGCCTGGGCCTGGGCTGATTCTACATTGGCTGCGAAGGTCCACTTCGTCTGTTCTCCCTCACTCTGCGACCTCGGGGTCTTGACTTCCTTGAGGATCTCTAAGCATTCTTTGATGTACTAGTTTCTTGCTCCTTAGGTTCTTCACGTAGAACCTTCTTTTCTTTATCCTTCACAGGAGTCTCGAAAGTCTGAGGAATAACTGGAGTCTCTTGAACTGTGACTTCGACTGAGTCCAGTTGAGCTTGAGGTGCCTCAGTTGGTGATCCAGTTGCTTTGATGAACTATGCTGACAGGGCTCCAATGTCTGTCGTTGGATTATATCCAAGACCTTCAACACTCTTATGAGGTCTTTGGTGGTTAACATGCACTCTAGAGTTGCGCTCAAGGCATGAAGGGATACTAACTTCTCATGTGCAAACTTCAGTTCTGTTGCAACTGAGAGATGTATTCCGCCTGAGTCCTGGTCATGTTGATCAAGTTGATGACCTGATTATTGGTTGATTGAGCAACTTCTTCATGGAGTCTTTAGTTTTCCTCCACGAGCTTCTCTATGTCATGATCCTTCATGATCAGCTCGTTGCTCATGTTGTCAAACTTAGCTTGTAGTTCCTTGCACTGTGCAACTTGTTCAGTCTACAAACTGCTCAAGTGTTTAACCTCATCCTAAGACGGTTGAACGTCTTCTTCTAATTCTCTTGTACTTTGATTAACAGAAGATAAATATGAGAGGGATGGAAAGAAGAGTTTACCTCATCAGTTGACTTTTTCGGCAATGCCATGAAGCACTGGTCCTTTCCTGCTGAGCTTGATGGCGAGTCGGTTTCTTCTCCTTCTGACTCTATGAATACGTCGGTGTCGTCGACATCTTTCTCAACGATCATGACCTTGGTCTTCTCCTTGGCCTTTCCTCGAAGGGCTTATTTCTCCTTCTTGGAGAGATCAGGACAGTCAGCTTTGAAGTGTCCTGGCTTCCCGCATTCAAAACATCCTTCGCTTTGATTCCTTGAGGAGAGTTCCGTTGAGCTCCGTCTGCTTCTGTTGATCCTCATGTATCTCTGGATCCTGGAGTTCATCTCCTCGAGTTGCTTGGTCATTTCGTCGACCTTCTTCTGAAGTTCAGACATGCTCAGTCGATCCCTAGCTAAGGAGTCAGCAGATCGTGAGGGTCTGGCGAACTTGGATCTGCCCGATTTAGCTCGAAGCGCCACTGGTTTAGCAGCTGAGCTCTGCTTGGTCAGTTCTGGTTTCAAGCTTGCTCTACTTCAGTCGGAAGATGTCATTCTCATTCGCCTTGAGTATGGAGAACAACTTCTCAGTTGTCATCGAACAGAGGTCACTCCGATTTTGATGGAGGACTATGTAGACCGCTCAATCTTCGCCTAATGCAATGAGAACTTTCAAGTTCATCTCACGCTGAGATTATTTGCTCTTCCTAATACTCTCAATGTCCATTAGGACCTCTGTGAATCTCAGGTCGATCTTGTCGATGGACTCCCCGGTTAGCTGAGAGAAATTCTCAAATTTCTGACAAGCTAAGGTGAACTTGTTCTCCTTTATCTCGTTATAACCTTCACAGAGTGCAGCTAAGGCTTCCCACATATCTTTTGTTGTGGAGCAATTGATAATCTTCGACAAGTAGGCTTTACCGACGGTGGAAGAGATGACACTCTTTGCTATGTCATCTAGTTGCGTGATGTCTCTTTCTTCCTTGGTGTACGCGTTGGCGCCTTTTGGTTCTTCCTTCATCATCATCTCTCCTTCCCCTGGAGTGGTTGAAGGGACCAGCACTGACTGAGTCACTTGGATGGGACATTTTTCTATGGTCTCCCACATCTTGTGATGTCTAGCAGTCAGTGCCATCTTCAGGCAAAATTTCCACGTGGGATAGTCATCCATGGAGAACTCCGATAAGCTTCCTAGCAACGTCGGGTTCATGTTTCCTGCACACCACAAGAGACAAACAAGAAAATATCCAGTAGAATACACTAGAAGTTTTCTGAAAAGATCTGTTCAGTTGACCACTAAAAATCTACTCGACTCACGCCTTGTGAACCAGAGTCAGCAGTCTTTTTAACCACTGCTCTGATACCACTTAATGGTCCCTATAACGAGTATCTGGTTTATGGGGGGATTACACCAGTAGCAATTTTCGTTTTGCTTTTAAAATCTTTTCACTGATTTCGCTCAGGTCAGCTTGCTCGACAACTGGGAAAGTCAGTTGGAGCAGCTCAACAATTGAGATGGTCAGTTGGAGCGGATCAAACAGTTGGGTGCACAACTGACTTTTTTGACTGAGGGTCAGCTTTGTAGACCAACTGAGATTTTGAACAGTTTAGTGTATATGGAAGTTGGTGGAAATTAAGCTCGTTATTTAAACTGAAACCTTTGTGAAAATGGGGAAGGTCAAGTTCCCAAAGTTAGTGCACTTTGTGTGCAAGTGCAGTTTGTATGGAGCTTGTATGCTGAGTCACTTGGTTAGGAAATTGAATCTAACATACTGAATATAAATACAGAATGTAAAGGACACAATATTTTAACGTGGTTCAGAGATTGACCTCCTACATCCATGACTTCCTTTTTGGAGCATGCTTACCAAACGCTCTACTTGGTTTCCAAGTACCAAGTAACCTAACCAGTTCGATTACGGGTTCGAACAAGACCTTACAATAATTTTACGGACAAGTGCACATCTTGGGCTTAGATTGGGGGTTCTAAGGGACCTAGCCTTGGATTGCGGGTTCTAAGGGACCTAACCTTGGATTGCGGGTTCCAAAGGACCTTGTATTTAATTACGGGTGCAAAGGGACCTAGTAACTTTGATTGCGGGTTCAAAATCGGACCTAAGGTTTGGAGGTTGGGGGGATTTCCATCTAAGAAGCTTTCTACACAAAGAAGTGGAGACTTCGTCCTAAGGCTTCAGACTCGATCTTTTAGGAGAGAGTCTGGTCAAACACAATATATGCTAGAACCTATATTCTAGACTCGGACAAAGAAGGGGCTTTCTGAGAGGCTAGATGGAAGAATAGGAGGAGGCTTGGACACTCAGCTTCTATTGGTCTTCAACTGAGGTCTTCTTGCTGGAGAGAGAGGTGGTCTGCTGCTGCTACTTCACTCTTGATTTTGTCTCTCTTGGCACTTCTGCGTGCTTGTGTTTGCCTACGAGCTTTAATGTGGAGACCTCTATTTAAAGAGGGAGATCTAACTAGCCGTTGGAAAGAGCCGTTTGATCTCTGCCAAAAGTATGGCACTCCACCTATTTTTCTAGAAACTTTTCGAAAATGGTAACTACGACCTTCGCTTTTTGCACGTCGCTGCTCTCAGTCCATTTATGGTAAGTTCTCCAGCTGACTTGTACTTCCGAGTAGATTTAGACTGCAACTCTTCTGTCTTCAACGTCTTCAAAGTCTTCTCTTCTCAGCTTTGCGACGTCTGACTTCGACACAACTTCTCTTCACGCTTTGAGCTGAGGTTGAGGTTCAGCTGAGTTCCTGTTCAGCTAAGTTTGGGTCTCAACTGAGTTCTTCACGAGCTGTCTTCTTCAGTCCGGCTGACTTCTTCTACTTGAAATCTGTAAAGATAATATCCCTACACTCAAATAGTGAGCTCTAGCTAAATTCAGACTAAAGGCTTTCATCTACTCGATTGGGGTCAGTTGGGTTTTGGTATCAATCGAAACCTTTTACTAATTTTTCCAACAAAAATATAGTTCTTTATTAGATAGATTAACAAATAAATTGGCCAAATAAAACTTGTAGAGCAAAAGATAAGAAAATACACATTATTCTAGGTATTTATAGGTTTTTCAATAGGTGAAGTTTCATTGAATAAAAGGATGGGACACAAGGTTTTAGTAGATATTTAAAATCTATTATTTATATTTTAAAAAATAAAAAAAATTGAGAATTTAGATAAATAGAAATGGAGGATTAAAAGGAGTGCCACGTAGAATTTTTTCAAAGCACTTTTATTAATATAATGATTATTGTTTGCACACAAAACGGACGCCCTCTTCATCTTTACACGGAACCTCAGAATTTCCAACCTTTTAACAGATCACCTATTTTATAAATGACCTACAATGGGCGTCTCAATGGTTGGCTCGAGACAACAGAGCCATCGAGACACCAGTGCAAGAAGCAGGAGCTCGAGCCGGTCCCGTCGCGTCCTGCCGTCTCGATGTCGCGTGTGCGGGACACATGCTCATATTCAAAAAAAGAAAAAAAATGGAGGCGCATGAGTTGCACGCACTCAACGTATACATTTTTCAAATTTCCAACCATTTGCAACGGCTATTTAAGCCTAAATTGTTTTTTATTTTTATTTTTTCTTATTTTCACCTATATATACCCCTTTTTTCCATACTTATTTCTCCACACCAAATTCACATACATCTTTTTTTCTCTCTATTTTTCCGTTCAAAAAATGTCTTCCTCGTTGATTTCCTCTCTCGACTACCCATCTCACGGCATCGACGACGAGATTATCTCGTTTGTCAACAACATACAAGATGCTTTAGTTCGACGGAGTGCCGCAAAGAAAAGGAAGAAGGGGAAGAGAACCGTGGCATGGTGCAATCGGGAGGCGGCTTGTCGACAGTTGAACGCCGACTACTTTGACAACAAACCTACGTACGGTCCTTTATTTTTCTACCGGCATTTTCGGATGCAAAAGCATCTGTTCTTGAAGATTTGCACGACGTTGGAGCAGAATGTGGCTACTTCAAGTAGAAAAGAGATGCAACCGACAAATGGGGGCTGACGTCGGTCCAAAAATGCAAAATGGCTCTTCGGCAACTAGCCACCGGTGGTGCACCGGATGTCTTCGATGAGTACTTGAAGATCAAAGATACGATGGGCCATCAATGCATCCGGAAGTTCTGCAAAGTTGTCATCGAGCTTTTCGGTGATGTGTACTTGAGAAAGCCAAATGCTCAAGACACCGCTCAGCTGATGTAGATGCACGAGGAGAGGCACGACTTTCTAGGGATGTTCGGGATCCATTGGGCATGGAAGAATTGCCCCAAAGCGTGGGCGGCTGCCTACACATGAGGAGATATGGGCGTGCCGACCTTAATTTTTGAGGTCGTGGCGTCTCAAGATTTATGGATCTTGCTCGCCTTTTTTGGAGTAGCAGGCTCCAACAACGATATCAACGACCTCAATCAGTCGCCCTTATTCGCTGACGTTCTGGAAGATAGGGCTCCGACGTGCTAATTCGTTGTGAACGGATAGTACTACGAAAGGGGTTACTACTTAACCGATGGGATCTACACTAGTTGGCCAACACTGATCAAGAGTCCCAAGTTTCAAATGACCTGAAGTCGGCACGGTTCAAGAAAATGCAGGAAGCAGCGAGGAAGGAAATCGAACGGGCGTCCGGAGTTCTTTAATCCCGATAGGGAATTATCAGGAATCCGGCTCCGAACTAGTATACGAAGCACCTCCAGATCATGTTTACATGCATTATTTTGCACAACATGATCATTGAATATGAGAGAGAGGATGCTGAGAACTGGAGGTACAACGCAGAAACATCGACGTCGAGTGGTGTACACCGGCAATCCACTTTGTTGTCCTTCAAAAATTATCTCAAACGGGAAGAAGAGTTGAGAGATACAAGAAAGTACCACCGGCTCACCTATGATTTGATGGAGCATCTTTGGGTCCGATTGGACCTCTTCAAGGCTAGGATATATTTTTTTTAATTAATGTATTGTACTAGTATTTATTTCAATTAATAAAATTTTCGAATTTTTAATTAAAATTAATATAAAATAAATATTCAAAAACTAATTAGATAGAGACAGCATAGAGATAATTCTAAAAAAACCAATAAATTTAAAAAACCAAATATTTAAAAAAGAAAAGATCATTTGCGAACTGTCATGTTTAGAAAAAGGAGCCGCTAAGAATAATGCCGGTAGTCGTAGAGAGATAGAGAAAGCGGAAGACACGAAAAAGATTGCAGCGAAAAGTTGATCTGAACCAAAAAAAATCCTTCATTACTCTATGGAAAGTCACACTTATTGAGAAAGAATCATCTATATCACTATCACCAAGAAGAATACATTGAAAAGCACTACTATCAATGCTACTAATTTCATCCCAATAAGAATGAAACAATGAATCTTCTACTTGAACTGACGTTTCAATCTCTTCTTCATCAATACCAGAAGCCGTAAAACGATCTTCATCAATAAATTCTTCATAATAATCCTCGTTTATTCCTTCAATTTGCACCTCAATTTCCGAACATTCTTCGGTTCCATTGCCCCTCACCGTCACCCAATCCTCCTCTTGTTCCGTAAAATCCAAATTCAACGAAAAATCACCACCTCCGATTAATCCTCTGATCCTACCCGCCGGAGAATCCGAAGACGAAGGATTTTCCGTCGGGTCGGGTGAAGAATCCGACACCTCCACCGCATCCCAAAAGTGTTGATCCATCACACTTGTCGGCGATTTCTTCGTCGATTTCCTAATTCCGCCGCAATTCGCCTCCACGGAGTCGAGAAACGGGTGCTGGAGGAGCTCGGCCGCCGTCCACCGCGCCTTGGAGTCCCGCCTCAAGCACTTAGCAACAAAATCCCTCGCCGAATCGGAGAGCCAGCTCGGAATCTCCGGCACGTCGTCGGAATACGCGACTCTGTAGAGAGCCGACGCGGGATCCTTCATCTCCGGCCACGGATTCGATCCCGTCGCCATCTCGACGATCGTACACCCCACCGCCCAAACATCCGCCGCAAAGCTCTGCTCCTCGCCTCGCGCGACCTCCGGCGCCATGTACGCCGGCGTTCCGGCAAAGGTGGGCGGAGCAGAGCCGCCGCATTCCGTCCACTTCGCGCATCCGAAGTCGGCGATCTTCACCCCGTCGTCACCGATCAAAATGTTCTGACCTTTAATGTCGCAGTGCACAAATCCGAGGAGATGGAGATAATTCAAGCCGCTGAGCAATTGATGCGTGTAGAATTTGATCGCGGTTTCATGGAGCGAGCCTCCTTGATTTCTGATCAGATCCGAGAGCGTTCCGCCGGCGACATACTCCATGAAAATATTGTAAACGGATTTATCCTTCTCCGCCGTAACGTCGGAGCCGAAGCACTTGACTATAAAGGGAGAGCAGAGCTGTGAAATCAGATACTGCTCGTTTCGCAAGTTGGCAGAGCAAGAGATATCCGCAGACTTAACGGCGAAGAGCTGGCCGTTGGCGGTTGTGGCGAGCGAGACCGCGGCGGAGGAGCCCCGGCCTATCACCGGACCCCTTGTCCACTCCATGGAATAGAATTCAAGAGAGAAAGAGAATGGGAAGAAAAAAATAAAAATTTGGTTTGGAAGTGTGGTGGGGAGTGGAGGAGGAAGTTGGAAGTATATATATAAGGCGGAAAGGTTAAGTAAAATTAGTTATTAGCTGTATATGGTAACGTACAGTTATTCTTACGCCCCTATATTTATTAAGGTGTCTTTATCCTTTGGGTGGGTGTTGGTGTCTTTGTGCAAGGAATCTTCTTTAGGTATTCCCTCTCCTCTCCTCTCCTCTTCCATAACATTGACGGCCACACGCTTTTCCATTTTCTGAAATTAAAAAATATAAATATTTTCTTTTTTCCAGTTGAGGTTCGGCAAGGAAGAGAAGAATAATAATACTTGAGCGGGGAGGTAGCCACGTGGCAGCATGCGAGAGGATGAAAAGGGAGCTCCAGAGCCGACGGCCTGAGCGGCACTATCGCTTAGTTATGAATAAAAGGGTCCACATGAAGGCACGTGAGCACGTGCTGCCGACCGCCGCTATCACCGCTACTACGCAACCAATCGCTGAGCCATGCGCTCTTTAACTCAGTATTGCGGCGCCCATTGCCCTAGCCGAAGCAAATTTTTTTTATGTGAAACGTTTTTTTAATTGTTTAGTAATTTTTGGACAGACCGCGTTGAGGTCAACTGATTGTTGTTATTATCAAAATTATCCAATTCTTTTTTAGGAAATAATTATCCAATTTTTGGAAGAAGTGTTTATTGGCACTTGAGCTCTTCGATTTGAATGAAAGTTACATTTTCGGACATCTGAAAAATTACGTATAATAAAAAAAATATTAATAATGTCACCATCCGGTATGTGCTAGCTTTATAATTTTGTTATATGTCATATGTTAGGTAATTGAAATTCCATGTAGTATTAGGCTATCACTATCGCAACTCCAAGAAGGGTGCTCGAGCGCCGACTGAGCAGGGGGTGGCTCGAGCACCCTGCGTGGCGGGGAGAAGGAGCTCGTGCAGGGCTCGAACCTTCGAGCATGGCTCGAGGGAGCTGGGGGGGGGGGGAAGCCGAGGCGGAGGCGGAGGTGAGAGGTGAGAAATGGCGGAGGCGGAGGAAAGGAGGAAGAAGAAGAAGAAGACCAAAGGTGGGGGGAGGAAAGGAGGAAGAAGAAGAAGGCAGAGTGGGATGGCGGAGCAGTTGGCTCGATTAAATTTTATATTTTTTTAAGTTTAATATATTTGATAATATTAAATATTAAATATTTGGAAGATGTGATTTGTTTATTTATAAATACTATATCATATACCAAAAATGGGGTAAATGTAATTTTTTTCAATTATTTTAATTATGAGTGAAACACCCATATAGCAAAAACACTCCTTAAATTACAATAGTTGTCAAGGAACATAATATGATAAAAATATAACCAAAAATGTGTTTTGGGGATAATTATACCCTTACTAAATTGGAGGGGTTTTTTCAGTTTTAACAAAAAAAAAAAACATGCCTACCCATTCCAAACCTCATTTCCCTCATTTCCCATATTTTCATTTTCTCTCTCTAAAAAACCTCTCCACCTCCATTCCTCCATTCCTCCATCCTGCCACCTCCATTCCTCCATTCCTCCATTTCTCCGCCGCCCACTTCCCCCGTCTCAGCCGTCGCGCCACCGCCTCAGCCCGTCGCGCCACCAGCCACCATTTTCCTCTTCCACCCTCCGCCGTCCAGCCACCTCTCATCTACACCAGCGCCACCCTTAGCCGTCGCGCCACCGCCAGCCTCAGCCGTCCAGCTACAGAGAAGAAGAAGATGGAAGAAAAGAGAAAAAGGAAGAAAAAGGTAGAAGAAGAAGAAGAAGATCTGCAGATCTGCTTTTTTGTTTGCATAGTGTGGAGATCTGTTTTTTTTTCTCAGATCTGGTTTTTTTTTAAATTCTGAAATATACAATCTGCTTTTACGGATCTGGTTTTTTGTTTTCAAGATCTGCAGATATGTTGTTGCGAATTTTGAAATTCGCAACATAATATACGAATTTCGTATATAGTGTTGCGAATTGTGAAATTCGTAACTACCTGTGCATTTTCATTCGTTTATTTGACGCTACGAAATTACGGTTTCGCAACACGTTTGGGACTATTTGAAGGTTCCGAAACTAAAATTTTTAAGCATATAATGTTGCGAATTTCACAATTTGTATATAGTGTTGCGAATTATGAAATTCGTAACTACCTGTGCATTTTCATTCGTTTATTTGACGTTACGAAATTACGATTTCGCAACACGTTTGGGACTACTTGAAGGTTCCGAAACTAAATTTTTTAAGCATATAATGTTGCGAATTTCACAATTCGAAACAAAATATACTAATTTCGTATTGAATAATTTGTTGCTAATTCATATTTTCGTAACACGTTTTTGGAATTTCGGTCATAAAATATAAATTACAATTTCGCAACATGTTTGAGGATTTTTGAAGGTTTCGAATCTGAAATTTTTAGGTATATAATGTTGCGAATTTCACAATTCGCAACAAAATATACGAATTTCGTATATAGTGTTACGAAATTCGTAACTACCTGTGCATTTTCATTCGTTTATTTGACATTACGAAATTACGATTTCGCAACACGTTTTGGACTATTTGAAGGTTCCGAAACTAAAATTTTTAAGTATATAATGTTGCGAATTTCACAATTCGCAACAAAATATACGAATTTCGTATTGAATAATCTGTTGCTAATTCATATTTTCGTATCACGTTTTTGGAATTTCGGTTAGAAATTACAATTTCGTTACATGTTTGTGGCTATTTGTTAAGTATATGATGTTGCGAATTTCACAGTTCGCAACAAAAATATATACGAATTTCGTATATAGTGTTACTAATTGTGAAATTCGTAACTAACTGTGCATTTTCATTCGTTTATTTGAAGTTATGAATTTACAATTTCGCAACATGTTTGAGGCTTTTTGAAGGTTCCGAAATGAATCATTTTATGTTACGAAATTAGCATTCGTATTGAATAATTTGTTGCTAATTCATATTTTCGTATCACGTTTTTGGAATTTGAGTTATAACATGTTGCGACATTATATTTGTGGCTATTTGAAGGTTTCGAAACTAAAATTGTTAAGTACATGATGTTGCGAATTTTGAAATTCGTAACTAACTTTGCATTTTCATATGTTTATTTGAAGTTACGAAATTATAATTTCGTAACATGTGTTACATGTTCTGAAATACTGAATTGGTTTAATTGTTTGTTTATTACAGATAGAATGGATATTCAAGCGAAGAATCTTGCCGTCAAGCACCACCGGATCATGTTATGTTACGAAATTAGCATTTGTATTGAATATTCTGTTATGATTTTGTCATTTCGTATCACTATGCCTTGACTTTCTCTTAAGATTTTATCATTTCGTATCAGTTCCATGTTACGAATTTTACATTTTGTATCTTGTTTCTCTGTTACGAATTTTACATTTCGTATCAATATGCTTTGTTTCTCTGTTACAAATTTATGATTTCGTATCACTTTGTCATAATTCCATGTTACGATATTATGAATTCGTATTAGTTGTCATGATTCCATGTTACGAATTCAATATTTCGAATCAAATGTGTCTTGTTTCTCTATTACCAATTTATGATTTCGTAACACCACGCTACATGATAAAGCAATTACAAAAACAAACAAGTCGTAACACCAAAACAAAATCGTAACAAATCGTATCGTTACGAAATCAACAAATAGTAATAAATCAGTTACGAAAATAACAAATCGTAACACAAAAACAATCTTTAATTTTTGTTATGAATTTCATACATTCGTAACATAAGACATTACGAATTCATAAAATTCGTAACAATAATATAATCAATCGTTGATTTTGTATTACGAAATTAATAAATTCGTAACATAACAGATTACGATTTTGGCATTTCGTATCACTATGCCTTGACTTAGTGTTAAGATTTTGGCATTTCGTTTCTGTATACCTTGATTCCATGTTACGATTTTGTCATTTCGTATCACTATACCTTGACTTTCTGTTAAGATTTTATCATTTCGTATCAGTTCCATGTTACGAAATTCGTATATTATGTTGCGAATTTCAAAATTCGCAACATCAAATGCTTAACAATTTCAGTTTTGAAACCTTCAAATAGCCACAAACATGTTACGAAATTGTAATTTCGTAACATGTTATAACCGAAATTCCAAAAACGTTATACGAAAATATGAATTAGCAACAAATTATTCAATACGAATGCTAATTTAGTAACATAAAATGCTTCATTTCGAAAAGTTCCAATTGTCGCAAACATGTTACGAAATTCTACTTTCATAACTTCAAGTAAACGAATCAAAATGCACAGTTTGTTACGAATTTCACAATTCGTAACACTATATACGAAATTCGTATATTATGTTGCGAATTTCAAAATTCGCAACAACATACACTTAAAAATTTCAGTTTTGAAACCAAATCTGCAGATCTTCTTCTTCTTCTCTGTAGTCGCCGGAATCGGAGGAGACGAGGCGGGGAGAGAAAGTCGTAGAGTGGAGGCGGTGGCGCGACGACGGAGGAAATTTGTGGAAGAAATGAAGGAGGCGGTGGCGCGGCGGCGGAAGTGGGTGGCGCAACGGCAAGGCGGCGACGATAGAAGATCTAGGGCGGAGACGACGATGAGTTCAGGTACATGGAGGTGGCGACGACGAGTTCAGCTCCATGGCGGCGGCGACGGGAGGGGCGGCAGCGACGAGAAGAAGAAGAGAAGAAAAAAAAAATAAAGAAGAAAAGTAGCAGTAGAAGAAACACGAGAGAGAGAAGAAAAAAGAGAAGAAAGAGAAAGAGGAAAAGAAATGAGGAGAAAAGGAGAAAAAGTGAAAAGTAAGGGTATTTTGGTCCAAAAAACACATATTTGGCTAGAATTTAACCATATTAAATTCTTTGACAACTATTGTAGTCAACCTAGTCAAAGTGGCTATATGAATGGATTACCTCTTTAATTATTGTAAGTTTTTTATTTTAATTAATGTAATATTTTATTTTATATGAATTAATGTAATGTTTAATGTTATTTTTATCAATGAAATTTTATGAATTAATTTAATGAAAATAGGGAATTGTTTAATATTTTGCTGGAGCACCCTTAGAGCACCCTTGGGATGCAGGGGTAGAGGTCTCTAAGGGTGTTCTAGTGATAGAGCACCCTAATGGTCTCTAAAAGATGCAGATAGTCTTAGATTTAATACAAATTGAATTGGTCAGTTATTAAGTTGTTTTTTCTTTTAATAAATTGATAGGAATGAGGTGAATTATCATTTTCTTTGATAGATACGAAATTTTTGTGGTAATGGTTAGAGGTTTTCCCACATGCCTACAGTGTGAAAAAGAGGGACAAAAATATGGGTGTCACATGATTTTGTTTACCTGTATATTATATAGTATATTAATCTTAGGATTGGACAAAGAGGCTGGGGCTGGAGGTGGAACAAGAGCTGATTTAGTGAAGATTGTGCAATAGTAGATTTCACAGTGAGCCGGCACAAACAATGCCATCTGCTCAATAAATTAGCTGGATGATTTGGAGAGATGTGCAGCACATGATTTATTAGGAATATTAGCAACTTTCATTTATTTCTATCAAACTTTATTTTTGCTGTTGTAGTCCTCAAATATCAAAGACTTGATTGTTGTACTAGTAAATAACACAAAACTCATTCTAGTTTGTAATTAAGTTTGATTCTTAGACAAATATTGTGTATAACATCAACTTTTAAATTTTTGCAGTTACAACATCACTTATTTATGTGGCGTAGTAATTTGTATGATGTTGCCAAAATGACTGTTTTACTGATGAAACGATATAATTTAACTTACGCCTGCTGCTAAAACGACATTGTTTTAGTGGTGAAACAATGTAATTTAGTGTACTGTTGAGAATACAGCCTTGTTGACATCAAAAAATTATTGAAAGGTATGTTGCAGTTGTGACATTAATGTTAAAAATATTGTGTTATTTACTATAGTTAACAAATTCTGGAGTGTACTTGTGAGTTGAATCCAATAGATCTTCTTTAATACTATAAACCAGAGTAAACATGTCATTTTCGTAACATCAAAATAACAACACAAATAACATGTGGCTATAGTAAATCAAAACCTAAAATGAAAGACAATTCATGATAAGAAAAAACAATCAAACTACTTTATAAGTAGGCGCATCCCATCAGCCACCAGAGCTTAATGTTTTAGCTGAAAATAATGTTGAATTTATAATGAAAGAAGAACAATAAAGATTGGTCCCGTTTACATTTTCGAGGCATAAGAATTAGGTAATATTTATAATTATTCAGTTATTTCGGTTCACTTACCGCAATTACTATAATTATAAATAATGAAAGTAAAACATTAAAGAGGCTACCCCTCATCTATCTCAAGTGGTTAAATGTTTAGTGTAAGGCTGAAGCATGTTGTCCTAACAATTAAAGTAAAGTTGGTCTGAATGCAGTAGTTATAAAGCTGCACATGTTTTAAACGTAGGGGGCGTACCTCCCCCTCCTCAATTTTGAGGCTGCTCAACGGGCCACGTTACATGCATATATAATTTTATCACATGTTTGTTGTTTCGAATTAATTGAAAATATATAGCCCTAAATATATAGAAAAAAACCAACTCATAAGTCGTTGGGAATAGGTTTAGGGGCAGGTGAAGTTGAAAGTCTTAAAATTACGGCCAAACACTCACCTTAATTGAATGAGGGTTTAATGTCATATTAAAGTTGGGCTGCACCAAAGTTGTGTGAAATATTCAAAAATTAGCGTCTCATTAGAGTTCGAGCACGTCAAAATGGTATTATTCAAGTTCTTCATTTGCAATTAAGTCTATATATACATGCATGTTATGAAAAATTGTCATAGCAAGGTTAGATTTTTATCGGAGTGTATACGTACATGACTTTCAAAAAAATTGTATTATGCTCGCTCATGTAGTTAGTATTGAGAATTAAGAATATATTATTCGGTTGACGTTGTCAGGATAAAAAAAATCTTGTTAGATTCGAAGAGTGAATTTCATTAGAATTCTTGAACATATATTATCCTTAATTCTGAATAAAGTGAAAATCCATTGAAAGTCATGGGAAAAGTAAAAAATAAAAATAAAAAAATAAGAAAAAGAAAATCTGATATGGGAAAACATGGGGAAATCAACGACATAAAATTTCTCTAAACTTCTCATAAAGTGTTTGTAGATCTACGATTCGCACCAATTTTTTTAAAATGTGTTTGAGCCGCAATATTTAATTCGTAAACGTTTTGGTATTTATTGACATGAATACGCCAAATGTGTTACTCCCTCTGTCCCGCTCATTTTATCTCCATTTCCTTAAATGGACGTCCCACTCATTTTGTTTACATCCAAATATAGATATAATGAGTGGCTATAAGAGTTTCTCTCTCATCCATTTCCAATCTCATCCACTAGTTTATTAAACAAACAACTTTCCTTAATCTCCGTGCCCAATAGTAAGGAGACAAAATGAACGGGACGGAGGGAGTATAACTTTGCAACTATATGTTGACATGACTCGGGACTGTGTTTGATTTTCGATTAAAACGAATTTTACAGGTAAGATTTAGGTTGGTAAAACTGGTTGGAAATATCAGTGTTTCAAGATTGTGAACTTCACGTCGCTTACGCATTACTTCCTATCAAGTCTAATATTTCCTCCGTCCACGATAAGTGTGGTACGATTTTTTTTTGACAGTTCACGATAACTGTAGTCCAGCCAAAAATTGACATGACCCTTTACCCCTTTATCTTTAAAAGTCTCTATATTTATCAAATAACTTTGAGTTGGTTAGTTTCCACCACACATAACAAATAAATGTTGGTCTCATTCTCCACTCATAATGCTTTTTTTCTTCTCCTACTCTCACCCACTTTCCGTTTTTTAAAACATGTATCACTCCCTTTAGACCATACATATCGTGGAGGGAGAGAGTATTTAATTTCGATGAAAGTTGCTCTTTCAAGAAAAATTCACATAAATGTGAATATCCGCAAACGTTAATCTTGAATTTGTGACTTAGAACTCTTCAATGTGCACTTTTCCACATATTCTTGCAAGTAAATCTTAAATAGTTTACGGTGGCATATTTATTAATTTAAGGATAAGAAGGTTAATTATCATATACCAAAGTTAATTATTTGTGTTGTTGTATCAATTTTTAATTTGGCTATTATATTGTGTACTATTAAAACAAAGGAGGCTACAAAAATTTGGGCTGTACACACATGTCCCTTGAGCAAATCATATGGTAAGCCTGCTCAAAATACTCTAACTTAAAATTTTTATTTTCAGACAAAAGGCATTGCTGACATGCAGTCGATTTCATTACATGACATTGACTTGTCTTAATTATATTACGTGTCCATCCACTTTGGCAAGAAATGTCGTTCCATAAACTAAATCCGTAAAAATCCAACATATTAGTATCTAACCTATAGTAGTCATTGCAAAATAACATCGTTCCAAGCAAAATTCAAAACAAAATGGACCTGCAACATTTCTTGCCAAGGTGGATGCACCTCGTGTAACTTAATTAAAACAGATTATTGTCACGTCAAAAATTCGACCGTCAAGTCAACAATGATCTTAGGCAGACAAAAACAGTTATGTGAAATTATCATAAAATGGTGAATTTTGACACAACTTTCAAAAGTCATGTACCAAATGTTAATTAATTAAGTTGGTGTATTTGACATAAATACCAAAATATGTGTAAATTTTGTAAATTACTAGTTACTAAATAAATTTCAACCTCTCGGTATTGTTATAAATTAGGCTTAAACTTTAATACATATTTCAATAATATCTTCACTGCAGGACGTTTGAAGAAGAATTGACAATGCAGGAGGACAAATAATTAGGAAAGGAGCTTCAAAAACTCTCAAACAATTTAATTTTTGTTGTCAAGACGTCTAACCCTCAGCTTCAAACTCCTATAGAAAATAAAGAAAAAACGAATATACTACGAATCAAAACATTGTAGCATAATTTAAGATTACTAGTATAATTAACATGCACTCGCACGTTAAAAACAATAATTATTACAAAGTTCAAGATAAAGCTCATGATTCATACTAATTAACCATTTGATTTAGAATTCAAAGTATAATACACAAATCTTATCAAGTGCTTACTCTTAAAAATAAATTATTCTCTCAAGTAGATTGATATTCATGTTTTGCATTCATTGCATAAAAAAACACATTATAAAAAAATTATACATTATTGTCATTGTCTAATTTTAAAATCTTTTATATATGTTAATTCATCGTTCTATTAATTAAGAACATACAATTAGTTTCAATCTCTTCACGTCATTGTAGCTGGTTTTAACTACCACACAATGTAGACTATAAAATGTATGCTTATATTAAAATGAAAGAAGAATGTAGAGCAAATTAAATTACATCCATATCTTTAAGCAGAAGAATACTTGTTGCCAACTTATGATACTCACACAATTATTTTGTTTCTATCTCGGCTTATAAGAATGTTTATAAAATTGTCAAGCCATGTAAAACAACAAAATATGATGGCTCATAATCATAGATTGTCAACTTCTAATAACATAGAACAAAAGAAAAATGTAGCTATCTCCATAATCTTTAGACATAAATAAATCATTCATCTCATACAATGATTATCATGTTGATCTTCCTAAAGTAAAAAAAGAATAAATCCTAAAGATTTCACTTTTTTTTTTGTTCTTTCAAACTTGAACTCATTAAATCAAATTTTGAACGATCATGTTGGGAAATTTAGTAAAGTTTTGATTGATTCCAAAACCAACTGCCCCCAACCGTGTAGATGTTGTCATTTCCTAAAGTTAGTATTTAGGCTCGCTGTTTGAGCAATATTCAGATTTTATCTTTACAGGACTCCAGCTGCAGACGGCAACATGGCTATACTCGGATAGAAATTCAGATGGAAACTCGCATGGAACATCAGATGTAAGAAAGACAACTGAGCGTTCAAGCCAACCGATCTGATCTAGATCATCGGATGAAGGAAAACATCTGAGTAATCAACTACTCGTCAGATGTGAAAATCCACCTGATCATGTGGAACATCAGTTGCAAGACTCAATCTGATAGATCGACAACATGAAGTTCAAGGCAGCTGAGGGTTCAACTGTTCCTCTTCAGACAGAAGGTCAGATGAAGGTAGCGATCAGATGGAACATCAGCTGAAGACCACTCAGATGAAGATCAAACGCATCAACCGACTAACCAATGTTGAAAGACAAAGGTTGAAATTTGAATTTAAAAAAGGAAGTCACGTGAAGGTTTGATGTTCTGTCATTACCTCATTTGGCCCAACACAAGGTTGTCTCAGAAGGAAAGCAGAAGTTCACAGTTGCCAAATTGGGAAAATCTGCAGAGATGAGAGACAAGCCATCGCTTTCACAGAACAGAGATCAACAGCTCTTCCAACGGCTAGTTGATCCTCACCGCTTATAAATAGAGGCATTCATTCATTCATCAAGAGAAGACACATAGAAGAAACAGACGAGCGAAAGAACGACGATATACTGCGCACAAGCTAAACTGCAATTATTCTCTAAGAACATCACCATCTGAGAGTTCATAGAGAGTTAGAAATCTGTCTTGGTGTTTTCGATCTTAGTTTGAGTCTTCATTTGTTCAAGCTTAGATCCTAGCTCACTTCTTTGTTAGAGCTAGTAGTTGGAAAACCCACCCTTATTCACATCCCCTAAAAAGGTTGTTAGGATCCTGCTCTTCCCGAAATTGAGTAGAAAGGTTGATAAGTACCCGCAAACTTATCTGTAAGGTTGATAAGTACCCGCAAACTTATCTGTACGGTTGCAAAGCCCGCGTAAGCTTTGTGGTAGCTGTCCTAAAGAATTTGGACTGAGTTGTGTGGACTCACAACTCCCCGTGGACGTAGGAGTTCTCTCCGAACCACGTAATTCCTTTGTGTTGTGTTTTCTGTTCAGTTACTTTTTGCATATCCAACTGACCAACTAACCAGCACTCAAAACTGCATCTTTACATTTCAACTGTTTTGGTTGTTGACCGACCTTGCATCTGAGCGTGAGTTGTTTTATGCGAGTTATTGTTGTTTCCACCACATTCCGCACAACACCACTCTTCCAGCTGAGATTTCTTACTCAGTTGTGATTCCAACTGAGTCTTTTTACTCAGTTGTGATAATTTTTGAGGTTGATTTTAAAATTTCTTTCTGGTGTATTCCCCCCCATACACCAGAACTCGTATCGGGACCATCAGATCATACAACACAATCTAAAAGAAAAAGGGTTGTCAATAACAAACAAAATCGAGAAAAGAAAAAAAAAACAACTTATCATAAAAAAGAAACCTGAACAGTTCGATCCTAAAGATATATGATTGTTCTTCAAATTGTTGCTCTAAAAAATTAATTTTTTTAATAAAGTGGCTTTTTTTTCATCGTTACTTTCTTTGCATTAATAAAGTGGCTTCTTCTTGCTTCTGTCAAGAGAATAAAATAATATATTAACAAAAAAATACTTAAGTATACCACACAAGTATATGTATAGAGAAATTACCTTAATATGATTTATCATGAGATATTACTATACGTTTACGTTTTGAAATATGCAGATGCAGTAGACCTTTTTGATGGACCATGAGTGGGAATAGAAGTATATCACACAAGTATATGTATAGAGAAATTATCTTAATATGGTTTATCATGAGATACTACTATACGTTTATGTTTTGAAATATGCAGATGCAGTAGACCTTTTGATGGACCATGAGTGGGAATAGAATTAATGTCAAATTTTGGTACCTCGAAAAGATTAAATAATTCACATGGATTGATTGAAACTAAAAAATATTTAAAAATTTTAAGTTGCCCAGTTGGAAGATTTGAAGCAATTTGAAGTTACAAAAGTAAAGAAAAAAGACTACATAATAACGTGAGTAAAATCACGTATGGACGAAATTACATGATTGATATTACATATTAACAAAGATATAAATACATGATAGGTATATTAATAATATATTTATTTCACATCATAATATAATATAAGGTAAATAATATATATTATCAATAAGGTAAGTTTGTATTTTTTACGGCATATTATATATTATATCTTGTATTACGTTATTGCCCTTAATTTTAATAAATAATATGGATATTTTAATGATTCAAATTTTGTAAAACAAAGCTCTTTTTATATAAGTATAGATTTAAATATACTTAACAAAACACTTTTTTTTTTCCTTTCTAAAATTCATCTTACTATTTAATCATAAATTTAGCACCTAAAGATTCCACGACAAGTTATTTATACTTGGAGTAAATATGAAGCCGCCGCCTTTTATTATTTATCACATCATATACTCTCTGTGTCTCGTTCAATAAGTCTCATTTTACCATATTAGATGTCTCACTTAATAAGTCTCATTTTTTTATTTGGTAAAAATTAATACACTAAAATCCACTTTATGTCACACTCAAACGTGAACATTATTGTTTATTTTATTGTACAGTATTTTTTCACTCGACATACTTTAACATTAATAATAATATACTATCTTAATCACACTTTAAATTTTTTTTAATTTACGTACATATCTCAAATGGACTTTTTGAGTGGAACGGATGGAATATAATGAAACATTTTGGTAATACCATTCTTTGAAACTTTTTCCCTTACTAATTATATATAGGGGTAGGAGTAGAAGATTGCAAGAAACGAAATGATAAAGTAAGATTCCTGATCAAGCGGAAAAGCAAATAAAAACGCAACCGCCCAACAATTTTGAGCTAAAAAGTAAAAGTGGGCGTTAAACTGTTTAAATGATGGGGCTTGTGCTTAAAGTAATGGTAGGCGCCAGGCGGTGATATTGATGATGAATATATCCACGCAACTTTTAAATTTAACCAAACTCATCTGCATCAAAGTTGGATTTTCTTATAAAAACTAGAGGTGGATTCTTATGGCCTAGACAATAATTTATGACACGTAGGATCGGTCGTTTTTCATTGGTTACAAAATTCGGGCTCCATTACAACGCTTCGGATCTTGGATGGTACATTTCATGTTCTATTATTAATTTCTTTATTTTGATAATACTTGTTATTAAAAACTTATTATAATATTCTCAGTTATGAAAATGTGAAAAAATAAATTTTACTATCCTAGTTATGGAATAATCAATCTGGATAGTCAAATGTCAACTGAAAAGTCGAAACTAAAGGCTAAAGTTACATACCCTAGTTATTCATAATTGATTAATTATAATTCAGAATTAGCAATTTCAAATTAATTAAAGTATAATTGATGAAAAAGTTAAGAGTAGAGACACAAATGGGACATAAGAAAGTGTGATTGTGGATCATAAGTGTGATTTATGTTTCATGATAATTTCGATCGGGTTTCATACTATATAGTATGCCAAATATCAAAGTTCTCAATTGCGGTTCTACTTCGTTGGTAAGGTAATAATAACCACCAGTAATTCTTTCGTCCCCTTGGGGATGATCTAGTGATAAAAATGGGCTCTTAAGACTGAAAGATCTCAGGTTCGAATCCCATAACACGCCTCTATAGATCGAGTCTGCCACACCTGTTGTGATTTATCTGCCCTATGTGGTTTGCAGGCTACTGCACAAATGACAGGTTTTACCCAGTGCACATCAAAAGTAGCGGCTGCGAGTTCCCACATAACCGAGTTGATGCAAATTTAGAAAATTTATGCAATAGTTTTCATCCCTCCCTCATAAGTTATACGCCCTCCATCCCATTAAAGAAATTGACTCAATTTTCTTTGGAAATGTCCCATTTAAGATGACACATATCCAAAATAAAATTAATTATACTATCAAAAAGTTGTGGATCCAACCAGTTTAACAACTTTAATTATACTTTTTTCCTTATTACCGTGCCGAAAAATAACATGTAATTCTAAATGGAACGGATGAAATATTATTATGCACATGAGATATTCGATTCCAAATTAAATGAGTGTTTCGTTTGATGTAACTAACGTGTATTTTGAAATTTCTTAACCACTCAAATAAAATGTATTGCAAAGTTCAAGAATATTATAAGGTAGTTGTAGAGGATGTGATGTTTCTCTCGAATAAGAGTCTCGTCACTTTTCACACAAACTTATTCCAAATTAATTAGTATACAACCCGTCAAAAATTAACGGGAATTATATTATACTATATTTTATAAATATTATAAAAAAATTTATTATTTTTAATTTTATTGATTATGCTATAATTTATAAATATCATGAAAAAATTTATTGTTTTTTATTTTATTTTATTCTGTTTCCTTTATATATAAGTAAAATCACTGAGTATAAAGTAAGTTTTGTAAGCTTAGTTTTAAACACAACATTAATTTTAAGGAATTAATATTTCATGAACATTTGCATAAAATTCCAAATCTCATTAATTAATAGTTTCTCCTCAACTGCAGTGTGTAACTATACTGTCTTTAACATCATCAACATTCGCTCCTTAAAAGTTAAGTAAAAAGTATTGACTCACAATATAAAGATTCATCGTATACGATTGTTAATTGTGGTGTACGTCAGATCATCTCGTTATTTTTCTAATTGTTTCTTCATAATTGCCCTTTGATCTTATAGTTTATACAATCATCTCATTTAAATTTGAATAATCTCGTCCAATTTAATAATGATAATGTAGGTTGATCTTATAGATTTTAATAAAATCATCTCGTTTCAATTTGAATAATCTCGTCCGATTTAATAAGAATAATGTAGGTTGACTAATTTTTGCGTAGCGCATTCCTGTTATTGATTCTATTTCCTTACACGTTAATATGCGTACGATTATATTTGTACAATATTTAGATATACTCCCTCCGTTCACGAATAAGTGTCCACTTTGGAACATTAACCGTGTTCGTGAATAAGTGTCCACTTTGTATTTTTGTATAATACTACCCTCTTTACTTTACAGAAATTACTATCCTTTGCCATTTAGGACCCCACCTCACATCAACTTTATTTCTACCTTTTTATCATCCCAACAACTTTATTCTTACTTTTTGGTCAATACCACCTCTTTTTTGTCATTACCATTGTTTTTTTGTCATTATCTCACCACCCCTATAACCTAACTTTTTCCCCACTCACTTTCATTTTATCAGTTTTCTTAATCTTCGTGCCCAGTACTGTCACAGCCCCAAATCTCCAGGGACGGCAGAAGCCGGGGTGCGACTGGGATTGGATTAAAGAAGCAGGGAAGAAGGGTGCTGACTAACTAAACATACATAAAAGACATCATACATTCAATGAACAAGACTTGACTATTATAAAGGAAGAGTTAATCACGGAGGATTACTCGTCAAAAGGTACTTGAAAGTATCTAAGTTTAAGATTACAGACTTATACTACAGTGATTTAATAATGTACATGTTCTCAAAAAGACTTAGAGTTTTGCAGCGGAAAGTAGGTTACAAGCTAAAGCTTCCTAACTTCTCAATCCGACGCTCTCGTCGCTTCAACCTGCACATTTAGAAAACATATGCAGGGCTAAGTACAAAAGTACTTAGTGGGCACGATGCCGAAAACATAACATAAGTATAGATAATTTGGCATTTCATAATTTGTAGCACATCGGGGTTTTATTAAAATTAGCCCGTGTCTACTAAAACATTTTCTGACTTATTTTCACAATTTACTCGGCCGAGCATTTTCTGGTATGTTACGTTCAAATCTTGACCAATTCTCATTCACCGTGGCTGGTTACCCCTCAACAGGATACCACATACACCACAAGTTACAAAGTGCACTAACTCTGGAAAGCACTTAATAGCTAACTCAGAGCCGATCGTTAGTTAACCTATTTAGATTAACTCTAAATCTGGAAAATAAGAATGTTAACTCAGATAGGTACAAGAGAACTCACATAAAACATAAAACAGTTCATGCCATAATTATCACTTTGAAAACACAGATATCAAAGCGATAAAGAAAGGTTTGCGAGCATTGCTTGTTTTGTTTTATATATAAAAGCCCACCTTAGCGTTTACAGAACTAAGTATGAGCTTCCGATTTCCTGATCTTCCATCCTTTCCTTACTGCTGGCTTCCTCCTTCATCGTAAAATAATAACACTTTAAAATCGGTCGTAAAAGATAATCGAACATAGAAATTCGATTTAGGTTTTAGTCGTTTCATTTCTTTAGGCATTTGCATGCTACTATTTTCATTTTAATTAAACGGGAACGAGACTTGAACTAATCTCGTTTAGAACTCGAAAGGTCTCATACTCGACTCTTAGGTCAGTAGAGAAGGTAGTCGTTAACTTATTACGGCTTAAACGATCGAAAGAAACTAAGTTGCGAAGAAAACAACTTAGTAAAACAAATCCTGAAAAATCACTGCGCAATGCAGTAATTCTGGGGACTGCCCAGAACAGGGATTTTGGAAACAGGGGATGAGCCTTGTACCATTAGAAAGCTTGGGAAGTCTAGTTTACGCTCTAATTTACGGATCTCAAATCCCGATAAACGACCTAAAAGATATTACAGTTTCCGGCAAGGGCCGCAAAACTGTCGCGGCTAACCCTAATTGCTCGATAAAAACGACGTATAACTTCCTAAGTTCGTTCTAAGTTCTCGTACTCGATTTCTCACGAAATTTCACTCTCAAGGCAATCAACGCGTACTCCCGTACGTGAAGGACTCCTTTTCAAAACTCGTTTCATTAGCATGACGTTCTAAACATCGTCGTCTCAACTACCAATTACTAAACCAAAATCAAGTTAACAAATTCTCGTTTCTATTTCTCGACTATAACTACAACTCATATTATAATATTCCGAATGCTCATGTCGTCAACTACAAAGTCGCACCTTAGTCTATCATAAGCATTATTATCAAGTTAGAAACCTTACTCGACTTCTCGATTATTACTTATGTCCACTCGTTCGTCTCTTACGAGATTTCAAAAGTTATCGGAATTCGTTCATTTTCTACGACATTAGTCAACATCTATCGAGATTCATTTATATACATATCAGCACCTCAAAACATTACTTAAACTCAACTTAAATCCACTTCTTTGTCTCTTACATTCCACAAAATAATTTTAGAAAATTCCAATTAAATTCCCAACATCATCTATCATTACCTAGAACATTAATTCATCAACAATTCATCAATAAAACAAGCTACATGAAATTCCCCAATTTCTAAAAAAAAATCGGTATTAACATGCATGAGGGAGGTTGATTTTCTTCATCGATTAACAACATTAATCCCTTTATCATACTATTATAACATCAATTAAACAATTACAAGCCTTATTACACATTAAATTGAAAATCCCCAATTCAAACCCTAGCCCTAAAATCGGCCCCCATCAAAAACTTGGGGGTTTTGATTTCTTTTTGTTTTAAAATCCTCAATTGAACACCTCCTAAGCATGATTATCCAACTAATTGAAGAATTCACTCATCCCACATAAAAGTCCTAAATTTCGGTACTTAATAGGAATTAGGGTTCTTGGATTTCTTTCAATTTTAATCATAGATATCAAGTCTAATCCATCTAATTATCTTAATTAAAGATCAAGACATCTAATTTATCTACCCATAATTTCGATCCACTTGGAAAATAAAAAGAAATGGATTTGGAATGGATAGAAGTGAAGAGGAGACAAATACCTTGAAGATTACTAAAGGAAGAAATAAGATTCGATGGAGGATTAATGACTTGTGAAGAATTTCTTGTCCAAGAACTTGAGCTCTTCAATGGTGAATGAAGAACAAAAAGAGAGATAGAGTGTGTATGTGTGTGTGCCGAATTGGGAGGGAGGGATGAGTGAGGATGATGACTAAAGTGTGTTATGAAAATCTAACATAGACTTAGGTGTAAAGTTAAGTGAAATATCTAAGTAGTGAGTCATTAGGATAAATACTATAAAGAAATGAAATATCAAGCTAATGAGAGTGTATGATGTTGGCTAAGAGAGGGAAAAAGAAGAAAATTACGCGTTTTTCCGGCGCGATACGACGCTACGGAAATCGAAAGACGGAAAACCGTAGCTCGGCACAAAATCGTCAAAATCCGATTCGCCCAAAAATTCTAACGTATTTAACTTAATCGGAAAGTAATATTTAAAAACTAATTTCCGACAAAAACTCGGGACGACACAGTCCGAGTTTCGTCCGGAAAATCATAAAAATGAACTTTCTCGGGCGAGTTCGTATCGCGATTTCATGAATGTAAAAATCAGACGGTTTTCCGTTCTGAGTTCCAGAACTAAAAAGTTTTTGTACGCGATAACCCTAAATACAGTAGTCATCTAACTGACTTCCGTAATTTATTTTCGGAAACGGATTTCAGTGTTGGTTTTAGAATTCAGAATCGTAAACTTAGGCGTGCAAAGCCATTTTTATTATTAACTTTAAATTTTTAAGACTGTACGGAAAATCTGGGGTATTACAAGTACAAAGTGGACATTTATTCCTGAACGGAGGGAGTAGTAAATATCGCATATCATTAGATTTAAAAACCTGAATGCGGTGATGGTGGTATTGCCGACGCCGACAACGTTGCCATTGATCTAGACAAAACAAACAGATTTCTTCACTTTAAGGAATTAGATTAACTAAAATAAGGTTTGATCCAACCCAAAGAGGAGTAGGGCAAATTTAGAAACATTTAAATTTTAAGACCAATATGAGAACATATAAAGCAATCTTCATACATTTATCTTAGAAGACAATCATAATGAATAATCAAACTCACGTATATAGGAGAAAAAAATTGTGAAAACGGAAACACATGTACCATAACCGATGAAGTTTTTTCAATGATCAATAAAAATATATTCTTTAATATTAGGGTCGAAATCAATAAAAATATATTCTCTAAAATATTTGGGCCTTAATTGATTATCTTACTATCAAATTAAAAATTATTACGAAATTAGTAGATATATAACGTTTACCATATAAATAAAAGGGTTCTTTTAATAATGGATGTCTTAAGAATAAAAAATATTAAAAAATAAAAATTATGGATTAAAAAAATAAAATGATGATTTAAATTAAATAAGAATATTAAATAGAGCGCACCACGTATGTAATGCCCCGGAAATTCCTTACGATCTCAAAATTTTAAAGTTAATAATAATAATGGCTTTGCACGCCTAAGTTTACGATTTTAAATTCTAAGACTAACGGTCGAATCCGTTTCCGAAAATAAATTACGGAAGTCAGCTAGACGACTACTGTATTTAGGGTTAGCGCGTATGAAAAGTTTTTAGTTCGTGAACTCAGAACGGAAAACCGTCTGATTTTTACATCCACGAAATCGCGATACGAACTCGCCCGAGAAAGTTCGTTTTTATGATTTTCCGGACGAAACTCGGACTGTGTCGTCCCGAGTTTTTGTCAAAATAAATTTTTATAAATATTATTTTCCGATTAAGTTTAGTACGTTAGAATTTTTGGACGAATCGGATCGTGACGATTTTATGTCGAGCTACGTTTTTCGTCGTCCGATTTCCGTAACGTCGTATCGCGTCGGTAAAGCGCGTATTTTTTTTCCCTCCCTTCCCTCTCATAGCCGATCTCTCTCTCTCACTTTAGCAAAATATTACATTTTTTTGTATAGTTTTACTTTTAACCTACTACTATTACTAATGCTATTCAAACCTATACACCTATTTAACCTAAAGTCTTATAACCAAATTAAATCTCACATCTCCTCCCTCCCTCACTCAACACACACGGCTGCACTCCTCTTCCTCTCTCCCATCTTCATTTCATTTTTGTCCATTGTTGGATCTTCAAGTTCTTGAGCAAGAAATCACACAAGTCTTCATCCATCCATCAAAACCTAAGTCTTCCTTCATTATTTGTCAAGGTAATCCTCTCCTCTATGTTTCTATCCATCCAAAATCCTTTTCTTTTTAATTTCTTCTTTGGATCGAAATTGAGGAATGTTGGAACTAGATGGTTGATCTTGGATTAGTTAAATTAGATGTGTTAGATGTGTTAATTAGGGATTAAAATTTGATGAAATCAAGAACCCTAATTGCTATAAGAATACCGAAATTTTAGGGCTTTTGTAGGATTTTTGGAATTCTTCAATTGATGTTAAATTCATGCTTAGGAAGTGTTTAATTAATGATTAGAACCAAGAGAAATCGAAAGCCCTTTGTTTGATTGAAATCGATTTAGGGTTTAGGGTTTGAAATAGGGGATTTTGCATGTTAATGTGTAATTGGACTTGAATTGATTAATTGATGTTATAATAGGATGATTAAGAGTTAAATGGTGTTGATTAATGAAGAAAATCACTCTCTTAATCCATGAGTTAAAATCGAAAATAAGTAGAAATTAGGGGTTTTCATGTGTTTGATTTAGATGATGTTTGGTTAATGGAATAAGGTTGTAATTGGTATTAATTGTTGATAGGAATTTATTTGAGAATTTTCTAAAATTATTTTGTGGGGTGTAAGAGACGAAGAACTCGTCGTAAGTTGAAATATAGTGTTGATGTGAAGTGATTATATGCATGAAAGTGATTCTAGTTAGATGTTGTTTAATGACGTAAAATTTGAACGAAATCCGGCAATTTTGAAAATTGTGTAAGAGACGAACAATTAGTCGTAATTAATAACCGAGAAGTCAAATGAGAATTCTAACTTGATAATATTGTTTATGATGGACTTGGAAATAACTTTGTAGTTGATGTCATAAACTTTCGAGCTAATATAATATGA
Organism: Schizonepeta tenuifolia; assembly: GCA_029490685.1. Lineage (NCBI taxonomy): Eukaryota > Viridiplantae > Streptophyta > Magnoliopsida > Lamiales > Lamiaceae > Schizonepeta > Schizonepeta tenuifolia. The sequence goes on from CM055955.1 coordinate 105,169,505, forward strand.
GTTATAGTGATAGCCGAGAACTAGAACGGGAAATTGTTAACTTGTTGGTTTAGTACATGTTAGTTGAAAGCCGACGTTTAGAACCTCGTGCTTTTGGACGAGTGTTGAGAAGGAGTTCATCACGTACGGGGGTATGTGATGACTGCCTTAAGGGTCAAGTTTCATAAGAAATCGAATACGAGAACTTAGAACGAACCTAAGAAGTTATACGTCGATTCTATCGAGCAACTAGGGTTAGCGCGGCAGTTTTGCGACCCTTTCCGGAAACTGTAATAACTTTTAGCTCATTCATCAGATTTGCGATCCGTAAATTGGAACGTAAACTAGACTTCCCAAGCTTTCCAACGGTACAGGGCTGATCCCCTTTTTTCAGATCTCCTGTTCTGGGCAGCCCCCAGAGTTACTGCCTTGCGCAGTGAATTTTTCAGATTTCATTCTTCTAAGTTGTTTTGTTCGCGACTTAATTTCTTTCGATTGTTTAAGCCGTAATAACTTGACGACTATCTTCCTACTGAACCCAGTGTCAAGAAAGGAGCCTTGAGTGCTAAACAAGACGAGATCTCATCTCGTATCAGTTAAAGTAAAGAAGTTTAGTTAAGCGAGAAATTGTCTAAATCGTCTAAAGAACTAAAACTTAATTTCCTAAGTTGATTTCTTTTCCAACTTAGTTCCTTTTGATCTCTTAAGTCGTTTTAAGCTATCGACTACCCTCTCTATTGACCTAAGAGTCAAGTATGAGACCTTTCGAGTTCTAAACGGGATTTGTTCGAGTCTCGTTCCCGTTTAATTAAAATGAAACTAGTAAGCGTGCATTTACCTAAAGAAATGAAACGACTAAAACCTTTTTCGAGTTTTAATGATCGATTATCTTTTACGACCCGATTTTAAGTGTTATTATATTACGATGAAGTAGGAAGCCAGTAGTAAGGAAAGGACGGAAGATCAGAAGATCGGAAGCTAGTGCTTTTTAGTTCTGTATTACAAGGTGAACTTTTATATATATGAAATAAAACGAGCAGTGCTCTAAAACCTTTCTTTATCGCTTTGATATTTGTGTTTTCAAGTGATAATCATGGCATAAACTGTTTAAATATTTTATGTGAGTTCTCTTGTACCTATCTGAGTTAACCTTCAGGTTTTCCAGATTTAATAGTTAATGATCGGCTCTGAGTTAGCTGCTAAATGCTTTCCAGAGTTAGTGCACTTTGTAACCTGTGGTGTATGTGATACCCTGTTGAGGGGTACCAGCCACGGTGAATGAGAATTGGTCAAGATTTGAACGTTACATACCAGAAAAATGCTTGTACAAGCTACTTTATACAAATGAGTCAGAAAATGTTTAGTAGACACGGGTCTTTTTCAACAAAACCCCGATGTGCTACGATCATGAGATGCCTGATTATTTATACTTATGAATATGTTTTTCGGCATCGTGCCCACTAAGTACTTTTATACTTAGCCCTGCATATGTTTTCTAAATGTGCAGGTTGAAGCGATGGAAACGGCGAAGGTTGAATAAAGTCGTCATAGGAAGACTTTAGTTAGTATTAATCACATTTCCGCTGCAAAACTCTAGTATTTTGATGAACATATATGTACTCACTGTAGACTAAGATCTGTCTTATAACTTAGTTTATCTACCGTGTACTTTCAGTCACGTAATCCTTTGAGTCTAACTCTTCCTTTATGTAAATAAAGCTTTGTTCATAGTTTGTATGTAGTCTCTTATGTATGAATGATCACTTAGTCCCCTTCTTCCCCGCTTCTTTAATCCAACCCCAGTCGCACCCCGGCTTCTGCCGTCCCTCGGGATTTGGGGCTGTGACAACGTAGGAGGTGTCCAACTATACCCTTTACGATTATTGATACTCCCTCCATACGTCAATTATTGCCCTACTTACTCCCCCTTTTTTTGTACGTGAAGTAATGCTTCGTTTCACTCTTTGTACATTAATACCTCTAAAGAATCTCTATTATTTACACTCATTTGTTATTGATGGACCTGCCTCACAACAACTTTATCACTATCTTTTATCAATACCACTATTTTTATGTCATTATCACTACCTCTGCATTCTAATTTTTACTCCACCCAAAACAAATTTACCGACTTTCTTAATCTACGTGCCAAGCCACAATTGAGGTAAGAATTGACGTACGGACGGGGGAGTATTATTTTAAGAATAAACATTAAAAAGGAATGTTAAAATATAGACTTTGATTATAATAACATTAAAGGCTAAGAATAAATGAACTAATTTTTAAAATATTGAATTTATATATGAAAAAAAAAATGCTTAAAGAATGATTTAAGATAAATATGAATACTCAATAGAAAATACACCATGTGGGACCTAAACTCAAGGAGAATGCTTTATTTATTCATCTATATGAGAAGCCTTCCATTGATGTCTTCCATGCCCGAGCAATATTTTTGAATCCACAACCGTAAGATTCTCACGGTCACAATTTGCTTCTTTGTTTTTTAATTGATGAAAGTCAAACGGAATGCTTCAAACTGTTAATTAACTTATTTTTTGAAATTATATAGATGGATGTTTTTAATATATGTGATATGCGATCTGCTATATAAATTATATTTATGGAAATTTTTAAAATAATAAATTTAATTATATATGAATAAAAATACTTAAAAGTTAATTTAAGATAAATATAAATATTCAATAGAGAATGTGCGACGTAAGATCTAAATTTAAGGAGAATGTTCGAATTCGCACCGGTTTAAATAATGCATAGATGTTGTTTTTAATAACTTATACTGAGCCGTCTTGGAATTTGTTTCAATATAGATGAATTATCAATTAAGGAAAAATTTCTACAATTTATCATTCTCCTATACATACGTATGTGCATATTATAATTTAACTTTATCCCACGTCTCTAATCAAATTTATCTATCAGGGCCAAACTTTCCACTTTATTTTAAATATGTTGTACCTGTTTTGCAGATTTGCGGCGATTCAAAAATTTTTAAAATCATATCAAGTGTTATGAGTACGATACAGGGTCGATGAAAAAAATCGGTCAGATTCCCATATTGAGGCAAAACCGTTAAAAAGATAAACAAATCACTACTTGTATCTGGTTTTACACGTGACGCACATCCGTGGCCCGACGTAATTGCACCTCGACTCCCGCAAGAATTTCCTATATGCATTTAGCACTTGGTAAATGCGAGGATAATTCAAGAATGTGCCATAAAATATATTTTGAAATAAAAAATCTTGCTATGATTTTTTTTGGCTGGCTCTTTAGATGGCTTTCCTTTTCATGAATCATGCTTACTTTCCCAGTTGAGTGCGGCTAATCTGTGACGTTACACTCTTGAAGAAAAGCACAATTGGTTTAATATTCCAATTCTTGCCTTTAATTTAGTGACATTTGGAATTATCTTTGCCAAATTAACTAACTAATTTCTGGTCAGTTTCAGTTTTTGGATCAATATCCATAACAATCACCTAACTTGGTCATTCACCAGCCACAGATTATTATACAACCACCAAATTAAAAAGAACTAATACGACTTTACAAATGACATTTGTCAAGCTTACCTAACTAGAAGGTGGATAAATTGGAAGAAACTGTTGCAACTTCTATGTATTACTAATGTATAACCCATCGAAATTCGACGGTGTCACTTGATATTATAATATTTTATTTTAAAAATATTAATTAATTTGTTTAAAGTCATAGTCATGGATCACTAAGAGAACTGTTAAATTACATACAAATGAAAAGAATTATAGTGAAAAAAGGAGGTGGATTCACTCAATCACCAACTTCTTTCAGCTGCAAGGAAACCAAGAAAATCAAAGTAAACGTATAGAAATAATCAATTTTTAAATAATTAATTTTGTAATTATCTCACAATCTGTGGAAAATTTAACCATAACTATGTTAGTTGTTGTGTCATGCTCCTTACCGTCATCGTCATGAGTATGTCTATTTTTTTTGTCCATCGAATATGGACAGAATTTCTCATATATTATATAATATTTATTAAAAAAAATTAGTTCCAAAATTTGTATAAGAATAAATACCCATTAATTTAATCACATCCAAATATTTATATACACATACCCATTCATATCCAATTAAAAAATTTAAGCTTGTTCACATATTAAGCCCGTCTAATAATGTTATTATATTTTATGAATACTACTATCATAAAGTAAGCATTATTAGTATATTGTATAAATGTACATTTATTTATATACATGTTACCCGTCACAACTCGATTTAAAATAATTTTATATTTTTGTTATTGTCAAAAAACTTGCATAGTAATACACGATGAAACCCTGAATATTATACTCCATCTCAATCCTGATTGAGAAGTAATTTTACAACTCGTTCCCGCCATACCTTGTATAGTAATGCCCGCTAGTGATTTGAACCTTTTTATTTATTTACACACACCCATTTCTTTTCAATTTTAAAAAATTACAACTTGTTCACATCTTAAACTTCTATAGTATTGCCCGCTATTCTATATAAACTTGTAAATTTTAAAGTAAACATTAGTAATATTTAGTATAACGCTAAAAAATATCAATTAATTTTAATTTAAAGTATAAACCCAAAATTTCTACAATACACAACATCAGTTTAAAATTTATACTTGAACCTAAATTGATTAAAATTTAATTTTATGCAAGCGCGACTCTTTACAACAAACGGGATCAAGCCACGAGGGCTCGCCATGGAGCCTGGCTCGAGCCGCTCGATCAACCTTCAACTGTGGGTGCTTGAAACAAAACCAAGTGACGACGATATGTCAAAGTCTGACACACTATCACAAACTACAATAAGGTTGATAATCAGGGGCGGACGCAAGATTTTAAATACGGAGGGTAAAAAATTATACTCCCTTTGTTACATTAATAACGCAAAAACTCGCATGCAACCGCGCGTGGCGCATGTAATACACGCACCAGTCTCCCATGCGCGACGCGTGTTTTCACATGTTTGCCATTTTTTTTCCATTTTTTATAATTTTTTTTTTAAATTTCCAGATTTTTTTTTGCCTCTTTTTTTTGTTTGTCTCTTCTTTTTTTGTTTGCCTCTTCTTTTTTCTGTTTGTCTCTTCTTCTTTGGTTAAGATATCGAGCATGTGGAGCCGAAGGCTTCGGAGCGAGCCGAATGATCCAAATTATTGCCGCTAAGATTATCTTAGTATTAGTAGCCGGAGCCGAAAAAAACTAAAACTCAAAAAAAGAATTAGTTTTGACTGGGTCGAGTCAAACCGGATCCGGTCTCTTCCCAAGAGACCCGTCACATCAGAGACTACCCCCATTGATAATGTCCTCTACTGTTTGGGCACGATTATTAAAAAACAATTATAAAAAACGGTAGTCTCCATCATTTTTGAAAGATTAAATATTTTCATTCATAGAAATAGGATATCATAAATAGTACGGACAAAAAAGAAAAGACAAACATTATCAGTGGGACACATGGAATACCAATCAAGTTTATTTAAAATTTTATAATAAAATTACTATACAAATAATTCATAGATATCTAATCTATATTTGGCCCAATTTATCATACTCTGAAACTTATGGATAATAGCATCAATAATAAAACAATTGAATTCATCATTTTTGATGGTCCCGAAACGAGTTACTGGTGTATGGGGGGGGGGGGGGGAATACACCAGTTAGGATTTTTCAGCTTTCGAAAAACTTAACACTTGAAAACAACTTCAACTGAGTAAAAGGACTCAGGTGGGATCTCACAGCTGAGTAAGCAAACTCAGCTGGAAGAGCGGTGCTGTGCGGAATGTGGTGGAAAATAAACTCGTTAAAAACAACTCACGCAAATCAGCTCGGTTGGTCAAGAACCAAAACAGCTCGGTTGAAAAAGTGCAAAAGAGGTTTGAATGCTGGTTAGTTCGGTCAGTTAGAAATGCAATATGGACTAAAAAAAATAAACACGACACACAAGATTTACGTGGTTCGGAGATAACTCCTACGTCCACGGGGAGATGTGAGTCCACATACCTCAGTCCAAGTTCTTCTGGACAGAACCACTCAGCTTACGCGGGCTGAGTAACCGTTACAGTTTAGTTTCCGGGCACTAAACAGCCTAAGTCAAGTTTACGGGTACTTGATGACCTGACTACTCAATTACAGGAAGAGTAAGGTCCTAGCACACTTTTTAGGGTGTGAGAAAGGGTAGGATATCCAACTACAGCTCGATCAAGAATGAGAGCTGGATCTAAGGCTTGAACGAATAAACACTCAACCTAAGATCAAAAACAGTTTCGAATTCTAGGAACCCTCAGCTACTAATGTTCTCTCAAATTGGAACTCTCAGCTGCTGATGCTCTTAGATGATGATTTTGCAGATTTACTTTGATTTCTCTCGAGAAAGCTTTTGAATTTTTAGTCGTCTATGTGTCTATCTGCATCTCCTGCTTCTCGAATGAGATGATGCCTCTATTTACAGGCGGAGAGAATCAACTAGCCGTTGGAGGAGCAGTTGATCTCTGATCGGTTGAAAGCGATGGCTTGTCTCTCATCTCTGCAGACTTTCCCGATATGGCATCTGTGCTCCTTTGCTTTCCATCTGAGACAGCCTTGTGTTGGGCCAGATGGGGTAATGACTGAATGGTCAAACCCTCATGTGACTTCCTTTTGAAATTCAAATCTTTGACATTCAACTTCGGTTTGTCGGTTGAAAGTCTTGACCTTCATCTGAGTGATCTTCAGCTGATGTTCCGATCTGTCGAGTTCTCAGCTGATTTTGAACTTCAAAACAGTTGAACTCCTTGTTCAGATTCTATAACTGAGGTTCTGAAACTGAACCCTCAGTTGTCTTCCACTTCTTTACTCAGTTGGGTTTGAACCCTCAGATGATTTCTTTTTCATCTGATGTTCTCTTCCTTTCAACTGTTTCTCATTTGATGAACGCTCAGTTGGTTTCCTTCAACTGATGTTCTGAAGACTTCCCCTTGTTTACATCTGAACAAATGAACTCTCAGTTGTCTTTCTTCACAACTGATGTTCTGTCTGAGTGACGCCTTGTTGCCATCTTCAGCTGGAGACCTGTAAAGATAAAAACTTAACTTTGCTCAAACAGCGAGCCTAAATTCTAACATTAGGTACTGGCAACATCTACTCGGTTGGGGTCAGCCGGTTTTGGAATTCATCAAAACTTATACTAATAAATTTCCCAACAATTTCCCCCTTTTTGATGATGCCAAAACCACTTACAGCTTGAAACCACTACTGATCTAAACCTCACTAACTTATCTAAAATCTCAGTTGAAATTCTAGACAGTCTATAAGATAAAACATCAAAGGGTTAGCACAGTTATAACATGAAATTGAAAGACTTTGTGATTCAGAGCTTGGACAATGAGGAATTGTTCATCAAGGTGAATCGTATTATATACTTTGAAGTTTTTGTTACATCTGAAGGTTACAAAGTTAAGCGCAAAACATAGAAAGATACAACAGTTGCTTCAAAAACTACAACATCCAAAAACATTATCAGCTCAAAAACTTTGACAGCTCAGAAATACTGTTGACCGTACTTGTTGAAGATACGGTTGAAGATTTCCTTCTTCGCTTCCGACTCAATCCCTGTGTTGACGCCGTGTTCCTTACATACTTGCCTCGCCTCAGCTAAGATCGTATTTCTATTTGGCGTGCTTGTGCCTTTGATCATCGGAGGGCGGTATATGCACTTCTTTGGAACTGGAACAGTGTTGGGATCAAGCTGAGCATTCAGCATAGCTCGCTTGAACTGACTAAACATTCCAGGGTCTCCAGAACTGAGTTCCCACAGGGCTTCCTTGAAGGCTAGCCTTGGGTCTTCAGTCGAGTAGACTTTCCTGTAATAGAAGTCATTGACGAACTCATGTTTGAACTGTTCCTAGTCATCGTTCCACTCCGCATTCATCCACTTGTCAACATGTGGATATCGAGACGGGAGCGGAGCGTTCTTCTGCAGCTGATGCGTCGACTTTCTAGCCTCAGCCTTCATCTGGTGCTTGTTGATTCTTCGCACACTCCGGCTGGCTTTGTTTCTGTCGACGTTCTTCTCCACCTTGGCGAGCTCCTTCTCGAACTTGGCCACCTTCTTGGCCTGATCGGCAGCGAACTTCTTGATCCAAGAGGGATTCAAGTACTTCTCCTTAGGCACCTCCATAGCTTTGGCAGCTTCGATACAGTCTTCAACGGATATCCCGTCAAGTTCTGCATCGAGCTCGGCTGTGAGCTCGGCTATAAGGTCATGGGAGACTTCCGGTTCGGGCTGCGACCCTTCAGCTTCAGCTGGCACTCCTTCTCCTTGCTGGAGAACAGCTTTCCCTTGTCCATCCCCAGCTGCCGGCTCCTTGTCTTCCCCAGCTGCTGGCTCCTTGTCTTCCCCCTTTTTGGCATCATCCAAAAGGGTGGCAACAGTGTCATCCAGAGAGGTCAACTTGGCTTCAGCTTGTTGAATGCGGGAAAACAGCTCTTCAACAGCGTCCTTCTCTTCCACCTTCTTTGCCAACTCCAAGTCTTGGCGCTCCTGCTCAGCTCGCTGCACAGCTGCAAAGGTCGCAGAGACCTCTTTGTGAAGGGAGACGAACTCAGCTCGGAAAGAGGCGAACTGAGCCATCCACTCCTGGTCCTGAGTCTGCTGGGACTTTGCGAGGTCAGATTCAGCAACGGTCTTGAACACGTTGAAATCCGAGCTGAGGCTCTGAACGGCCTTCCTTAGAGCCGAGACCTCCGAGCTGGAAGAAGTGGAGAGATCTTCGAGCTTGTGCTGCAGAGAAGAGGAGAGATGATCTAGCTGATTCTTCAGGCTGACATTTTCTGCCATCAGCTGCTGCATCCTATCAGCTTCTTCCTCCTTGCCCAGCTGGATTTTGGACAGCATCTCCGTCCTGAGCTGGTTGACCCTCTCCGAGATCAGCTCGCAGATGACGTCGGTTGAGAGAGCTGGCTGATCGGAGGGTCCGGGCAGGAGCGGTGGTTGTGGCTGGGCAGCAGACTCCAGGACAACCATGGCAGATCGGCTGGCGAGGTAGGCCTTGAGCTTGTCTTCTTCTCTCTTGGCCGCCTCATCAGGTGCGTCGACGTCGTCCATGCAGGAGGCATTTTTGACGAGCATGTCATCAAGAAAGTGAACAGCTTCAGGGTTGTTGCACAGCTCCCTGGTGTCTGTCCCTTCTTGGATGCTTTTGTCCAGACGTCGTCGGAGCACAACCACCTTTTGGTTGTAGGCCACCTCCAGGCTCTGGTAGTCGAAGTACTCCCTCAGGTTGGACTCTTCGACCTTTAACTTGTCCCAGCCATGGATCCTGAGGGTCTCCTCCTTCATGTACCAGTAGCTGAATATGACACTGAATTGGTATAGAAGCTCCGTCCCGAGAACAGAGAAAATAGGCATCGATGTTGCCTCGGGAAACATACCTATCAGCTTGCGGAAGCAGTAGCTGAGTCTTCCTTCATATTCAGCCAGGATCGCCTGACAGTTGGCTTCTTCATCGATCTGAGGGGGGTCGATATCGAAGGTTAAGGGTTCGATGGTTTCATCAACGTTGGCCGAAGAAGTGGTCACAACGTTGGCATCGAGCGAGAGGCTCGGAATATCTGACTGGGGACCAGTTGAGAGAACCTGATCCTCTTTGGATGGAGAGTTGGCTGGCTGGAGGATTTCTTCAGTCACAGGTGGGTTAACCTGGCTGGCATCAGCTCTAGACCGACTGTCGTGGGACTCCTCAGATGAAGAAGAGTCATCTGAGGAGGAGCTGGCATCCACCACTTGGATCTCCACGTCTCCACCTGCCTCCTCAGCCACGTCCTCCTGGCGAGGTTGAAGAATAAACCCAGCTGGGTCAACCGATTGACTGGATTCGGTTGACTCCTTCTCCTCAGCCGGCTTGACCACCACTGGACTTGTTGTGGATGGTTTAGCCGCTGGCTGGATGATTCTTATCCTTGGCCTCTTCTGCAGAGGTTCCTCCTCTTCCTTCTCTTCGTCTTCTTCCTCCTCAGCTACGTCTTCCAGCTGGCGCTTCGCCGGCTTGGTCACCGAAGGGCGACGAGCAGCTGCTTCCACAGCTGGCTTGGGGACACCCTTGGGGGTGTAGACAGCTTCTACAACATCCCTGGCCTTCTTGGCTGAGGGGAATAGTGACAGCTTGCTGACTGGAGTGTCCTCACTCCCTTCCCATGTCAGCGGCAGACCCTTTGTGGCTTGGAGGATGAGGGCTGATATCTTTGTCCCAAAATTGAGAGTCCCCTTGACACTCAACAGAACATCCCCGGACTCAGCTGTCGTCTCGGATATCTTCTACTTCTCCGACACCAGCTGGCTCTCTATATATCCCAACCAGTCGACCTGGTGCATCTCTTCCAGGGCCTTCTGCTGCTTGAGCTTAGGACGGCTGATGTCCCCGAAGGCTCCACCATATGCGAAGATGCATTTGGAGATTACATCGAAAAGAAGTCGGTGCTCCGCCTTCAGCTTTGTCCTTTGCATGCTCCCCTTCAATGGTTCGGGAACAAGAAGAATGGTTTGAAGGAAGGCATCAGCTTCCTTGTCAGAAAAGTTCCCCACCACGTCTGTGGCTTCACGGTTTCTGGGGATGAGCTTCTCCAGCTCCTTCGACACCTTTATCTCCACAACGGAGTCTTCTACTGTTCGGGAGGTTCTGTGGCGTTGCTTGCACGGGATGATCGTGACAAGCCCGTCATTTGCGACTCGTTGCAGATTACGGTAGAAATGTACGATCTGCTTCCTGAGAAACAGGGCCGGAGAGAGGGTGGCCCAATCAAGCAGATGGTGGTCGGAGAGGATGGCGGCGATTGGAGCGAGCTCAGGCGAGGAGAGAGCCGCTCTGGATAATATCTGTTCGAAATGAATCTTCGACATCACCATGTCGAACGATTCCTGGAACGTTGCAGGCTCTGAGGAAACCATCTTTTTAGAAGCTTTTGACTTGGGCGCCATCTCGAGGAGATATATATGCAAAGAAAGAGTGAAAGACTTTACTGGAAATGGCGAAACAAGATTTGAGAAGATGATGAATAGTGAGTAAAGATATGCACGAAGAGAGAAAGTAAGGATCACTTCCTGATTTGCCGTATTATATAATCTTTGACTCGGATAAAATCAACGGCTGGGGTTAAATCGCGCGAATCTATTAACGGCTGTGATTTCGCGACTGTTGAGTAATTTTGACTGATATACCACGCGCGCGAGTGAGAAGGTGAATAGTTTGAGGTGTCAGCCCAGTCGCACTATAAAGTAAGGCTATAGGTGTTCAACCAGACTTTACATTAAGTGCGATATGATGGCTTGTTTAGTCTAGCTGACATGTTCAGGAATGTTTGAATTTATTTCAAACATTCTCATTTAATATCATAACACCTTCAGTCATAACTGATACCTGCCAGCTGATGTCTGAATCAGCTGTGTTCATTTGTTGAATTCCTCAGTTGCCGCATACCATCAGCTGACTCGAGTTCGTCTGTTCAGCTGACATCTGTTCCATTATTGCAGCATACCATTAGCTGACTCAAGTTCATCTCCTCAGCTGAAGTTTGATGTCCTCAGTTGGCAATTCGTATCTGAGCTTCCCCCTTCATCTGAGCTTCCCCCTTCATCTGAGCTTCCCCCTTAAGTCGATATCCGATTCTTCAGCTCGGATGAATCCTTGTCAGCTCGGATGATTCTTCTGCTCGGATGAGTTTTTAGCTCGGATTCAAAAGTCCTAGAAGATCACACAGCATCTTGAACCGGGCTTCAGGAAGAGGTTTGGTGAGGATGTCAGCTCTCTGAATCTCAGTTGGGATCTTCTCCATGGACACATCCTTCTTCTCAATATGATCTCGGATGAAGTGATGACGAATATCGATATGCTTAGTCCGAGAGTGATGAACAGGGTTTAGAGAGATAGCTATGGCACTCGAGCTATCACAATGTATGGGAACCTGTCCAGTTGAGACTTCATAATCTCTCAGCTGCTGCTTCAGCCACAATACTTGCATGCAACAGCTTCCGGCAGCCATGTACTCTGACTCGGTTGTCGAAGTAGCAACACACGCTTGTTTCTTGGAGAACCATGAAACCAGCTTGCTTCCCATGAACTGACAGTGTCCAGAAGTAGACTTTCTGTCCAACCGATCTCCTGCTAGGTCGGCATCTGAGTATCCAGTCAGCTGGATATTGTCATCATTTGGGTACCACAATCCAACATTGACAGTTCCCTTCAGATACTTAATGATGTTCTTTGCTGCCAACATGTGTGCTTCTCTTGGTTGGACTTGAAAACGAGCACACACTCCAACTGCGTATGAAATGTCTGGTCGGCTGGCAGTTAGGTAGAGCAGCGAACCGATGATCCCTCTATACTGGCTGGCATCAATGAGCTTTCCCTCAGCTCCTGGTTCGATCTTCCAGTTCGTGTTCATAGGGATCTTGGTTGTCTTACTTGTCTGCAATCCGAACTTGGTGATGAGCTCCCTTGTATATTTGGACTGGTTGATGAAGATCCCTTCAGGTGACTGCTTCACTTGTAATCCAAGGAAATAATTCATCTCGCCCATCATTGACATCTCGAACTTTTCCTTCATAAGATCGGAGAATTTCTTGCACAGCTCCTCCGACTTGGACCCGAAAATGATGTCATCGACATAAATTTGCACGACAAGTATATCTTCTCCAACTTTGATGGTGAACAGAGTTTTATCAACTGAACCTCGTTTGAACCCCGAGTCCAGAAGAAATCCACAAAGAGTGTCATACCATGCTCTTGGTGCTTGCTTTAGACCATAGATAGCTTTCTTCAGCTTGTACACTCTTCCATCTCCAGTCTCAAAACCAGGTGGCTGTTCAACATATACATCTTCTTTTATATCTGCATTGAGGAATGCACACTTCACATCCATCTGATATACTTTGAACTTGTGATGTGCGACATAAGCTAGAAAGATTCGGATGGCTTCAAGCCTTGCAACTGGTGCAAAGGAATCTTCAAAGTCAATTCCTTCTTATTGGCAGTATCCTTGAGCTACCAACCTTGCTTTATTCCTCACAATGAATCCAATGGCGTCTCTCTTGTTTTTGAAAATCCACTTTAGTCCAATCACCTTGACACCATTTGGTCTTTCTACCAACTCCCATACACAGTTGCGTAGAAACTCATTCAATTCTTCTTGCATGGCTGTTGTCCAGTGGACACAATTGAGAGCTTCCCCAACATTCTTCGGTTCTGGAACATCAGCTACATAGTAAGAAATCATGGCAATATCTCCAGCTTGCTCGAACTCCTCTAGAACTGCCAATTCCTCAGCATATTGGGCATAAGTGTTGGATTCTTCCTCGGTTGTAGACTCCAGGGACTGTTTCGTTGGTGCTCCATCTGCAGCTCTTTTTCCTTTCTCAGCCGTAGTTACCTTTATCGGTTATGAGGGTGTTTGTTCAGTTGCATACTCAACTGTGTTAGGTTTGGCAACCATGACTTCCTCAGCCTTGGTGAAGGTAGCTGGTGGAATTCCAGTGTCCTTTGCCACGTCGTATCCGAGTCCAGACACATCATCCGTTTGCCGTCTGTATTTGATGAGATTCTCGATGATCTCGGATGACTGATATAGTTTTGTCAGGTTGTCCTTCTCAGTTTGAAGATCCTTGAGAAGAACAACTATATGTTCGGTCTGGGCATCTGATGTCTTTATCAGCTGGTCGATCTGAGCCTCTTGCTTGTTCAACTGTTCGTTCTGTGCCTTGATCTGTTCTTTCAACTGTTCATCGGTTGAAGCCTCAGTTTGGTTGGCTGTACTCAGTTGACTTTTCAGCTGGTCAATTTCTTCAGCTTGTCTCTAGATCAGATCGTCCTTTTCGGTTAAGGAATCTTCAAGCTTGGCGAACTGGGCTTGAAGACTCTTAAACTCAACCGACTGCTGATGCAGTTCCTCACTAAGTTCTTGAAAATCATTCCAGGAGGGTTCCAACTCATCGTTCATAGATTCCTGCATGTTAGAAGTATTGGAAGAATTTAAGCGAGCAGGATTAGATTGTACCTCAATATCATCTTGGTCGGTTCCAAGTGCCATGAGGCATTGATCCGGACTGATGACTTTGTTGGTAGAGGTCAGATCATCCTCATCTTCAGTGTCTGTGAAGATGTCCATATCGTCAGCTGCCTCTTCAGCTACCATGGCCTTATTCTTTGCAGTTTGCTTCGCCCTCAGTGCTTCTCTTTCCTTCTTTGAGAGGTCTGGGCAATCAGCTTTGAAGTGTCCTTCCTTGCAGCATTCGAAGCAACCATTGGTAACTGACTTCGAATTGTCTCGAGTTCGGTTTGATTTATAGAAACGTTTATATTTGCCGAACCGAGTATCCATATCAGCTAACTTCTTTGACAACGCTGCAATGTTCTGTTGCAGTTCTTCTCTGCTCGGCTCCTTTGCAGTCGTGTCAGCCGACCTGGTTGGCCTTGACGATCTCGACTTTGAGTAGTCAACTCGGAGGGCAACTGACTTTGATGCTGAGCCGACGTCCTCAATTCTATTTGTCTGACTTGAGGGCTGCGACCTCCTTCTGTTGACCTTATACTCATTTCCTTTCAAGATTGAGAACAATCTTTCAGTTCCCATTTCACCTAGGTCAGCTCGGCTCTCGTGGATATTTGTGAAAGTATCCCACTCAGCCGGTAGAGCTTGCAACACTTTGAGGTTTATCTATCTTAGAGTGTATTTTCCTTTCCGGATGGATTGGATTCTTCTGATGATGTCCATAAACCGGAGCTCTAGCTGATCTATAGTCTCATCAGGTCGCAGACTGAAATTGTCAAAATCTTGACATGCATGCGAGAACTTGTTTTCCTTTGTCTCGTCGCTTCCTTCACTTAGCGAGGCCAGGATGTCCCATATCTCTTTTGCGGTCTCACATTCCTCTATCCAGGGCAGATAATCTTGTCCAACCGTGGACATTATTGTGCTCTGAGCCCAGATATCCAGCTGGCTCACCTTGGCCTCCTCCGGAGTGTAGTCCTCTGGCTGTTTCTCCACATACTCCACCACTGCATCTCCATCGTTGGGATTTGTGGGAGTGCGAAGTATTCTGTCTCGTATGACGATTGGTCCAGATGTGAGAACTTGTTGCATCCTATGATGCTTGGACAAAAGGATCTTCTTCATTCGAGTTCTCCATGATGTATAGTTGACAACAGAGAACATGACTGTGATCTTGTCCTTGATGTCCATCTGCACAAACAAAAACAGGACAACAAAAAATGCGAGCAAGAATGCACTAGCGTGAAAAGATCTGTTCAGTGGACCACTGAAGAAAATTCTCGAATTCACACCTCGTGAAACAGAGTCAGCAGTCTTTTGAACCACTGCTCTGATACCACTTGATGGTCCCGAAACGAGTTACTGGTGTATGGTGGGGGGGGGGGGAATACACCAGTTAGGATTTTTCAGCTTTCGAAAAACTTAACACTTGAAAACAACTTCAACTGAGTAAAAGGACTCAGGTGGGATCTCACAGCTGAGTAAGCAAACTCAGCTGGAAGAGCGGTGCTGTGTGGAATGTGGTGGAAAATAAACTCGTTAAAAATAACTCACGCAAATCAGCTCGGTTGGTCAAGAACCAAAACAGCTCGGTTGAAAAAATGCAAAAGAGGTTTGAATGCTGGTTAGTTCGGTCAGTTAGAAATGCAATATGGACTAAAAAAAATAAACACGACACACAAGATTTACGTGGTTCAGAGATAACTCCTACGTCCACGGGGAGATGTGAGTCCACACACCTCAGTCCAAGTTCTTCTGGACAGAACCACTCAGCTTACGCGGGCTGAGTAACCGTTACAGTTTAGTTTCCGGGCACTAAACAGCCTAAGTCAAGTTTACGGGTACTTGATGACCTGACTACTCAATTACAGGAAGAGTAAGGTCCTAGCACACTTTTTAGGGTGTAAGAAAGGGTAGGATATCCAACTACAGCTCGATCAAGAATGAGAGCTGGATCTAAGGCTTGAACGAATAAACACTCAACCTAAGATCAAAAACAGTTTTGAATTCTAGGAACCCTCAGCTACTAATGTTCTCTCAAATTGGAACTCTCAGCTGCTAATGCTCTTAGATGATAATTTTGCAGATTTGCTTTGATTTCTCTCGAGAAAGCTTTTGAATTTTTAGTCGTCTATGTGTCTATCTGCATCTCCTGCTTCTCGAATGAGATGATGCCTCTATTTATAGGCGGATAGAATCAACTAGCCGTTGGAGGAGCAGTTGATCTCTGATCGGTTGAAAGCGATGGCTTGTCTCTCATCTCTGCAGACTTTCTCGATATGGCATCTGTGCTCCTTTGCTTTCCATCTGAGACAGCCTTGTGTTGGGCCAGATGAGGTAATGACTGAATGGTCAAACCCTCATGTGACTTCCTTTTGAAATTCAAATCTTTGACATTCAACTTCGGTTTGTCGGTTGAAAGTCTTGACCTTCATCTGAGTGATCTTCAGCTGATGTTCCGATCTGTCGAGTTCTCAGCTGATTTTGAACTTCAAAACAGTTGAACTCCTTGTTCAGATTCTATAACTGAGGTTATGAAACTGAACCCTCAGTTGTCTTCCACTTCTTTACTCAGTTGGGTTTGAACCCTCAGATGATTTCTTTTTCATCTGATGTTCTCTTCCTTTCAACTGTTTCTCATTTGATGAACGCTCAGTTGGTTTCCTTCAACTGATGTTCTGAAGACTTCCCCTTGTTTACATCTGAACAAATGAACTCTCAGTTGTCTTTCTTCACAACTGATGTTCTGTCTGAGTGACGCCTTGTTGCCATCTTCAGCTGGAGACCTGTAAAGATAAAAACTTAACTTTGCTCAAACAGCGAGCCTAAATTCTAACATTAGGTACTGGCAACATCTACTCGGTTGGGGTCAGCCGGTTTTGGAATTCATCAAAACTTATACTAATAAATTTCCCAACAATTTTCAATATAGACTGCCAAATTATCATTCAGCAATTCATCATCTTTTCATTTGTGAAGTCAATTTTTTCCAATCTTCTTAGTTGAACACATAAGTTGTTGCAAAAACACAGAAGACGGAAGAAAGTGTTGCAAACCTGCATGACCTTGAAGTGTAAAAGATTGTAAGGGTAGTTTTAAAAAAATAATTAAGATATAATGTAATGCCCCGTAAATTCCTTACGATCTTAAAATTTTAAAGTTAATTAAATAAATGGCTTTGCACGCCTAAGTTTACGATTTTGAATTCTAAGACTAATGGTCGAATCCGTTTCCGAAAATAAATTACGGAAGTCAGCTAGACGACTACTGTATTTAGGGTTAGCGCGTACGAAAAGTTTTTAGTTCGTGAACTCAGAACAGAAAACCGTCTGATTTTTACATTCACGAAATCGCAATACGAACTCGCCCAAGAAAGTTCGTTTTTATGATTTTCCGGACGAAACTCGGACTGTGTCGTCCCGAGTTTTTGTCAAAATAAATTTTATAAATTTACTTTCCGATTAAGTTTCATACGTTAGAATTTTCGGTCAAATCGGATCGCGACGATTTTGTGCCGAGCTATATTTTTCGTCGAACGTTTTCCGTAACGTCGGATCGCGCCGGAAAAGCGCGTATTTATCTTTTTCCCTCTCTCCCCAACCGACTTCATCCCCTCACTTTACTTGATATTTTCATTTTATAATGTTATATGAGGACACCTAATGTATTACTATTCACCCCTTTACACCTATTACTCTTTAACTTATGTTATAACATTTAAATTCACCATCTCTCCCTCCCAACACACAAAACTCGGCTGCCCCATCTTCTCCCTCTCCCATCTTCATCTTTTATCCTCCATTGAAGAAAGCTTCAAGAACTTGAAGGAGAAACACACAAGTCATCATCCAACCATCCAAACCTCTTACTTCTTTCATTAATTAGCAAGGTAATCATCTCCTCCATACTCCTATCCAATTGGATTCCCCATCTTTTTTTTTCTTTATGATCGAAATTTTGAGGGTTAAATTAGATGATTCGATCATGGATTAATGGTGTTAATTGGAGAAGAAAATCACCCTCTTATCCTTTGTGTCAATACCGAAATTTATAGGAGTTTTAGGGGTTTCCATGTGTTTGTTTTATTTGATGAATTGATGATGGAATTATGTTGTAGTTGATGTTAATTGATTATGGGAATTTAATTAGATTTTTCTAAAAATATTTATTGGAATGTAAGAGACGAAGAACTCGTCATAAGTTGAAATATAGTGATGTTATGAAATGATTGTATGCATAAAAGTGATTCTCGTTAGATGTAGTTTAATGACGTAAAATTTGAACGGAATCCGACAACTTTGAAAATTTCATAAGAGACGAACAACTAGACGTAACTAATAACCGAGAAGTCGAATGAGAATTCTAATTTGATATTATTGTCTATGATGGAATTGAGAACAACTTTGTAGTTGACGTAATGAGCTTTCGAGCTATTATAATATGAGCTATAGTGATAGTCGAGAACTAGAACGAGAAAAGTGAATAACTTGTTGGTTTAGTAATTGTTAGTTGAAAGCCGACGTATAGAACGTCGTGCTTTTGGACGAGTTTTGAGAAGGAGTTCACCACGTACGGGAGTACGTGATGACTGCCTTGAGGGTCCAGTTTCTAAAGAAATCGAATTCGAGAGCTTAGAACGAACCTAAGACGTTATACGTAGAATCTATCGAGCAACTAGGGTTATCACGGCAGTTTTGCGACCCTCACCGGAAACTGCAATAACTTTTAGCTCGTTTATCGGATTTGCGATCCGTAAATTGGAGCGTAAACTAGACATCCCAAACTTTCCAACGGTACAGGGCTGATCCCATGTTTCCAGATCCTCTGTTCTGGGCAGTCCCCAGAGTCATTGGATTGCGCAGTGAAATTTCAATTTCAATTCTCCTAAGTTGTTTCGTTCACAACTTAGTTTCTTTCGATCGTTTAAGCCGTAATAACTAACGACTATCTCCCTACTGACCCTAGAGTCAAGTACAGGGCCTTGAGTGATAAAACCAGTCGAGATCTCATCTCTTATCCATTCAAGTAAAGAAGTAGTTAAGCGAGAATTTTCATAAGTCGTTTAATGATCTAAAACGTAAAATTTTCCTAAGTTGATTCTTTCCAACTTAGTTCCTTATGATCTTTTAAGTCGTATTAAGTTACCGACTACCCTCTCTACTGACCTAAGAGTCGAGTATGAGACCTTTCAAGTTCTAAACGGGATTTGTACGAGTCTCGTTCCCGTTTAAGTAAAATGAATCTAGTAAGCGTGCAAATGCCTAAAGAATGAAACGACTAAAACTTATTTCGATTCTCTTTGATCGATTATCTTTTACGACCCATTTTTAAGTATTATTATTATTTTACGATAAAAGAGGAAGCCAGCTGTAAAGAAAGGACGGAAGATCCGAAGATTGGAAGCTAGTGCTTTTAGTTCTGTATATCGAGGTGGGTTTTTATATACAAAATAAAACGAGCAATGCTCGGAAAATCTTTCTTTCTCGCTTTGATATCTGTGTTTTCAAAGTGATATTATGGCATGAACTGTTTTATGTTTTTATGTGAGTTCTCTTGTACCTATCTGGGTCAACATTCGTGTTTTCCAGATTTAGAGTTAATCTAACTAGGTTAATTAACGATCGGCTCTGAGTTAGCTGCTAAGTGCTTTCCAGAGTTAGTGCACTTTGTAACCTGTGGTGTATGTGATATCCTGTTGAGGGGTATCAGCCACGGTGAATGAGAATTGGTCAAGATTGAACGTAACATTAGTCAGAAAATGCTCGCGCGAGTGATTTATGAGAAAAGAAAATGTTTAGTAGACGCGGGCCTTTTTAATAAAACCCCGACGTGCTATGATTATGCAATGCCATATTTATCTATACTTATGATTATGATTTCGGCATCGTGCCCACTAAGTACGTTTGTACTTAGCCCTGCATTGTTTTCTAAATGTGCAGGTTGAAGCGACGGTGAGCGGCAACGGTTGAAGTTGAGTTGAAAGGCTAGGTTGCTTTAGTTAGAACTCTTCCGCTGCAGAACTCTCAGTCTTTTTGAATATGTACCTTTTGAACAATACACTGTAGTTTAAGTGTGTAAATATAAACTTAGTTTAGCGATTAACTCTTTCTTATTTATATTCAAGTCTTGTTCATGGTTTATTGATGTCTTTTATGTATGTTTAGTCAGTTAGCCCCCTTCTTCCCTGCTTTTTTAATCCAATCCAGTCGCACCCCGGCTTCTGCCGTCCCTCGGAATTTGGAGCTGTGACAAATAGGTAATTAATATTGAAATGTAAGGGGGTCAATTGCCTTCCCTTGGCTGCACTTGGGTCCGCCAATGTTGATAATATACTGGATAAATGTAGAAAAAAATATAGAGGAGTGCTTTAATTTAATCTTAATAAAAATTGCATGCAATTAAAAAAAAAGAGCACTACATTCTCAACATGTGTTCCCTTTCATATCTTGCTATTAATTTCACTATTTAAAAAGTTATATTTGAAAAGAAAATTATAGTAATATAAAATGAATCTTAATTAATGAATATTACATTGTATAAAAACATGTTTATTTATATATCCATTTTTATATATACCTATTTTCTTATATATATAATCCCGTTTGCATATACACGTCACACGTCTCAAATCCTTAATATATAATTTTACATTTTGTTCTCGTCCAAACTCACATAGTAATACGCAATAAAACCCTGAATATTATAAAGAAAATAATGACGACATAAAGTAAGTTTCAAGTTTAAATTTGAAAATTATACTACAATTTATGAAACTTGTCTCAAGTTCGATTAAGAAGTAATTTCACTACTTGTTCCCGTTACAACACTAATAGTAATGTTCATTGCGAATAAGTGTTATATGAAATATTATCTCATGTAGAATATATTGATGGAGAATCACACTCATTGTAATTTTACAAAGAGATTGTTGGGAAATATATTAGTAAAAGTTTTGATGAATTCCAAAACCGACAGACCCCAACCGAGTAGATGTTGCTAGAACCTAATGTTAGAAATTAGGCTCGCTGTTTGAGCAATGTTAAGATTTTATCTTTACAGATCTCCAGCTGAAGACGGCAACAGAGCAACACTCGGATACAACCCCGGATGAAAGATCGGATGAGGAACATCAGTTACAAGACTGCCTGATGAAGAGAGCTATGCTTTGTGACAACTGAGAGTTCAAGCCAACTGTTCAGTTGGAACATCAACTATAGAATGCCATCCGATAAAGAGAATGTTTCAAGAAGGGGGAAGTGATAAAGAAGTCTCAACATGATGTTCAAAGTTAGCTGAGAGTTCAACGGTTCGGTTAGAACATCAGCTGAAGACCACTCAGATAAAGATCAAGATTTTCAACCGACTAATCGAGGTTGACTGTCAGAAAGGTTAAGATTTGAATTTCAAAAGGAAGTCACATGAGGGTTTGACCGTTCAGTCATTACCCCATCTGGCCCAACACAAGGCTGTCTCAGAAGAAAAGCAGAAGAGCACAGATGCCATATCGGGAAAGTCTGCAGAGATGAGAGACAAGCCATCGTTTTCAACGATCAGAGATCAAAAGCTCCTCCAACGGCTAGTTGATACTCTCCGCCTATAAATAGAGGCTTCCATTCATTGGAGAAACGGGAGAATACACACAAGAGAAGACACACGAGATGAGACAGAGGAAAAGAAAGAACTATATTCCTTACTCGAGCTGAATTAGATTTAGCCTCTAAGAACATCACTTGTTGAGAGTTCTGGAGCATTAGATTGTGTCTGAGTGTCTTTAGATCGAACCTTGAGAACATTACTTTGTGAGAGTTCGTAGAGTGTTAGATCCCAGCTCACTTCTTGTTCGAGCTGTTAGTTGGAACATTATCTTTCATACCTGAAAAGGTTTCAGGATTCTACTCTTCCTGTAATTGAGTAGTTAGGTTGTCAAGTACCCGCAAACTTGACATAGGTTGTTAAGTACCCGTAAACTTAACTGTAAAGGTTGATAAGTACCCGTAAACTTATTGCAACGGTTGCACAGCCCGGGTAAGCTGTGTGGTTTGTCCAGAAGAACTTGGACAGAGTTGTGTGGACTCACAACTCCCCGTGGACGTAGGAGGGTTATCTCCGAACCACGTTAAATCTCTGTGTGCTCGTGTTTTTCTTTACTCAGTTATTTCTAGCTTACTCATCTGTCTGACTAACCAGCATACAAACTGCATCCGCACATATTCAACTGTTTTGGTTATTGACCAACCGTGCTAAAAGCGTGAGTTGTTTTTAACGAGTTTAATTTCCACCACATTCCGCACAACACTTAGCTTCCAACTGAGTGTTTCTTCCTCAGTTGTGAGTCCAGCTGAGTCTTTCCACTCAATTGTGATTCCAGCCGAGTCTTCTTACTCGGTTGTGATATTTTTAGGGGGATGATTTTTAAAATCCTAACTGGTGTATTCCCCCCCCCCCATACACCAGTAACTCGTTTCGGGACCATCAAGTGGTATCAGAGCAGTTGTTCAAAAGACTGCTGACTTTGTTTCACAAGGTGTGAATTCGAGGAATTTTTTTTCAGTGGTCAACTAAACAGATCTCTTTATCACGCTAGTGCATATCTGCTTGCACCCTTCTTTTGTTGTTGTGTGCAGATGGACGTCAAAGACGATGAGGTACAATCTAATCCTGCTATTTTGAATTCTTCAATTTTTTCTAACATGCAGCAAACCCTAGATGAAGAATTGGAACTCTCATGGGACGACTTCTTAGCACTCAATGAGGAAGTGCAACAGTAGTCGGTTGAGTGTAAGAGTCTTCAAGTACAATTCACCAAGCTTGAGGAATCCTTAACCTACAAGGACGATCTGATTAAGAGCCAAACGGAAGAGATTGACAATCTCAATAATCAACTGAATGCTGCCAGCCAACCTAAGGTTTCAACTGATGAGGAGTTAAAGAAACAGATCAAGAAACAGGAGGATCAGTTGAACAAGCAAGAGGCGCAGATCGGCCAGCTGGTGAAAAAATCAGACGAACAGTCCAAGTATATAGTTGTTCTTCTCAAAGAGTTGCAAACTGAAAAGGACAACCTGTTCAAGCTATATCAGTCATCCAAGATCATAGAGAATCTAATCAGTTACAGCCGACAGATGGATGACTTGTCAGGACTCGATTACGATATGGTTAAAGATAGTGGAATTCCTCCAGCAACCTTCATCAAAGCTGTTGAGGTCAAGGTTGTCGAACCTAACACAGTTGAATCTGAATCTCCCCAAAGTAATGCAACTTCCACTTCTCAGCAAGCTCAACT
Source organism: Schizonepeta tenuifolia (assembly GCA_029490685.1). Classification (NCBI taxonomy): domain Eukaryota; kingdom Viridiplantae; phylum Streptophyta; class Magnoliopsida; order Lamiales; family Lamiaceae; genus Schizonepeta; species Schizonepeta tenuifolia. The sequence continues at coordinate 105,192,830 of CM055955.1, forward strand.
GACCAAGGGAACTCCAACTGAGAAGGGAAAAGAAGCAGTGGATGAACAGAACGTTCCATCGATTAGGACATCAACCGAGGGGGAATGTTCCAAGTCACAGAAGAGGAACCAGAGGCGTCAGAGATACAACCGAAACAAACATCAGAACCGTCCACAGAAACAATGGAACCGACCGCAGAGCCAACAAGGACTCAACCATCTGAATCAACAGCGGTTCCATCATCAGTTCAACCAGAGGTTCCAACCAAGTCAACCAATGAGGAACAGTTCGAACAGCTGGAGATATTCATGCCACAACTTGAATCAACATCCGAGCATGACCAGTTGTCGTCGTCAGTCAGGAAGATGGAATCAGTATCATCTACGAAGATTCCAACATGGCGTCCGACCTCACAGACAAATTTAACAGGATAAAAATCGCCATCAAAACAGGGGGAAAGCCTCACCTCCTAAAGTTCAACATGGGAGAAACCCAACTCCTTCCAAGAAACAGAACATCACTACTAACAACAAGTCTAAGGATAACCGAGGTGTTGTTATAGTTGATGATGAAGGAAAAGTAATCTGGAATGATAAATCCATCCGAGTTTACAGGGAAAAGCGACGCACAGTTCCAGGGGGAACTGGTTCTAACCCTCCAGGACCTAACTGAAATTGGGGACCTAAGCGAGTTTCTCTTTGCAGGTATAGGAGAAACAACTGAGGAAGAATAAAGTGTCTGCAACAATATGGGTGATGGACAGTGGATGCTCGAAACACATGACGAATCTGAAGGATTTTCTTGGAAGTTTTGTGGAGAAAGAAGGTCCATCAGTTACTTTTGGTGATAATTCAAAAGGGTACACCAGAAGTTACGGTACCCTTGAAACCAATCATGTTTCGATTTCTAATGTTTCTTATGTTGGTGGATTGAAGCATAACTTGCTCTCCATCAGCCAATTCTGTGATAATGGTTTCTCTGTCAAGTTTAATGCACAGGGTTGCAGAGTTAAAGATGTCGGATCAAAGCATGACATATTGTTGGGAAATCGATCGCCAACCGGGAACGTCTACTATGCTGACTGGAGCAGTAGTCTTCCCGACACCTGCTTGCTATCAAAGAGCAGTTCAGATGTGAGCTGGCTGTGGCACAAAAGGCTCAACCATCTGAACTTCAAGACAATGAACCGACTCGCCAGACAAGAACATGCAAGAGGCATACCCAACCGAGTGTTTTCAACAACACACATCTGCAGTGCATGCCAGCTAGGAAAGCTCGCTAGATCCTCCTTCCGGTTGAAGTTAACTCTCTCAACCGACCGAGTGTTATAGCTGATCCATATGGATCTCTTCGGGCCAGTTACACCAAAGAGCATAAACGGCAACAAATATACACTGGTTGTAACTGATGATTACTCGAGGTACACGTGGACCATCTTCATGCGCCACAAAAGTGAAACCTGAGATGAGCTACCCAAGTTGATGGATCGGATATCGAACTAACAAGAGATAAAAATTATTTCCATCCGATCAGATCATGGAACTGAGTTTCTAGATCACAGTTGAGAAGAAAGACGTTTCCTTGGAGAAAAGACTCCAACTGAGATTCAGCGAGCTGACATCTTCAACAAACCTCTAGCCGAAGCACGGTTCAAGATGCTATGTGATCTACTTGGATTGTTGGATCCATCAAATGAGGAACCAGCCGAGGTGAAGAGATAGATGCCCATCTGAGGGGGAAGCTCAGATGGAGGGGGAAGCTCAGCTGAAGGGGGAATCTCAGATACGGATTGCCAACTGAAGACGTCAAACGTCAGCTGAACAGACGAACTCGAGTCAACTGATGGTATGCTGCAACAATAGATCAGACGTCAGCTGAACAGACGAACTCGAGTCAGCTGATGGTATGCGGCAACTGAGGAACACAACTGAGGTATACAGCTGATCTCGACATCAGCTGGCAGGTAACATTTATGACTGAAGGTGTTATGATATTCAATGAGAATGTTTGAAATAAATTCAAACATTCCTAAACATGTCAGCTAGACTAAACAAGCCATCGTATCGCATTTAATGTAAAGTCTGGCTGAACTCCTATAACCTTACTTTATAGTGCGACTGGGCTGACATCTTAAACTATTCACCTTCTCACTCGCACACGTGGAGCGTCAGTCAAAATACCCAACAGTCGCGAAATCCCAGCCGTTGATAAATACGCGCCATTTAACCCCAGCCGTTGATGTTATCCGAGTAAAAGATTATATAATACGGCAAATCAGGAAGTGATCCTTACCTTCTCTTTTCGTGCATATCTTTACTAACTATTCATCATCCTCTCCAAATTTGTCTCACCATTTCCAGTAACGAATTTATTTCTTTTGCATATATATCTCTTTGAGATGGCGCCTAAATCTAAAGCTTCCAAGAAGATGGTTTCCGCAGAGCCTGCTACATTCCAGAAATCTTTCGACATGGTGATGTCGAAGATTCATTTTGAACAGATTCTATCCAGAGCGGCTCTGACCTTGCCGAAACTCGCTCCAGTCGCCGCCATTCTCTCCGACCACAGTCTGCTCGACTGGGCAACCCTTTCTCCATCCAAGTTGCTCAGGAAGCAAGTCGTTCATTTCTACAGGAATTTGCAACGAGTTGCAGAAGACGGGCTTGTCACGATCATTCCGTGCAAGCAACGAAACAGCACTACCCGTACGCTGGAAGATACCGCCATTGAAATCAAAGTAACCAAAGAACTGGAGAAGATCATCCCCAGAAATCGCGAAGCCACAGATGTGATGGGGAACTTCACCGATAAGGAAGCTGATATATTCCTTCAAATAATCCTTCTTGTTCCCGAACCTTTGAAGGGGAGCATGCAAAGGACAAAACTGAAGCCGGAGCACCGACTTCTTTTCGACGTGATATCCAAATGCATCTTCACGTACGGAGGAGCCTTCGGTGACATTAGCAGACCGAAGCTCAAGCAGCAGAAGGCCCTGGTGGAACAGCACCAGGTCGACTAGCTGGGCTATCTTGAAAGCCAGCTGTTGATGGAGAAGCAGAAAATCTCTGAGACGTCAGCTGAGTCCGGAGAGCAGCTGTTGAGTGTCAAGAGGACTCTCAACTTCGGCACAAAAATTTCTTCCCTAATCCTCCAAGCCACCAAGGGACAGCAGCTGACCTGGGAAGGAAGTGAGGACACGCCATTCAGCAAGCTGATGCTGTTCCCCACAGCCAAAAAGGCCAGGGACATTGTGGAGGCCGTTTACACCCCCAAGGGTGCCCCCAAGCCAGCTGTGGAGTCAGCCTCAGCAGTACGCCGCCCTTCTAGGTCCAAGCCTGCAAAGTGCCAGCTGGAGGAGGTGGCTGAGGAAGAGGAAGATGAAGAAGAAGAAGAGGAGGAACCCCTCCAGAAGAGGCCCATAATTCGAATCATCCAGCCCGCGGCTCAACCTTCTACAACAAGTCCAGTGGTGGTAAAGCCAGCTGAGGAGAAGGAGTCAACCGAATCAAGCCAGTCGGTTGACCCAGCTGGGTTTGTTCTTCAACCTCGTCAGGAGGGAGTGGCTGAAGGAGCTGAGATCCACGTGGAGGATTCCAGCTCCTCCTCAGATGACTCTACTTCATCTGAGGAATCCCACGACAGTCCAACTGGAGCCGATGCCAGCCAGGAAAACCCACCTGCGTCTGAGGATACAAATGAGCCAGCCCACTCTCTACCCAAAGAGGATCCAGTTCTCTCAACTGGTCCTCAGTCAGATATTCCGAGCCTCTCGCTCGATGCCAATGTTGTGACCACTCCTTTGGCCAACGTTGATGAAACCATCGAACCCGTCGCCTTCGATATTGACCCAACCCCAATTGATGAAGAAGCCAACCGCCAGGCGATCTTGGATGAGTATGAAGGCCGGTTGGACTACTGTTTCCGCAAGCTGATCGGCATTTTCCCTGAGGCAAGCTCAATGCCCATTTTTGCCATGTTCGGGACGGAACTGCTCTACCAGTTCAGCGTCATATTCAGTTACTGGTACGTCAAGGAGGAAACCCTAAGGATCCATGGTTGGGACAGGTTGAAGGTCGAAGAATCCAACCTGAGGGTATACTTCGACTACCAGAACCTGGAGGTGGCCTATAACCAGAAGGTGGCTGTGCTCCGTCGTCGTCTGGACAAAAGCATCCAAGAGGGGATAGACACCAGGGAGCTGTGCAACAATCCTGAAGCTGTTCAATTTCTTGACGATATGTTGGCCAAGAATGCCAACTGCATGGAGGATGTCGACGCAGCTGATGAGGCGGCCAAGAAGGAGGAAGAAAAGCTCAAGGCCTACCTCGCCAGCCGAACTGCCCTGGTTGTCATGGACCCAGCTGCCCAGCAACAACCACAACACCTGCCTGGACCCTCAGATCAGCCAGCGCTCTCAACCGATGACATTTGTGAGCTGATCTCTGAGAGGGTCAACCAGCTGAGGCATGAACTGTTGTCCAAGATCCAGCTCAGCAAGGAGGAGGATGCTGATAGGATGAATCAGCTGATGGCAGAGAATGCCAACTTGAAGAATCAGCTGGAACACCTTTCCTCCTCCCTACAGCAGAAGATCGAAGAACTCTCCACTTCTTCCAGCTCGGAGGTCACGGCTCTAAGGAAGGCAGTTCGGGGCCTCAGCTCGGACTTCAATGTATTCAAGACCGTTGCTGAATCTGATCTGGTAAAGTCCCAGCAGACTCAAGACCAGGAGTGGATGTCTCAGTTCGCAAATTTCCGAGCTGAGTTCGTCACCCTCCACAAAGAGGTCTCTACGACCTTTGCAGCCTTGCAGTGAGCTGAGCAGGAGCGCCAGGACCTAGAGTTGGCCAAGAAGGTGGAAGAGAAGGATGCTGTCAACGAACTCTTTTCCCGCGTTCAACAAGCTGAGGCCAAGCTGACCTCCCTGGATGGCACTGTTGCCACCCTTTTGGATGATGCCAAAAAAGGAGAAGACAAGGAGCCAGCAGCTGTTGCTGGACAAGGGAAAGTTGTTCTTCAGCAGGGGGAAGGAGTTCAACAAGAAGGAGTGCCAGCTAAAGCTGAAGGATCGCAGCAGGAACTGGAAATCTCCCACGACCTCGTAGCCGAGCTTACGGCCGAGCTCGATGCCGAACTTGACGGGATATCTGTTGAAGACTGCATCGAAGCTGTCAAAGCTATGGGGGAGTCCAAGGAGAAGTACTTGAATCCCTCTTAGATCAAGAAGTTCGCTGCTGATCAGGCCAAGAAGGTGGCCAAGTTCGAGAAGGAACTGGCCAAGGTTGAGAAAAATGTCGACAGAAATAAAGCCAGCCGAAGCGTGCGAAGAATTAACAAGCACCAGATGAAGGCTGAGGCTAGGAAGAAGACACAACAGTTGCAGAAGAACGCCCCGCTCCCGTCTTGGTTCCCACATGTTGACAAGTGGATGAATGCTGAGTGGAACGATGACTGGGAGCAGTTCAAGCATGAATTCATTAATGACTTTTATTACAGGAAGGTCTACTCGACTGAAGACCCAAGGCAAGCCTTCAAGGAAGCCCTGTGGGAGCTCAGATCTGGAGACCCTGGAATGTTTAGTCAGTTCAAGCGAGCCATGCTGAATGCTCAGCTCGATCCCAACACCATTCCAGTTCCGCAGATGCTCAGATATCGCCCTCAGATGATCAAAGGCACAAACACTCCGAACAGAAATGCGATCATGGCTGAGGCGAGACAAGTCTGCAAGGAACATGGTGTCAACACTGGGATTGAGTCACCTGCGAAGAAAGAGATCTTTAACCGTATCTTCAGCAAGTACGGTCAGCAATATTTTTGAGCTGATCTAATTTTTGTCTTTTGAGCTTATGTAGTTTTTGGAGCAACTGTTGTATCTTTATATGTTCTGTGCTTAACCCTGTTGCTTGGAGCAACAGTTTTTGGAGCAACAGTTTTTGGAGCAACTGTTGCTTAACCTTCAGTTGTAACAAAAACTTCAAAGTATATATAAGATTCACCTTGATGAACAATTCCTCATTGTCCAAGCTCTGAATCACAAAGTCTTTTAAATACCATGTTATAACTGTGCTAACCCTTTGATGTTTTATCTTATATACTGTCTAGAATTTCAGCTGAGATTTTAAATAAGTTAGTGAGGTTTAGATCAATAGTGGTTCAAAGTTGTAAGTGGTTTTGGCATCATCAAAAAGGGGGAAATTGTTGGGAAATTTATTAGTAAAAGTTTTGATGAATTCCAAAACCGACTGACCCCAACCGAGTAGATGTTGCCAGAACCTAATGTTAGAAATTAGGCTCGCTGTTTGAGCAATGTTAAGATTTTATCTTTACAGATCTCCAGCTGAAGACGGCAACAGAGCAACACTCAGATACAACCCCGGATGAAAGATCGGATGAGGAACATCAGTTACAAGACTGCCTGATGAAGAGAGCTATGCTTTGTGACAGCTGAGAGTTCAAGCCAACTGTTCAGTTGGAACATCAACTATAGAATGCCATCCGATAAAGAGAATGTTTCAAGAAGGGGAAAGTTATAAAGAAGTCTCAACATGAAGTTCAAAGTCAGCTGAGAGTTCAACGGTTCGGTCAGAACATCAGCTGAAGACCACTCAGATAAAGATCAAGATTTTCAACCGACTAATCGAGGTTGACTGTCAGAAAGGTTAAGATTTGAATTTCAAAAGGAAGTCACATGAGGGTTTGACCGTTCAGTCACTACCCCATCTGGCCCAACACAAGGCTGTCTCAGAAGAAAAGCAGAAGAGCACAGATGCCATATCGGGAAAGTCTGCAGAGATGAGAGACAAGCCATCGCTTTCAACGATCAGAGATCAACAGCTCCTCCAACGGCTAGTTGATACTCTCCGCCTATAAATAGAGGCTTCCATTCATTGGAGAAACGGGGGAAGACACACAAGAGAAGACACACGAGACGAGACAGAGGAAAAGAAAGAACTATATTCCTTACTCGAGCTGAATTAGATTTAGCCTCTAAGAACATCACTTGTTGAGAGTTCTGGAGCATTAGATTGTGTCTGAGTGTCTTTAGATCGAACCTTGAGAACATCACTTTGTGAGAGTTCGTAGAGTGTTAGATCCCAGCTCACTTCTTGTTCGAGCTGTTAGTTGGAACATTATATTTCATACTTGAAAAGGTTTCAGGATTCTACTCTTCCTGTAATTGAGTAGTTAGGTTGTCAAGTACCCGCAAACTTGACATAGGTTGTTAAGTACCCGTAAACTTAACTGTAAAGGTTGATAAGTACCCGTAAACTTATTGCAACGGTTGCACAGCCTGGGTAAGCTGTGTGGTTTGTCCAGAAGAACTTGGACAGAGTTGTGTGGACTCACAACTCCCCGTGGACGTAGGAGGGTTATCTCCGAACCACGTTAAATCTCTGTGTGCTCGTGTTTTTCTTTACTCAGTTATTTCTAGCTTACTCATCTGTCTGACTAACCAGCATACAAACTGCATCCGCACATATTCAACTGTTTTGGTTATTGACCAACCGTGCTAAAAGCGTGAGTTGTTTTTAACGAGTTTAATTTCCACCACATTCCGCACAGCACTTCACTTCCAACTGAGTGTTTCTTCCTCAGTTGTGAGTCCAGCTGAGTCTTTCCACTCAGTTGTGATTCCCGCCGAGTCTTCTTACTCGGTTGTGATATTTTTAGGGGGATGATTTTTAAAATCCTAACTGGTGTATTCCCCCCCTCCCCATACACCAGTAACTCGTTTCGGGACCATCAGAGATTTTTTTAAAAAGTACCTTATATCGAAGTGATATATTTCGATAAATCATGACAACTATTACTGAATGATCATCTCGTTGTAATTAACTGTTACATGATCATCTCGTGTAGAATTTATTGACAAAAAATCAATTTACGTCGTTATTTACAAATATATTTAAAAAAAATATTACTATAATTTCAAAATGATATATTAACTTTGATGAATCATTGCAAATAAGTGTTACATAAAGGATCTCGTTGCAAATACGTGTTATATGAAGGATTGTTCAACAATAGACATTGACATCACAAGTCTCTCCTTAATTAGTAAGAGGTGGGTTCAATATCGCATTTGTTCGGTATAGTATATTTCCAATCTTGTATAGTGGTGTAATAGTCTCATTTGCATGAGGTGTAGTGGTCCCATCATTGCATGGGGTAAAGGTCTCACATATATGGTGATATAGTATTTTCTTATACATTATATATACCTGTGCAATTCCCTCAAAAAAAATATTGTTCATTTTATTTTATTTTATTACTATTATTGATTTTTTTTTGTTCAAATTCCAAAATCCTAATTATTACTAATTATAGTATTTTTATATTATTACTATTATTGAAATAATCATATTTCTCTATGGTCTATGTTTTCCCAAATAAGATACATTTCCATTTTCAAAATTTATATGACCATTTTAAATTTGTGTGGTCGGCCACAATATGTTCAAATAGCACTATCTAAATATGGAATGGAATAATATAGTTACCGCATAAATTAAGCGGTATTAACTCATTAAAAATAAGGAAATGTCTTATGGATTTTATCTTTATTTATTTATTTTATTTTGGGTGATTAATGTCTTTGGACCCTTTTATATGGTTAATGGTTTTCTGCTTAAGAAAAGGAAATGGAAAGTTAACAACTTTAATTGCTAATTGACATAATTTATGGGATGCTAATTTATTTTGGAATAAATTAAAAGTAATATGTAGTAACTTATGAAAATAAATATTATCAACCATGTGATAAAATGTAATACCCCGAACTTCTATAACATTAGTGAGCGTATTAATTAACCGAGTAAGTTTAAATGACGAGATTTGAGGAATAAAATTTTCTAAATAAATAGAAATGAGTAAAACGACTGGAATGCCTTATGTGTTTTTACGTGAGATTATCCGTTCTATTTCTTGAAATGATAATGTGATATATATATATATATATATATATATTGAGTTTGCTTATATGAGAATGAGTACGAGTATGATTTTCAGAAAAACTCCGAAGATTTTTGATTGGAAGTGAATAATATTGATAACTGAGAAATTGCTATGCGCCGAAGAACTTAGAATAGATTTGAATTAAAATCTTTGAACCTAGAATTAATTCTAAGATCATTGAGATAAGATAGAAGCTTATCCGAGATAAGCTGAGAGAGTTATAAGAATCGAATTATTAAAGGATTAATAAGCCGACTAATTTCTTTTAAGACCTAAAAATTAGATAATCGGAATCCTTAATTTATTTATTGAGACATGAATTAGATTTGAGATGTTTTTAATGTCAGAAATGAGACGAGGAGAGATTAGACCCGTTTTTAGCATAATGGAATAATACGGACATTTTTATCCGGAAAACTCTTTACGACCGGGTAAGTAATACCCGTAATAAAATAATGGGACAAATGTCACTCATCTCTCTCCCTCTCTACCGCCATATCTCTCTATCTCTCTCCCTAAATCTCTCTCCAAGCCTATTATGTAGCTTTAATCATGATATTCTTACAAGATCTTAGTAAATTGTGTATTAAGATTGCATGCAAATGCCATCACATCAAACCATCCATCTATCTCTCTTAATACAAGTTCCAACACTAATTGTCATCATTTTTATTCTCTATGTTGGAAATCAAATACATGCATCCTACCTATCTCTCCCTATACAAAAGAGGAATTATTTTCATTCAAGCTATCTCTCTCTCTCTCTCTTTCGAAAAACCTCTAAGAAAGCAAGAAGAAGAAAAACTCTCTCCCTCTCTTCCCCCCATTGCCGTGAACCACCCACACACACTCATACTTGGAAATTCTTCCATTAAAGCCTTGTATTCAAGCTTCAATCTCATGCAAATCAAGAGAAGATCATCACCATCATCTTAGTTCTTCCAAACCCCAAGTTGAAAGGTAATAATTCTCCAAGTTCTTGAGTTTGAAATCCAATAATCATCCTTATTTCTTCATAATTTCGGCTCTTAAGCCCTAAAAATGGATGATTGATTGTTGTTTTATATTTTTTTTTCTTGAGGATTCAAGACAAGTTCTTCCAAAAGGAATCCAAGCTAGAAGTTGAGCCTATCTTTCCCCCATCATTTCGATTTCAAGAGGATCAAGAGGAGAAGATCCAATTTATTTTGAAAAGTATGATAATTCATTTGATTTATTGTATATATGTATCTCTCTAAGCCCTAAAAAAAAGAAAACATGCATGCATGGTATTTATTTTATGTTTAGGCAAACTTAGGTTATCGATGTGAAGATCAAGTGAGGAGAAATCGATAGGAGAATCGAACACTAGGATTTAATCGATGAATTAAGAGAAGAAAAAAAATTAAAAACCCTAAAAAATGGTTAATATCGAAAATTTAGAGAAAAATAGGAGAATTTAAATTTCTTGAGTTATTGTTATTTTGATACTTGATTTATGATTTTTATCATGTTGAGAATGGAATTATATGCATGAAAAATCGAGAAATAAAATGCCTTAAAAATTGCTATGAATGCCGTGAGTTTTAAGAGAAAACGAGAGAATTATTTTGTTGATTTTGTTGATGATCTAGTTGATGTTTTGATCATGAAATTATTATGTGATATGATGATTTAATCTTTGATGTTGTTAAGTATGAGAAAATTCAATTGCATGTGAAGTTTTTAAAGAAAATAATTTATGATGATTTAGAAGATTTGATGATCCTGATATTATAATGTTGATGATATATGTTAAAGTGTTAATTTGATTCCTAGATGAAAATAGGATTTTTTTTTGTGACAAAAGAATGAAGTTTAAAAGCTTTAGAAATGTTAAGAATTGAAAAATACATAGAAAGATATATCTAGTAAGTGTTTTATGTGTTCTAAGTGTTCTTGAAATAAGACTTGAAGATTTGAGTTTTGTTTAAATTAAATCAAAAAGAAATTTTGTAATCAAATTAATAAAATAATCTAGATTTTTATTGAAATAAAAATAATTAAGTGAAGAATAGAGAAGAAAAGAAATTTATTAATTAAATAAATAAGAGTTGAGAAAATCGAGTTAAAGAGAATAAATGTAATGCCCCGGAAATTCCTTACGATCTAAAAAATTTAAAGTTAATAAAATAAATAGCTTTGCACGCCTAAGTTTACGATTTTGAACTCTAAGACTAACGGTCGAATCCGTTTCCAAAAATAAATTACGGAAGTCAGCTAGACGACTACTGTATTTAGGTTTAGCGCGTACGAAAAATTTTTAGTTCGTGAACTCAGAACGGAAAACCGTCTGATTTTTACATTCACGAAATCGCGATACGAACTCGCCTGAGAAAGTTCGTTTTTATGATTTTCCGGACGAAACTCGGACTGTGTCGTCCCGAGTTTTTGTCGCAATTAATTTTCTAAATATTATTTTCCGATTAAGTTTAGTACGTTAGAATTTTTGGTCGAATCGGATCGTGACGATTTTGTGCCGAGCTACGTTTTTCGTCGTTCGATTTCCGTAACGTCGTATCGCGCCGGAAAAGCGCGTATTTTTCTTTTCCCTCCCCCTCTAGCCGACATCACCACACACACATTAGTAGATATTTCATTTTATATAGTTTTTAACTTAGTGACTCACCATTTAGATATTTACTTGTTACTTTACACCTATTAGGATTTAATCACTTATAACATATCAAATTAAATCATCCTCTCTCCCTCCCTCCTAATTTTCGGCTGCACTCCTCTCTCTCTCTCTCCCATCTTCATCTTTTTCTCCATTGTTGGATCTTCAAGTTCTTGAAGAAGGTTTTCCCACAAGTCATCATCCAACCATCAAAACCTATTACTTCCTTTGTTAATTATCAAGGTAATCCTCTCCTCCACGTTTCTATCCAATTGGATTCCTCTTCTTTTTATTTTCTTCTTTGGATCGAAATTGAGGAAGATGAACTAGGTGTTTTGATCTTCGATTAGTGATATTAGTTGTGATTAGATATGAATTCTAGGATTAAAATTGAAGAAAACCTAAGAACCCTAACTTCTATGTATTACCGAAATTTTAGGGCTTTTTGTAGGATTTTTGGAACTCTTCAATTGATGATAAAATCATGCTTAGGAAGTGTTTAATTAGTGATTAGAACCAAGAGAAATTGAAAGCCCTTTGTTTGATTGAAACCGATTTAGGGTTTAGGGTTTGAAATTGGGGATTTTGCATGTTAATGTATAATTGGATTCCATTTGATCAATTGATATTATAATAGTATGATTAAGAGTTAAATGGTGTTGATTAATGAAGAAAATCACTATCTTAACCTTTGTATAAATACCGAAAATTATTGAAAAATTAGGGGTTTTCATGTAATTGTTTTAGTTGTTGTTTTGTTGATAGAATATAGTTTCTAATGTTGTTAGTTGATAATAGGAATTTATTGAGAATTTTCTAAAATTATTTTGTGGAATGTAAGAGATGAAGAACTCGTCATAAGTTGAGATATAGTATTGATGTGAAGTGATTATATGCATAAAAATTGTTTAATGACGTAAATTTTTAACGAAATCCGACAACTTTGAAAATTGTGTAAGAGACGAACAATTAGTTGTAATTAATAACCGAGATGTCGAATGAGAATTCTAACTTGATAATATCGTTTATGATGGACTTGAGAACGACTTTGTAGTTGATGTCATGAGCTTTCGAGCTAATATAATATGAGTTATAGTGATAGTCGAGAACTAGAACGAGAAGTTGATAACTTGTTGGTTTAGTACATGTTAGTTGAAAGCCGACGTTTAGAACGTCGTGCTATTGGACAAGTTTTGAGAAGGAGTTCATCATGTACGGGGGTACGTGTTGACTGCCTTGAGGGTCAAGTTTCATAAGAAATCGAATACGAGAACTTAGAACGAACCTAAGAAGTTATACGTCGATTCTATCGAGCAACTAGGGTTAGCGCGGCAGTTTTGCGACCGTTGCCGGAAACTGTAATAACTTTTAGCTCGTTTATCGGATTTGCGATCCGTAAGTTGGAGCGTAAACTAGACATTTCAAGCTTCCCAACGGTACAGGGTTCATCCCCTGTTTCCAGTTCCCGTGTTCTGGGCAGTCCCCAGAGTTACTGCCTTGCGCAGTGAATTTTCAGTTTTCATTCTTCTAAGTTGTTTCATTCGCAACTTAGTTTCTTTCGATCGTTTAAGCCGTAATAACTTGACGACTATCTTCCTACTGACCCCAGTGTCAAGAGAGGAGCCTTGAGTGGTAAAACAAGTCGAGATCTCACCTTGTATCCGTTCAAGTAAAGAATTTAGTTAAGCGTGAATTTGCATAAGTCATATGATGAACTAAAACTTATTTTTCTCAGTTGATTTCTTTTCCAACTTAGTTCATTATGATCTTTTAAGTCGTATTAAGCTATCGACTACCCTCTCTACTGACCTAAGAGTCGAGTATGAGACCTTTCGAGTTCTAAACGGGATTTGTTCGAGTCTCGTTCCCGTTTAAGTAAAATTAATCTAGTAAGCGTGCAAATGCCTAAAGAATGAAACGATTAAAACCTATTTCGATTTTCTTTGATCGATTATCTTTTACGACCCGATTTTAAGTGTTATTATTTTACGATGAAGGAGGAAGCCAGCAGTAAAGAAAGGACGGAAGATCAGAAGATCGGAAGCTAGTGCTTTTAGTTCTGTATTACAAGGTGGGCTTTTATATATAAAATAAAACGAGCAATGCTCGGAAAATCTTTCTTTATCGCTTTGATATCTGTGTTTTCAAAGTGATAATTATGGCATGAACTGTTTGATGTTTTATGTGAGTTCTCTTGTACCTATCTGAGTTAACATTCGTGTTTTCCAGATTTAGAGTTAATCTAACTAGGTTAACTAACGATCGGCTCTGAGTTAGCTGCTAAGTGCTTTCCAGAGTTAGTGCACTTTGTAACCTGTGGTGTATGTGATACCCTGTTGAGGGGTACCAGTCACGGTGAATGAGAATTGGTCAAGATTGAACGTAACATACCAGAATAATGCTTGCAAGCTAAATTGAGAAAAGAGTCAGAAAATGTTTAGTAGACACGGGCCTCTTTTTAATAAAACCCCCGATGTGCTACAAATTATGAAATGCCATATTTATCTATACCTATGATTATGATTTCAGCATCGTGCCCACTAAGTACTTTTGTACTTAGCCCTGCATTGTTTTCTAAATGTGCAGGTTGAAGCGACGTGAGCGACAACGGTTGAAGTTGAGTTGAAAAGATAGGATGCTTTAGTTATGACTCTTCCGCTGCTAAACTCTAAGTCTTTTGAATATGTATATTGAACAAACCACTGTAGCTTAAGTCTGTAAACTTGAACTTAGTTACTATCGTGTACTTTTGTCGAGTAATCACTCGTGATTAACTCTTTCTTTATTATATTCAAGTCTTGTTCATGGATTGCTTGATGTCTTTTATGTATGCTTAGTCAGTTAGCCCCCTTCTTCCCCGCTTCTTTAATCCAACCCCAGTCGCACCCCGGCTTCTGCCGTCCCTCGGGATTTGGGGCTGTGACAATAAAATAGTAAGAAAATGAAAAGAAGATTTAATCGAGTCAAAGAAAAGATGTTAGACGAGTTAAGTTTAAATACTCGTATAGTTTAATCAAGAAAATAATGGAATAAGATATCGAGTAATGATTTTGAAAGTAATTAATTAAAATTAATTAAATAAGTTGTGTTTCAAACCGTGTAGATTAAGAATAAACCGAGAAGAATTGCCGAGATAATAATTAGAAAAGTAATAGTTGAGTTAAGAAATGAGAATCGAGTTAGAAATAGAAATGAAATTCCTATTTCATAAGGGTTTATTAAAAATTAAAAAGAATTTTTGTTAATTGAGTAAAGATTTATAAAATGCTTCATAAAACAATGAATTTGGAAAAAGTGTTGTTTATAAGTCGAGAAAAATGAATGATATTGTTTGAGCTTTATAAAAAGGAATTCTTATTTGAATTAAGTTCGAAAATAAAAATTGAGTAAATGTTAATGTGTCTTGAAATGTGATTAAATTTAAAACAATGTGTTTGATTTATTTGAATATATTATGCGATTGAATTAAATGTTTGAGTAAATGATATTATCTGGTGATAATGTGAAGAATTATTAAGTTTGTTTGTATGCAAAATAATTGAGCTATTCAGTTGTTAATTAAAATCAAGAATTGATTAAGTTTATTCAAGAAATCTCGAGTAATAGAATTTAGATAGACGACGTTTCATAAATAAAGCGAGAAGTACCAAGACATTGGTTAGTAATATTAAACAATCATCGAGTAGAGTTAATGGCTTAAAGACGAGAATGCGAGACTTTTAGAAAAGAATAGCTTTGAGAGAAACGACTCAAGTAGAAGTCCTTCAGTCGAGACCAACGCCTTTTATCCGTCTTTGCGTAATATCTTATTTTTCTTTATCGATGTCGAACTGTGAAGGATCAAGCCGGACGGAAAGATAAGCGAGGACAATAGCCCTTAAACCGCCTAGCTAGAATCTCCGGAAGTCAGGTGGGCTTTTCTGAACCAAAACTATCGATGAATGTTATTGAGAATTATTATATGATTTTTAAATGTGATTGACTTGCCGTTTTATTGAGTTTAGTATGTGTTATCATCTGTTTATTTAAGATATTATCATCCTGTGAAAGGCAGGAAACCCACGTGTGGTATGTTAAATGTTGAGGTGACTGTGAGCCTTGCTTCGGTTGGGCCGGTCACAGTGTTCGAGAATGAGGCCTACTTCTCGGCACAGTGAGACTATTTGTGACAGATGATGCATACTATTGATATATGTTATGTTTTGACTGCGCAGTCTATTTGAAAGAAAATGTTTTAGCATGCACAAGTAAAATCATTTTAAGTTACTTAAGTACTTGTGATGTTTCGGCAAGGCAAGTTCAATTGATATAGCTTTAAGAGCATCTTTTTCCCAAATATTTTCGGCATGTGTTCACTGAGTACGAAGTACTCAGCCCTGCGTGTATTTCTAAACGTGCAGGTTGACATGATGGTGATGGCATGGATGATTGGTGGTATGGTGTTTTTGGTTGAGTCGAGTCGGATGTCGGACTGGCATTTGGACGTCTTCATACGTGTGAATGTTGGGATTTGAGTCAAGTTTTCCGCTGCAACCCTTTTGAAATGAAAGTCTGTTGATATACTTTGATACATGTTTTTGATTCCGAGCTATGTGCTCGATGGTTTAAATGTTTGTTGAATTCTTAATCTCGTTGACCTGAAATACTTATCGTATCCTTGTTAATATGTGATTTTGAAATGCTCGGTTATTGCTTCATTATGTCTTTGATAGTCTTGTTCGAATGCTGTTGCTTTCATTAATGTTTTCCCCGAGCATGTTCCCCGTATTTGAGTTGATGGTTAGTTGATTAGGTTGTGTTGTTGTTCGTAAGTCGCACCTCGAGTGTCAGGGTGTGACATAAAATTAATTTCTATAACCAGAATAATTAAAAATGAAAAAAGATAAAAGTTCTTTTTGAAAGGGAAAAAAAAGAGAAAAGTTAATATTTTAGCTATCCGGCCTTGATATTACAATATAAAGATTAATACTAATTATAGTTACTTCAATTTTTTTAAAAAGTTAGTAATTAGTTTTATTATTAATATGATTAGTTTTTTGAATTTAATGAAAAGTGGTACTGGTCCTAAATTTGGGTTAAGTTCTATACTTTTTTAAAGGTTAATGTAGTCTACTTCCGTGTAAATAGTTTAATTTGTCCATAATTTATTATTGTTATGTTTTCTAGTTTCAACAATCTAAAATCCAAGACTCGAGATCAAACCTATTAATTAATATATATTAATTAATTAATAAATAATAATAATAATAATAATAATAATAATAATAATAATAATAATAATAATAATAATGAAATTATTCTTTGTCAAGACTCAAGATGAAACCTATTTATTTATTCACGGATTACATCCTCACCATCGAAGAAATGTGCTAGAATATATAATATCAAAAATGCATTATGCATGTGTGGTGATGTAAATATAACCAGGTACATTATTTGAATATGTGCATAGATTAATAAATTAACATTAGATGCCTGGAATTCTGTGCACAATATAAAAATTTCTAGACTAAAAAATTTAAATGATTGAGAAATATATTTATAATAATTGCATTCATAATATTAACAATACAGAATCATGTTGATTAAATAATAGAGACGGAGCGTTTAGTCATCTAATTTTGAGAGTTAAGAATATTACATTTTTTCCGTAACATGACAACCGAAATAATGTTTGGCAGAATTATTTACAACTGCAATTTAACTCGAACCACCTCTCAGTGCTCTTAGATCTTCATCCGAAGATGCTAGACTATTAATCTAATAGTTGCCGCAACATCAACTTTTTAATAAATTGTGTTGATTTTTCATCAGCTTCTCTAACTCCTTGATTAATATTGTATTTTGATGGTACAATCACTCTCTCTCCAAAAATGTATAATATCAAAAATATATTAGGCATGTGTGGTGATGTAAATATAACCACGTACAATATTTGAATATGTGCATAGATTAATGAATTAACATTAGATGCCTGAAATTCTGTGCACAATATAAGATTTTCTAGACTAAAAAATTTAAATGATTGAGAAATATATTTATAATAATTGCATTCATAATATTAACAATACAGAATTATGTTGGTTAAATAATAGAGACACAACTTTTAGTCGTCTAATTCTGAGAGGTAAGAATATTACAATTTTTCCGCAACATGACAACCGAAATAATGTTTGGCAGATTACAACTGCAATTTAACTCGAACCACCTCTCAATGCTCTTAGATCTTTATCCGAAGATGCTAGACTATTAATTTAATAGTTGCCGCAACATCAACTTTTTAAGAAATTGTGTTGATTTTTCATCAGCTTCTCTAACCCTTGATTAATATTGTATTTTGATGGTACAATCACTCTCTCTCCGAAAATATATAATATCAAAAATATATTATGCATGTGCGGTGATGTAAATATAACCACGTACAGTATTTGAATATGTGCATAGATTAATAAATTAACATTAGATGCCTGCAATTATGTGCATAATATAAGAATTTCTAGACTAAAACATTTAAATGATTGAGAAATATATTTATAATAATTGCATTCATAATATTAACAATACAGAATCAGGTTGGTTAAATAATAGAGACGGAGCTTTTAGTCGTCTAATTTTGAGAGTTAAGAATATTTCATTTTTTCTGTAACATGACAACCGAAATAATGTTTGGCGGAATTATTTATAACTGCAATTTAACTCGAACCACCTCTCAATGCTCTTAGATCTTCTTCCGAAGATGCTAGACTATTAATCTAATAGTTGCCGCAACATCAACTTTTTAATAAATTGTGTTGATTTTTCATCAGCTTCTCTAACCCCTTGATTAATATTGTATTTTGATGGTATAATCACTCTCTCCATTTCAAGAAACCTTGAGTACAATGTGCTCAGTCGGTAACTTCTTCATATCAACTGTGGTTCATTTGGTCATGAAAGACAATGAAGAAGAGCGATACAAGTGAGAAGTGTGTGGGATATCTTTGGTTGCGAAATTGTGAATATATATAGACACAAAACATTATTCAAATGGGAAAGAAATTAATTCGGTGTCATGAATTATGCTTTGTAAGGTCTACCATAATTGTGTTATGTTTTTTGTATTAATTGTGTGAATTAATGTATAATTGTGATTTACCAAATTTAAACTAAAATTGAGATTTTTAGATAATTAAAAAAGAAAATTAGAGAAAATTCCACCAAGATAAGAGAATCATTGTGGTTGCAATTAAGAATTGATTTTGGAATTATTTAGTGAAAGTGTTCGAATTTTGAAGATATTTTTCATTGCGTAACATATGCGGAATTACTAATTACGATTTACGAATGTCTCATTACGCACTAACAAAAAACTTGGCCCTTCCACATACAAGGGTGCATTTGCTTTGAAGGAAATAAGTGGAAAAAGAATATTTTCACCCATTTTTTTTATCCTTTTCACATGTTTACTATGTTCGCTAATTTTCCTCGAGCAGGATGGATAACCTTTTTGGGCAGACCCTTTTTTCATCCTTTTCTCTTCAATTGTGGAAAATATTAACATGTGAGAGGGGTGTGATAATATTTTCCAATGATAAAGGCATAAAAATGAGAAAGGGATGAGGGGACCATGTGATAATTTTCTTTTCCATCCTAGTAAAGATGTGATAAAAAATGATGAAAATGTTAATATTTTCTCATCTTTTCTTATCCATCATTTTTCAATGGAAACATTTTTATCAAAGTAAACGCACCCTAATTAATAAGATCATGGTTAGTGGTGATCTCCATCATGGTGACAGCTTTTTTTTTTTTTTGTCTTACAATTTTTTAATTTCAATTATTTTTTGAAATGCAAATTTTATGCAAGTGAAATAAAAAAAAAAAAAAAACATTTGCATGGGTTCTAGCAAGACCTGTTTTCTTTTGCAAATATTTTTGAACTGTATAGTCCGCTCCTTAATTTGTGCCCACGTTGGCTGACGAGGTTGATGTTTCTTCTAGGCTCCAATTATTTACATTCTTGTCCTTATATCTAACTATCATATTATACAATATAAATACAATCAAACATATTGTTTGCTAAATTCTCTTGAAACCATGAATGTGCCTTCTAATTACAACCCAATGAGCTTTGAGAACGCCAAAGACTCCGATGGTCTCGATAACGAGTAACTGGTGTATGGGGAGGGGGGGGGGGGGAGGGAGAGGGAGGGGGAATACACCAGTAGGGATTTTTTAACAAAATCGTTTTTAACTCTTGGTGAACTTCTCAATTCAGCTAGCTCGATGTAAAGGACAGCTGGAGCGCTTCACTTACTCAGGATCAAAGCTGACTGAGGTTTTAACCAGAGTTTTTAACTTAGCGGAAGTTGGTGGGTTTTAGACTCGTTACAAAACTGAAAACCATTTGAGGGAAGGTCAAGTTTCCTAAACCGTTTAGTGCAGAATAAAAGTTTGTTTTCGTACAAGGCTTTGTGGGTTAGATAACTGAATATAAAATACTGGAAAGTAAAAGACATAGTATTATTACGTGGTTCAGAGATCAACCTCTTACGTCCACGACTTCCTTTTCGGAGAAGTAATCCACTAGATAAGCTTGCGCGAAATATTGAGAAATATTCTATTAATTTTATAACTTTGTTTGTTATGGAAAGACTGTAAGGTCCATAATAAATACATTATTTAATTGATAGATATATCCTTATATGGTGATTACTTTGTCACCAAGTAAAAGATTTGCCTCAAATATCCAAGAGCCAATAGAATTGCGCTACCTCAACCCTTAAGCCTATATTGGAGCCCAAAAGCCCACCAAGTCCACCGTATTTTTTCCTATAAAGAGCGGTCTCTACACAACTAAAAAGTCATCTTCAAGTGTTCAAGAATTGAAGAGAGAAATTCTTTAAGATTTCTCTCTCAATATTTAAGGTGTTCCGGCGAGATTTAAGGTGTTTTTCATGAGAAGCAACACGTTTTTCGGCAGAATCAACTCAAGTGGCATTTACTTCGGAAACAAAGCGAACGTCTTCGACATCAACACCATCAACCCTGTAGCTCAAGTCAACTCCATCAACCTTAAAGCTCAAGTCAACGTCAACAAGTCAAAGATTGACTCAAAGCTCAACGTTTACTTAGGAAGCAAGGCGGAAGTCATCCGCATCAACGTTACAAAGCTTGAAGATCAAGTCCAAGGAGATCTAGGAGACATATTTCTACAACAAATCTCAAGGGCTGCTTCAAGACTATTCGAGGGTTAACTTAAAGAGAAGAATCAGATGTAATACCCCATCTATTTAATTAGATTCTCCATAACGTTTTATGTGTTTAAGAAGTTGTCTTCTTATGTGTTAAGTTTGAGTAGAAAAGATACGAGAGAATAAATTCTCCCGGTAGCCCAAAAATGCCGTTTTTGAGTTTTTATATGATTTTTCTCGTCTCGATTAACCCAAAACGAGTTGATGTTGAAGTTTATGTGCATGAGAATATGTGTTTTGAGGTGTGTGAGAGTTGTGCGTTTAGTTTGCGAAAGCTTGATTTTGATGAATAGTAAATTGCGTTGTAAATTTCACTATTCATCCAATTGTCCGATTTTTCGTTCAGAAAAGTGTTTTTGAGGTGTAAGAATTATTTTGAAACCATTAAAATATATTTTGGGAGCATTTGAGGATGAGATTATATGACTATTTGGTTAATTAAGCTAGTGAGGGTTAATGGGATAAAGTATAAAGTCAGTCACTATTCATCGATTGACTAGCCCTTCACTCTTGGCCACACACCTCATCCAAACCCTAGTATATAAGCTCTCATCTCTCTCCCTCACCCTAGCAGCCACCTCCTCCTTCTTCTCCATCCTTCTTGACCAAAATTACTTCCCACAAATACACCATCCATTGTTATTCATCCAAGCTTCAAATCGAGCAAGAAATCAAGGTCATTTTCGAGCAAAACCTCATCCAAGGTTAGATCTATCACCTCCTTTGCTTTAATCCTAAGTTTGAACATGGAAAACTCTCCTTCTTTCCTCTTTCCATTTCGTGCTCCTTGCAAAAAGAAAAGAGAAATGTTTCGATCTTGATATATTATGCTAGATCTATGCTCTAGACTTCATTTCTTGTATGAACAATCAAGTAGAAGGAAACCCTACCCCTAGTTCTTCACTTGGCCAAATCTAGGGCTCATTTGGGGGTTTTTGTTTCTTGTTTTGAATAATTAAATTGATGTTAAATATGTGTTCATTTGATGATTATAAGCATGCTTATACTTGGAATGAATGAGTTTGAACAATCTCTCTTGTACTTTTGCCTAATTTCGAAACTTTGAAGAAAATGAAATTAGGGGTTTTTATTCTTAACCTTGTATGATAGATTTGAGCTTTTATACGTGTTCTTGGGAATCATCTAAGCATGTTAGAGCTTGATTTGGTTGGATTTGAGCATCTATTGAGCAAAATATGTATTTTTCCCAAAATAAACACTTACTTACTTGTAGGATTTTTCATATATGAACTTGGTTTGATTGTTTGATGATGTAGATGAATTCTCTAATTTATTTTAAGCATGTTGGAAGTGTTTTTGAAAGAAAAACAAACACCTTTGGTCCCTTGTTTGGAAATTTTGAAGTTTTAACTTAAGAGTTCCAATCTTTCTTAATTTGTGTTAGTTAAGGAAGTTGAAGAGGTTATGCCTTAAGTGTTTGAGCATATTAGAATGTTGATTGAAATGATTTTGGACACCAAGTCCCCAAGTCTTCATAAAGTATTCAAACTTTATTTGTGTTTGAAGATTTGATTGTGTGAAATGTGAAGATGTGCTTGAAACTGGACTAGGTTTTTACAACTTGAGCAAGCCATGGTTGAGACCTAGCCGAGGCTACCCCTTTTGGGCAGTCTGTGAAGCTAGCCGTGGTTGGTTTCTATCCGAGGCTAGTTTGCCTTGTTTTAAAATTCGAGAATTTTAATATTATTTGAGATTTATATTGATATTGTTTGAGATTGATGTTGATATTGATGTTGATATTGTATGAGATTGATGTTGATATTGTTTGAAATTGAGGTTATGTAGAGATAAGTGTTTTTGATTTGTTTGGTTAGTAATTGTTGGAGAGTTGGGTAAGGGTTCGAATTTTGGGTTTAGGTATTTAGTGTAATACCCCGGATTTCTCATCCGTCATAAAATAAAATTTAAAAAAATTAAATATGGCTTTGTACGCCTAAAATAATGAATTTCAATTCTAAGATCAACGGTGAAATCCGTTTCTAAAAATAAATTCCAGAAATCGGTTAAACAACTACTGTATTAAAGTTTTCGCGTACGAAAACTAAATTCCGGACTGTGTTGTCCCAAAATCTTTTTAGAAATTTTAAGTTTGAAATATACTTTTTAGGTATATTAATTATTCCGAATTTATTGGTCGAATTAGTTTCCGCCAGAAATGTACCCGTCTAGGAATTTATTTCTCGATTTTTACTACGCGGTTTTAGACCCGGAAAATGAAATATTTTGCTTAAAATTAAGCCCCAAAACCGCCACCCCTCTTAGTCATCCTAGGATATTTCTTTTTCTTACTTTGTCTCCAAGTTTGACCCCATGACTCACCACCATGAGTCACCACCTTAATACTTACCTTGTAGTATAAATACACCACCAACACCACCATTTCACCCTCTTTTCCTCCCAAAGTCAGCCGCCCCTCTCCCTTTTATTTCCTTAGTGTTGTTCTTCATTTTGTGCTCAAGTTCATCCAAGAATCGACACAACTTCTTAATCATCCGTTCAATATCGAACCTAAGATCATATCTAGCAAGGTAACGATCTTAGCTCTCTTTCCATCCGATTAAAATTATTTTCTTTTTATTTTGTAATTTTCGAATTTTTATTAAGTTGGAGGATTAATGATTCAAGTTGATTTTCTTGCTATTGGAAGGATTAGAAATGGATTCTACGGTTTAGAATCGAGTGAAAATAAATTCCCTAATTAATTTATTAGGACCGAAAATTCTTGGGAGATAGGGTTTAATGTTTTAAGTTTAATTTCTTGGTTTATTATGGATAGTAATGGATTTCTATGGTTAATAATCGAATAGAAAATCGAACCCCTTAATTTCTAGCTAAAACCGAAAATTTAGTAAGGTTAGGTTTGATTTTATGATTTTAGATTATGATGTTAGATTATGTTATAACTTGGTATTAATGGAATTAGTGATTAATTATAAGGTATGGAATCAAGAATGGATGAAATAAATGAATTATACATGAAAATCAATGGAAATTAGTTCATAGTAGTTTAGTGTGTGTTCTAGGTGTTCTTGGTGTTCTTGACCAAGAACATGAAGATTTGAAGATTTGAAGATGATTAAAATTAAAGATAAAATAAATAAATTAATTATTAAATTAATTAATTAATTAAATTCGAAATTAAATAAAAATAAAATAAAATAATAATAATAATAAAATAAAATATTAAATAATATTATATTATATTAATATTAAATTAAATAAAAAAATATAATATTTATTCATGAAAATTAGAATTTTATTTAAGGAATTAATTGATTAATATTAAGTGTAAAAGGTTAATTCTTAATTGGATCTAATTAGTTAATGAGTAATAATGAGTATAAGAGTTAGATAATGATAAGGATATGAATTGATTTATAAGTTAGAAGTTAATTGATTAAGTTGGAAATGAAATAAAATTGGTTTAGTAATCGACCAGTGAAACAACGAGGAAATGTTGTCGTATTATTAAACCGAGAAAGGATAAAGTATTCTCGATAGATGATTAGTGAGTTGACTGTCCTAAGAGTAAAATTTCGTGAGTATTGAAGTGGCGTAGCATTTATCGAACATAGAGAGTTGTACGTCGAGTTTTATCGAGCCTAGGGTTAGTTCGGGCAGTTCTGCGACCTTTTACGGAAACTGTCATAACTCTTAGCTCGCTTAACGAAATCGAGATCCGTAAATTGGAGAGTAAACTAGACATCCGTAGCTTTCTTTTGGTATAGGACACGTCCCCTGTTTCTTAGTACTCTATTCTGTATGAACTCCAGAACTACTGCCTTGTGCAGGAAGTTTCTAAAACCTAATTTCTTAAGTTGAACTCTTTTCAACTTGATTTCTCTTGAACTTTTAAGTCGTTATAAGTTCTCGACTCTTATTATTTACTGACCTAAGTGTCGAGTAAGGATCCGAGTTAATCCTAATCGAGATGAGTTCAAGTCTCGTTCCCTATCAATCAAAAGTAATTAGTTAAGCGTGCAAAGACCTAAAAGACTTTAACCGATTTCAATAATCCTTTTTCTTTAATCGACTCGACCACTTATCGAAGTCTTATTATTTGCGTTTAAGGAGGAGGTCGAGTTTAGAAGACAGGACGGAAGACGGAAGCTCGAGTTTAGTTCTGTAAACGTTCAAGGTGGGCTTTCTATATAAAAACAAAATGAGCAATGCTCGAAAACCTTTTGTTTACAGCTTTGATAACTGTGATTTGAAATGATTATCATGGCATTAAATGATTTGTTTTATGTGAGTTCGTTTGTGCCTTTCTGAGTTAGTCAATTGGGATTAACTAAATCGATTGGACTCTGAGTTAACCGTACGGAGTTTTCTAGAGTTAAGTGTACACGGTAGCCGAAGTGTGTGGTACTCTGTTGAGGGGTAGCCATGCTGCGGTGAGTTGAACGTACGCGGGAGAAGTATACTCTCCCCCGGCGTTGAAACAGAAGTTGGGCAAATTGAACGTAACATGTATAAAATGCTTGGCCAAGCTATTGTGATTTGTGAAAGTAATAAAATGTTTAGTAAGCTCGGGTCTTTATTGAAAAACCCCGGAGCGTTACTGTTTATGATGCCTGATAATCAATACTATTATACTATATTTTCGGCAACGTGCCCACTAAGTACTTCGTGTACTTAGCCCTGCATGTTTGTTTTTAAATGTGCAGGTTGAGAGACGAAGGCGGTGGTGGTTGAGTAGGCTATAATTGAAGAAGAAGACTAGTATGCTAGTTTACATTTCCGCTGCCAAATAATTTCTATTAATGTATAATTTTGAAGTCTAAGTTCCGTACTTTAACTTAGTTATATTTTGAGAACAACTTTCGAGCTATCCTTCGAGATCGACTCTCCTTTAATATAATAGTATCGAGTTCATAGAAATAAACAGTTATAATTGTCTGTCTATCTGTTCAATTCCCCTTCTTCCCCGCTTCTTTAATCCAACCCCTAGTCGCACCCCGGCTTTGCCGTCCCTCGGGATTTGGGGTTGTGACATTTAGAAACCGAGAAAACCTTAAGAGCCAAATCGAATAGAAGTTAGAGGCTTTGAGGTTTAAGCTCTCGTCATTTATAGTTGTTTTCTTGTCCTTATCATCGATCTCATCTCTTGAAGGATCGAGTGGAAGCTTGAAGTGAGGAAGCAAGGAAGAAGAAAGTAAGTGAGAAAGAGAATCGAGAGAAAGATGGGCTTTCTAACTTATGAAATGAGAATGTGATGATACTATGATATTACTACATGTGATTTTAAATGATTAACTTGCCATGTTTTGAGTTTTGTATGATACCATCTACTTGAGAAAAGACGAATTCGGTCCTATGCGAGGTAGGATTATGTGTACACGGGTGGTGATCGTGAGCCTCCTTTTGGTGGGCTGGTCACGGTGTTCGAGAAGGAGGCATACTTCTCCACACTCAATATTATTATTGTAGATGTGGTTTCATACTTATATGATATTGACTGCACAGTCGTTTGCAAAAAGAGAAAATCATTTTCAAGCATGCACTTGTTATTTTAAAATCACTACTTGTGTTATGCTTAAAGAAGCAAGTTTAATCTATAGCTTTATCAAACAGGTTTTCAAGTATATTTTGGCATGTGTTCACTGAGTACGAAGTACTCAGCCCTACATGTTGTTTCTAAAATGTGCAAGTTAGCTCGGAAGGTGATAAAGTGTGCTTGGCGGCTTTTGTTGGTTAAAACTCTCTTGAGATGTTTAAGCTAGGATTATATGTCTTCATACATGTAATACATGCTATATTTCCACTGCAACACTTTGATGTTCTTGTTCTATTTGCTATACTTTTGTCTTCGATACTTTAAGTCTTGAACTCGAGATACTCATGTTACCTTTTGGATGAATCATTCTCGTTGATTTTATGATGATATTCTGTTAAAGCATGTTGGTAATGTTGGTAATCCTTGTTTCTACCGTGTTAGTTACATCATATATCTCTTGTCAGTAAGCATGCCAGTAACATCCTTAACTTCTGTTATCAAGCATGTGAGCATTATCTCATATCAACTGTTTTTCACAGCATGTTAGTAACATTTATATATCTGTTACTAAAGAATGTCAGTACCAACACATATTAATGTATTCCAGTTTATGTCAGTAACAATTTATATCATTCTCCGATCATGTTCCTTGTTGTGTTCTTCATTATTCATGCGATTCATTAGTCACGGCCCACCCTCGGCCTAGTCATCTTCACTCTAGGAAGGTCGGGTTGTGACATCGAAGGATCAAATAGAGATTAAACTCACATATTTAAGAAATTCTTATATTTGTATTCATTCTTATATTTATTTGAATAAATACAATATTTTGTATCTACAGATTTTGGCACGCCCAATGGGACAATCTCTACCTCTCATCTCTTCTCTTCGCCAACTTCAACAAAAAATGACTATAACTCTTTTTTGGAGCAAATCACAAAATTAACAAAGCTTGTTGAAGAACTTGCCGAACGCTTGGAAAAATGAGAAGTTGAACTCGCAAAGCTGGAAAAGGTAAATACTTTTGATACAAGAAGTCAACAAGCGAATAACGATCAAGAAGCCATGGTTTTCATTAAAAGCTTGAAGATGTCGGTTGACTATCAACCTCCGAAGTTTCAACAATTTGATGGCAAATCAAATCCAAAGCAACATATGGCTCACTTTATGGAGACTTGCAACGATGTTAGAACTTATGGAGATCACACCGTGAAGCAGTTCGTGCGTTCCTTGAAGGACAATGTCTTTGATTGGTATGCTGACTTGCAACCAAACTCAATTGATAGTTGTGGACAATTGGAGCAAGAATTCTTCAACTGTTTTTATAGCACTCGAAGGACGGTGAGCATGCTCAAGCTTACAAAGTCAAACCAATGGAAAGAAGAGCCCGTAATCGACTACATCAATTGTTGGAGTGACTTAAGCTTAAATTGCAAAGATCGATTGTTTGAAACTTCTGCAATTGAGATGTGCATCCAAAGCATGCATTGAAGTCTTCGATACATCCTTAAAAGAATTTAGCCAAAGACTTTCAAAGAATTGGCTACTAGAGCTCATGACATGGAGATAAGCATGCTTGCAAATGGAGTTGAAGATCTTTCGATGCAAGGGGCTTACAACTTTGAAGAAAATCAAGAAATAATTCATGGGGAAAAATATGTTGAAGAAACTCCAAGTGATGAAGAAGCTCCATGCGAAGATGAAGAAGAGACTACAAATTTAGTCACAAGTACTTCTAATATGTGGTGAAGTCCATGAAGACAAGTGCTCCTTGATAAGAGCCTAAACTATCTTGATGGTCCTGATACGAGTTCTTGTGTATGGGGGAGGGGGGGAATACACCAGTTAGGAATTTTAAAAATAACCCCGTGAAAATATCACAACCGAGTAAGAAGACTCAGTTGGAATCACAACTGAGTAAGAAAACTCAGCTGTGAGTGTGGTGCTGTGCGGAATGTGGTGGAAATAATAACTCGTATAAAATAACTCACGCTCAGATGCAAGGTTTGTCGATAACCAAAACAGTTAAGATGCAAAGATATGCAGTTTGAGTGCTGGTTAGTTGGTCAATTGGATATGCAATAAATAACTGAACAGAAAACACAAACACACAAAGATTTACGTGGTTCGGAGATAACTCCTACGTCCATGGGGAGTTGTGAGTCCACACAACTCAGTCCAATTTCTTTAGGACTTCAACCACAAAGCTTACGCGGGCTTTGCAACCGTTAAGATAAGTTTACGGGTACTTATCAACCTTACAAATAAGTTTACGGGTACTTATCAACCTATCTACTCAATTACGGGAAGAGTAGGATCCTAACAACCTTTTTAGGGGTGTGTGTGAGGGTGGGTTTTTCCAACTACTAGCTCGAACAAGAAGTGAGCTAGGATCTAAGCTTGAACAAATGGAGACTCAAACTAAGATCTAAAAACACCAAGACAGAATCTAACACTCTAGGAACTCTCAACTAGTGATGTTCTTAGAGATTGATTTCAGTTTAGCTCGTTTGCGATATGAACTCTCAACTGGTGATGTTCGCTCGTCTATCTCTTTGCTCTGTCTTCTATTCTTTCTTCTATCATTAGTCTTGGTGAATGAATGAAGGCCTCTATTTATAGGCGGAGAGAATCAACTAGTCGTTGGATGAGCTGTTGATCTCTGTTCTGTGAAAGCGATGGCTTGTCTCTCATCTCTGCAGACTTTCCGGATTTGGCAACTGTGGACTTCTGCTTTCCATCTGAGACAACCTTATGTTGGGCCAAATGAGGTAATGACAGAACGTCAAACCTTCACGTGACTTCCTATTTTGAAATTTAAATCTTCAACCTTTGACTTTCAACTTTGTTTAGTCGGTTGAGAAGTTTTGGTCTTCATCCGAGTGGTCTTCAGCTGATGTTCCATCTGATCGATATCTTCATCTGACCTTCTGTCTGAATAGGAACAGTTGAACTCTCAGCTGCTTTGAACTTCAAGTTGTCAATCTTATCGATTCGAGTCCTTCAACTGATGTTCTGTATCTTGAACGCTCAGTTGTCTTTCTTGTAACTGATGTTCTATCTCTTGAACGGTCAGTTGTCTTTCTTACATCTTCCCACTTGAACGCTCAGTTGTATTTCTTACAACTGATGTTCTATCCGAGTAACGCCATGATGCCGTCTTTAGCTGGAGACCTGTAAAGATAAAATCTCAACATTGCTCAAACAGCGAGCCTAAATACTAACATTAGAAAATGGCAACATCTACTCGGTTGGGGTCAGTTGATTTTGGAATCAATCAAAACTTTAATAAATTTCGCAACAATTTCCCCCTTTTTGATGATGCCAAAACCCTTACAGATCAAACTGATCTAAACCCTACTGACCTATCTAAAATCTCAGCTGAAATTCTAGACAGTCTATAAGATTAAAACATCAACGGGTTAGCACAGTTATAACATGGTATTGAAATAACTTTGCGATTCAGAGCTTGGACAACTAGAGATTGTACGTCAAGATGAATCGGATAAGATGAAAGTTTTCATTACAACTGATGGTTACAAAAATATGCACAAAAATCAAAAATACATCAGTTGCTCAAAAACTTTAACTTGGCTAATACTTTAGCCCATACTTCCCAAAAATTCTGACAAAAATTTCTCTTTTCGCATCTGACTCATTTGAGATGTTAACTCCATGTTCTTGACAAACTTTCCTTGCCTCAGCTGCTATTTTCTGTCGGTTGGGATTCTTGAGTCTGGGAGGAATGGAGGAAGGTATGTGACTTTCTGAGGAACGGGGACAGTGTTTATATCCAGTTTCGCATCAATCATTGCTCGCCTGAACTGGCTGAACATGCTCGGATCCCCAGAGTGTAGCTCGGTCAGGGCTTCCTTGAAGGCTCTTCTTCCATCCTCAGTTGAGTACACCTTTCTGTAGTAGAAATCATTCACAAACTCTTGTTTGAATGATTCCTAATCTTCATTCCATTCGGCTGGCATCCATTTGTCAACATGCCTGAATCGACTTTGAAGCTTGATCTTCCCAGGCAGTCGTTGTTTCTTCATCCTTGCCTCAGCCTTCACTTGGTGTTTCTCAATTCTTCTTCGGCTGCGAGAGGCAATGTTCCTGTCCAAGTTGTTGGTAACCTTGGCAAGCTCCTCTTCGAATTGGTTGACTCTTTTAGCTTGGCTGGCAGCAAATTTCTTCACCCATTCCGGGTTCATGTAGTCCTTTTCCGGAACATCCATAGCCTTGGCAGCAGTAATACACTCTTCGGTTGTGATACCGTCGAGTTCCGCATCAATCTCGGCTGCAATCTCGGCTATGGAGTTGTAGGAAACTCCATACTCCTCCGCCTGTTCCATGTCCTTTGCCATTTCAGCTCTGCCGACATCGGTTGGCTTTGGGGCGGACTTCTTCTTCGGAGTCTTCTTCGGCTGGGTTTTCTTCAGCTGAGATTTCTTTTCAGCTGGCATTTCTTCTTCAGCCTGGGTCTCATCTTCCCCAATAACATCTTCCCCATGCTTCTCATCTTCCCCCTTTTTGGCATCAGCAACAAGGTTTGCGACTGAGCCATCTGGAGAGGTGAGTTGTTGTTCAGCTTGTTGGATTCGGTTAAAGAATTCATCAACTGCGCATTCCACTTCAACCTTCTTTGCTATTTCAGAGTCATGGCGCTCTTGTTCAGCTTTCCTCAGTCCAACGAAGGTCTCATTTACCTCAGCTTGGAAAGCGATGAACTCAGCCCATCTTGATTCAAATCGAGAGTCCCATTCTTCATCTTGTGTTTGTTGAAATTTGGCCAGGTTGGAGTCTGAGATAGACTTGAAGACGTTCAGATCTGATTTGAGTCCATGAACGGTTGTCTACAGTGCATTGAGGTCTTGGCTGGTAGATGTTGAGAAGTCATCCAACTTCATCTTCAGCGCCTCATTCTCTTCCTGCAGCTTCCTGTTCTTCTCATCCTGAGCTTCCATCAACCTCAGCTTGAGCTGGAAGTTGGCAAGCATCTCCTTCCTGAGCTGATTAACCCTCTCAGCGATCAGCTCACATATTCATCAGTCGAGGGTGTTGGCTGATCAACTGGAGCTGGTTGTTCAATTGGTGTTGGCTGTTCAATAGTGACCATGGCTTGGCGGTTGGCCATGTACTGTTGATGCTCTTCTTCTTCTTGCTTGGCTGCTGCTGCGGCTGCGTCAAGGTCATCAATGAACTTAGCCGACTTGATTAGCATGTTATCAAGGAAGGCGAGACAGTCTGGTTTGGCTGTCTCCCTTGTGTCTCTTCCTTCAGCCTTGCTGATGTCCAGACGACGAGTCAGCAGCGCAACCTTGTTGTTGTAGGCAACCTCAAGGTTGGTGTAGTTAAAGTAATCCCTTATTCGCGATTCATCTGCCTTCAGCTGGTTCCAACTGTGTATCCTTATGGTATCTTCCTTCACATACCAGTGACTGAAGATGATGTTGAACTGATACAGCAGCTCGGTTCCAAGTGTGGCAAAAATCGGCATGTCGCGCGCTTCAGGGAACATCCCGATCAGCTTCTGGAAGTAGTAGGCCAGCTTGCCTTCATGCTCCAACGAGACGGCTTGACGATCAACTTCGTCATCGATGGGGGAGGGAGATAGATTTTCGTATGGAATCGGTTCAAGAGTTTAATCAATGTTGGCCAAAGAAGTGGTCTCAACGTTGGCATCGAGCGGGGAGCTCAGAATTTCTGGCTGTGTGGGGATGTTGGCTTCAAGAGGTTCCTCAACATTGGCCGAAAGAGTGGTCTCAATGTTGGCATCGAGCGGAGAGCTCGGAATTTCTGGCTGTGTGTCGGTTGGGAGAGTCTCTTTGGGCGGTACGGCATCAGCTCCTGCCGTGGGGGAGGTTGGAATATCTTCGGTTTCCTTTGATGAGGAAGATGCATCCGAGGAGATAGTCGGCTCATCAGCTGGTTCAGTTTCCATCCCTTCCATCACGTCTCTGTGAGGAACAACCTCGAAGGTAGCCGCGTCAACTGAGTGACTCGACTCAGATGGCTCCTCAGCTGGTGTCTCCTCAGCTGGTGTCTCCTCAGCTGGCAACTCCTCAGCTGGAATCTCCTCAGCTGGTTTCGCAACTGACTTCTTGATCCGAACCCTCAGCTTCTTCTTAGCTGGTTCTTCCTCATTCTCCTTCTCCGACTCAGCTCTGTGTCGGTGTGTAGTTGTAGATTTGGAAGTGCGGCCAACAGCTGGAGGCAGTTCCTCAGCTGTATCTTTTTCCTCGGCTGTTTTCACAGCTTCCCTCTTGTCTTTCGGAGTGTAGACACTCCTGATCACATCCTGAGCCTTCTTGGCGGTTGGGAAGAGCATCTGTCTCTTGATAGGGGTCTCCTCACAGTCTTCCCAGAACATGTTCTGATCCTTTGTTGCGAAAGGGATCAAGGCAGAAATTTTAGCTCCGAAGTTGAGAGTTCCCTTGACACTCAACAACTTCTCTCCCGAGTTGGTTGAGGTTTCAGAGATCTTCTGCCTCTCCAGTGTCAACTGGTGTTCGAAATAGCTAAACCAGTTGATGTCATGTTTGTGCTTGTGCTCCAAAGCAATCAGCTGCTTGAGCTTCGATCGGCTGATGTCTCCAAAAGCACCACTGTATCCGAAGATGACTTTGGATACAACATCGAACGGAAGTCGATGCTCTGGCTTCAACTTCGTTCGCTGCATATTACTCCTCAACTTTTCTGGGGTGCTGAGAGCACTCTCCAGAAATTGATCAGCTTCTGCATCCGTGATGTTCTCTACTGTGTCTGTGGCGGAATGATTTGGTGGAATGATTTGGCGTAGAATGTCGGAAACTGGAATGGGAACGGTGACACGGCGGATTGTTCTAGCAGGAACATCCCGTTGTCGACAAGAGACTTCTGTAACAAGCCCATCTCTGCTGTCAATGGGCGACTTCAGGTTCAAGTAAAACTCTCCGACTTGAAGCCTGAGAAGGTGGGAGGGGAAGAGTGTCGCCCAGTCCAAAAGGCCGTTCTTCCTGAGTATATCAGCGAGGGGAGACAACACCGGTGACTCCAGTTCATCTTCTGATAAAATCTGCTCGAAGTGGATCTTGGAGAGCAGCATATCAAAGGACTCATCATATGAAGAAGGGACTAGAGAAGGTCCTGAAGAAGCCATCTTCTTTCCTTTTGGTGCCATTTAATAATGCAGTGAGGATTATATATAGAGAGAAGAGATGAAACAATTTGCAGAAAATAGTGAGACAAAATCGGAGACGATAATGAACAGTTACTGCAGATAAACACAAACGTAGAAGGTAAGAATCACTTCCTGATTTACCACCTTTTATAGGTTATTGGGTCGTTTGAAATGGACAACTAGGGTTGAATGACGCGAATCCATCAACGGTTGAGATCTCACGACTGTTGACTAGCTTTGACTGTCGTCACATTTCGAGTTCCAACACCCGCGCATGAGAAGGTGAACTGTTTTTCATGTCAGCCCAGTCGCACTATAAAGTAGGGCTATTGATGTTCAGCCGTACTTTACATTAAATGCGCTATGATGGCTATTTTAGTCTAACTGACATGCTCAGGAATGTTTGAATTTATTTCAAACATTCTCATTTAAGACACAAACACCTTCAGCCATAAATGATACCTGCCAGCTGATGTCGGAATCAGCTGTGTACTACCTCCCAGCTGATGTCGGAATCAGTTGTGTTCCAATGTTGTGGCATACCATCAGCTGACTCGAGTTCGTCTGTTCAGCTGAAGTCTGATGTCTTCGGCTGACAATCCGCTTCTGAGATTTCCCCTTCATCTGAGCTTCCCCCTCAGATGGATATCTATCTTTTCACCTCAGCTGACTCCTCATCTGATGGATCTAACAATCCAAGGAGATCACATAACATCTTGAACCGTGCTTCGGCTAGAGGTTTGGTGAAGATATCAGCTCTCTGAATCTCAGTTGGAATCTTCTCCACATATACGTCCTTCTTCTCAATATGATCTCGGATAAAATGATGTCGGATGTCAATGTGCTTTGTCCGAGAATGGTGAACAGGATTCAAAGAGATAGAAATGGCACTTGAGCTATCATAATGGATGGGAACCTATCCAGTTGCAACTTCATAATCTCTCAGCTGTTGCTTGAGCCACAACACTTGCATGCAACAACTTTCGGCAGCCATATACTCTGACTCGGTTGTAGAAGTGGCAACACATGCTTGTTTCTTGGAGAACCATAAAACTAGCTTGCTTCCCATGAACTGACAGTGTCCAGATGTGGACTTCCTGTCCAACCGATCTCCGGCTAGATCCGCATATGAGTATCCGGTCAGTTGGAAATTGTCGTCGGTTGGATACCACAACCCAACATTAACAGTGCCCTTCAGATACTTAATGATGTTCTTTGCTGCCAACATGTGTGCTTCCCTTGGCTGAACTTGGAACTGAGCACACACTCCAACCGCGTAAGAGATATCTTGCCGACTGGCGGTTAGATAGAGCAAAGAACCAATAATTCCTCTATACTTACTGGCATCCACGAGTTTTCCCTCAGATCCGGGTTCAATCTTCCAGTTAGTATTCATCGGGATCCTTGTGATTTTACTTGACTGCAAACCGAACTTTGCAATGAACTCTTTTGTATATTTGGACTGATTGATAAAAATCCCTTTGGATGACTGCTTCACCTGTAGCCCAAGAAAATAATTCATCTCGCCCATCATTGACATCTCGAATTTCTCCTTCATGAGAGTTGAGAATTTCTCGCACAGCTCCTCCGACTTGGAACCGAATATGATGTCGTCAACATAGATTTGCACAACAAGTATGTCTTCTCCAACTTTGATGGTGAACAGAGTTTTGTCAACTGACCCTCGTTTGAACCCTGAGTTCAGAAGAAAATTACAGAGAGTGTCATACCAAGCCCTAGGTTCTTGCTTCAAGCCATAGATAACTTTCTTCAGCTTATACAGTCTTCCATCTCCAGTTTCAAAACCGGGAGGCTGTTCAACATAAACATCTTCCTTAATATCACCGTTGAAGAAGACGCACTTCACATCCATTTGATAGACCTTGAATTTGTGAAATGCGGCATAGGCTAGAAATATCTGGATGGCTTCCAACCTTGCAACTGGCGCGAAGGAATCCTCGAAGTCAATTCCTTCTTGTTGATTATATCCCTGAGCTACCAACCTTGCCTTATTCCTCACGATGAATCCAATGGCGTCTCTCTTGTTCTTGAAAATCCACTTTAATCCAATGACTTTGACACCATTTGGTCTTTCTACCAACTCCCATACACAGTTGCGTAGAAATTCATTCAGCTCTTCTTGCATAGCTGTTGTCCAATGAACACAGTTGAGAGCTTCCACAACATTCTTCGGTTCTGGCACATCAACTACGAAACATGAAATCATGGCAACATCTCCTGCTTGTTCGAACTACTCCAGAACTGCCAACTCCTCAGCATATTGGGCGTAAGTGTTGGATCTTTCTCAGCTGAGTCTGGATTTGCAACTCTGCTCCTAGTACTCACACCTTTGGCTGGATCTCCAATGATGTTGTCCTTGGAATGATCTTCATACCATCTCTTGTTGCGTCTTCCTTCTTCTTCCAATAGTGGCTGTTCCGTGATTTCAACTGATAGGATAACCTGAGCTGTGGGAGATGCTGGTGATTTATCAGTTGTGGAGTCTGGATCCTCAACATGGACAATATTTTGAACTGAGCTCGGTTGGGCTTCGGATGCTGATGCAGTTGGAGTGACATCAGCTGACGTTCCCCCTTGAGATGAGCTGGGGTCCTCACATTCATCTTCAGAGGAACAAGGATCATCATCCTCAGTTGCCCATACCAATGGTTCAGCTAGATTCTTTTGCCTTAGAATCTGCGATCTGGTGAGAACAGGTGGAATATGTGAATCAACTTGTTGTTCTTTAGCCTGTTCCCTGCACTCAAAAGTAGATTCATCAAAACTAACATGAGGTGTTATCTCCACAACACGAGAGCTGTTGTTGAAAACTCTATATGCCTTGATCCGAGCGGCATATCCAAGAAATATGCCCTTCGAAGCCTTGACGTCAAAAGTTTTCAAGTGAGTCTTCACATTGTTGTGAATATAACACTTAGAACAAAAAACGCGAAAATATGAAATATCAGGCTTCCTGCGTCTCTATAGCTCATATGGAGTCTTTCCCAACCGCTTGGTTAGAAGAGACCGGTTCTGGGTGTAGCAGGCTGTGTTGATTGCCTCAGCCCAAAATCTCTTTGGCAGAGCTGAGCTTGTCAACATGGATGTAGCCACATCCTTCAGCGTTTGGTTCCTTCGCTCGGCTACTCCATTCTGTTGTGGAGTACGCGCAGCCGATGTTTGATGAGCAATTCCGTGCTTCTCGCAGTACTCGATGATGGTTTCATTGAGAAACTCGGTTCCACGGTCTGATCGGATGGAAATAATTTTCATCTCTTATTGGTTCGATATCCGATCCATCAGCTTGGGTAGCTCATCTCGGGTTTCACTCTTGTGTCGCATGAAAATGGTCCACGTGTACCTAGAAAAATCATCAGTAACAACAAGTGTATACTCGTTACCATTCATGTTCTTGGGTGTAACTGGCCCGAAGAGATCCATATGGATCAGCTGCAATACTCGGTTGGTTGAAGGAATCGTTTTCAACCGAAAGGAGGATCTAGCGAGCTTTCCCAACTGACATGCACTGCAGATATGTGTTGTTGAAAACACTCGGTTCGGAATGCCCTTTGCATGTTCATGTCTCGCAAGTCGGTTCATTGTCTTGAAATTTAGATGGTTGAGCCTTTTGTGCCACAGCCAGCTCACATCTGAACTGCTCTTCGATAACAGACAGGTGTCAGGAGGACTACTATTCCAATCTGCATAGTAGACATTCCCGGTTGGGGATCGATTTCCCAACAATATGACCTACTTTGTTCCAACATTTTTAACCCTACAGCCCGTAGCCTTTGGTGTGACCTTTTGAGTTGTCACCAAAGGTAACTGATGGTCCTTCTTTCTCCATGAAACTCCCAAGCAAATCCTTCAGATTTGTCATGTGTTTCGAGCATCCACTATCCATCACCCACATGGTATGTGACGCTTTATTCTTCCTCAGCTGTTTCTCCTATTCCTGCACAGAGAAACACGCTTAGGTCCCCAATTTTAGTTGGGTCCTGGAGGGTTAGAACCAGTTCCCCCTTGAACTGTGAGTCTCTTTTCCCTGTAGATTCGGATAGATTTATCATTCCGGATTACTTTTCCTTCTCCATCAACTATAACAACACCCCGGTCATCCTTAGGCTTGTTGTTAGTAGTGATGTTCTGTTTCTTGGGAGGAGATGAATTTCTCCCATTGTGAGCTTTAGGAGGAGAGGCGTTCCCCCGTGTTTTGATGGCATTTCTTATCCTGTTGGTTTTTTCGATGAGGTCGGACGCCTTGTTG
Source organism: Schizonepeta tenuifolia (assembly GCA_029490685.1). Lineage (NCBI taxonomy): Eukaryota > Viridiplantae > Streptophyta > Magnoliopsida > Lamiales > Lamiaceae > Schizonepeta > Schizonepeta tenuifolia. The sequence goes on from CM055955.1 coordinate 105,230,571, forward strand.
GAATCTTTGTGGCTGAGTCTGATTCCACTTTCCTGTCGACAGCTGTTCATACCCGGCTGTTGATTCATGTTCTGGCATGAATATTTGCAGCTGTTTGAACTGTTCCACTTCGGTTGACTCTGATGGAACCTCTGGTTGATCTGTTGATAGAACTGTTGTTGATTCTGATGGTTGAATCCTTGTCGGTTCTGTTGGTTCCATTCTTTCTGAGGTTGGCTCTGAGGTCGGTTTAGAGGTTGGTTCCGAGGTCGGTTCTGAAGTCATTTTTGATTATATCTCTGACGTCTCTGGTTCCTCTTCTGAGTCTTGGAGCATTCCCCCTCGGTTGTTGTCCTAACTGATGGATTCTTCAGTTCTCTAACCACAGCTCCTTTTTCTTTCTCAGCTACAGTTTCTTTAGCTGGTTGTGCTTGCTGTGACGTGGAGGTTGGATTAATTTAGGGATTTGCAGACTCAATCGGATTTGGTTTGTCAACCGTGACATCAACAGCCTTGATGAAGGTTGCGGGTGGAATTCCAGTATCCTTGACTATGTCGTAACCGAGTCCAGACACGTCATCCATTTGTCTTTGATAACTGATAAGATTCTCGATGATTTTGGATGATTGATATAGCTTTATCAGGTTGTCCCTCTCACTTTGTAGATCCTTGAGAAGAACAGCTATATGCTCGGTCTGTGCATCTGACTTCTTCATCAGCTGGTCGATCTGAGCCTCTTGCTTGTTCAACTGCTCATGCTGCTCCTTGATCTGCTCCTTCAACTCCTCATCGGTTGGAGCCTTAGTTTGGTTGGCCTCATACAGTTGATTTTTGAGATTATCAATCTCTTCGGTTTGTCTTTTAATCAGATCGTCCTTTTCGGTTAAGGATTCTTCAAGTCTGGCAAACTGTTCTTGAAGACTCTTAAACTCAACCGATTGCTGATGCAATTCCTCACTGAGTTCTTGAAAGTCACCCCAAGAGGGTTCCAACTCTTCCTCTACTGTTTCCTGCATGTTAGAAATATTGGAAAAATTTAAATTAGCAGGACTAGAATGTACCTCAGCGTCATCCTGGTCGGTTCCAAATGCCATGAGGCATTGATCCTGTCCGATAGCATTGTTGGCGGAAGTCAGCTTGTCCTGATCTTCAATGTCGGTGAAGATGTCCATGTCGCCAGCTGCTTCTTCTGCAACCGTGGCCTTGTTCTTTGCACTTTGCTTGGCCCTCAACGCTTCTCTTTCTTTCTTCGACAGATCTGGACAATCAGCTTTAAAGTGTCCCTCTTTGCTGCATTCAAAGCAACTATTGGTCACAGGCTTTGAGTTGTCTCGAGTTCGGTTGGATTTATAGAACCGCTTATATTTTCCGAACCGAGTATCCATGTCAGCTAGCTTCTTTGACAGGGCGGCTATACTCTGTTGCAGCTCTTCTCTGCTTGGCTCCTACGAAGCTGTGTCTGCAAATCTTGTTGCCCTTGATGTTCGCAGCTTGGAGTAATCAGCTCGAAGTGTTACTGTCTTTGTTGCTGAACCAACATCCTCATGTCGACTCGTCTGCCCCGAGGACTGAGTTGATCTTCGTCGGTTCACCTTGTACTCATTTCCTTTCAGGATTGAGAACAGCCTGTCAGTTCCCATTTCTCCAAGATCAGCTCAGCTCTCATGAATGTTGTTGAAGGTGTCCCACTCAGCTGGTAGAGCTTGTAATACTTTGAGGTTGATTTCTCTCAAAGTATATTTCCCTCGTCGGATGGACTGAATCCTTCGGATGATATCCATGAACCGAAGCTCTAACTGATCAATGGTTTCATCGACTCTTAGACAGAAGTTGTCAAAATCTTGACAAGCATGGAAGAACTTGTTCTCCTTGGTTTCATCACTCCCTTCGCTAAGAGATGCCAAAATATCCCACATCTCCTTAACGGTGTTGCACTCTTCTATCCATGGAAGATAGTCTTGTCCAACTGTGGATATGATGGTGCTCTGAGCCCAGATATCCAGCTGGCTCACTTTCGTTTCCTCAGGATTGAAGTCTTCTGGCTTTTTTTCAACCATCACCTCAGTTGCATCCCCATCATTGGGATTTTTAGGAGTGCGAGTAACTATTTCTATGATGGTGATTTGTCCGGATGAAATCACTTGTTGCATTCAATGATGCTTGGATAGCAGAATCTTCTTCATCCGAGTCTTCCAGGATGTATAGTTCACAACCGAGAACATGACGACAATCTTGTCTTTAACATCCATCTGCACACAACAAACAGACAACAGATGCAAGCAGATATGCACTAGCGTGAAAAAGATCTATTCAGTTGACCACTGAAGAAAAACACCTCGATTCACACCTCGTGAAACAGAGTCAGCAGTCTTTTGAACCACCGCTCTGATACCACTTGATGGTCCCGATACGAGTTCTGGTGTATGGGGGGAGGGAATACACCAGTAAGGAATTTTAAAAACAACCCTTGAAAATATCACAACCGAGTAAGAAGACTCAGTTAGAATCACAACTGAGTAAGAAAACTCAGCTGTGAGTGTGGTGCTGTGCGGAATGTGGTGGAAATAATAACTCGTATAAAATAACTCACGCTCAGATGCAAGGTTGGTCAATAACCAAAACAGTTAAGATGCAAAGATATACAGTTTGAGTGCTTGTTAGTTGGTCAATTGGATATGCAATAAATAACTGAATAGAAAACACAAATACACAAAGATTTACGTGGTCCGGAGATAACTCCTACGTCCACGGGGAGTTGTGAGTCCACACAACTCAGTCCAATTTCTTTAGGACTTCAACCACAAAGCTTACGCGGGCTTTGCAACCGTTAAGATAAGTTTGCAGGTACTTATCAACCTTACAGATAAGTTTACGGGTACTTATCAACCTATCTACTCAATTACGGGAAGAGTAGGATCCTAACAACCTTTTTAGGGGTGTGTGTGAGGGTGGGTTTCTCCAACTACTAGCTCGAACAAGAAGTGAGCTAGGATCCAAGCTTGAACAAATGGAGACTCAAACTAAGATCTAAAAACACCCAGACAGAATCTAACACTCTAGGAACTCTCAACTAGTGATGTTCTTAGAGATTGATTTCAGTTTAGCTCGTTTGCGATATGAACTCTCAACTAGTGATGTTCGCTCGTCTATCTCTTTGCTCTGTCTTCTATTCTGTCTTCTATCGTTAGTCTTGGTGAATGAATGAAGGCCTCTATTTATAGGCGGAGAGAATCAACTAGCCGTTGGATGAGCCGTTGATCTCTGTTCTGTGAAAGTGATGGCTTGTCTCTCATCTCTGCAGACTTTTCGGATTTGGCAACTGTGGACTTTTGCTTTCCATCTGAGACAACCTTGTGTTGGGCCAAATGAGGTAATGACAGAACGTCAAACCTTCACGTGACTTCCTATTTTGAAATTCAAATCTTCAACCTTTGACTTTCAACTTTGTTTAGTCGGTTGAGAAGTTTTGGTCTTCATCCGAGTGGTCTTCAGCTGATGTTCCATCTGATCGATATCTTCATCTGACCTTCTATCTGAATAGGAACAGTTGAACTCTCAGCTTCTTTGAACTTCAAGTTGTCGATCTTATCGATTCGAGTCCTTCAACTGATGTTCTGTATCTTGAACGCTCAATTGTCTTTCTTGAACGCTCAGTTGTCTTTCTTGTAACTGATGTTCTATCTCTTGAATGCTCAGTTGTCTTTCTTACATCTTCCCACTTGAACGCTCAGTTGTATTTCTTACAACTGATGTTCTATCCGAGTAACGCCATGATGCCGTCTTCAGCTGGAGACCTGTAAAAATAAAATCTCAACATTGCTCAAACAGCGAGCCTAAGTACTAACATTAAGAAATGACAACTTCTACTCGGTTGGGGTCAGTTGGTTTTGGAATGAATCAAAACTTTAATAAATTTTCCAACATATCTACATAGCTCCTAGATGCGAGCAAAAATCATCGAAACTTTTCAATCAAATAACTTCAAGTGCTCCTTGATAAAAGGTGTATAAATGGTCATAAATGCGAGTAAAAACCATCTAAATACTTCAAATAAAGAACTTCAAATTCTCCTTGATAAGAGTCTAAACTATTATACACTTCTCCTTGATAAAAGCTCCTAGACATGAGCAAAAACTATCTAATCAAATTCTTTGAAGAATCAAATCAAGTCAAAGACTCATTGACACGAGTATAAAAGTTTTACAAATTCCAAATCAAGTTTAGACTCATTGACACGAGTATAAAATGTCTAATAAATTCAAGCAAAAACTCTTAAACACGAGTATAAAAAGTTTACAAGTCCATCAAAGCTCTTTGATTCGAACATAAACTATCTAAATTAAAATCAAAAGTCTAATTTCAAATTGAAGGCTCCTTGATATGAGCATAAACTATTTAAATCAAATTCAAAAATTCAAAGACTCCTTGAAATGAGTCAAACTTTCTAACAAATTAAATTAAAAAACTCCTTGAAACAAGTTTAAACTTTCTAATAAGTTTCAAATTCAATAACTCCTTGGAAAGAGTTTAAACTTTCTAACAAATTTAAATTCAAGAACTCCTTGAAACGAGCATAAACTTTCTATCAAATTCAAGAACTCCTTGAAACGAGTATAAACTTTCTAAATTCAAATTCAAAAACTCTTGAATATGAGTATAAACTATTCACAAGTTTAAGTTCAAGAACTCCTTGATACGAGTGTATACTAATCTAATAAATTCAAATTTATCGAGACTCATTCATTTTCACGAGGAGTCATCCATAAACAAGTCTCGAAGGGGCATTTGTAGCCATCGAAATTTTGAAAAATATTCTATTAACTTTATAACTTTGTTTGTTATGGAAAGACTATAAGTGTCACACCCCGACTCCCGAGGTGCGACGCACGAACACTAACACTACTAACTATCCATCAACTCAACTCAAATAAGGAAATCATGCTCGGAAAACCAGTGAATATTGACTCAAAGTGATTAACAAATAAGAACATGCTTCCAAGTCACAATGAAAATATCAAACGAGCATGGGTGATTTACATAACAATCCGAAATGGCATAAGAATATCAACAAAAACCTTAAATTGTAACGAGCATAATGCTCTAAATCAATAGAGTAATAAGTATGGTTCAACAAATATTAACAAGCATGTTTTATCAAAACATAGCAGCGGAGACCTCAACTCCATCCCAACAATCACATGTATGAAGACATGCAATTGCCAGTCCAACTTCCGACTCAAAAGAAATACACCACCAAGCTGTCCACGCCATCCACATCCTGCTAACCTGCACGTTTAGAAATACATGCAGGGCTGAGTACTTAGTATTCAGTGAACACATGCCGAAAACATTTGAAAACTTGCTCTTAGAGCTATATCAATTGAACTTACCTTGCCGAAGCATCACAAGTATTAATACAATAAAAACAGTTTTACTTGTGAATGCAAAAACATTTTTACTTTCTTGAAACGTCAGCGCTGACAAACATATTATATACTCAAATAGTATGTATCATCTACCACATTATCGTACTCTCTGTGCCGAGAAGTAGGCCTCCTTCTCGAACACTGTGATCGGCCCAACCGAAGCAAGGCTCACAGTCACCTCAAACAATTCATATACCACACGTGGGTTTCCTGCCTCACACAGGATAATAATATCTTATTCAAGCAGATGATAATTCATACCAAACTCACATAAAACGGCAAGTCAATTGAATTTAAAACTCACATCATAATAATACTCAATAACCAAATAACGATAGCATTCATCGGAGTTTTGGTTTTAGAAAAGCCCACCTGACATCCGAAGACTAGCTCGGTCCTTCATATTTTGACATCGATAAATAAGACTCGACGCGTAAAGACGTAAATTAGATGCGTGTGTCGGCTGGAGGACTTCTACATGACTCGTCTCTCTCTATTCTTAGTTTATTATTATTTTTTTTTCTAAGTCGATCACTTTCTCGACTTCTTCGTTCTCGGTTCTCGATTCTACTTGATTGCTAAACATTTCATCTCGTATTCTCATTAATAACTTATTAATGCTAATTGTTAATGGACAATCGGTAATGCTAAGGCATCTCTTACTTAATTAAAGAAATATCATTTATCTTAACTTCATTACTCGAATCGCATTCTTATCTCATGTGCTTAGTGTCGCAACCCCTTTAGGAAAATCTGCGTTAGTTTCGCGCGTTTGCTCGAATTTAGAATTTGAATTCGGAAATCGTAAGCTGATCGCGAAATCCCTGAATTTAATCCAGATGTGGGACGTAGATATAATCCTAGGAATGGATTGGTTAACCGAGAACTTTGCGATGATTCGATGCAACTTGAGACAAATATCGTTTAAGCCCCCTGGAGAAGAGTCAACCGTAGTTTTCGGAGTTGAGAAGAGAATGAGGAAGAGCATACCAATAGTTTCGGCTATGAAAGCAGAGAGATTAATGAGGAAGAAAGATACACAAGTGTATCTAGTTTATTTGAATAAAGACGAGAATCAAGAGTTGAATATCGATAATGTACCGATCGTGAGAGAATTCAAGGACGTGTTTCCAGAAGTATTACCAGGTTTACCCCCTGATCGACAATTGGAGTTTACGATCGATTTGGAACCCGGATCAGCCCTGATATCCAAGGCCCCGTATAGAATGGCTCTAAAAGAACTTCAAGAGTTGAAAATCCAACTACATGAATTGTTGGACTTGGGTTTTATTCGACCAAGTGTATCGCCATGGGGTGCTCCAATTTTATGTGTGAAGAAGAAGGACGGTAGTTTAAGGATGTGCATAGACTACCGAGAGCTAAACAAGATTACGCTTAAGAACAAGTATCCTTTGCCAAGGATAGATGATTTGTTCAATCAACTAAGAGGAGTCGGTGTTTTCTCCAAGATCGATTTAATATCTGGATACCATCAATTGAAGATCAAGCAAGAAAATATTCCAAAGACTGCTTTCAGAACGAGATATGGACATTACAAATTCATAGTAATGCCATTCGGGTTGACAAATGCTCCAGCAGTATTTATGGATATGATGAACAGAGTTTTTCACGAATATTTGGATAAGTTCGTGATTGTCTTCATAGACGATATTTTGGTGTATTCAAGAGATGAAGCCGAGCACGAGAAGCATTTGAGGATTGTGTTGGAAAAGCTTAGAACTGAAAAGTTGTATGCCAAATTCAGTAAATGTGAATTTTGGTTGAAGGAGGTGAATTTCCTAGGACATGTTGTTTCGTCCGAAGGAATCAAAGTGGATATGGAAAAGGTGGAAGCTGTACAAGAATGGAAATCTCCGACATCAGTGCATGAAACCATAGTTTTCTCGGTTTAGCAGGTTACTATCGAAGATTTATAGAAGGATTTTCCAAAATCGCGAAACCAATGACGAGCCTGTTGAAGAAAGAAATGAAGTTCGAGTGGACGGAAGAATGTGAAAGAGGTTTCCAAGAGCTCAAGACGAGATTAACTACAGCTTTAGTATTAGCCTTGCCCGAACCAGACAAAGATTACGTCATATATACTGACGCATCTGCTCAAGGATTAGGATGTGTTCTAATGCAAGATGGAAGAGTGATTGCATATGCTTCAAGACAACTCAAACCCCATGAAGAGAAGTATCTAACTCATGACATGGAATTAGCAGCTGTCGTGCATGCTTTGAAGATTTAGCGACATTATCTCTACGGAGCCAAGTGTGAAATATTTTCAGATCATAAGAGTTTGAAATACTTCTTCGAAGAGAAGGAGTTGAACATGAGACAAAGAAGATGGCTCGTGTTGGTGAAAGATTACGATTGTAAGATATCTTACCATCCCGGTAAAGCTAATGTAGTAGCCGACGCGCTAAGTCGAAAGAAAAAGAAGTAAAATTCGGAAGAGACCGAATTAGAATTCCTTCTAACTGATGAAGTCAAGTTGATCGAGAAGTTTGGGAAGATGAGAATTGAAGTGATTGTACCTCCAGCGACAGTAGAACAAATGATTGCTACTTTAGTAGTAATGCCCGATTTAAGGACCCGAATCATAGAAGGTCAGAGAAGGAATGAAGAGTTGAAGAAGTTAAGGATGAAAGTGAGAAGTGAAGAAGTTAAAGAATTCTCTGAGTCGAGCTATAATGCCTTGTTGTATAAAGGAAGAATTTGTGTGCCTAATGATGAAAAGTTAAGACATGAAATAATGAGTTAAGCTCATGAAGGAAACCCCGTATACAGCCCATCCCGGCAGCACGAAGATGTACCAAGACTTAAAGAAATAGTTTTGGTGGAATGGAATGAAAATGGATGTGGCATTGTTCGTTGAGAGATGCCTAGCTTGCCAACAAATAAAGTCTTTGCATCAAAGACCGTATGGACCTTTGCACCCATTACCAGTCCCAGAATGGAAGTGGGATGGAATCACGATGGATTTTGTGACAGGATTGCCAAGATCAAAGAAAGGAAACACAATAGTATGGGTGATAGTGGATAGATTGACGAAGTCTGCTCATTTCATACCTATTCCACACACCTATGGATCAGACAAGTTAGCTCAGATTTATATTAAGGAAATTGTAAAGTTGCACGGGGTGCCAAAGACGATTACTTCTGATAGAGATTCGAAGTTCACAGCCCGTTTTTGGGAAAGCTTCCACAAGGAGTTGGGAACTCAGTTGCAATTCAGCACTGCTTATCATTCCCAGACCGATGGTCAGTCCGAACGAACAATTCAAATCCTCGAGGATATGTTGAGAGCTATTTTGTTAGATAAGGGAGTTGAATGGGAGAAAATCTTACCTCTTGTCGAATTTGCTTATAACAATAGCTATCCGAATACGATAGGAATGACCCCTTACGAAGCTCTTTACGGAAGGAAATGTAGATCACCGCTTTATTGGGACGAAGTGGGTGAAAGGAAAGTAATAGGGCCAGAAGTGATTGAGGAAATGATAAATCTGTGCACCAAATTCGTGAAAAGATTAATGAAGCTCAGAGTCGACAAAAGTCGTATGCTGATAACTGAAGATCCAAGTTGGAGTTTGAAGTAGGAGATAAAGTATTCTTGAAAGTGTCCCCTTCGAGAGGAGTATATCGTTTTGGAGTCAAAGGAAAGCTTAAACCTCGTTTTATAGGACCGTTTGAAATCCTTGAGAGGATTGGATCCGTATCATATCGTTTAGCGTTACCTCCCAGTTTCGGGAATTCGCATAACGTTTTTCACGTATCGCAATTGAGAAAGTATGTCTTCGATCCGAAGCACGTGATACGTCAAAAAGATGTAGAGATGAAGCCCGATCTAAGCTACGAGGAGAAACCCGAGAGGATTTTAGATCGTAAAATTCAGCAGCTTAGAACAAAATCGATTCCCTTAGTAAAGGTCAAGTGGTGTCATCATGATCTCGAAGAAGCCACATGGGAACTCGAAGAAAAGATGAGGGCAAAATATCCCGAGCTATTTTCTCAAGGTTAGTAAATTTTGGGACGAAATTTTTTTTAAGAGGGTGAGGATGTAATACCCCGAGCCTTTATAACATTAGAGAGCGTATTAAATAACCTTATAAGTTTAAATGACGAGATTTGAAGAATAAATTTTTTTCTAAAAAAGTAGAAATAAGTAAAACGACTGAAATGCCCTTATGTGTTTTTACGTGAGATTATCTGTTTCTATATCTTGAAATGATAATGTGATGCATATATTGAGCTTATTTGTATGAGAATGAGTACGAGTATGATTTTCAGAGATTTTCGAGGATTTTGATTTGAAGTGAATAGTGTTGATAAACGAGAAATCGCTATTCATCAATAAACTTAAAATAGATTTTAATTAGAATCTCTGAACCTAGAACTAATTCTAAGATCATTGAGATAAGATAGAAGCTTATCCGAAATTATTTGAGAAAGTTACGAGAATTTAATCTTTAAAGGACTAATAAGCCGACTAATTTTTAGGTTTTCTTCGTTATATGGAATTTAGACCTAAAAATTTGATAATCGGAACTCTTAATTTATTTAATGAGATATGAGATAGGTTTGAGATGTTTTAGTGTCGGAAACGAGACAAGGAGAGATTAGATCCGTTTTTAGCATAAATGGAATAATACGGACTTTTTATCCGGAAAGCTTTTACGACCGGGTAAATAATACCCGTAATAAAATATTGAGAAAATCCCTCTCATCTCTCTCCCCCTCTCCACCGTCATCTCTCTCTCTCTCCCTAATCTCTCTCTCTCCAAACCTATTTTCAAACCTACTAAGTAGGTTTCATCATGAATATTCTCTAAATAAGAATAAAATCTTAGTAACTTGTGTAATGAAGATTGCATGCATTCATCCCATCACCATCAAATCCATCTACCTCTCTCTCAACCCAATTTCCAACACCTACAAACTAGATATCATCATTATTATTCTATATGTTGGAGGAATATCTAATCAATATCTAATAAGATAATGGGGTACATGCATTCTTTACAATTCCATCTACACACTCTCTCTCTCTCGATCGCTCTCTCTTATTCAAGAGAAAAATTTCTCTCATTCTACCTATCTCTCTCTCTCGAAAACTCTCCATCAAACAACAAAGAAGAAAAATTCTCTCTCCCTCTCTCTCTCAATGCCGTGAGCACACACACACATCACATACTTGAAATTTCTTCCATGCAAGCTTAGAATCAAGCTCTAATCCATCATGAAGATCAAGTGAGGATCAATCCATCATCAAGTTTCCAAAGCCCTAATCTTAAAGGTATTGATCTTCCCCAATTTTTGAGTATTAAACTTCCATAATCATCCAAATTTCTTCTTCCTTTTCGGCTAAGTGAGCCCTAGATGGATGCTTAATTATCTTATATATTTTTCTTGAGGATTCAAGATGATTTCTTCCATGAGAAATTCAAGCTAGGAGTTGAGCCCCATTTTCCCATCATTTTCAGTTCTAAGGAGATCAAGAGGAGGAGATGCAATTTAATTTTTAAAGTATGGTATTTATTTGATTAATTGTATACATGTATCTCTAAAGCCCTAAAGTAAAGAAAACAATGCATGCATGATTTTATTTTACGTTTAGGCAAACTTAGGGTTATCGATTCAAGATTTGAGTGAGGAATTCGTTAAGAAATTGAACTCTAGGGATTAAATTATGAATTAAGAGAGAAAAAGAAAATAAAAGCCCAAAAAATTTGGCTAGGATTGAAAATTTAGGTAAAAATAGGAGAATTTGAATTTCTTGAGTTATTGTTATTTTGATGCTTGATTTATGATTTTTATCATGTTGAGGATGGAGTTATATGCTTGAAAAATTGAAAAATCGATTGCCCTTATTTTTGTGTTAATGCCGTGAGTTATGGGCAAAGAAGGAGAAATTATTTTGTTGATTTTTTTGACGATTTAATTGATGTTTGAGCTTGAGAATATTAGTAAATGTGGTGATTTAATCCTTTGAGAATTTGATTGTGTGAAAATCGAGCTTTAAGTGAGGATTTTTATAAAAAAATAAATTTAGATGATTTTGGTATTTTGATGTTGATGATATTAAGTATATGTTTGTGTGTTAATTTAAAACCTAGATGATACTAAGATGTAAGAATTAAAAAGAGTAAAGTTTTTATGTTAAAAGAAAAGAAAAATAAAAAAACTAATAAGGAAGAACATCAAGTAGGTGTTCTTGGTGTTCTTGAGTAAGAACTTGAAGATTTGAGTTTTAATAAAATTAAATCAAAAAGAAATTAGCAATTAAGTTAATAAAATAATCTAGATATTTATTGAAATAAAAATTAATTGAAGATTAAAGGAGAACATGTAATAATTAGGAAATGAGTCCTAAATTAGTAAATAAAAGAGGAAAATAAATTTCTTAATTAAATAAGTAAGAGTCGAGAGAATCGAGTTAAAATAAAGAGAATAAAATGATAAGAAAGCGAAAAGAAGATTTAATCGAGTCGAGGAAAGGTGTTAACCGAGTTAAGTTTAAATACTCGTATAGTTTAATCAAGAAAATAATGGAATAAAATACGAGTAAGATATCGAGCAGTGATTTTGAAAGTAATTAATTAAATTAATTAAATAAGTTGTTTTTCAAACCGTTTGAATTAAAAATTAACCGAGAAGAGTTGTCGAGATGATAATCTAAAAGTAAGAGTTTGAGTCAAGAATAAGAATCGAGTTAGAAATAGAAATGAAATTCCTATTTCATAAGAGTTTAATAAAAATAAAAAGAATTTTTATTAATTGAGTAAAGATTTATAATATATTTTCATAAGACAACGAGTTTGGAAAAGTGTCGTATATAAGTCAAGAAAGATAAATTTTATTATTTGAGTTTTTATAAAAGGGAATTCATTTGAATTAAGTTCTAAAATAAAAATTGAGTAAATGTTAATGTGTCTTGAAATGTGATTGAATTCTAGACAACGTGTTTGATTTATTTGAATTATTATGCAATTGAATTAACGTGCTTGAGTGAATGATATTATTTGATGACGACGTGAAAGATTATTAAGTTTGTTTTGTATGCAAAACAATTGAGTTATTAAGTTGATAATTAAATCGAAAATTGATTAAGAATATAAAAGAAAACTCGAGTAATAGAGTTTAGATAGACGACGTTTCATAATTGAAGCGAGAAGTGCTAAGACATTGGTTAGTAGTATTAACCAATTATCGAGTAGTATTAATGACCTAGAGACGAGAATGCGAGACTTATTTAGAAAAAAATAACATAGAGAGAAACGAGTCAAGTAGAAGTCCTTCAGTTGAGACCAACGTTTAATATCCGTCTTTGCGTAGTATCTTATCTTCGTTATCGATGTCAAACTGTGAAGGATCAAGCAGGACAGAGAAATAAGCGAGGACAGATAGCACGTAAGCCACCTAGCTAGAATGTCGGAAGACAGGTGGGTTTTTCTAAACCAAAACTATCGATGAATGCTATTATACTATGGAGTATTATTATGTGAATTTTTAAAATGCAATTGACTTGCCGTTTTATTGAATTTGGTATGTGTTATCATCTGTTTGTTTGAGTTATTATCATCCTGTGAAAGGCAGGAAACCCACGTGTGGTATGTTAATTATTGAGGTGACTGTGAGCCTTGCTTCGGTTGGGCCGGTCACAGTGTTCGAGAAGGAGGTCTACTTCTCGGCACACTGAGAGAATTTGTGACAGATTATGCATACTGTTGAGTATATATTATGTTTTGACTGCGCAGTCTATTTAAAAAAAAATGTTTTTAGCATGCACAAGTAAAATCGTTTCAAATGGCATAAGTACTTGTGATGCTTCGGCAAGGCAAGTTCAATTGGTATAGCTTTAAGAGCATCTTTTTCCAAATGTTTTCGGCATGTGTTCACTGAGTACGAAGTACTCAGCCCTGCATATATTCCCAAACGTGCAGGTTAGCAGGATGGCGATGGCAGGAAGGGCTTGGTGGTGTGGTCTGTTTGGTTGAGTCGAGTTGAATGTCAGACTGGCATTTGCACGTCTTCATACGTGTGAGTGTTGGGATTTGAGTCGAGTTTCCGCTGCAACCTTTTTGAAATAAAAAACCATTGTTATATATTTGATACTTGTTTTTGTTCCGAGCGATGTGCTCGTTGACTTTAATGTTTTGATGAATCTTGTTTTCGTTAGCCTGAAATACTTATCATTTTCTCGTTGATATGTAAATTAAAATGCTCGGTTATTGCTTCTTTATGTCTTTGATAGCTTTGTTCGAGTGCTATTGCTTTTCGTTGATATTTCCCCGAGCATGTTCTCCGTATTTGAGTTGATTGTTAGATGGTTAAGTTATGTTAGTGTTCGTAAGTCGCACCTTAGTAGTCGGGGTGTGCCAATATAGTTCCAGCGTGAAGAGAAGTTGTGTTGAAGTTAGACGTCGCTAAGCGGAGAAGAGAAGACATTAAAGATGCTAAAGATGAAAGATTTGCAGTCCAGATTCAAATCTACTCGGAATCACAAGTTAGATGGAGAATTTACCATAAATGGACTGACAACAATGACGTGCAGAAAGTGAAGGTCGCAATTTCTATTTTAGGAAAGTTTCCAAGAAAGCAGGTGGAGTGCCATACTTTTGGCAGAGATCAAACGACTCTTTCCAATGGCTAGTTTGATCTCCCTCTATAAATAGAGGTCTCCATACCAAAGCTTCGTACAGACACAAGAGCGGACAAAAGAAGTGCCAAGAGAGACAAAATCAAGAGTGAAGCAGTAACAATTTATCACCTCCCTCTCTCTCTAAGCAAGAAGACCTCAGCCGAAGTCCAGTCGAAGTAGAGTGTTCATCCCTCCTTCTGTTCTTCCATCTAGCTTCTCAGAAATCCCTTTTCTGGATCTAGTCCAGAAAATAGGTTATTGCTTGTATTGTGTCTGACCAGACTCTCTCCCAAGAGATCGAGTCTGTAGCCTTAGTTCAAAGCCTACACTTCCCTCAGTGTTGAAGGTTTCCCAGTTTGAAAGCCCCCCAACCTCAACTCTTAAGTTTGACTTTGAACCCAGAATCAAAGTCACTACCTCCCTTGGAACTTGCAATCCAAGATCAGGTCCCTAGGAACCCGGAATCTAAGACTAAGTCCTTAGAACCTGGAATCTAAGATCAGGCTTGTGCACCTGCCCAGAAAAGTATTGTAAGGTCTTGTTCGAACCCGTAATCGAAGTGGTTAGGTTTACTTGGAACCCATAATCCAAGTGGGGCATTTGATAAGTACGCTTAAGCTTATCTAGTGGATTACTTCCCCGTAAAGAAACTTGTGGACGTAGAAGGTCAATCTCTGAACCACGTTAAAATATTGTGTAGTTTACCTTCTACATTTACATTTAGTATTTTACATTCAGTTTACCTAACCATTTGACCCAACATATTGCATACAAACTGCATATTTTCAAACTGAACTAATTTGGGAACTTGACCTTCCCTATTTTCACAAAGGTTTCAGTTTTTGTAATGAGTCTAAACTCCACCATCTTTTGCAATGCAAAATTGTCTTACATGGAAATTAAAAAAATTGTTAAAGTTATTTTTTATAGGGTAAAAGTTAAAATGTTAGAGATAGTAGGATAATGACAAAAAAAAGTGGTAATGACAAAAAAATGGTGCTATTAACCAAAAAGTAAGAATAAAATTATTGTGATCACTAAAAAATAGGAATAAAGTTATTTTTAGTGGGATAAAAGGGTGAGTCCATTAATGATAAAGGGTAGTAATTTTAGGATTTAAAAAGGGTAGTATTATAAAAAAAATAGAATAATATATCAATTAATTAATATATCACTACCCTTAATGTGGGACACTTTCTCCACTCACAATAAATTCAATCACTTTTTACTAATCATAACTAACTCAACAACATTTTCCTTAATACCCGTGTCACTTCCTCCTAGGAAGAGACTTGAGTACCAGAGGTAGTAGTTCAATGAATATCTATTAAAATAGTATATTATATTTAGAAGAGAGAAATATATCTGTTCAAATTATTAGAATATGTTTAATTATTTCAAAATTTCTCATAACTATTACAAAAGTCGGGATATTACATTTCACCCAAAGTTTGTCGTGTTTTTTGGTCATACTCTATAGCAGCTTGCATATCGTAGCTTTGTTCCAAGTCTTCATATGTATCAATTCTGACAAAATAAATGCTTCAAAGACTTGATATCAGTGAAGAGAGTGAAGAGAGTGGCTTCCATTGTTGGATTAAGAGATGGTGGAGAAGAAGAGTGGATTAATGGATTAGAGCGGAACTGCCTTATCTCAGTTCTCACAGTGGGAGGGGTATCTTGGGCATTTCAGTTCTGTACGACGTCGTAGGTAGCTGGGTCTTTCCTCGACGACGAAATAACGAAAATCAGCATTTGATTCAATTGGTGCTTACAACTGACCTTTAGGCATAGGAGCCAGCTGTGCTGCCAACTGTATGATCAGCTCCAACTGAACAACTCAGTTGTAGAGCCGCTCCAACTGACTTTCCAGTTGTCGAGCCAACTGACCTGAGCAGTATAACTCAGTGAAAAGACTTTAACTAATACACAAATTGCTACTGGTGTATTTCGCCTCTCTCCATACACCAGATACTTGTTACTGAGACCATCAAGTGGTATCAGAGCAGTGGTTCAAAAGGCTGTTGTTCCTGATTCAATAGGTGTGAGTCGAGTAAATTTTTCAGTGGTCAACTGAATAGATATTTTTTGATATTAATTAGTGCATTCTGTGGCATATTTTCTTGTTTTTCTCTTGTGGTGTGCATGAAAGATGAACCCAATGTTGCTAGGAAGATTACGGGAGTTCTCTTTGGATGATTATCCTATGTGGAAGTTTCGCCTGAAGATGACATTGACTGCTAGGCATCACCGGATGTGGGAGGCCATAGAAAATGGTCCTATTCAAGTGACTCAGTCAGTGTTGATCCCTTCAACCACTCCAGTGGAAGGAGAGATGATGATAAAGGATGAACCCAAAGGCGCCCACCAGTACACCAAAGAAGAAAGAGACATCGCGCAGCTAGATGACATAGCAAAAATTGTCATCTCTTCCACCGTCGGTAAAGCCTAATTGCCAAAGATTATCAATTGCTCCACAACAAAACATATGCGGGAAGCCTTAGTTGCACTTTGTGAAGGCTCTGATGAGAACAAGGAGAACAAGATCACCTTAACTTGTCAGAAGTACGAGAACTTCTCTCAGCTAACCGAGGAGTCCATTGAAAAGATGAAGCTGATATTCACAGAGGTCCTTATAGATATTGAGAGTATTAGGAGGGTAAATACTCTCAGCGTGAGATGAACTTGAAAGTTCTCTCCATACTAGGAGAAGACTGGACAGTCTACAAAGTCGTCCATCAAAATCGGAGTGACCTCAGTTCGATGACAATTGAGAAGCTGTTCTCCATGCTCAAGGCGAATGAGTATGACATTCTCCGACTGAGGTAAAGTAAGATCGACCGAGCAGGTTCGAACTTTAGAAGAAAGTCGACGACATGACCAAACAACTTGAGGAGATGAACTCCAGAATCGAGATGTACAGGAGGATCAATAAGAGTAGATGCAGCTCAACTGAACTATCCTCAAGGAATCAAAGCGAAGGATGCTTTGAATGCAGAAAGCCAGGACACTTCAAAGCCAACAGTCCTGACCTCTCCATGAAGGAACAGGAAGACCTCCGAGGAAAGGCCAAGGAGAAATCCAAAGCCATGATCGTGGAGGAAGACGTCGACGATACCGACGTATTCACGGAGTTAGAAGGAGAAGAAACTGACTCACCATCAAGCTTAGCAGAAAAAGACCAGTGTTTCATGGCATTTCTGGAAGAGTCAACTGATGAGGTAAACTCTTCTTTCCATCCCTCTTATAATATTTCTTCTGTTAATAAATGTACATGAGAATTTGATGAAGACTTAGAGCCGTCATGGGATGAGGTCAATATCTTAGTAGATTGTGCACTAGACAAGTTGCACAGTGCAAGGAACTGCAAGCTGAATGTGACAATATGAACAACGAACTGATCATGAGGGATCATGATATAGAGAAACTCGTGGAGAAAAACCGCAGACTCCATGAAGAAGTTGCTCGGTCCACCAACAGTCAGGTCATTTACTTGATCAACATCACTACTCGAGGTACACCTGGGTGATCTTCATAGCACATAAGAATGAGACGGGAGAAGAATTGCCAAAACTGATGGATAGACTTGCGAACCAACAAGGAAAATCTATTGTCTTTATCAAATCTGATCGCGAAACTGAGTTCCTTGATGCGTCTTCAACTTTTGGGCCATTTGGCCCTATTTTTCATGTCTTTTTGTGTCGTTAAGTGTCTGTCTAGGGGAAGGAAGCTATTGTTCGAGGGAAGGAAGCTCAGTCCGAGTCAAACAGACGAAGGTGGCAAAAATGAGCAGAATTGAAGTAAATTCAGTTGGTTGCAAGGATTACGCAAAGGAGTATGCAGCGTAGGAGATGAATTGAAGCAAGAGACGAGGTTGAAAGGAGGATTCCATGTGAACCTTGAAGCTAAGTTGTTGTTCATCATTTGCATTCGTGGTATTAACGCAATGCATCCAACAACAAAGAAGATCTTGCAACTGCCCTTCCTATAAGGAATCAAACCATGAAGCATGCAGCCAGTTTGACCACCACAGCAATTTCCAATCAGTCACCAGAGCTAAAGAAGGAAAGCCGCGTGGAGAAGATTTACATAATATCTGCCAAGCATCTATGGAAAGAAGGATCCTGAGTCAGCGCATCACCCTAAATCAATCAATTAATCGGAGATTGCCAATCACCAATCAAGTCAATCTGGGATAATCAGAATCTCGCTCAACATGGAAGGTACCAATGATGCCGATTGAGTCTACTCGCTTAGGGTTTTGTCCGCTGCCATTGCTACTATAAAAGTCCAACCAATGCGGCTGGCACAACGTTGGTTGATATACTATTCTCTAGCTCTTAGTCCGAAAAACACTTTTACTTTTAGTTATATATTTACTTTACGTTCAAAACAGTTATCCGCTTTAATTTTACATTTCGCTGTGAAGAACAAATCCAAGGCTGTTGCCTTAGGTACTTTTAATTCAAGTATTTCGTATTCCCTCTTATTCATGTGTTCTATTTCGTTAATCATTATGCATTTCATTATGTATGAGTAATTTGCTTGGTGAGATTTGGGTATGGGAAATGATTGACTGTTGATATGTGAAATATTCGAGAGGCACTTGTGCCATCGGTTGAGTCCAGTAGTTCCGGATAGATCTGAGCATAACTCATGGACAGTCCTGACCTAGCGGGTGATCTCCATTCGGTTGGAGCTATACCATGTCAAGCAAAGGCAGGGCATGACAGACGTCAACGTTCGATGTGCCCATGACCGAGTAGCTGAACAACACCTAACATGGTGCTGTAGATCTGGATGGCGAGGAATAGGCAAGGGAATACTGCACCTTTTCTCGGTTTTGAGCTTCTCTAACAATCAACCACCAACTGTGACGAGGCATCAAGCCATCGTTATTGACCGAAGGACTCATCTCGCGTATCATAGACATATCGATGACCGGTTGGACGTAGTATCGGAAATGGATATCCCGTGAGTTATGTCTACTCTGTAGGTACGGACATGGGAAGCTTGGGAGAGAAGGTTGGTGAGGGTCATATTTGGAGAGATCGGGTATGACTACTATCTAAGGAGGAGCGAAGCACGGCCTTGTGACCGAGGTGAAGCGTGACCTTCGGACCAAGACGACAACAAGGGATTCAACCATCCCAAGTGTGGAGTATAGACTCTTGAAACGCCCCAATGTCTTTGGGCCACGCCTTGAGTTTATACGAAGCATGGACAGATCTTCAATGTGCCCGTGACCGAATTAACATATCAACAATGATCATGACCAATCCCAAATCTTACCCCCTTTTTATATTTGATTTCCGTTTAGTTTATTGTGCAGATATACAGATCGAGACCGTGACAACTCAATTTGTGCACCAAAGGGTAAAGTAGTTCCTCATTCTCCATGGGATCGACCCTAGCTTACCGCTAAGACTAACTAGTCCGGTAGTGGGCATAGGAACGTGTACTGTCCGCCTGGGGCATACACAAGTATTTTGATCGTACCATACGACGGGTGCGTGTCATTCCTCAATGAGACTATCATTGATTATTGTGAGAATAAAGACATAACTCATCAGACCTCAGCTGCAAGATCTCCATAGCAGAACGGTGTAGCTGAAAGACGAAATCGAATGATGAAAGATGCAGCGACCTGCAGGCTTACAAGCTCAGCCCTTGATAAGGCTGTCGTTCGCACTCTCTAAATAAATTTGAAGCCTATCCTCATAGCTACATAGTTAGCAAGTAAGTACAGGGTCGATCCACAAGAAGTTGATTGTCACTATCTCTTGAATCCTCCTCCACCTAGTAAGAAAGAATGGTTTTGATATTTTGGTCACTAGGGCTCTCTTGCCCAATACAGAAACTAAATAAACACTGAAAAGAAACAAAGAACTTGATCAATAATAAAAACAACTTGATCTGGACAAAGACGTTGTTAAGTGAAAACTCTAGCTTGATCATTAATGCAAATATATTCATCACATGCATGCATCATTGGTTATAGGACTTGAATGCTGAGATCCCCTTTTACTCGTCACGCTCTCAACAAACCCTTCCCTGACCTATCCTTACTTAGTTGGTGATGTACCGCCGGATCCGTACTTTTGGCAATACCTTTGTTGGAGTCATCGTTCAGTTTCTTGCCCAAAGAGCATTAAAATCTAGAAAGGCCCGAAGAGAAATCATCACGTCTTGCCCAACAAGGTAGACACATTCCACTAATGCTAATCGATCTTAACTAAGATAAGTTATGGAAAATACTCCTACTTCTCAATTGATTAGTGATCTAATATATCTTAAGTGATTAATGGCCTATTAACTTCTTAATCAGATTACACCATATTCGAATAAGCACATTAATATATTGGGAACACATACATGCAATTCTCAAGCACAATTTAGACCTCTTCAAGCTTTGGAATTCACTTAACTATCTTGCCCAGTTGAAGTAATAAAACTTAGCTAGACATGAATTTAAATACGTAAACACAATTAATTGAAGAACTCATAATAAAAACTATATTAAAACTTACGAAGTATTTAACAAGAAAATGACTCCGACCAAAAGTGCTGATCGGAAATAGTACGACAAAAAACACAAATTAACTTGCCCTTAGGACTTGTTCGTTTCCTCACAAAATCTTAAAATAAACAAAGGATGAAAGCATAAAGACGGCGTCCTCCACAACAACTAGGCTTCGAATATATATAAGTGAGCGCTAGGGTTTGGGCCCCCGGTCCTTAACATGGTAGGATTCCATGAGCTACCTTGGGATGCAAGTAATTACTTGATAAGCACGACCCCAACATGGCATGTCACATCTATCTTCAAGAGATCCCTTCCCGATCCTAATTCTAGTCGGATAAGGAAAGATATTTAAGTAAGATTATCATTTCCTTATCCTTCTAGACTTTGGAGTGAAACATTGCCAGTTCCCGCCATCTTGACCAATTCTGTGTTGCCCTGCTCTCCTTTCCATAAATGAAGCTTTCAACCCCTATTTTGCCCAAAATCCACCTGTAAGGCAATAGACCACCTCCTGCCTAATATATGTGCAGCTATCAAAAAAGTCAAGATAGTAACATGAGCTTTAGGATATCCTTACCACACTCATCACTCTTGTGTTTAGGTTTATTATTATTACTCTCATAGACCATCTTGATTTCGGTTTCACCATAGACTTGTCTGCCCTTTAAATCTAAAGCTTTTATTCTAAGCCTCAGAACTCATCATTTGGTCATTTTAGGTTATTTAGCTTAAGGCAAAAGGTAGAAAGTATTTAGATCTTGGCTAAGGTCATTTGAACTCGTATTGGGCAACAGGGTTTCCCAACTTCTTCTTGATTCCTTGCCTTAATTATTCAAGCTTAAGCTTCAGCCTTTATAGTGGGGAACTTTTTTTTTTCTTTTTTGTTCTTTTTTTTTCTTTATTTTGTTCCCACACTGCTTTCACTTTTTTTAATTTAATCGGGTATAACCCAACTATCAACACAAAAGCTCATTCTTGCCCAGAATGTACCCCTATCGTCTCTTCCTGCCCTCATCTTCTTTTATTGCCCAAGTTCCTATAACCAGGTAAGCTCAATTCTTCAAGGCAATATTTATATGATAGTAAGAATTATTTCAGCTCAAAAGGGTTGATCAAAGGATAATGATAAAAGATAGTCAGTTTAAACTTAATGGGCTAGTGAAAGAAACTGCCTAAATCATCTAAGCTCAGAGGTTAACAATATAAATCAAAGTACATGCAAGTTCTAGTTCTTCCTAATCAAGATGTCTTTAATCTCATACAAAGAATGAAATCATTTAAGCTCAAATCCTCACAAGGTAAGCTCACAATTCAATCCATCATACAAGTCATCTTCTAACATGCATAAACTTAGCATTGTTCATCAAGCAATAATTAAGCACATAAATCATCATGCCATCTTGCCCAGCTACTTCATGTTGATCAACACAACTCAAACAAAAGAAAACACACGACTCAGACACCCCACACACACACTTTGCTCATAACAAAGTAGTGAACGTAAGAAGGTCAAGACTCACAAACAAAACAGATTGAGTCATTCGCTCACCTCACCACACATTTTGCAAGGCAAAATGTGGGTGAGGTATTCGGTGACTCAACAGATTCTATCATCAAAAGGAAAACACTTAAACAAATAAAATAGAAAAAAAAAACTAAAACCTAAACTAAAATGACTAAGGAGGACATAATTAAACAGAGGGATCAGGTACTGACCTTATTTTCAGGTGGCGAGCAAGGTTGTTGAGAGTAGCCTGCATGATCAACTGCCCATCACATAGCTCATTGAGCAGATTTTCGGTCTTGCCCAGCCTTTCTAAAACTTCCTTCATTTGGGCAGAGGAAGATTCAACTTCTTGCTTCTCATCATCTTTCTCCTCATCGATTACCCCATCTTCTTGGCCAACCTGGCTGACTTCTTGGGCAGCAAACGTGCTGTTGCGGGTTGATCCTTGTCATGCGCTTCCAGAAAGCGCCATCCTTTACCACTTCTCACAACTTCCTTCATCCTGCTCAACCTCTCCATGTTGAGCATATCCGTCGGGGTTACATCGAAATCCTTCACCTCGTCCTAAAGCTCCAGCCCCTCAATGTAGGCAGTAACAAAATGCCCACATGAAAACTTTTGCCTCGCCTTGCCCATGACTGCCCTCAACTGCTCCATCTAGAAGGCCCCAAAATTAAGCCTCTTCCTGGTCAACATGCAGAACAATATGTAGACCTCCTTGTTGGCCAGTGAGTTCCCACTATCTCCCTTGCCAAACATGTTGTAAGCAAGGATCATGTGGGTAATGCGAAGAGCTAGCGTTTTCAAGTCTGGTTCCACATCCGAATCCATTCCTCCTTAGGAATATCCACTGGCACCTTCTTCACAACCTTCCTAAACTCTGGTCTCTAGAACTCCATCATAGTTGCGAACCCCAAAATCTGGTTCAAATCGTTCAGCCCAGCAACCAACGGCTGCCCATTCAACACAATCTCAATAAGGGATGGATTTCCTTCCCCATCCAACACAAACTCCATCGATCCATACACCTCTTTCACAAAATCCTCATAGATATGGCAGGGCATCTCCAAAAATTACCCTCAGCCACACCTCCATTGCAATGCCCAAGGAGTCCAGGTCATCAAAGTTGACCTCCCTGGGCACGAACACCTTCCTGACTGACAGATCCTCAGCCTTCTTCCTTTTCTTCTTCTCTCGCGACTCAGAATCCTCCTTCTTGACTTTCCGAGCGGCGGATCGTGTTATTCTCTCCCTCCACAATCTGCACTTCCTCCTTATCATCAGATTCCACCACCCTGGGCTTCTTCCCCTTGTTCTTGGAAGAAGGTGTAGCAACCTTCTTCTCCTCTGTGGAAGATTCTCCTCCTAGCGACGAAGCGGCATCATAACTAGCCACCTTTGCTTTCTTCTTGGCCTCTTTCTCCATCTGGCCTTGTTTCCTCTTCTCTCTCTATTGTTCTAGTTCCATATCCATCTCTGCATATAGCTTATCAAGAGAGTCTTCCGACTCCTTTTTGTCTCCATGCTCCTTCGCCACCTCGTCCACCACCTTTATAACCACATCCTCCTTCTGCTTCATATCTTTATCCCCCTGCTTAGTGGCGAGTTCTCCGACACCACTTCAACATGGGCCTTCTCCGTTGTCGACGAAGTTCCAGCCACAGGAACAGTGTTGCCCAACATCACAACTTTCTCGCTCGAGACCACCATTGTCTCAGCGAAAGCTTCACCAATCTTTTTCTCCATCTCTGCAGTGAGAGGGTATGACACTACCCAAGAAGTAGGGTCTTTTGTGTTTAATGGCGTTTCTAATGGCGACGACTCATGGTCGGAAATATCAATTCGGGTTCCATGAGAGATTTTTTTTAACTTGTTATTTGGGCGAGTAGAAACCATTTTGGGGAAAAATTAGGGATTGGAGATGAGAAGATTTGATTACTGAAATTGAAGGAATGAGGGGAGATGGTGTGTTATGGCAGTTTTGAGTTCAAAATTAACGTGGGAAATTAGAAGGGTTGAAGGGATTAGACGTGGTAGAGTGGCAGACGGTTATAGGGCTAGGGGTAGATTTTGAGTGCAACTGTCACATCACTGGTGTGGCAGCTACTGTCCCATCTGTTCTATTGCCCAAGTCCATTGCTTAGCCTAGAGCACCACACTTGCCCTCCTGCGCACACACTTTACGTAAAGCAAAGTGTTAAATCCTCCTTCTTCCTTCGTCCAACACCTGTTTCCTGCAAATCACGAACAAACCACCATATGCAAAGCAAAAACTCTCCTATCCTTTGGTTAAATAATTCTACCCAAAATCGAAATTAAAATACGCCTAGATTTGATGAAAAACAAAAATATGGCTATTTTAATCCCTATCTCCCTCTTTTTTTTTTGAAGAAAAATAAAACAAATTAAATATTAAAAAGAGAAAAAACATACCAGGTTGCCTCCTAAGCAGCACCCCAGTTACCTTCGTGGGCACGGCTTCCTCCTCGTAGAAGAATTTCAGATATTCCTCTGGTTTTTCCACACCTTGACCAAAGAAGGACATCAACCTTTCTCCGTTAACTTTGAAGATCTTACCCATATTTGGATTCATCACTTCCACAATCCTGTTTGGATATGAGGCTTGTACTTCAAATGGACCAACCCACTTAGTTGATAGCTTTCCTGTCATAAGTTTAAACTTGGATTGATACAACAAAACCTGTTGTCCAAGTTCAAACTTCTTGACTTTGATCAACAACATCATGGGCTTTCTTCATCCTTTCCTTATACAAAATCGAGCTATCATACGAATTAAGTCGAATCTCCTTAAGTTCTTAGAACTGAAGCTTCCTAGCTTGGCCAGCCTCATCCCAATCATAATTCATCTTCTGTACTATCCAATATGCTTGAACATATTGGGCTAATAAAATCCACAATCCAAAATCTTCCTTGATGTTCTCTTTGGTCCAAAATAGCACCCACACACCTTTGAGTGGAAATGTGCAATGATGCTAGCTTGTTCCTTCACATCCACACATCTACAAATAACTTGGTCAGTACACATCTTCCATAAATAAGGTTCATCCCAAATGTTATACCGACTCTCCACCTTTAGCTTATTCTTCTGATAAAATCTGAGGTTGCCGGTAAACGTACCAAAACAATATAATTGCACAAGTCAACATACCAGGGCTCAAAGTTATCTTGGGCAAGAGTCAGATGTTCATCTGGAAAAGTCTCCTTGATCGGTTCAGCCTCTCTTGTTGAATTATACGGCTCAAATGATCGGCCACTAAATTCTGAGCTCCAGCCTTATCCTTAATCTCCACATCAAATTCCTGAAGTAGTAAGATCCACTGTATCAACCTGGGCTATGTCTTTTTCTTAGCCATGAGGAACTTTAGGGCGGAGTGGTCAGAGTAGACTATGATCTTGCCCCCGAGTAGGTATGATCGAAACTTTTCAAACGCAAAAGTCATAGCTAATAACTCCTTCTCCGTGGTCGAGTAATTGCATTGGGCAGGATTAAGGGTCTTAGATGCATAGTATATGACATGATTTGCCTTACCACGTTTCTGCCCAAGGACAGCTCCCACGGCGTTGCCACTCGCATCGCACATCACCTCAAATGGCATCTCCCAATCCGGCGGTTGAATAATAGGTGCTGATACCAAGATCTCCTTCAATGTATGGAATGCCTTCTTACAGTCTTCATCAAAATTCCACTCAACTTCTCCTTGTAACAGCATGGTCATAGGTTGCGCGATCTTAGCAAAGTCTTTGACAAATCTTCTATAAAATCCTGTGTGCCCAAGAAAGCCATGCAACTGCTTCACATTGCTCGGGTAGGGCAACTTGGCTATAATATCAATCTTTGCCTTGTCGACCTCAATCTCTCGTTCTAATATGACATGCCCAAAAACAATGCCTTCCTTGACCATGAAGTGGCAATTCTCATAGTTCAAAATTGATCTTTTATCTACGTACGTCTTTAATACCAACTTAAGGTTGCTCAAACACTTATCAAAATTGGACCCATAAACTGTAAAGTCATCCAAAAACACCTCTATGCATGTTTCAAGAAAATCAGAAAATATACTCATCATGCATCTTTGGAATGTGCCAGGAGCATTGAACAAACCAAAAGGCATCCTCCTATATGCAAACGTACCAAATGGGCAAGTCAAAGTAGTCTTGCCCAGGTCCTCCTCCACGACCCAGATCTACATATAGCCCGAGTACCCATCCAGGAAACAGAAGTACTTATTGCCCGCTAACCTTTGGAGTATCTCATCAATGAAAGGCAACGAAAAGTGATCCTTCTTGGTCTTCTGATTCAGCTTCCTATAGTTGATGCATAATCGCGAGCCTGTTTGCAACCTCGTAGCTACTAACTCCTTCTGCTCATTCTCCATCACTTGAATACCAAACTTCTTGGGCACGACATGCACTGGACTAACCCATCTATTATCAGAGACCGGGTAAATGATTCCCAGATCCAATAGTTTCAAGATTTCCTTCATCACTACCTCCTTCATTGCTGGATTCAGTCTTCTTTGCGGGTCCCTGATGGGCACGACATCCTCCTCGAGCAAGTTGTGATGCCTGCACACTGTGGGGTTAATGTCCCTTATATCGGCCAACATATACTCTACTTGGATTTCCTTCACACATTCCACTTCCTCAATAGACAGTTTTACACTTATGATCACTGGTAGTGTCTCATCTTCTCCCACATAGATGTAGTTCAAGTGACTAGGTAATGACTTCAATTCCAACTTTGGTGCCTTTTCTATGGATGGCACCAACCTGCGTTCTTGCTTCAATGTAGGTATCACCAATGGTTCTACCCTTCGTAGAAGTTCTGCATCTGACCTCAAATAATGCACTGTCTCGATCAGCTCAACTGAGCCATCTTGGGCAATAACCTCAGTTAGGCCAATCTGAAGTACCACGTCCAGCTTATCTTCAATAGTTATTTGTGGCCAAAATTCATCCACCACCTGGTCAATCAGGTCAATACTTTGCACCAGCTCCGTGTCATTAGTCTTCTTCATTGTGTTATAGATATCAAACGACACCACTTCCTCTCCAAACTCACACGCAAGCTTCCCCGTATCACAGTTGATTCTTATGCGAGCAGTCTTCAAGAATGGTCTGCCCAACAACATTACTGGTGCCTTTTGTGACAATCTCTCCATATCTAAAATGTAGAAATTGGCTGGAAAAATGAGGTCCCTCACCCTAACCAAGACATCCTCTAGAATCCCTTCAGGCCATACAATCGATCTATCTGCCAATTGAATCGCCACCCTAGTAGGTTTTAGTGGCCCCATTCTCATATCATCATACATCGACTTGCGCATGACATTAATCGATGCCCCGAGATCAAGCATAACCTTCTCAATCTTTATATCTCCAATGATGTAGGGAATATAGAACATCCCTAGGTCAGTGCACTTGGTCGGCATGGAGTGTCTTGCAACACTGTAGTTACATTCTCACTCACTTGAAACCTTGCATCATCAGTGTACTTAACCTTCTTTGTACACAAGTCCTTCAAAAACTTAGCACACTTGGGCATAGATTGCATAGCAATCAAGAGGGGTATATTAACCTCTACCTTCTGAAACATGCTAGTCAATTCGTTCATCTCTTGCGCTTCCTTATCCTTGGCAACTCTACTTGGGTAAGGAGCCTTTGGCTCATAAGATTTTGACTTCTTTGCATTTTCAGCATCTTTCATTGCCTTAGCTCGAATATTAGTTGCATCGAGCTCAACTTTCTTCCTAATTTCTGTAGCCTCTCTCTCAATCTGCGCCCTTTTTGTCAACTGACAACTCTTACCATAACTCCTCAACATCACTTGATCCCATGGTCGTCTCTTCATACTTTTCTGGATCAACCCCATCTTCTTGCTCAACTTCAGCGTCGTGCCCAGAAGACTTTTGTTGCCCCGGTATAGCTCCTAAAGGTACATAATGGTCATGCACTATTACTTCAGGCAACTTAGCCCCACTACGCATCGTGATAACATTCACTTGAGCCTTTTTAATCTTCACTTGAGATGGGAGTTCTCCTTTCCCACCATTTAACATTGACTTAATCTAAGATATTGACTCTACCAAGTGGCTCAAGGTTCCATTGATATCTCTCATTCCACCTTTTGTCTCCATGCGAAAACTATCCAACTCTTGATACCCCTTCTTTTGTTCAGCTGCAAGCCTTTCCACTTCACTCCTTAAGGTATCCCTTGGTTGGTCTCTATTATGCAATGGTACATAGGGCTACTGCGGTGGTTGCCCTTGTTGAGGTGCATTGAGTTAGTTATTGTTTCCATATCTCAAATTATCATTGGGTCTCCTAGATCCTTATTAAAGTTTCTTCGTTGCCCATTATCTCCCTGCTGGTACTGTTGCCCAACAGTGTTAACTTCTTCATCTTCATACAACGATGGACACCTATCGGTAGGATGTGTGTTAGCAGCACACAACTCACACTTCATAACCCGTTTCTTCAAAATCTGACAAGGATTCTCATTCCCAACAACATTATTCTTGTTCTGGTTCATCATCTCCTTCATCATAGATAACAAGATATCAAATTTAGCATTGCTGTTGGTCGGCTCATGCATCCTAGGCACGATGGTCTCATCTTGGTTCTTTTTCTATCTGCCATCTCAGCAAATAGCTTGAATATCTCACTGGGAGGTTTATTGATGACATTGCCTCCACATGCTGCATCTATCCAATCTCACTCAGACTGCCTCAACCCATTCATGAAAGCATTAATCAGATCCTTTTCACCCAAACCATGTTGAGGACACCTCACAATTAGCTTCTTGTACCTAGAGTGGTAATCATAGATAGATTTCCTATTGCCCATCTTGATGTTCTGGATAGCTGCTCTTGCATTCTGGATCCGGACAAAAGGGTAGTATTACTCAAGAAACTTTTGTTGCATCTACTTCTAAGATGTTATGCTGCCTTGAGGTAGTTGGTACAACCACTCCCTTGCCCCATCTTGTAGTGAAAATGGAAACGTCAGGAGGCGAATATATTCCCTTAGTGTATTCTGTGCGGCAGTGGTGTGCAGAGTTCGCATTACCATTTTGAATTCTGTAAGTGGCACTGCGGATCCTCTCCGGGCAAGTCACTGAATTTAGGCAAGATCTGTATCAGAGAATGTTTCAAATCCCAATTTTCAGTAATTACGGGCAAAGTTATGCCCACTGGATTCAAATTGACATCTGTTGGAAACATGATTTCCTTCAGAGTCTTTTCAGGATCTTGTTGTTGCCCCATCTCCTATTCTTCAAACTGTTCACTATTTGAAGTTTGTGGTGGTGACCTTTCCTTATCACTCGCCAGTCTTTCCTCCACTTATGCTCGTTTTTCAGCTTCCCTCTTTAGTCTCTTCTATTCCTTGATATACTTCTCCGGTTCAGGATGATACTTCAATTCACCGTCGATGCAAATAGGGTCGGAGCCAAACATGCACAGGGTCTCTCCCTCAAGAGACAGTTACAAAACTAGCTCCCCAGCAACGGCGCTAATTTTGACGAGGCTGTTGTTCGCACTCTCAAAAAGAATTTGTAGCCTATCCTTGCAGTTATATAGTTAGCAAGTAAGTACAGGGTCGATCCAAGGAGTTGATTATCACTATCTCTTGAATCCTCCTCCACCTAGTAAGAAAAAATGGTTTTGGTATTTTGGTCACTAAGGCTCTCTTCCCCAACACGGAAACTAAATAAATACTGAAAAGAAACAAAGAACTTGATCAGTAATAAAAACAACTTGATCTGGACAAACACATTGTTAAGTGAAAACTCTAGCTTGATCATTGGTGCAAATATATTCATCACATGCATGCATCGTTGGTTATGGGACTTGAATGCTGAGATCCCTTTTTACTCGTCACGCTCTCATCAAACCCTTTCCTGACCTATCCTTACTTAGTTGGCGACGCACCGCCGACTCCCTACTTTGGGAAATACCTCTGTCGGAGTCATTATTCAGTTTCTTGCCCAAAGGGCATTAAAATCTAGAAAGGTCCAACAAGGAATCATCACGTCTTGCCCAGCAAGGTAAACACATTCCTCTAATGCTAATCGATTTTAACTAAGATAAGTTATGGAAAACACTCCTACTTCTCAATTGATTAGTGATCTAATATGTGTTAAGTGATTAATAACCTATTAACCTCTTAATCAGATTACACCATATTGGAATTAACACATTAACATATTGGGAACACATACATGGAATTCTCAAGTACAATTTAGACCTCTCAAGCTTTGGAATTTAGACCAGATCAAGTAACAAAACTTAGCTAGACATGAATTCAAATGCATAAACACAATTTATTGAAGAACTCATAATAAAAACTATATTAAAACTTATGAAGTATTTAACGAGAAAATAACCCGGCCAAAAGGGCCGATCAGAAATAGTACGACTAAAAACACATATTAACTTGCCCTTAGGACTTGTTCTTTTTCTCACAAACTCTCAAAATAAACGAAGGATGAAAGCATAAAGACGGCGTCCTCCACATCAACTAGGCTTCGAATATATAGGCGAGCACTATGGTTTGGGCCCCCAGTCCTTAACATGGTAGGATTCCATGAGCTACCTTGGGATGCAAGTAATTACTTGATAAGCACGATCCCAACATGGCATGTTACGTCTATCTTCAAAAGATCCCTTCCGGATCCTAATTCTAGATAATAAAAGATATTTAAGTTAGATCATCTTTTCCTTATCCTTCTAGACTTCGTAGAGAAACATTGCCAGTTACCCCTAGCACTCCACCATTTTGACCAATTCTATGTGCCCTGCTGTACTTTCCATAAATGAAACGTTCAACCCCTATTTTGCCCAGAATCCGCCTGCAAGGCAACAGACCACCTCCTGCCCAAAATATGTCCTCCAAGACACTAAAACTAAAAAAACACACATATAAAGACTTAATCTAAACTACCTGAAACAGACACAAAATAGACTCAAAACATGGACTCTTCAGCCCTGCCAAAACGATTTTGGGCTGAAGCAGTCAACACAACGTGCTACACACAGAATTTCTCCCTCCTCACGAAGAGACAAGGAAAAACTCCATACGAACTATGGAGAAACAGGAAGCCAAATATTTCCCACTTTCGTGTTTTCGGTTCTAAGTGTTATATCTACAATAATGGGAAAGCTCAGTTGAAAACTTTCGAGCTAAAAGCTGTCAAAGGCATATTCTTGGGATATGCTGCAAAGGTTAAAGCTTACAGAGTTTTTAACACTAGCACCAAAATTGTGGAGGTAACAACTCATGTTATCTTTGATGAATCTACTTTTGAGTGCAGGGAACAGG
The DNA here is from genome assembly GCA_029490685.1 of Schizonepeta tenuifolia. NCBI lineage: Eukaryota > Viridiplantae > Streptophyta > Magnoliopsida > Lamiales > Lamiaceae > Schizonepeta > Schizonepeta tenuifolia. The sequence goes on from CM055955.1 coordinate 105,261,998, forward strand.
CTAAACTGAAGGCAGTTGAAGGAAGCACACTGGCCCAACCAGCTGAGACCAGATCTCAAGCCCAAAGACTGAAGAATCTTGCAGAGCCACTTATCTGGTCAACTGAGGAAGAAGAAGCATATTCTTCTGACGAGGAGGATGAAGATCCAATCATAGATCAAGGGGGAACTTCAGAGTCAGTTGACCAAGTGCCATCTCTAGCTGACACTAGGCTTGTCAATGGGCCGGTTCAACCCGCCCCAAGCCCAGAACCGCTTGAAGCCCATAATCCAGCAGAGCTCCAATTCCGGTTCCGATTCTAGTTCTGGTTCTAGAACCGGTCAGACTCAGAACCGGTCTAATGTAACCTGGACCGATCCGTTAGATCTGGTTCCGCTCCAGAACCGACCCACTTGCATTTTTTTTGTTTTAAAATGTTTGTCAAATCTTATATATTATTCTTGGAAGTTGGAATTGGACCAACAAGTTGGAATCGAAATCAGACCAGTGTAACCCAAACCGACCCGATGGATCTAGTTTTGGTCCAGACCTGTCACGTTTTTTTTTAAAACTTGTTTGTTAGATCTTATATGTTATTCTTGGAACCGAACAAACATGTTGGACTAGAAATCGGACAAGTGTAACCCAAACCGACCCGCTGGCTACGGTTCTGGACTCGTCACTTTTTTTTTATTTATCTTTGTTTTAAACCGGTTTGTCAAATTTTATATGTTATTCTTGGAGCCGGTCCAACCGGTTGGACTCGAAATCTAACAAGTGTAACCCAAACCAACTTGCTGGATCCGGTTCTAGTCCAGACCCTTCACGCTTTTTTTTTGTTTTTTTTAAACCTATTTGTCAAATCTTATATGTTATTCTTGGAACCAGACCAACCAATTGGACTCAAAATCGAACAAGTGTAACCCAAACCGACCCGCTGGATTCGGTTCTGGCCCAGATCCGTCACTTTTAAAAAAAACATGTTTGTCAATGCATATTAACATCTTTCAAAAGAGGAAGGATTGAACTAAAAGTTTTATCACTTCAACATAACCCAATAAATTGAAAAACTCTATAAATAAAAAAATGTTATAATCAATATCAACATATTTTAAGCATAAAAATTCAAGGAAAAAGTCCACAAACTAAGCATAAAAAAGAAAAAAACTCAAAAAGCCTCAAGTAGCTCAAAGCGCTTCAATTGAAATGACTAAATCGAGAGCCAGCAACCTAAAAAAGAAGCTGCAAAAAGAAAATGAAAACAATAAAATAAGTATTAAGATTAAACGTAAATATAACAGTTTTATGGTTTCTAGACCTTTACAATGCATCACCATTCTACGCCACACTTTCATCGTCTTTGCTGATTGAGTCTAGAACTTCATGACGAGGAATCCTTTGGTGCACTACAAAAATATTTAATAAACAATTATTATATATATATAGTCTAACGCTGTATAAAGTTTCCCAACTATTTTCCATATCTATTAATTGTCAGGATTATAAATTTTGTTGAAGAAATCAATTCAACAATTCTCATGGCTTTCATGCTCTCCAAAAACCAACCTTCTCTCTCTAACTCTGAGTCACAGAATGAGAAAGATGTGAGGGAGGCACACAAACCAATACATAGAAACCAATACTTTCTCCCAACACAATTTTTTTGATCTACATTAGTGTAGATGTTTTAAGAAACTATACATACACAGTTCAACAAGGAAACACCAATAGAATAATAGCAAGACACTCAATCAGAAAATGACACTAAGAAATTCAAGGTAAACCATCTCATATTATGGTCAAAACTCCCAATTTAAAATAATTTTGCTATCTACAAAAATAAAGGAAGAATCAAAGGATTGTGGGGAAGGATAATTCAACTGAATGCAAAATGGCTTTGATTACTCACCACTGGGGGCAGAAATTCAACCTTCTCAATGACAATCTTTTCCAATATTCCCAATTTCCCACAATATCGTCCTGATTCGGCACTTCATATTTGAATGAATATTTTACAAAAATAAGAAAGAAAAAGAAAAATTAAATACCTAACGTATTTTTAGAAGTTAGGACATACAATTCGTAATGGGTTTCCAATGAAAATTACCTTAGCTATGCAACAATGGAGGAAGATCGCCAGATGGAGAAGAGAGAGAAACCAGTGGGAGAAGCTGATAGAATTAGGGACAACCAAAATTGAGATGAATTAAACCGCAGTGAAAAACACAACGGTAGCAGCAGCCCACGATGGCGGCGGCGTTCAGCGGCGAGCTGCGGTAGTTGAACTTGAAAGCTTAAAATAATGGGCGGCTATTGTTTTATTTGGTTGAAAGCGAGTGGCAGCTAGAATAATTTTGACGTTTTATTTTGTGATTTAATTATCGGTTCCTTATAACCTTTGGGTAATGATCGGAACCACCCAATATCATTTTTTAATTTGCAGTCCAGTTCCAATCCGGTTCCAAATAGTAATAGGCCGGTTCAAGAACTGGAACCGATGTTAATTTAATGGGCTTGGGCCAGGTAGTACCGGTCCATTGACAACAAGCCTATATGAGACTGTGGTGCCCCACCTGATGATAATATTAAACTGACCAGCTACTTAGATGCAGACCTAGCTGGAGACAGGGTTGATAGGAAATCAACCTCAGGATATTGTTAGTTCATGGAAAGCAAGTTAGTTTAGTGGTTTTCGAAGAAGAAAGTATGCGACGCCATCTCCACAACTGAATCGGAGTATATGACAGCTGAAAGCTGCTGCATGCAAGTTCTCTGGCTGAAGCAACATTTGAGAGATTATGAAGTGAAGACAGGCCAAGTACCATCTTCTATGACAGCTCAAGTGTTATAGCCATCATGGTGAATCTAGTTCACCATTCCAGGACAAAGCACATCGACATCCAACATCACTTCATCATAATTCTAGGACAAAGCCTTCGGTGGAAGCTCGATTTAAGATGCTGTGTCAACTCCTTGAATTGCTCAACCCAACTAAAGATGAAGCCATGAATATAGAGACCACAAGTTGAGGGGGAATCTCAACTCGAGGGGTAACTGAGCGAGTACGCCTTTCCATTCAGTCCATCTGATCGATGGAGTCAAACCTCAACTGAACTGACGACTTGAGTCAGTTGAGTGTAAATTGAGTAAAGGAGACACTCGAGATCCACGCCGACTTAGTGGTACTATATTAACTTTTTTGCTAAGGTGGGTGTTTTGAAATTAATTCAAATATCTGTTACAAGTTATTCACATTGAATTACCCAAAAGGTCACATTCATTGGAAAGCTAGTCTAGTCCCATAGACCATGCTTTTAGATCCCTATTGGGCTGACATAGTATTACCTAATCACCTCACGTGCGCGAGTGATCCCCACCGCCCCATGACACGTTCCGTCATTGTCATTCCTGGGAGCAGCTTTTTTTTTTGAAACAGCGCATTGAAAACTGCTGCTTATCTCGAAGAAACTGCATGATTCGATCAAAACTGTTAATTCGGATCTCATCCCCCCTATAAATTGGGGGCTTTGCAATTCAGTTTGCATATCAACCAGATTTCGTATCTCATCTTCTCCAAGATTTTCTGTCTTTCTCTCATAAACTTTTTGCTCTGTGGTTTTCTCTTGTTCTAGGGTTTATCTTCCTCTTCAGAAAAACCTTCCAGATTAAGAATATGCCCATCCATTTTGCAAAGCAGAACTCTTCTCCTGCCAGCCCTGAATTAGTGAGTTAATCAGTTCAGCAAGAATGTTATGTTCGTGGCTACATGAGACATAGATACTTCAAAGGTTGCCTGATGATGTGGGTGGTTCGTAGTGTCAATTAGCTAATGCGGATTACTGAGATGTTCATCCAATTGCATATCAGGGTGAAGATCTGCAACCCCACGTCACGTGGACAGGTCAAAGGTAACCTGTGTGTCATGCGTCCCGATCAGTCTTATGCATTCTCTCCTGAGACTATGCCGTACAAGGTCATCATAATCGGCAATTAGTCTCAGTCGAGCTTCCTTCCACCGAATTGTTGAAGAAAGAGGTGGAACATGGAGTGACTCCTGCAAACCTTTTCCCTTCTTTACTTTTTGTTGATGCCAAAAAGGGGGAAGAAGTTGGCTAACTCTTGTTTAGAGTCCTGCTGTGTCAGTACCCCAGCAGGAAGGCCAGTAGGAATGGAGATCGTGAAGGCTCAAGGGTAGTCCTGAATGGTGGTCAGATGCCTCGGAAAGCTGTTTGAGGCGTTCAATCAGACCTAATCTCATCCTCATCCTTCAGAGAAGCAAGGAAGAAGAAGAATACCAAGGTTGATGAGGAGTAGGGTGACGAAGTAATCAAAGTCTCACCCCATGGCTCGAGATAGGTATTCAATGTGAAAGCTGAATACCTTCCACTGACGTCAGCTCAGCCTTGGAAGTAGCTGAAGACCCTCCTCAAGGAGGTGGAGGAGTCGAAGACCTAGAGTAGGTTAGATATTAGGACTGTAGTTTAGCATGAACTCGGTTGTAACTATAATCTCTCTCCAATTTGTTACCTATAATAACAAGTTGCTGGTTATTAAAGGTCTTCAGTTATTGATTGCACATGATGACAACCATCTCGTTGTTCAAGTTTGAGGTCAATATTTATTTATTTTTCTTGTGTTAACCCCCTTTTCTCTTATAGACTAGAATTGAGTTTATCTTTTAATCTTCTTGATATCAGTTCTTGGTATCAGTTAGGAAAGTTAGGTGATGTCAGTTAGGGTTTTGACATCATCAAAAAGGGGGAAATTGTTGAGAAAATTAGTAAAAGATTTCGAATGATTCCAAATCCCCAACCGAGTAATGAATGCCTTTAGTCTGATCTTAGCTAGAGCTCACTGTTTGAGCGTAGAGATTTTGTCTTTACAGTTTTCAAGCAGAAGAAGTCAGCCAGACTGAAGAAGGAAGTTCGTAAAGAACTCAGCTGAGACCCAAACTCAGCTGAGACGCAAAGTCAGTTGAGACCCAAACTCAGCTGACTCCCAAACTCAGTTGAGATATCAACCTCAACTGAAGCACGGAATCACTTGGACAGCAACTCAATTGACTCCTCAACTAACCCATGCAGTTGAAGGCATACAGTTCCAGTGTGAAGAGAAGTTGTGTTGAAGTCAGACGTCGCAAAGCGGAGAAGAGAAGATATTAAAGATGCTGAAGACGGAAGATTTGTAGTCCAGATTCAAATCTACTCGAAAACACAAGTCAACTGGAGAACTTGCCATAAATGGGCCGACAACAGCGACGTGCAAAAAAGTGAAGGTCGCAATCTCCATTTTAAGAGAGTTTCTAGAAAAGCAGGTGGAGTGTCATACTTTTGGTAGAGGTCAAACGATTCTTTCCAACAGCTAGTTTGATCTCCCTTTATAAATAGAGGTCTCCACATCAAAGCTTCGTACAGACACAACAGCAGAGAAAAGAAGTGCCAAGAAAGACAAAATTAAGAGTGAAGCAGTAGCAACTTATCACCTCTCTCTCTCCAAGCAAGAAGACCTCAGCCGAAGTCTAGTCGAAGTAGAGTGTTCATCCCTTTCTCCTGTTCTTCCATCTAGCCTCTTAGAAATCCCCTTTTCTGGATCGAGTCTAGAAAATAGGTTCTTGCTTGTATTGTGTCTGACCAGACTCTCTCCCAAGAGATCGAGTCTATAGCCTTAGGTCGAAGCCTCCACTTCCCTCAGTGTTGAAGGCTTCCCAGTTAGAAATCCCCCCAACTCCAACCCTTAGGTTCGACTTTGAACCCGGAATCAAAATCACTAGGTCCTTTGGAACCCGTAATCCAAGATCAGGTCCCTTGGAACCTAGAATCCAAGATTAGGTCCTTAGAACCCGGAATCTAAGACCAGGCTGTGCACTTGCTTGGAAAAGTGTTGTAAGGTCTTGTTCAAACCCGTAATTGAACTGGTTAGGTTTGCTTGGAACCTGCAATCCAAGTGGGGTGTTTGGTAAATACGCTTAAGCTTATCTAGTGGATTACTTCCCTGAAAAGGAAGTCATGGACGTAGGAGGTCAATCTCTGAACCACGTTAAAATACCATGTACTTTACCTTATGCATTTACATTCAGTATTTTACATTCAGTTTACCTAACCAACTGGCCTAGCATATTGCATGCAAACTGCATTAATTTGGGAACTTGACCTTCCCGTTTTCACAAAGGTTTCAATTTTTGTAACGAATTTAAACTCCACCATCTTCCACAACGCAAAACTGTCTTAAAACCTCAGTTGGTGGATACAGCTAACCTTCAGGCATAGGAGCTAGCTATGCTGCTAACTGTGTGATCAGCTCCAACTGAGCAACTCAGTTGTAGAGCCGCTCCAACTAACTTTCCAATTGTTGAGTCAACTGACCTAAGCAGTATAACTCAGTGAAAGACTTTAAGCAATATGAAAATTGCTACCCCCCATACACCAGATACTCGTTACTGGGACCATCATCTCTAACTCTTTTACACATTTAATCAAACAGTTAGGAGACATGGGTTCACAAAGTTAGTTCCTCTCTCCTCTTCTTTATTTACAAACGTTGCTAGCCCCTACTTGTTTATCTAAATTTTAAAAGTTGAAAGAATCAAGAAGAGATTACTAACCTTTGAGTCGATTGCTTTTGATAAATAGGTGGTGACAAGTGCATAAAAATAGAATGAGCTGGAAGGCTAGCACAGTTTTGGGTTTAAAACTTATCATAAAGTCTTAATATTATTTAATTATATAATTACTTCTCTCAATTCTTCAGCTAAAGCACCACACATTTACACACGTAAATATAATATCCATAAATGATGTTCATTTTCTTTCTTATTTTACCAAATTTATTTTGCAAGAAATTTTATTCTTATGCATAAATAGATATAAAACCACATATTTCACATGACTGGATTTAATTAAATCACATAAGTGTAATACTTAAATCAACACGTGAATTTCAATTAAGTTTCACACAATTCATATATGTTCCTTTGTGTCGAGAATATAAAATTCCTATACACTAGGTGAAAATAATCATTCTCACTTATGAGGAACTGAAATTACTCATTAATCACTTATTGGAGAAACGGGGTATCACAATGAGTAATTAATGATCAAACATGAAAAATTCTAGAGGTAATATATGTCAAGTCATTTACAATTACACAATATGACGAGTATCATATTAATTTAAGAATTTTAATATTATGTGGTGGATGATGTATAGAAATGTGATGAGAATGGAGCATGATTAATGAATTTCTTTAGAATTCAATGGCATGTATACTACACTGTTAGGATCTGTCGTTTTTCATAGGAATGAGTAATTTCATGAGTATGTATTAGTCACTCCTTTCCTCCTCCTTGATATTACGCAATATTAATTTTAAGGTAAGACTGGAGTTTATAATTATGTTGACAAAAACATGTATTGGTTGAGACGACATGGGTTTCAAGAATTCTGTAAATTATAGTGTAAAATGCAAAATGCATGTTCTTTTGAGATGGACGAAATAGGAAATGAGTGATGTTCTTCTGGGATGGAGGGAGTATTTATTATTATTATTATTATTATTATTATTATTAACAAATATTTTAAGAGGGAAATGATTTTTTGAGGAAATTATAAACAAGTATGGAATTGATGTTTTCATTAGTTCATTACTTACTGTGAAAGTGAAATCAATTAAAGAATGATGATTTCGTTATTTGTGTATACACAATCATAAGAAAATATATATATATATCATTCCACATTGACATACCTCATACCGATCAATCTTTAGAGACATATTAATATTTTTTAGTAACTTAAATATTTTATGTTGATGACTTTTCGACGCATATTAATATCCATATATCTACATGTAATAACCCGATCCTTCTAAGTATAGATTAATCGTCTTAAATGTGAGATTTCATGCTTAAGTGCTTTTAATGTGTATTTATATGTGATTATATGTGACTGTGTGTGATAGAAATTTTTGAGAATAAATGTTCTCGTGAAATTGCCAAAATACCCTTGAGGGTAAAATCCTAAATTTTCTCATTTTGGCAACTCAAAACGAAGATGTGATGAGTGATATGAGTTTAGAAATATGAGTTTTAGCATGAGTTTGAATTTCAGAAATTTCCGAGACAGTTGACTTTACAATGAATAGTAACTTTAACAAAAAAAAGTCAACCCCGGTCAACGAGGTCCGAATTTAGTCTAATCAGTGTCATTAGACTCTAAAATTTATTTTAAGACTATTGAAGCAAGTTGGATAATTTTCAGAGATCGTTTGAGTCGGTTTTGAATTTTATTTTGAAAGAATGCTTAAGTGAATAGTAACTTTTACGACATTCTTCGTTATTCGGAATTCATACCTAAAAGTAGGGCTCTTTTGAATTTAGAAATTATTTTATGACTAATGGTGAATATTAGAGTGAAATCCGATGTCTGCAATTTAAGTTATAACCCATATAAGTCGGGTAGACGAATATGAATAGTGAATTTTTCTGATTTCTTCGTTTCTTGGAATTTTTGTTCGAAACTTAGGTTTTCCGAATCTATTAATTAATTCGTGAGTATTAGAGTGACGTAGAGTGGATTTGTATGTCGGGAAGATGCTGAGGATAAATTTTTAAGTTGAGAGAAATGGATATTTTTAAGGGGATGTTTTATACCGTAAAATCTTTTCTTTCAGGAATTTTTACCCGATAAAAACCTACACCAAATACACCTAATTAAATTTAGAACTCTCTCTCTCTTTCACTCAAGCCATGTCGGCACATATACAACCAACAACATATACAATTTTCTATCCTATTCTCATTTTCTACTCTCCAACTATACTCTCTCTAATTCCCCAATCTCACACCATGTTGTGAACTTCACTCTCCCTTATCCGCTATCATCCTCATCTCACACGGTTCTTATAAGTCTCCTAGCCTACAATTATTCCCCACTCTCACCCTCACATGCACATACACAATCTCTCTCATTTCCATCGGCGACAACTCTTCTCCCTTCTCCTTCAAACTGCCGAAAGTTGCAGCAGCTCATAACCTCCATTTTTCTTCAATACTAGCTTAAGAAAGGAGCTAGAGTTGCGTGGAATAGAGTCTAGTATCATTGAGCAAGAAAAGGAGCAAGGTTTCCACCTCTATCACTTCAATTTTCATGTCTTTTCACCTTATGAGTTTTGAAATTTTCTGCATCATTTTTATGAACTATTAAACTTAGATTTTCAAGGTTTATCTCTATGATCATGCATGTTATCCATGCACTAGGAAAGAATGAGGAAAATCCAAACTATGCATGCATGTATATATGAGCCGTGTATTAGGGTTATGGAGCAATTCCATGCTTTAAAATTTTGATCTTGATATCATGAGTATATGAATGAGTTGAAGATGATAACATGATGAAATAATGAAGAAAAATCCATGAATGAAAAACCCTTGTTGAAACCGAAATTGAGATGAAATTAGGGTTTTGCATGCTTTTGTTGTGTTTATGATCTTGTTGATATAGATGATGATATCTAAGCATGATTTGATGATTTAGTTGAAGAAATAAGCATGTTTATAAAGAAAATCACTTGAGGAAGATGATGAATAGTGGAATTAAAAAATTGAAATATGATTTGTATGTTTATTTTGAAGATGAAAATCTATAATCCAAGCATGCTAGAGTATGAATACATGAATAATTTGAAGCTAAGAATTTATTTGTGATATTCATGATTAATACCGAAAATTTATGCCTCAAGAGTATAAGTTATAATTTTTATGATAATTGTTATATTTGATGGGTTAGAAATAAAATAAAGAGTATGTTATGAGTAGAATTGCTATCAATCAAAAGAAATAAATTCATAAGTTTGATGAGTATAAAAATTCAAAGAGTATGAAGAAATAAATTAGAAATTTTTATTCCTATAGATATATGTCTTAATTAAAGTATTAAAAGAGAAACTAGAAGTAAAATAAGTTTAAGTTATGAGAGAATTGAAGAAGTAATCTCCCTAGCATAAGAGAATAAAAATTTCGAACCACACTAAGCACAAGAAATTGTGTCTTTAAAATCCTTAAGTTTAAATGGAAGAATTAAGCCAAGAAAAATGAAATTCAAATTAATTAAAACAAGATAAGAGGATAAAATCAAGAATTGGTTGTTAAGGAGAAAAACCCCAAGTACTCGAACTTTATGAGTATAAGAGAATAAGATTTTATGTGTTCTTGGATTTAATAAGGAGAATTAATCCTAAAATAATGAAATTAGGATTTATTGGAACATAAATATGTATTCAAATGAAAGAAATAAAAATCTATTAAGAAAACCCTAAAATAATCGATGAGGATTAAGAGCTAGTAGTGATTTTCCATTTCTATAGCTAAAGGATGAAATTTATGAAGGGGTTATATAATTAAAAATTTTATAAGTATAATGAATTAATAAAAATATGCAAGAAATAATATATATATAAAAATTCGAAGACCTCAAGCATAAAAATTATGAACTTGTGATTTTAAGAGGAATTGGATAGATTGATGTTAAAAGAGTTCAAAGAGTTCAATTCGAAGACCTCAAGCACGTCTGCTTTGTTCATGTTACTTATGCAAAAGTAACATTCATTTAGAAAAGACTTTGTTGTTTACAACTCTTAATACTCATGCGTGTCGTATTCTTTGCTCAAGGACGAAGTATAAAAAAAATATAAATTCCAGAAGAGAAATGGAATATATCCTAAGAATAACTTTTTAGAACATAGGTTCTAGTCGTCGTCGCCAAAATCGAGCGATCGTTGAAAAATTAATAGAGCTTCGCTTTTGACTCCTAATAGTAAAAATAATTCTCTTCGCAAAGTTCGAACAAGGCGAACTCTACTGAAAAATGAAACGAAATGAAAAGGAACGACGTCGTTACATGTTACTTATACGTAAGTAAAATTCGTCTCTTTAAACCACTTATACCATACTAAAAAGGTTTTGCTAGCGGGACATAAGACCCATATTACTGAGTTTCTTATTATGTGGGTTGATCAAGTCCACATAACAGTCTCTCAATCACATGGAACTTCTGTCCCGTTCTATCGTTCACTTCATACAGAATTTACTTTCCTAAATCGAGTAGCAATTTCTCGAATTGCGCACACAACTACTTCTAAAAGAAACTTTCGGAAACTTTCTAATTTAGCTCGGAATACTCAATCTTCTCGAGGAAGATACAAATTTTAAGCTAATCGAATACTTGAACGGCTCCTAATAAGTAAAACAAAGTCATCTCCAATAGACTTTGTTCATGCCACTTACAACAGAGGTCGACTTTGCCGAGTCTTTATTCATGTCACCATACGCACGTGACATTCATCAACAGAAATTCTTCTCGTGTTGTGGATCTCCTTTCGAAATCATTTGGATTAACGTTTCTTAAAAATGTCTAAGTTCTCGAGGTATCAGAAAAGACCTTAGATTTCAAGTCTACATTCTTATTGAACCGGGAAAAATCCCTAGATTCCTTCTAGGTTCTCGTGCCATGGTATTTTTTTGAAATAAAGGAAATTATTGCGCAAATAATTTCACATAAGATAGTACTCGTACTATCACAAAATCACATAGTCAAAACAAAGTATAAATTAAATTATACTTTCATAAGATTTTTATTTTTGGCACACAACTCATTCTCATTCTCATTTTCATTGAATACTTGTTCATAAAATTTCTTATTAAAAAGAAATTACATTATTAAAATTATTTCCTTTCTTTCCTCGTTGAGTCGACGTAGCGGGAGGTTGAGTTGTCGTCTACATTCTGAATCTTAACATTATAACTTAACTCTTAATTTTACTTGAAAGAAGACTCTGATCTAGAGTATAAACAAATTATTCTATCTTATGACTCGAAAGAAGACTCGAGATAGAGTACGAACGAATATTCTATTCTACTACTCGAAGGAAGACTCGTATCCAGAGCAGAAACCTGGCTCTGATACCACTCTGTCACAGCCCCAAATCCCGAGGGACGGCAGAAGCCGGGGTGCGACTAGGGTTGGATTAAAGAAGCGGGGAAAAAGGGGACTAACTGAACTAAACATACATAGGAGACATCATACATTCTATGATCATGACTTTATTTACAAAAAGAAGAGTTAATCTCAAGGATTACTCGATGAAGTTCCCAAAAAGGTAAACTAGGTTATATTACAGAACTTATACCACAGTGTTTTACTAATATACATAACATCATAAGTTTAGAGTTTTGCAGCGGAAATGTGATTCATACTAACTAAAGTCTTCCTAGGACAACTTAATTCAAGCCTCGCCGCTTCCATCGCTTCAAAAGTACTTAGTGGGCACGTTGCCGAAAACATATTCATACTTGTAGAAAATCAGGCATTTCATAATTGTAGCACATCGGGGTTTTATTGAAAATGGCCCGTGTCTACTAAACATTTTCTGGCTCATTTATATAAATTAGCTTGTACAAGCATTTTTCTAGTATGTTACGTTCAAATCTTGACCAATTTCTCATTCACCGTGGCTGGTTACCCCTCAACATGATACCACATACACCACAGGTTACAAAGTGCACTAACTCTGGAAAGCACTTAATAGCTAACTCAAAGCCGATCGTTAGTTAACCTATTTTGATTAACTCATCAATCTGGGAAACACGAATGTTAACTTAGATAGGTACAAGAGAACTCACATAAAATATTTAAACAGTTTATGCCATGATTATCACTTTGAAAACACATTTATCAAAGCGATAAAGAATTACTTTCTAGTTGTGGAAAAACCCACATTTTATTTGTTATAGAATAAAAGCCCACCTTAGCGTTTACAGAACTAAAGTACGCTTCCGTTCTCCTGATCTCCAGTCCTTTCCTTACTGCTGACTTCCTCCTTCATCGTAAAATAATCACACTTTAAATTCGGTCGTAAAAGATAATCGAATATGGAAATTCGAATTAGTTATTAATCGTTTTGTTTCTTTAGGCACTTGCACGCTACTAGTTTCTTTTTAGTTTAACAGGAACGAGCCTCGAACAAAACTCGTTTAGAGCTCGAAAGGTTTCATACTCGACTCTTAGGTCAGTAGAGAGGATAGTCGATAACTCATTACGACTTAAAAGATCAAAATGAACTAAGTTGGAAAGGAATCAACTTAGGAAATTAAGTTTTAGTTCTTTAGACGATTTAGGCATTTGCACGCTTAACTAAATTTCTTTACTTAAACGGATACAAGATACGAACTCATCTCGTTTAGCACTCAAGGCTCTATACTTGACACTGAGGTCAGTAGGAAGAAGGCATTCGTTAACTCATAGCGACCTCAAAGATTGAAAGAAGCTAAGTTGAGAAGAAAACAACTTAGAAAATTACAATTTGAACATACACTGCACGAAGTCAGTGAGTCTGTCCAGAACAGGGGATTGCGAAACAGGGGTCGTGCCCTGTACCAAAAGATAGCCTCGGGTTCTAGTTTTCTCTTCAATTTACGGATCTCAAATCCAATAAACGAGCTAAGAGATATTACAGTTTTCGGGAAGAGTCGCAAAACTGCCGTGGCTAACCCTAACGGCTCGTTAGAAACGTCGTATGACTTCCTAAGTTTGTTCTATGTTATCGAACCTACATTCTCATGATTTTAACACTTCAAGGCAGTCAACACGTACTCTCGTACGTGAACAACTCCTTTTCAAAACTCGACTATAGACATGACGTTTAAAACCTCGTCGTTTCAACTAACCAATTACTATACCAAAAATCAAGTTAACATCTTCATTTCTAGTTCTCGATGATAACTACAACTCATTATAATATAATTCGGACGAACTTGACGTCAACTACAAAGTTGTTCCTTAGCCCATAATAAGCATTATTATCTAGTTAGAATCCTTACTCGACTTTTCCATTATTAATTACGTTCAATTGATCGTCTCTTACCAATTTTCAAACATTATTAGAATTCATTCATTTTCTACAACATTAATCATCATCTAACTTAGATCATTACTACGTATATTATATACTCATATTATTAACTAGTCCCGACTTACTAGTGAACTTTCGCCTCTTACAATTTCTATAATATTTTTAGAAAATTCTCATTTAATTCATAACATTAACTTATATTATTAGGAACCATAATCTATCATCATTAGAAATTAAACTACATAAAACCCCTATTTCTTCATCAAAATCGGTATTAACATAAATTAGGGGGAAGTGGTTTTCTTCTTTAATTAACTCCATTAATCAAACAATTAACCTACTACAACATATATAATCTAATTACTAACACCATCACAACATTAATTTGATTTCCATCTTGAAACCCTAACCTAGAAAAATTGGTGATCATTAATTCTTAGGGGATTTCATTCTTCTTTGTCTCAATTATCAATTCAACTATCCCTAAGCTTAATTATACAAACAAATTAAGAATTAATCCATCCTACCTTCCTGCCCTAATTTTCGGCATTCATTTAGATTTAGGGGTTTCGATTTTTCTTATCAATTTAACCATAGATATTAATTTCTAACCATTTTATTACTTGAATTAAAGCTCAAATCATCTTCTACATCATCAATCAAAATCGGTTATGAAAGAAAATTAAGGGATCCAAATTTTAAATAGATAGAAGGATGGAGGGGATAAATACCTTGATGATTAATGAAGATGGAAGTAAGATTGGTGGTTGATGATCAAAGTAGGTGAAAATCCTTGCAAGATCTTGAGCTTTCTTCAATGGAGGATGATGAAGAAAATTGAGAGAGAGATATGGGGTAGTGGCGGTAGGGAGAGAGATGGAGAGGAAAAAGATGACTACATGTTGGACATAATATCTATTTACAAGCAATGTGGCAAAAAAAGTTAAGCATGAGGTGGATTTGGTGTGTCATAAAGTTATAACATAGAAAAATGAAAAATCCTTGTATGTGAGAGAGAGCATGTCGGCTGTGACACATAAAATTTAGGAAAAATACGCGTTTTTCCGACTCGTTACGACGTTAACAAAATCGCGTAAATAAAAACGTATCTCGGCACATTATCGTCAAATTCCGACGTATTTTACTTACTCGGAAAGAAATATTAAAAATATAAATTCCGACAAAACCTCGGGACATCACAGTCCGAGTTTCGTCCGGAAAATCATAAAAACGAACTTTCTCGGGCGATTTCGTATCGCAATTTAGTGAATGTAAAAATCAGACGGTTTTCCGTTCTGAGTTCTAGAATTAAAAAGTTATCGTGCGCGATAACCCTAAATACAGTAGTCATCTAACTGACTTCCGTATTTTATTTTCGGAAACGGATTTCACCATTAGTCTTAGAATTTAATTTCATGAACTTAGGCATGCAAAGCCATTTTTATTATTAACTTTAAATTTTTAAGTCAGTACGAAATTTCTAGGGTATTACATCCTACCCCCCTTGCGAAAATTTCGTCCCGAAATTTGCTTATCCTCTTTAAACAGCTTGGAGTATTTCTTACTCAACTCTTTTCCGAATTCTCACATGGTTTCCTCTTGCCGGTGATGATCTTATAACTTTTTTTACTAATTGTCTCGACTTGCTCCTTAACCTTTGCGTTTTTCGATCCAAGATCGTTTTCGATCTTTCCTAATAACTTAAGTCGGTTTCTAGAACGTCGTCTTGCTGATAGAACTTCGTGTATAGAATCGAACGTACATACTTCTTCTCAAAATGAGATATACATAAAATAAGTATTTCATAAATTTGGCGATAAAGCCATAACTATTCGTATTGAAAGCTATATTTTCCAAGTTATTTGCTAATTATATAAATCTTTATCGAAGTCTGAACTTGACACGAAACTAATGTTTCTCATTAACGGAGAAATCTTAAGGAGTTTTTATTTTCCTTCTCGATTATTAAGTTCGAATTGTCGTATATACTTAAGACTTTCGTCTTTTCTAAATTCTTTTATCCCGTCTCGGATCTATCGAACGATCCCAGTCATTTTACTGACCGTGTCTGGTCCTAAGTTCTTACTTTCACCTACCTTATAACAATAAGGCAGCTATGTAAATCTTCTCCTTCTACAAGGTCTCGTAAGTCGTAATACCTATCGTAGCTTAATAATTATTGTTATAACAATTCGGTTGTTGGCTACGTGTTCTTCAATTCGCTCTTCGGCTAATATTATCGTTCTTAGCATATTAACGAGTATCTAAATTGTTTCCTCGGACTGTCCCTCCAACTGGAGGTGAGAAACGGTACTAAAGTTAAGTTTGTTATCTAACTTTCCTGCCTTGTGACCTACAAACATCTCGTTGTCATAAAGTCGTAACCATATCCTTCCATTTCCATTCCGGAATACCTTAACAGTTATCACAACTCGTATAGTTGTCAGTGAAAGGCTTTCACTTTCTTATAAGCTAAACATCTTTCTACCAAACTAGGCAACGTCTCGTTTCACTCTATTCCACTAGAAATCCTTTCTTAAATCTTAAATTCGTCGTCATCGGAAATACTAAGTCTACTCTTTAATTTCTATCATAATACTCATTGCTTCAGAGTCACTGTCTGGTTTATCCATTCTTATCCTTAGTCGAGGCTTATCCATTGACTCGTCCTTTCTCTAGATACTTATAATCTTTCTCGTAATTTGGTATAGCTACTTGTGTCGTTATTTGTCCTACAATCAATGCTGATGTATCTTGCATTTCTATACCCATCATCTCAAATTCTCGTATAAGCGTTTCTTCTCTGACGACAAGATACCTAAACTTAGTTGGAGTCTTACGACTCAGCGTGTCTATTCTTACGCTTAGTTTTTTCCTAGCTGGTAATTTAATTTAATATTCATAATATTTTTACTAGTTCGAGCCATCTTCTTTGTCTTATGTTAATTCCTTTGCTCGAATACACACTCCAAATTTTTATGATCTGTGAAGATCTCATCCCTTACACCATATAGATGGTGTGTCCAAATTTCATTGCATGTACTACGGCTGCAAGCTCTAAGTCGTGGGTTGGATACTCAATTTCCTGAGGTTAATACGTCGTGAAGCATAAGCTATCACTCTCTTATCTTGCATTTATTACACATCTTAACCCATTCTTCGTAGCATTGGTATCTACCTCGTATTCCTTGTCGTTTCTGGGAGGGCTAAATCGGGGGTGATGATCAACTTTTTCTTGAACGTTTGCGTACCTATCTCACACTTGTCTGTACATTTATACTTCTTTTCTTCTATGTAGTTGTATTATAAGTCTTAGCAACCATAGAAAAATTCTTAAGTGTTCATTCACACTTCTTTTCTATGATAACCGTCCAAACCTAAAAAACTCCTTATATCGTTCGGACTGGTAGACGATTTCCATTAAAGTACTGCCTCCTCCTTGGCAGGATTTATCTTAACGCCTTCTGTTGACACTATATATCCATGAAACTTCACTTTCTTCAATCGAACTTGCTCTTACCGAACTTAGCATATAGTTTCTCGACTCTAGGCATTTCTAGTACTATTCACGAGTGTTCTTCGTGCTCCTCCTCATTCTTGGGGTAACTGAAATTATCGTCGAAGAATACTAAAACAAATTTTTCTAAGTCTAGGTGTAAATCCTATCCACGAGGTTCATGAATACTACGGGAGCGTTTGTCAACCAAATGGCATAACTAAGCATTCGTAATGGCCATATCTGGTTTGAAAGATAAATTTTTGGGTATATCTCCAGTTTACTCTTTTAACTAGTTTTATTTAGTCATTAAGTCTATCCTTGCAAATACACTTGTTTCTTTCTAAGCTTATCAAGGGGACTTCTATTCTCGTTAAAGGATACTTATTCTTAAGGGTTATCTTATTTAACTTTTGACAGCCTATATACATTCTCGCAGAATCATCTGTAAGGCCCCGAAAATTCCTTACGATCTCAAATTTTTAAAGTTAATAAAATAAATGGCTTTGCACGCCTAAGTTTACGATTTCGAATTCTAAGACTAATGGTCGAATCCGTTTCCAAAAATAAAATACGAAAGTCAGCTAGACGACTACTGTATTTAGGGTTAGCGCGTACGAAAAGTTTTTAGTTCGTGAACTCAGAATGGAAAACCGTCTGATTTTTACATTCACGAAATCGCGATACGAACTCGCCCGAGAAAGTTCGTTTTTATGATTTTCTGGACAAAACTCGGACTGTGTCGTCCCGAGTTTTTGTCGGAATTAATTTTCTAAATTTTATTTTCCGATTAAGTTTTATACGTTAGAATTTTCGGTCGAATCAGATCGCAACGATTTTGTGTCGAGCTACGTTTTTCGTCGTTCGATTTCCGTAACGTCGTATCGCGCCGGAAAAGCGCGTATTTTTCTTCTCCCTCTCCCTCATGACCGACCTCTCTCTCTCTCTTTAGTTAGATCTTTTGTGTTTTATATAGTATACTAAGTGACACCTAATGCTACACTATTCATACTTTACACCTTTACACATTTTAAACCTTATAATATGTTAATACCATTAAATCACATCTCCTCCTACCCTTTCCCTCCCCATTTCGGCAGCCACCCTCCTCCTCTCTCCCATCTTCATCTTTTCTCCACCATTGAAGACACTTGAAGATCTTGAGCAAGAAATCACACAAGACTTCATCCAACCATCAAAACCTAAGTCTTCCTTTATTAAATCTCAAGGTATTCATCTCCTCCATGTTTCTATCCAATTGGATTCCTCTCCTTTTTATTTTCTTCTTGATCGAAAATTAGGGATGATGAACTACATGTTTTGATATTCGATTAGTGAAATTAGAAGTGTTTGGATGTGAATTCTAGGAATGAAATTGAAAGAAATCAATAGCCCTAATATCCTAATCAATACCGAAAATTTAGGGTTCTTGGTAGGATTTTTGGATTTCTTAAATTGATGTTAAATTCATGCTTAGGAAGTGTTTAATTAATGATTGGAACCAAGAGAAATCGAAAGCCCCTTTGTATGTTAAAACCGATTTAGGGTTTGAAGTTAGGATTTGGGGATTTTTGCATGTTAATGCGTAATTGGATTTCACTTGATCAATTGATGTTATAATAGGATGATTAAGAGATAAATGGTGTTAATTAAAGAAGAAAATCACCCTCTTAATCCTTCTATAAATACCGAAATTTATTAGACATTTAGGGGTTTGATATGGCTTGGTTTAATTGATGAAATGATGATAGAATATGGTTGCTAATGATGTTAGTTGATAATGGGAATTTATTTAGATTTTTCTAAAAATATTTTGTGGGATGTAAGAGACGAAGAACTCGTCATAAGTTGAAATATATTGTTGATATGAAATGATATTATGCATGAAAGTGATTCTCGTTAGATGTTGTTTAATGACGTAAAATTTGAACGAAATCCGACAACTTTGAAAATTGTGTAAGAGACGAACAATTAGACGTAACTAATAACCGAGAAGTCGAATGAGAATTCTAACTTGATATTATTGTTTATGATGGACTTGGGAATAACTTTGTAGTTGACGTCATGAGCTTTCGAGCTATTATAATATGAGCTATAGTGATAGTCGAGAACTAGAACGCGAAGTTGATAACTTGCTTTGGTTTAGTACATGTTAGTTGAAAGCCGACGTTTAGAACGTCGTGCTATTGGACGAGTTTTGAGAAGGAGTTCATCACGTACGGGAGTACGTGATGACAGCCTTGAGGGTCCAGTTTCTTAAGAAATCGAATACGAGAGCTTAGAACGAACCTAAGAAGTTATACGTCGATTCTATCGAGCAACTAGGGTTAGCGCGGCAGTTTTGCAACCCTCGCCGGAAACTGTAATAACTTTTAGCTCGTTTATCGGATTTGCGATCCGTAAATTGGAGCGTAAACTAGACATCCCAAACTTTCCAACAGTACAGGGCTCATCCCCTGTTTCCAGATCCCCTGTTCTGGGCAGTCCCCAGAGTTACTGTAATGCGCAGTGAAATTTCAGTTTTCATTCTACTAAGTTGTTTCGTTCGCAACTTAGTTTCTTTCGATCGTCTAAGCCGTAATAAATAACGAATATCTTCCTACTGACCCCAGTGTCAAGAAAGGAGCCTTGAGTGCTCAACGAGACGAGTTGGTACCTCGTACCCATTCAAGTAAAGAAAACTAGTTTAGCGTGAAAATGCATAAGTCGTATAATGAACTAAAACGTAATTTCCCTAAGTTGATTCTTTCCAACTTAGTTCCTTATGATCTTTTAAGTCGTATTGAGCTATCGACTACCCTCTCTACTGACCTAAGAGTCAAGTATGAGACCTTTCGAGTTCTAAACGGGATTTGTTTAAGTCTCGTTTCCCGTTTAAGTAAAATGAATCTAGTAAGCGTGCAAATGCCTAAAGAATGAAACGACTAAAACCTTTTTCGAGTTTCTTTGATCGATTATCTCTTACGAATCGATTCTTAAGTATTATTATTTTACGATGAAGGAGGAAGCCAACAGTAAAGAAAGGACGGAAGATCCGAAGATTGAAAGCTAGTACTTCTTAGTTCTGTATTACGAGGTGGGCTTTTATCTATATCAAATAAATGTGGGTTTTTCCACAACTCGAAAGTATTATTTATCGCTTTGATAATTGTGTTTTTCAAAGTGATAATCTTGGCATAAACTGTTTCAACTATTTTATGTGAGTTCTCTTGTACCTATCTGAGTTAACCTCCGGGTTTACCAGATTTCTGAGTTAACCTTCGGGTTTTCCAGACTTTTAGAGTTAATCTAACTAGGTTAACTAACGATCGGCTCTGAGTTAGCTGCTAAGTGCTTTCCAGAGTTAGTGCACTTTGTAACCTGTGGTGTATGTGGTATCCTGTTGAGGGGTAACCAGCCACGGTGAATTAGCTTTGGTCAAGATTGAACATAACATACTCTAAAAATGCTTGCGCAAGCTGCTTTATACAAATCAGTCAAAAATTGTTTAGTAGGCACGGGCCTTTTCAACAAAACCCCGATGCGCTACGGTTATAGAATGCCAGATTATTTATACTTATGAATTATGTTTTCGGCAACGTGCCCACTAAGTACTCTTGTACTTAGCCCTGCATGTGTTTTCTAAATGTGCAGGTTGAAGCGATGGAAACGGCGAGGGTTGAATAAAGTTGTCTTAGAAAGACTGTAGATAGCATGAACCATAAACTCCGCTGCAGAACTCTAGTGTTTTTGAAATACAGATATGTTATCGCTGTAGACTCAGATCTGTCTTAACTTAGTTTCATTCGGTGTACTTCTGTCGAGTAATCTTTTGAGATTAACTCTTCCTTTATGTAATTAAAATCTTGTTCATAGTATGCATGATGTCTCTTATGTATGTTTAGTTCAGTAACCCCCTTCTTCCCCGTTTCTTTAATCCAATTCCAGTCGCATCCCGGCTTCTGCCGTCCCTCGGGATTTGGGGCTGTGACAGAGTGGTATCAGAGCCATCGTTTCTGCTCTGCATACAAGTCTTCCTTCGAGTAGTAAAGTATAGAGTATTTGTTCGTACTCTATGTCGAGTCTTCTTTCGAGTCATAAGATTGGATGTTTATTTATACTCTAGATCAGAGTCTTCTCTCAAGTAGAGTTAAGAGTTAAGTTATAACATTAGAATTTAGAATGTAGACGACAACTCAACCTCCCGCTACGTTGACTCAACGAGGAAAAGAATTTTTATGATATGATTTCTTTTAAATAAGAAATTTGAAAAAGTATTCATTGAGTCAAAAGTGATAATAGTGCCAAGATACCTTCAATTATGAAAGTATAATAAATTATACTATTATTGGTTTATGTGATTATGTGATAGTACAAGTACTATCTTACGTGAAATTATTTGCGCGATAATTTCAATTTATTTTACCATAGCACGAGAACCTAGAAGGAATCTAGGGATTTTTCTCGATTCGATAAGAATGTAGACTTGAAATCTAAGGTCTTTTCCGATACATCGAGAACTTAGACGTTTTTAAGAAACGCTATTTCAAATGATTTCGAAAGGAGATCCACAACACGAGAAGGACTTCTATTGATAAATGTCACATGCGTATAGTGACATGAATAAAGACTCAGCAAAGCCGATCTTTGTTTTGAAACCCAATAAGAATTTCCTTCGAGGGAAGTGAAATAAATTTTGATAAAATAAGGTAATTATGTACGAAGTGAACGAAAGAAACATTTAGGCGTGGGAGAAAAACGTGACTCCAAATTATTCGAGAAAAGGTTGAAACAAGGAGGATAAATTGAAATAAACGGAAGAGCCGAATGTTACCTTAGTTGTAAGGGCATGAACAGAGTCTCTTGGAGATGACTTTGTTTTACTTATTAGGAGCCGTTCAAGTATTCGATTAGCTTAAAATTTGTATCTTCCTTAAGAAAACTGAGTATTCCGAGCTAAATTGGAAAGTTTCCAAAAATTTCTTTTAAAGAAGTAGTTGTGTGTGGAATTCGTGAATTGCTACTCGATTTAGGAAAGTAAATTCTGTATGAAGTGAACAATAGAGCGGGACAGAAGTTCCATGTGATTAAGAGACTGTTATGTGGACTTGATCAACCCACATAATAAGAAACTCAGTAATATGGGTCTTATGCCCCGCTAGCAATATCTTTTTAGTGTGGTATAAGTGGGTTAAAGAGACGAATGTTACTTACATATAAGTAACATGTAACTACGTCGTTCCTTTTCTTTTCATTTCATTTTTGTAGTGTTCGCCTTGTTCGAACTTTGCGAAGAGAATTGTTTTACTATTAGGAGTCAAGCGCGAAGCTTGATTAGATTTCTAACGACCGCTCGATTTTAGCGATGACGACTAGAACTTGTTCTAAAAAGTTATATTTTTGGGAATTTATATTTTTATATTTTTATATTTTGGGAATTTATATTTTTATACTTCGTCCTTGAACGAAGAATACGACACGTATGAGTATTATGAGTAGTAAACGACAAAGTCTTTTGTAAATGAATGTTACTTTTGCATAAGTAACGTAAACAAAGTGGACGTGCTTTGTTTTAATGAATGAGAATCGATAAGAAATTTTTTCTTGAGAAAGAGATAAGGATTAATGAAAGAAAATAATAAGGAATTAAAGTGAGAAATTAAAAGAATTAGATAAGGAATGGGAATAAAATCTTAAAATTTTATTTCTATATATTATGAGTACGAGAGCAATTTTCTGTGAAATTGCTAGATGTTTAAGATAAGTTTGATAGATTAAGTATGGTGATATTACAATTGAATAAGGAATATTCATTTTGTAATTTAAGATTTTCCGTAAGATAAGGTATCATCTTACCGTTACTGATCCGTGTTTCTTAAAAACTTTGTAGGATGACTTCCAGTAGTGACACGGCTTCAGAGAGTCAGTCCCCGCCACAGCGTACTTGGGCAGATCAGTTATTAGATAGGTATAGAGATTATGAGGCAAACCCGAGACACGACGTAGGACAGAGGATTAGTTACTTCTCGTCAGTTTATTATCCAGTCCGGCATACTATTCCAGAGAGTCAGGCGATACTTGACTCGGTTAGACGACTACCAGAGGAATGGCGTGGTTGGGCACACGACACGGCGTGGTACTACCTTGGGATGTTTGACGATGATATAGAGCCGACAGGTGATTACAATGGATTCGCTTTGGAGGTACAAAGGTGTTTCTTCGAGAGCAGACACATAGCATCATATCCTGTTCAGGCGCATCCTCCCTACACTCACTTTCCGGCAGATTCAGAGTCAGAGCATGATGAGATAGGTCCAGAGATGATTGCACAGTTGGAGATCCCTTCAGTGATGGTACCTAGTGTTGACACAGGGGAGTTAGTTGCAGAAACAGCAGATGGCCTAGGGTTACCCGCTCCTTTTCAGCATGAGCCTTCCATGAGAGTTCAGGGACCATTTCAGTCAGGACCAGAGTATTTAGACACAGACACAGAGCTTACCGCCCTGTTACAGTTACCATCCTCATACAGACCCCTTGATGAGATTTGCGCGGAGTTGGCCAGAGTTCGGGCTGAGTTTGAGGCAAGACCGTCCAGGGTCCATTCCAGAGAGGAGTACGAGACCGGTTCACTTCCCGACCACCTGCTGCCTCCAAAGAAGCGGGCATCAGTGACTTGCTGGGACTACTTGGTTTCAGATTCAGAGATGACTGTTTTCGATGTGCCTGCACCACCATCACTTACACTTGCAGATGGCACTACTTTGAGGGTTGACGAGGCACTCCAGTTTGCTTTCGGTTCAGAGTCAGAGGATGAGAATCCGGATGAGGATCCGAAAGAGGACACTGATGAGGATTCGGACGAGGATCCGGACGAGGACCCCGAGGAGGATTAGGCCATAGTGGGCAGTGGTGACTTGACCGCAGTTTGTTGAGCAAGACGTTAGAGACGCATAGTAGTATAGTAGCCTTTTGTCATGTACATAGTCGGATCAGTAACTAGATAGTTTTGTAGTACTCCATCGGATATGAAATTTTATGAATCGTTTCCGTTCTAGTACTTCCAGTAGTACGGTAATGCAATATGTTAGTGCATTCTGTACGCGTAGGCAGTTAGCCTAGCTTAGACTCGTTGTAGTCTAATTAGTATAAGTCCTTGTTGAAGGCAAAACTAACATAATCTTTTTGATGTATATATATATATATATATATATATAATATGCATGACCCATGAGAGGGTGTTAATCACAAGAAGTTTCTTATGAATCGTATAACTAAACCAGAATATCAAACAAAACTCGTGTAACGAGAGTTTAATTTAACCTTGGAGGTTAAAAGTTGAAAGAAATAGAGTCAATGTTAAATTTGTTATTCTCGTTTATGTGAAAGTATTAAGTGGGAAAAAAAAGGGGTTAGTGAGAAAATGAAGATTTAAAAGCAAATACTAATGAGAAAATTTTTGTATCTTATAGTTTTAAAAATATCGCTGAGAGCTGTTAACGATCGAAGAGGACCTGAAAATCCTAGAGGACCTGATAGAGGTCAAGAACAACGTATAAGCGAGGAAAGGCAAAAACACCCAGCAACCTTTTCACTTCCCCTATCTCCGCAACGTCATAGCATTGAGGATTTATTCTTTGGAAGTAAACCACCATATTTCGATGGATCTGGTAATCCGAATGAGGTCAAGCAATGGATACGTTCTATAGAGAGAATCTTTGAGCCGATTGGACTTAGTGATGAGGAGCGTCTAGCATGTGCTGGGTATCAGCTAACCGGACCAGCTAAATACTGGTGGAAGACTAGACAGAGACTTATGCCGGTAGAACAAGCGGCTCTAACCACCTGGAATGGTTTTAAGGAGGCGTATTATGAAAAGTATGTATCCGATCAAGTCGAGACTGAGGAGGAAATAGCCAGGAAGCTTCAGGGAGAACTTAAGTATGAACTGGGGATAGCAGTAGCCAGACAGGAAGGATTGAGTTATGCTGAACTACTAGAACGAGTTCGAGAAATAGAGGCAGTAGTGCCTAATAAAGAGAAGGTGGTAAGGTCCACATCAGCACCAAACCAGACCATAACCCAAAATCTTCCCAATAATAAGGTTAACCATAAGGGTAAAAGGAAATGGGAAGGATGTAGCAGCGAGTGTTACCAGCGCCACAACAATCAAGGGAAACAGAAAAGGGCTAGGCAAGGTTTCCACCAGCCAGGAAAATGAAGTGACTATGGAAAGAAAGCAGGGCAAAGAAATAACCCACAAAGGATTAAACAATCAGGACAGGGCAAGAGTAACAATCCATTAGATCAGCTTCAATGGCAGCAAGGGAACAGAAATCAGGGAGGAAACCACACAGTAAGGGTTAACATTCATGTTTGCTCCAAATGTAATAAATCGTACTCTGGCATATGTCAGGTAGGCACTGACAACTGTTTCAACTGTGGACATAAGGGACATATTAGGAGAAATTGCCCGGAACCACTGACGACGAATGGAACCAACCAGCATGGTCAGCTCCCAACTCCAAAAGGTACTCAAGAAAAGATCCCTTCTCCAGCTTGCCCTAAGTGTGGTAAGAAACACCCTGGGATATGTCTAGCTAAATCTGGTGTTTGTTACAATTGTTTGCGTAAGGGACATGTTAAGAGGAATTGCCCAGAACTGAGGCAAGCGGCAAAACAGAAACAGGGAGTTTCTGCGTGTGCTGGACGTGATAAGGAGCCTGAGGGTGTATGTCTAGCGAACATGGATAGATGCTTTAACTGTGGAATGTTGGGGCATATGAGTAATGACTGCCCAATGCTGTTTCAAATGATAGTACAATTTCAGTACGACCAGCCTCAACCACTGATTACAGCTCAACTTCAGTCACAGACACAACTGCTACAACCACAACAGAATGCAGGAGCTTACATGATTAGGCAGGAGGGGCATAGTGAAGGAAATGAAGATTTGGTAGGTATTGGACGAACCTTATAAATTACCCTGTCATAAATTATTGACCCAAACTAGAACTTTCTACCAGTTTACTAGTACCTTTTTGACCCTATAGGGCTAAGACTAGAACGCTCTAATCGTAAAATAGGAACAACTGCGTTTCACGGAATGTTGATGGTCTCAGAGAATTGATCCCTTAGTTTCGTTAGGCATAGAATCTAATCTAGTGTCTTTTAGGATCATAACAAACAATTGGACATTAATATGATGTTCGATATATATAATCTTAGGAATAGATTAGTTGATTGAGAATTACCACGATTCTCTGCAACGAGAGAAAAATCTCTTTTTAAACCCCGAGTTGGGAACCAACAGAACTCTATGAGAATTTCGATAGGCAAGAGGATACTTATAATATCCGCCCCACAAGCCAAAATGCTGATAAAGAAGAAAATACGACCGTTTATTTTGTATACCTAGTTGGAGATCCAGGATCCAAGAAGATCATTCAAACGTGAGTGTTATGAGCGAATATGGAAATGCTACCTTTCCAGAAATATTATCTGGTTTATCACCAGATAGTCGTGTAGGTTTCGCGATCGACTTGGAACTACGAGCACCCCCCAAATCAAAGGCCTTAAATAGAATGGTACCAAAAGAATTAGAAGAGCTTAAGATCTAACTGCAAGAGTTGTTAGATAATGGTTTCAATAAACAAAAAATTTTCATCATGGGAAAAACATCTGTGGTGTTATCACAAAGAAGAACGATTCTATAAGAATATTAATGGGCTATCGCAAGTAAAATAAGATAACTCTTAAGAATAAATATCCTTAAATGGGAATAGAAGACCCCTTCGATAAGCTTAAGAGAAACAAATGTAGTGCAAGGATAGAATTAAGGTCTAAGCATCGCTAGTTAAAGAATAAGCGGGAGTTATACCCCAAAACTATTCTCCGAACCAGAAATGGTCGTTACGGAACAATAGTTACATTATTTAGTTGACAAACGCTCCCATAGTATTTGTGAACCTCATGAATAGCGTTTCCACCTATAGTTAGAGAAATACATTTTAGTATTCTATGACGACGATTTTATTTACGCTGAGAATGAGAAGAAGCACGAAGAACACTTGCGAATAGTGCTAGAACGCTTAGAGTTAAGAAATAAATGCCAAATTGAGAAGAGCGAGTCCAATCGGAGGAGGTAATGCTTCATGGATATATAGTATCGACAGAAGACATTAAGATAGATTTCTGCCAAGGTAGAGGCAATATTCAGATGGAAATCATTTACCAGTCCAAAGGAAATAGGGAGTTTCTTAGGTTTGGACAGTTATCATTGAAAGGAAGTGCTAATAGACACTTGAGAATTTTCGGTGATTACTAAGGCTTATGGCGCAACTACATAGAAGGAAAAGAATAAATGTACAGACAATTGTAGAATAGGAACGCAGACGTTCTAGGAAAAGTTGATCATTACCCCAGGTTCAGCCCTCCCAGAAACGACAAGGAATGCGAGTTAGATACCAAAGCTACGAAGAACGGGTTAAGATGTGTAATAAATGCAAGATAAGAAAGTGATAGCTTATGCTTCACGACACATTAACCTCAGGAAATTGAGTGTACAACCCACGACTTAGAGCTTGCAGCCGTAGTACAAGCAATGAAATTTGGACACACCATCTATATGGCGTAAGGGATGAGATCTTCACAGATCATTAAAATTTGGAGTGTTTATTCGAGCAAAAGAATTAACGTAAGACAAAGGAGATGGCTCGAACTAGAAAGATATTATGATTGTTAAAATGATTACCACCTAGGTAAAGCTAAGGGTAAGAATAGATACGCTGAGTCGTAAGACTCCAACAAAGTTAGGTATCTCAACGTCGGAGAAGAAACGCTTATACGAGGATTCGAGAAGATAGATATAGAAAAATGCATGATGCATCAGCATCGATCGCAGGGAAAATAGCGGCACGAGTAGCTATACCAAATTGCGAGAAAGATTATAAGTATCTAGAGAAAGGACGAGTCAATGGATAAGCCTTGACTAAGGATAAGAATGGATAAACCAGACAGCTACTCTGAAGCAATGAGTTTGTGATAGAAATTTAAGAGTGGACTTAGTAATTCTGATGACAACGAATTTAAGAATTAAGAAAAGGGTTTTCAGTGGAATAGAGTGAAACGAGACGTTGTTTCGTTGATAGAAAGATGTTTAGTTTATAAGTAGGAGAAAGCTTTTCACTGACAACTATACGAGTTGTGATAACCATATAGGTATTCCAGAATGGAAATGGAAGGATATGGTAACGATTTTATGACAACGAGATGTTTGTAGGTCATAAGGCAGAAAAGTTAGATACCAAACTTAACTTTAGTACCGCTTTTCACCTCTAGTTGGATGGACAATCCAAGAAAATGATTCAGATACTCGTTGATATGCTAAGAACGATAAGATTAGCCAACAACCGAATTGTCGTAACAATAATTATTAAGCTATGATAGGTATTACGCCTTACGAGACCTTGAAGAAAAAGAAGTTTTAGATAGCTGCCTTATTGTTATAAGGTAGGTGAAAGAAAGAACTTAGGACCAGATACGGTCAGTGAAATGATCGAGATCATACGATAGATTCGAGTCAGAATAAACGAGTTTAAAGAAGACAAAAGTCTTAAGTATATACGACAATTCGAACTTAATAATCGAGAAGAAAAATAAAAGCTCCTTAAGATTTCTCCGTTAATGAGAAACCTTAGTTTTGTGTCAAGTTCAGACTTCGATAAAGATTTATATAATTAGTAAGTAACTTGGAAAAGATAGTTCCAATACGAATAGCTATGGCTTTATCGCCAAGTTTATGAAATGCTTATTTTAAGTAAATCTTTTTGAGAAGAAGTATGTACGTTCGATTCAATACAAATAGTTGGTCAGCAGAGCGTTGATCTTGAAATCGACTTAAGTTATTAGGAAAGATCGAAAATGATCTTGGATCGAAAAGCGCAAAGGTTAAGTAGCAAGTCGAGACGATTAGTAATAACGTTGTAAGATCATCATAAACAAGAGAAAGCCATATGGGAATTCAGAAAAGAGTTGAGTATGAAGTACTCCTAGCTGTTTAAAGAGGATATGCAAATTTCGGGACGAATTTTTTTCGCAAGGGGGGTAGGATGTAATGCCCCGGAAATTCCTTACGATCTCAAATTTTTAAAGTTAATAAAATAAATGGCTTTGCACGCCTAAGTTTACGATTTCGAATTCTAAGACTAACGGTCGAATCCGTTTCCGAAAATAAAATATGAAAGCCAGCTAGACGACTACTGTATTTAGGGTTAGCGCGTACGAAAAGTTTTTAGTTCGTGAACTCAGAACGGAAAACCGTCTGATTTTTACATTCACGAAATCGCGATACGAACTCGCCCGAGAAAGTTCGTTTTTATGATTTTCCGGACAAAACTCGGACTGTGTCGTCCCGAGTTTTTGTCGGAATTAATTTTCTAAATTTTATTTTCCGATTAAGTTTTATACGTTAGAATTTTCGGTCGAATCAGATCGCGACGATTTTGTGTCGAGCTACGTTTTTCGTCGTTCGATTTCCGTAACGTCGTATCGCGCCGAAAAAGCCCGTATTTTCCTTCTCCCTCTCCCTCATGACCGACCTCTCTCTCTCTTTAGTTAGATCTTTTGTGTTTTATATAGTATACTAAGTGACACCTAATGCTACACTATTCATACTTTACACCTTTACACATTTTAAACCTTATAATATGTAAATACCATTAAATCACATCTCCTCCTTCTCTTTCCCTCCCCATTTCGGCAGCCACCCTCCTCCTCTCTCCCATCTTCATCTTTTCTCCACCATTGAAGACACTTGAAGATCTTGAGCAAGAAATCACACAAGACTTCATCCAACCATCAAAACCTAAGTCTTCCTTTATTAAATCTCAAGGTATTCATCTCCTCCATGTTTCTATCCAATTGGATTCCTCTCCTTTTTATTTTCTTCTTGATCGAAAATTAGGGATGATGAACTAGATGTTTTGATCTTCGATTAGTGAAATTAGAAGTGTTTGGATGTGAATTCTAGGAATGAAATTGAAAGAAATCAAGAGCCCTAATATCCTAATCAATACCGAAAATTTAGGGTTCTTGGTAGGATTTTTGGATTTCTTAAATTGATGTTAAATTCATGCTTAGGAAGTGTTTAATTAATGATTGGAACCAAGAGAAATCGAAAGCCCCTTTGTATGTTAAAACCGATTTAGGGTTTGAAGTTAGGATTTGGGGATTTTTGCATGTTAATGCGTAATTGGATTTCACTTGATCAATTGATGTTATAATAGGATGATTAAGAGATAAATGGTGTTAATTAAAGAAGAAAATCACCCTCTTAATCCTTCTATAAATACCGAAATTTATTAGACATTTAGGGGTTTGATATGGCTTGGTTTAATTGATGAAATGATGATAGAATATGGTTGCTAATGATGTTAGTTGATAATGGGAATTTATTTAGATTTTTCTAAAAATATTTTGTGGGATGTAAGAGACGAAGAACTCGTCATAAGTTGAAATATATTGTTGATATGAAATGATATTATGCATGAAAGTGATTCTCGTTAGATGTTGTTTAATGACGTAAAATTTGAACGAAATCCGACAACTTTGAAAATTGTGTAAGAGACGAACAATTAGACGTAACTAATAACCGAGAAGTCGAATGAGAATTCTAACTTGATATTATTGTTTATGATGGACTTGGGAATAACTTTGTAGTTGACGTCATGAGCTTTCGAGCTATTATAATATGAGCTATAGTGATAGTCGAGAACTAGAACGCGAAGTTGATAACTTGCTTTGGTTTAGTACATGTTAGTTGAAAGACGACGTTTAGAACGTCGTTCTATTGGATGAGTTTTGAGAAGGAGTTCATCACGTATGGGAGTACGTGATGACTGCCTTGAGGGTCCAGTTTCTTAAGAAATCGAATACGAGAGCTTAGAACGAACCTAAGAAGTTATACGTCGATTATATTGAGCAACTAGGGTTAGCGCGGTAGTTTTGCGACCCTCGCCGGAAACTGTTATAACTTTTAGCTCGTTTATCGGATTTGCGATCCGTAAATTGGAGCGTAAACTAGACATCCCAAACTTTCCAACGGTACAGGGCTCATCCCCTGTTTCCAGATCCCCTATTCTAGGCAGTCCCCAGAGTTACTGTAATGCGCAGTGAAATTTCAGTTTTCATTCTACTAAGTTGTTTCGTTCGCAACTTAGTTTCTTTCGATCGTCTAAGCCGTAATAACTAACTAATATCTTGCAACTGACTCCAGTGTCAAGAAAGGAGCCTTGAGTGCTCAAAGAGACGAGTTGGTACCTCGTACCCGTTCAAGTAAAGAAAACTAGTTTAGCGTGAAAATGCATAAGTCGTATAATGAACTAAAACGTAATTTCCCTAAGTTGATTCTTTCCAACTTAGTTCCTTATGATCTTTTAAGTCATATTGAGCTATCGACTACCCTCTCTACTGACCTAAGAGTCGAGTATGAGACCTTTCGAGTTCTAAACGGGATTTGTTTAAGTCTCGTTTCCCGTTTAAGTAAAATGAATCTAGTAAGCGTGCAAATGCCTAAAGAATGAAACGACTAAAACCTTTTTCGAGTTTCTTTGATCGATTATCTCTTACGAATCGGTTCTTAAGTATTATTATTTTACGATGAAGGAGGAAGCCAGCAGTAAACAAAGGACGGAAGATCCGAAGATTGGAAGCTAGTACTTCTTAGTTCTGTATTACGAGGTGGGCTTTTATCTATATCAAATAAAATGTGGGTTTTTCCACAACTCGAAAGTATTATTTATCGCTTTGATAATTGTATTTTTCAAAGTGATAATCTTGGCATAAACTGTTTCAACTATTTTATGTGAGTTCTCTTGTACCTATCTGAGTTAACCTCCGGGTTTACCAGATTTCTGAGTTAACCTTCGGGTTTTCCAGACTTTTAGAATTAATCTAACTAGGTTAACTAACGAGATTCAAATTGCATGCAAACTATTCATACCATATTCCTTATGTTGGAAATTACCATCATACCATATTCCTTATGTTGGAAATTCAAATTGCATGCAAACTATTCAAAAGAGAGAAGACTTCATTCTTCACTCCATCTCTCTCTCTCATTCGAAATCTCTCTCTCAAGACAACAAAGAAAAACTCTCAACCTCTCCAATCTCTCTACTCTATCGGCATTCTCTCTCTCTCCCTCATACTTCAATTTTTCTTTACATGCAACCATGTATTCAAGCTCCTCATCCATGGAAATGAAGTAGAAAGTATCATCCTCCATTCATTCCATCCATATTCTCAAGAAAAGGTAATAATCTTTCAAGTTCTTGAGATTAAATTCAATATTCATCCAACAATTTCTTCATTTTGATTCTTAAACCTTAAAAGGAATGGATGATTAATTCCATGTTATTCTTTTTGAGGATTCAAGAAGACTTCTTCTTCCCTTCAAATCCAAGCTTCGAAGCTTCATTTTCCATCCATTCCAATTCCAAGAGCCAAGGAGAAGAATTCCATTTAAATTAAAGTATGAAATTCATTTGTTTAGTTGTAAATGTGTATATCTCTAAGTCCTAAAAGAAAGAACTATGCATGCATGCTATTTAAATTATGTTTAGGCAAACTTAGGATGTGCATGTGATAATCGAGTGAGAAGAAATCGTTAGGAGAATCGAACAATAGTTTTAATCGTGAATTAAGAGAAGAAAAAGAATTTAAAACCCTAAAAAAATGATTAATGCCGAAAATTATAAGAAAAATAGGAAAAATATGAATTCTTTGAGTTATTGTTTTTTTGATACTTGATTTATTATTTTTATTATGTTGAGAGTGAGATATTATGCATGAAAAATTGAGAAATAAATTACACAAAGAAATGTGTGTGTGCCGTGTGTTTTTGAAATAAATAGAGTATTTATTTTGTTGATTTTGTTGATGAATTGAGTGATGTTTTGATCAATGAGATGATTGTATGTTATGTTAATATAATCATACATGTGTTTAAGTTAAGAAAATGAGATTGCATGTTGAAGTTTTTAAAGAAATTAAATGTGAAAATATAGAAAAGATTGAATGTTTAAGTGTTACAATGTATGTATGATTATTAGTTAAATCATAAATAAAGATAGAAGTTTTGTAACAAAAGATTAGAATTTTAAAAGCTTTTAATTGATTAAAAGATGAAAAATGCATAAAAGATATGTTAATAAATTTTCTTGTATTAAAAATTAAAGACTTGAATTTTTACTAAAACTACAACAAAAAGATCTTTTATAATTTGACTAATGGAATGAACTAATTAATAAAAATGTTTGTTAAAAGATAAAAGAATTATTAAGTAAGAAATGGCTTAAAGATTAAAGACAAGAAAAGAAGAAATTATTAAAGAAATAAGTAAGAATAACGAAAACCGAGTTTAAAAAAAAGAATGAATCGAAAAGAAACAAAAAGGAAATTTTAAATCAAATAAAAAAAAAGATGCTAGACGAGTTAAGATAGATACTCGTATAAGCTAATCAAGAAAATGATAATGATGGAATAAGATATCGAGTAATAAGTTGAAAGAAGTTAATTAAATAATTAATTAAGTACGTTGTTTTCAACCAAACAAATTAAGAATAGACCGAGATAAATCACCGAGTAATTAATTAGAAAAACAATAGTCGAGTTAAGAAATGAGAATCGATTTAAAAATAAATAAGAAAGATAGAGTAAATAGTTGAGCCTTCATAAAAAGAAATGCATAATCGAATTAAGTCTTAAGATCTAAATTGAATGAATGTTAATGTGTCTTGAAGTATGTTTGATTTATTTGAATTCATTATATGATTGAATAAATGTTTAAATGCATGATATCCGTTATGATGTTAAAGTTAATTGAATTATCTTGTATGCAAAATGGTTGAATGATTGATTGATAAGTCGAGAATCAAATGAAATCTTTGAAAGAAAACTTGAGTAATAGAATGTAGACGATGACGTTATTAATTAGAACGAGAGAAGTGTTAAGCCGTCGATTAATAGTTTTAACCAATTCAAGTAGAGTTAATGTTTTAAAGACGAGAATGTGAGATCCCTTAGAAAGGTTAAGCGAAGAGAGAATCGACTCAAATAGAAGTCCTTCAGTTAAAGTCCAACGCCTTTGTATCCGTCATGTTGCGTATCTTATTTTTCCTATCGATGTCGAACTGTGAAGGATCGAGCCGGACGGATCTCTAAGCGAGGACAAATAGCCCTAAACCACCTAGCTAATTCTTCGGAAGTCAGGTGGGCTTTTCTGAACCAAAACTATCGATGAAAATTAGTTATGCTATTAAGTATTATGATATGTTTTCAAATGTGATTGAGTTGCCGTTTTTATTGAAGTTGGTATGTGTTATCATCTGTTTATATGAAGATGTTATTATCCTGTGAAAGGCAGGAACCCACGTGTGGTATATGTTGAGGTGACTGTGAGCCTTGCTTCGGTTAGGCTGGTCACAGTGCTCGAGAAGGAGGCCTACTTCTCGGCACAGTGAAATTGTTTGTGACAGATGATACATACTTTTATATTATATGATATTTGACTGCGCAGTCTGTTTAAAAGAAAATGTTTTTAACATGCACAAGTAAAACTATTTTAAACTGCTTATATATTTGTGATGTTCGGCAAGGCAAGTTCAATTATTATAGCTTTAAGAAGCATCTTTATTCAAATGTTTTGGCTTGTGTTCACTGAGTACGAAGTACTCAGCCCTGCGTGTGTTTCTAAACATCCAGGTTGACTGGATGGCGATGGCATGGATATTTGGTGGTGTGCTTTGGTTCTTTTGGTTGAGTCTAGTTGAATATCAGACTGGCATTTGTACGTCTTCATACGTGCAGATGTTGGGTATTGATGCAAGTTTCCGCTGCAACCCTTTTGAAATGATGTCTGTTGATGCTAATACTTTAATTCTCATGTTTTTGATTCCGAGCGTTGTGCTCGATGACCTTGAATATTTGTTAACTTCTTAAACTACTTGATTTGTACTTCCGAGCGATGGGCTCGTTGACTTGAATTGCTGTTGAATATGATCCTCTTAACTTGATATATATATATATAGGCGTATTCTCTTTTGGAATCCTATCCTTGTCAGTATGAAATACTTATTCATATTCTTGTTATATGTAGTTTTGAGATGCTCGGATATTACTTCGTTGTGTTTTTGGAAGCCCAATTCGATTGCCTTAACTTTCATTATTGTTTTTCCCGAGCATGTTTCCCCTTATTTGAGTTGATTGTTAGTTGTTTAGGTTTGTTGTTATTCATAAGTCGAACCTCGAGAGTCGGGGCGTGACAAGAATCGTCCTTCTTCGATGATGAACATCTCAAATGTTTTCCATGGTGAAAACGTTTGTCTAATAAAATCGTCATCTTACAACTCTTGCAGTTGGATCTTAAGCTCCTCTAACTCCTTCGATACCATTATATATAAGGCCTTTGATTTGGGAGCTGCTCGTAGTTCTAAGTCGATCATGAAACCTACACGACAATCTGGTGATAAACCAGATAATATTTCTGAAAACCAGATACTATTTCTGAAAAGACATTTTCATTTTCGTCATAACCCTCACGTTTTTGAATGGTCTTCTTGGCTCCTGGATCTCCAACTAGGTATGCGAGATAAGCTATCGTATCTTTCTTCTTATCAACATCTTGGCTTACAGGGCGGAGATTATCAGTATCCTCCTGCCCGTTGAAATTTCAATAGAATTCTGTAAGTTCTCTACTCGGGGTTGAAAAGAGATTTTTCTCTCGTTGCAAAAAATCGGGGTAATTTTCAAACAACTAGTCCATTTCTGAAATTATATATATATGTCGTATATTTTATTACTTCCCAATCGATTGCTATGTTCTAACAGAAAGACACTAAATTAAACTCTATGCCCAACGAAACTAAGGGAATAAGACTATGAGATTATCGTCACTCCCTGAAGCGTAATTGTTCCTATTTCACAATTAGAGCGTCCTAGTTCTACTCCTAAGGGTTAACAGGTACTAATTATAACCGAATTTAAGGCTCTAAAATGAAGTAAAAATTATGGCAGGGTAATTTTTTTAAGGTTCGACCCATACCTGCCAAATCTCCCTTGCCTTCATTATGCCCTTCCTGCCTAATCATGTATGCGTTTGCATTCTGTTGTGATTGATTCAGCTGTGGCTGTGACTGGACTTGAGTTGTATTTGATGGTTGAAGCTGGCCGTACTGATTTAGTTTTGCCGTCCGAAGCAGCGTTGGACAACTCCTCCTTATATGCCCCGTCTGCCCACAATTAAAACATTTATCCGTGTTTGCTATACACACACCCTCATGCTTCCTATCACATCTAGAACAAGTAGAAATTTCTCGTCTCTGTTCTACTGCTTGCCACGGCTCGGGACAATCCCTCTTAACGTGCCCCTTACGTCCACAGTTGAAGCAAACACCAGTTTTTGCTAAACAAACACCGGTGTCTTCCTTATTACACTTAGGGTAATCTGGATTAGTGATTTTTCCTTGGTTACCGTTCCTTAGCTGCCCTTGCAGCTGTCCTAGTATATGGTTTCTCTTGCCCTGACTTGATTGTTTATTTCCCTGTGATTTTTTTCTTTGCCACGCTTTCTTTCCATAGTTGCTTCCTTTTCCTGGCTGCTGGAAACTCTGCCGAGTCCTATTCTGTTTTCCTTACTTGTTGTAGTGCTGGTAACACTCACTGCTACTCCTTTCCCATTTACTCTTTCCCTTATAGATAATATTATTGTTGGAAGGGTTTTGGGTTGAAGTCTGGTTTAGTGCTGGTGTGGGCATTACCATCTTTCCTTTATTAGGCACTAATGCCTCTATTTCACAGACTCGTCCTAGTAGTTCTGCATAACTCAGTCCCTCCTGTCTGGCTACTGCTATTCCCAGTTCATACTTAAGTTCTCCCTGAAGCTTCCTTAAAACCATTCCAGGTGGTTAGAGCTGCTTGCTCTACTAGCATAATTCTCTGTCTAGTCTTCCACCAATATTTAGCTGGTCCAATTAGCTGATACCCAGCACATGCTAGACGCTCCTCATCACTAAGTCTAATCGGCTCAAAGATTCTCTCCATAGAACGTATCCATTGCTCGGCCTCACTCGGATTACCAGATCTATCGAAATATGGTGGATTTCTTCCAAAGAATAAACCCTCAATGCTATGACGTTGCGGAGATAGGAGAAATGAAAAGGTTACAGGATGTTTTTGCCTTTCTTGGCTTATACGTTGATTTTGACCTCTATCAGATCCTCTAGGATTTTCAGGTCATCTTTGGTCGTTAACAGCTCTCAGCGACATTTTTGGAACTATAAGATACAAAGATTTTCTCATTAGTACTTACTTTTAAATCTTCATTTCTCACTAACCCTTTCTTTTCCCACTTAATTCTTTCACGTAAACGAGAATAACAAATTAACTTCGATTCTAGTTCTTTCAACTTTTAACCTCCGAGGTTAAATTTAACACTTGTTATACGAATTCATTTGACATTCTGGTTTAGTTATACGATTCATAAGAAACTTTCTTGTGACTAAAATCCTCTCATGGATCATGTATATTATATATACATCAGAAGAATATGTTAGTTTTGCCTTTAACAAGGACTTATACAAAACTAGACTACAACGAGTCTAAGCTAGGCTAACTACCTACGTGTACAGGATGCACTAACATATTGCATTACTGTACTACTGGAAGTACTAGAACGTAAACGATTCATAAATTTCGTATCCGTTGGAGTACTACAAAACTATCTAGTTACTGATCCGACTACGTACATAACGAAAGGACTACTATACTACTATGCGTCCCTGACGCCTTGCTCAACAAACTACAGTCGAGTCACCACTGCCCTCTATGGCCTAATCCTCCTCGGGGTCCTCGTCTGGGTCCTCGTTCGGATCCTCATCAGTGTCCTCCTCCGGATCCTCATCCGGGTCCTCATCCTCTGACTTTGAACCGAAAACAAACTGAAGTGCCTCGTCAACCCTCAAAGTAGTGCCGTCTGTAAGTGTAAGTGGTGGCGGTACAGGCACATCTGAAACTGTCATCTCGGTATCCGAAACCAGGTAGTCCCAACAAGTCACTAACGCCCGCTTCTTCGGAGGCAGCAGGTGGTTAGGAAGGGAACTCGTCTCGTACTCCTCTCTGGAACGGACCCTGGATGATCAGCCCAAACTCTGGCTAACTCCGTGCAAATCTCATCAAGGGATCTGTAAGAGAATGGTAACTGTAACAGGGCGGTAAGCTCTGTGTCCGTGTCTAAGTACTCTGATCCTATCTCGAATGGTCCCTAAACTCTAGCAGAAGGCTCAGGTAGGATAGGAGCAGAAAACCCTAATCCATCAACTGTCTCTGCAACTAACTCCCCTGTGCCCTCACTGGGTACCATTACTGAAGGGATCTCCAACTGTGCAATCATCTCTAGACCTATCTCGTCATGCTCTGACCCTGATTCTGCCGAGAAGTGAGTGTAGGGAGGATGCGCCTGAACAGGATATGCTGCTATGTGTCTGCTCTAAAAGAAACGCCTGTGTATCTCTAAAGCAAATCCCTTGTAATCCCCTGTCGGCTCTGTATCATCGCCAAACATCCCAAGATAGTACCATGCTGTATCGTGTGCCCAACCACTGCATTCCTCTGGTAGTCGTCTAACCAAGTAAAGTATAGCCTGACCCTCTGTAATAGAATGCCGGACTGGATGATAAAATAATGAAAAGTAACTAATCCTCTGTCCTACGTCGTGTCTCGGGTTTGCCTCATAATCTCTATACCTATCCAATAACTGATCTGCCCAGGTACGCTGTGGCGGGGACTGACTCTCCGAAGCCGTCTCACTACTGGAAGCCATCCTATAAAGTTTTTTTTTTAAGAAACACGGATCAGTAACGGTAAGATGATATCTTATCTTACGGAAAATCTTAAATTACAAAATGAATATTCCTTATTCATTTGTAATATCACCACACTTAATCTAACAAACTTATCTTAAACATCTAGCAATTTCACAGAGAATTGCTCTCGTACTCACAATATATAGAAATAAAATTTCAAGATTTTATTCACATTCCTTATCTCATTCTTTTAATTTCTTACTTTAATTCCTTATTATTCTCCTTCATTATTCCTTATTTCTTTCTCAAAGTAAATTTTTCATCGATTCTCATTCATTAAAACAAAGCACGTCTGCTTTGTTCATGTTACTTATGCAAAAGTAACATTCATTTACAAAAGACTTTGTTGTTTACAACTCTTAATACTCATGCGTGTCGTATTCTTCGCTCAAGGACGAAGTATAAAAAAAATATAAATTCCAGAAGAGAAATGGAATATATCCTAGGAATAACTTTTTAGAACATAGGTTCTAGTCGTCGTCGCCAAAATCGAGCGATCGTTGGAAAATTAATCGAGCTTCGCGCTTGACTCCTAATAGTAAAATTAATTCTCTTCGCAAAGTTCAAACAAGGCGAACTCTACTGAAAAACGAAACGAAATGAAAAGGAACGACGTTGTTACATGTTACTTATACGTAAGTAACATTCGTCTCTTTAAACCACTTATACCATACTAAAAAGGTTTTGCTAGCGGGGCATAAGACCCATATTACTGAGTTTCTTATTATGTGGGTTGATCAAGTCCACATAACAGTCTCTCAATCACATGGAACTTCTGTCTCGTTCTATCGTTCACTTCATACAGAATTTACTTTCCTAAATCGAGTAGCAATTTCTCAAATTGCGTACACAACTACTTCTAAAAGAAACATTCAGAAACTTTCCAATTTAGCTCGGAATACTCAATCTTCTCGAGGAAGATACAAATTTTAAGCTAATCGAATACTTGAACGGCTCCTAATAAGTAAAACAAAGTCATCTCCAAGAGACTTTGTTCATGCCACTTACAACAAAGGTCGACTTTGCCGAGTCTTTATTCATGTCACCATACGCACGTG
Organism: Schizonepeta tenuifolia; assembly: GCA_029490685.1. Lineage (NCBI taxonomy): Eukaryota > Viridiplantae > Streptophyta > Magnoliopsida > Lamiales > Lamiaceae > Schizonepeta > Schizonepeta tenuifolia. Next base: position 105,302,330 of record CM055955.1, read on the forward strand.
ACATTCATCAACGGAAATTTTTTTTCGTGTTGTGGATCTCCTTTCGAAATCATTTGGATTAAAGTTTCTTAAAAATGTCTAAGTTCTCGAGGTATCGGAAAAGACCTTAGATTTCAAGTCTACATTCTTATTGAATCGGGAAAAATCCCTAGATTCCTTCTAGGTTCTTGTGCCATGGTATTTTTTTGAAATAAAGGAAATTACTGCGCAAATAATTTTACATAAGATAGTACTCGTACTATCACAAAATCACATAGTCAAAACAAAGTATAAATTAAATTATACTTTCATAAGATTCTTATTTTTGGCACAAAACTCATTCTCATTCTCATTTTCTTTGAATACTTGTTCATAAAATTTCTTATTAAAAAGAAATTACATTATTAAAATTATTTCCTTTCTTTCCTCGTTGAGTCGACGTAGCGGGAGGTTGAGTTGTCGTCTACATTCTGAATCTTAACATTATAACTTAACTCTTAATTTTACTTGAAAGAAGACTCTGATCTAGGGTATAAACAAATTATTCTATCTTATGACTCGAAAGAAGACTCGATATAGAGTACGAACGAATATTCTATACTACTACTCGAAGGAAGACTCGTATCTAGAGCAGAAACCTGGCTCTGATACCACTCTGTCACAGCCCCAAATCCCGAGGGACGGCAGAAGCCGGGGTGCGACTAGGGTTGGATTAAAGAAGCGGGGAAGAAGGGGACTAACTGAACTAAACATACATAAGAGACATCATACATTCTATGATCATGACTTTATTTACAAAAAGAAGAGTTAATCTCAAGGATTACTCGACGAAGTTCCCAAAAAGGTAAACTAGGTTATATTACAGAACTTATACCACAGTGTTTTACTAATATACATAACATCATAAGTTTAGAGTTTTGCAGCAGAAATGTGATTCATACTAACTAAAGTCTTCCTAAGACAACTTAATTCAAGCCTCGCCGCTTCCATCGCTTCAACCTGCACATTTAGAGAACATATGCAGGCTAAGTACAAAAGTACTTAGTGGGCACGTTGCCGAAAACATATTCATACTTATAGAAAATCAGGCATTTCATAATCGTAGCACATTGGGGTTTTATTGAAAATGGCCCGTGTCTACTAAACATTTTCTGACTCATTTATATAAATTAGCTTGTACAAGCATTTGTCTAGTATGTTACGTTCAAATGTTGACTAATTTCTCATTCACCGTGGCTGGTTACCCCTCAACAGGATACCACATACACCACAAGTTACAAAGTGCACTAACTCTGGAAAGCACTTAATAGCTAACTCAAAGCCGATCGTTAGTTAACCTATTTTGATTAACTCATCATTCTGGGAAACACGAATGTTAACTCAGATAGGTACAAGAGAACTCACATAAAATATTTAAACAGTTTATGCCATGATTATCACTTTGAAAACACATTTATCAAAGCGATAAAGAATTACTTTCGAGTTGTGGAAAAACCCACATTTTATTTGTTATAGAATAAAAGCCCACCTTAGCGTTTACAGAACTAAAGTACGCTTCCGTTCTCCCGATCTCCCGTCCTTTCCTTACTGCTGACTTCCTCCTTCATCGTAAAATAATCACACTTTAAATTCGGTCGTAAAAGATAATCGAATATGGAAATTCGAATTAGTTTTTAATAGTTTTGTTTCTTTAGGCACTTGCACGCTACTAGATTCTTTTTAGTTTAACAGGAACGAGCCTCGAACAAAACTCGTTTAGAGCTCGAAAGGTTTCATACTCGACTCTTAGGTCAGTAGAGAGGATAGTCGATAACTCATTACGACTTAAAAGATCAAAAGGAACTAAGTTGGAAAGGAATCAACTTAGAAAATTAAGTTTTAGTTCTTTAGACGATTTAGGCATTTGCACGCTTAACTAAATTTCTTTACTTAAACGGATACAAGATACGAACTCATCTTGTTTAGCACTCAAGGCTCTATACTTGACACTGAGGTCAGTAGGAAGAAGGCATTCATTAACTCATAGCGACCTCAAAGATTGAAAGAAGCTAAGTTGAGAAGAAACCAACTTAGAAAATTACAATTTGAACATACACTGCACGAAGTCAGTGAGTCTGTCCAGAACAGGGGATTGTGAAACATGGGTCGTGCCCTGTACCAAGAGATATCCTCGGGTGTCTAGTTTATTTTCCAATTTATTGATCTCAAATCCGATAAACGAGCTAAGAGATATTACAGTTTTCGGGAAGAGTCGCAAAACTGCCGCGGCTAACCCTAACGGCTCGTTAGAAACGTCGTATGACTTCCTAAGTTCGTTCTATGTTATCAAACCTACATTCTCACGATTTTAACACTTCAAGGCAGTCAACACGTACTCTCGTACGTGAAGAACTCCTTTTCAAAACTCGACTATAGACATGACGTTTAAAACCTCGTCGTTTCAACTAGCCAATTACTATACCAAAAATCTAGTTAACATCCTCATTTCTAGTTCTCGATGATAACTACAACTCATTATAATATAATTCGGACGAACTTGACGTCAACTACAAAGTTTTTCCTTAGCCCATAATAAGCATTATTATCTAGTTAGAATCCTTACTCGACTTTTCCATTATTAATTACGTTCAATTGATCGTCTCTTACCAATTTTCAAACATTATTAGAATTCATTCATTTTCTACAACATTAGTCATCATCTAACGTAGATCATTACTACGTATACTCATATTATTAACTAGTCGCGACTTACTAGTGAACTTTCGCCTCTTACAATTTCTATAATATTTTTAGAAAATTCTCATTTAATTCATAACATTAACTTATATCATTAGGAACCATAATCTATCATCATTAGAAATTAAACTACATAAAACCCCTATTTCTTCATCAAAATCGGTATTAACATAAATTAGGGGGAAGTGGTTTTCTTCTTTAATTAACTCCATTAATCAAACAATTAACCTACTACAACATATATAATCTAATTACTAACACTATCACAACATTAATTTGATTTCCATCTTGAAACCCTATCCTAGAAAAATCGGTGATCATTAATTCTTAGGGGATTTCATTCTTCTTTGTCTCAATTATCAATTCAACTATCCCTAAGCTTAATTATACAAACAAATTAAGAATTAATCCATCCTACCTTCCTGCCCTAATTTTCGGCATTCATTTAGATTTAGGGGTTTCGATTTTTCTTATCAATTTAACCATAGATATTAATTTCTAACCATTTTATTACTTGAATTAAAGATCAAATCATCTTCTACATCATCAATCAAAATCGGTTATGAAAGAAAATTAAGGGATCCAAATTTTAAATGGATAGAAGGATGGAGGGGATGGATACCTTGATGATTAATGAAGATGGAAGTAAGATTGGTGGTTGATGATCAAAGTAGGTGAAAATCCTTGCAAGATCTTGAGCTTTCTTCAATGGAGGATGATGAAGAAAATTGAGAGAGAGATATGGGGTAGTGGCGGTAGGGAGAGAGATGGAGAGGAAAAAGATGACTACATGTTGGACATAATATCTATTTACAAGCAATGTGGCAAAAAAAGTTAAGCATGAGGTGGATTTGGTGTGTCATAAAGTTATAACATAGAAAAATGAAAAATCCTTGTATGTGAGAGAGAGCATGTCGGCTGTGACACATAAAATTTAGGAAAAATACGCGTTTTTCCGACTCGTTACGACGTTAACAAAATCGCGTAAATAAAAACGTATCTCGGCACATTATCGTCAAATTCCGACGTATTTTACTTACTCGGAAAGAAATATTAAAAATATAAATTCCGACAAAACTTCGGGACATCACAGTCCGAGTTTCGTCCGGAAAATCATAAAAACGAACTTTCTCGGGCGATTTCGTATCGCAATTTAGTGAATGTAAAAATCAGACGGTTTTCCGTTCTGAGTTCTAGAATTAAAAAGTTATCGTACGCGATAACCCTAAATACAGTAGTCAACTTACTGACTTCCGTATTTTATTTTCGGAAACGAATTTCACCGTTAGTCTTAGAATTTAATTTCATGAACTTAGGCGTGCAAAGCCATTTTTATTATTAACTTTAAATTTTTAAGTCAGTACAAAATTTCTGGGGTATTACATCCTACCCCCCTTGCGAAAATTTTATCCCGAAATTTGCTTATCCTCTTTAAACAGGTTGGAGTATTTCTTACTCAACTCTTTTCCGAATTCTCACATGGCTTCCTCTTGCCGGTCATGATCTTATAACTTTTTTTACTAATCGTCTTGACTTGCTCCTTAACCTTTGCGCTTTTCGATCCAAGATCTTTTTCGATCCTTCCTAATAACTTAAGTCGATTTCTAGAACGTTGTCTTGCTGATAGAACTTCGTGTATAGAATCGAACGTACGTACTTCTTCTCAAAATGAGATATACATAAAATAAGTATTTCATAAATTTGGCGATAAAGCCATAACCATTCGCATCGAAAGCTATATTTTCCAAGTTATTTGCTAATTATATAAATCTTTATTGAAGTCTGAACTTGACACGAAACTAATGTTTCTCATTAACGGAGAAATCTTAAGGAGTTTTTATTTTCCTTCTCGATTATTAAGTTCGAATTGTCGTATATACTTAAGACTTTCGTCTTTTCTAAATTCTTTTATCCCGTCTCGGATCTATCGAACGATCCCGGTCATTTTACTGACCGTGTCTAGTCCTACTTTCACCTACCTTATAACAATAAGGCAGCTATGTAAATCTTCTCCTTCTACAAGGTCTCGTAAGTCGTAATACCTATCGTAGCTTAATAATTATTGTCATAACAATTCGGTTGTTGGCTACGTGTTCTTCAATTCGCTCTTCGGCTAATATTATCATTCTTAGCATATCAACGAGTATCTAAATTGTTTCCTCGGACTATCCCTCCAACTGGAGGTGAGAAACGGTACTAAAGTTAAGTTTGTTATCTAACTTTCCTGCCTTGTGACCTACAAACATCTCGTTGTCATAAAGTCGTAACCATATCCTTCCATTTCCATTCCGGAATACCTTAACGGTTATCACAACTCGTATAGTTGTCAGTGAAAGGCTTTCACTTTCTTATAAGCTAAACATCTTTCTACCAAACTAGGCAACGTCTCGTTTCACTCTATTCCACTAGAAATCCTTTCTTAAATCTTAAATTCGTCGTCATCAAAAATACTAAGTCTACTCTTTAATTTCTATTATAATACTCGTTGCTTCAGAGTCACTGTCTGGTTTATCCATTCTTATCCTTAGTCGAGGCTTATCCATTGACTCGTCCTTTCTCTAGATACTTATAATCTTTCTCGTAATTTGGTATAGCTACTTGTGTCGTTCTTTGTCCTACAATCAATGCTGATGTATCTTGCATTTCTATACCCATCATCGCAAATTCTTGTATAAGCGTTTCTTCTCCGACGAAAAGATACCTGAACTTAGTTGGAGTCTTACGACTCAGCGTGTCTATTCTTACGCTTAGTTTTTTCCTAGCTGGTAATTTAATTTAATATTCATAATATTTTTACTAGTTCGAGCCATCTCCTTTGTCTTATGTTAATTCCTTTGCTCGAATACACACTCCAAATTTTTATGATTTGTGAAGATCTCATCCCTTACACCATATAGATGGTGTGTCCAAATTTCATTGCATGTACTACGGCTGCAAGCTCTAAGTCGTGGGTTGGATACTCAATTTCCTGAGGTTAATGTGTCATGAAGCATAAGCTATCACTCTCTTATCTTGCATTTATTACACATCTTAACCCGTTCTTCGTAGCATTGGTATCTACCTCGTATTCCTAGTCATTTCTGGGAGGGCTAAATCTGGGGTGATGATCAACTTTTTCTTGAACGTTTGCGTACCTATCTCACACTTGTCTGTACATTTATACTTCTTTTATTCTATGTAGTTGTATTATAAGTCTTAGTAACCATAGAAAAATTCTTAAGTGTTCATTCACACTTTTTTTCTACGATAACCGTCCAAACCTAAGAAACTCCTTATATCGTTCGGACTGGTAGACGATTTCCATTAAAGTACTGCCTCCTCCTTGGCAGGATTTATCTTAACGCCTTCTGTTGACACTATATATCCATGAAACTTCACTTTCTTCAATCGAACTTGCTCTTACCGAACTTAGCATATAGTTTCTCGACTCTAGGCGTTTCTAGTACTATTCGCGAGTGTTCTTCGTGCACCTCCTCATTATTGGGGTAACTGAAATTATCGTCGAAGAATACTAAAACAAATTTTTCTAAGTCTAGGTGTAAATCCTATCCACGAGGTTCATGAATACTACGGGAGCGTTTGTCAACCAAATGGCATAACTAATCATTCATAATGGCCATATCTGGTTTGAAAGATAAATTTTTGGGTATATCTCCAGTTTACTCTTTTAACTAGTGTTATTTAGTCATTAAGTCTATCCTCGCAAATACACTTGTTTCTTTTTAAGCTTATCAAGGGGTCTTCTATTCTCCTTAAAGGTTACTTATTCTTAAGGGTTATCTTATTTAACTTTTGACAGCTTATATACATTCTCGCAGAATCATCCTTCTTCGATGATGAATATCTCAAATGTTTTCCATGGTGAAAACGGTTGTCTAATAAAATCGTCATCTAACAACTCTTGCAATTGGATCTTAAGCTCCTCTAACTCCTTCGATACCATTATACATAAGGCCTTTGATTTGGGAGCTGCTCGTAGTTCTAAGTCGATCGTGAAACCTACACGACAATTTGGTGATAAACCAGATAATATTTCTGAAAACCAGATACTATTTCTGAAAAGACATTTTCATTTTCGTCATAACCCTCACGTTTTTTAATGGTCTTCTTGGCTCCTGGATCTCCAACTAGGTATGCGAGATAAGCTATCGTATCTTTCTTCTTATCAACATCTTGGCTTACAGGGCGGACATTATCAGTATCCTCCTGCCCATTGAAATTTCCGTAGAATTCTGTAGGTTCTCTACTCGGGGTTGAAAAGAGATTTTTCTCTCGTTGCAGAAAATCGGGGTAATTTTCAAACAACTAGTCCATTTCTGAAATTATATATATATGTCGTATATTTTATTACTTCCCAATCGATTGCTATGTTCTAACAGAAAGACCTTAAATTAAACTCTATGCCCAACGAAACTAAGGGAATAACACTATGAGATTATCGTCACTCCCTGAAGCGTAATTGTTCCTATTTCACAATTAGAGCATCCTAGTTCAACTCCTAAGGGTTAACAGGTACTAATTATAACCGAATATAAGGCTCTAAAATGAAGTAAAAATTATGGCAGGGTAATTTTTTTAAGGTTCGACCCATACCTGCCAAATCTCCCTTACCTTCATTATGCCCTTCCTGCCTAATCATGTATGCGTTTGCATTCTGTTGTGATTGATTCAGCTGTGGCTGTGACTGGACTTGAGTTGTATTTGATGGTTGAAGCTGGCCGTACTGATTTGGTTTTGCTGTCCGAAGCAGCGTTGGACAACTCCTCCTTATATGCCTCGTCTGCCCACAATTAAAACATTTATCCGTGTTTGCTAGACACACACCCTCATGCTTCCTATCACATCTAGAACAAGTAGAAATTTCTCGTCTCTGTTCTACTGCTTGCCACGGCTCGGGACAATCCCTCTTAACGTGCCCCTTACGTCCACAGTTGAAGCAAACACCAGTTTTTGCTAAACAAACACCTTGGTCTTCCTTATTACACTTAGGGTAATCTGGATTAGTGATTTTTCCTTGGTTACCGTTCCTTGGCTGCCCTTGCAGCTGTCCTAGTAGATGGTTTCCCTTGCCCTGACTTGATTGTTTATTTCCCGGTGATTTTTTTCTTTGCCTCGCTTTCTTTCCCATTTCCTCTTTCCCTTATGGATAATATTATTGTTGGAAGGGTTTTGGGTTGAAGTCTGGTTTAGTGCTGGTGTGGGCATTACCATCTTTCCTTTAATAGGCACTAATGCCTCTATTTCACGGACTCGTCCTAGTAGTTCTGCATAACTCAGTCCCTCCTGTCTGGCTACAGCTATTCCCAGTTCATACTTAAGTTCTCCCTGAAGCTTCCTGGCTATTTCTTCCTCAATTTCGACTTGATTGGATACATACTTTTCATAATATGCCTTCTTAAAACCATTCCAGGTGGTTAGAGCTGCTTGCTCTACCGGCATAATTCTCTGTCTAGTCTTCCACCAATATTTAGCTGGTCCAATTAGCTGATACCCAACACATGCTAGACGCTCCTCATCAATAAGTCTAATCGGCTCAAAGATTCTCTCCATAGAACGTATCCATTGCTCGGCCTCACTTGGATTACCAGATCCATCGAAATATGGTGGATTTCTTCCGAAGAATAAATCCTCAATGCTATGACGTTGCGGAGATAGGGGAAATGAAAAGGTTACAGGATGTTTTTGCCTTTCTTTGCTTATACGTTGATTTTGACCTCTATCAGATCCTCTAGGATTTTCAGGTCCTCTTTGGTCGTTAACAGCTCTCAGCGACATTTTTGGAGCTATAAGATACAAAGTTTTTCTCATTAGTACTTACTTTTAAATCTTCATTTCTCACTAACCCTTTCTTTTCCCACTTAATTCTTTCACGTAAACGAGAATAACAAATTAACTTCGATTCTAGTTCTTTCAACTTTTAACCTCCGAGGTTAAATTTAACACTCTTTATACGAATTCATTTGACATTCTGGTTTAGTTATACGATTCATAAGAAACTTTCTTGTGACTAAAACCCTCTCATGGGTCATGTATATTATATATACATCAAAAGAATATGTTAGTTTTGCCTTTAACAAGGACTTATACAAAACTAGACTACAACGAGTCTAAGCTAGGCTAACTGCCTACGTGACAGGATGCACTAACATATTGCATTACTGTACTACTGGATGTACTAGAACGTAAACGATTCATAAATTTCGTATCCGTTGGAGTACTACAAAACTATCTAGTTAATGATCCGACTACGTACATAACGAAAGGACTACTATACTACTATGCGTCCCAGACGCCTTGCTCAATAAACTGGAGTCGAGTCACCACTGCTTTCAATGGCCTAATCCTCCTCAGGGTCCTCGTCTGGGTCCTCGTTCGGATTCTCATCAGTGTCCTCCTCCGGATCCTCATCCGGGTCCTCATCCTCTGACTCTGAACCGAAAGCAAACTGAAGTGCCTTGTCAACCCTCAAAGTAGTATCGTCTGTAAGTGTAAGTGGTGGCGGTACAGGCACATCTGAAACTGTCGTCTCGGTATCCGAAACCAGGTAGTCCCAGCAGGTCACTAACGCCCGCTTCTTCGAAGGCAGCAGGTGGTCAGGAAGGGAACTCATCTCGTACTCCTCTCTGGAACGGACCCTGGATAGTCAGCCCAAACTCTGGCTAACTCCATGCAAATCTCATCAACGGATCTGTAAGAGGATGGTAACTGTAACAGGGCGGTAAGCTCTGAGTCCGTGTCTAAGTACTCTGATCCTGTCTCGAATGGTCCCTGAACTCTCGCAGAAGGCTCATGTAGGATAGGAGCAGAAAACCCTAATCCATCAACTGTCTCTGCAACTAACTCCCCTGTGCCCTCACTGGGTACCATTACTGAAGGGATCTCCAACTGTGCAATCATCTCTAGACCTATCTCGTCATGCTTTGACCCTGAATCTGCCGGGAAGTGAGTGTAGGGAGGATGCGCCTGAACAGGATATGCTGCTATGTGTCTGCTCTGAAAGAAACGCCTGTGTATCTCTAAAGCAAAACCCTTGTAATCCCCTGTCGGCTCTGTATCATCGCCTAACATCCCAAGATAGTACCATGCCGTATCGTGTGCCCAACCACGGCATTCCTCTGGTAGTCGTCTAACCAAGTCAAGTATAGTCTGACCTTCTGTAATAGAACGCCGGACTGGATGATAAACTAACGAAAAGTAACTAATCCTCTGTCCTACGTCGTGTCTCGGGTTTGCCTCATAATCTCTATACCTATCCAATAACTGATCTGCCCAGGTACGCTGTGGCGGAGACTGACTCTCCGAAGCCGTGTCACTACTGGAAGCCATCCTACAAAGTTTTTTTTAAGAAACACGGATCAGTAACGGTAAGATGATATCTTATCTTACGGAAAATCTTAAATTACAAAATGAATAGTCCTTATTCATTTGTAATATCACCACACTTAATCTAACAAACTTATCTTAAACATCTAGCAATTTCATAGAGAATTGCTCTCGTACTCACAATATATAGAAATAAAATTTCAAGATTTTATTCCCATTCGTTATCTCATTCTTTTAATTTCTTACTTTAATTCCTTATTATTCTCCTTCATTATTCCTTATTTCTTTCTCAAAGAAAATTTTTCATCGATTCTCATTCATTAAAACAAAGCACGTCTACTTTGTTCATGTTACTTATGCAAAAGTAACATTCATTTACAAAAGACTTTGTTGTTTACAACTCTTAATACTCATGCGTGTCGTATTCTTCGCTCAAGGACGAAGTATAAAAAAAATATAAATTACAGAAGAGAAATGGAATATATCTTAAGAATAACATTTTAGAACATTTGTTCTAGTCGTCGTCGCCAAAATCGAGCGATCATTGGAAAATTAATCGAGCTTCGCGCTTGACTCCTAATAGTAAAAACAATTCGCTTCGCAAAGTTCGAACAAGGCGACTCTACTGAAAAACGAAACGAAATGCAAAGGAACGACGTCATTACATGTTACTTATACGTAAGTAACATTCATCTTTTTAAACCACTTATACCATACTAAAAAGGTTTTGCTAGCGGGGCATAAGACCCATATTACTGAGTTTCTTATTATGTGGGTTGATCAAGTCCACATAACAGTCTCTCAATCACATGGAACTTCTGTCTCGTTCTATCGTTCACTTCATACAGAATTTACTTTCCTAAATCGAGTAGCAATTTCTCGAATTGCGTACTCAACTACTTCGAAAAGAAACTTTCGGAAACTTTCCAATTTAGCTTGGAATACTCAATCTTCTCGAGGAAGATACAAATTTTAAGCTAATCGAATACTTGAATGGCTCCTAATAAGTAAAACAAAGTCATCTGCAAGAGACTTTGTTCATGCCACTTACAACAAAGGTCGACTTTGCCGAGTCTTTATTCATGTCACCATACCCACGTGACATTCATCAACAGAAATTCTTCTCGTGTTGTGGATCTCCTTTCGAAATCATTTGGATTAACGTTTCTTAAAAATGTCTAAGTTCTCGAGGTATCGAAAAAGACCTTAGATTTCAAGTCTACATTCTTATTGAACCGGGAAAAATCCCTAGATTCCTTCTAGGTTCTCGTGCCATGGTATTTTTTTGAAATAAAGGAAATTATTGCGCAAATAATTTCACATAAGATAGTACTCGTACTATCACAAAATCACATAGTCAAAACAAAGTATAAATTAAATTATACTTTCATAAGATTCTTATTTTTGGCACACAAATCATTCTCCTTCTCATTTTCATTGAATACTTATTCATAAAATTTCTTATTAAAAAGAAATTACATTATTAAAATTATTTCCTTTCTTTCTTCGTTGAGTCGACGTAGCGGGAGGTTGAGTTGTCGTCTACATTCTGAATCTTAACATTATAACTTAACTCTTAATTTTACTTGAAAGAAGACTCTGATCTAGGGTATAAACAAATTATTCTATCTTATGACTCGAAAGAAGACTCGATATAGAGTACGAACGAATATTCTATACTACTACTCGAAGGAAGACTCGTATCCAGAGCAGAAACCTGGCTCTGATACCACCTGTCACAACCCCAAATCCCGAGGGACGGCAGAAGCCGGGGTGCGACTAGGGTTGGATTAAAGAAGCGGGGAAAAAGGGGACTAACTGAACTAAACATACATAGGAGACATCATACATTCTATGATCATGACTTTATTTACAAAAAGAAGAGTTAATCTCAAGGATTACTCGACGAAGTTCCCAAAAAGGTAAACTAGGTTATATTACAGAACTTATACAACAGTGTTTTACTAATATACATAACATCATAAGTTTAGAGTTTTGCAGCGGAAATGTGATTCATACTAACTAAAGTCTTCCTAAGACAACTTAATTCAAGCCTCGCCGCTTCCATCGCTTCAACCTGCACATTTAGAGAACATATGCAGGGCTAAGTACAAAAGTACTTAGTGGGCACGTTGCCCAAAACATATTCATACTTATAGAAAATGAGGCATTTCATAATTGTAGCACATCGGGGTTTTATTGAAAATGGCTCGTGTCTACTAAACATTTTCTGACTCATTTATATAAATTAGCTTGTACAAGCATTTGTCTAGTATGTTACGTTCAAATGTTGACTAATTTCTCATTCACCGTGGCTGGTTACCCCTCAACAGGATACCACATACACCACAGGTTACAAAGTGTACTAACTCTGGAAAGCACTTAATAGCTAACTCAAAGCCGATCGTTAGTTAACCTATTTTGATTAACTCATAAATCTGGGAAACACGAATGTTAACTCAGATAGGTACAAGAGAACTCACATAAAAAATTTAAACAGTTTATGCCATGATTATCACTTTGAAAACACATTTATCAAAGCGATAAAGAATTACTCTCGAGTTGTGGAAAAACCCACATTTTATTTGTTATAGAATAAAAGCCCACCTTAGCGTTTACAGAACTAAAGTACGCTTCCATTCTCCCGATCTCCCGTCCTTTCCTTGCTGCTGACTTCCTCCTTCATTGTAAAATAATCACACTTTAAATTCGGTCGTAAAAGATAATCGAATATGGAAATTCGAATTAGTTTTTAATTGTTTTGTTTCTTTAGGCATTTGCACGCTACTAGTTTCTTTTTAGTTTAACAGGAACGAGCCTCGAACAAAACTCGTTTAGAGCTCGAAAGGTTTCATACTCGACTCTTAGGTCAGTAGAGAGGATAGTCGATAACTCATTACGACTTAAAAGATCAAAAGGAACTAAGTTGGAAAGGAATCAACTTAGGAAATTAAGTTTTAGTTCTTTAGACGATTTAGGCATTTGCACGCTTAACTAAATTTCTTTACTTAAATGGATACAAGATACGAACTCATCTCGTTTAGCACTCAAGACTCTATACTTGAAACTGAGGTCAGTAGGAAGAAGGCATTCGTTAACTCATAGCGACCTCAAAGACTGAAAGAAGATAAGTTGAGAAGAAAACAACTTAGGAAATTACAATTTGAACATACACTGCACGAAGTCAGTGAGTCTGTCCAGAACAGGGGATTGCGAAACAGGGGTCGTGCCCTGTACCAAAAGATAGCCTCGGGTTTCTAGTTTACTCTCCAATTTGCGGATCTCAAATCCGATAAACGAGCTAAGAGATATTACAGTTTTCGAGAAGAGTCGCAAACCTGCCGCGGCTAACCCTAATGGCTCGTTAGAAACGTCATATGACTTCCTAAGTTCGTTCAATATTATCGAACCTACATTCTCACGATTTTAACACTTCAAGGCAGTCAACACGTACTCTCGTACGTGAAGAACTCCTTTTCAAAACTCGACTATAGACATGACGTTTAAAACCTCATCGTTTCAACTAACCAATTACTATACCAAAAATCAAGTTAACATCCTCATTTCTAGTTCTCGATGATAACTACAACTCATTATAATATAATTCGGACGAACTTGACGTCAACTACAAAGTTGTTCCTTAGCCCATAATAAGCATTATTATCTAGTTAGAATCCTTACTCGACTTTTCCATTATTAATTACGTTCAATTGATCGTCTCTTACTAATTTTCAAACATTATTAGAATTCATTCATTTTCTACAACACTAATCATCATCTAACGTAGATCGTTACTACGTATATCATATACTCATATTATTAACTAGTCCCGACTTACTAGTTAACTTTCGCCTCTTACAATTTCTATAATATTTTTAGAAATTCTCATTTAATTCATAACATTAACTTATATCATTAGGAACCATAATCTATCATTATTAGAAATTAAACTACATAAAACCCCTATTTCTTCATCAAAATCGGTATTAACATAAATTAAGGGGAAGTGGTTTTGTTATTTAATTAACTCCATTAATCAAACAATTAACCTACTACAACATATATAATCTAATTACTAACACCATCACAACATTAATTTGATTTCCATCTTGAAACCCTATCCTAGAAAAATCGGTGATCATTAATTCTTAGGGGATTTCATTCTTCTTTGTCTCAATTATCAATTCAACTATCCCTAAGCTTAATTATACAAACAAATTAAGAATTAATCCATCCTACCTTCCTGCCCTAATTTTCGGCATTCATTTAGATTTAGGGGTTTCGATTTTTCTTATCAATTTAACCATAGATATTAATTTCTAACCATTTTATTACTTGAATTAAATCTCAAAATCATCTTCTACATCATCAATCAAAATCGGTTATGAAAGAAAATTAAGGGATCCAAATTTTAAATGGATAGAAGGATGGAAGGGATGAATACCTTGATAATTAATGAAGATGGAAGTAAGATTGGTGGTTGATGATCAAAGTAGGTGAAAATCCTTGCAAGATCTTGAGCTTTCTTCAATGGAGGATGATGAAGAAAATTGAGAGAGAGATAAGGGGTAGTGGCGGTAGGGAGAGAGATGGAGAGGAAAAAGATGACTACATGTTGGACATAATATCTATTTACATGCAAGGTGGCAAAAAAAGTTAAGCATGAGGTGGATTTGGTTTGTCATAAAGTTATAACATAGAAAAATGAAAAATCCTTGTATGTGAGAGAGAGCATGTCGGATGTGACACATAAAATTTAGGAAAAATATGCATTTTTCCGACTCGTTACGACGTTAACAAAATCACGTAAATAAAAACGTATCTCAGCACATTATCGTCAAATTCCGACTTGACCATAAATTCCGACGTATTTAACTTACTCGGAAAGTAATATTAAAAATATAAATTCCGACAAAACCTCGGGACATCACAGTCCGAGTTTCGTCCGGAAAATCATAAAGACAAACTTTCTCGGGCGAGTTCGTATCGCAATTTAGTGAATGTAAAAATCAGACGGTTTTCCGTTCTGAGTTCTAGAATTAAAAAGTTATCGTACGCGATAACCCTAAATACAGTAGTCATCTAACTGACTTCCGTATTTTATTTTCGGAAACGGATTTCACCGTTAGTCTTAAAATTTAATTTCATGAACTTAGGCGTGCAAAGCCATTTTTATTATTAACTTAAAATTTTTAAGTCAGTACGAAATTTCTGGGGTATTACAATACTAGCAATTTAAATTATTGAAAAATACTAAGTATAGCAAAGACGACTTAGGTCAGAAAATTTAACTGAGAAATTGAGTAATTTTGGCTAAGTAAAAGATGTAAATGATGTTATCAACGTAAAAATGAGATAAAACAAGTACTATAGCCACTTGAATCACTCAATTCAGAAATCATATGACTAAGTTATGGAAAAAGTCAACACAACGTAATAAAAAGTTGACTAACGAAAAATTAAGTAAAATTAAGTAAAATAAGGAGTTAAAAGAGTCAAGATAATTAATTGAAGTATGTTAGAAGTTGAATCGATCAAAAACGAGTCCTTAATAATAAAATAGATACATGAGTAGAATTAATAAGTATAAATAGTATTTTCTCGATTCTCGAGTCCAAAAATATAATCGAATGAAAAATCATTCAATTAAAACTATTTCTAGTAAGGAATAAAAATTTGAGAATATTCCGAGCAAGTTTATATATATATATATATTTCGAGAAATGTGTCGAGCATCGACTCGTTAAAATTGGTAAAATGTCTTGAAATCTAAAATAAAATTCATAATTAGATTCCTTAAATTTTTCTAAGAGAAATGAAGTTAATTGCACAAGAAAATAAGAATCTAAAGTCTGAGATAAAAAGTCAAGCAAAATAATAATAGAATATAAGTAATGATTATTTATGTAAGCATACATGTGTTGTTATGAATAATTATGTGCTGTGTATGAATAATTAAGTGTTGTGTAGTTGATGTTAATAGTAAAAAGTGTCACAGCCCCAAATCCCGAGGGACGGCAGAAGCCGGGGTGCGACTAAGGGCTGGATTAAAGAAGCGGGAAAGAAGGGGGAATGAATAAGAATGAAAGAATAACAAATATTAATAACAGAATGAATTTCTATGAACAAAACTTTAATATATAAAAGGAAGAGTTGATCTCGAAGGATCACTCGAACAAGTTCTCAAAAGATTCTAAGTTATAAGTAGAGAACTTAAATCCAAAAGTGATATTCATATTTACATAAATGAGTCTAGAGTTTGGCAGCGGAATTGTAAACTACATACTACAGTCTACCTATCGACAGCTCTTAACTCAACCGTCACCGCTCCCGTCGCTTCAACCTGCACATTTAGAAAACATATGCAGGGCTAAGTACAAAAGTACTTAGTGGGCACGTTGCCGAAAACATAATCATAAGTATAGATAATCAGGCATTTCATTACTGTAGCACATCGGGGTTTTCATTAAAGGCCTGTGTCTACTAAACATTTTCTTTCTCATTTTCATAACTTAGCTTGTACAAGCATTTTTCATAGATGTTACGTTCAAATCTTGACCAGTCATAATTCACCGTGGCTGGCTACCCCTCATCAGGATACCACATACACCACAGGCTACAAAGTGCACTAACTTTGGAAAGCATAATAGCTAACTCAAAGCCGATCGTTAGTTAACCCCTTTTGATTAACTCATAAGGTACAAGAGAACTCACATAAAACACAAAACAGTCCATGCCATAATTATCACTTTGAAAACACGATTATCAAAGCGATAAAGAAAAGGTTTTCAAGCGTTGCTCGTTTTGTTTCATATATAAAAGCCCACCTTAAAGATTACAGAACTTCTAATTGAGCTTCCGTTCTTCAATCTTCCATCCTATCTTGTGCTGACTTCCTCCTTCACCGTACATAATCACACTTTGATAAGTCGTCGATACGATACATGGAAATGGAAATCGAAAACGACTTTTTAGGCATTTGCACGCTAAACTAAATTCTTTTAGTTAAACGGGAATGAGACTCGAACGCATTGTCACAGCCCCAAATCCCAAGGGACGGCAAAAGCCGAGGTGCGACTGGGGTTGGATTAAAGAAACGGGGAAGAAGGGGGATGAAAGAATAAACATACATACATGACATCTTATCCTCAATGAACAAGACTTTATAAACGAAAGGAAAGAGTTAATCTCGAAAGATTACTCGAGCAAGATACATCAAAAGCTTCTAAGTTATAAACAGGACTCAGGCTAGAGTGATTTAAATATATATACAACAAAAGTCTTAGAGTTTAGCAGCGGAAAAGTGAGATATGAAAACAAGTCTTTCCTATCTCTATTCAACCCTAACTCAACCGTCCACCGTTGCCGTCGCTTCAACCTGCACATTTAGAAAACATATGCAGGGCTAAGTACAAAAGTTCTTAGTGGGCACGTTGCCGAAAACATAATCATAAGTATAGATAAACAAGCATCTCATTTTATAGCGCATCGGGGTTTTCATTTAAAAGAGCCCGTGCCTATTAAAATTTGCATTTCATTCATAAAGTAGCTTGATCAAGCATTTTTTGTAGATGTTACGTTCAAATCTTGACCAGTCATAATTCACCGTGGATGGCTACCCCTCAACAGGATACCACATACACCACAGGCTACAAGTGCACTAACTTTGGAAAGCCCCTTTTGACTAACTCAAAGCCGATCGTTAGTTAACCCCTTTTGATTAACTCATAAGGTACAAGAGAACTCACATAAAACACAAAACAGTTCATGCCATGATTATCACTTTGAAAACACGATTATCAAAGCGATAAAGAAAAGGTTTTCGAGCATTGCTCGTTTTATTTGTATATAGGAAAGCCCACCTTATAGATTACAGAACAAGACACGTGCTTCCGTCTTCTGGTCTGCGTCCTAACCTTGGTGTCGACTTCCTCCTTTATCGTAAAAAAAATCATACGTTAAAGCTCGGTCGCAAACGATAAACGAATACGAAAAGAATCGAATTAAGTTTTTGTTCTTTAGACGTTTTAGGCATTTGCACGCTAACTAAACTCTTTTAGTTAAAAAAAAGAAACGAGATACGAATGCATCTCGTTTGACGCTCACTCGGTTCTGTACTCGACACTTTAGGTCGGTAGAAAGAAGGTAGTCGATAACTTGAAACGACTAAAAGGATCGAAAGAGTTCAAGTTGAGAAGAGTTCAACTTAAGAAACTACATTTTAAACATGCACTGCACGAGGTCAGTAAGTCTGTCCAGAATAGGGGATTGAGAAACAGGGGTCTGAATCTTATACCAAAAGAAAGGTACGGGTGTCTAGTTTACTCTTCAATTCGCGGATCTCGATTCCGGTTAACGAGCTAGGAGATATCGCAGTTTCCGTGGAATGTCGCAAAAACTGCCGAGTTAACCCTAAGGCTTGATAAAATCGACGCACGCTTTTCTAGGTTCGATTAAAGCTTAAACACTTTTATTTTCGCACAAAAACTGACCCAAGGCAGTCACCTTGTATTATTATACGTGATAAACCCCTTTCCATTTCTCGATTATAAACACGACGATCAAAACTCGTCGTTCAAACTATACAATTACTAAACCAATTCAAGTTCCTAATTCAATTCCTAATTTCTCGGTTTCAATTATAACCTATCATTTCATAACTCGGATAAACACGTCGTCAACTACGAACTTTTTCAATTAACGATAAGATTCATTAATATCCAATTATTTTCTTGGTTCGACTTTTCCATCGATACTTAGGCTCGTTGCTTCGTTTCTTACCAAAATTTCAACGTTATTAGAATCCGATTAAATTCTACAACATTATTCGACATCTATCAAGACTCATTAGTAAGTGATCCATATCCTTAACTCATTATCTATTCTCGACTTATCGCTCGTCGTTCGTCTCTTATGTTTTTCGTTTTATTTTTAGAAAAATCTCAAATTAATATATATTCATCCTCATGCATCGTATATCTTATTTCCATCAAACAATCGAGCATTTTATAACATTTACTAACCTAAATCGAGCCTTCTTCGTCTCTTAGGTTTTGGATTTTATTTTTAGAAAAATCTAAAACAATTCATACGATCAATTAACATCATAAGAAACACTAATCTAACATTCAATTGACAAAGAAATTGAGCATGAATCAAAAGCCCTAAAATCTGAAATTTTCGGTAATAAATAAGGGTTAGGGTTCTTTATTTTTCTTCATGATTTGATCCGTAGAACTCGATTCTACACATCATAGAACATGTATCGAACAAGAAATTACATGCTAATCAATTCCCTAATTTTCGAAAAAAAAATAAAAGATGGGGAAGACAAGGTTTGTTCGGTTCAAAAGGAAGGTGAAGCTCTTACCTTTCGTCTTATGAACTCGGATTGGAATTTGATCGGTAGATGCAAGAGCTTTGTTCTTGGAGAAAGCTTGGAATGTGCTTCAATGGAGGAGAAAGGAAGAAGAAAATGAGAGAGAGGGAAAGGATGGAGGTGGCTGATGGAGGTGATGAAGAGAAGGTGATGACTCACCTATGGTGAGTCACAAAGCTATTAGAAATATCTAACAAAGTGGTGTGACTCGTTAGGGGTGTGTTTGGTGAGGACGAAAAAACTCGTTTCCGGCTCTTAAACGCCGTTTTAAAAGTCGAGAAATACTTTCCTAGTTAGTTACGGAATTGACGAAATCTAAATTGTCCGTTAGATTAGAAATAATTTACGTACTCGAAAAACCTAATTCGTTTTTCAAAATCCGAGAAAAAGGTCGGGACGTCACAGTCCAAATTTTGTCCGGAAAATCATAAAAATTAACTTTCTCCGGTGAACTCGTCTCGAAGAAAAAGTGAATGTAAATTCTGACAGAATTCGATTCCGAGTTTTCGGGCGAAAAACTTAACGGACGCGAAAACCCTAATATAGTAGTCGTTCGTCCGATTTCTGGAAATTATTTTCGGAAACGGATTTTACCGTAAATCTTAGAATTTAATTTCATGATCTTAGGCGTGCAAAGCCATAATTATTATTAACTTTAAATTTTTAACGCAATAGAAATTTTCCGGGGTATTACACGCATCTCGTTTAGAACTCAATTGGTTCCTTACTCGACACTTATGTCGGTAAAACTGAAGTCGATTGATTACAACGACTTAAGAGATCAAAAGGAAACTAAGTTGAAAAGAATTCAACTTAAGAAACTAGGTTTCGGAAAATCTGCACAGATCAGTAAGTTTGCACAGAACAGGGGATTTCGAAACAGAAGTCGAATCTCATACCAAAAGAAAGGTACGGGTGTCTAGTTTACTCTCCAATTTAGGGATCTCAATTCCGATAAACCTGGGTCTTAGCTTTCTCAACTAAAAGGAAGGACTCATACTAGAAAGTTGACTCATAATCAGAGCAGGAAGCAAGCCTCGCTCTGATACCACTCTGTCACAGCCCCAAATCCCGAGGGACGGCCGAAGCCGGGGTGCGACTGGGGTTGGATTAAAGAAGCGGGGAAGAAGGGGACTAACTGACTAACATACGTAAAAGACATCAACCAATCAATGAACAAGACTTGAATATAACGAGAAAGAGTTAATCACGAGTGATTACTCGACAAAAGTACAGGATAGTATCTAAGTTCAAGTTTACATACTTAAACTACAGAGTTTTGTTCAAAAGACAGGTTCTCAAAAGACTTAGAGTTTGGCAGCGGAAGAGTCCTATCTAAAGCATCCTATCTTTTCAACTCAACTTCAACCGTTGCCGCTCGCGTCGCTTCAACCTGCACATTTAGAAAACAATGCAGGGCTAAGTACAAACGTACTTAGTGGGCACGATGCCGAAAACATACTTATAAGTATTGATAAAATGGCATATCATAAGCGTAGCACACGGGGTTTTATTGAAAGAATCCGTGTCTACTAAATATTTTCTGACTTTTTCTCATAAATCGCTCGCGCGAGCATTTTCTGACTAATGTTACGTTCAATCTTGACCACTACTAATTCACCGTGGCTGGTACCCCTCAACAGGATATCACATACACCACAGGTTACAAAGTGCACTAACTCTGGAAAGCACTTAGCAGCTAACTCAGAGTCGATCGTTAGTTAACCTAGTTAGATTAACTCTAAATCTGGAAAACACGAATGTTAACTCAGATAGGTACAAGAGAATTCACATAAAACATAAAACAGTTCATGCCATAATATCACTTTGAAAAACACAGATATCAAAGCGATAAAGAAAGATTTTCCGAGCATTGCTCGTTTTATTTTATATATAAAAGCCCACCTCGTAATACAGAACTAAAAACACTAGCTTCCAATCTTTGGATCTTCCGTCCTTTCCTTACCGCTGGCTTCCTCCTTCATCGTAAAATAATAATACTTAAAATCGATTCATAAAAGATAATCGATCAAAGAAACTCGAAAAAGGTTTTAGTCGTTTCATTCTTTAGGCATTTGCACGCTTACTAGATTCATTTTACTTAAACGGGAACGAGACTCGTACAAATCCCGTTTAGAACTCGAAAGATCTCATACTCGACTCTTAGGTCAGTAGAGAGGGTAGTCGATAGCTTAATACGACTTAAAAGATCATAAGAAACTAAGTTGGAAAGAATCAACTTAGGAAAATAAGTTTTAGTTCATTATGACTTAGACAATTTCTCGCTTAACTAAACTTCTTTACTTGAACGGATAAGAGGTACCAACTCATCTCGGTTAGCACTCAAGGCTCCTTTTTTGACTCTAGGGTCAGTAGGAAGATATTCGTTAGTTATTACGGCTAAGACGATCGAAAGGAAACTAAGTTGCGAACGAAACAACTTAGAAGAAAGAAAACTGAAATTTCACTGCGCAATACAGAAACTCTGGGGACTGCCCAGAACAAGGGATCTGGAAACAGGGGATGAACCCTGAACCGTTGGAAAGTTTGGATGTCTAGTTTACGCTCCAATTTACGGATCACAAATCCGATAAACGAGCTAAAAGTTATTACAGTTTCCGGCGAGGGTCGCAAAACTGCCGCGATAACCCTAGATGCTCGATAGAACGACGGGTAACGTCTTAGGTTCGTTCTAAGTTCTCGTATTCGATTTCTTAAGAAACTGGACCCTCAAGGCAGTCATCACGTACTCCCCTACGTGATGAACTCCTTCTCAAAACTCGTCCAATAGCACGACGTTCTAAACGTCGGCTTTCAACTAACATGTACTAAACCAACAAGTTATCAATTTCCCGTTCTAGTTCTCGACTATCACTATAACTCATATTATATTGGCTCGAAAGCTCATGACATCAACTACAAAATTATTCCCAAGTCCATCATAAACGATATTATCAAGTTAGAATTCCCATTGGACTTCTCGGTTATTAGTTACGACTAGTGGTTTGTCTCTTACACAATTTTCAAAGTTGTCGGTTTTCATTCAAATTTTATGTTATTAAACAACATCTAACTAGAATCACTTTCATGCATATAATCATTTCATATCAAAACTATATTTCAACTTACGACGAGTTCTTCGTCTCTTACATCCCACCAATTAATTTTAGAAAATTCTCAAATAAATTCCTATCAACAATTAATACCAATTACAACCTTATTTCATCAACCAAACCTTATCTAAAACAAACACATGAAAACCCCTAATTTCCTACTCATTTTTGGTTTTAATACATAGGTTAAGAGGGTGTTTTTCTTCATTAATTAACACCATTTAACTCTTAATCATACTATTAGAACATCAATTAATCAATTCAAGTCCAATTACACATCAACATGCAAAAATCCCCAATTTCAAACCCTAAACCCTAAATCAATTTCAAACAAACAAAGGGCTTTCGATTTCTCTTGGTTCTAATCACTAATTAAACACTTTCTAAGCATGAATTTAACACCAATTGAAGAATTCCAAAAACCTACACAATAGCCCTAAATTTCGGTATTAGCATAGAGTTAGGGCTTTTGATTTTCTTCCAATTTTGATCATAGAAATCACATCCAAACACAACTAATTAAACTAATCGAAGATCAAAACATCTAGTTCTTCACCACTAAATTTTCGATCAAAAGAAAATAATAAGAAGAGGATGTTGGATGGATAGAAACATAGAAGAGGTGAATACCTTGATCTTTACTAAAGGAAATAATAAGTTTTTGATGGATGAATGAGGGCTTGTGTGATTTTCTTCTTCAAAAGCTTGGAGATTCAACAATGGAGGGAGAAGAAGATGGGAGAGAGGGAGAGAGAAGGGCAGCCGAAATTTGATGAGGGAGGAGATATGATTTTGTTTGATACAACATAGCTATATATACTTAGGTTAAAAGGGAATAGTGAATAGTGTTTGAATAGTAGTAGGTATAAAGTAATACTATATGAAAGAAATAAACTATCATGCTAAAATGGCAGAGAAATCGGTTATGAGATGGAAGGGAGGAAAAATACGCACTTTTCCGACGCGATACGACATTACGGAAATTGAACGACGAAAAACGTAGCTCGGCGCAAAATCGTCACGATTCGATTCGTTCAAAAATTCTAACGTATAAAACTTAATTGGAAAATAAAATTTATAAAATTAATTCCGACAAAAACTCGGGACGACACAGTCCGAGTTTCGTCCGGAAAATCATAAAAACGAACTTTCTCGGGCGAGTTCGTATTGCGATTTCGTGAATGTAAAAATCAAACGGTTTTCCGTTCTGAGTTCACGAACTAAAAATTTTTCGTACGCGCTAACCCTAAATACGGTAGTCGTCTAGCTGACTTCCGTAATTTATTTTCAGAGACGGAATCGACCGTTAGTCTTAGAATTTAAAAACGTAAACTTAGGCGTGCAAAGCCAATTATTTTATTAACTTTAAATTTTGAGATCGTAAGGAATTTCCGGGGCATTACATCCTACCCCCCTTACGAAAAATTTCGTCCCGAAATTTGCATACCTTCTGCAAAAAGATGAGGATATCGCTCCTTCATCTTCTCCTCGAGTTCCCATGTGGCTTCTTCTTGCCCTTGGTGGTTCCATAGCACTTTAACGATCGGAATCGATTTGGTTCTTAACTCTTGGACTTTTCTATCCAAAATCGATATCGGCTTCACTTCATAGCTTAGGTCAGATTCAAGAACTACGTCTTGCTGACTAATGACGTGCTTATGATCGTAAACATATTTTCTCAACTGAGAAACGTGGAAAACGTTGTGGATGCTTCCTAGACTTGGTGGTAAGGCAAATCTATAAGCGACGGGTCCTATTCTCTCGAGGATTTCATAAGGTCCTATAAACCTGGGTCTTAGCTTACCCTTGACTCCGAATCTAACGATTCCTTTGGTCGGTGATATCTTAAGGAAAACCTTATCTCCTATTTCAAACTCAAGATTGGTTCGACGATCATCGGCATAAGACTTCTGTCGGCTCTGGGCCTCTTTCATTCTATCGCGTATCTGTCGAACTATCTCAATCATCTCATTAATCGCATCTGGGCCTAGGTGCTTTCTCTCACCTACTTCGTCCCAATAAAGCGGTGATCTACATTTCCTTCCATACAAAGCCTCAAACGGCGCCATTCCTATCGTAGCCTGATAGCTGTTGCTGTAAGCGAATTCGACTAAGTGTAGAATTTCTTCCCAATTCGCGCCTCGGTCTAAAACCACTGTTCTTAACATGTCGACTAAAATCTGAATCGTTCTCTCTGACTGCTCATCTGTCTGTGGGTGAAACGCTGTACTGAAATTAAGCTCTGTTCCCAATTCTTTCTGCATCGAAATCCAAAATCTTGAGGTAAATTTGGTACTCCATGCAGACGTACAATCTCTCTGACATACAACTGCGCTAGTTTCTCTGATCCATAGGTAATCTTAATCGGTAAGAAGTGCGCTGACTTCGTAAGCCTATCTATTATCACCCAAATTGTTGTGTTTCCTCTTCTCGACTTAGGCAAGCCTGTGACAAAATCCATAGCTATGCCTTCCCATTTCCATTCTGGAACATCCAATGGTTGTAGCAATCCATATGGTCGTTGGTGTAAAGCCTTGACTTGCTGACATGCTAGGCATCTTTCTACAAACGAGGCAACGTCTCGTTTCATTCCATTCCACCAAAAGTTTCTTCTCAAATCTTGGTACATTTTCGTACTTCCTGGATGTGTTGTGTAAGGTGTGTCGTGAGCCTCACTCAAGATCTCGTTCTTCAGTTCGCTGTCGTCATCAGAAATACAAATTCTGCCTTAAAAAAGTATCGCATTGTCTGGTGCTTCGGAATATCCTTCTGGCTTATCTGTTCTTATCCTTACTCGCAACTTTTCCATTGACTCGTCTTTTCTCTGAGCACTGATGATTCTTTCTCTCAAATCTGGGGTCGGTTCTAATGCTGCGATCTGACTTGCTATCGTCGCTGGATGACTTGTCGATTATGGAATCGGAACTAAGATTGATCGGTAGATGGATGACTTGTGGAGCTTTGAAAGCTTGAAGAACTCTTAACAATGGAAGAAAGTGAGAGAGAAGAGAGAGGAGTAGTGATGGCGGTAAAGGAGGGAGAGAAGAGAGAGATGACTAAGTGTTATACTATTCCATAAAGTGAGAAATATCTAACAAAAGGTGATGACTCATGTATTAGGCGGTTTGGGGGGGATTATTTGCCGGAAATATCTCATTTACGGGTCTAATACGACGTTATAAAATCTAGCACTCCTTATAAAAACTTAAAAATTTAGCACTTCCTCTCTTTTATACCCTCAACTACAATTTGTAATTCCCATCTTATCCTCACTTTTCATCTTCTCTCTCCATTTTTTTCCTCCTCGTTTTCTCTCTCCATCCTTCTCTGTGTCGTTTTCTCTCTTCTTTCTTCTTCGTCTCATTTTCTCTCTGTAATCAACTTTCACTCTGCGCTGCACGGCCGCCGTAAGTCTGCCGAGATTTTTATGTCGTCCCGTGAATTCCGGTGGTCCAGCAGCTGTCTTCTTCTCCGGTCTCTCTCTCCACATCTCCTCTCTCTCTCTCTCCCCGCAAGCCTTCCCCTTCCCACCGCTGCTCCACTCCACCTCTCCGCCGGGCACGGTTCGCGAACAGCAGCAGCAGGTTCGAATAAAGCCTAGCAGCACCTCACCGAAGAAAAGCCCATAGGCGACGACTCCGATCTGTAATGGTTGGCCGTTGAATCTAGGGATTTGAATTGAGGATTTTGTGAAATTGCAGAGAATTTGATTTGTGGTTTGAATTGTTAACTATATACAGATGTGGCGTAATTTTGAATATGTAATAATGAATATTTGTGGAGTAACAAATTTTGAGTATGTGGCGGTGCTTTATCACTATCCCTGCCTCGATGGCATCTTTGCCGCCTTGGCGGCATACCTTTACTTTTCTCACTCTCCGGCCGCCGCCTGGTTTCATTGAGTAGCACTCTCGTAAAGTTGGAAGGCAAGTTTAATGTTTTTTTTTTCGTTTAGCTGCGATTATTATTTAGGCAACTAGATTATTGTTGTGGGAGATTGGTTGTGGTTTTTGTGATATATATGAATAGTACATCAAGATATCAATTTTTCAGTGGGATTTGCTCATTTATTGCTTTTGGATGTATGGAAAGTAAAACATTCTTTAAATTTCATGAGTCGTTTGCTACACTTCTTGGACGAGGATTAAAAACACAAATTGGAGTAACATCACTTCTTGAATTATCAAGTATTATATAGATGTGGTGTAAAAATGTAATTACCATATAGATATCTTGTAAGATGAAGTTTATGTGAAAGAACTACAATCAGTGTAAAAGTATTTTTTGTTACTAATCTTAAAATGAACTATTTTTTGTTACTGATCAAATATTTTGTGTACAAGTTACAATTATTTTGTGAAGTCACCAAAGTATTTATTGGTGACTGATCAAAAAATTTAAAGTAAAATTTGTTGGTTACTGATACAAATGTTTACCTGAATATTTTTTACTGCATGAAAAATAGTGAAGTCACATTTTTTTATGATTGCATGAAAAATAATGAAGTCACATTTTTTGTGATTTCCTAAAAAATAGTGAAGTCACATTTTTTACTTTTGTCATGTATACCTCTAACCTTTTTAAATATTTTCTGGGTGGTTCATTGTTTTTCACAATTATACTAATTTATTTTGAAAGTGTCATCTAATTGAATTTTCAATATATTTGGGTTGTTGTAGTGAGTACTCAATGCAACTGAATGATTCTGGAATTGTTATACTCCCTCAGTCCACAAAATATCTCTCCATTTGGGATTCAGCACGGAAAATAAGAAAGTTGATAAAGTTGTTTTGAGTGCGGTAAAAGTAAAAATGTAGGGGTAGTGGGAACATGACAAAAAAACAGTGATTTTGACCAAAAAATGGTGGTATTGGCCAAAAAGTAGGAATAAAGTTGTTGTGTTGACCAAAAAGTAGAAATAAAATTATTGTGATGTGGGACCATCAATGACAAATGATAGTAAATAAAGAAAAAGTAGGAGTGTATAATTCTACAAAAAGGTAAGTAGGGAGTTATTTTATGGACAAAAAAATAGGGGTAAGTAGGGAGTTGTTTCGTTGACGGAGGGAGTATATTCTTTGTGAAGTCAACAAATAAATTATAGGTGAAGTCAACAAATTAGAATTTATGAAGTCACAAATTTTTATATCATATCAGGCCTGGTAAGACGACTTCTGAACTCCAATACGCAACATCTAGTTTGAAGATGAGGAACCACAAATTGTTATATCATATCATGCCTGGTAAACAGTTTTCACCAAGAGTTATGTGACTCCTCAAAAAAATCTAGTTTGCATCACAAATATTTGTGACTGCTTAAAAAAATTTGGTAGGTATCAAAATTTGCTTATTGAATTCTTCAACTCTTTCATTTACCATTATTAAAATTAATTTATCTTTAATCATGCACAAGTAGTGATTTTTAAAAAAAAATTGAGCAGTCACAAAAAATGATATAATTTTTTTGAGCATTCACAAAAATCTTATTATAGCACAAAAGATTTTGAGCAGTCACAAAAAATGATATAATTTTTTCGAGCAGTAACAACAAATGTTATTGTTTTTTTGTTCAGTCACACTAAATCTTATACACAAAAAATTATGCGCAGTCACAACAAGATTTTACAATATCGTAATGACCTTCAGATATTTTTAATGTTTAAAAATTGCTTCTTTCATTACTAAAAAGCGTATTTTTATTCATGTGAAATAAGTTTAAAATAACTTCTTCATCTCGTTTTTGCTATAGGTGCAAGCAACGTGGTCATTACAATTCCACGTGAACAACATACGGTAGTATTTCAACACCTTCATCCAATAAAACATCCACAACTGCTCGGAAACCTAAGGCTTGCAGTATTTGCCGTGACACCAATCATACACGTCAGAAATGTCCTTATTTTGTTAATTGAAATTAGTTATGCTGTTGAGTTGTTATTGTTTTCTTAAATCTTTATTTTAAAACTTCTCACTTTCTTATGTACTAAACTTGTCTTCATTTTTAGTATGACTTATATCTTATTGCACGACATCTACATTATTAGCATGAATTTTTGTTACCTCACAAAATAAACCTTGTTACCTGTACAAAAAAGTCGTTAGGTCACAAAAAAAATGTGCAAAATCATTAATATTAGAATTATTTATTATTTCACCAAATTTTAGTATGAAAATTTGTTAAATTACCAATACCTTTTAAAAGCAATTTTTGTTACTTCACAAAACAAACTTTGTTACAAAAAAAAAAACAACGTTAAGTCACCAAATAAATTTTGATAAGTAGCCAAAATATATAAATTATTTGTTCTTACACTAAATTTTACAAAGAATTTTTGTTACAACACCAAAATTTCGTCAAAATCAATTTTTGTTATATCCCAGAATACAACTATGTTAATTATAAGAAAAATTAAATTATTTGTTACTTAACAAAAAAGTCGTTAAGTCACAAAATTAAAATTTGTGAAGTTTCATTAATATTACAAGTATTTGTTATTCCACCAAATTTTACAAGGAAAATTTGTTACATAACTAATTTTTTGAAAAAGTAATTTTTGTTACATTATAAAAAAAGCGTTAAGTCATAAAAAAAAATTAAAACGTAGCAAAAATATATGAATTATTTGTTCTTCCACTAAATTTTACAAAAATTTTTGTTACATCACCAAATTTTGTAACTTAATTTTTGTTATATCGCAGAATACAACGATGTTAAGTACTATAAAACAAAATTTCAATTATTTGTTCTTCCACAATATTTTAAAAACAATTATTGAAGGTATCAATTTGTTTAGTTACCCAAAAAATTTTGAGGTTGGACCAAATATTTTTTTAACCAGAACTTGCAAATTATGAAGCCTCAAAAGAATCCGAATTTCCTTTGCAGACACCAAATATATGGAGCATCAATACAACCCAATATAAATACACAAACTATTTCTGGATCCATCAAAAGCTTAAATGCACAAACACACAACACAAAATAATTACTAATGTCAACCATATAATATACATCAACAACACCATAATTTGTTTTGAGTTCCACTCCAACACAAAATATTCAGTTTTTCATCCATACCCAAAAGAAGCACCTGTACTGCAAAATCCAACAAACTTTGTGTGCACTTTTTCCGCTTATACCTCCAGCCCTCCTACACAAATTATCAAAATAAACTTACGGAAGACAGATAAACAAAATTTCGCCAAAGCCAATGTCAAATAAGCAAATAAATACTACAAATTTCGTTGTGTGGTAACAAATTGTATTGTCATAGACAAATATTTATCCATCAATATTTCCTAAAATTGTATAACAAAATATAATTGGAAACTGTTTAGCTGACATGATATGATTTAACAAACTATGACTTCACAAAACCTAATTTGTTGAATTCACAAAAAATTTATGATTACTACATATAACAATTGAATTACATTTTTTGAGCAGTCACAAAAATGGGTACACATTTTTTGATGATTCACTAAATATGATATAAATTTTTATTACAGCACAAAAAATATTTCTACCAGTAACCAAAAAAATTTACTCTAAATTTTTTGATGAGTACACCTATAAATACTTTGGTGACTTCACAAAAAATTCTGACTTGTACAAAAAATATTTGGATCAGTAACAAAAAATAGTTCATTTTAAGATCAGTAACAAAAAATACTTTTAAATTGATTGTAGTTCGTTCATTTTCACACCACATCTGTATAATACTTGATAATTCAAGAACTCAAATTTATTGCTCCACAGATATTCATTATAACATAATCAAAATTACGCCACATCTGTATAATAGTTCAAAATTCAAACCACATTTGTATACTAATCAATAATAACAATTGACCAATAAATTAAAATGTAATACCCCGATTATTTCTACTGTCCTTAAAAATGAAAGTTAATAATAATTATGGCTTTGCACACTTAATATCATGAAATTAAATTCTAAGATTTACGGTGAAATCCGTTTCAGAAAATAATTTCCAGAAGTCGGACGAACGACTACTGCATTTAGGGTTTTCGCGTACGGTAAATTTTTCGACCGAAAACTCAGAATTAAAATCCGTCAGAATTTACATTCACTTTTTCTTCGATACGAGTTCACCGGAGAAAGTTAGTTTTTATGATTTTTCGGGCGAATTTTAGACTGTCTAATCCCGACTTTTTCTCGGATTTTGAAAAACGAATTAGGTTTTTCGAGTACGTAAATTATTTCCAATCTAACGAACAAATTAGTTTTCATCGAATTCGTAACTATCTAAGAAAGTATTTCTCGACTTTTTAATCGTCGTTTAAGAGCCGGAAACGAGATATTTCCGTCTAATAATTTCGCGCCAAACGACCCTTAGCGAGTCAGTACACTTTAGTTAGATATTTTCCTTCACTTTATGTCTAATAACAATGAGTCATCTCTCTCTCCTTTCTCCCTCTCTACCGCCACACACACACACTCCTCTCTCTCTCTCATTTTCTTCTCCAATCCTCCATTAAATTTCCAACCTTTAAGCTTTCTCAAGCACTCAAGTCTTCCACCTACCGATCAATTCCTTTTCCGAGTCCATATTACGCAAGGTATGAACATCTCCGAACAAAAGTTTGTTTCCATCATTCTATTTTTTTCGAAAACTAGGAGATTAAGAAGTATGTTGATTCTTGTTCGATTCATGTTCTAGGATGTTTAGAATCAAGTTCTACGGATCGAATCATGAAGAAAATCACCCCCTTTTACTTTAGGTTGTTACCGAAATTATATGGAATTTTAGGGGTTTTTCGTAGTTTGATTTCTTTGATGTTTGATCGATAGATTAGTGTTCTAAATGTTGTTAATTGACTATATGAATTGATTTAGATTTTTCTAAAAATGAAATTCGAAACATAAGAGATGAAGGATGCATGTTTTAGTATAGTAAATGTTGTGATATGCATGTTATGTTTATGGAAATGAGATATAGGATGTATGAGGATGATTATATATTTAATTGGGATTTTTCTAAAAATAAAATGAAAAATGGAAGAGACGAAGACGTGTCGATAAGTTGAAGCTCGATAATGTTTTGATAATATGGTTTGCATATTAGTGATGCTCGTTAGGTAATAATCGTTGTCGTAAAATTTGAACGAAAACGGAGAACGTAAGATTTTCGTTAAGAGACGAACGATCGACGATAAGTCGAGAATAGATAATGATTAGGGTTTGTGATTTGAACCTTTGTTAATCGTGATAGTTAATGATCGTAACCGTAAAGTTTCAACGAATTCTAAGAAGTTTCAATTTTGAATAAGAGACAAAGAATCGAGTTTAAAAGCCAGTGGAAAAGTCGAATAAGAAAATCCCTTTTAATAATAATGATTGTTATTGATTGACGAACAATATTGTAGTTAACGACTTTTCCATCCGAGAAACGAGACTTAATGAGAGTTAGTTAAGAATCGAGAAGTGAATGAATGAAAATGAAATAGAAATTGGAATTTGTTTTGGTATAGTAATTGTATAGTTGAAGAGACGAGGTTTTAAACGTCGTGCTTATAGAAAAGGAATGGAAAGGAGTTCTTCACGTATGATAGTGTGTGTTGACTGCCTTGAGGTGTAAATTTCGTGAGAATTTAAGTACGATAACATAAAACGAACCTAGGAAGTTATACGTCGAATTTTATCGAGCATTAGGGTTTCACTCAGCAGTTCTGTGACCCTTCACGGAAACTACCATATCTTTTAGCTCGCTTAACGAAATCGAGATCCGTAAATTGGAGAGTAAACTATACACCCGTACCTTTCTTTTGGTATAAGTTCATCCCCTTTTTTCGTATACTCTGTTCTGTACAGACTTACTGACTTGAGCAGTATGTTTCCAAAGCTAGTTTCCTAAGTTGAATCCTTTTCAACTTCGTTCCTTCGATCTTTTAAGTCGTTTCAAGTTATCGACTACTTCTTACTATTGACCTAAGTGTCAAGTACTGAACCGAATGAGTGTCAAACGAGATGTGTCCGTATCTCGTTTCTGTTTAATTAAAAGAGTTTAGTTTAGCGTGCAAATGCCTAAAAAGTCTAAAGGACTAAAGCTTAATTCGATTTTCCGTATTCGTTTATCGTTTGCGACCGAGTTTTAAAGTATGATTATTTACGATGAAGGAGGAAGTCAGCACAAGGACAGGACGTAAGATTGAAGAACAGAAACTCGTATAGAAGTTCTGTAATTTCAAGGTGGGCTTTTATATATGAAACAAAATGAGCAATGCTCGAAAACCTTTCTTTATCGCTTTGATAATCGTGTTTTCAAAGTGATAATCATGGCATGAACTATTGAGGGGTTAACTAAACGATCGGCTTTGGGTTAGTCAAAAGGGGCTTTCCAAAGTTTAGTGTACACTATAGCCTGTGGTGTATGTGGTATCCTGTTGAGGGGTAGCCACCCACGGTGATAATGAATGGTCAAGATTGAACGTAACATCTATGAAAAATGCTTGTACAAGCTAAGTTATGAAAATGAGAAAGAAAATGTTTAGTAGACACGGGAATTTGTTGAAAAACCCCGATGTGCTACAGAAATGAAATGCCTGATTATCTATACTTATGATTATGTTTTCGGCAACGTGCCCACTAAGTGCTTTTATACTTAGCCCTGCATATATTTTCTAAATGTGCAGGTTGAAGCGACGGAAGCGGCGAGGGTTGAGTTAAGAGTTGTCGATAGGGAAGACTTTAGTATGTAGTTTACAATTCCGCTGCCAAACTCTAGACTCACTTATGTAAATATGAATATCACTTTTGGTTTAAATTCTGTACTTATAACTTAGAATCTTTTGAGATCTTGTTCGAGTGATCCTTCGAGATCAACTCTTTCTTTTGCTAATGAAGTCTTGTTCATAGAAATTATTTTGTCTTTAATGTTATGTTTATTCATTCATCCCCTTTCTTCCCCGCTTCTTTAATCCAATCCCAGTCACACCCCGGCTTTGCCGTCCCTCGAGATTTGGGGCTGTGACACAAAAATACAAAAACAACCCAAAAAATTCCACAATATTTGAAACGGCAGACATTCTGTACAGGAAAATTCATCAAAGACCAGACCTACCACCAAAACGTACCACCAAGACTTGGGTTAACTGTAACGGACGGATATGAACTATCATCAGAGACAACTTTCATATAGACAGGCTGACCTTTGTTCTTTCACTAAAACGTCATTTTACAACAAATCTGGTTTCAATTTTGTGGACCACCACTACAGTAATACTTACAAAGGTTTAAATAAAAACATAACCTCAAAAACCACAGACAAAATCTTCAAACTCCAGAACAAAACAAGTTTTATTTCTCCTTTTTATGGAAATATGAATCTCACCGGTAAATTCAACACTTCATTTGTTTCATCCATGGATGGTAATTGATGGTCCTGCTACGAGTTCTGGTGTATGGGGGGGGGAATATACTAGATAAAACTTTTTAAAATAACCCCCTAAAAATAACTCAACCGAGTAATGCAACTCAGTTGGAATCACAACCGAGTAAAAAACACTCGGTTGAAAGTGATGTGTTGTGCGGAATGTGGTGAAAATTAACTCGTATAAAATCAACTCACTCTTTTATGCAAGGTTGGTCAATAACCAAATCAGTTGATGAGGAATAATGCAGTTTGTATGCAGGTTAGAAAGTCAGTTGAATATGCAATAAGATAACTGAAAATAAACACAACACACAAAGATTTAACGTGGTTCGGAGAGAACTCCTACGTCCACGGGGAGTTGTGAGTCCATACAACTCAGTCCAAGTTCTTCTGGACAAACCACAAAGCTTACGCAGGCTTTGCAACCGTTGAGATAAGTTTACGGGTACTTATCAACCTTACAGATTAGTTTTCTGGTACTAATCAACCTATCTACTCAGTTACGGGAAGAGTAGGGTCCTAAAACCTTTTCAGGTGAAATAAAGGGTGGGGTTCCAACTAAATAGCTCGAACAAGAAGTGAGCTAAGATCTAACACTCTACGAACTCTCAACAAATGATGTTCTCAAGATTGGATCAAAAGACACTCAGACAAAATTTAACACTCTAGAACTCTCAACTAATGATGTTCTTAGAGAATGAATGTAGTTCAGCTCGTGTGAGGAATATGGTTCTTTCTTTCGCTCTTTGCACTTCTCTGTCTCGTCTCGTGTGTGTTCTGAATGAATGAATGCCTCTATTTATAGGTGGAGAGAATCAACTAGCCGTTGGAAGAGCTGTTGATCTCTGTTCTTTGATAGCGATGGCTTGTCTCTCATCTCTGCAGACTTTCCGGATTTGGCAACTGCATGCTTCTGCTTTCCATCTGAGACAGCCTTGTGTTGGGCCAAATGAGGTAATGACAGAGAGTCAAACCTTCACGTGACTTCCTTGTTTGAAATTCAAATCTTAACCTTTGACCTCCAACATTTGATAGTTGGTTGAGTCGTCTGATCTTCATCTGATTGGTCTTCAGCTGATGTTCTATCCGAATGCTTTTGTCTGAGTAGGAACATGTGAACTCTCAGCTGACTTTGAACTTCATGTTTTTGCTCTAACTGATTGAGTCTACAACTGATGTTCCATCTTGAACGCTCAGTTGTCCTTGGTGTGTCTGATCAGTTGGGTTTGAACGCTCATATGACTTTCTTCCATCTGATGTTCTCTTACAACTTCTTCCTTTGAATACTTAGTCGATTTTTGCATCTTCCACTTGAATGCTCATCTGATGAACGCTCAGTTGTCTTCCTCACAACTGATGTTCTATCCGAGTGAAGACTTGTTGCCGTCTTTCTGCTGGAGTCCTGTAAAGATAAAATCTTAACAATGCTCAAACAGCGAGCCTAACTGCTAATATTAGGATCTGACAACATCTACTCGGTTGGGGTCAGTTGGTTTTGAAATCAATCAAAACTTTAATAAATTTCCCAACAATTTCCCCCTTTTTGATGATGCCAAAACCCTTACAGATCAAAACTTTAAAACTTTAAAACCCTTATAAAAAATCTTACAAGGCAAACTGATCTAAATCCTACTGACCTATCCAAACTCCCAGCTGAAATTCTGGACAGTCTATAAGATTAAAACATCAAAGGGTTAGCACAGTTATGACATGATATTCAAATAACTTTGCGATTCAGAGCTTGGACAATGAGAGATTGTTCGTCAAGTTGAATCGTATAACTGAATAGTTTTTATTACAACTGATGATTACAAAAGTAAGCACAAAAAGACAAAAAGTTACATCAGTTGCTCAAAAACTAATTGAGCTAAAATTGAAGCCCATACTTGCTAAAAATTCTAACAAAAATTTCTCTCTTCTCGGCTGACTCCTTTGAGATGTCCACCCCATGCTCTTTGCATATTTGCCTTGCTTCAGCTGCAATCTTTGTTCGGTTGGGGGTGCGGGAGTCTGGAAGGAAGGGAGGTTTATATGTAACCTTCTGAGGGACGGGGATAGTGTTCAGATCCAGTTTTGCTTCAATCATCGCACGCCTGAACTGGCTGAACATCCCTGTGTCCCCAGTGTGCAGCTCGGTTAGCGCTTCCTTAAACGTTTTCCTCGGATCTTCGGTTGCGTAAACCTTCCTATAGTAGAAGTCATTTACGAACTCCTACTTGAAAAGCTCCCATTCCTCGTGCCACTCGATTGGCATCCATTTGTCGACATGCCTAAACCGACTTTGGAGCTTAGTCTTCCCTGGCAACCTCTGCTGTCTTAGCCGTGCTTCAGCCTTAACTTGATGTTTATCAATTCGGCGACGGCTGCGGGAAGCAATGTTTCGGTCCAAGTTTTTGGTTATCTTGTCCAGCTCCTCCTCAAACTGGTTGACCCTTCGAGCTTGGCTGGCAGCGAACTTCCTGATCCAGCTTGGATTCATGTAATCTTTATCCTCAACATCCATAGCCTTGGCAGCTGCAATACACTCTTCGGTTGTGATACCGTCGAGTTCCGAATCAAGCTCGGCTGCTATCTCGGCTATGGAGTTGTACGAAACTCCAAACTTCTCCGCCGGCTCCAAGTCTTTTGTCATTTCAGCTCCAGCAACTTCGATTGACTTGGGAGCGGACTTCTTCGTCTTCTTCCTCAGCTGAGATTTTGCTTTTGCTGCAGCTGGCATTGCTTCCTCGGCTTGGGTCTCTTCTTCTTCCTGCATCTCAACATCCGCCTCTTTATCTTCCCCCTTTTTGGCATCAGCAACAAGGCTTGCTACTGAACCATCCAGAGAGGTGAGCTGTTGTTCGGTTTGTTGAATGCGATTGAAGAGTTCATCGACCGCACACTCGATTTCCATCTTCTTCGCCAGTTCGGAGTCATGGCGCTTTTGTTCGGCTTTCCTCAATCCAGGAAGAGTTTCAGATACCTCAGTCTGGAAAGCAACGAATTCACAGCCCATCTTGACTCGAACCTGGACTCCCATTCTTCATCCTGTGTCTGTTGGGATTTAGCAAGGTTGGAATCAGACAAGGATTGAAAGACGTTGAGCTCAGACTTAATCCCCAGAACAGTTGTCTTCAATTCAGAAATGTCTTGGCTGGTGGAGGAGGAGAATTCATCCAGCTTTATCTTCAGTGAGGCATTCTCCTCCACCAGCTGCTTGTTCTTCTCTTCTTGCGCTTCTAACATCCTCAGCTGATCGTCTTTGTATTGCTGGAAGTTGGCAAGCAGTTCGGTCCTCAGCTGGTTTACCCTCTCAGCTATCAGCTCACAGATTTCTTCAGATGAGGGAGCTGGCTGATCAACTGGAGGGGCTTGTTCAATCATAGCTAGTGGCTCAACTGTAACCATGGCTTGTCGGTTGGCCAGGTACAGTTCCAGCTCTTCTTCTTCATCCTTCGCTGCTGCGGCGGCTGCATCCAGATCATTTAGGAACTCAGCTGACTTGACGATCATGTTGTCGAGGAATTCAACACAGTCTTGTCCAGTTGTTTCCCTTGTATCAGTGCCTTCTGCTTTGCTGAGGTCCAGACGACGCGTCAGCAGGGCCACCTTGTTGTTGTAGGCCACTTCCAGGTTTGTATAGTTAAAATAATCTCGGATGCGAGACTCATCCACCTTCAGTATGTCCCAGCTGTGCACCCTGATTGTATCTTCCTTCATGTACCAGTGACTGAAGATCAGGTCGAACTGGTACAATAGCTCGGTTCCAAGAGTTGCGAAGATGGGCATGTCACGAGCTTCTGGGAACATCCCAATCAGCTTTTGGAAACAGCAGGCCACCTTGCCTTCGTGTTCCAACGCGACTGCGTGGCGGTTAGCTTCATCGTCTATTGGGGACGGGGATAGATCATATGGTAACGGTTCAAATGTTTCATCAATGTTGGCCAAAGAATCGGTCACAACATCGGCATCGAGCTGGGAGCTCGGAATATCAGATTCAGTTGGGAGGGGGGTATCAAAAGGTTCTTCAACATTGGCTGAAGAAGCGGTCACAATGTTGGCATCGAGCAATGAGCTCGGAACATTTGGCTGTAATTCGGTTGAATGAGCAAGAGGCTCTGGGGGCGGTACGACATCAACTCCTGCCATGGAGGAGGTTGGAACGTCTTCAATGTCCTCAGAGGAGGAAGAAGCATCCGATGTCACATCCATCTCCATCCCTTCTGCCTTATCAGTTCCAGCAATGCGAGGGACGATCTTGAAGGCAGCTCCCTCAGCTAAGCGGCTTGACTCGAATGGCTCCTCAGCTGATATCGTCTCAGCTGGTGCTTCCACAGCTGGCTCCTCAGCTGTCTCCTCAACACGCTCCTCAGCACGCTCCTCAGCCGGTTCTTCAGCTGGCACCTCAACTGGCTCCTCAGTTGGCTCTTCAGCTGGCACCTCAGTTGGCTCTTCAGCTGGCTCTACAACCGTCTTCTTGAACCTTACCCTCAGCTTCTTTTGGGCAGGTTCAGCCTCCTTCTCTTTCTCCGACTCAGCCCTGCGTCGGCGTGCAGCTTTGGATTTTGTGGGGCGACTGACAGCTGGTACCTCCTCAGCTGTGGGTTCAATAGGCTTCGCAGCATCTTTCTTCTCCTTAGGAGTATATACACTCCTAATCACCTCCTGCGCCTTCTTCGTTGTTGGGAACAGCATCAACCTCTTTACTGGGGTTTCTTCGCAATCCTCCCAAACCATATTCCGACCCTCGGTTGCGATCAAGATCAGAGCTAAGATCTTGCAACCGAAGTTGAGCGTCCCCTTGACACTCAACAGTCTCTCTCC
This sequence comes from Schizonepeta tenuifolia, assembly GCA_029490685.1. NCBI lineage: Eukaryota > Viridiplantae > Streptophyta > Magnoliopsida > Lamiales > Lamiaceae > Schizonepeta > Schizonepeta tenuifolia. The sequence continues at coordinate 105,341,057 of CM055955.1, forward strand.
AGAGTCGGTCGTGGTCTCGGAGATCTTCTGCTTCTCCTGGATCAGCTGGTTCAGAAAATATTGGAACCAGTTGATCTCGTGTTTGTGCTCCAACGCCAACAACTGCTTCAGTTTTGGTCGGCTGATGTCGCTGAATGCTCCGCTGTACCCGAACATGACTTTCGACACAACATCGAACAAGAGTCAATGTTCTGGCTTCAATTTCGTCCTTTGCATATTGCTCTTCAAACTCTCCGGCGTGATCAGAGCATTCTTCAGAAACTCATCAGCTTCCTCGTCGGTTATGTTTTCAATGAAGTCCGTGGCGGTGTGGTTTACTGGAATGACGTGGCGGAGGACGTCGAAAACTGCGATGGGGAAAGAAACACGGCGAATGGTTCTAGCCGGACATCGCGTTGGAGGCAGGAAACTTCTGTAGTCACTCTTTCTCTGCTTTCGATGGAGGTTTGCAGATTGAGGTAGAATTCGCCGACCTGGCGCCTGAGCAGGTGGGTGGGGCAGAGCTTCACCCATTCCAAGAGGCCATTATCTTGGAGGATGCTTGCGAGGGGAGCCAACACCGGCGACTCCAATTCTTCATCGGAAAGAATCTGCTTGAAGTGAATCTTCGAAACGAGCAGGTCCAAAGATTCTTCATACGAGGTGGGGACAATAGAGGGTCCGAAAGAAGCCATTTTCGTGCTTTTAGGAGCCATTTAAGATCACTGCGAAGATATATAAATAGGGAAGGAAAATCTTTGCAGAAAACGGTTAGACAAAATCTGAGACGATGATGAATAGTAACTGCATATAAACACGAATGAGGAAGGTAAGAGATCACTTCCTGATTTCCCGCTATTTATAGGTTTTTGACTCGATTGAGATCGACGGCTGGGGTTAAATGGCGCGAATCCATCAACGGCTGAGATCACGCGACTGTTGACTATCTTTAACTTGACGTCATGAATCGAGTTCCAACCAGTGCGTGAGAAGGTGTACAGTTTTTCATGTCAGCCCAGTCGCACTATAAAGTAGGCCATTGATGTTCAGTCGTACTTTACATTTAATGCGACATGATGACTATTTTAATGTAACTGACTTGCTCAGGAATGTTTGAATTTATTTCAAACATTCTTATTTAAGAACATAACACCTTCAGCCATAAATGTTACCTGCAAGCTGATGTCGGAATCAGCTGTGTTCCAATGTTGCGGCATACCATCAGCTGACTCGAGTTCATCTGTTCAGCTGACGTCTGATCCAATATTGCAGCATACCATCAGCTAACTCGAGTTCGTCTGTTCAGCTGATGTCTGAGGTCTTCAGTTGGCGATCTGCATCTGAGATTCCCCTTCATCTGAGCTTCCTTCTCAGATGGATATCTATCTCTGCACCTCAGCTGGTTCCTCATCTGATGAATCCAACAATCCGAGTAAATCACATAACATCTTGAACCGTGCTTCGGCTAGAGGTTTTGTGAAGATATCAGCTCTCTGAATCTCAGTTGGAATCTTCTCCATGGATACGTCCTTCTTCTCAATATGGTCTCGGATAAAATGATGTCGGATGTCAATGTGCTTCGTCCGAGAGTGATGAACAGGATTCAAAGAGATAGCAATGGCACTTGAGCTATCACAATGAATGGGAACCTGTCCAGTTGCAACTTCATAGTCTCTCAGTTGTTGCTTGAGACACAATACTTGCATGCAACAACTACCAGCAGCCATATACTCTGACTCGGTTGTAGAAGTGGCAACACATGTTTGTTTCTTGGAGAACCATGAAACTAGCTTGCTTCCCATGAACTGACAGTGTCCAGATGTGGACTTTCTGTCCAACCGATCTCCGGCTAGATCTGCGTCTGAGTATCCAGTCAGTTGGATGTTGTCGTCGGTTGGATACCACAACCCAACATTTACAGTTCCCTTCAGATACTTGATGATGTTCTTTGCTGCCAACATGTGAGCTTCCCTCGGTTGAACTTGGAACCGAGCACATACTCCAACCGCGTAAGATATGTCTGGCCGACTGGCGGTTAGATATAGCAAAGAACCGATGATCCCTCTATACTTACTGGCATCCACGAGCTTTCCCTCAGTTCCAGGTTCAATCTTCCAGTTAGTATTCATCGGGATCCTTGTGGTCTTACTCGTCTGCAATCCAAACTTGGTGATGAGCTCTTTTGTATACTTGGACTGATTGATGAAAATCCCTTCTGGTGACTGCTTCACTTGTAGTCCAAGAAAATAATTCATCTCGCCCATCATCGACATCTCGAATTTCTCCTTCATGAGATTTGAAATTTTTTCACACAGTTCCTCCGACTTAGAACCGAATATGATGTCGTCGAAGTAGATTTGCACAACAAGTATATCTTCTCCAACTTTGATGGTGAACAGGGTTTTGTCAACTGACCCTCGTTTGAACCCCGAGTTCAGAAGAAAACCACAAAGAGTGTCATACCAAGCCCTGGGTGCTTGATTTAATCCATAGATTACTTTCTTCAACTTGTACACTCTTCCATCTCCAGTTTCAAAACCGGGAGGCTGTTCAACATATACATCTTCCTTGATATCACCGTTGAGGAAGGCACACTTCACATCTATCTGATAGACCTTGAACTTGTGAAATGCAGCATCGGCTAGAAAGATTCGGATGGCTTCCAGCCTTGCAACAGGCGCGAAGGAGTCCTCGAAATCGATTCCTTCTTGTTGGCAATATCCCTGAGCTACCAACCTTGCTTTATTCCTCACGATGAATACAATGGCGTCTCCCTTGTTCTTGAAAATCCATTTTAGTCCAATGACTTTGACACCATTCGATCTTTCTACCAACTCCCATACATAGTTGCGTAGAAATTCATTCAGTTCTTCTTGCATGGTTGTTGTCCAGTGAACACAGTTGAGAGCTTCCACAACATTCTTCGATTCTGGCACATCAGCTACGAAGCAAGAAATCATGGCAACATCTCCAGCTTGCTCGAACTCCTTAAGAACTGCCAACTCCTCAACATATTGGGCATAAGTGTTGGAATCTTCCTCGGTTGAATTTTGAGTCGCAACTCTGCTCCTTGTACGCACACCTTCGGTTGGATCTCCGATGATGTTGTCAGTGGAATGATCTTCATACCATTTTCTGTTGCGTCTTCCTTCTTCTTCCAACTGTGGTTGTTCCGTGATCTGATCTGTGGGAGATGCTGGACTCTTCTGAGCTAGTGATTTATCAGTTGTTGAGTCTGGATCCTCAACATTGACAATATTTTGAACTAGGTTTGGTTGGGCTTCGGATGCTGATGCAGTTGGAGTGACATCAGCTGGAGTTCCCCCTTGAGATGAGCTGGGGTCCTCGCATTCATCTTCAGAGGAGTATGGATCATCATCCTCGGTTGCCCATACCAATGGTTCAGCTAGATTCTTTTCCCTTAGTGCCTGTGATCTAGTGAGAACAGGTGGAACTTGTGGATCAGCCTGTTGTCCTTTAGCGTGTTCCCTGCACTCAAAAGCAGATTCATCAAAACTAACATGAGGTGTTATTTCCACAACACGAGAGCTATTGTTGAAAACTCTATAAGCCTTGATCCGAGCAGCATATCCAAGAAATATGCCTTTCGAAGCTTTGGCATCAAAAGTTTTCAACTGTGTCTTCCCATTGTTGTGAATATAACACTTAGAACCAAAAATGAGAAAATATGAAATATCTGGCTTCCTGCGTCTCCATAGCTCGTATGGTGTCTTTTCCAACCACTTGGTTAGAAGAGACCGGTTCTGGGTGTAGCATGCTGTGTTGATGGCCTCAGCCCAAAATCTCTTTGGCAGAGCTGAGCTTGTCAACATGGATGTAGCTGCATCTTTCAGTGTTCGGTTTCTTCGCTCAGCTACTCCATTCTGTTGAGGAGTAGGCGCAGCTGATTTTTGATGGATAATTCCATGCTTCTCGCAGTACTCGATGATGGTTTCATTTAGAAACTCGGTTCCACGATCTGATCGGATGGAAATGATTTTCATCTCTTGTTGGTTTGATATTTGATCCATTAACTTGGGTAGCTCATCTCGGGTTTCACTCTTGTGACGCATAAAAATGGTCCACGTGTATCTGGAATAATCATCAGTTACAACAAGGGTATACTCATTGCCATTCATGCTTTTTGGTGTGACTGGCCCAAAGAGATCCATATGGATCAGCTGTAACACTCGGTCGGTTGAGGAAGTTGTTTTCAACCGGAAGGAGGATCTAGCGAGCTTTCCCAACTGGCATGCACTGCAGATATGTGTTGTTGAAAACACTCGGTTCGGTATGCCTTTTGCATGTTCTTGTCTGGCAAGTCGGTTCATAGTCTTGAAGTTCAGATGGTTGAGTCTTTTGTGCCATAGCCAGCTCACATCTGAACTGCTCTTTGATAACAGGCAGGTGTCATGAGGACTACTATTCCAGTCAGCATAGTAGACATTCCCGGTTGAGGATCGATTTCCCAACAATATGACCTGCTTTGATCCGACATTTTTAACCCTGCAACCCTGTGCATCAAACTTGACAGAGAAACCATTATCACAGAATTGGCTGATGGAGAGCAAGTTATGCTTCAACCCATCAACATAAGAAACATTAGAAATTGACACGTGATTGGTTTCAAGGGTACCGTAACCTCTAGTGTGACCTTTTGAGTTGTCACCAAAAGTAACTGAGGGTCCTTCTTTCTCCACGAAACTCCCAAGCAAATTCTTCAGATTTGTCATGTGTTTCGAACATCCACTATCCATCACCCACAGCGTTCGTGAGGCTTTATTCTTCCTCAGCTGTTTCTCCTGTACCTGCAAGGAGAAACTCGCTTAGGTCCCCAATTTCAGTTGGGTCCTGGAGGGTTAGAACCAGTTCTCCCTTAAACTGTGGTTTGTTTTTCTCTGTATATTCGGATGGATTTATCATTCCAAATCACTTTTCCTTCATCATCAACTATAACAACGCCTCGGTTATCCTTAGGCTTGTTGTTAGTAGTGATGTTCTGTTTCTTGGGAGGAGATGGATTTCTCCCATTTTGAGCTTTCGGAGGAGAGGCTTTCCCCCTGTTTTGATGGCAGTTTTTATCCTGTTGGATTCGTTGTTGAGGTCGGACGCCTTGTTGGAATCTTTGTGGCTGATTCTGATTCCAACTCCCTGAATGTTGTCTATAGCTATTCATGCCCTGTTGGTGGTTCATGTTGTGGCATGAATATCTCCAGCTGTTCGACCTGTTCCTTATTAGTTGACTCGTTTGGAACCTTTGGTTGAACTGATGATGGAACTATTGTTGATTCGGATGGTTGGATCCTTGTCGGTTCTGAGGTCGGTTCCATTCTTTCTGATGTTGACTCTGAGGTTGATTCAGAGGTCGGTTTTGGTTCTGAGTTCGGTTGCGATTGTGTCTCTGACGCCTCTGATTCCTCTTTTGACTTTTGGAACATTCCCCCTCGGTTGATGTCCCAACCGATGGAACGTTCTATCCTCCATCTACTGCTCTTTTTCCCTTCTCAGTTGTGGTTCCCTTGGTCGGTTGAGCTTGCTGAGAAGTGGAGGATGGATTACTTTGGGGAGATTCAGGTTCAACTGTGTTAGGTTCGACAACCTTGACCTCCACAGCTTTGATGAAGGTTGCTGGAGGGATTCCAGTATCCTTGATTACATCATAACCGAGTTCTGACACGTCATCTATCTGTCGGCTGTAACTAATGAGATTCTCAATGATCTTGGATGACTGATATAGCTTAATTAAGTTGTCCTTCTTAGTTTGCAACTCCTTGAGGAGGACAGCTATATGCTCGGTTTGTCCGTCTGACTTCTTTATCAGCTGGTCGATCTGAGCCTCTTGATTTTTCAACTGATCTCGCTGCTTCTTGATCTGCTTCGTCAACTCCTCATCGGTTGGAGCATTAGTTCGGTTGACCGCATTCAGTTGACTTTTGAGATTATCTATCTCTTCAGTTTGACTCTTGATCAGATCGTCCTTTTCGGTTAAGGATTCTTCAAGTTTGGAGAACTGTTCTTGAAGACTCTTAAACTCAACCGATTGCTGATGTAGTTCCTCACTGAGTTCTTGAAAGTCACTTCAGGAGGGTTCCAACTCTTCATCCAGTGATTCCTGCATGTTAGAAATATTGGAAGAATTTAACTTATCAGGATTAGAGTGTACCTCAGTATCATCCTGGTCGGTTCCAAGTGCCATGAGGCATTGATCCTGACCGGTAGCGTTGTTGGGGAAAGTCAGCTCATCCTCATCTTCAGTGTCAGTGAAGATGTCCATGTCATCAGCTGCTTCTTCTGCAACCATGGCCTTGTTCTTTCCAGCTTGCTTGGCCCTCAACGCTTCTCTCTCTTTCTTCGAGAGGTCTGGACAATCTGCTTTGAAATGTCATTCCTTGCCGCATTCAAAGCAACCGTTGTTCACTGGCTTTGAGTTATCTCGAGTTTGGTTAGATTTGTAGAACCTTTTGTATTTTCCGAATCGAGTGTCCATGTCAGCCAGCTTCTTTGACATGGCGGCTATGTTCTGTTGCAGCTCTTCTCTGCTTGGCTCCTTTGCAGCTGTGTCCGCTGATCTTGTTGGCCTTGATGTTTGCGGCTTTGAATAGTCAGCTCGGAGCGTTGTGTCCGCTGAACCAACATCCTCATGTCGACTCGTCTGAACTGAGGACTAAGTTGACCTTCATCGGTTCACCTTGTACTCATTTCCTTTCAAAATTGAGAACAATCTTTCAGTTCCCATCTCACCAAGGTCAGCTCGGCTCTCATGGATATTAGTGAACGTATCCCACTCAGCTGGTAGAGCTTGTAATACTTTGAGGTTGATTTCTCTCAAAGTATATTTTTCTCTTCGGATGGACTGGATCCTTCTGATGATGTCCATGAACCGGAGCTCTAACTGATCAATTGTTTCATCAGTTCTCAGACAGAAGTTGTCGAAATCTTGGCAGGCATGTGAGAACTTGTTCTCCTTTGTCTCGTCGCTTCATTCACTCAGCAATGCCAAGATATCCCACATCTCTTTGGCGGTTTCACACTCCTCTATCCAAGGTAGATAATCTTGTCCAACTGTGGACATGATCGTGCTCTGAGCCCAGATGTCCAACTGGCTCACTTTGGCTTCCTCTGGAGTGTAGTCTTCTGGCTTCTTCTCCACTAACTCCACAGTTGCATCCCCATCATTGGGATTTGTAGGAGTGCGAGTGATTCTCTCCCTGATAATGATCGGTCCGGATGTGAGTACTTGTTGCATCCGATGATGCTTTGACAGTAAGATTTTCTTCATCCGAGTTCTCCAGGATGTATAGTTCACAATCGAGAACATGATCACGATCTTGTCCTTGACATCCATCTGCACACTACAACAGAAGAAATATGCAAGCAAATATGCACTAGCGTGATAAAAAGATCTGTTCAGTTGACCACTGAAGAAAACACCTCGAATTCACACCTTGTGAAAAAGAGTCAGCAGTCGTTTGAACCACTGCTCTGATACCACTTGATGGTCCCGATACGAGTTCTGGTGTATGGGGGGGGGGGGAAATACACCAGATAAAACTTTTTAAAACAACCCCCTAAAAATAACTCAACCGAGTAATGCAACTCAGTTGGAATCACAACCGAGTAAGAAACACTCGGTTGGAAGTGATGTGCGGTGCGGAATGTGGTGGAAATTAACTCGTATAAAATCAACTCACGCTTTTATGCAAGGTTGGTCAATAACCAAAACAGTTGATGTGGAATAATGCAGTTTGTATGCAGGTTAGAAAGTCAGTTGAATATGAAATAAGATAACTGAAAATAAACACAACACACAAAGATTTAACGTGGTTCGGAAAGAACTCCTACGTCCACGGGGAGTAGTGAGTCCACACAAATCAATCCAAGTTCTTCTGGACAAACCACAAAGCTTACGCGGGCTTTGCAACCGTTGAGATAAGTTTACGGGTACTTATCAACCTTACAGATTAGTTTTCTGGTACTAATCAACCTATCTACTCAGTTACGGGAAGAGTAGGGTCCTAAAACATTTTCAGGTGAAAGAAAGGGTGGGGTTCCAACTAAATAGCTCGAACAAGAAGTGAGCTAAGATCTAACACTCTACGAACTCTCAACAAGTGATGTTCTCAAGATTGGATCAAAAGACACTCTAGAACTCTCAACTAATGATGTTCTTAGAGAATGAATGTAGTTCAGCTCGTGTGAGGAATTTGGTTCTTTCTTTCTCTCTTTGCACTTCTATGTCTCGTCTCGTGTGTGTTCTGAATGAATGAATGCCTCTATAGGCGGAGAGAATCAACTAGCCGTTGGAAGAGCTGTTGATCTTTGTTCTTTGATAGCGATGGCTTGTCTCTCATCTCTGCAGACTTTCCGGATTTGGCAACTGCATGCTTCTGCTTTCCATCTGAGACAGCCTTGTGTTGGGCCAAATGAGGTAATGACAGAGAGTCAAACCTTCACGTGACTTCCTTATTTGAAATTCAAATCTTAACCTTTGACCTTCAACATTTGATAGTTGGTTGAGTCGTCTGATCTTCATCTGATTGATCTTCAGCTGATGTTCTATCCGAATGCTTTTGTCTGAGTAGGAACATGTGAACTCTCAGCTGACTTTGAACTTCAAGCTATTGTTCTAACTAACTAAGTCTACAACTGATGTTCCATCTTGAATGCTCAGTTGTCCTTGTTGTGTCTGATCAGTTGGGTTTGAATGCTTAGATGACTTTCTTCCATCTGATGTTCTCTTACAACTTCTTCCTTTGAATACTTAGTCGATTTTTGCATCTTCCACTTGAATGCTCATCTGATGAACGCTCAGTTGTCTTCCTCACAACTGATGTTCTATCCGAGTGAAGCCTTGTTGCCGTCTTCAGCTGGAGTCCTGTAAAGATAAAATCTTAACAATGCTCAAACAGCGAGCCTAACTGCTAACATTAGGATCTGGCAACATCTACTTGATTGGGGTCAGTTAGTTTTGGAATCAATCAAAACTTTAATAAATTTCCCAACAGTAATGTATGACCAACATTTGGGTTAACTTCGTCGCTGCGATCCGAATTATCTTCCGACATTCACCTTAACTACACTGATAGATCGAAAAACACTAATAAATCTGCAAAATAATTCCAATTTCGTGAACAAAAATAACTTCTATATAACTTCTATTGCCGACATTCCAAAGATCTCACAACTGTAGTTTGTCTCAGAAAGAAAAATCCCAGACTCACCGGTAAATTAGCCTCAATTTGGGTCTCATTCGTCGACAATACGGTACCTAGGGTTTGAGTACCATCGTCGCCGGAATCTGTGCTCTTGCCGGACATTTTTCTGTTCTCTGAAACTAAATCAGTATTTGAAATCAAGGGTTTGTAGTCGAAAAGAAAAACATGAATGTAAAGAAATCGACGAACCAAAAGAAAGTGAACGGAAGAACAAAACGAACAAGAAGAAGGCGAACGGAAAAACAAAATGAACAAGAAGAAGGCGAATGGAAAAACAAATTTCAGTCTGAAAAATCGATGAAGAAGAAGAAGTCGAACAGAATTTTTAGAGAGAGAAAGTAAAAGTTGCAGACAGAATTTGAAATGGAAACTAAAAATGGCGTGACTGCTTTCTTTAACCCACCAATCAATTAAGTAAATTTGTGCATGAAGGGTAAAATTGTCAACAAGTGCTAAATTTTTAAGTTTTTATAAGGAGTGCTATATTTTAAAAAAACTATCTATGAAGTGCTACTTATACAATCTTCTCCTAATAAGATGTGATTTCACTTACTCCCTCCATCCACAAAGAGTGGAATTAAGGAGAAAAAATGATAGAAAGTGGTGGACCAATGTGGTAGAAAGTGTAAAATATGGAATTTAAAAGGGTAATAACTAAGAGGGTTACTTTCTAAAATGAACTATATATACTCTTGGGGGACAGTTGAAAAATGAAAACTATGCATACTCTTCATGGATGAAGTATTATTATTCGTGTGATTTTCACATAATTATAATTTCACAAATGTTTTTATGTGAAAACACATGCACAGAGTTGTATTTTCACATATTACACTCATGTGATTTCCACAAATATAAAATCGGGGGAAGAAGGTCAAAAATGTCCACAAGTGCTACTATTATTACTTATTTCAAATTGTGCTAGAATTAGACTTTTTAATCCATATAGTGCTATTTTCCTACTTCTCCCTATAAGGTATGTATACACGGTATAATGGGAATATGATCATATTTTGGTAAAAGATGAAAATGTGCTTTCATGATCTAGTATTTAAGTATTTCGTTTCAGCTATAACTCATGGAAATGGAATGAAAGAATTCCCAAAAAGGCATTTTTAATTTGCCTATATTGTAGAGCTATACAAGTTCATCACAAATATGACTGCAATCACAAAATGGAGAATGTACCTTGCTAGAAAACATCAGATTCTTTAACTTCCAGTGATCTTCACAACTAAATACCTGAAAAAAATGCAGAATACAAATATTTCTCTATTGTCAACTCAGAACATCCTTTGGCACTCCCCCTGCTACCATTGACATCCTAGAAACTATTGATCTCGATAGTTTTTTATAGTAGTCTGTTCATAATCTACAGAACAAGAAAAATGAGCAAAGGGGGCTGAGTAGCTGAGTAGGAAAACATATATATTTGATTCGAGAAGGGAAGCATCAAGGCTTTGAGTTCAGCTTCTCAAGAAGTATCTTGTTCAAAAGCGCAGGATTGGCCTTGCCTTCCGTTTCTTTCATTATCTAGAGTACATAAAACCAACTCCGAGATTGAAAATAATGAGAAACTTTAGATCTGGTCAGAACGGTACCTGGCCAGCAAAATAGCCTTGTATCTTAGTTTTACCCCCTCAATATTGCTCCAACTGTTTTGGGTTATCTGCAAGGACTTTGTCCACTAATTTCTCAATCTTCGAAGGGTAAGCAATCTGATTAAAGTACAAAAACAAGAATAAGTGCTAAGCTTTTCCCATTGTTTCTGAATCTCGTATGCATGCAATAACATGTCCTATGCTCAAAAACAAAAAAAGTAAAACAAAACAAAAAAACAAAAAAACAAAAAAAAAATGTCCTCAGAATTAACTCAAGATAGTCTTTCATATTAATCTAAATCTGCTTCTCATTAAATAATTTCATCTCAAATTGTCTTCTCACAAAAAGGAACATATTGCGTACAGCGACTTGCCTGAGCCAAACCCTTATCTTGAATAATTCCTTTAACAGTTCCACCCTTGGCTAGTAGCTTGAACAATATCTGCACATGTCATCGACAAGACCAGATATTTTATAGAAAATTAAAATAAAACAATAGTTCAATTTTCTTATGCGTTTGTTATTTCCTTCAAAAAAAAAAAAAAAATACCACTTATTTTCTGAACCATGCCGCAATTTTAGCTAACAAGTTAGATCATTGTGGAAAAGGACTGGTGATAGAAGCAACATCAAGAGACATGATACGGAAGAAGAATATGAATCGGCTAATGCTGAATACGTACCTCTTTGCCAATCTTACCAGTAATGGTGCCACCTTTAATCGAGGCTATGAGCTCCCCCAATTCTTGAGGGGTAAGCTTAGTGTCATGATAGACATCATCTCATTATTCATATACTTAACAATATCACTCATTATCCAATTAGTAGCTAGTTTAACATCAGCACCTATTGCCATTGTGGCATCAAAAAATGCCGCTGCCTGAGAGACTTTCGCACAAGCTTGTGAGACTTACAGTCGGAAGTTCACTAATCATTTAACAAAAACATATTATACAGCATCAAAACTGTCGAGGCCACCACCAGTGAGCTTATTACATGTAAGCAAAAGCATAAGCAAAAAGTAGGTTATATTATACCCTCATGCTTTGACCAATCACCCATTTAGCCTCTATCTGAATATTTAAGGCGACATTGTTGGAAGTTACTAAAGTAACAACACAGTATGCCGGTGTGAGGAAGTTAATATAGAGTGAATGTTCTTATATTGAAGCATGGTCTTATTTGCCTTTACAACTCATAATAACTAATAGTTGGTGAGATTAATTAAATTCAAGAGAAGCATCTCTGGGAAATTCCATGGTAGCTAATTCTTTAGCAATCTCTTTATATTTGTCTAAGGTTTAGTTCATGACAGATAGACTACTCATAATCTAATACTCCTCCGTCCACGAAGAGAATGCACATCTCTCCTTTTTCGTCCGTTCATGAACAGTATTTCCATTTCTAGCACTACCCAACAACTTTTTGCCTACTTAGAATGTCTGCAGTGGCTGTCTCCATAGGTGTCTCGAGACACCCAATCCATAGAGACAACCCAGTACAGCATCCACTGTCTCGAGACTCTCTCGTTGGAACGAGACAATCTCGAGACAGTGATATATTGACAAAATTAATATTCAAAATTAATAAACTAATTAGATGGAGACACCCCATAGAGACAGTCTCACTGCAGCTGATTGTCTCTATCTCCATCACACCCCATAGAGACACTTCTGATAGAGTGAAGATGAAAAGGAAATAAGATCAATAACAAAATGAAAATACCACCTCAAAGTGAGGCACCAGAGTTGAGAAAAACTCTGTCCGCAGCTTAACGCTGAATTCAATAGTTCTCAAAAACATAACCCTAATACGTAAATGTTCCATATAAATACTACTAAGTCCCATGCTAATCCTCATAAGCCCACAATTAACTAAATAAACCCAATACTAATAAAAGAAGAATTAAAAGATCGAATAATATTAAACTGCTGCATCTTTGGACTTGTGCCTTCTCGAATAAACCTTGATCCCAGCATCTCTATCAATTACTCCCGGTGATGAAACAGCCTTGTCCTCAAGGCTGAAGTCCGGAAACTGACCCTGTATATCCACCATATCGACCCATGAACTCTTTCCCGCGCCTAGCCCTTGCCACTGCACCAGTACCTGCTCCACATTACTTCCATCAAGCGCAATAGTGCGCCTTTGCAACACTGCTATTGGAACGAACGGCGGATCATCAACCAAGAGCTCATCGGGCAGCTGAGAAGAAGGGATGGCCAATCCAACGGCAGCCTTCAATAGGGACACATGGCAGATCGGATGAATTTTTGAGTTGTTCGGCAACTTCAGTTTGTACGCCACCGAGCCAATACGCGCAAGCACCTCAAATGGACCGAAATAACGAGGAGCTAACTTAGCATTCAGGCGCTTAAAAAGACTCCGCTGCCTATACGGTCGAAATTTGAGATACACCATATCCCCAATAGCAAACACCAACTCCCTACGATGCTTATTCGCCTCCTTAGTCATTCGGCGTTGGGCGCGCCCCAAATGCTCCTGCAGATGTGCGAGAATATCATCCCTCTCCCGAAGAGACTCGGCTAAAAGCTGCACACGAACCTCACTTGGCATAAAAGGAACTAAAGGAGGAGGAGCGTGCCCATATACAGCCTCAAATGGTGTCATGCCAGTACTCAACAAAAACCCAGTATTGAAGCAAAATTCTGCCCAAGAAAGCCATTTACCCCAACTCTTCGACCTTTCCAAAGCAAAACACCTCAAGTATGTTTCTAGGCATCTGTTCATGACCTCCGATTGGCCGTCCGATTCCGGATGATATGCCGAACTCATACGGAGCGTAGTACCCGCAGCTCGAAACAATTCTCGCCAAAACGAGCTTAAGAATATGGGATCACGATCAGAAACGATAGAGCCAGGCATCCCATGTAGGCGCACCACCTCTTTAGCAAACACATCCGCTACACACCGTGCTGTAAAAGGGTGCTTCAAACCTATAAAATGGTAGTACTTAGAGAAGCGATCCACAACAACCAAGATGCAATCGAAACCACTAGAACGAGGTAACCCGGTCATAAAGTCCATGCTAATGTCTTCCCAAACCAACTGGGGAATTGGAAGTGGTTGAAGCAGCCCGGCCGGATTCTTCGTCTCGTACTTGTTACGTTGGCACACCTCACACGCAGCGACATATTTAGCAACAGCTTTCGTCATGCTCGGCCAGTATAAGTTAGTAGCCAGCCGCCGATATGTCCGAAATACCCCTGCATGACCCCCTCCCTGTGTAGCGTGAAATTCCTCCACGAGTTTGGATGTCTACAACGAGTCTTTTGGGATCACAATCCGTCCCTTGTAGAACAACACACCTGAGAGAGACTATAGTGCTTAGGGACTGCCTGTCCGGTCTCCAACCCCACAATGATCGAAGAGAGTAGAGGGTCCGTCCTTATTGCATCAGTCACAGCCCGCCAATCCATCCACGTCGGCATAGTCACTGCAGCGAACTCCAACTCCTCATTGCGTCGAGATAGAGCATCAACCGCTTGGTTGGTGTGATCGGCTTTATACAAAATCTCAAAGTCAAACCCCAATAATTTAGCCGCCCAGTTTTGTTGAGCTGGCATTGTCAAAGCTTGAGCCAACAGGTGTTTCAAGCTCCGTTGGTCCTTTCGAAAGACAAACCGCCTGCCCAACAAATATGGCCTCCAATGTTGAACCGCCAAAACGAGTGCCATAAGCTCTTTCTCGTAAGCCGACTGCGAAAGCACTCTATCCGCCAAACTCTTACTGAAATACGCAATCGGCTGCTGATCTTGCATGAGAACCGCTCTGATGCCTCACCCCGATGCATCACACTCGATGACAAAAGGTTTTGAAAAATCTGGCATACGCAAGACCGTGGCTGTAGTCAGCGCATGTTTTAAATGTTGGAATGCCTCCTCCGCCTCCAAAGGCCACCTCCAACTACCATGCCCTTCCTTCTTCAATAAAGCTGTCAATGGCGCCGCAATCTTACCATAGCCGCAAATAAAGCTCAATAAAGCTGTCAATGGCGCCGCAAATAGAGTGAAGATGAAAAGGAAATAAGATCAATAACAAAATGAAAATACCACCTCAAAGTGAGGCACCAGAGTTGAGAAAAACTCTGTCCGCAGCTTAACGCTGAATTCAATAGTTCTCAAAAACATAACCCTAATACGTAAATGTCCTATATAAATACTACTAAGGCCCATGCTAATCCTCATAAGCCCACAATTAACTAAATAAACCCAATACTAATAAAAGAAGAATTAAAAGATCGAATAATATTAAACTGCTGCATCTTTATTAAACTGTTGCATCTTTGGACTTGTGCCTTCTTGAATAAACCTTGATCCCAGCATCTCTATCAACTTCATAGAGACACTACCACTGCGGTGGGACCTCTACTCTACCTACAATACACTCAATTAAAATTCTTAAAATCTGTGTCATCTCTTATGAGGCATTCTCTTCATGGACGGAGGGCATAAACTTCACTGCTCAAAGATGCAAGCCATAAGTCTTGTTTAAAAAATTAACAAGTACGAGTAAAACGTCTGAAACCAAACACAACTTACATTTATATCATTTGCGAGAAAAAAAACATCCTGCATTTTCAGTCCCATGTTATCATATCTCCGACACTTTGTTTCAGGTAGTTCAGGTAGGGAATCACGAATAGTACTTACGTACTTCTCACTGAGATTAACCTCTGGAAGATCAGACTCCGAAAAATACCGATAATCTACAAGTCCTTTCTTCTTTCTCATTGAAACTGTTTTCTAATTAGCAAAACACACCGATGGATTAGTAAGAAAGAAACCGTGCCAACAGATACGCTAGTTTATATAGTTGTAAGAAAGAATGAATTAAGACCTGAGTTCCTTCCTACCAGAGATGATTTTGTAGCACAATATGATCAGCCTGACCTCGATCGTGAAGTTCCACCTGCCTTGCTATCTCATAATCGGCAGCCCTACTAACTGATGAGAACAAGTTCAATTTTTTTATTTCAACCTCTTCATGCCAAATTTATGCTTAGTAGTATAAAATAAAGACAGGTTAAACTCCATGGCATGGCCGAGATTAAAGATCACAATTCTATTAAAAGGAAAAGAGCCAAGATTTCAAGAACTAACTGTGAACCAGATGAGATAGGATTTTGAGTTAATGAGATCCTCATGAAAACTGAAAAGAACAGATGAAATGGAGTGATTACTTTTATTTCAGTAATTTACAGCAAATCAGCTTAAAGTAAATAAAGCATTTATCTACCTTTGTGCCAAGCTCCATCTGCCCATGTGGACGAATTGAGATATTGACATCGCAACGAAGAGATCCATCCTGAATGTTCACATTACTCACTCCAAGATATCTAACTAATCTCTGCAGCTCTGCTTCATATTCTGCTACTTCAATGCATGTTCTCATATCTGGTTCAGAGTTGATCCTGAGCAGAGGGACTCCTGCTCTATTTAAGTCAACTTGTCAAGTGAAAGAATCAATCGATCTGGATAAATAACACCAATAAACAGCGTGCAATAGTGATAGCACTCCGCAGTGGCGAGTCTATAAGAGGGGTTCCCAAAGGATCTTTGGTCACTAGTATTTCGTTATTTGTTATGGAGTATTTGCTTGAGTATTTACGTATTTGTTTATTAAGAATTTCAATTATTTATTTCAGTTGTTAGGTCTTTATCTAAATTGTTGAGGTCCAGCCCATAAGTATCATGGGCTTAGGGTTTTATTTATTATTATTTATAGAGTCTGTTACCATCATTGGAAAGGATCAGAAATATTAAAAAGTTACAGCATTTTGTTGTTGGCCTCATTTGAGGAGTTTTCTGCCTTATTCTTGTGTGCAATAACCTTTACTCTATAAAGTGGTCCGACCTGTCGTGCTGTGACGATGACACGAGCCGAAGCACGTATGGAGAACATAGAGAAGGTGGTTGATGGCCTTGAAGGGCGATTTCGCGTTGCTCTGCACCTCGTTTGACGAATCCAAATCTGTGACCACAGCTCATTTTACAGCGCTTGAGAAGAAACTTAACACCATGCTGGCCAAACTCTCTGGTGCCCAGTCCTCTACCATTGTTCCACTAGCCACCGCCACAGCTGATGCACCACTTGTGCCTCCGCCTACAGGTTCTATGCCTCCGTCTACAGATGTTACATCTATTCCTCCATCTTCGCCACTCATGAAAAAGATGGAATTACCATCCTTTGATTGTACTGACGCTTTTGCATGGATAGCGCGTGGCAACCAATACTTCCTTGTCAACGACACACCGCTTGGGCAGCAACTACACCTCGCACTTATTGTGATGGCTGGTCCAGCGCAACCTTGGGTGCCGACGACCTCTATTGGATTGGAGAAGTTTCTGTTGTGAGTTACTTATCCGTTTTGGTGATGACTCATCTTTTAATATTAACGAAGCTATTGCCTCCACTCGGCAGACTGGTACCTTAGAAGACTACATTTCTTCATTTGAGGGCCGAGTGTCTCATCACTCCACCCTCACGGATGCAGAGTTATGTGGATTCTTCTTGGCTAACTTGAAACCATCCATCCGCGACCACATGCAAGATACTACCATCACGGATTATTCCTCAACAATCCAGGCAGCCCACTGCATCGAACATTCTCTTGGCCGTCATCTTATTCCACAAAGACACCATTCTTTTTAAGCTCGTTTCCACAATCTTCATTTCAGTCATGGCCAATTTCCCCGTCGTCTCAGAGTCCTGCTACCTCACACTTGTCTTCCCCAACGCAGCACCATACTTCTCCGTCCTCTCAACGTAACAACTGGAATTTCAGACAGATTTCTAATTCCGAATATTTGAACCACCGTGCTGCAGGCACGTGTTATAAATGCGGCCTCACATTTAGGCCACTTCACTGCTGCCCCCCCCCCCCCAAAGATATTACATGTACTGGTTGTTGACAACGATCTCGATAACAAAGCTGACGAGCATGTGGGTGTCCCAGAGGTGGATTCTGGCACCGAGATAGCCTAGGACTCCTCAGAGCCGTTGCAGCTACAACTATCTACCTTATTCTCTTATGGGTTGGATGGACCCCAAACCATGAAGTTTTTTGGTCAAGTTGCTTATCAACGCCTCTTGCTCATGGTGGATAGCGGCGCCACTGATTGCTTTATGTCTGAAGAAATCACTAAGAAGTTACACTAGCCTATCGAGCCTGCACCGAATGTCTCGATTGTATTAGGCGACGGTTTCTGACTCGGCACTACTGGTCTCTGCAAGGGTATTCAACTTATTCTTGACGGTCACTTACACCATGTCTCATGTTATGTGTTTCTTATCCGATACGTGGACATTATTTTGGGCGTTTCTTGGCTTGCCACGCTAGGCGATGTGAAGGCTAATTGGGCTAAATTGACCATAGAATTTTCGATTCAAGGCCACAAATAGTCTTTGCGAGGTGATCCTACCCTTACTCGCCGAGCTTTGTCAGACCACGAATTTCATGCTCTCGATGCGAAGGACCAGTGTTGTTGTTATGGTCTCTGCAAAGCAGCCCGACTCTTTCCAAGTTTGGTTTTTCCGACTTGCTCTCGGCTTCTGATCATCGTGACTTGACTGCCTTTCTTGATGCCTTTCCACATATTACAGCCACTCCATCCGGGCTACCCCCATTGCGCCTTACTGACCATCGAATCATACTGACTCCCGGCTCACAACTTGTGTCAGTATGGCCCTATCGATATAATTATACTCAGAAAGATGAAATGGAGCAACTTGTGGCTGAAATGTTGGCAGTAGGCATGATTTAACCTAGCTCTAGCCCATACTCGAGTTCGGTGTTGCTGGTTCGGAAAAAGGATGGCTCTTGGCGATTCTGTGTTGACTACCGCGAACTCAACAAATGTACCATTTCAGATAAGTATCCTATTCCAATTATCCACGAGGTTCTGGATAAATTACATGGAGCTAAATGGTTCAACAAGTTGGATCTTCGTGCCGGCTATCATCAAATTCGAGTGGCAGCTGCGGACGTTTCGAAGACAGCATTCCGTACTCATTTAGGCCATTATGAGTTCCTAATCATGCCATTTGGTTTGACTAATGCCCCAACAACTTTCCAGAGTCTGATGAATGACATCTTTTGCCCTTACTTGCACAAGTTTGTGTTAGTTTTTTTTTATGATATTCTGATTTACAGTCAGACTTGGCGGGAGCATCTTGAACATTTCCGAGTGGTATTTCAACTTCTTTAGACACATTCTTTGGTTATTAATCCAAAGAAATGCACCCTAGGATGTGCGAAGGTGGAATACTTGGGTCATGGTGTATCTCGGGATGGAGTTCGCATGGATCCCACCAAAGTTTATGCAGTTCTCATGTGGCCAACTCCAAAAGGTCCGCGTGGTGTACGAGGATTCCTCGGTCTCACCGGGTATTATCGTCGTTTTATTTAAGATTATGGAAAAATGGCTGCACCTTTAACAGCCTTGCTCAAGAAGGATGTGTCGACTCTGTGGCAGTGGACACCGGAGGCAGCCTCAGCCTTTGCTTCGTTGAAGTCCACTCTGACTACGGCCCCAACTACATATGCCTGATTTTTCCCAAGATTTTGTGGTAGAATGTGATGCATCGGGGACATGCATTGGAGCAGTCCTAATGCAACATAAGCAACCTGTTGCTTATTTTAGTAAATGCTTGTCTCCGCGTTTGTTGAGCGTATGAAAAAGAACTAATGGCTTTAGTTTTGGCTGTCCAACACTAGTGTCCCTACCTCTTAGGTTGTAAATTTGTTGTTCGTACCGATCAACGCAGCTTAAAGTACTTGTTATCTCAACCATTGATGACTCCGGCACAACAAAATTGGGCAGCAAAGTTGATTGGCTATGACTTTACAATAGTATATAAGGAGGGCGCTCTCAACAAGGCTGTTGATGCATTGTCGCGACAAAATGAGGAGGTGTAGCTAGAGGCCATTTCAGTACCTCAACGGGTCGATTGGTCATCTCTGTAGCAAGCTATTCGTCATGATGCTATGTTAGCGCCAACTATGCGGGCGCTGGAATCGGGAAAACCATCCCTAAAACACTATTTTTGATTCATGGAGTGCTATACTATAAAGGTTGACTTGTTATTCCTCCAGCATCTGGTTGGGTTTATAAATTGTTGACGGAGTTTCATTCCACTCCAGAGGGTGGTCATTCAGGGGCCTATCGCACGTACCGTCGACTAGGCCAGGAATGATGCGTAGTGTAACTAAGTATGTCACGGCATGTGACGTCTTCCAGCGAAGTAAATCTGATACTAAGTCCCCTGCAGGTTTACTGAATCCATTGCCTATTTCGACGCTTGTGTGGAAAGATATCAGTTTGGATTTTATTTCGGGTCTTCCATGCTCGGGTGGAGTCGATTGTGTTCTGGTAATTGTCGATCGTCTAACCAAGTATGCCCATTTTCTGCCGCTTCGACATCCGTTTACAGTGAAGTCTGTGACACAGGTATTCACTAGAGAGATTGTTCGGCTTCATGCCATGCTGGGTTTGATTGTTTCGGATCGTGATCCTATTTTTCTGAGCTCGTTCAGGCAGGAACTTTTTCGTTTGGCAGGTACAACATTGCGCATGAGTTCAACATATCACCCGAAAACTGATGGGCAAACGGAAGTTTTAAATTGCTGTCTTGAGACTTATCTCCACTGTTTTCGTCAGAGAGGCCCAAAAACTGGAGCAAGTGGCTCTGGTGGGTGGAATTTTGCTACAACACTAGTTTCCATTCCGCTGCTGGTACTACACCTTTTGAAGTGGTTTACGGCCGCAAGCCACCAACCCTACGGCATTTTCTTCTAGGAGAAATTCATGTTCAGGCCTTAGCAGATTCGTTGGCTTCGCAGGATGATGCTCTAGTACATCTGCATCATCACTTAGCTTCGGCTCAGCAGCGTATGCTTCGTGAGGCTAATAAACATCGCTGTCACGTTGAGTATCAGATTGGGGATTCAGTTTATTTAAAATTTCGGCCATTCGCCAAACTTCCCTATTTTCTGATCGCAATAGGAAGTTGGCGCCACGGTTTTTTGGCCCTTTTGAGATTGAAGATCGGGTTAGAGTTGTGGCCTACCGATTAAAACTTCTTTCCTGTGCAAAAATTCATCCTGTTTTCCATGTATCTCTTTTGAAACGAGCAATTTGCACGGCAACGGCGGAACCTGTGCTGCCAGTAGATATACTTTTTGTAGACCCGCCATATCTTCCGGAGAGGGTGCTGCAACGTCAATTGGTGGACCGTGATAGAAAATAAGTGGAGCAGGTTTTAGTTAAGTGGAGTGGCCTGAGCAATGAAGAAGCTTCGTGTCTTGACATGGCCGATGTTCGTGGTCAGTTTTCTTATTTCAGCATTGAGGACAATAATGTTGTTTTTGTCGGTGGGCCAATTGATAGCACTCCGCTGCAGCGAGTCTATAAGAGGGGTTCCCGAAGGATCTTTGGTCACTAGTATTTCGTTATTTGTTATGGAGTATTTGCTTGAGTATTTACGTATTTGCTTATTAAGAATTTCAATTATTTATTTCAGTTGTTAGATTTTTATCTAAATTGTTGTGGTCCAGCCCTTAAGTATCACGGGCTTGGGTTCAGCATTTACTTAGGGTTTTATTTAGCACTATTTATAAAGTCTGTTACCATCATTAGAGAGTCAGAAATATTAGAAAGTTATAACGTTTTGTTGTTGGCCTCATTTGAGGAGTTCTCTGCCTTATTCTTGTGTGCAATCACCTTTACTCTATCAAATAGAGGTTCAAACTTAAAATTTATGACTTATATTGGTCTCTACTACAAAATTATGGAACAAAATGTCATTATGCCGAAACTTGGCAGAAATCTTGCACCTGCACCACAAAAAAATATACGTGTCCACAGTGAAGGCAATATAGAGATGAATCGATCAATAGTTTAGAAACGTTGGCCATATAGATCAAGAAGTAGAAAACCTACCAGGAAAATGATGATTTTGATTATAATGAAATTGTAAATGCGTTTATAAAAACACTATAAATTTCATAGAATAAACTTATGTAGGGAAAAGCTCTAGTTTCTTGCGAAAAGTTCCCATTTCCAATGTGAAGCAGCTTCCTAGCATCTTCATCCATATGAACTCTAGTTCGCCAAACTTTCTATGCCCACCACCACACTCAATCGGGATGTCAACGTCAAGATAACCATCAACTGCAATAGGGATGTCAAACTGCGATATCTAATAACCTTTCGGAAGGTCTGGATAAAAGTATTGCTTCCTATCAAACTTTGAGCTAAGAGCGAGTTTACAGTTGAGCGCAAGACCAACTTTTTTGCAGACTCTACAACCTTTGAGTTGAGAACTGGCAATGACCCGGGCAATCCCATGCAAACTGGACAAAGACTAGTGTTCGGCTGATCCCTGTAGTTGTAAGGACAACTACAGAAGGCTTTTGTATGGGTGGAAAGCTGCACATAGGTTTCTATTCTAATGACAAGATTCTTTAAATTCTGCAGATTCTGGCAGAGAAGATTTCAAGGAAGGAAAGGGTTCTCAATGCCGAAGAAATTAGAATTCACTTTACACCTTCGTCTTCCAAACTAAAGCCACCGTCAACAGTATTTAGCACCAACCTAAAGGGTTGTATATTGAAAGCAAGCCTTTTATGCTTGTATACATTTGATACCTTGTATCCATTGTTATTCTTCTATCTGAAATATTGTTATTGCATGATCATATTATAGTCCAATTATCTCATACCAAGATTATATGGTGTGTGGTTTATCACAGAAGATCTTATAATCGGTAAAGTTGAGATAGAACTCGTGTTCACAGTTGAGACAACTTTGGACGAGTTATCGGTTTAGACTGTAGCATAAATGGGAAATAGTTTATCTTGACTATTTATTTATGCTAGTACATTTATGTATTGAATGGATCTCAGTGAGATATATTCTTATATTTTGACTGATTAAGAATCAAGATCTTGGAGACTTAAATGATCTTAACCTTAATTGAATTATAATTAATTGTCTATTGCTTTTATTTATCATGGGTGAGAGCTCTGCCTGCAGCTCAATATACTCGATATCTTGGGTGATAGCGATGGTTATTTGATACGCGATTGAATTGCAATAAGGATCTGTATCCTGCTAATAATAGGCTAATAATATCCTCTCGATGAACTTAATAAGTTTATCGTATTAAACCCTGCAGGTGGAATTAGTTCCGATACGATAATAAGTTTAAGTGGTAGCACTTGAGATGTTGTTTATAATTAAATGGCTGATTAACTAATTAATTGGCCGTCATAGGACTTAATTAATTAATGGATATTGAATATCTTAAATGCGAAGAGATTAATTAAGTCAAATGCTAGCCCCGACTCACCTAACAAATTTAGTGGTAATTCATTATTAATTTTCTAGTGGATTAAATTAATACTTGTGTCTCGATTTATATTCTCGGGCTGAATATGGAAATCGAGCACTGGGAGGCCAATACTTTATTCGAGCTAGCAGATTCCCGTTTGGCCCAATCAAGGCCTAGCTCTCTATGGGGCCAGCCGTATATTATTAATCCATTTAAGCCTTTGGGCTTTGTTTGATGGATCTAATTAGCGGGCTTATTAATTAGGTATTTAATTATCTAGTATAAATAATAAGGAGTCCACTAATTTTACTCACTTGTCACTTACGTAAAAACAAAAGAGACAGAAATGTGTGAGAGAGAGAGGCAGGGGAAGTCATCCATAGGAGGAGAGAACTCGAAGCTTGTAGCCACCCTACATCGAGTACTGCTGTAGGAAACAAACGGAAGATCAACTCTGGAGTTGTTAACCTCTCAGTTCGCAAGTATCTCTCGTTTCCTACTTCTTTAGGAGCACGGTTTGTATGTATTTCTTAGACATCTCGAATGGATCGTGGGCACACGAACCGGCCTTTCAAAAATCAATTCCTACAATTGGTATCAGAGCCGCGTTCAGTATTTTCGACTCTATCGGATTAATGAATAGTAAATCCTTGTATATGTATATATGAGTATGTTTGTTAATCTGTTCTATTCGTCGTTGTCTTATAGTGGAAGAAATCTTAATTTTTTCTGGTTTGCTGGTTTGGCTTGAATCTCTTTTACACCACGAGAAAATCCGTGGCTAGATTAGGATTTCCTCTTGTATTTGTTTTTGCCTTTGTATTGTTGCTGTAAAGCTGTTGGAAAAGAACAAAGGGGAAAGCAGATGACGGCGATGGTCAGAGATGTTGGTCGCGATTCCGGCACTGGAGAAGTAGAAAAAAAGGGAGCCGGGCGGTCGCTCGTCGGTGCTGTGCAACTTTTGCTGTTAGGGTGCGCAACGGCGATTTACAGATGCCGGAATCTGCAGCAGCGGCTGCTGCATCTTCTTCGTCAATTTTCCAACGACGAGACGGCGGTTGTGCGCAGGGGTGTCGAGCGGTGGTCGCACGCGGTATCTCTATTTAACGGCGTGCGTGCGGCGGAACTCCATTCACATCGCCCAGATCTGTGCAGCAGCAACTCCGGCGAAAATGGGTTGTTTCGTGAAGGAGAAGGCCGCGCGAGGCAGCGTTGCTGTCTCGGTGTGCGTGGCGGAGCTTCTCCGGTTGTGGATGTCCGGAATCCGGCAGAGGCGTCTATCGAAAAAGAATAAAAAAAACGTGAGCTTTCCGGCGAAGATGGCGCCGGTGGCGAGGAGTTCCGGTGAGAGCGGCGCGGACCGACCTCTAGGGTTTCCGGCCCACGAACTGCGGCAATGGGCCGAAAAGCCCTAGTCCAGCCCGCTCGTCTGATGAGCTTGGAATGCTGGGCCAAACTAATAAGTGTGGGCCTAAGCATGCTGCTGTTGTTTTTTAAATGAGGAAGCCCAAGTTGCTGTTGGACAAATGTTTGGGCTGCGAATTTGGGCCATATTGAAGAATTTGAAGATGTAGAAATTTATTTTTTGTAATAGATAATTTTACTGTTTATTTTATTTATTTGTAAAATAGGCAGGGATGGACATGTTACAAAATTCACGATAAGACGACAAATATTTATTTATTTATTTTTTGTCGAGAAAAGCATGTTAGCATGTCGTGGATTTTAATCATCGTTAAGGTGTTCAATCTAAAGCATGTAATTATTTGTAATAATGTGCAAATATATGCGTTTAGAAAAGCATGCTAGGATTTTATTACTCCCTCCGTCCATGAAATAAAGCCCCATTTGAGTGTCAACATAGAGATTAAGAAAACTGGTAAAGTTGTTGTGGGTGGAGTTAAGGTCCCACTTATTGAGAGTGGAAGAACTGGATTGGAAGTTAAAATTTTATGAGTGGAATAAGGATCTCACTTGTTGTGAGTAGAAAATATAAAATATAGTTAAAGTTGTTGTGAGTAGAATAGGGGTCCACATAATGTGGGTGGAAAAAGTAAAATTAGAGTAAAAGTTGTTGTAGGTCCCACTTGATGTCAGTGGAAATAGGTAAGTAAGGCTTTATTTTGTGGACAAATATTTTGGGAAAAGTAGGGCATTATTTCGTGGACGGAGGGAGTACGTTTTCTCTAAGCATGTTTTAGA
This sequence comes from Schizonepeta tenuifolia, assembly GCA_029490685.1. Classification (NCBI taxonomy): domain Eukaryota; kingdom Viridiplantae; phylum Streptophyta; class Magnoliopsida; order Lamiales; family Lamiaceae; genus Schizonepeta; species Schizonepeta tenuifolia. Next base: position 105,366,412 of record CM055955.1, read on the forward strand.
ATTCAACCGAGCATGTTTTACTATGTGAGTTCTAGAACAACATGTTTAGATATTCCGTGTCAACGTGATAAGCATGCACAAACCTTTTGAGGAAAAGACTAAGCGGTGATTCGATTTTATTTATTAAAATTGATTAGACCTCCACAATTAGTTTAAGACGAAATGACTTGGGGATTTGTGTAAACGTCCTGTCACGCCCCAACTCTCGGGGTGCGACTTACGAACAACAACAAACCTAAACAACTAACAACTAACTCAAATAAAGGGAACATGCTCGGGGAAAACAAAGGCGGAATATAAGGCAATCGAATTTGGTTTTCAAAAGCATAAAGAATAATAACCGAGCATCTTAACTTCACTTTGAACGGGAATTCAAACAAGTAAATCATGCTGATGGGAAAGGAATTCCAACAAAAAGAGGAATCATACGAATATATACATCAAGGTAAGGGTTCATGTTCAACAACAACCAAGTTACGAGCCCATCGCTCGGGATTACAAGATAAAGGGGTTACGAATTCAACAAGCATTCAAAGTCTTCGAGCACAACGCTCGGAATCAAAAACATGAATATTAGAGTACTGAAATCAACAGACATTAAATCAAAAAGATTGCAGCGGAAATTAGCATCAACTCCCAACACTTGCACGTATGAAGACGTACAAATGTCAGTCCGAAATTCTACCAAACTTAACCAACAAAACCAAATCACACCACCAAGTATCCACGCCATCGCCATCCAGTCAACCTGCATGTTTAGAAACACACGCAGGGCTGAGTACTTCGTACTCAGTAAACACAAGCCAAAACATTTGAATAAAGATGCTTCTTAAAGCTATATTAATTGAACTTGCCTTGCCAAACATCACAAGTATATAAGCAGTTTTAAAAACGGTTTTACTTGTGCATGTCAAAACATTTTTATTTAAAACAGACTGCGCAGTCAAATAACATAATATAATAGCATGTATCATCTATCACAAATAACTTCACGTGCCGAGAAGTAGGCCTCCTTCTCAAACACTGTGACCGGCGTAACCGAAGCAAGGCTCACAGTCACGTCAACATATACCACACGTGGGTTCCTGCTTTCACAGGATAATCACATCTTCATATAAATAGATGATAACACATACTAACTTCAATAAAATGGCAAGTCAATCACATTTGAAAAACATATCATAATATTCAATAGCATAACTAATTTTCATCGATAGTTTTTGGTTCAGAAAAGCCCACATGACTTCCGAAGAACTAGCTAGGTGGTCTAGGGCTATTTGTCCTCGCTTACCGATCCGTCCGGCTCGATCCTTCATAGGTCGACATCGATAGATAAGATATATGAAAGACGGACTCAAAGGCGTTGGACTTTAACTGACGGACTTCTATTTGAGTCGTCGCTCTCTTCGTTCTAACTTTTCTAAAAGATCTCACGTTCTCGTCTTTATTTCATTAACTCTATTCGAAAAGGTTAACTCTACTACTTCACATCGTATACTTTTCTCGTTCTAATTAATAACTTCATTGATACAAATTATTACTCGAGCTTTCTTTCAAAGACTTTAGTTCATTCTTAAATTAACAATCAATCATCTATCATACAAATTCAATCATATTTCACATTATAATATTATCATGCATTTAAACACATATTCACACATACAATGAAATCTTATAGAACAAACATACTTCAAGACACATTAACATACATTCCATTTTGACCTTAAAATCTAACTCGATTATGCAATTCTTTTTATAAAGGCTTAAACTGTTAATTCTATCTTTCTTATCTATATAGACAACGCTTCGTTCTACATCCGCTATCTTATAAGGTATTTTATAACTCTTATTTATTTAACAAAAATTCTCTTAGCTCTTAATAAACTCTTGTGTAATTATAAATTCTTGTTCAATTCTAACTTGATTCTCATTTCTTAACTTGAACATTATTATTCCTTTAATTATTACCTCGGTTTATCTTTTCTTTGCTTGGTTGGAACGACGTTCCTAAATTAATTATTTAATTAATCTTCTTTCAACTTAATATTCGACATCTTATTTTATTCTCATTTTCTCGATCAACTTATACGAGTATCTATCTTAACTCGTCTAGCATCTTTTCTTTACTCAAATTAACTTCCTTTTTACTTCTTAAAGATTAATTCTTATTAAACTCGGTTTTCTCTATTTTGTTTACTTCTTTAATAATTTCTTCTTTATTTGTTTTAAACCTTTAAGCTATTTCTTACTTAATGATTTCTTTATCTTTTGATAAACATTTTTATGAATTTCTTCACTTTATCTCAAATTTTCATGCATAGAATCTCATTACTAACATGATAAAAATAACAATTCAAGCATCAAAATAACAATAACTCCAAGAATTTATATTTTTCCTATTTTTACTAAAATTTTCGGCACTTATTAAATTTTTAGGGTTTTAAATTCTTTTTCTTCTCTTAATTCATCGATTAACATCTAGTGCTTGATTCTCCTAACGAATTCTTCTCACTCGATTAACACATGCATATCCTAAGTTTGCCTAAACATAAATTAAATAACATGCATGCATAGATCTTTCCTTTAGGACTTATAGACATACATTTTACAACTAATCAAATGAAATCATACTTAAATAAATGGGAATTCTTCTCTTGGCTTTTGGGATTGAAATGGATGGAAATGGTAGCTTCAAAGCTTGGATCTTGAAAAGAAGAAGGATGTCTTCTTGAATCCTCAAAGAAAAAAAAAGAATATAGGATTAATCATCCATAGGTTTTAGGAATCAAAATAAAGAAAAGTATTGGAAAATTCTTGAATTCAACTTCAAGAACTTGGAAATTTGTACCTTTCTTTGAAAATATGGATGGAATGGATGGAGGATGGTGTTCTTTACTTCATTTCCATGGATGATAAGTTTGAATCCATGGTTGCATGTGAAGAAAAATCAAAGTGTGTGTGTAGAGAGGGAGTGCCGAGAGTAGAGAGAGTTTGAGAGGGTTTGAGAGAGTTTTTCTTTTGTTTTGTGAGAGAGAGTTTTCGATGGAGAGAGAGAGAAGGAATGTTATGAATGAGTTGCTGCATTCCTCTCTTGTCTTAGATGAACAAAATTGAAATCCAATAAAGAGAAAAAATATACTTTGTTGGAAATTGTAAAGAACAAGACTTGATAGGTGATTTGAAGTTAACTTGTAAGCATACTTCATGCAAACCATGTACAAGACACCACTATGTCTTGTTGGTCTTGGAAATTGAGAGATGATGGGAGAGGGGTTGTGAGGTGGCGAGAGAGGGAGAGAGGTGGATGACACGTGTCGTCGTCGTGTCGTCACGGGTATTAATTATCCGGTCGTAAAGGTTTTCCGGGTAAAATGATTCGTATTAATTCCGTTTTATTCTATTAACGGGTCTAACCTCTTCTCGTTTCACTTTTGATACTAACTCATCCCAATCCTATTTCATGTCTCAAATTAAAAGATTAAAGGCTTAGATCATTTTAGTCCTTTAATTCTTAAAAGAAATTAATTGGCTTATTAATTTGTTTATTAATCTTTTTCAAGACTAATGCCTCATTTCTCTTCTCAATTCTCGAATAAGTTCTTATCCTATCTCAATGATCTTAAAAGAAATTCTAAGTTCGAAGGTTCTAATTTTAATTCTATTCTAGGTTCATCGGCGTAAACATATTTCTCGGCGATTAACGTTATGTTATCTTAACTAAACAAACTTCTCGGGATTTTTCCGGAATTTAATCTCATACTCATTTTCATATAAACGACTCAACAAACATATCACATCATCATCATCATCTCAGATAATTAGAACAGATCAATTCACACAAGATTCACAAGGCAATGTAAACGTTTTATTCAAAACTCATCGATTAGAAAAGAAAAATTTTACTCCTAAATTCTCATCTTTGGGCTTACTCGGTTAATTAGACGCTCTCTTAAAGGGATAAAAACTCGGGGTATCACATCCTCACCCTCTTAAAAAAATTTCGTCCCGAAATTTACTGACCTTAAGAAAATAACTCAGGATACTTTGCTTTCATCTTTTCTTCGAGCTCCAAGTGGCTTCTTCAAGATCGTGATGACACCACTTGACTTTCACTAAGGGAATCGATTTCATTCTAAGCTGCTGGACTTTATAATCTAAAATCTTTTCGGGTTTCTCCTCGTAGCTTAGATCGGGCTTCATCTCAACATCTTCTTGATGTATTACATGCTTCGGGTCAAAGACATATTTTCTTAACTGCGATACGTGAAACACGTTATGCGAACTTCCGAAACTAGGCGGTAACGCTAAACGATATGATACGGATCCAATCCTCTCAAGGATCTCGTACGGTCCTATAAAACGAGGTCTAAGCTTTCCTTTAACTCCAAAACGATAAACTCCTTTCGAGGGGGATACTTTCAAAAACACCTTATCTCCTTCTTTAAATTCTAACTTAGATCTTCGATTATCGGCATACGACTTCTGTCGACTCTGAGCTTCCTTAATCTTTTCATGGATCTGACGTACAGATTCTATCATTTCCTCAATCGCTTCTTGCCCTAACACTTTCCTTTCACCGACTTCATTCCAATACAACGGCGATCTACACTTCTTTCCGTAAAGAGCTTCATACGGGGCCATTCCTATCGTATTCTGATAGCTATTGTTGTATGCGAACTCAACAAGAGGTAAAACTTTTTCCCACTCGACTCCTTTATCTAACAAGACGGCTCTCAACATATCTTCAAGAATTTGGATCGTTCGCTCGGATTGACCATCGGTTTGAGGGTGGTAAGCAGTACTAAACTGCAATTGGGTTCCTAACTCTTTATGGAAACTTTCCCAAAACGGGCGGTGAACTTCGAATCTCTATCAGAGGTAATCGTCTTCGGAATTCCATGCAACTTCACAATTTCTTTGATGTAGATCTCGGCTAACTTGGCTGATCCATAGGTATGTGGAATAGGTATGAAATGAGCAGACTTCGTCAACCTATCCACTATTACCCATACTACTGTATTTCCTCTTCTTGATCTTGGCAATCCTGTCACAAAATCCATTGTGATTCCATCCCACTTCCACTCTGGGACGGGTAACGGTTGTAGAGGTCCATACGGTCTTTAATGTAAGGACTTCACTTGCTGGCAAGCTAAACATCTTTCAACGAATAATGCCACATCCGTCTTCATTCCATTCCACCAAAACTGGTTCTTTAGGTCTTGGTACATCTTCGTGCTGCCAGGCTGCCCTTCTGCATTATTTTCGGGAATCCTGACATTTCTACGTCTTGGCGGCATTCTAAAGATTAAAAACGAGGGAAAAAACTTTAACCACTCTAGATTTTTAGCTTACAGGGAACCTTTCTCGATTCTGAACACATTTCTCTTTTGGGAGGAACACGATTCTAATCGGTACTTAGATAATTAATAACTTAAAATTTTTCTTAAGCAATTCATTACTTCAATTTCTCATATATATATGCATCTCATTCAGTTTCTAATAATTATCACATACTCATATCATCATATATTCATATCATCATCATAGATTCTTGAAACAATCAGTCATATTCACAGAGCAAATATCATCACTTCATATTCAAATATTCAATTCGATTCAATAACTCAGAAATTTCAACTTCAATTCAAAGATCTAAATGTTTCAACTTCCAAACGCTTAACAGCGGCCTTTCCTAGGACTTATAACACTTAGGGAATTTACTTTGGAAAATATTTCCCTTTTTCCTAGTCAAATTATGATAGTCTTCATCATAGGTTACAACACAACTATAAGAAAAAAAAAATAAAAGAGTTCAACTCTCAACACACTCGATTTAAAAACGATTGAATTCGACAGCTTTCTTGGAACATTCCTACGCATAGGAGTCATCTTCACTTGGTCCGCTATCATCATACTGTTCCGCTTCGGAATCCACTCCGTAGTGCTCTACAATTTCCTCATCTTCTTCCGGGTCTTCTTCCTCCTCTTCTTCTTCCTCTTCACGCATTTGTCCTTCAAACAGCACGTCATCTTCCTCGACATTATCATCTTCTATGGCGAAACACTCACGTTCGGCTTCTCTCAAGGCTTCTTCACACTCTTCTGGAGTATAATTCATCGCAGCTAGCACAGATTCGATCCGCGGCTGGGTAGGAAAAACATTGTTAGGTAGAGGCTGAAGATATCCGGTTCCTACAGTCGCTGCATCAACTGGTTCGCTTCCATTCTCTTTGTCGTCGCTTGAGCGGGTTTGGCTAGAGGATTCTTCTCTAGGATGGCTTACAAAGGTTGCTTGCGGATGATTCATATAAGCAACTATTTGGTTTTCATTTGAAGAAGAATTTTCATCATATCCATTCGGCTGCAATGTTGATAAGTTAGAAAAACAAAGGAATCAAGAAAATTAAGTTAAAAAGCACACCACTTACAAATGGGTAATCTGCAAGAGGATTCTGAGGTTGAAGATTAGTTCGTGGCGGCGAATTGATGTGGAGAGAAACAGTTCCACTTGGAGGAATTGGTGAAGGATTACGAACAAAGTCATTCAACAAGCTTGGAGTATCATTTTCATAAGGTTCGGGCGGAGGAGCACCATAGGACATAAAACGAGCTGAAATCGCAGAGATAAAAGCATTTACGTCGCCGTAAAGGGTTCGGTCGAAGTAACGGTAGCCTAGAAATCGAGAGACAAGAGATGCTGCCCAGTCCTTCCATTCTGCTGGTAGCGCTTGAATCAGGTGCATCATGCCTTCTAACGGTCCTACGTCCATATATTGAACTTTTCCCCAAATCGTATGGTATCGTGCTAAGAATTCTGCTAAAGATTCGTTATTTTCATTCTCGCGTGCAAATACTCTTGCATCCAATCAACGTTGTCCATCCTATACGAATTTTAAACGCATAAGCATACTTAACAAACTATCGAACATATTACGAATTCTACTACCTACTCATTTCTGCGTTCCAAAGAGGGATTTTTGGGTAATTCCAAATCACGTAACCAATTGCACACACGCCATATTCTTTCCGATCTTTTCACACGCACTCGCAAAGGGGTAGACATTCTAAAGCAATCTAGCTATTAAACAACTTAACAAATTTATCTCAAAACATCATAACTCAACAAAATAACTTTAAAGAAAATTCTCAACATTTAATAACTCAAACATCATTTTAACTTGAAAAGAAAACTTTTAGAAAAAGACATACCTGGTTGCCGGATGAGATGGAGGATAACTTGGTGTGGTTTACTGACTCAAATAAGTCTAGGAATTAAATCTAGACTCGACTCATCAAAGAATAACAGACTTTAGAACAAATAAGAACCATGCTCTGATACCAACCTGTCACGCCCCGACTCTCGGGGTGCGACTTACGAACAACAACAAACCAAAACAACTAACAACTAACTCAAATAAAGGGAACATGCTCGGGGAAAACAAAGGCGGAATATAAGGCAATCGAATTTGGTTTTCAAAAGCATAAAGAATAATAACCGAGCATCTTAACTTCACTTTGAACGGGAATTCAAACAAGTAAATCATGCTGATGGGAAAGGAATTCCAACAAAAAGAGGAATCATACGAATATATACATCACGGTAAGGGTTCATGTTCAACAACAACCAAATTACGAGCCCATCGCTCGGGATTACAAGATAAAGGGGTTACGAATTCAACAAGCATTCAAAGTCTTCGAGCACAACGCTCGGAATCAAAAACATGAATATTAGAGTACTGACATCAACAGACATTAAATCAAAAAGATTGCAGCGGAAATTAGCATCAACTTTCAACACTTGCACGTATGAAGACGTACAAATGCCAGTCCGAAATTATACCAAACTTAACCAACAAAACCAAACCACCAAGTATCCACGCCATCGCCATCCAGCCAACCTGCATGTTTAGAAACACACGCAGGGCTGAGTACTTCGTAATCAGTGAACACAAGCCAAAACATTTGAATAAAGATGCTTCTTAAAGCTATATTAATTGAACTTGCCTTGCCAAACATCACAAGTATATAAGCAGTTTTAAAAACGGTTTTACTTGTGCATGTCAAAACATTTTTATTTAAAACAGACTGCGCAGTCAAATAACATAATATAATAGCATGTATCATCTATCACAAATAACTTCACGTGCCGAGAAGTAAGCCTCCTTCTCAAACACTATGACCGGCCTAACCGAAGCAAGGCTCACAGTCACCTCAACATATACCACACGTGGGTTCCTGCTTTCACAGGATAATCACATCTTCATATAAATAGATGATAACACATACTAACTTCAATAAAATGGCAAGTCAATCACATTTGAAAAACATATCATAATATTCAATAGCATAACTAATTTTCATCGATAGTTTTTGGTTCAGAAAAGCCCACCTGACTTCCGAAGAACTAGCTAGGTGGTCTAGGGCTATTTGTCCTCGCTTACCGATCCGTCCGGCTCGATCCTTCATTGGTCGACATCGATAGATAAGATATATGAAAGACGGACTCAAAGACATTGGACTTTAACTGACGGACTTCTATTTGAGTCGTCGCTCTCTTCGTTCTAACTTTTCTAAAAGATCTCACGTTCTCGTCTTTATTTCATTAACTCTATTCGAAAAGGTTAACTCTACTACTTCACATCGTATACTTTTCTCGTTCTAATTAATAACTTCATTGATACAAATTATTACTCGAGCTTTCTTTCAAAGACTTTAGTTCATTCTTAAATTAACAATCAATCATCTATCATACAAATTCAATCATATTTCACATTATAATATTATCATGCATTTAAACACATATTCACACATACAATGAAATCTTATAGAACAAACATACTTCAAGACACATTAACATGCATTCCATTTTGACCTTAAAATCTAACTCGATTATGCAATTCTTTTTATAAAGGCTTAAACTATTAATTCTATCTTTCTTATCTATATAGACAACGCTTCGTTCTACATCCGCTATCTTATAAGGTATTTTATAACTCTTATTTATTTAACAAAAATTCTCTTAGCTCTTAATAAACTCTTATGTAATTATAAATTCTTGTTCAATTCTAACTTGATTCTCATTTCTTAACTTGAACATTATTATTCCTTTAATTATTACCTCGGTTTATCTTTTCTTCGCTTGGTTGGAACGACGTTCCTAAATTAATTATTTAATTAATCTTCTTTCAACTTAATATTCGACATCTTATTTTATTCTCATTTTCTCGATCAACTTATACGAGTATCTATCTTAACTCGTCTAGCATCTTTTCTTTACTCAAATTAACTTCCTTTTTACTTCTTAAAGATTAATTCTTATTAAACTCGGTTTTCTCTATTTTGTTTACTTCTTTAATAATTTCTTCTTTATTTGTTTTAAACCTTTAAGCTATTTCTTACTTAATGATTTCTTTATCTTTTGATAAACATTTTTATGAATTTCTTCACTTTATTATAAAAGATCTTTTTATTGTATTTTTAGTAAAAATTTGAAGTCTTTAATTTTAATACAAGGTATTTAATTAATAAATCTTTTATACATCTTTCATCTTTTATTTAATTAAAAGCTTTTCAATTTTAAGTCTTTTTATCAAAACTTCAATCTTTATTCTATATTCAAACTATCATTCATACATATATTGAAATACTTAAACATCCAATTATGTTTATTATTTCTACACTTAATTTCTTTCAAAAATTTAACATGCAATCTCATTTTCTTCACTTAAACACATGTATGATTATACTAACATAACATACAATCATCTCATTGATCAAAACATCACTCAATACATCAACAAAATCAACAAAATAATTTCTCCATTTTCTTCAAAAACACACGGCACTTATGCCTATTTCTATGCAATTTGTTTCTCAAATTTTCATGCATATAATCTCATTACTAACATGATAAAAATAACAATTCAAGCATCAAAATAACAATAACTCCAAGAATTTATATTTTTCCTATTTTTACTAAAATTTTCGGCACTTATTAAATGTTTAGGGTTTTAAATTTTTTTTCTTCTCTTAATTCATCGATTAACATCTAGTGCTCGATTCTCCTAACGAATTCTTCTCACTCGATTAGCACATGCATATCCTAAGTTTGCCTAAACATAAATTAAATAACATGCATGCATAGATCTTTCCTTTAGGACTTATAGACATACATTTTACAACTAATCAAATGAAAACATACTTAAATAAATGGGAATTCTTCTCTTGGCTTTTGGGATTGAAATGGATGGAAATGGTAGCTTCAAAGCTTGGATCTTGAAAAGAAGAAGGATGTCTTCTTGAATCCTCAAAGAAAAAGAAAGAATATAGGATTAATCATCCATAGGTTTTAGGAATCAAAATAAAGAAAAGTATTGGAAAATTCTTGAATTCAACTTCAAGAACTTGGAAATTTGTACCTTTCTTTGAAAATATGGATGGAATGGATGGAGGATGGTGTTATTTACTTCATTTCCATGGATGATAAGTTTGAATCCATGGTTGCATGTGAAGAAAAATCAAAGTGTGTGTGTAGAGAGGGAGTGCCGAGAGTAGAGAGAGTTTGAGAGGGTTTGAGAGAGTTTTTCTTTTGTTTTGTGAGAGAGAGTTTTCGATGGAGAGAGAGAGATGGAATGTTATGAATGAGTTGCTGCATTCCTCTCTTGTCTTAGATGAACAAAATTGAAATCCAATAAAGAGAAAAAATATACTTTGTTGGAAATTGTAAAGAACAAGACTTGATAGGTGATTTGAAGTTAACTTGTAAGCATACTTCATGCAAACCATGTACAAGACACCACTATGTCTTGTTGGTCTTGGAAATTGAGAGATGACGGGAGAGGGGTTGTGAGGTGGCGAGAGAGGGAGAGAGGTGGATGACACGTGTCGTCGTCGTGTCGTCACGGGTATTAATTATCCGGTCGTAAAGGTTTTCCGGGTAAAACGATTCGTATTAATTCCGTTTTGTTCTATTAACGGGTCTAACCTCTTCTCGTTTCACTTTTGACACTAACTCGTCCCAATCCTATTTCACGTCTCAAATTAAAAGATTAAAGGCTTCGATCATTTTAGTCCTTTAATTCTTAAAAGAAATTAATCGGCTTATTAATTCGTTTATTAATCTTTTTCAAGACTAATGCCTCATTTCTCTTCTCAATTCTCGAATAAGTTCTTATCCTATCTCAGTGATCTTAAAAGAAATTCTAAGTTCGAAGGTTCTAATTTTAATTCTATTCTAGGTTCATCGGCGTAAACATATTTTTCGGCGATTAACGTTATGTTATCTTAACTAAACAAACTTCTCGGGATTTTTCTGGAATTTAATCTCATACTCATTTTTATAAAAACGACTCAACAAACATATCACATCATCATCATCTCAGATAATTAGAACAGATAAATTTACACAAGATTCACAAGGCAATGTAAACGTTTTATTCAAAACTCATTGATTAGAAAAGAAAAATTTTACTCCTAAATTCTAATCTTTGGGCTTACTCGGTTAATTAGACGCTCTCTTAAAGGGATAAAAACTCGGGGTATCACACGTCCACACTATCGTGGCTTGCACACGTTGACAATTTGCAGATTTTGTCGGTTAAACTTCTAATAAGATATTTTAATCTCGTGAGTAGTAGGAGTTTTCCGTGTAAACGTCCACACGAACGTGGCTTGCATGTATTAATTTCCTGCGGATTATTCTAGGAGAGATTGAAATAAGATAGTCACAAAGTTGGCTAAATTGTGGTCATAGATTAGACTTTGTCTTTGAGTACAACTCTCCATCAGAGTCCCTTCTCAAGGTTTATGTGGTCTAGATAAGGTCCGTTTATTGATCTCATCTTGTCACAAGGTTAAGTTGACATGAGAACGGGTCATAGGCTCGGTGACTGGTCATGAGATGTGTCATAAACGTCCATACGAGTGTGGCTTACGTGTAATTCGATTGGGCTAACGGAGGTTTCCATTACTATTGTTTTATCAAAAGGTTAAAATATTATTTGTTACGAAAAGATCATGCATTAAAGTGGAACTTATGTGTGTTTTATGTTTGTTTATTTCAGATATGACTGTTGCTCCACTCCTGAATGTGCTTACTGCAAAGCCGCTTACCGGTCCAAATTTTTTGGAATGGAAGCGCAATCTGGGATTTGTCCTAGACGCGGAGGAGTATTAGTATGTGCTTTCTACTCCTGCTCCCGCAAACCTAACTGCTCGGTCTTCCGGTGAGCAAGGGAGGTTCACCGGAGGTGGCATAGGGCGAATAATATGGCGAAAGCCTATATGATGACCTCTATGACCTCCAACCATCAGCTGCAACATCAATCAATGCAGACTACAACTGAAATCACGAAGAACCTCGAGGAGCTCTTTGGTGAATCTGATCGTTCAACCCATTTTGAGCTCATGAGAAAACTCATGGCTTCTAGAATGACAGAGGGTTCGTCTGTGCGCGAGCATGTGCTCGAGATGATTAATCATCTCAATGAGCTATATCTTCTCGATGGATGTATCGAAAATGAGGCTAAGGTCGACATGATACTCCACTCTCTCGCTAAGAGTTATGAGAACTTCCGTCTCAACGCAGTGATGGGCAAGAAAAAGTTCACTTTGAACGAATTGCTCAATGAACTCGTTGCTGCTGAGGAAGTTATGGGGAAGAGTCCACAGGCATTGGCTACTGCCAAAGGCTCTCACTTTGCACCGAAAGGTGGGAAGAAGTGGAAAAAGCCAAGTGGCAAGAAAGGTCAAGGAAAAAGTGGGAGCAAGAATGTAGGCCCGACCGGTGGTGTTAAAAATTCAAAGCCAAAGGGGAAGGACAAATGCTACAAGTGTCAAAGAACTGGACATTGGAAGGTTGACTGTCCCTTGATGAATAATGCTCAAGGTACGTCTCTAGCTTTAGTAACTGAAACGTGTTTAGTTTCGAGTACAGCCCATTCGTGGGTGGTGGGTAACTGATCATGTGTGTTACACCATGCAGGGGTTCCTGCAGAAAAGGGTGCTGAGTAGAGGCGAGCTAACCGTCTCCATGGAAAACGCTGCAACTGTTGACGTCGCTGCTATTGGAGATGTACATTTATCTTTTGAGGGTCATGTTTTAGTGTTGAGAGTGATTTCTGATGGAACATTGGAGTCATTCCAAGTTGAGCCAATCTCAGTCTGCGAATCCTGCATAGAAGGCAAGATGACGACTCGGCCTTTCAAGGCCAAGGGGTATAGAGCTAAAGAAGTGTTAGAACTGGTTCACTCTGACTTGTGCGGACCTATGTCCACTTAAGCTCATGGAGGGTACGGGTATTTTGTCACTTTCATTGACAATTACTCAAGGTACGGATACATTTACTTGTTGCGCTACAAGTCTGAATGTTTTGACAAGTTTCAAACGTTCAAGATGGAAGTAGAGACGCGACATGGTAAGAGTATTAAGTCATTGCGATCCGACCGCGGTGGTTAATACCTCAGCAATGAGTTTAGAGAATACTTGTCAGTATCTGGGATTACATCTCAGTTCACTACACCGGGTACGCCTCAACAGAATGGTGTGGCAGAGAGAAGAAATTGAACACTTTTCGAGATGGTTCGATCAATGATGAGTTATGTTTCTTTACCTGTTTCGTTCTGGGGATATGCCTTGGAAACAACTGGTTACATTCTAAACTTAGTTCCTTCTAAGTCAGTTGCAAAGACCCTGTTCGCGCTGTGGTCCAGGCGCAAGCCTAGTCTTTCTCACATCCGGATTTGGGGCAATCCAGCACATGTGCTGAACAAGGATGCGTATAAGTTGAGTTCTAGAACGGAAGTAAAGCTGTTTGTAGGATATCCTAGGGGAAAGAAAGGTGGTTACTTTTACTGTCCTAAGGATCAAAAAGTTGTTATTAGCACTAATGCAAGATTCTTGGAAGAGGACTATATAAATAACCACAAGCCAAGAAGCGAGATTATACTTGAGGAAGTTAGAGGTGAGAGGACAAGTCAACAAACTCAGCTGATTGTGCAGGATGAAGTACCTCAGGTATCATCAGAATCTGCACCGGCTATCGATACTGAATCTTCTATAGTACCTCATCGTAGTGGGAGGGTAACGCAAGGGAAGTTACCCAGTCGATATGCGTTAGCCAATGAATCTTTGGATTCGGTGGATGATGGGCTTATCGAAGAAGACTTCTGGACTTATTCAGAGGCACTTGAAGATCCTAATGCTCTTGAATGGTATGAGTGTATGGTTTCGAAATTTGAATCCGTCTCCAAATAAAAACAAACATCAACAGTATAAAATCCTTAATTAGAAATATACAAAAGTGAAGATAAAAAATGTGCAGAGATGTTGATACTCATAAACCTTGTTATGTCTCCAATCAAACAGGGGCGTCAAGAAATTCAACTTATGAATGGAGGGAGAGAGATAGAGAGGGAGATGATGCAGGATGGACAATATTTTTGCAAACCTTAACAAAATGGATTGGCGGGAGGCAAACTGCACACTCCCACTATAAAGAAGGGCAGCGACATTCCTTCGATAATAGCTTTACTTCGCAGAATATAAATAATAGTGGTCGTGCCGGAGTGGTTATCGGGCATGACTAGAAATCATGTGGGCTTTGCCCGCGCAGGTTCGAATCCTGCCGACCACGCTTTTTTATTTTATTTTTAGACTAGACTACCACCCGTGCGATGCACAGGAACACATGAAAAAAAAAAAAAAATTCAAAATCGAACCGGGCACTCCATCGGGTCACTGGATCACCGCTTCGACCGGTTGAACCGTTTCGAAGGAACACATGAAAAATAAAAAGTTTTTAAAATCGAACCGGGCACTCCATCGGGTCACTGGATCACCGCTTCGACCGGTTGAACCGTTTCGAAAAATCGGACGACACGTTCATTTATATCTATATATATTATATAAACGAAAACGACTCTATGTTAAAAAAAATAAAACCTATGTGGCACTACACATATTCCTCTATTCCTATTTATCTAAATTCTCAAATTTTCTGAATTTAAAATCAATATTTATCATATTTATATTTAATATTATGTACAACATGGAAACAAAATCTCAACAAGATCAAATATTAAAAATCAACAAAACAAAATCTTCAAATTAATTCTTAAATATTTGAATTAATGTTAATGAGCAATATTAAACATATTCTTATCCATAGTTAGTTTATATATTACTTTAATTAGTATGCTTCAATTCAAATTTCTAAGCATGATGGTATTTGATGCCTTGGAGAATTTTAATGTATTTCAAGCTATCATAAGACACGAAAATTTCATATTATTATTATTATTATTATTATTATTATTATTATTATTATTATTATTATGTGGATAGTATCTTATTAATTTTTGCAAATAATAACCAATTTATCATGTATTATTCAATGAAGTATCATCTTATATCATGGTTGACGGGTCGATTCCGACCTGGAAACTAGAAAGGGTAGACGGGCTGATTCCAAAACCGTGGGGATAGTATCTTATTATATTTTGCAAATAAATAACCAATTTATGATGTATTATCAATGGAGTAAGTATCATCTTAAATCATGGTCGACGGGCCGATTCCAATCTGAAAATCGGGAAGGATAGACGGACCGATTTCAAAACCGTGAGGATAGACAAGGCGATTCCAAATCGGCGGTTCTTTTAAACTATATATATATATATATACATATATATATATATATCTCTGTGTGTGTGTGTGTGTGTGTGTTTAATTTCATAATTTTTAGGAGATTTAGCGTCACTTTCAATTTTATACTTTATAGACACTTTTTAAAATTAATTTTTCTTCTTTAAATCAATATAGCACAAAGAGATATTTCCTATCAAAAGGATTCACTACAATTTTCATATGAAACCGACGTGGTACAATCTATTTGAGAGCATAATATATTTCTATTCAACATCGATTTTAAGAAGTAAAAGACCTTTAAAAATTATCTATGAAAATGGAGGAAATAAGTAAAGAACAATATCGAACTTATGTTATTTCATATTACATTTAATAATTTATTAGTTTCATTAATAAAATTTTCCGTCGATTTTCAACGGGCTATACACTAGTTTTCTTTATACATTATACTCCCTCCGTCCCGGGTTAGTATGGTTACTTTCGTTTTTTTAGCTGTTCCAACTTAGTATGGTGTTTCTTTTTTAAGACATTATTTTATCTTTTTACTCTTAAAAGTTCGATATATTTACTCCTATAAAGTTTCTGCATCCACTAAGAAATTAACAACACATCCTAAGTAGGTCCCTTCCTCCACTTAAAATATCCATACCAAACATTTATCTACTTTTCCTTAAAATGTGTGCACGGCCCTGCACCATACTAAGTAGAGATGGAGGGAGTATGTGATAAGTTAAAATTTAAATAATTAAATACATCATTTAAATAATAATAAAAATAAATGAAATTATATCAATCAAAAGGAAAAAAGATTGTTCATCAATTTTTGTTCAACACATAAACAAATCAAAGTATATGACTGATAAATTTATTATTTCATGATTTCATGATTTATATTATAATACCATATTTCTATTGCATGAACAATTAGTAAATATTTTCATCCCATGAGAATGTAGTTAAATAAATTTGGTGACGTTAATTTAAAAATAGAGCAGAAAATAATTACTATAATTCTATGATCATGTTTCACTAACAAATTAAATTGATAAATTATAAGTAGAACAAATAACTCTTGTTGGTAGGATGGTTTGTGCAATAGTCTAATAACAAGGAGGTCTTGGATTCAAATCTTTTTAATTTCGCTTCGGTCTAATTGGAAAACCCGAATTGAATGAAACCGAACCGAACAGCCAACCGCTTCATTGGTTTTCCAGCCGGTTCGGTCCGGTTTGGTCCGATTTTCAGAACGCTGCGATGTATTCCACTTAGCAAGAAGGCTTTCTTTACAATATACAATAAATATGTAATGCCCCGGAAATTCCTTACGATCTCAAAAATTTAAAGTTAATTAAATAAATGGCTTTGCACGCCTAAGTTTACGATTATAAATTCTAAGACTAACGGTCGATTCCGTTTCTAAAAATAAATTACAGAAGTCAGCTAGACGACTACTGTATTTAGGGTTAACGCGTACGAAAAGTTTTTAGTTCATGAACTCAGAACGGAAAACCGTCTGATTTTTACATTCACGAAATCGCAATACGAACTCGCCCGAGAAAGTTCGTTTTTATGATTTTCCGGACGAAACTCGGACTGTGTCGTCCCGAGTTTTTGTCGGAATTAATTTTATAAATTTTATTTTTCCAATTAAGTTTTATACGTTAGAATTTTTGGACGAATCGGATCGTGACGATTTTGCGTCGAGCTACGTTTTTCGTCGTCCGATTTCCGTAACGTCGTATCGCGTCGGAAAAGCGCGTATTTTTCCTCCCTTCCCTCTCATAACCGATTTCTCTCCCATTTTTAGCATGATAGTTTATTTCTTTCATATAGTATTATTTTATACCTACTACTATTCAAACACTATTATTCCCTTTAACCTAAGTATATATAGCCTTGTTGTATCATTTTACCTCATATCTCCTCCCTCCCTCAACCCTAAACTCGGCTGCCCCCTTCTCTCTCCCTCTCTCCCATCTTCTTCTTCCTCCATTGTTGAATCTCCAAGCTCTTGAAGAAGAAAATCACACAAGCCCTCATTCATCCATCAAAAACTTATTATTTCCTTTAGTAAAGATCAAGGTATTCACCTCCTCTATGTTTCTATCCATCCAACATCCTCTTCTTTTTATTTTCTTTTTGATCGAAAATTTAGGGGTGAAGAACTAGATGTTTTGATCTTCGCTTAGTTTAATTAGTTGTGTTTGGATGTGATTTCTAAGATCAAAATTGGAAGAAAATCAAAAGCCCTAACTCTATGCATAGTACCGAAATTTAGGGCTTATGGTAGGATTTTTGGAATTCTTCAATTGATGTTAAATTCATGCTTAGAAAGTGTTTAATTAGTGATTAGAACCAAGAGAAATCGAAAGCCCTTTGTTTGTTTGAAATTGATTTAGGGTTTAGGGTTTGAAATTGGGGATTTTTGCATGTTGATGTGTAATTGGACTTGAATTGATTAATTGATGTTCTAATAGTATGATTAAGAGTTAAATGGTGTTAATTAATGAAGAAAATCACCCTCTTAACCTATGTATTAAAAACCGAAAATGAGTAGGAAATTAGGGGTTTTCATGTGTTTGTTTTAGATAAGGTTTGGTTGATGAAATAATGTTGTAATTGATGATAATTGTTGATAGGAATTTATTTGAGAATTTTCTAAAATTATTTGGTGGGATGTAAGAGACGAAGAACTCGTCGTAAGTTAAAATATAGTGTTTATGTGAAGTGATTATATGCATGAAAGTGATTCTAGTTAGATGTGGTTTAATGACGTAAAATTTGAACGAAATCCGACCACGTTGAAAATTGTGTAAGAGACAAACCACTAGTCGTAACTAATAACCGAGAAGTCGAATAGGAATTCTAACTTGATAATATCGTTTATGATTGACTTGGGAATAACTTTGTAGTTGTTATCATGAGCTTTCGAGGTAATATAATATGAGTTATAGTGATAGTCGAGAACTAGAACGGGAAATTGATAACTTGTTGGTTTAGTACATGTTAGTTGAAGGCCAACGTTTAGAACGTCGTGCTATTGGACGAGTTTTGAGAAGGAGTTCATCACGTACGGGGGTACGTTTTGACTGCCTTGAGGGTCAAGTTTCATAAGAAATCGAATACGAGAACTTAGAACGAACCTAAGACGTTACACGTCGTTCTATCGAGCATCTAGGGTTATCGCGGCAGTTTTGCAACCCTTGCCGGAAACTGTAATAACTTTTAGCTCGTTTATCGGATTTGCTATCCATAAATTGGAGCGTAAACTAGACATCCCAAACATTCCAACTGTACAGGGTTCATCCCCTATTTCCAGATCCCCTGTTCTGGGCAGTCCCCAGAGTTTCTGTAATGCGCTTTGAAATTTCAGTTTTCATTCTTCTAAGTTGTTTCGTTCGCAACTTAGTTTTCTTTCGATCGTTTAAGCCGTAATAACTAACAACTATCTTCCTACTGACCCTAGAGTCAAGAGAAGAGCCTTGAGTGCTAAATGAGACGAGACCTCATCACTTATCCGTTTAAGTAAAGAAGTTTAGTTAAGCGAGAAATTGTTTAAGCCGTATAAAGAATTAAAATGTAATTTTCCCTAAGTTGATTCTTTCCAACTTAGTTCCTTATGATCTTTAAGTCGTATTAAGCTATCGACTACCCTCTCTACTGACCTAGGAGTTGAGTATGAGACCTTTCGAGTTCTAAACGGGATTTCTTCGAGTCTCGTTCCCGTTTAAGTAAAATGAATCTAGTAAGCGTGCAAATGCCTAAAGAATGAATCAGTTAAAACCTTTTTCGAGTCTCTTTGATCGATTTCCTTTTACGAATCGATTTTTAAGTATTATTATTTTACGATGAAGGAGGAAGCCAACAGTAAAGAAAGGACGGAAGATCCAAAGATTGGAAGCTAGTACTTCTTAGTTCTGTATTTCGAGGTGGGCTTTTATATACAAAATAAAACGAGCAATGCTTGGAAAATTTTTCTTTATCGCTTTGATATCTGTGTTTTTAAAAGTGATATTATCGCATGAACTGTTTTATGATTTATGTGAATTCTCTTGTACCTATCTGAGTTAACATTCGTGTTTTCCAGATTTAGAGTTAATCTAACTAGGTTAACTAACGATCGACTCTGAGTTAGCTGCTAAGTGCTTTCCAGAGTTAGTGCACTTTGTAACCTGTGGTGTATGTGATATCCTGTTGAGGGGTACCAGCCACGGTGAATGAGTTTGGGTCAAGATTGAACGTAACATACCAGAAAAATGCTTGCAAGCTAATTTGAGAAAAGAGTCAGAAAATATTTAGTAGACACGGGCCTCTTTCAATAAAATCCCGATGTGCTACCTTTATGAAATGCCATATTTATCTATACCTATGATTATGTTTTCAGCATCGTGCCCACTAAGTAATTTCGTACTTAGCCCTGCATTGTTTTCTAAATGTGCAGGTTGAAGCGACGTGAGCGGCAACGGTTGAAGTTGAGTTGAAAAGATATGATGCTTTAGTTAGGACTCTTCCGCTGCCAAACTCTAAGTCTTTTGAGAACCTGTCTTTTGAACAAAACTCTGTAGTTTAAGTATGTAAACTTGAACTTAGATACTATCCTGTACTTTTGTCGAGTAATCACTCGTGATTAACTCTTTCTCGTTATATTCAAGTCTTGTTCATTGATTGGTTGATGTCTTTTACGTATGTTAGTCAGTTAGCCCCCTTCTTCCCCGCTTCTTTAATCCAACCCCAGTCGCACCCCGGCTTTGACCGTCCCTCGGGATTTGGGGCTGTGACAGAGTGGTATCAGAGCAGTGCTCGTTTTCTGCTCTGCTTCTGAGTCAATCTTCTAGTACGAGTTATTCTTTAGTGATACCACAGAGTAGTATGAGTCATTCTTTTCTAGTATGAGTCATTCCATATAGTAATATCATCAAGTGGTATTCGTATACAAGTCTTCCTTCGAGTAATAATACAGACTATTCGTTTGTACCCTATATCGAGTCTTCTTTCGAGTCATAAGACAGGGTATTTGTATATACTCTGGATCAGAGTCGTCTTTCCAATTATAAGATAAGAGTTAGACTCTAATACTAAGATTGAGAACGTAGATGTCAACTCAACCGCCCGCTACGTCGACTCAACGAGGAAAAAGGAAAGAATTTTATGATGTGATTTCTTTTAAATAAGAAATTTTATGAGCAAGTATTCAATAAAATTGAGAATGAGAATGAGTTGTGTTTCAAAAATAAGAATTTTACAGAAGTATAATTTTTATACCTTATGTGATTATGCGATAGTACAAGTACTATCCTATGTGAAATTATTTGCGCAATGATTTCCTTTTTATGAAAATTATGCGAACACAAGAATATAGTCAGATTTTAGGGATTTTCCCCGGTTCAATGAGAACGTAGACTTGAAACCTAAGATCTTTCCGGTTCTTCGAGAATTTAGATGTTTTTTTCAGAAACATTGTTATGAAATGATTTCGAAAGGAGATCCCCAACGCGAGAAGAACTTCTACTGATGAATGTCACGTGCGATAAGTGACATGATTAAAGATTCGGCAAAGTCGAACTTGTTTTCTAAGAATTTCCTGCGAGGAAAAAGAAATAAAAGTGATTCGATAAATCGTGTTAGTGAACGAAGGGAGCGATTAGACGTTTGGGAAGCTTTCGGCTTCGAGTTAAGAAGGATATGAACGAGACGATGAAGATCAAGTAAACTGGAATCAAAGCTAAAGGAAATAAGTGAACGTTACTTACTTGTAAGTAATGTTAAGGACGTCATTCGTGTCACGTCTTTCCGTTTTCTTTTCATTTCGTGTTTCAGTAGAGTTCGCCCTAAACGAACTCTACAAAGAAAAATCGTATAGATTATTAAGAGTCGAGCACGAAGCTCGATTAAAATTTTTTCCATCGATCGCCCGATTCTAGCGACGACAACTGGAACTTAGTTTTCCAGAAAGTTATTCTTTAAGTTATATTCCATTTTTCTTTTGGAATTTAATTCCATATTTCGCCTTTGAGCGACGACTACAACTAGTACGAATACCAAGAGTCGTAAACGACAAAATTTCTTGTAAATGGATGTTACTTTTGAATAAGTAACATGAACGAAGTAAATGTACTTTATTTTAATAAATGAGAGTCGTTAAGAAATGTGTTGGTAAAGAAATAAAGAATTAAAATGAGTAAAAATTTGGTAAAATAGAGAATGGAAATAAAATCTTGATTTCTTCTAATTTTGTATGTTGTTTAAGTGCAATTTCTTGAATTGCTAGAAGTCTGATAAGTGGTTGACTTAGGTGATGAAGTTACAATTGAATAAGGAATATTCATTTTGTAATTTAAGTTTTTCGTTGAGATAAGTTAATTTTTTTTTCCTACCTGTTACTGATCCGTGTTTCCTTAAAACTTTTGTAGGATGGCTAGGACTCGTGTTACGGCTCGGAAGAGCCAGCCTTTGGCCTCGTGCGAGTGCACTATAGTAGACATGCTGCAGGATGAGTACTACGAGTTCGAGGTAGACTACGAAGAGGAGGACGTAGGACAGATTGTTAGTAACTTTTCTTCAATTTACTACCCAGTGCGACACTTTATCCGGGAGAGTCAGGCGACTCTAGACCTGATTGTTCACCTACCGGACGAGTGGCGCGGTTGGGCGCACCGTGCAGCGTGGTACTTCTTATGGATTTTCGGCGACGACACTGAGCCGACCGACAACTACACCGGATTTGCCCTGTGTATATACAGGAGGTTCTTCGAGAGCAGATTCCTGTTTCCCATCCCATTAGAGCCACACCTTCCTTACAGTCAGTTTCCAGTAGAGACAGAGCCAGAGCACCTCAATTTAGACCCAGAGTTTGTCGCCCTGTTGGAGTTGCCACCTGACGGTGTACCAAGTGAGGAGGAGGACGCAGAGTCCGAGCAGTTAGAGGAGGGCGCAGAGTCCAAGCAGTTAGAGGAGGACGCAGAGTTAGGACAGTTAGAAGAGGACGAGGAGACAACAGTTACACCTGAGTCACCACCAGTTGGTCAGCAGATCGAGAAGTTAATCCCAGGGCCGGGATTCGTAGAGGTTGACGCTGAGACAGCCGCGCTGTTAGGGTTGTCTTCACCTTTTGTGCCAGACGTCTGTGTTAGAGTCAGGGGACCGTTGGAGACGAGACTGTACAGGGAGGAGCCAGACCACTGAGAGGTCGACTCGGAGCTCGCCGCCTTGTTAGAGTTACCTTCTCCACTTACGCCGCTCGAGGAGATCTGTGCGAAGTGGGGAGTAGTCAGAGAGCGGATGGAGGCAGGACCGTCCAGGGTCCGTTCTAGAGAGGAGTTTGAGTCAGGTTCAGGTTCAGTTCTCGAGCACCTTCTTCCCCTGAAGAAGCGTGCGGTAGAGGTCAGCAAGGACTACTTGGTTTCCGACCTGGAGGAGACGGTTTTAGAGACACCCTCGCCCACCCTGCTTACACTTGTTGACGGTTCTACTCTGAGGGTGGACGAGGTACTACAGCCTGTTTTTGGTTCAGAGTCCGAGGAGGAGGATCCGGAGGAGGACCCGGAGGAGGATCCGGAGGAGGACCCAGATGAGGACTCTTAGGGTTTTTGCAGGCCATAGGGGGTAGTTTTTGGACTCGACTGCAGTTTAGTTGAGCAGAGCGTTGTAGACGCGGGTAAATATCAGTAGTAGTAGTAGTAGCTCTTTGTCCTGTAAAGAGTCGGATCAGTAACTAGTTAGTTTTTGTAGTACTCTAGCGGATACGAAATTTTATGAATCGTTTCCGTTTTAGTACTTTAGTAGGTACGGAGTTGCAGCTTGTTAGTGCACCCGATAAATAGTAGGCAGTCAGCGTAGTTTAGACTAGTAGTAGTCTAACCTTTTTGTATAAGTCCTCGTTGGAGGCAGAACTAATATTCTTTTTGATGTATATAGATATACATGACCCGTGAAGAGGGTTTTTAATCAAGCAAAATTTCCTATGAATTGAGTAATTAAAATCAGAATGTCAAATGAACTCGTGTAACGAGGAATTGAGTTTAACTTGAAGTTAAATAATTAATGAAATAATATTGAAGCTTGGTTCGACACGTTGTCCCATGAACTTGATTAAGTTGAGAACGAGCTAGTAAGTACTAAGTGTAATTAACAGAAAAGAACTGATGAGAATTTCAATTTTTCCTTAGACTAAACAAAATGCCACCGAGAAATGTTAACAACAAGAGAGGTCGAGGACCTGGAAGGCCGAGAGGACGTGGTAGACGTCAGTCGGAAAACAACAGAGAACAAGAATATGAGCAGAATGCCACCCCATCCCCATCTCCATCCCCATCACCACCCCCATCACCACCACCTCCACCACCGCCCCGAAGAGATATTGAGGATCTCTTCCTCAAGAGGAACCCTCCGATGTTCAATGGAACTGGTAGCCCTAGTGATGCTGAGCTATGGGTGAGATCCACCGAGAAGATTTTCAAGCTCCTCAGATGCACCGATGAGGAGAAAATGCTTTGTGTCGCATTCCAACTGACGGGATCGGCAGATTACTGGTGGGAAGCAAGGCAGAAGGTGATACCCGCAGAGCATCTGGCTCGTTTTACTTGGGAAGAGTTTAAGGAGATCTTTTTTGATAAGTACGTCCCCAAGACGTATAGGGCACAGAAGGAAGCCGAGTTTTATAATCTGAAGCAAGGGAAGCTGACCGTGACTGAGTACGACGCCAAGTTCTGCGAATTGTCAAGGTATGCGCCGACTTTGGTGGATACTGAGGAGAAGCTATCCAAGAAATTTCAAGGGGGTTTAAGACATGAGCTAGGAATCGCTTTAGCTAGTCATTGAGGACTAGGCTATACGGATATTTTGGGAAGAGCACTAGAAATGGAGGTCGTCGTGCCTGATGAGAAGAAGATTGTACCAACTGCGTCAGCACCAGAGCAGAGTCAGAACTGAGGCTACTACAACAACAATAGTAGCAACTATCAGTGTAAGAGAAAATGGAACGGAGGAGGTAGCGGAGGCAACAATCAAAATTTCAACAACCAAGGAGGTCAGAGAAAGGGAAACCAGCAGGGATATCAACAGCCTGGCAACAACAACAACAACAATAACAACAGCAATAAGAGGCCATGGCAGGGAAACAACCAATCGGGGTTGTTTATTCAGGGGAATAAGTAGAACTCGCCATGGAAGGGCAACAATCAACAGAACCAGCCCCAGGGGCAACAGAGAAACTTCAACCAGGGAGCGAATAACCCAGGGAGGGTTACCATCCCCGTCTGCCCGAAGTGCAACAGAGCCCATCCTGGAGTCTGCCAGATAGGCACCCCTAACTGTTTCAACTGTGGACAGAAGGGGCACATAAAAAAGGACTGCCCGAAGCCGCTCCAAGCCGTACCTCTCCGAGCCATCCAAGCACAGCAGCAGCAGCCGCCAATGAACCTGCAGCAGTTTCAGCAGTATGCACAGCAGCAACAGGATGCGAGGGCATGCGCTATCAAACAGGGTGGTCAGCGCAAAGGAAAAGGCAATCTCGCAGGTATGGGAAAACTCCACAACACCCCCATTAAGATACTGTTTGATACTGGCGCATCGTATTCTTTCATTGTTGGCTCGTGTGCCGATAACTTAGACATCAGGCCTGTAAGAGCTGCACACCCTATGAGAGTAACCACACCTTCAGGAGAGATCACTACTTCTACTCATGTTTGCTCTAACCTAGAACTAGAAATCGGAACTCATAAGGTTATAGCGAACAACTTAAATGTTATGATAATGTGGGACGTAGATATAATCCTAGGAATGGATTGGTTGTCAGAAAATTACGCCACAATTCTCTGCAACGAGAGAAAAATCTCTTTTCAACCACCGGGTAAGGAACCAACCGAATTCCATGGAATTTCCATGGGTAGAGGCGTACCAATTATATCAGCCCTGCAAGCCACGAAACTCATGAAGAAGAAAGGTACCACAGCCTATCTTGTGTACCTAGTCGGAGAGCCAGGAGCCGAGAAGACCATCCAAGACGTAAAAGTTGTAAATGAATACGAAGATGTCTTTCCAGAAGTGCTACCAGGATTGCCACCAGATCGTCATGTGGACTTCACGATCGACTTAGAACCAGGAGCAGCTCCTAAGTCTAAAGCCCCATACAGGATGGCACCGAAGGAACTAGAAGAGCTCAAAATCCAGTTGCAGGAATTACTAGACCTTGGTTTCATCAGGCCAAGCGTCTCACCTTGGGGAGCACCCGTGTTATTTGTTAGGAAAAAGGACGGATCGATGAGAATGTGCATCGATTACCGAGAACTCAACAAGATCACGCTCAAGAACAAATATCCTTTGCCGAGGATCGATGATTTGTTCGATCAGCTCAAGGGTGCAGGAGTCTTCTCCAAGATAGATTTAAGGTCAGGATACCATCAACTCAAGATCAAACCTGAAAACGTACCGAAGACCGCTTTTAGAACCTGATATGGCCATTACGAATTTTTAGTGATGCCATTTGGTTTAACCAACGCTCCAGCCGTATTCATGGATCTGATGAATAGAGTCTTCCACCCCTACTTGGACAAATTTGTTTTAGTATTCATCGACGACATCCTCGTTTACTCTAAGAATGAGACGGAGCACGATGAACATCTACGGATAGTGTTGGAGACACTAAGAGCCGAGAAACTCTACGCCAAATTCAGTAAATGCAAATTTTGGCTGAAGGAAGTAATGTTCCTTGGGCACATCGTATCGGCAGAAGGAATCAAGGTGGATCCAGCCAAGGTAGAAGCAGTGCACAACTGGAAGTCACCAACGAGTCAGAATGAGATTAGGAGTTTCTTGGGTTTAGCCGGTTATTACAGAAGGTTTATTGAGGGATTCTCTACGATCGCTCGCCCGATAACGCAACTACTCAGGAAGGATACCAAATTTAAATGGACGGACGAGTGTGAGAAGAGTTTCCAAACTCTTAAGGAGAAGTTAACCACAGCGCCAGTACTAGCACTTCCTGACATAAACAAAGAGTATGTGGTTTACACCGACGCATCGAAAAATGGATTAGGTTGTGTCTTAATGCAAGATGGACGAGTGATAGCTTATGTTTCACGACAACTTCGACCTCACGAAGTTGAGTACCCAACCCACGATTTAGAACTCGCAGCCGTAGTGCATGCGTTAAAGATTTGGAGACACCATCTCTATGGTGTAAGAGTTGAGATATTCACCGATCACAAGAGCCTGAAGTACTTTTTCGAGCAGAAAGAACTGAACATGAGACAAAGAAGATGGCTGGAATTAGTCAAGGATTATGACTGCGGAATCAACTATCATGTAGGAAAGGCTAATGTGGTAGCAGACGCGAGTCGCAAGGCTCCAACGAAGTTAGGATGCCTTTTTGTAGAAGAAGAAACTTTAGTACGAGAATTCGAGAAGATGGATATCAGAGTGCTTGACACGCCAGCTACGATAACAAGTCAGATAGCAGCATTAGAAGCTACACCAGATTTGAGAGAAAGAATCATCAGTGCCCAGAGAAAAAACGAGTCAATGGAAAAGTTACGGGTGAGGATAAGAACAGATAAGCCAGAAGGATATTCTGAAGCTCCAGACAATGCGATACTTTTTGAAGGCAGAATTTGTATTCCTGATGATGACAACGAACAGAAGAACGAGATCTTGAGTGAGGCTCACAATACGCCTTACACAGCACATCCAGGAAGTACGAAAATGTACCAAGATTTGAGAAGAAACTTTTGGTGGAATGGAATGAAACGAGACATTGCCTCGTTTGTGGAAAGATGTTTGGCATGTCAGCAAGTCAAGGCTTTACACCGACGACCATATGGATTGCTACAACCATTGGATGTCCCAGAATGGAAATGGGAAGGCATAGCTATGGACTTTGTCACATGCTTGCCTAAGTCGAGAAGAGGAAACACAGCAATTTGGGTGATAATAGATAGGCTTACGAAGTCAGCACATTTCTTGCCGATTAAGATTACATACGGATCAGAGAAACTAGCTCAGTTGTAAGTCAGAGAGATTGTACGTCTGCATGGAGTACCAAGGGTCATAGTATCAGATAGAGACGCCAAATTTACCTCAAGATTTTGGATTACGATGCAGAAAGAAATGGGGGCAGAGCTTAATTTCAGTACAGCGTTTCACCCACAGACAGAAGGGCAGTCAGAGAGAACGATTCAGATTTTAGTCGATATGTTAAGGACAGTGGTTTTGGACCGAGGCGCGAATTGGGAAGAATTCTACACTTAGTCGAATTCGCTTACAACAACAGCTATCAGGCCACGATAGGAATGGCGCCGTTTGAGGCTTTGTATGGAAGGAAATATAGATCACCGCTTTATTGGGACGACGTAGGTGAGAGAAAGAACCTAGGCCCAGATGCGATTAATGAGATGATTGAGATAGTTCGGCAGATACGCGATAGAATGAAAGAGGCCCAGAGCCGACAGAAGTCTTATGCCGATGATCGTCGAACCAATCTTGAGTTTGAAATAGGAGATAAGGTTTTCCTTAAGATATCACCGACCAAAGGAATCGTTAGATTCGGAGTCAAGGGTAAGCTAAGACCCAGGTTTATAGGACCTTATGAAATCCTCGAGAGTATAGGACCCGTCGCTTATAGATTGGCCTTGCCGCCAAGTCTAGGAAGCGTCCACAACGTTTTCCACGTTTCTCAGTTGAGAAAATATGTTTACGATCCTAAGCACGTCATTAGTCAGCAAGACGTAGTTCTTGAATCTGACCTAAGCTACGAAGAGAAGCCGATATCGATTCTGGATAGAAAAGTCCAAGAGTTGAGAACCAAATCGATTCCGATCGTTAAAGTGCTATGGAACCACCACGGGCAAGAAGAAGCCACGTGGGAACTCGAGGAGAAGATGAAGGAGCGATATTCTCATCTTTTTACAGAAGGTATGCAAATTTCGGGACGAAATTTTTCGTAACGGGGGTAGGATGTAATGCCCCGGAAATTCCTTACGATCTCAAAAATTTAAAGTTAATTAAATAAATGGCTTTGCACGCCTAAGTTAACGATTTTAAATTCTAAGACTAACGGTCGATTCCGTTTCTAAAAATAAATTACGGAAGTCAGCTAGACGACTACTGTATTTAGGGTTAACGCGTACGAAAAGTTTTTAGTTCGTGAACTCAGAACGGAAAACCGTCTGATTTTTACATTCACAAAATCGCGATACGAACTCGCCCGAGAAAGTTCGTTTTTATGATTTTCCGGACGAAACTCGGACTGTGTCGTCCCGAATTTTTGTCGGAATTAAATTTATAAATTTTATTTTTCCAATTAAGTTTTATACGTTAGAATTTTTGGACGAAACGGATCGTGACGATTTTGCGTCGAGCTACGTTTTTCGTCGTCCGATTTCCGTAACGTCGTATCGCGTCGGAAAAGCGCGTATTTTTCCTCCCTTCTCTCTCATAACCGATTTCTCTCCCATTTTTAGCATGATAGTTTATTTCTTTCATATAGTATTATTTTATACCTACTACTATTCAAACACTATTCACTATTCCCTTTAACCTAAGTATATATAGCCTTGTTGTATCATTTTACGTCATATCTCCTCCCTCCCTCAACCCTAAATTCGGCTGCCCCCTTCTCTCTCCCTCTCTCCCATCTTCTTCTTCCTCCATTGTTGAATCTCCAAGCTCTTGAAGAAGAAAATCACACAAGCCCTCATTCATCCATCAAAAACTTATTATTTCCTTTAGTAAAGATCAAGGTATTCACCTCCTCTATGTTTCTATCCATCCAACATCCTCTTCTTTTTATTTTCTTTTTGATCAAAAATTTAGGGGTGAAGAACTAGATGTTTTGATCTTCGCTTAGTTTAATTAGTTGTGTTTGGATGTGATTTCTAAGATCAAAATTGGAAGAAAATCAAAAGCCCTAACTCTATGCATAGTACCGAAATTTAGGGCTTATGGTAGGATTTTTGGAATTCTTCAATTGATGTTAAATTCATGCTTAGAAAGTGTTTAATTAGTAATTAGAACCAAGAGAAATCGAAAGCCCTTTGTTTGTTTGAAATTGATTTAGGGTTTAGGGTTTGAAATTGGGGATTTTTGCATGTTGATGTGTAATTGGACTTGAATTGATTAATTGATGTTCTAATAGTATGATTAAGAGTTAAATGGTGTTAATTAATGAAGAAAATCACCCTCTTAACCTATGTATTAAAAACCGAAAATGAGTAGGAAATTAGGGGTTTTCATGTGTTTGTTTTAGATAAGGTTTGGTTGATGAAATAATGTTGTAATTGATGATAATTGTTGATAGGAATTTATTTGAGAATTTTCTAAAATTATTTGGTGGGATGTAAGAGACGAAGAACTCGTCGTAAGTTAAAATATAGTGTTGATGTGAAGTGATTATATGCATGAAAGTGATTCTAGTTAGATGTGGTTTAATGACGTAAAATTTGAACGAAATCCGACCACGTTGAAAATTGTGTAAGAGACAAACCACTAGTCGTAACTAATAACCGAGAAGTCGAAATCGTTTATGATTGACTTGGGAATAACTTTGTAGTTGTTGTCATGAGCTTTCGAGCTAATATAATATGAGTTATAGTGATAGTCGAGAACTAGAACGGGAAATTGATAACTTGTTGGTTTAGTACATGTTAGTTGAAAGCCGACGTTTAGAACGTCGTGCTATTGGATGAGTTTTGAGAAGGAGTTCATCACGTACGGGGGTACGTGTTGACTGCCTTGAGGGTCAAGTTTCATAAGAAATCGAATACGAGAACTTAGCACGAACCTAAGACGTTACACGTCGTTCTATCGAGCATCTAGGGTTATCGCGGCAGTTTTGCGACCCTTGCCGGAAACTGTAATAACTTTTAGCTCGTTTATCGGATTTGCGATCCGTAAATTGGAGCGTAAACTAGACATCCCAAACTTTCCAACGGTACAGGGTTCATCCCCTGTTTCCAGATCCCTGTTCTGGGCAGTCCCCAGAGTTTCTGTAATGCGCAGTGAAATTTCAGTTTTCATTCTTCTAAATTGTTTCGTTCGCAACTTAGTTTTCTTTCGATCGTTTAAGCCGTAATAACTAACGACTATCTTCCTACTGACCCTAGAGTCAAGAAAGGAGCCTTGAGTGCTAAATGAGACGAGACCTCATCACTTATCCGTTCAAGTAAAGAAGTTTAGTTAAGCGAGAAATTGTTTAAGCCGTATAAAGAATTAAAACGTAATTTTCCCTAAGTTGATTCTTTCCAACTTAGTTCCTTATGATCTTTAAGTCGTATTAAGCTATCGACTACCCTCTCTACTGACCTAGAAGTCGAGTATGAGACCTTTCGAGTTCTAAACGGGATTTGTTCGAGTCTCGTTCCCGTTTAAATAAAATGAATCTAGTAAGCGTGCAAATGCCTAAAGAATGACTCAACTAAAACCTTTTTCGAGTCTCTTTGATCGATTTCCTTTTACGAATCGATTTTTAAGTATTATTATTTTACAATGAAGGAGGAAGCCAGCAGTAAAGAAAGGACGGAAGATCCAAAGATTGGAAGCTAGTACTTCTTAGTTCTGTATTTCGAGGTAGGCTTTTATATACAAAATAAAACGAGCAATGCACGGAAAATCTTTCTTTATCGCTTTGATATCTGTATTTTTAAAAGTAATATTATGGCATGAACTGTTTTATGATTTATGTGAGTTCTCTTGTACCTATCTGAGTTAACATTCGTGTTTTCCAGTTTTAGAGTTAATCTAACTAGGTTAACTAACGATCGGCTCTGAGTTAGCTGCTAAGTGCTTTCCAGAGTTAGTGCACTTTGTAACCTGTGGTGTATGTGATATCCTGTTGAGGGGTACCAGCCACGGTGAATGAGTTTGGGTCAAGATTGAACGCAACATACCAGAAAAATGCTTGCAAGCTAATTTGAGAAAAGAGTCAGAAAATGTTTAGTAGACACGGGCCTCTTTCAATAAAACCCCGATGTGCTACCTTTATGAAATGCCATATTTATCTATACCTATGATTATGTTTTCGGCATCGTGCCCACTAAGTACTTTCGTACTTAGCCCTGCATTGTTTTCTAAATATGCAGGTTGAAGCGACGTGAGCGGCAACGGTTGAAGTTGAGTTGAAAAGATAGGATGCTTTAGTTAGGACTCTTCCGCTGCCAAACTCTAAGTCTTTTGAGAACCTGTCTTTTGAACAAAACTCTGTAGTTTAAGTATGTAAACTTGAACTTAGATACTATCCTGTACTTTTGTCGAGTAATCACTCGTGATTAACTCTTTCTCGTTATATTCAAGTCTTGTTCATTGATTGGTTGATGTCTTTTACGTATGTTAGTCAGTTATCCCCCTTCTTCCCCGCTTCTTTAATCCAACCCCAGTCGCACCCAGGCTTCGGCCGTCCCTCGGGATTTGGTGCTGTGACAAAATAACTTACTACATTTTCTAAAAAAAAACAACTTACTACATTAATCATTAATAGAATTATAAAATTTATAAAATGTGGGCCAAATAAATATGTGGTTCCCCATTACTTAGAAATCAACAAAATCTTTGCAAAAGAATTGATAAAATAATTTTAATAGTTAATGGATATTTTGGCAGGAAATCAATTAGACATTTAGTTTTGCTTTTATATATATATATATAGATAGGGGTGAGTTCCCATATAAAACTCTCTTAGTGTAAGAAATAAGAAGCATTCTCATCCCTTGATAATTAGAAATGAACAGTTTAGATTAATTGTCCATAACCTTACGTGCATTGATTTCCTCCTACTACAAGGGTAAATTGGTAAAAAATAAACTAAACATCCGTCATTCTGCTGCAAAACAAAAGCGATAAAAATGGGATTTGGCCACTAACATTAAGAGATTGCATAGCAAATTGAAAACAAAAATTTATTCTAAAATCATTAATTAAATTCAATATTGGATAGCAGTTAGATCCAAGTGAGAGATCCAAATAAACAATTTTAACAATACACTAACATTGTGTAATTTTATGAGAAGTATTTGACAAATGCATTATAATATTGCATAAATACACGATCATTGCTTAATTTCGTGCATTTAGGTTTTACAAATAATACACTTTCATATAATGCACTTTCATATATTTGACAAATGGCTTTCACGCGCGGCGCGTGTTGCTCACGCACCAATTTTTTTTCTTTTGAGCGATTTTTTTTTAAAACACGGTGCATGTAGATACACTATGTGGTGCATCTTGTTACACATTGTGGTGCATGTCCGAATTTTTTTTCTTCAATTTTTTGTTTTTCAGTTTATTTTTTAACATTATTTTTCTCGGCTCCGCCTTAAAGCATAGTGCATTTCCTTACACCTAGTGGTGCATCTGATAACACTGTCCCGTGCATATCAGTACACGTAGTGGTGCATCTCATGAACCATAATGTGATAGATGCACCACACAACGTGAAACTAGATGCACCACAACGTGAAACTAGATGCACCATACGTTGACATGAGATGCACCCAGCTTTATGAAAAAATCAAACCTTAAAAAAAATTTAAATTAAAAAAAAACTGAAAATTTTTCGTCCGGATACACCGCCCTTTTTAGCGAGATGCAACACATGAGTGGCTGAGAATCATTCTCATTTCTTAGGATAAGGGTCATTCTTATATGATCCTAATTCTATATATATATATATATATATATATATATATATATATATATGTCAAGATTTGGCCAAGTCAAAGCGGGTCAAACTCGGGTTAACCCGGTCAACCCGGGTCAACTCGTTGACTTTTTTTCATTTTTTTCGAATTTTATTATTATTATTTTTTAAACTGTCACCCAAGATGCACAACTTCACATATTTGGATGCACCACTCTATATAAATAGATGCACCACTAAGTGCATTTAGATGCACAAGATTTTCAGTTTTTTTTTTCAATTTTTTTTTCTTTTTAAACTGTCACCCAAGATGCACAACTTCACATATTCGGATGCACCACTCTATATAATTAGATGCACCACTAAGTGCATTTAGATGCACAAGATTTTCAGTTTTTTTTTTTCATTTTTTTTTAAACAGTGACCCAAGATGCACCATTTCACATATTCGGATGCACCACTATACATAATGAGATGCACCACTATGTGTAGTGAGATGCACCGAATTTGTAACCAAAAAAAAAGAAACTGAAAAATAATTGGATGCACCACAATGCGTAACTAGATGCACCACACAGTGTAACTAGATGCACCACATAGTGTAACTAGATGCACAATGTTTTACGAAAATAAAAAAAAAAAACGAAAACAAAACTAGTGCATCTTAATGCACTTAGTGGTGCATCTCATTATATAGTGTGGTGCATATGAATACATGATGTGATGCATATGACCTAACCTTAAAAAAACGAAAAAAAAAACATAAAAAAAAAACTTAAAATCTTGTGCATCTCAATACACTTAGTTGTGCATCCGAATATGTGAATTGCATCTGAATATGTGAAGTTGTGCATCTTGTGTGACAATTTTAAAAAAAAAATTCGAAAAAAAAGTCAACGTGTTGACCCGGGTTTGACCCGCTTTGACCAAGCTAAATCTTGATCCTTCATGTAGATAAGATCAATGGTAGAGATTAATTCCTATTTCTCACTTTAAGGGGAGTTTGCATGGGAATCACTCACTATATATATATATATAAAATTAGGAATTTTAATTCCTATAGTTATATGGAAGAATTGATATTATAGAAATAAAATTAGAGATGAAATAAGCTTAAGATTGAAAGGAATTGAAGAAATAAAACCTTATATATAATATAAGAAAAATTCGATCCATAATATATAAAAGAAATTGTAATTTTGAGTTTAATGAGATAAATTGAACTAAGAAGTATGAAATTAGAATTATTTGAAGTATAATGAAGCTTTAAAATAAAAGAAATAAGATTGTAAGAATAAACTCCAAATTTGGACAATGAAACAGTGAAATAAATTATGACTTTTGTCATATGAAGTTAGAAGATGAAATTGATGGAAGAAATGATCAATTAGAGTAATTCTAAGCATAATGGAACTTGAAATTATTGAAAAAAGAACAAGAATAAAAGAAATAGAGTAATGCAGAAAATTTAAAAGAAAATTTGTGAGAACTTGATGGATAAAAGATGTAATTGATGTTATAAACATGAAATTGAGATAAAAACAAGTATAATAGTCACTTGAATCATTGAATTTGGATA
The DNA here is from genome assembly GCA_029490685.1 of Schizonepeta tenuifolia. Lineage (NCBI taxonomy): Eukaryota > Viridiplantae > Streptophyta > Magnoliopsida > Lamiales > Lamiaceae > Schizonepeta > Schizonepeta tenuifolia. Next base: position 105,401,263 of record CM055955.1, read on the forward strand.
ACATATGAAGAAGTTACAAAAAGGTCAACTATTTTCTAATTAAAAGTTGACTTATAAAAATTTAAGTGTAAATAAATAAATTAAAGAAGCATAAGAGTAAAAATAAATAAATAAAGAGTAATAAAACTTGAATCGAGCAAAAACGAGCTCTTATGAATAAATTATGATGAATGACAAAAATTAACAGAAGAAATAAAAAGATTTTTCTCAATTCTAAAATCGAAAAAATCGAAATTGAATGAAAAATCGTTCAATGGAAATAAATTTAAGTGAGATATGAGAATTATAAGAATTTATAAACAAGTTAAAGTATTTTCTCGAAAATCGTGTGAAAAAGTAACTCGAGAAATCTTATACAAAAAGTCGAAATGAGGAACAAAATTTAAATTTGAATTCCTTGAATTTTTATAAGAAAAATAAAGTTAAGCAAATTGAAAACCGAGAAATAATCCGTATTATATGTCCAGAAAAATTGTCCATTACTGCTTGAAATGAATGTGAAGTGTTGTAGTTATGACTGAAGTCTGATTTGTGTGAACGAGAATAAATCTCGTAAATATGTGAAATTATTTGAATTAAGAAAATCGAGAAATTCAAAGTTATATGAATAATAAATTCTTAATATTTAATATTTGAATAAATGTTTGAATGCTCGATCAGTGGTTAATATTTATGCCCAGAAGTCTGTTGGCATAGTACTTGGGTAGAGATTAAGAATCAAGCATGCGAAAAGTCAAACCTAAGAATTTAGATACCCGAGTCATGTAGAAGTCCGTTAGATGAATTAGATATTCGCTGTTTTCGGAAAAAGTAAAACTCATCCTCATATAATATTATTTTGAAGGCACGAGTGGAGTGAAAAAGTAGGACAACGAGAGGAAAAAGAATAATCAAGCAGTGCCACTTTCCAGGTGGGCTTTCTGAACTAAAACTAAATGATGAGTGCGCTTATCATTTATTATGTGCGCTTTTTATTAAATTGATTGACTTGCCTATGTTTTAATATTTTTGGTGTGAAATCCTCTACTTGATATTGTGAGAATAAGTCCTGTGGACGCACATAAATAATGTCTTGCACAAATCTGGACAATGTATGCATTAGATTAGGTGACCGTGAGTCTTGTTACAGCTTAGTCGGTCGTTAAGTAACTCTAAGCCTTGCTTCGGTTGGGCCGTTTATGTAAAGGCTGTGAGCTCTGCTTTGATTGAGCCAGTTATGGTGCTCGAGGAGGAGGCCTACTTCTCGACACCACAAGAGATAAGACGCGTAGATGGATTCATACCTGAATAAATGGCTAGCCGATTTTAGAAAATAAATGAAAATGGTTTTAAGCTGCCACAAGTCATAAACTCTTTTAAATTATTATTATCTTGTTCTTGTGATGCAGCAGAAGAGGCAAGTACAATCATACAGCTCTAAGAGCAAGTTTTAAAAATGTTTTTGGCATGTGTCCACTGAGTACGTTGTACTCACACCCTGCATGTTATTTCTAAAATGTGCAGGTTAGCTCAGATGAGGAGGATGCAGTGTGCTTGGGCGGCTCGTTTGTTAATATAATCCTATAAGTTTAAGCTTCAGGTTATGTTTCTTCATACATATAGCCTTGGGATTTGATGTCTGATGAGTCCATATTTTGTGTCTTTTTAATGTCTGTCTTAGGTAGTTTAGATCGAGTCTTTATGTGTGTTTTGTTTGGTTTTTATGTCTTGGAGGACATATTTTGGGCAGGAGGGTATTTGTTGCCTTGTAGGTGGAAACTGGGCAATACAGGAATAGAATGTGTCATTTCTGTAAGCAGGTCAGGTAGAGCTATATTGGTCAAGACAGATAGGAGGAGTGCTTTGGTCGGCAGGCGAGTTTCTCTCCTAGGTTTAGAAGGATAAGGAAAAGATGATCTAACTTAAATATCTTTCCTTATCCGACTAGATTTAGGATCCGCAAGGAATCTCTTGGAGATAGACGTGACTTGCCATATTGGGGTCGAGCTTATCAAGTATTACTTGCATCCCAAGGTAGCTCGTAGATTCTTTCCGTGTCAAGGACCCGGGGCCCAAACCCTAAGCACTCACCTATATATATATTGAAGTCGTGTTGCTATGAGGAGCGCCGTCTATTATGCTTCTATTTCCTGTATTTCATTAAGAGTTTGTAAGGAGAAAAACAAGTCCTACGGGCATACTTTTATTTGTGTTTTGTCCATCGGCACTTTTGGCCGACTTTGCTTTTTATATACTTTGTAAGTTTAATATAGTTCTTCTTATGAGTTCCTTAATTTATTGTGTTCGTTGTTTTATAATTATGTCTAGCTAAATACTTATACTTGATCTGGGCAAGACAGTTAGGTAATCACTCATGCTTGAGAGGTCTAATTTGTGCTAGATAATTGCATGCATGTGTTTCCGATACGTTAATGAGCTTGTTCAAATATGAGATAATACGATTAAGAGATTAATAGGTCGTTAATCACTTAGGATATATTAGATCACCAATAAATTGGGAAGTAGGAATGTTTTCCATCATCTTCTTGATTAAGATCGATTAACATTAGAGGAAGGTGTCTACCCTATTGGGCTAGACGTGATGATTCCTTGTTGGGCCTTTCTAGTGATAAATGCTCATTGGGCAAGAAACTGAACGATGACTCCGACAGAGGTATTTCCCAAGGTAGGGAGCCGGCGGTGCGTTGCCAATTAAGTAAGGATAGGTAAGGGAAGAGTTTGTTAAGAGCGTGACGAGTAAAAAAGGGATCTCAGCATTCTAGTCCTATAACTAATGATGCATGCATAAAGAATATATTTGCACCAATGACCAAGCTAGGGTTTTTACTTAACAATGTCTTAGTCCAAGTCAAGTCCTTTTTATTATTGTCCAAGTTACTTATTTACTTTTCAGTGTTTGATTAAGTTCTCGAATTGAGCAAGAGAGCCTTAGTGACCAATATAGCAAAACCCAACTTTCTGAACAGGTAGAGGAGGTTTCAAGAGATAGTGACAATCAACTCCTTGTGGATCGACCTTGTACTTACTTGCTAACTATATAGCTGTGAGGATAGGCTACAAATTCATTTTGAGAGTGCGCACGACAGCCTAGTCAAAATTGGCACCGTTGCCGGGGAGCTAATTTAGTAACTGTCTCTTGAGGGAGAGACCCTGTGCATGTTTGGCTCCGACCCTGTTTGGATCGGTGGTGAATTGAAGTACCATCCTAACCCAGAGAAGTACATCAAGGAGCAGAGGAGACTGAAGAGGGAAGCTGAAAAACGTGCATGAGAGGAGGAACGAACGAGTGACGAGAAAAGGTCACCACCATAAATTTCGGATTGGGATCTGAAGCATTCTCTGATACAAATCTTGCCCAAGTTCAGTGACTTGCCCGGGGAGGATCCACAACTCCACTTACAGGATTTTGAGATGGCAATGCGTACTGTGCACACCACCGCTGCAGAAAATACACTGAGGGAATACATTTGCCTTCTGACGTTTCCATTCTCACTACAAGATGAAGCAACGGAATGGTTGCACCAATTAACTCAGGGCAGCGTAACATCTTGACAACAAATGCAACAGAAGTTTCTTGAGCAATACTATCCCTTTGCCCGGATCCAAAATGCTAGAGCTGCAATTCAGAATATAAAGATGGGCAATGGAGAATCTATCTATGATTACCATTCTAGGTACAAGAAGCTAATTGCAAGGTGCCCTCAGCATAGTTTGGGTGACAAGGATTTGATTAATGCTTTCATGAATGGGCTAAGGCAATTTGAGTGAGATTGGATCGATATAGCCTATGGAGGCAATGCATCAACAAACCACCCAGTGAAATCTTCAAACTATTCGCTGAAATGGCAGACAGGAAGAGAAATAAAGATGAGACCATCGTGCCCAGGACGCATGAGCCGACCAGCAGTGATCCTAAATTTGATATCCTGGTATCTATGATGAAAGAGATGATGAACCAGAACAAGAATAATGCTAATGGAAATGAGAACCCTAGATCGATCCTGAGGAAGAGGGTTATGAAGTGTGAACTTTGTGCTGCCAATAATCACCCCACTAATAGGTGTCCATCATTGTATGAGAATGAAGAAGTTAATGCAGTTGGGCAACCGTACCAACAAGGAGATGCTGGATAGCGAAGGAACTTCAACAATGGACCTTGGAGACTCAATGACAATTTGAGATATGGGAATAACAACTATCTTAATGCACCTCATCAAGGGCAACTACCGCATCAACCCTATGTACCTCCACATAATAGAGATCAACCAAGAGATACCTTGAGAAGTGAAGTAGAGAGACTTACAGCTGAGCAAAGGAAGGGGTATCAAGAGTTGGACAATTTTCACATGGAGACAAAGGGAGGCATGAGATATATAAATGGAACATTGAGCCACTTGGTAGAGTCAATTTCCCAGATTAAGTCAATGCTAAATGGAGGAAAAAGAGAACTAACATCTCAAGTAGAGATAAAAAAAAAAGGCTCAAGTGAATGCTATTACATTGCGTAGTGGAGCCAAGTTGCCTGAAGTAAGATGTCTGACCATTATGAACCTTAGAAAGCTATATCTGGGCAACAACAGTCTCTTGGGCACGATGTTGATCTGGAACAAGAACAAGAGCCTGAGCCAAAAAGGTATGAAGAGGCACCCATGGGATCAGGTGATGTTGAGTAGCTATGGCAAGAATTGTCAGTTGAGAAAAGGGCACATGTTGAAAGGGAAGCGGCAGACATAAGAAGGAAAGCTGAGCTCGACGCTGCCGAAATCAGAGCTAAAGCAATGAAGGAGGCGGAGAATGTGACCAAGTCTAAACCCTATGAGCCAAAAGCTCCTTACCCAGGACGGTTTGCAAAGGATAAGGAAGCTCAAGAGATGAAGGAACTGATCAAAATGTTCCAGAAGGTCGAGGTCAACATACCCTTCTTGACCGCTTTACAATCTATGCCCAAATGTGCCATGTTTTTGAAGGAGTTATGTACAAGGAAGATCAAGTACACAAATGATGCAAGGTTCCAAGTTAGTGAGAATGTATCTACAGTGTTGCAAGATACCCCCATGCCAACCAAGTGTATCGACCCTGGGATGTTTTATATCCCTTGCATCATTGGAGATATGAAGATTGACAAGGCTATGCTGGATCATGGGGAATCAATTAATTTCATGTCCAAGTCGATGTATGATGATCTAAGGATGGGACCACTCAAACCAACAAGACTGGCAATCCAACTAGCAGATAGGTCTACTGTATGGCTTGAAGGGATTTTAGAAGATGTCTTGATCAGGGTAAGGGACTTAATTTTTCCAGCTGATTTCTACATCTTGGACATGGGGAGATCATCACAAAAGGTGCTAGTAATGTTGCTAGGAAGACCGTTCTTGAAGACCGCTCGCACAAGAATCAACTGCAGCACGAGAAAGCTAACACGTGAATTCGGAGAAGAAGTGGTGTCATTCGCCATCTACAACACCATGAAGCAACCTAGTTACACGGAGCTGGTGCATAGCATTGATCATATTGACCAGATGGTGGATGAGTTCTGGCTAGAAATAGCAATTGAAGATAAGATGGATGTAGCTCTACAAATTAGCTTAACGGAGGTTGTTGCCCAAGACGGCTCTGTTGAGCTAGTCGAAGCAGTTCATTACTTAAGATCGGATGCAGAACCAGGAAGGAGAGTAGAACCATTGGTGATACCTACACTGTAGCAAGAAGATTGGTTAATGCCATTTATAGAGAAAGCACTACCCAGCCACTTGAAGTACATCTACTTGGGAGAAGAGGAGATACTACCAGTGATCATAAGTGCGGATTTATCCATCGAGGAAGAGGAACGGATAAAAGAAGTCCTGGTGGAGTACAAGTTGGCCATTGGCTGGACATTGGCCAATATAAGGGGCATAAACCCCACTGTGTGCAGACACCACATCTTGCTCGAGGAGGATGCCGTACCCATTAGAGATCCTCAACGAAGATTGAATCCAACTATGAAAGAGGTAGTGATGAAAGAAATCTTGAAACTGTTGGACTTGGGGATTATCTACCTGATTTCTGATAGTAGATGGATTAGTCCAGTACACATCGTGCCCAAGAAGTCTGGAATTCAAGTGGTGGAGAACGAGCAAAGAGAAATGGTTGCAACAAGGTTACAGACAAGATGGCGAGTGTGCATTGACTACGGGAAGCTGAATCAGAAGACCAAAAAAGACCACTTCCCTTTGCCTTTCATTGATGAGATGCTCGAAAGGTTGGCGGGCAACAAGTACTTTTGTTTTCTCGATGGTTACTCGGGCTACATGCAAATCTGGGTAGCGGTGGAAGTCCCGAGCAAGACTACTTTTACTTGCCCATTTGGTATGTTCGCGTATAGAAGGATGCCTTTTGGCATATGCAACACTCCTGGCACATTTAAACGATGTATGATGAGCATATTCTCAGATTTGCTCGAGACATGTATAGAGGTGTTCATGGATGACGTTACTGTCTATGGATCGGATTTCGACAAGGCCAAGATCGACATCATAGCCAAGTTGCCCTACCCAAGCAACGTGAAGCAGCTGCGAGGTTTCCTCGGATATTCAGGATTTTATAGAAGGTTCGTCAAGGATTTTTCTAAGATCGTGCAGCCCATGACCAAACTATTACAAGGAGAAGTGGAGTGGAACTTTGATGAAGACTCCAAGAAGGCATTCCACACGCTAAAGGAGATCTTAGTGTTAGCACCTATAATTTAACCACCGGATTGGAAAATGCCATTTGAGGTGATGTATGACGCGAGTGACTATGCAGTGGGAGCTGTTCTTGGGCAAAAGAGAGAAAGAGTGAATCATGTCATATACTATGCATCTAGAACTCTCAATCCCGCCCAATGCAATTATTCTACAACGAAGAAGGAATTACTAGCAGTGGTTTTCGCTGTTGAGAAATTTCGATCGTAACTGCTCGGGGGCAAGACCATAGTCTACACGGACCACTCCGCTCTAAAATTTCTCATGGCCAAGAAGGAGACTAAGTCCAGATTGATAAGGTGGATCCTGTTACGTCAGGAATTCGATTTGGAAATCAAGGACAAGGCTGGAAACCAGAACCCAGTGGCTGATCATCTGAGTCGCATCTTCCAACAAGAAGAGATCAAGCCAATCAAGGAAACTTTTCCAGATGAACACCTCGCCCTTGCCCAAGACAACTCAGATCCATGGTATGCCGACTTGTGCAACTATATTGTCTTGGGACGACTTCCAAGTAACCTCAGCTTATATCAAAAGAACAAGTTGAAGGTGGAAAGTCGATATTACATATGGGATGAACCATATTTGTCGAAAATGTGTACTGACTAAGTTATCCATAGATGTGTTGATGAGAAGGAACAAGCAAGCATCCTCGCACATTGCCATTCCAAGGTGTGTGGGGGACATTTTGGACCAAAAAGGACTGCAAGGAAGATATTGGACTGTGGGTTTTATTGGTCCAATATATTCAGGGACAGCTTCGAGTGGTGTAAACGATGCGTTCAATGCCAGAAGGAGGGCAACATTGGCAACAGGAATGAGATGCCCATGACCTCAGTCATGCCCGTGGAAGTATTTGATATATGGGGAATGGATTTTATGGGACCATTGCCGAATTCAACAGGGAATCTCTACATTTTGTTGGCAGTCGACTACGTGTCCAAATGGATGGAGGCCAAGGCAACATCAATCAATGACTCAAAGGTGGTTGTGGAATTCCTCAAGAGCAATATCTTTAGCCGGTTTGGTGTGCCAAGGGCAATCATTAGTGATCAAGGAACGCACTTTTGCAATGGAGTTGTCAATGGATTGATGAGTAGATTTGGAGTACACCATAGGATTTCAAATGCCTATCACCCCCAAGCAAATGGTCAAGACGAATTGTCTAATCGCATCATGAAGGCTATCTTGAGAAAGACAGTTAGTTCAACAGGGAAGGATTGGAGTTTGCGTCTTGAGGATGCACTGTGGGCATATAGGCGTTCAAAACCCCATTCGGCATATCGCCCTACAAAATGATCTTTGGCAAGATGTGCCACTTGCCTGTGGAAATAGAGTATCGAGTGTATTGGGCAGTTCAGAAGATGAACTATGATTGGGATGAAGCTGGCCAAGCTAGGAAGCTTCAACTGCAAGAACTCAAGGAGATCCGACTCAATTCATATGACAACTCTGTACTGTACAAAGAAAAGATAAAGAAGGCTCATGATGCGTTGATCAAGGTCAAGAAGTTTGAACCTGGGCAACAAGTGTTACTATACCACTCTAAGTTTAAACTCATGTTGGAAAAGTTGTCAACTAAGTGGGTTGGTCTATTCGAAGTACAAGCCACATATCCAATTGGGGCTGTTGAAGTGATGAATGCGAGCACGGGGAAGATTTTCAAAGTGATTGGAGAAAGATTGAAAGCCTTCTTCGGCCAAGTCTTGGAGAAACCAGAGGAATACTTGAAATTCCTCTTTGAGATGGAGCCCTAACTTGGGCAAGGAAGACGTCGTGCCCACGATAATAACTGGGGCGCTTGCTAGGAGACAACCTGGTATGTTTTTTAAATTTCACAGTTTTTTTTTAGTTTCTTCCACAAAAAAAAAAACAAAAAAAAACAAAAAAAGGGGGAAGATAGGGATTAAAATAGCCATAATTTTAATGTTTTCCATCAAATTTAGGCGTATTTTAATTCCATTATGGGTAGAAATGCCTAACCATAAGATAGAGTATTTTTGCCTTGTGCATGGTAGTGTGTTTGTGATTTGCAGGAAACAGATAATGGGGCAAGAGGAAGAAGGAGGATTGAACAATTTGCCTTGAGCAAAGTGTGTGCGCAGGAGGGCAAGAGCGGCGCTCTGGGCTAAGCGATGGACTTGGGCAATATAGCTGAAGAGGCAGTAACTGCCACATCACGTGAGATGTGACAACTGCACTCAAAATCTACCCCTAGCCCTATAACCGTCTGCCACCCTAGCACGACTATCCTTCCAACCTTTCCACTTCCCCAGGTAAACCATCAATTCAAAAAACTACCATACACCACTTTCCATCCTCAACCCCCTAATTTCGGATTTTACAAATTTTTTTCCTAAAATTTAAACCCTAAATCCACAATGGTATCAACACGCCCCAAAAACAAACTGAACAAAATCCCTCACAGCACACGCATCGACCTCAGCAAACCAGAATCATCACCATCAGAGTACTCCTTGGCCGAACCAGACCCAGCACTTTGGGTGGTACCATACTCTCTTACAGCCGAAGCGGAAGAGATCATCAGCAAAGCACTTACTGAGACAATGGTGGTACCAGAGGAAGTAAGAGAAGAAGCAGCTGCACCGGTGGAGGAAGTTTCTCTACGTCGGAGAAAGCTGCTGAGATAGCAACACCGAAGAACATGCGGCAGGAACCAAAGGAGAGAGGAGTGCAGCAGGACGATGATGTGGAGATAGAGGTTCTTGAGGAAGATGAGGGAGAGAAGGAAGAGAAGAAGAAATCTGTAGATTCCTTCGACAAGCTATGCGCAGAAGTGGAGCGGGATGTTAAGAAGAGGGAAGAGAAGGGGAAGGAGACCAAGAAGAAGGAGAAGACGAAGGCGGTCACGTCTGAAGCCGCCTCGTCACTAGGAGGAGAGTCATCCATGGAAGAGAAGAAGGCTACCACGCCTTCGTCCAAGAACCCAGGGAAAAGGTAAAGAGTGGTGGAGTCGAAGGATGATGAAGATGTCCAAATAGTAGGGGAGAGAGTCACAAGGTCCGCTGCTCAGAAGGTCAAGAAGGAGGAGTCCGAGTTGCGAGGGAAAAAGAAGCCCAAAAAGGCAGAAGACCTGTCCGCCAGGAAGGTTTTCGTGCCCAGGGAGGTTGACTTTGGTGACCAGGATGCCTTGGGCATAGCTTTGGAGGTGAGAGCCCTGTATGAGGGGTGTGGCTTGGAAAGATTTCTGATGCTGTCCTGCCACATCTACGAAGATTTGGTGAGAGAGGTGTAGGGATCAGTGGAGTTTGTACTGGATAGAGAATGAAACTCAGCCTCGATCGAGTTTGTGTTGATTGGGTCACCATATGTGGCTGGGCTGAACGATTTGAACCAGATTTTGGGGTTCACTATGATGATGGAGTTGCAGAAGCCGAAATTCAGAAGGACAGGGAAGAAGGTACCAGTCGATTTGCCCAAGGAGGAATGGATCCGGATGTGGAAGGAGATCAGCGTAGGAACAGAGTTCAAGTCGGGAGACAACAAGGCATCTAACCTGAAGACGCCAGCCTTCCGCATTGCCCATAGGATTCTTGCCTACAATATGTTTGGCAAGGGAGATAGCGGAAATTCGCTGGCCAACAAGGAGGTTTACATACTGTACTGTATGTTGACCAGGAAGAGACTGAATTTTGCAGCCTTCTTGATGGAGCAGCTGAGGGCAATAGTGGCCAAGGCGAGCCAGAAGTATTCATGTGGACACTTTGTTACAACCTACATTGAGGAGGTAGAGCTTCATGATGAGGTGAAGGAGTTTGAGGTGACACCGGCTGACGTGCTCAACATGGAGAGGTTGAGCAGGATGAAGGAGGTGGTAAAGCATGGGAAGGGATGGCACTTATTGGAGGCGCATGAGAAGGATAAACCAGCTTCAGCCCGCTTGCCGCCCAAGAAGTCAGCCAGATTGGCCAAGAAGTCCGCGATTGAGGAGGAGAAAGAAGATGATGAGGAGGAGATTGAATCATCTTCTGTCTAGTTGAAGGAAGTTCTGGAGAGGCTGGGCAAGACTGAGGAGTTGCTCAAGGAGTTATGGACTGGGCAACTGACCATGTAGGCTACCCTCAACAGCCTTGCCCGCCACCTGAAATTAGGGTCAGCTTTTGATCCTTCTGCTTAATTATGTCCTCTTATTTGTTTGTGTAGTAGTTTTTTTATTTGTGTTTAGTGTCTTAGTGTTTTATTTGTCTTGTGTCTGTTGAGTGATTGAATACCTCACCCACATTTTGCCTTGCAAAATGTGTGGTGAGGTAGGCGAATAACTCATGTTTGTTTTGTTAGTGTCTTGACCTTTATATGTCCACTACTTTGTTTTCAGTAAAGAGTGTGCGTAGGAAGGCCATTTGTTTGTCAGTAAGTGTTATTGAGTCCAAGGTTGAGGCCTCCATGAATGGACTTTGCTATAAGCAAAATGTGTGCGTGGAGTGTCTGTGCCGTGTATTTTTATTTTAGTAATTGTGTTGATCAACATGGAGTTGTTGGGCAAGTTGATATGATGATTTGTGTGCTTAATTGCTGCTTGTTGAACAGTGTTAAGCTCTTGTATGCTAGAAGATGACTTGTATGATGGATTTAGTTGTGAACATACCCTGTGAGGATTTTGAGCTTAACTGAATTAATTCTTGTGTGTGATTAAAGACATCTTGATTAGGAGGAACTAGAACTTGCCTGTACTTTGGTTTATGATCTCTGAACTTAGATGATTTAGGTCATTCTTTCATTAGCCCATTGAGTTTGAATTTACTACTTGATATCAGTATCCTTTGATAACCCTTTTGGACCAAATTGATTCTTTCTATCACTTAGATAATGCCTTTAAAAAGATTCTTATTTGGTAACCTAGGCAGTATAAAGAAGAAAAATGGCAGGAAGGAAATGATTGGGGGTGTATCCTTGGCAGGAAGTTTTATGTTTATAGTTGGGTTATGTCCCAATTAAGAAAAAAAAAATGAAAGAAATAAGCGGAACAAGAAAAGAAAAAGAGAAAAGTGTTGGGAAATTTATTAGTAAGAGTTTTGATGAATTCCAAAACCAACTGACCCCAACCGAGTAGATGTTGCCAGAACCTAATGTTAGTAGGTAAGCTCGCTGTTTGAGCATTGTTAAGATTTTATCTTTACAGGTCTCCAGCTGAAGATGGCAACAAGGCATCACTCGGACAGAACATCAGTTGTAAGGAAAACAACTAAGCGTTCATCAGATCAGAAACAGTAAAAGGGAAGAGAACATCAGATGAAAGGAAGCCATCTGAGCGTTCGAACCCAACTGATCAGATACAAGGAAGACAACTGAGTGTTCAGTTTCAGAACATCAGTTGTAGAACTCAACCGAGAAGATCATCAGCTTGAAGATGAAGTCAGCTGAGAGTTCAACTGTTAGTTGTCAGATAGAACATCGGCTGAAGAACAAGTTAGTTGAAGATCGAAAGTCTTAACCGACCACTCCTTGTTGGAAGTCTGTTGTTAAGATTTGAATTTCAAAAAGGAAGTCACGTGAGGATTTGACCGTTTAGTCATTACCCCATTTGGCCCAACACAAGGCTATCTCAGATGGAAAGTAGAAGAGCATAGATGCCATATCGGGAAAGTCTGCAGAGATGAGAGACAAGCCATCGCTTTCAAAGAATAGAGATCAACAGCTCCTCCAACGGCTAGTTGATACTCTCCGCCTATAAATAGAGGCCTTCATTCATTTGAAAAAGATAGAAGACACACACACGAGAAGAAACCAGAGAGCGAAAGAAAGAGCAATATTCTTCACGAACTGAACTGAATTTAATCTCTTAGAACATCACTTGTTGAGAGTTCTAGAGTTAGTTAGTTTTTGTGTCTTTAGATCGAACCTTGAGAACATCACTTAGTGAGAGTTCGTAGAGTGTTAGATCATAGCTCACTTCGTGTTCGAGCTTTTAGTTGGAACCCCATTTTCTTTCACCTGAAAAGGTTTAGGACTCTTCCTGCAACTGAGTAAATAGGTTGTTTAGTACCCGAAAACTAAACTGTAAGGTTGATAAGTACCCGCAAACTTATCCTTAACGGTTGCTCAGCCCGCGTAAGCTGAGTGGTTTGTCCTGAAGAACTTGGACAGAGTTGTGTGGACTCACAACTCTCCGTAGACGTAGGAGGTTTCTCCGAACCACGTAAATCTCTGTGTACTAGTGTTTATTTTGTTTATTTCTTGCATTTTCAACTGACCTACTAACCAGCATACAAACTGATCTTAGCATTATCATCTGTCTTGGTTTTTGACCGACCTTGCACAAAAGCGTGAGTTTTTTTACGAGTTGTTAATTTCCACCACATTCCGCACAGCACCACTCTTCCAGCTGAGGTTGCTTACTCAGCTGTGAGATTCCAACTGAGTCTTTTTACTCGGTTGAAGTATTTTTCAGGAGTTTAGTTTTAAAATCCTAACTGCTGTATTCCCCCCCCCATACACCAGTAACTCGTATCGGGACCATCAAGTGGTATCAGAACAGTGGTTCAAAAGACTACTGACTCTGTTTCACAAGGTGTGAATTCGAGAAAGTTTCTTCAGTGGTCAACTGAACAGATCTATTTTTTACGCTAGTGCATATTTGCTTGCATATTTGTTCTGTTGTTGTGTGCACATGGACGTCAAGGACAAGATCGTGGTCATGTTCTCGGTAGTAAATTATACATCCTTGAGGACACGGATGAAGAAGATCTTACTGTCGAAGCATCATAGGATGCAACAAGTACTCTCTTCCGGACCAATCATCATCAAAGAAAGAATAGCTCGCACTCCTACAAATCCCAACGATGGGGATACAGTTGTGGAGTTTGTGGAGAAGCAGCCGAAAGACTACACTCCAGAGGAAGCCAAGGTGAGCCAGTTGGATATCTGGGCTCAAAGCATGATTATGTCCACTGTTGGACAAGATTATCTCCCTTGGATTGAAGAGTGTGAGACTGCCAAAGAAATGTGGGATATCCTGGCATCGCTGAGTGAAGGAAGCGATGAGACGAAGGAGAACAAGTTCTCACATGCATGCCAAGACTTCGACAACTTTTGTTTGAAGACAGATGAAACAATTGATCAGCTAGAGCTCCGGTTTATGGACATCCTCAGAAGAATCCAGTCCATCCGAAGAGGAAAATACATACTAAGAGAAATCAATCTCAAAGTGTTGCAAGCTCTACCGGCTGAGTGGGATACTTTCACCAATATCCACGAGAGCCGAGCTGACCTTGGTAAAATGGGAACTGAAAGATTGTTCTCAATATTAAAGGGAAATGAGTATAAGATGAACCGAAGAAGATCTCAGTCCTCGGTTCAGATGAGTCGACTTGAGGATGTTGGTTCAGCCTCAAAGTCAGTTGCTCTTCGAGCTGACTACTCCAAATCGAGAACATCGAGGCCAATCAGATCAGCTGACACAGCGGCAAAGGAGCCAAGCAGAGAGGAACTGCAACAGAACATTGCCGCCCTGTCAAAGAAACTAGCCGACATGGATACTCGGTTCGGAAAATACAAGAGATTCTATAAGTCCAACCGAACTCGAGACAGCTCAAAGCCTGTGACCAACGGTTGCTTTGAATGCGGCAAGGAAGGTCATTTCAAGGTTGACTGCCCAGATCTATCGAAGAAAGAGAGAGAAGTGTTGAGGGCCAAACAAGCTGGAAAGAACAAGGCCATGGTAGCAGAAGAAGCAGCTGACGACATGGACATCTTCACTGACACTGAAGATGAGGATGAGCTGACTTCTACCAACAACGCCATCAGTCAGGATCAATGCCTCATGGCACTTGGAACCGACCAAGAGGATACTGAGGTACACTCTAATCCTGCTAAGTTAAATTCTTCCAACACCTCTAACATGTAGGAATCTCTGGACGAAGAGTTGGAACCCTCCTGGAGTGATTTTCAAGAACTCAGTGAGGAACTGCATCAGCAATCGGTTGAGTTTAAGAGTCTTCAAGCTCAGTTCGCCAAACTTGAAGATTCCTTAACCGAAAGGGACGATCTAATCAAGAGCCAAACCGAGGAGATTGAGAATCTCAAGAGTCAACTGAACGAGGCTAAGGCTCCAACTGATGAGGAGTTGACGAAGCAGATCAAGGAGCAGCAAGATCAGTTGAAAGATCAAGAGACTCAGATCGACCAGCTGATAAAGAAGTCAGATGGGCAAACCAAGCAGATAACTGTCCTCCTCAAGGAGTTGCAAACTGAGAAGGACAATCTAATCAAGCTGTATCAGTCATCCAAGATCATCGAGAATCTTATCAGTTACAGTAGACAGATGGATGACGTGTCAGGACTCGGTTATGATGTGATTAAAGATCGTGGAATTCCTCCAGCAACCTTCGTCAAAGCTGTTGAGGTCAAGGTTGTCGAACCTAACACAGTGGAACCTGAGTCACCACAAAGTAATTCAACCTCCACCTCTCAGCAAGCTCAACCGACCAAGGCAACCACAACTGAGAAGGGAAAAGAAGCAGCAGATGGAGGACAAAATGTTCCATCGGTTGGAACATCAACCGAGGGGGAATGTTCCAAAAGTCAGAAGAGGAATCAGAGGCGTCGAAGGCATAAATGTAACCGAACTCAGAATCAGAACCGACCTCTGCATCAACCTCAGAGTCAACATCAGAAAGAATGGAACCGACCAGGGTTCAATCATTTGAATCAACAGCGGTTCCAACATCAGTTCAACCAAAGGTTCCAACCGAGTCAACCAATGAGGAACGGGTCGAACAAATGGAGATATTCATGCCACAATATGAATCACCAACAGGGCATGAATAGCTACAGACAACACTCGGGGAGTTGGAATCAGAATCAGCCACAAAGATTCCAACATGGCGTCCGACCTCACAGACAAATTCAACAGGATAAGAATCACCATCAAAACAGGGGGAAAGCCTCTCCTCCGAAAGCTCAGAATGGGAGAAATCCAACTCCTTCTAAGAAACAGAACATCACTACTAACAACAAGCCGAGGTGTTGTTATAGTTGATGATGAAGGAAAAGTGATCTGGAATGATAAATCCATCCGAGTATACAGGGAAAAGTGACGCACAGTTCCAGGGGGAGCTGGTTCTAACCCTCCAAGACCCAACTGAAATTGGGGACCTAAGCGAGTTTCTCTTTGCAGGTACAGGAGAAACAGCTGAGGAAGAATAAAGCGTCTGCAACAATGTGGGTGATGGACAGTGGATACTTGAAACACATGACGAATTTGAAGGATTTGCTTGGAAGTTTCGTGGAGAAAGAAGGTCCATCAGTTACCTTTGGTGACAACTCAAAAGGTTACACCGAAGGTTACGGTACACTTGAAACCAATCATGTTTCAATCTCTAATGTTTCTTATGTTGATGGATTGAAGCATAACTTGCTCTCCATCAGCCAATTCTGTGATAATGGTTTTTCTGTCAAGTTTGATGCACAGGGTTGCAGGGTTAAAAATGTCGAATCAAAGCAGGTGATATTGTTGGGAAATCGATCACCAACCGGGAATGTCTACTACGCTGACTGGAACAGCAGCCTTCCTGACACTTGCCTGTTATCAAAGAGCAGTTCAGATGTGAGCTGGCTGTGGCACAAAATGCTCAACCATCTGAACTTCAAGACTATGAACCGACTTGCCACACAAGAACATGCAAGAGGTATACCAAACCGAGTGTTTTCAACAACACATATCTGCAGTGCATGCTAGTTGGGAAAGCTCGCTAGATCCTCCTTCCGGTTGAAGTCGACTCCCTCAACCGACCGAGTGTTACAGCTGATCCATATGGATCTCTTCGGGCCAGTTACACCAAAGAGCATGAACGGGAACGAGTACACCCTGGTTGTAACTGATGACTACTCAAGATATACGTGGACCATCTTCATGCGCCACAAAAGTGAAACCCGAGATGAGCTACCCAAGCTGATGGATCGGATATCAAACCAACAAGAGATGAAGATCATTTCTATCCGATCAGATCGTGGAACTGAGTTTCTAAATGAAACCATCATCAAGTATTGCGAGAAGAATGGAATTATCCATCAAACATCAGCTGTGCGTACTCCGCAACAGAATGGAGTAGCTGAGCGAAGGAACAAAACGCTAAAGGATGCAGCTACATCCATGTTAACCAGCTCAGCTCTGCCAAAGAGATTTTGGGCTAAGGCCATGAACACTGCATGCTACACTCAGAACCGGTCTCTTCTGACCAAGCGGTTGAGAAAGACACCATACGAGCTATGGAGACGCGGGAAGCCAGATATTTCTTATTTTCGTGTTTTTGGTTCTAAGTGTTATATTCACTACAATAGGAAGACTCAGTTGAAAACTTTTGATGCCAAAGCTTCGAAAGGCATATTTCTCGGATATGCCGCTCGGATCAAGGCTTATAGAGTTTTCAACAATGGCTCTCGTGTTGTGGAGATAACACCTCATGTTAGTTTTGATGAATCTACTTTTTGAGTGCAGGGAACTGGCTAAAGGACAACAGGTTGACCCACAAGTCCCATCAGCCCTCACAAGATCTCAGATTCTAAGGCAAAAGAATCTAGCTGAACCACTGGTTTGGGCAACTGAGGATGAGGATCCATACTCCTCTGAAAATGAATGCGAGGACCCCAGCTCATCTCAAGGGGGAACTTCAGCTGATGCCCCTCCAACTGCATCAGCATCCGAAGCTCAACTGAGTCCGGTTCAAAATAATGTCAATGTTGAGGATCCAGACTCAACAGCTGATCAATCACCAGCTCTGAAGACTCCAACTCAGATCACGGAACAGCCACAGGTGGAAGAAGAAGGAAGACGCAACCGAAGATGGTATGAAGTTCACTAATCTGACAACATCATTGGAGATCCAACCGAAGGTGTGCGTACAAGAAGCAGAGTTGCGACTCAGGATTCAATCGAGGAAGATTCCAACACTTATGCCCAATATGCTGAGGAGTTGGCAGTTCTTGAGGAATTCGAGCAAGCTGGAGATGTTGCCATGATTTCTTGCTTTGTAGCTGATGTGCCAGAACCGAAGAACGTTGTGGAAGCTCTCAACTGTGTTCACTGGACAACAGCCATGGAAGAAGAACTGAATGAGTTTCTACGCAACTGTGTATGGGAGTTGGTAGAAAGACCAAATGGTGTCAAGGTTATTGGATTGAAGTGGATTTTCAAAAACAAGAGAGACGCCATTGGATTCATAGTGAGGAATAAGGCAAGGTTGGTAGCTCAAGGATATTGCCAACAAGAAGGAATCGATTTCGAGGACTCCTTCGCGCCGGTTGCAAGGCTGGAAGCCATCCGCATCTTTCTAGCCTATGCCGCACATCACAAGTTCAAGGTGTATCAGATGGATGTGAAGTGTGCATTCCTCAACGGAGATATCAAGAAAGATGTATATGTTGAACAGCCTCTTGATTTTGAGACTAGAGATAGAAGAGTGTACAAGTTGAAGAAAGCTATCTATGGACTAAAGCAAGCGCCAAGGGCTTGATATGACACTCTTTGTGGTTTTCTTCTGAATTTGGGTTTCAAACGAGGGTCAGTTGACAAAACCCTGTTCACCATCAAAGTTGGAGATGACATTCTTGTTGTGCAAATCTATGTTGACGACATCATATTCGGTTCTAAGTCGGAGGAACTGTGTGAAAAATTTTCAAACCTCATGAAGGAGAAGTTCGAGATGTCGATGATGGGCGAGATGAATTATTTTCTTGGGCTACAAGTGAAGCAGTCAGAAAAGGGCATCTTCATCAATCAGTCCAAATATACAAAAGAGCTCATCACCAAATTCGGATTGCAGACAAGCAAGACAACAACGATCCCGATGAATACTAACTGGAAGATTGAACCTGGATCTGAGGGAAAGCTCGTGGATGCCAGTAAGTATAGAGGGATCATCGGTTCTTTGCTCTATCTAACCGCAAGTCGGCCAGACATATCTTACGCGGTTGGAGTGTGTGCTCGGTTCCAAGTTCAACCAAGGGAAGCACACATGTTAGCAGCAAAGAACATCATCAAGTATCTGAAGGGTACAGTCAATGTTGGACTATGGTATCCAACTGACGACAATATTCAACTGACTGGATACTCAGATGCAGATCTAGCAGGAGATCGGTTGGACAGGAAGTCCATATCTGGACACTGTCAGTTCATGGGAAGCAAGCTGGTTTCATGGTTCTCCAAGAAACAAGCATGTGTTGCCACTTCTACAACCGAGTCAGAGTATATGGCTGCCGGAAGCTGTTGCATGCAAGTATTGTGGCTCAAGCAACAGCTGAGAGATTATGAAGTTTCAACTGGACAGGTTCCCATTCATTGTGATAGCTCAAGTGCCATTGCTATCTCTCTGAATCCTGTTCACCACTCTCGGACAAAGCATATCGACATCCGTCATCATTTTATCCGAGATCATATTGAGAAGAAGGATGTATCCATGGAGAAGATTCCAACTGAGATTCAGAGAGCTGATATCTTCACCAAACCTCTAGGTGAAGCACGGTTCAAGATGCTATGTGACCTCCTTGGACTATTGGATCCATCAGATGAGGAGTCAACTAAAGTAAAGAAATAGATATCCATCTGAGGGGGAAGCTCAGATGAAGGGGGAATCTCAGATGCGGATCGCCAACTGAAGACATCAGACGTCAGCTGAACAGACGAACTTGAGTCAGCTGATGGTATGCCGATCAGATGCAGATTGCCAACCGAAGGAATCAGACGTCAGCTGAACAGACGAACTCGAGTCAGCTGATGGTATGCTGCAACATGGGAACTCAGCTGATTCCAACATTAGCTGACAGGTAATATTTATGGCTGAAGGTGATATGTTCTTAAATGAGAATGTTTGAAATAAATTCAAACATTCCTGAACTAGTCAGTTACATTAAAAATAGCCATCATGTCGCATTAAATGTAAAGTACGGCTGAACATCCATAGCCTACTTTATAGTGCGACTGGGCTGACAAGATAAATTGTACACCTTCTCACGCGCTGGTTGGAACTCGGATCAAAACGTCAAGTCAAAGATAGTCAACAGTCGCGTAATCTCAGCCGTTGATGGATTTGCGCCATTTAACCCCAGCCGTCGATTTCATCCGAGTCAAAGACCTATATAAGGCGAAAAATCAGGAAGAAATCTCCTACTTTCCTCATTCGTGTATATCTGATTTAACTGTTCATCGTCTTCATAGTTTTTGCCTAACCCTTTTCTGCAAAAGATCTTCTTTCCTTTCTTCTATATATATTCCCTTTGCAGTGATCATAAATGGCACCAAAAAGTAAGAAAATGGCTTCATCCGGACCATCCCTAGTCCCTACCACATATGAAGAATCGTTCGATATGCTAGTATCAAAGATACACTTCGAGCAAATCCTCTCCGACGAGGATCTGGAGTCGCCGGTGTTGGCCCCCCTCGCCAATACTCTCCGTGAGAATGGCCTCCTGGAATGGGCCAAGCTCTGCCCATCCCATCTTCTCAGGCGACAAGTGGGGGAGTTTTACGTCAACTTTAAGGCCCCCCTTGAATCTACAGAAGGAGTATCTACGGAAGTCTCCTGCCGGCAAAGAGATGTTCCGGCCAGGACCATACGTCGTGTCACCTTCCCCATCGACGTTTCCGATGCCCTCCGATACATCATTCCCGTCAACCACACCGCCACAGAGTTCCTGGAGAATATTACCGACGAGCAGGCGGATGAGTTTTTGCAGAATGCTCTGATCGAGCCGGAGAGATTAAGGAGCAACATGCAACGGACGAAGCTGAAGCCAAAACATCGTCTGTTGTTCGATGTTGTGTCGAAGGTGGTGTTCGGTTACAGTGGCGCATTCGGCGACATCAGCCGACCCAAATTGAAGCAGTTGGTGGCCTTGGAGCACCAACACCAGATCAACTAGTTCCAATATTTCTTGAACCAGTTGATGGTGGAGAAGTCGAAGATCACCGAGACGACATCTGAGTCAAGAGAGAAGCTGCTGAGTGTAAAGGGGACACTCAACTTTGGCTGCAAGATCTCTGCCCTCATCTTGCTCGCGACCAAGGACCGCAACATGGTCTGGGCAGACTGTGAGGAGATGCCGCTGAAGAAGTTGTTGTTGTTCCCGACAGCCAAGAAAGCACATGAGGTGCTCAGGAGTGTCTACACTCCTAAGGAAAAGAAGGAGTCTGGAAAGACAGCTGAGTCAACAGCTGAGGGGGAACCAGCTGCCGCTCGCCCCGTCAAGTCCAAAGCTGCACGCCGACGAGCTGAGTCGGAGAAGGAGTCAGCTGAGGAACCTTCCCAGAAAAAGCTAAGGGTACGGTTCAAGAAGTCGACCAAAAAGACAGTTGATGTGCCAGCTGTCGAAACAGCCAACTGAGGAGCAAGCTCTAGTTGAGAAAGATGCACTAGTTGAGTCGACACATACCGGAGCTGATGAGGTTGAGGGAATAGAGACTGACGTGACGTCGGATGCGTCCTCCTCATCTGAGGACTTTGAAGATGTTCCCACCTCCCCCACGGCATGAGATAATGCTGTACCGCCCCCAGAGCCTCTTGCTCTTTCTACCCCTTCTCAACCAGATATTCCGAGCACTCTGCTCGATGCCAACTTCGTGACCGCTCCTTCGGCCGATGTTGAGGAAACCATTGAAACCGCTCTCCCAACCGAATCCCAAATTCCGAGCTCTCAGCTCGATGCCGATGTTGCGACCGACTCTTTGGCCGACATCGATGAACCTCTTGAACCTCAGCCATATAATCTTACCCCCTCCCCAATAAATGAAGTGGAGGACCTTCAGGCAGTTGCTCTGGAGCATGAGGGAAGGGTGGACTTTCTAAGCAGCATGTTGGTTAAATCAGCTGATTTCCTTGAGGATGTGGATGCGGCTGCCGCAGCAGCGAAAGAAGAAGAAGAAGAACTGAAGCTGTACCTGACCAACAGACAAGCCATGGTCACAGCTGAGCCTCTTGCTCTGATTGCTCAAGCCCCTCCAGCTGATCAGCATGCTCCCTCAACTGAAGAGATCTGTGAGCTGTGAGCTGAGAGGGTCAACCAGCTAAGGACTGAACTGCTTGCCAACCTCCAGCATCAAAAAGATGACCAGCTGAGGGCGTTGGAAGCACAAGAAGTCAAGAACCAACAACTGGTGGAGGAGAATGTTGAACTGAAGACGAAGCTGAATGATTTCTCCTCCTCCACCAGTCAAGAAGTGTGGGAGTTGAAGTCAACTCTGTTGGGATTGAAGTCGGAGCTCAACGTCTTCAAATCCTTGGCCGACTCAAATCTTGCCAAGTCCCAACAGACACAGGATGCAGAATGGGAGTCTAGGTTCGAGTCGCGTTGGGCTGAGTTTGCTGCTCTTCAGACAGAGGTCACCGACAACCTCTCTATCTTGAAGAAGGCTGAACAAGAGCACCAGGACTCCGAACTGGCGAAGAAGGTCGAGCTAGAGTGTGCGGCTGATGAACTCTTCAACCGTGTTCAACTAACCGAGGATAAACTCAACTCTCTGGATGGTTCAGTAGCAAGCCTTGTTGCTGATGCCAAAAAGAGGGAAGAGAAGGAGACGGAGGTTGAGGCGCAGGAAGAAGAAGAGATCCAAGAACAAGGAGTGTCAGCTGCTCAATCATCAAAATCTCAGCTGAGGAAGAGGAAGTCTGCTGCTCCCAAGTCAACTGAAGTCGGTAGAGCTGAGATGTCTAAAGACTTGGAGCAGGCAGAGAAGTTTGGAGTTTCCTACAGCTCCATAGCCGAGATCGCAGCCGAGCTGGATTCTGAACTCGACGGGATAACAACTGAAGAATGCATTGCAGTGGCCAAGGCTATGGATGTAGAGGAGAAGGATAACATGAACCCGAGCTGGATCAGGAAGTTTGCCGCCAGCCAGGCGAGGAGGGTGAACCAGTTCAAGAATGAGCTGAAAAAGTTGTCCCAGAACCTGGACCGCAACGTTGCCTCCCGCAGCCGACGCCGCATTAATAAACTTCAATCAAAGGCGGAAGCTCGGTTGAAGCAACAAAGGTTGCCAGCAAAGTCCAAGGTCGAGAGTCGGTTTAGGCATGTTGACAAGTGGATGCCGACCGAGTGGAATGAAGAGTGGGAGTTGTTCAAGCAGGAGTTCATGAACGACTTCTACTATAGGAAGGTTTACGCAACTGATGACCCGAGGAAAGCGTTCAAGGAAGCGCTGACCGAGTTGCACTCAGGAGACCCGGGCATGTTCAGTCAATTCAGGCGGGCTATGATTGACGCCAACCTGGACTTGAACACAGTTCCAGTTCCCAAGAGGGTTACTTATCGGCCTCCTCTTCTTCCAGACTCTAGCAACCCGAACTGCACGAAGATCGCAGCTGAGGCGAGGCAGGTTTGCAAGGAGCATGGAGTGGACATTTCTAAGGAGTCACCTGCCAAGAGAGAGATTTTTGTTAGGATCTTTAGTAAGTATAGGCTACAATTTTAGCTCAGTTAGTTTTCAAGCAACTGCTGTAATTTTTGGTTTTTGTGCCTATCTGTGTAATCATCAGTTGTAATGAAAACTTCTAGTATATATATTCGATTCACCCTGATGAACAATCCCTCATTGTCCAAGCTCTGAATCGCAAAGTCTTTTAAATACCATGTTATAACTGTGCTAACCCTTTGATATTTTATCTTATAGACTGTCTAGAATTTCAGCTGAGATTTTAGATAAGATAGTAAGGTTTAGATCAGTAGCGGTTTAAAGTTGTAAGTGGTTTTGGCATCATCAAAAAGGGGGAAATTGTTGGGAAATTTATTAGTAAGAGTTTTGATGAATTCCAAAACCAACTGACCCCAACTGAGTAGATGTTGCCAGAACCTAATGTTAGTAGGTAGGCTCGCTGTTTGAGCATTGTTAAGATTTTATCTTTACAGGTCTCCAGTTGAAGATGGCAACAAGGCATCACTCGGACAGAACATCAGTTTTAAGGAAAACAACTGAGCGTTCATCAGATCAGAAGCAGTAAAAGGGAAGAGAACATCAGCTGAAAGGAAGCCATCTGAGCGTTCAAACCCAACTGATCAGATACAAGGAAGACAACTGAGTGTTCAGTTTCAGAACATCAGTTGTAAAACTCAACCGAGAAGATCAACAGCTTGAAGATGAAGTCAGCTGAGAGTTCAATTGTTAGTTGTCAGATAGAACATCGGCTGAAGAACAAGTTAGTTGAAGATAGAAAGTCTTAATCGACCACTCCTTGTTGGAAGTCTGTTGTTAAGATTTGAATTTCAAAAAGGAAGTTACGTGAGGGTTTGACCGTTCAGTCATTACCCCATTTGGCCCAACACAAGGCTATCTCAGATGGAAAGCAGAAGAGCACAGATGCCATATCGGGAAAGTCTTAAGAGATGAGAGACAAGCCATCGCTTTCAAAGAACAGAGATCAACAGCTCCTCCAACGGCTAGTTGATACTCTCCGCCTATAAATAGAGGCCTTCATTCATTCGAAAAAGATAGAAGACACACACGCGAGAAGAAACCAGAGAGCGAAAGAAAGAGCAATATTCTTCACGAACTGAACTGAATTTAATCTCTTAGAACATCACTTGTTGAGAGTTCTAGAGTTAGTTAGTTTTTGTATCTTTAGATCGAACCTTGAGAACATCACTTAGTGAGAGTTCGTAGAGTGTTAGATCATAGCTCACTTCATGTTCGAGCTTTTAGTTGGAACCCCATTTTCTTTCACCTGAAAAGGTTTACGATCCTACTCTTCCTGCAACTGAGTAAATAGGTTGTTTAGTACCCGAAAACTAAACTGTAAGGTTGATAAGTACCCGCAAACTTATCCTTAACGGTTGCTCAGCCCGCGTAAGCTGAGTGGTTTGTCCAGAACAACTTGGACAGAGTTGTGTGGACTCACAACTCCCCGTGGACGTAGGAGGTTTCTCCGAACCACGTAAATCTCTGTGTGCTAGTGTTTATTTTGTTTATTTCTTGCATTTTCAACTGACCTACTAACCAGCATACGAACTAATCTTAGCATTATCAACTGTCTTGGTTTTTGACCGACCTTGCACAAAAGCGTGAGTTGTTTTACGAGTTGTTAATTTCCACCACATTCCGCACAGCACCACTCTTCCAGCTGAGGTTGCTTACTCAGCTGTGAGATCCAACTGAGTCTTGTTACTCGGTTGAAGTATTTTTCAGGAGTTTAGTTTTAAAATCCTAACTGGTGTATTCCCCCCCCATACACCAGTAACTCGTATCGGGACTATCAAAAAGAAATAAAAAATTATAAGTTCCTCAGAGAAAAGCTTGAGCTTGGAATAGTTAAGGCGAGAAGTTGAGAAGAAGTTGGGAACCCCTGTTGCACAATACGAGTTTAATTTGTCCTTAGCCAAGATCTAAATATTTCCTACTAATTGTCTTAAGCTTGACCTAAAAAGACCTAATGATGAGTTCTGAGATTTAAAATAAGAGCTTTAGATTTAAAGGGCAAGCAAGCCTATAGTGATACCGAAGTCAAGATGGTCCATGAGTGTAAAAAGAGCCTAAACATATGAGTGATGAGTGTGGAGAGGAGATCCTAAAAGTTCACAATTCTATCTTGACTTGTTTGATAGCATGGCATTATCTTTTTCCTTCACTTGCAGATTATTTTGGAAGATTATTGTATTGCCTTGACTAACTCTTCGGTGTTGATCATGTTTTTTTTTTTTTGCGTCCTGTGTTTCTTGTTGGGCCTTTCTAGAGATAAATGCTCATTGGGCAAGAAACTAAATGATGACTCCGATAGAGGTATTGCCCAAGGTAGGGAGCCGGCGGTTCGTCGTCAATTAAGTAAGGATAGGTAAAGAAGGGTTTGTTGAGAGCATGACGAGTATAAAAGGGATCTCGGCATTCAAGTCCTATAACTAACGATGCATGCATGCAATGAATATATTTGCACCAATGACCAAGCTAGGGTTTTCAGTTAACAATGTCTTAGTCCAGGTCAAGTCCTTTTTATTATTGATCAAGTTACTTGTTTACTTTTCAGTGTTTGATTAAGTTCTCGAATTGGGCAAGAGAGCCCTAGTGTCACGGCCCGAATCTCGAGGTGTGACTTACGAATAACAACTAAACCTAAACAACTAACAATCAACTCAAATAAAGGGAAACATGCTCGGGGAAAACAAGGATAACGAAAGTTAAGGCAATCGAATTGGGCTTCCAAAAACACAACGAAGTAATATCCGAGCATCTCAAAACTACATATATCAAGAATATGAATAAGTATTTCATGATGACAAGGATAGGATTCCAAAAAGAGAATACGCCCATAAATATATACTAAGTTAAGAGGATCATGTTCAACAACCATTCAAGTCAACGAGCCCATCGCTCGGAAATACAAATCAAGTAGTTTAAGAAGTTAACAAATATTCAAGGTCATCGAGCACAACGCTCGGAATAAAAAACATGAGAATTAAAGTATTAGTATCAATAGACATCATTTCAAAAGGGTTGCAGCGGAAACTTGCATCAATACCCAACATCTGCACGTATGAAGACGTATAAATGCCAGTCTGATATCCAACTAGACTCAACCAAAAGAACCAAACCACACCACCAAATATCCATGCCATCGCCATCCAGTCAACCTGCATATTTAGAAACACACGCAGGGCTGAGTACTTCGTACTCAGTGAACACAAGCCAAAACATTTGAATAAAGATGCTTCTTAAAGCTATAATAATTGAACTTGCCTTGCCGAACATCACAAGTATATAAGCAGTTTAAAACAGTTTTACTTGTGCATGTTAAAAATATTTTCTTTTAAACAGACTGCGCAGTCAAATATCAAATAATATAACAGTATGTATCATCTGTCACAAACAATTTCACTATGCCGAGAAGTAGGCCTCCTTCTCGAGCACTGTGACCGGTCTAACCGAAGAAAGGCTCACAGTCACCTCAACATATACCACACGTGGGTTCCTGCCTTTCACAGGATAATAACATCTTCATATAAACAGATGATAACACATACCAACTTCAATAAAAACGGCAAGTCAATCACATTTGAAAACATATCATAATACTTAATAGCATAACTAATTTTCATCGATAGTTTTGGTTCAGAAAAGCCCACCTGACTTCCGAATAACTAGCTAGGTGGTTTAGGGCTATTTGTCCTTGCTTAATGATCCGTTCGGCTCGATCCTTCACAGTTCGACATCGATAGGAAAATAACATACATGAACGACGGACACAAAGGCATTGGACTTTAACTGAAGGACTTTCATTTGAGTCGATTCTCTCCTCGCTTAACCTTTCTAAGGGATCTCACATTCTCGATTTTATATCTTTAACTCTACTCGAATTGGTTAAAAATTATTAATCAACGGCTTAACACTTTTCTCGTTCTAATTAAAAACGTCATCGTCTACATTCTATTACTCGAGCTTTCTTTCACAGATTTCATTTGATTCTCGACTTATCAATCAATCATTCAACCATTTTGCATACAAAATAATTCGATTAACTTTAACATCATAACGGATATCATGCATTTAAACATTTATTCAATCATATAATAAAATCAAATAAATCAAACATACTTCAAGACACATTAACATTCATTCAATTTAGATCTTAAGACTTAATTCGATTATGCATTTCTTTTTATGAAGGCTCAACTATTTATTCTATCTTTCTTATTTATTTTTAATTTGATTCTCATTTCTTAGCTCGACTATTGTTTCTTTAATTATTCACTCGGCAATTTTTCTCGGTTTATTCTTAATTTGTTTGGTTGAAAACAACGTACTCAATTAATTATTTAATTAACTTCTTTCAACTTATCACTCGATATCTTATTCCATCATTATCATTTTCTTGATTAGTTTATACGAGTATCTATCTTAACTCATCTAGCATCTTTTCTTTACTTGATTTAAAACTTCCTTTTTGTTTCTTTTCGATTCATTCTTTTTTTTTTTAAACTCGGTTTTCTTTATTCTTACTTATCTCTTTAATAATTTCTTCTTTTCTTTTTAATCTTTAAGTCATTTCTGACTTAATAATTCTTTTATCTTTTAACAAACATTTTTATTAATTAGTTCATTCTATTAGTCAAATTATAAAAGATCTTTTTGTTGTAGTTTTAGTAAAAATTCAAGTCTTTAATTTTTAATTCAAGAAAATTTATTAACATATCTTTTATGCATTTTTCATCTTTTAATCAATTAAAAGCTTTTAAAAATTCTAATCTTTTGTTACAAAACTTCTATCTTTATTTATGATTTAACTAATAATCATACATACATTGTAACACTTAAACATTCAATCTTTTCTATATTTTCACATTTAATTTCTTTAAAAACTTCAACATGCAATCTCATTTTCTTAACTTAAACACATGTATGATTATATTAACATAACATACAATCATCTCATTGATCAAAATATCACTCAATTCATCAACAAAATACACGGCATTCATGCATTTCTTTGTGTAATTTATTTCTCAATTTTTTTCATGCATATAATCTCATTCTCAATATGATAAAAATAACAAATCAAACATCAAAATAAAAAGAACTCAAAGAATTCATATTTTTCCTATTTTGCTTAATATTTTCGGCATTCATCAATTCTTTAGGGTTTTAAATTCTTTTTCTTCTCTTAATTTACCGATTAAAACTAACGTTCGATTCTCCTATCGATTTCTTCTCACTCGATTATCACATGCACATCCTAAGTTTGCCTAAACATAATTTAAATAGCATGCATGCATAGTTCTTTCTTTTAGGACTTAGAGATATACACATTTACAACTAAACAAATGAATTTCATACTTTAATTTAAATTGAATTCTTCTCCTTGGCTCTTGGAATTGGAATGGATGGAAAATGAAGCTTCAAAGCTTGGATTTGAAGGGAAGAAGGAAGTCTTCTTGAATCCTCAAAAAGAATAACATAGAATTAGTCTTCCATTCCTTTTAGGGTTTAAGAATCAAAATGAAGAAATTGTTGGATGAATATTGAATTTAATCTCAAGAACTTGAAAGATTATTACCTTTTCTTGAGAATATGGATGGAATGAATGGAGGATGATACTTTCTACTTCATTTCCAAGGATGAGGAGCTTGAATACATGGTTGCATGTAAAGAAAAATTGAAGTATGAGGGAGAGAGAGAGAATGCCGAGAGAGTAGAGAGATTGGAGAGGTTGAGAGTTTTTCTTTGTTATCTTGAGAGAGAGATGGAGTGAAGAATGAAGTCTTCTCTCTTTTGAATAGTTTGCATGCAATTTGAATTTCCAACATAAGGAATATGGTATGATGGTAATTAGCATTGGAAGTTGGAATTGTTAAAGTGATTGAAAGTTGATGTGATGTTAGTTGCATGCAATATTTTCGTAAGATCTTGTTCAAGACATAATCATGATAATTAACATTGAAAATTGGAGAGAGATGGGAGAGAAAGAGTGAGGTGGCGTGAGAGGGAGAGAGGTGAGTGACACATGTCTTCGTCGTGTCGTTACGGGTGTTAATTACCCGGTCGTAAAAGTTTTCCAGATAAAACGATTCGTATTAATTTCTTTTTATAATATAAACGGGTCTAACCTCTTCTCGTCTCACTATTGACACTAAGCATCTCAATCCTATTTCACGTCTCAATTAAAAGATTAACGAATTCGATCATTTAGTCTTTTAAATTCTTAAAGGAATTTAGTCGGCTTATCAATCCGTTTATTAATCCTTTAAAGATTAACTCTTCATTACTCTTCTCAATTCTTGGATAAGTTCTTACCCTATCTCAGTGATCTTAAAAGAAATTCTAAGTTAGAAGATTCTAATTCAATTCTATTCTAAGTTCATCGGTGTAAATATATTTCTCGGCGATTAAAATTATGCTATTTCAATTAAGCAAACTTCTCGGAATTATTTTAGAAATTAATCTCATACTCATCTTCATACAAATAATTCAACAAGCATATCACATCATTATCATCTCAGATAAATAAAGCAGATAATTTCACACAAAACTCACAAAGCAATTTAAACGTTTTAGTCAATTCTCTTCGTTTAGAAAGAAAAATTTTACTCCTACTTTCTCATCTTTTAACTCACTCGGTTAATTAAACGCTTTCTAAAGGTTTAAAAACTCGGGGTACCACACCTAGTGACCAAGATAGCGAAACCCAACTTTCTGAACAGGTGGACGAGGTTTCAAAAGATATTGACAATCAACTCATTGTGGATCGACCCTGTACTTACTTGCTAACTATATAGTTGTGAGGATAGGCTACAAATTCATTTTGAGAGTGCGAACGACAGCTTCGTCAATGTCATTTGTTTAAATTCCACTGCAACACCGTCATTTCGATATGTTTGATTGCATGCTCGAATCCTTGACCCAACGAGCCAGTGAGCTTGAACAAACCTTAAATCCTTTCTGAATTCCGTTTAAAACGTTGATGGATTTCTCAAACGAACCTTCATTTTTCCTTAACCACCATTTGTTAATCATGATTAAACGATGGCCCACTTTTGAATGCAAAACTTGTTAAAAACCAAACCTAAACCCTTTGTTCGATTTGTTGATCGAATTCTTGTCAAATGCTCGTTCATTGTGAAATACTTAATTAATAATCCTCATTATTGTAAGCATACGTAGATTGTTGATGTTATTTCTTAATTACCGAGCATGTTTCTTGAGTAAAAGTTCAGTTGTTCCATCTCAATACCCCTTGCATTCTAGTCCTTTCAATACCCTAAAAGTCGGGCTGTGACAGACAATCTCTATCTCTCATCTCTTATGTTTGCCAAATCCAACAAGGATGACTACAACTCTTGAGGAGCAAATCACAAAGTTGACAAAACTTGTTAAAAAAATTTGCCAAACGCTTGGATAAATGAGATGTTCAACTGGCAAAGCTGGAAAATGTAAATACTTTGGATACGAGAAGCCAACAAGCGAAGGATGATCATGAAGCCGAACTTTTCATGGAGTCAAAAGATGGTGACAAATTTCCGACTGAGGAGCTTGAAGTGTCTTCCGATGGGTCGATACATGCCGATCAACTCAAAGCATTCATCATGGAGGTAATCAAGAACATGTTTGACATGACTTCTAAATCTTCATGGACTTATAGCAAGCCATATACCTCAAGGATTGAAAGATTGAAGATGTCGTTTGGCTATCAACCTTCAAAGTTTTAACAATTTGATGGAAAGGAAATCCAAAGCAACATATGGCTCACTTCGTAGAGACTTGCAATGATGTTGGCACTTATGGAGATCACATGGTGAAGTAGTTCATCCGTTCTTTGAAAGAAAATGCTTTTGATTGGTATGCTGACTTACAGCCAAACTCCATTGATAGTCAAAAAAGAATTCCTCAACCGCTTTTATAGCACTCGAAGGATAGTAAGTATGGTCTAGCTTACAAAATCAAGTCAATGGAATGAAGAGCCTGTCATCGACTATATCAATCAGTATAGAGACTTAAGCTTAAATTGCAAAGATCGATTGTCTGAAACTTCAACAATTGAGATGTCTATTCAAGGCATGCATTGGATTCTTCGATACATATAAAAAGAAATTCAACCAAAGCCCTTTGAAGAATTGGCTACTAAAGCTCATGACATGAAGATAAGCATGCTTGTAAATGGAGTTGAAGATCTTTCGATTCAAGAGACTTACAAATTTGAAGAAAATCAAGAAATAATTTATAGGGGCAAATCTGTTGAAGAAACTCCAAGTGATGAAGAAGTTCCAAGTGAAGATGAAGAAGAGACTGTAAATTTAGTCACAAGTACTTCTTATGTATATTAAAGTCCATGAAGACAAGTCACTCATTGATAAGAGTCTAAAATCTCTACATAGCTCCTAAAAGCGAGCAAAAACCATCTAAACTTTTCGATCAAATAACTTCAAGCGCTTCTTGATAAGAGCTTAAACTGTCTCAAATGCTCCTAGATGCTAGTAAAAACCATCTAAACTTTTCGATCAAACAACTTCAAGTGCTCTTTGATAAGAGCTTACACTGTCTAAAATGCTCCTAGATGCGAGTAACTTTAAATGCTCTTTGATAAGAGCTTAAACTGTCTACATCGCTCCTTGATAAGAGCCTAAACTGTCTACAATGCTCCATGACACACGAGCCTAAACTGCATGTTACTCCTGGCCCGCATGAGTATAAATTGTGAAAGGCACCCCCACCAATGAAAATGTACGTAGTTAAACTACTAACGTTTCCACCAAAAGGTAAATCTATGTGGTTAAACTATCATATACTCTACTTTGTCTATATAGGGGTTAATAAATAGTCACTCCTGGCCCGCATGAGTATAAACTATGTACGGCGCCCCCCTTAAAACCATAATCAAATTCTTTGAAGAAAGTCCAAGACTCCTTGACATGAGTATAAAATGTCTACAAATTCAAATAAAGTCAAGACTCATTGACACGAGTATAAAAGGTCTATTAACTTCTAAGCACGAGTATAAAGAGTTTACAAGTACATCAAAACTCCTTGATACGAGCATAACCTATCTAAATTCAAATCCAAGTTCAAGTTCAAATTGAAGGCTCCTTGATACGAGCATAAACTATCTAAATCCATATTCAAATTCAAGAACTCATTGAAACGAGTATAAACTTTCTAATAAATGTCAAATTCATGAACTCCTTGAAATGAGTATAAACTTTCTAACATATTCAAAACTCCTTAAAACGAATTTAAACTTTCTACCAAATTCAGAACTCCTTGAAACGAGTATAAACTTTCTAACATATTCAAAACTCCTTTAAATGAGTTTAAACTTTCTAACATTCTCAAAACTCCTTAACACGAGTTTAAACTTTCTATCAAATTCAAATTTATCGAGACTCATTCATTTTCACGACAAGTCGTCCATGAACAAGTCTCGAGGGGGAATTTGTAGATATCGAAAATTTAATGAAATATTTTATTGATTTTAATATCTTATTTATTATGAAATCTTATGATATCCATGTTAAATAAGTTATTTAACTGATAAATATGTCTTTATATGGTGATAAAATATCTATTCCTTTGGAAACAAGTAAAAGATATATGTCAATATTCAAGAGTTAAATCAAATTGCACCATCTAAGCCCTTGGAGCCCGTGATAGAGTCCAAGGCCCACTATAAATAGGGGTCTCTACATAACTTCAAATTACACCTAAAAATCATCTTCAAGAGCTCAAGAATTGAAGAGAGAATTTCTCAAAGATTTCTCTCTCAATATTCAAAGTGTCCCGGCGAGATTCAAAGCGTTCTTCATGGGAAGCAACACGTTCTTCGCTGGATTCAACTCAAGGCACAAGTCCTCCACGTTAATGTTATAAAGCTCGACGCTCGACGTTTACTTCAGAAACAAGATGAACGTCCTTCGCATCAACACCATCAAGTCCGAAGCTCAAGTCAAAGATCAAATCAAAGCTCAACTTTTACCTCGGAAGCAAGGCGAAAGTCATCTGCGTCAACGTTACAAAGCTTGAAGATCAAGTCAAAGGAGATCTAGGAGGCTTATTTCTACAACAAATCACAAAGGCTGCTTGAAAATCGTTCGAGGATCAAGTTGAAGACAATAATCAGAGGATCAAATAGAGATTGAACCCGCATATATTTGATATTCTTATATTTGTATACAATCTTGTGTTTATTGAATAAATACAGTATTTTGTGTTTACAAATTTTGGCATGCTCGGTGGGACAATCTCTACCTCTCATCTCTTGTGTTTGCCAAATCCAACAAGGATGACTACAACTCTTGAGGAGCAAATCACAAAGTTGACAAAACTTGTTAAAAAAACTTGCAAAACGATTGGAAAAATGAGATGTTCAACTGGCAAAGCTAGAAAATGTAAATACTTTGGATACGAGAAGCCAACAAGAGAAGGAAGATCATGAAGCCATCTCAAAATACGAAACAAATAAATACAAATTCCCCCATCTCAAAATACGAAACAAATAATTGATACATCAATTTAGGAATTCAGCCATAAATAATCACGTAATATGCTATGTACTGCTCAATTCTAGCACGAAAGCATGAATTTATACCACAAACAAATTATATCCAACTGGGACTTTCAAAATCTCGAATTTGTATCATGTATAGCGGGGTTACTACATCACAAAGTGATAAATATATTACGAAAATCTAAATTCATAACGGAGTTCCCGTATCTCAACATGATAACCACATCTCAAAATATGGTAACCTGTTACGAGATTCAAATTTCGTATTAGAGTTACCAAATCACAACGTGATAACCTCGTAACGAAAATGTAAATGCGTATCATCTACACTGGGGTTACCACATCACAACGTGATAACCCCATTACGAAATAAAAAATTTATAACAATGCTCCCACATCTCAAACAATATAATGTTACGAAATAATAACATCTTAATACATTACAACTCAGGTACGAAATTCCAATTCCATATTGGGTTGATAGATATGAAACAAAGCTTGTCAAAACATGTTTTCATCAATTCACGCATTTAATTCATGAAATTATACCCGTAACAAATCCCAGGATTTTAAAAATTCAAACTTTTGGAACCAAAACCCCAAATTTTGCAGCAGTGGTAGAGAGAGAGAAATACCAGTAGCTTCGTTTTGTTTTTTGTAAACTTCAGATCCGGCGGTGGATAATGTTTGGAGCAAGAAAGTCAGAGTACGGTGACAGAGATAATAAATCGCGGCAGATGAGCGCCAGCGGAGATGAAAAGTAGAGGTGAAGGAAAGTGGAGGAATTTAGGTTGTCGAGAGAGATGAGAGAGCAAATGAATAGAGAGACAATTTCTAAAAATGAAATTTTAAATCAATGGTAGCTAATGGTTTGGGTGGGGGGTAATATCTAAAAAATAAGTTTCATCCTTTAGTTAGGGCAAATTTGTAAAAAACTATCCACTTTGGCTAGTAAGTTGCATGACAACTATTGTATTTTTATGGGTCTAAGAGGCTATTCCATGTCTTCTCTCTATTAATAAAGTAGTAAAAAACAGAGTATAAGAATAAAATAGTTCAAATGATAGATAATTGAGTACAGATGAGATGGTAGAAGCCTCATGTTACATCATAGAAATAATTGGGTCGATTCTCCTCTCCAATGTCTATTAATAGCCCAAATTTGGCTAGTTTTACCGCTCTATTAATAGCCCGATTTTTGCTAGTTTTACCGTTTTCACCGGTTTAATTCTTGTTTCTACCCATCTCCGATCTAATAATGTCAATCCGGCCGGTACTAGGTGCTGTTGAACCACTCCTTATATACAATATATTATTGTTGGGAAAAATAGTAAGGTTTTGATTTTTACCAAAACCCAACTGACCCCAAACTGAGTAGAGATGCTTTAAAATCTTCTTTGCTAGAGCTCACTGTTTGAGCATAAGGATTTTATCTTTACGGGTTCGAATTGAAGAAGTCAGTTGAAGACCAAGACAGTCTGAATCAAGTCAGAAGAACTCAGTCGACTCCAGAACTGAGCATTGGGCTTAGTTATGCAACATGAAGTCAGAATAAGAAGACTCAGAAGACTGAGAAGAAGGATGGACTTGAATTCGAAATTCAAACTACTTAAAGTACAAGACATGCTGGAAGTTTCCTTTTATGGACCGACCGTGAAGACATGCGGAAAAGCAGGACTAAAAGATATCATTTATGAAAATTTGCAAATATTAGGTAAGGAGCCATACCTTTCATTGCAGAGGTTAAACAGCTCTTTTCAACAGCTAGTTCGACCTCCTCTCTACAAATAGAGGCATCCCTCCTTGCGTGAAGACCAGAAAACGAGCGTGTAAGATTTCAAAGCAAGCAAATCAAAGCAATCACTTACAGCAAGTAGGATACTGAGTGTTTGAAGCCAAGTCGTAGAGAGTTCTTTACCTCCTCCTTTTGCTTCTTTCTAATCTCTCAAGAAGTATTTTTTTGATTGAGTCTAGAAGTCCACACCCTTACATCTTTCTAAGTAAACTCACTGTAATCTATTCTAGTCTTTAAATCTAAGATTAGAAAAACCTCCACTTCTTGTGTTGTAGGTTTACTCGTTGGCAAAATAACCCAAACCCCTTTCATAGGTCCCTTTGACCCGGAAATCAAAGAACTAGGTAGTTGTGAACTCGTAATCACAGGCTAAATATTGTTCAAATCCAAAATTGAACTCTAGGTCCTGTTCGAACCCTTTATCGAACTGTATAGGTTGTTTGGTGCACGCAAACCAAAGTTAATGTTTGGGTAGTACACGTAAACTATTCAGTGGATTACAAACAACTCAAGTTGGTCATGGACGTAGAGTCAATCTCTGAACCACATAAAAATAACTGCGTATTTACTTTGAACTCTTTACAGTTATTACTTCGCTAACTCTCTAACTGCATACTCAAGAGCTTAACAAATTGCATCAAGTCTTGCGAACTGACCTTCGCGTAAAAAGGTTTTTCTGTTATGTAATGAGTCTAAACAAATTTCCACCACTTTCCGTACACACTTTGTAAAACCTTAGTTGGAACAATAGAGTTGACCCTCAGTCCAAGAAGTTAACTCAAATCCTAATCGAGCGACCGCTGCAACAAAGTTTCATAGTTGTAGAGCCAGCTGTGTTAAAAAAGTTAAAATGTCTTAAAACCGTACTGGTGTATTCCCCCATACACCGCGGAATACACCAGTTCACTCGTTATAGGGACCATCAAGTGATATCAGAGCAGTAGTTCAAAAGACTGTTGTTTCTGTTTCACTCGGTGTGAGGCGAGATTTTTCAGTGGTCAACTGAACAGATCTTCAAAAACCTTTAGTGCATTCTGCAACATATCTTTTGTCTATTTTCCCTCTTGTCTATTTTTACAAGATAATGAACCTAACTATCGTAGAAAGCCTGTCGAGAGTTCACCGTGGATGATTACTCCTTGTGGAAGTTCAGATTAAAGATGCTGCTAACAACCAAGCATCCAAGGATATGGAAAACCATCACCCATGGCCCCATCCAGATTATTTAGCAAATTTCAGTTCCCTCTCCAGTTCCTGGTTCTGGAGAAATGATAACAAAAGTGGAACAGAAGAGTCTAGATTACAACAACGATGAAAAAGTGATCGCACAGCTGGATGACATTGCCCAAAATGTCATTTTTGCAACTCTAGGCAAAGCCTACTTGCCTAAAATCATATTGTTCGAGATAGCTAAGGAAATGTGGGATGCTCTTGCATCTCTTTCTCAAGGCTCAAACGAAATCAAAGAGAACAAGTTCACCATGGCGTGTCAGTTTTACGAGAACTTCACTCAGTTGACCGACGAAACCATCAACAAAATGGAGCTGAAATTCACAAAGATCATAATAGATATTGAGTGTGTTAGGAAAAGGAAATACTCTCAGCATAAGATAAACTTGAATGTTCTCTTCGTACTCGGTTCAGATTGGTCAGTTCATCGGATTTTTCACCAAAACCGGAATAACCTAAGCTCATTGAAGACGGAGAAGTTGTTCTCCACTCTGAAGGCAAATGAGTATGACATTCAAAGACTGAAGCATTCTCAACTTCAGCAGACTGAATCTATTTAGCAAAGCTCAGCGACCAAGAATGTGGCACTTCGAGCTGAGTCAGACAGATCTAAATTTGTCAGACCTTCCAGGTCAGCTTACTCGTCAACTGTAAAGAAACGAAGTCAAAGCAATATCCAGAAGAAGATTGATGAAATGACAAAATAGATGGAGGAAATGAACTCCAAGTTGGAATGATACTGAAGAATGTCCAAGAGCAGTCGCAACGTTGGAGAACCCTCTTCGAAGACTTAGATAGATGGATGTTTTGAGTGTGGGAAGTCTGGTCACTTTAAGATGGACTGTCCCTATCTATCCAAGAAGGATAGAGATGCCCTTTGAGCAAATGCCAAGGATAAGACGAAGGCCATGATCATTGAGGAAGAAGCCACCGACCCTGATTTGTACACGGACTCAGAGGTGAAGAGATCAACTCTCCTTCAAGTTCCACACAAAAAGACAAGTGTCTCATGGCGCTACCAGAAGAATCTACAGGCGAGGTAAATTCTTCAGTCCAACCTAATTCTGTTATTCCTATTTCTAATCAATGTGCAGGAGAATTAGATGAAGACATATGTTCGTCTTGGGATGAGATAGAGCAACTGAGCAAGTTGTGTGATGCCCAAGTAGCTCAGTGCGAGGCACTTCGAGTAAAGTTCAATGTAATGAGCAACGAACTGAGTCTGAAGGATTAGGAGATTGATAGACTAGCTGAGTGTAACAAGAAACTCCAAGAAGAAGTTGCTCAGTCCACCAATAGTCAGTTGATCAACTTGACGATGATGACAGGACATAGGCGGAACATATCTCGCAGTTGCAGCTTGAGATAAAGCATGCCAACTAGAACTTTGTCTCTCATCATGCATCGAGTTTAGCGCTTGAAAGCATGATCAATCAGCAGAGACCTTTGAACTGCATGGAAGGCCTTGGATATAATCTTGAGTTGGACATCGGGATGAAGTCAGGAACATTTGTCCAAGCTAGACAAAACTTAACTGAGGAAACCACAACCCAACCTACCTTAGTTGATGCTACAGTTTAAGAGACTCCATTCGTTCCTTAGACAATGAAGACTCTTGTAGTGGATAAAGGAAAAAAGGTTCAAGGAGATGAACCGAAAGCTGACGATGCTGGAATGTCAAAAGATGCTGAGAAATCCAAAAAAAAGTCTAGACCCTGAGGTTGCAGAGCGAGGGGGAAGACTCAACAAGGACCAACATAGCCAAAGCAAACATAGCCCAAGCGCGGATCGAATCATACAACTCAGTATCAACCGAGACGTCATCTGTACTGGAATAACCTAAACTTCTTTCATTAGATATATCCAGTTCAACCTCAGTACCAACAAGCATATCAAGGAAATGGAAACTACGGTGGTCAGTATCATGGTCCTAGTTATCCATAATATGGGCATGGTTATGGAGCGCAATAGTTTGGGACTCCTCCCAGGCAGCTCTCACCAAGGAGAAAGTGACCATTTCAGCAAGGTCGAAACCAAGAAGAGGATATCCACCTAAGAACTGGATTGCTAGAGCTCCAAGAAATAATCAGTCAACAATTTATGTGGATGTAGATGGGAAGATTCTGCGAACTGACTGCACAGTTCGGATCTTCAAGGAAACAAAGCCAGTCACTAACCAACCATGACCCAACTGAGTTTGGGTACCTAAAGTTCGTCTTGTTTATTGCAGGAACATGATGAACTAAGAAAAAAGAGAGCTGCAAAGTCGATGTGGTTCATGGAGAGTGTATACTCAAAGCACATGACGCATCACATGAATCTACTCAAGGACTTCACACTTCGAGCTGGACAAACTACAGTGCCTGTTAACTAGAGCTTAATTCCGTCTCAAGCTGACACCATCAAGCAATTAATCCACATGGATTTCTTCCGTCCAGTCACTCCCAAGAGCATGAAGGGTTATGAATATACTCTTATAGTTACTGATTACTACTCGAGATACACATGGGTCATTGTCACACCCCGACTCCTGAGATGCGACAAACAACAATAACGATACTAAACCATACACTAACTCAACTCACATAAGGAACTCATGCTTGGGAAACGAGGGAATATTGACTGAAAGCGATAACAAGTAAAGGCATGCTTCCAAGTCACAATAAAACATCCAACGAGCATAGATAATTTTATATAAGAAAACCCAAAAAGGAATAAGTATGTCAAGTTCACATCATTTGGAAGTTAAGGAAAAACGGTAAATAGTTTCGAACACATCGCTCGTGAATTCAACAAAGCATCAGAGTATAATCCAAAAACATATCAAAAGACATCATTTAATATATCGCAACGGAGACATCGACTCAATTCCCAACAACTACATGTATGAAGACATGTAATTGCCAGCTAACTTTCGACTAAAAAGTAAAACACACCACCAAGCTGTCCACGCCATCCACATCCTGCTAACCTGCACGTTTAGAAATTCATGCAGGGCTGAGTACTTCGTACTCAGTGAACACATGCCAAAACATTTTAAAACTCTTCTCATTAGAGCTATATGATTAGACTTGCCTCTCTTGCTGCATCACAAGGGTTAGATATAAGCATTTTAATAAAGTTTACCACTTGTGGGCCATAAAAACATTTTCATACTTTTCTGAAATCGTCTGCAGACATTTATACTTAGGTATGAATCAAGAAGTAGGCCTCCTCCTCGAACACCGTGACTGGCCCAACCAAAGCAAGGCTCATAGTCATCTTAACTAATGCATGCATTGTCCCGTATCTTACTGGACCTTTATCCCGTGCGTCCACAGGACCTTTATTATCCCATGCATCCACAGGACCTTAAATAACTTTAACACGTAGAAGATTGCATACCAAAACATTTAGAATATCTAGGCAAGTCAATCAATTTTAAAAAGCGCACGTAATACATAAATAGTACACGCATTCATCATTTGGTTTTAGTTCAGAAAGCCCACCTGACTTCCGAAGAACTAGCTAGGCGGCTTACTCTTTTTATTGTCCTCGCTACTTTTCGGTCTCGTTTGGTCCTTCACAATTCAACATCGAATAAGGAACGAGACGTTTGTCGCGTAAGACGTAAAATAGATTTTGGGCTCGACTGAAGGACTTCTACATGACTTGGGTCTTTTCTATATTATTTTAACTTTTCTAAGTCAATATCTTTTCTCGATTTTTTTGTTCTCGGTTATCAACTTTACTCGGTTACTAGACATAACTTCGTCTCACATTCTCGTTTCTAAAGTCAATATTACTTTAATACTTTCCACTAAACGAGCAAATACTATTTGTCTTAGTCATACTACTTGAGTTCTTGATTCATTATTCTCAACTATTGTCATCACAATCATTCATGTCATGAACGAGCATCCAAAATAAATGAACAAATTATTTCACGAATAAACGAAACATAAACATTTCACTCAACATATAAGTTCAATCAAGCATAATAAATCCAAATATATTCGATCAACTATTAACTCGACACTGCTCAACTCAGTTTTTGAAATAAGTTATCTTTAGATAAACATTAATAATGATCTCATAATCCTTAAATAAATCAATAGGGATTCAAACAATAAAAAATTTGAATTTAAGACTCGATTAATTATTTAATATTTCTGGACTCCAAACATAACGCTATTTCAAAAATACGCCATCTTTCCTCAACTACATACACAAACTCGTATATGTACTCTTATCTTATTTACTTATATTATATTTGTCATAACTCCAAATCCCGAGGGACGGCCAAGCCGGGGTGCGACTAGGGATTGGATTAAAGAGGCGGGGAAGAAGAGGGAATAACTTGAATAAACAGACATTTATAACAGAAACTACTATGAACTTGACTTCATTTAATAAAAAGGGAGTCAATCTCGAAAGATCGCTCGACAAAGTTGTGATCAGA
This sequence comes from Schizonepeta tenuifolia, assembly GCA_029490685.1. Lineage (NCBI taxonomy): Eukaryota > Viridiplantae > Streptophyta > Magnoliopsida > Lamiales > Lamiaceae > Schizonepeta > Schizonepeta tenuifolia. The sequence goes on from CM055955.1 coordinate 105,442,378, forward strand.
GAAAGTATGAACAACTTAAACCGAAAAGATTAACATCACTAAGAGAGTTATTTTGCAGCGGGAAAAACGTAAGATGATAACACAATTCTTCTTTCTTATAAACGACCTTTACTCAACCTCCTCCGCCTTCGTCACTCAACCTGCACATTTAAAAACAAACATGCAGGGCTAAGTACATAAAGCACTTAGTGGGCACATTGCCGAAAACAACTCACAAGAGTATAGATTAATCATGCATCTTTTCATAAACATTCGTAAGACTTATACTGTTGTACACTTAATTTTGGATAACACACTGAAGGTTAACTCAGAATTCGATCGTCTGGATAGCACTCTATGGGCTAACTCAGAATCTGTCCCTCTGAATAGCAGTCTGTGAGCTAACTCAGAATCCAAAACTCTGGATAGCACTCTGTGGCTAACTAAGAGAGGCACAAGAGAATTCACATAAAACAATTCATTATGCACTGATAGTTACTTTAATACACATTTATTAAAACAACAAGTACACACTTTCGAGCAACGCTCATTTTATTTTGATAGAAAAGCCCACCTCAATCGTTTACAGAACAAACTTTAACCTTCTGTCTTCCGTCCTGTCTTCTAATCACGACGTCCTCCTTCTAACGTAAGATAATCAAATTTTAACAAGCGGTCGAGACAATAAAGGAAAAAGAAATCGAATTCGTTTTAGACTTTTAGGCCTTTGCACTTTACTACTTTCTTTTGATTAACGAATAAACGAGACTCGATCAATTCTCGTTTATAAACTGACTTGGCTCATTACTCGACACTTAGGTCAGTAGATAGAAGGAAGTCGATAACTCATAACGACTTAGAAGTTCACACGGAACGAAGTTAAAAAGGATTTAACTTAAGAAATCAAGTTTTGGAAATTTCTACACAAGTCAGTAAGTTCATACAGAACAGGGTACTTCGAAACAGGGGATGTGCCCTGTACTAAACGAAAGTCACGGATCTCGATTTCGTTAAACGAGCTAAGAGTTGTGACAGTTTCCGTGAAAAGTCACAAAACAGTCCGCGATTAACCCTAGTACTTGATAACTCGACGCACGACTTCCTAGCTTCGAATTATGTTAAACCACTTATATACTCACGAAATTACTGTCACAAGGCAGTCTATACATGAGATCATTCCTCATGAATACTTTCTCCTTTCTCGATTAAAAACTCGGCGTATAATTCCTCAACTTTCAACTAATCAAAAACTATTTCATTTCAATTTCAAGCTTAAAATATCTTCAAGTTCTAATTCATATTTTGCAATTTATATAACCTCATCCAATACTACACTTAAACATATCACTATCAACTTCATTTCATATCTTCTTGATATCCTACTTCTCAATTTAATCATCAAACCATCAAATACTAATTAAAACAATATCTAACACTTCTAATTTCATTTAATTAGAACTCTAAAAATCTCAAACCCTTACCCCTAATTTTCGGTCCTCTTCAAATAATTAGGGGAATTGATTTCCTTTTTGATTTCCACCATCTACTAGTCCAATAAAGTTTTAATTCATCAATCCATCATCTAATTTTAAACTAAATCTTCATCTTCCATTTTGTACCAATTTTCGGTCCACAACAACATTAGGGAAAAAATGGATTTCTACTTGATTTCAACCATAATAATTCATTTCTATACGTTAAATAACAAGAATTAAAACTTAAAACATCCTACTACAACACCATAAATTTCGGTCATGGCACAAATTAGGAGAATTAAAATTCTAAATGGATAGAATGATAGCTATGATGATTACCTTGAAGAATATGTGATTGGATTTGAATTTTGATGGATGGTGAGCAAGTTTGATGAAGAAATCCTTGAAGAACTTGAAGCAACAATGGAGGATGAGAGAGAAGAGGGAGGGGCGGTTGTAAGGTGGAGGAAATGAAGAAGATGATGACTAATGTTTTAGATATTATCTAATAAAGTAGGATGACTCACAAGGTGTGAGTCATGGGGGGGGGGGGGGGGTAAGGTGGCGGTTTAGGATAGGATTTTAGTCAAAAATATCTTGTTTTCGGGTCTAATACGCCGTATTAAAAATCGAGAAACAAATTCTTAGTCGGTCATGTTTTCGTCGAAATCTAATTAGACAATTAGATTAGAAATAAATTTCTTACTCGGAAAGAATAATTCGTTTTTCAAAATCTGATAAAAAGTCGGACATCATAGTCCAAATTTTGTCCGAAAAAAAAATAAAAACGGATTTTTACTAACTTACTCGTCTCGCAAAATATCGGACGCGAAAACCCTAATACAGTAGTCGTTCAACCGACTTCTGGAATTTATTTTCAGAAATGGATTTCACCGTTAGTCTTAGAATTGAAAATCCTTAACTTAGGCGTGCAAAGCCTTAATTATTTAGAAAATTTTTATTTCTCGTCAGAAGAAAATATCTGGGGTATTACATTCTACCCCTCTAACGAAAAATTTCGTCCCGAAATTTGCTTACCTCCTTCGCAAAAAGTTCCCACGTAGCTTCCTCTTGCCCGTGGTAATTTCAGAACACTTTACTAACCGTATCGACTTACTTCTTAACTCTCGCACTTTTTGATCTAAGATCGATTGCGGTCTTTCTTCATAACTTATAACTTAATCAAGAACATCGTCTTGCTGATGAATCACGCGTTTTTAGAATTGAACACGCACTTTCTCATACGAGATACGCAAACATAATAAACATTTCATAGACTTGGCGACACGGCCAATTTATACACATTAAAAACTATCTTTTCCAAGATATCTAAAAATCATATAAAGCTTCGTCTAAGCTTATACTGAACGTGAAGAAATAATCACAATAATCCTTAGCAGGAAAATCATGAGGAAAATCTTGTCCTCATTCTCTAAATTTAAGTCAGATTATCATACATAGCTTAAGACTTTCGTCACTTCTAGGCTTCCTTCTCTTTGGTTCGAATCTGACGAACGAATTGATCTATCACTTTACTGAGCGAATCTAGTTCTATTCTTTTTTTCTTTCATACAAGGCCTCGTAAGGCATAATACTTATCGTAGCCTGATAACTATTAGACTTTGATCTCACACTATCGCCCTTACCCTTTCTTCTAATATTTGAATCGTTCTCTCAGATTCACTTAAAATTCTCTCTCGTAAGTCTGGTGTAGCTACTAGTGCTGCTATTCGGTTTAGTTATTGTCTCAGGTGTATCCAACACTTCCAAATCCATCATCTCAAATTCTGAACAAGTGTTTCTTCTTCGATTAAGAGACACCCTACTTTAGTTGGAGTCTTGCAACTCAGCACGTCTGCTACGACGTTAGCTTTTCCTGGATGGTAATTGATACCACAATCATAATCCTTCCATCCCATTGATTATATCCATATCAAACATTTTTATTAACACTTTACTTTAAGCGTTCACTTACTTACTAAACCCTTTTTTTCCCATTTAAAAAGTTCACAAAACTGGAACAGGTAATAACTCCAATACTAGTTCTATAAACTTTTTAACTTTCCAAGTTAAACAAGTTCCTTGTTAAACAAGTTAAACTAACATGATTTGAAGAAATTTTCACGAAGTCAAAGCCCACTTACGGGGTCATATAAACATATACGTCGAACGATTACTGTTTTGCCTCCAACGAGGACTTATACAAAATTAGACTACTACCAGTCTTAGTTACGCCAATTACTTGCCTAGTGACCCTTGCCCTTGTCCCGTGCTTCTGGCCCATTCACAAATGTCCATGCATTATGCTCTTGTTGCTGCTGTGACTGTTGTTGTTGCGGATGTGGCTGAGCTTGATTAGCTCTCAAGGGTTGGGGCTGACCATACTGATTCGATCCTACTGGTTGCAATAGTTTTGGACAATTTCTTCTCACGTGCCCCTTCTGACCACAGTTATAACAACCGTCAATGTTTGCCAAAAAATTACCAAAGTGCATCCTGTTACACTTAGGGCAGGTAGGAACAGTGATTCTTCCTTGGTTATTGTCTGCCTGTTGTTCCTGCCATTGTCCTTGTTGGTTTTTTTTCCCTCCATTGTCCTGATTGATTATTCTGATTCGGCTGTTGAAAGCCACACTGATTTCCACCCTGATTTCCTCCTTCCCATTTCCTTTTTCCCTTAAAGCCGCTGTTATTGTTGTTGGAATGGTCTTGAGTTGAAGCCTGGGTTGTTGCTGGTACGGGCGCTACAATCTTATGTTCATCCGGCACAACTGCCTCCATGTCTAAGGCTCATCCTAGTATGTCTGTATAGCTCAGTCCTCCATGACTGGCTAATACCATTCCTAGTTCGTGTCTAAGTCCCCCACGGAACTTCTTTGCTATCTTCTCGTCGGTATCTACCTGCTCGGGTGCATACCTTGACAATTCACAAAAGGTTGCATCGTATTCAGTCACTGTCATCTTCCCTTGTTTCAAACTGTAGAACTCTGCTTTCTTCTTTGCTCTATAGGTTTTAGGGATGTACTTGTCGTAAAATGCTTCCTTAATTTCATCCCAAGTAAATTGAGCCAGATGCTCTGTTGGAATAACCTTCTGCCTAGTTTCCCACCAGAAATCAGCTGGTCCGGTGAGTTGAAACGCAACACACGAAAGACGCTCCTCATCAGTACATCTGAGAAGTTTAAAAATTCTTTCTGTAGCTCTTACCCAAAGCTCAACATCGCTTGGATTTTCTGATCCATTAAACACAGGTGGATTTCTTTTGAGGAACAGATCCTCTATGTCACGACGTAGTGGTGGTGGAGGTGGAGGGGTTTCCTGACGTCCTTGATCTTCATCCCTCTCATGTTGTCTATGACCTCTTCCCGGTCCTCTAGGCCTACCGAGTCCCCTTCTTCTGTCATTCGCTACTCTTGGCGGCATTTTGAAACTAAAGGAATTAAGAATTCTCATCAACTCCATGCTTTAAGCACTCACCCATTCAATAAGGAATTAACTTATCTTAATCATCTTAGCAATTTCTCAAATTGCAACCAAACTCTTAACTGTTCTTAGCTTACCTTAACCATCTCATCTTACCTTAATCATCATAACTTAGACTTCTTAGTTTTTCTTGAAGAAAACTTTTAATTGGTTCTTAATCATTAAAACAAAGTAACGACTCTACTTGTTCATGTTACTTATACGAAAGTAACATTCGTCTCTTATTCGCTTTGATTCCCTTTATTCTGTTCTTTCCGTTCGGATCATCTCTTGGATATCTTGGAACCATCGTTTCTTAGAACGTCTATGTTCTCAAAGAATCGGGAAGGCCTTAGAATTCGTCTAAATTCTCACGCCCACAAAACATTTTGAATAAAGAAATTATAACTCACATAATTTCACATACTATAGCATTCATGCTTTCACATAGTTCATGTAATACCACAAAGTATAGCTTTTATACTTTAATCACATTCATACTTGCATACTTTATTCATATCATACTTGCACACTTTATTCACAAATTCTTACATACTTTATTCACAAATTCTTGCATACTTTATTCACAAATTCTTGCATACTTTAATCAAAATTTCTTCTTAAAAGAAATCATACTTCTGAAATTCTTTCCTTACTTTTCTTCTTTGGTTGAGTCGACGTAGCGAGAGGTTGAGTTGTCGTCTACACTCTTAAACTTAGTGTTACAACCTAACTTTTACTTTGAAAGAAGACTTAGGTGTAGAGTATATACAAATACTCCATCTTACTACTCGAAAGAAACTTGTATGCAGAGCAGAAACGATTGCTCTGATACCACTCTGTGGTATCACTAGAAAAATAACTTACGACCAGAGCAGAACCGAATGCTCTGATACCATTCTGTGGTATCACTAGAAAAATAACTTACGACCAGATCAGAACCGAATGCTCTGATACCATTCTGTCACAGCCCCAAATCCCGAGGGACGGCCAAGTCGGGGTGCGACTAGGGGTTGGATTAAAGAGACGGGGAAGAAGGGGTAATAACTTGAATAAACAGACATTTATAACAGAAACTACTATGAACTTGACTTCATTTAATAAAAAGGAAGTCAATCTCGAAAGATCGCTCGACAAAGTTGTGATCAGAGAAGACTAGGTTTAAAGTATGAACAACTTAAACCGAAAAGATTAACATCACTAAGAGAGTTATTTTGCAGCGGAAAAAACGTAAGATGATAACAAAATTCTTCTTTCTTATAAACGACCTTTACTCAACCTCCTCCACCTTCGTCACCCAACCTGCATATTTAAAAACAAACATGCAGGGCTAAGTACATAAAGCACTTAGTGGGTACATTGCCGAAAACAACTCACAAGAGTATAGATTAATCATGCATCTTTTCATAAACATTTATAAGACTTATACTGATGTACACTTAATTATGGATAACACACTGAAGGTTAACTCAGAATCCGATCGTCTGGATAGCACACTGTGGGCTAACTCAGAATCTCTCCCTCTGGATAGCACTCTGTGGGCTATCTCAGAATCTGATCGTTTAATTGGAATCTCTAGATAGCACTCTGTGTGCTAACTCAGAATCCAAAACTCTGGATAGCACTCTATGGGCTAACTCAGAGAGGCACAAGAGAATTCACAAAAAACAATTCATTATGCACTGATAGTTACTTTAATACACATTTATTAAAGCAACAAGTAAACATTTTCGAGCAACGCTCATTTTATTTTGATAGAAAAGCCCACCTCAATCATTTAAAGAACAAACTTTAACCTTCTGTCTTCTGTCCTGTCTTCTAATCTCGACGTCCTCCTTCTATCGTAAAATAATCAAATTTTAACAAGCGGTCGAGACAATAAAGGAAACAGAAATCGTATTCGTTTTACACTTTTAGGCCTTAGCACTTTACTACTTTCTTTTGATTAATGAATAAACGAGACTCGATCAATTCTCATTTATAAACTAACTTGGCTCATTACTCGACACTTAGGTCAGTAGATAAAAGGAAGTCGATAACTCATAACGACTTAGAAGTTCACAAGGAACGAAGTTAAAAAGGATTTAACTTAAGAAATCAAGTTTTGGAAATTTCTGCACAGGTCAGTAAGTTCATACAGAACAGGGTACTTCGAAACAGGGGATGTGCCCTGTACCAAATGAAATCCACGGATGTCTAGTTTACTCTCCAATTTACGGATCTCGATTTTGTTAAGCGAGCTAAGAGTTATGACAGTTTCAGTGAAACGTCGCAAAACAGTCCGCGATTAACCCTAGTACTTGATAACTCGACGCACGACTTCCTAGGTTCGACTTATGTTAAACCACTTATATACACACGAAATTACTGTCTCAAGGCAGTCTATACACAAGATCATTCCTCATGAATACTTTTTCCTTTCTCGATTAAAAACTCGGCGTATAATTCCTCGACTTTCAACTAATCAAAAACCATTTCATTTCAATTTCAAGCTTAAAACATCTTCAAGTTCTAATTCATATTTCGCAATTTATATAACCTCATCCACTACTACACTTAAACATATCACTATCAACTTCATTTCATATCTTCTTGATATCCTACTTCTCAATTTAATCATCAAGCCATCAAATACTAATTAAAACAATATCTAACACTTCTAATTTCATTTAATTAGAACTCCAAAAATCTCAAACCCTAACCCCTAATTTTCGGTCCTCTTCAAATAATTAGGGGAATTGATTTCCTTTTTTATTTCCACCATCTACTAATCCAATAAAATATTAATTCATCAATCCATCATCAAATTTTAAACTAAATCTTCATCTTCCATTTTGTACCAATTTTCGGTCCACAACAACATTAGGGGAAAAATGGATTTCTACTTGATTTCAACCGTAATAATTCATTTCTATACGTTAAATAACAAGAATTAAAACTTAAAACATCCTACTACAACACCATAAATTTCGGTCATGGCACAAAGTAGGAGAATTAAAATTCTAAATTGATAGAATGATAGCTATGATGATTACCTTGAAGAATATGTGATTGGATTTGAAGTTTGATGGATGATGAGCAAGTTTGATGAAGAAATCCTTGAAGAACTTGAAGCAACAATGGAGGATGAGAGAGAAGAGGGAGGGGCGGTTGTAAGGTGGAGGAAATGAAGAAGATGATGACTAATGTTTTAGATATTATCTAATAAAGTAGGATGACTCACAAGGTGTGAGTCATGGGGGGGGGGGGGGGGGGGTAAGGTGGCGGTTAAGGATAGGATTTTAGTCGAAAATATCTCGTTTTCGGGTCTAATACGCCGTATTAAAAATCAAGATATAAATTCTTAGTCGGTCATATTTTTGTCGAAATCTAATTCAACCATTAGATTAGAAATAAATTTCTTACTCGGAAAGCATAATTCGTTTTTCAAAATACGATAAAAAGTCGGGACATCACAGTCCAAATTTTGTCCGAAAAAAATAAAAACGGATTTTTACTAACTTACTCGTCTCGCAAAAAGAGTGAATGTAAAATTAGACGGTTTCCCGATTTGAGTTTTAGGGCGAAAAGTTTATCGGACGCGAAAACCCTAATACAGTAGTCGTTCAACCGACTTCTGGAATTTATTTTCAGAAATGGATTTCACCGTTAGTCTTAGAATTGAAAATCCTTAACTTAGGCGTGCAAAGCCTTAATTATTTAGAAAAATATTATTTCTCGTCGGAAGAAAATATCTGGGGTATTACAATATTAATATATCTTCTTCTTTTTTCTTAATAAAAACTCTTAAACTCTATATTTAATAGAATTTCAACTTTCTATAAAAACTCGATTCTTAATAATTTCGATTTCATTAATAAAATTCTCGTTTTCTTTACTCATAGCAAACTCGACTTATAATTCAAAACTCAACACTCGACAACTTCATTATTTTATCTCAAATTAAAAAGATTTGAAAAGCAAACTCAATTGATGTCACTCAAGCATTTTTAATCATTCAATACTCAACATAATATCAATAAACGAGCATTTAAACATTCATTAATTACTAAACTCGATTCTCATATTTTTCCTTTCGTTTTTCTAGCGCTTCTTATTTAATTTAATAATGAAGTATTTAAAACTCTTTTAATTTTCTTAATTTAGTGAACAACTCTTACTCGATCCTTACTCATAAGTTTCTCTTACTTGTCTTCTTATCTCTTCGTAAATAATTATTTAATCATCTAAGCTCAACTTAATGCTTTATTCTTATACTTTACTATTTCTTATTTTATTAAGAAATTATCCCTTTAATTATTTAATTCTAATTCTATTATTTTTATTTCAAAACTCTTCGATTAATCTTGTGATTAATCGAGTAAATGAACTCAAACTCGACTTAACTCTTTATTAAATTTCTTATGCTCGATTGTACAATTATTTTTCCATTTTTAAAAGAGATTCTTTTTAACTTAGGATTAATTCTTTTTCAATTCTCGTTCAATTGAACGACTCAACCTCGACTAACTCGTCTCAAATTTCACACTCATCTTTTTAAATTATATTTTTTAGCTCTAACTCCTCTTTTATTTCTCAATTAATATTATTATTTCTTTTTAATCTCTATTAGTTAACTCACTTAATTTTCTCCTCTTAAGTTCTAATTACTTAACAAAGAATTATTTTTCTTTGTTTTTACACAATTCTATATCTAGAAAATAATTAATAATTTTTCTTTTTATTTCCATTTAATTTTATTCTAAAAATTTTCAAATTATTTAATTTATTTTATAATTAATTTTATTGCTCTTCAAATCTTCATAATTCTCACCAAGAACACCAATAACACAAAGAACACTCATTCAAACCTTCAAAAATTCACCAAGAACACCTAGAACACACACTAGGCATTTAAACTCATTTCCATCGATTTTTGTCTATTTTTGCACAAAAATTTTCATTTTCTTCATCTCAAAAATTCCTATTGATCATCTAATACTTCAAATTAAATACAAACACATCCATAACATCAAATCATCAAAATTACTAAAAATCATCAAAATACCATTTCTTCCTTCACATACATATATCTCGATTTTTTTCTCATAACAACATAACAAATTAAATCATCCAATAACTCATACTCATATCATGCTCATAACATCATTGAATCATTAACAATAAATCAAATCAAATACTCCTCTAAAAACCTCAAAACTCACGGCATCAAGCATAGAAATTAGGCAACAATTTTCTTCAATTTCTATTGCACATATAATTATGATGATGTTATTTACATGATTTATTTACATGATTTCTTGATGATTTATGGATTATATGTGTTATGATGATGTTTGGAATATATATATATATTCCAAACATCATCATAACACATATAATCCATAAATCATCAAGAAATCATGTAAATAAATTTTTCCTTCTTTCTTTCCTATTTTTCGGTTTTCATCAAATTTTTAGGGGTTTTATTTCTCTTTTCTCTTTTAATTCTTAGATTAATTCCTAGGGTTCGATTTCCTAACAATTTCCTCACCCTAGTTTGCCTAAGCATAAATGAAAGCATGCATATTTCTTTTCTTTAGAGATTAGGGATTACATATTTACAGGTGCTCAAATGAATAAACATACTTTTAAAGGAAATAAATCGAACTCCTTCTTCTTTTGAGCTTGGACCGATGGTGAATGAAAGATGAGCTTCAAATCCTAGCTTGGATTTTCATGGAGGAACCCATCTCTAGTCCTCAAGAAAGAAAAGCAAAAATTAATCATCTCCTTAGGGCTAAGTGCCGAGAATTAAGAAAATAAAAAGGGAGATGATTTTGATTCTTGAAATAATCTCAAAGCTTGAAGAATGGATTACCTTCTTAGATTAGGGTTTGAGAATTGAAGAGGATGATGATCTTGGAGCTTGGATGCTTGAAAACTCAAACTTTAATGGAGTTTTTCTTCATGTATATGTGTGTGTCTATGTACGGTGGAGAGAGGGAGAGAAGAGAGAATTGTTGTTTCTTTCCTTCTTCTTTCTTACGGTAGAGAGAGATGAGAGTAGAGAGAGATGAGTGAAATGAGAGAATATTAGATTGATATCCCTTAAGAATGATGAAGTTTGAAATTAAGGGATATAGGTTATGATTATATTCCTTTAGGTTTTGAAAATTAAACCTATAGGCTAGGGAGAGAATATAATTAAGGGAGAGAGAGAGAGAGAGAGAGGACTATGTAGGCAGAGAGAGAGGGAGAGAGATAAGAAAAATATCTCACTTTTTAACTGGTATAATTTTCCCCAGATGAAAAGGTTTCCCGTTAGAATATATCCGTATTATTTCGTTTATACTGAAAACGGCTCTTAACTCTATCTCATATCTCACGAAATAAATCAAGGATTCCGAATATCAAATATTTAGGTCAAAATTCTAAGTAATGAAGAAAAAGCTAAAATTGCTCGGCTAATTAATCCGTTAAGAACTAAACTCTTAGAATTCTCTCATATGATCTCAGATGAGCTTCTAATATATCTCAAAGGTCTTAGAATTAATTCTAGATTCAAAAGACACTAATTAGGTTAAATCCTGAGTTCGTCGGTGAATAGTGTTTTCTCGGTTCTCGTTACTATTTACTGAAAAGTAAAAGTTCTTGGAATTCTCCGAAATTCCTACTCATACTCAAATTCATATAATAAAGTTCAATCAATGCATCACGTACTTGATTCAAATAATCGAAACGAGAAAAATTCACATCAAAGCACATAAGGGTATTTTCGTCATTTTTCATGAGAATCTCTTTTCTTGAAAAATTTTATCACTCAAGGGTCATTATTTAAATATAGAAACGTATTTAGAACGCACTTAAAGACTTATAAAAGTTCGGGGTATTACATCCTCACCCCCTTAAGAAAAATTTCGATCTGAAATTTACTAACCTTGAGAAAACAGCTCGGGATATTTCGCTCTCATCTTTTCCTCGAGTTCTCACGTAGTTTCTTCGAAATCATGATGACACCACTTAGTCTTAACTAAGGGAATCGATTTAGTTCTAAGCTGTTGGACCTTACGGTCTTAAATTTTCTCGGGTTTCTCCTCGTAGCTTAAATCTGGCTTCAAAGCCACGTCTTCTTGGCGTATCATGTGCTTTGGATCGAAAACGTACTTTCTCAATTGCGACACGTGAAAAATGTTTTGCGAATACCCAAAACTGGGAGACAAAGCTAATCTACACGAGACAGCTTCAATCCTTTCTAAGATTTTGAACGGTTTTAGAAATCGAGGTTTTAACTTTCCTTTAACACCAAAGAAGTGTACTCCTCTCGAAGGGGATACTTTCAAAAGACCTTACTTCCTACATCGAATTCTAACTCGGATCTTCGGTTATCGGCAAAAGATTTCTGTCGACTTTGGGCTTCCTTCATGTAATATTCCGGATATTTCTTCCGTCACTAAAATAAAAAGTTATTAATTAATTAAGGCTTTGCACGCCTAAGTTAAGGAAATTCAGTTCTAAGACTAACGGTGAATCCGTTTCTGAAAATAAATTCCAGAAGTCGTTCAACTGACTACTATATTATGGTTTTTCCGTCCGATAGAATTTTCGTTCGAGAACTCAGATCGAAAAACTGTTTGACTTTACATTCACTTATTTTACGATACGAGTCTACTGGAGAAAGTCAGTTTTTATTATTTTTTCGAGCGAAATTTGGACTGTCATGTCCCAACTTTTCTTTGGATTTCGAAAATCGAATTATGCTTTCCGACTAAGTAATTTATTTCTAATCTAATGGTCGAATTAGTTTTCGCCGGAAATGAAACCGTCTAAGAAAATAATTAATCGATTTCTTTACGCCGTATTAGACCCGTAAATGAGATATTATGAATTTTCCTCCACTCACAAATCGCCACCTACACCCCCTTAGTCATCCTACACCTTATTTAACTAAATAACACCATTAGTCATCACACTCTCTCTCCAAAACCCTCCCCATTACCGCCCCCTCTCTCTCTTGTTCTTCATTTTCTTCAAATCTTCAAGTGTGCTCATCAAGTTCTTCAAGCATCCAAGCTCCATAACTTAATCATCTACCGATCGATTTCAAATTCGAGTTCATATTTGGAAAGGTGAGAGCCTCCTCTTCACTTTTATCCGAACAAAATCCTATTCCTTTAATTTTGGAAATTTTCGAAAATTGTAAGAGAGGAAGAAGATGATGTTCTAAGTGTAAGACTTGATTATGTATGCTTAGAAATAGATTTCCATGGTTAGAATCGAGTAGAAAATCATTTCCCTTATTCTCTCATAATAACCGAAATTTATGGGATATAGGGTTTGATGTTTTAAATTCATGATTTTAGATGATTGGTTGATGGATTATCACTCTAGGTATTAGTATATTGATGTATGAATTGTTTTAGAATTTTCTAAAAATAAAAATGAAAAATGTAAGAGATGAAGAAGCATGAGTTTGAATGAATAAATATTATGATATTGATGATATGATTTGATATTTAAGATATAGGAAGCATGTAGTTCAACATAAATTTAATTTAGATTTTTCTAAAAATAAAAATGAAATCGTTGGAGACGAAGAATCGTCAATAGAATTAGTTTCGATGTTGATATGGATTGATGGTTTGCATATTAGTTGATCTATGTAGATAATGATGGTAATTGGAAAGTTTGAACGAAATCTAAGAACGTCGAACTTTTTGTAAGAGACGAAGAATCGAGCGTAATCGCCGATAGGAAAATCGAACGAGAAAACTAATCGAATATTAGTAATTGTTGATATGTTAGGATAGTTGTTGAATTAATTGATAATTAACTAACAACTTTGGAAAATCGAGTTCTTAATGATGTGGATTAGTTAAGTAATGATTTATAATGATGTTAATGCATTAAAGATGTTCATTACTAAGTAAGATGAGGATAGAAACTAATTTGAATTGAATTGAATTAGTAAAACTCCAAAAATCGAAGAAAGTAAGTAAGTACTTAAAAGAAGAAATAAGGAATCGAGACCTTATATGTTGATTGATTTGAGTTCGTAGTTTTTTAATAAGTAGTAACGAAGTTGATGAAGATTTCATATATAGTAAGAAATAGGAAATAAGAAGTTGAATATTGAAATTGAATTGAAATTGAAATGAAATTTCTAAGTATAAATAATTGGTTGAAAAGACGAGAAGTAATCGTCGTAGTTTTAATCGAGGAACGAGAAAGTATTCACGTTAGATAATTACGAGACTAGACTGTAATGTGATAAGAATTTCATGCACATAAATGTTGTATAGCATTGATCGAACTTAGGGAATCGTGCGTCGAGTTTTATGAGTGATTAGGGTTTTTCGGCAGTTTTGCGACCCTTCACGGAAACGGCCATAACTCTTAGCTCATTTAACGAAATCGAGATCCGTAAATTTAACAGCAAACTAGACATCCGTGTCTTTCTTTTGGTACCAAGCACATCCCCTGTTTCGCAGAATTCTGTTCTGTAGAGGATTCAGACTTACTGCCTTGTGCAGAAACTTTTGGAAACTCATTTTCTTAAGTTGAATTCTTTTTAACTTAATTCCTTAAGAACTTTTAAAGTCGTTAAGAGTTATCGACTTTCGTTAAATAACTAATCTAAATGTCGAGTAAAGGAACCGAGTTAGTTCTAAATGAGATGTGTTCGAGTCTCGTTTCTTAGTTAATCAAAAGAAAATAGTTAAACTGCAAATGCCTAAAAAGATTCAACCGAGTTCGAATTTCTTTTCTTTAATCGTCTTGATCAATTACTAAAGTTTGCATATTTGCAATAAAAGAAGGAAGTCGGAGTTGAAGACAGGACGGAAGACAGAAGGTTAAAGTTTGTTCTGTAAACGATTGAGGTGGGCTTTCTATCTATCAAAATAACGTAGGCTTTTCTATATATCAAATAAAACGAGCGATGCTCAAAAATGTTTAGTTATTGCTTTATAACTGTGTTTTAAAGTGATTATCAGGTCATAAATGAATTTGTTTTTGTGAGTTCTATTATGCCTATCTGATGTTGGTTCGCCAACCAGTTAATCGATCGGACTCTGAGTTAGCCGACTGCTTTTCCAGAGTTAGTGTACACGGTAGCCGTTGTGTGTGGTACTCTGTTGAGGGGTAGCCAGCCACGGTGAGGAACTTGCGCGTGAGAAGGCCTTCTTTCCCGGTGTTTTTAACAGATTTGTGCTGATATGAAGGAGACAACAGAAAAATCTTGATATCAAGTAAAGTATGAGAAAATGTTTAGTAAGCACGGGCCTTTGAAAGAAAAACTCCGTTGTGTTACTGTTGAGAATGCCTGATTAATCTATAAGTATGTTATGTTTTCGGCAGTGTGCCCACTAAGTATGATTATACTTGGCCCTGCATGTATTTATAAATGTGCAGGTTGAGTGACGAAGGCGAAGGAGGTTGAGTAGAGGTTGTTTATAAGAAAGAAGAATAGTTAGTCAAGTCTACGTTTTTCCGCTGCAAACTACTTCATTTATGTTGTATAACTCTTCGGTTTAAGATTCATACTTTAAACCTAGTTTACTCTTAAACAATCTTGTCGAGCGATCTCTCGAGATCGACTCTCTTTTGTTAATGGAATCAGTTCATAGATATCATCTTGTTTATTAATATCATGTTTATGATTTTATTCTTTTATTCCCCCTTCTTCCCCGCCTCTTTAATCCAATCCCTAGTCGCACCCCGGCTTTGCCATCCCTCGGGATTTGGGGCTGTGACAGTGTGGTATCAGAGCAATCGTTTCTGCTCTGCATCCAAAATTCTTTCAAGTTAGTCCGACAGAGCATTTGTTCATGCTCTGCACCCGAGTCTTCTTTCAAGTAAAGTTTAGTTTGTATCACTAAACTTAAGAGTGTAGTTAACGACTCAACTTCCCGCTACGTCGACTCAATCGAAGAATATAAGAAAGAAAGGTTTCAGAAGTATTGTTTCTTTTTACAGAAATTTTATGATAAGTATGCAAGCATGTTGAGAACAAATAGTGCCAAGTATGAATTGATTGAACTATGAGATATACTTTTGTTGAGTACCAAGTATGAATTGATTGAAGTATGATTGTTATACCTTTGTGGTACTATGTGAAATTATTTGAGTTATAATTTCTTTGATTGAGAAGTATGTCGGCATGAGAACCTAGACTATTCCTAAGGCTTTTTTCCGATTCCTTGAGAACATAGACGTTTTAAGGAGCGTTGGTTCTAAATTGCTTCAAAAGATACGACCAAAAGAAGAGAAGTATAGAATCGAGTATAGACGAATGTTACTTACGTATAAGTGACATGAACAAAGTCATTTTCAGTTGGAGTTCGCCTCGTTGGAACTTCAAGAAGAGATTTGTTTTAATTGTTAAGAATCTAGTACGAATTTTAGCTAAATTCCAACGATCGTTCGATTCCAACGACGACTAGAACTTGCGTTCTAAAGTTATTCTCCAACTATTATTCTGTTTCTTTTTGGAATTTATTTCACAATTAGTAATTGAACGAAGAATACGATAAGTACGAGATTTAAGTGTCGAGAAGGGTTTATATTAATACGGTTTCCACTTAAATGTGGCATCAAAAATATTTTCTAATTAATAAGAACGATACGTGTTTATCGGTTAAGAGTTTCCTTGAGGAAAACTGAGAAGTCTGAAGTAAAATTGGGAAAAAATCGAATTTGTTTTTTATGATTAAGTGTTTTTGAGCAAATTGAGAAATTGCTAGATGCTTAAGATAAGCTAAATCCTTGTTAAGTGATTAAGAGGTTAAGTGTGAATATGAGATTATTCCGTTAAGTAATTAAGATGTTACAATTGAATAAGAGAATTATTCTATTTTGTAAATTAAGAAATTCCTTAAGAGGTGTTATTATCCTACCAGTCACTGATCCGTGTTTCCTTAAAAAAAAAAAAAAAAAAAACTTTTTAGGATAGCTGCTAGACGCGTTGGACCACGAACGACTATACCTCTAGGAGAGCGTTCCATCGTAGAGCAGATTATACATGAGTACCATATTTACGCGAACGACTCAGGTCATGACATAAGACGGCTTGTCAGTGACTTCGCTTCGCACTATTACCCGGCTAGATATTTTGTTGATGAACAGAAAGCTATGAAGGACCTTATCGGTCGACTGCTAAGGAATGGCAAGGATGGGCAAACAACACCGTCTAGTACTATCTCACTTTAATGGGAGACGCTGTAGAACCCACAGGAGACTTTGTAGGATTCACCTTAACAATTCAGGCATGACATCTACAGAGTCGACACACTGTATCTATTCCTATACTACCCCATTACCCTTACCACTACATTCCGGTTGTTCGAAAACCAAGGTCAATCTTTGAGATGGACCCAGTGTTTGTCGAGTTGCTAGAATTACCACCTATACTTGCTCCACTCGACAACTTTCTCCCAGAGCTAGCCTCGCTTGTTGAGGAGGTAGGATCGACGACAGACTTAGCTCGATACGTCTTAGACCGGAGTTAGGAGACAGTTTGAGGTAGGACCATCACGGGTCCCTTCTCTAGAGGCATACATGCCTAGTTCGCACCATGAGCACCCGTTTCCTCCTAAGAAGCAGACTACAGTGATCAGCTTTGCCGATTTGGTTCTGCACTTAGAGAGGACCATTCCAAAAAGTACCACCGCCACCACCTCTAGTGCCAATGGACAACACTGCGACTAAGTTTGGCAAGACACTTGCGTCAGTCTTTGGAGCAGACTTAGAGGAGGACCTATGGGGGATCTTAAGGAAGTTTCACTTGTAGAGGGCAGCGAGGACTCGACTGCAGCTTCTTGAGTAGTCAGTCATAAAAGTGTTAGTAGTTTTAAGATATTTTTGTATATAGATCGGAACAGTAGACTTCTTTTTGTAGTACTTCCACGGATATGATATCTTACGAATCATTTCTGTTCTAATACCTTGTATAGGTACACAAATGCACCTGATTATAGCGTTCTGCACATAGGCAGGCAGTTGGCCTAACTCAGACTAGTCGTAGTCTAGTTTTTGTATAAATCCTCGTTGGAGGCAAAAACAATACTCATCCGACGTATAGGTATATATATAACCCCGTGAATGGGCTTTGATCTCATGAAGATTTCTTCTAATCGTGTTTAGTTGAATTTTTACTTAAACTTGAGAAGTTAAAAAGTTTATAGAACTAGTATCGGAGTTATTATCTGTTTCTTTTCCGTGAACTTGTTTAAGTTGGAAAAAGAGGTTTAGTAAGTGAGTGATCGGTTAAAGCAAAGTGTTAATGAGAATTCTTGTTGTCTATAGTTTCAAAAATGCCGCCGAGAGTAGTAAATAATAGAAGAGGACCTGGTAGACCTAGGGGACTAGGTAGACGACAAGCAAGAGGTGAAAGAGAAGAGGAACAAGAACGTCATGAAACCCCTCCACCTTCACCACTACCATCTCCACCACCACCCCATCGTGATATTGAGGACCTATTCCTCAAACGAAACCCACCTGTGTTTAATGGATCTGGTAACCCGAGCGATGCTGAGCTTTAGGTGCGATCCATTGAGAGAATCTTTAAACTCCTCAGATGTTCTGATGAGGAGCGTATTTTGTGTATCGCATTTCAACTCTCTGGACCAGCTGACTACTGGTGGGAGGCTAGGCAGAAGGTTATACCAGCTGAGCACCTGGCTTATTTTACTTGGGACTAGTTTAAGGAGGCATTGTATGATAAATACGTGCCTAAGACTTATAGAGCGTAGAAAGAGGCTGAGTTCTACAATCTGAAACAAGGAAAGATACGGTCACAGAATATGATGCAAAGTTCTGTGAATTATCAAGATATGCGCCTGAGCAGGTAGATACCGAGGATAAGATAGCAAAGAAGTTCCGTGGGGGACTTAAGCACGCACGAGCTAGGTATAGCGCTAGCCAGTTACGGAGGACTGAGCTACATGGAAATACTAGGACGAGCCCTAGAAATGGAGGCCGTAGTGCCTGATGAAAAGAAAATCATAACACCCACACCAGCCCCAACCCAGACTCAGAATCGAGGCCATTTCAACAACAACAGTTATAAAAACTATCAATGGAAGCGGAAATGGGAAGAAGGAAATAACAGTGGCTACAGTCAATACAATAACAATCAAGGAAACCAAGGTGGAAATCAACGTGGCTTTCCACAGCCTAACCAGAATAGCAATCATGGCAAGAAGCCATGGCAAGAGAATAATCAAACAGGACCGTGGAAAGGAAACAACCAGCAAGGTCAGTCACAGGGACAGCAAAGGAACAACAACCAGGGAGGAAATAACCAAGAAAGGATCGTTGTTCCTGCCTGTCCTAAGTGTAATAGGATGCACTACGGTGTCTGTCAAGCGAACTCTGGTGTTTGTTTCAAATGTGGACAGAAAGGGCACCTTAGGAAGGATTGCTCGAAACCGTTGCAAACAGTAGGACAGAACCAGTATGGTCAGCCCTAACCTTTGAGGGCAATTCAGGCACAGCCGCAGCAGCAGATGACGCAACAACAGTATCAACAACAACAGAGTGCCAGGGCATTCATGATTAGGCAAGAGGCGCGCAATAAGGGCAAAGGAAATTTGGCAGGTATAGGACGAACTTCTTAATTACCCTGTCATAATTTTGCTTCATACCAGAGTTTTACAATCGTTTATCTCTAGAGTCTGCTGACACTATAGAAATAAAACCGAAGCGCGCTAATCATGAAAAGAGAATAACCATGCCCTTAGGAGAAATTATTGTCACTTCCTTAGTTTTGCTCGAACATAGAATTTGACTTAGGATCTTTTAAGATCATAGCAAACAATCTGAACGTAATGAAAATGTTCGACGTAGATATAATCCATGGGATGGATTGATTATCTATTAACTGCGCCATTTTGTATAGAACATAGCCAAAGGAGTTAGAAGAGCTTAAGATCCAACTACAAGAGTTGTTAGATCTTGGTTTCATTAGACCGAGCATTTCATCATAGAGATCACCTGTTTTGTTCGTCATGAAAAAGGATGGTTCTATAAGGATGTGCATAGACTATCGAGAGCTGAATAAGATCACCCTTAAGAATAAATACCCTTTGCCTAGGATAGAAGACCTTTTTGATCAGCTTAAGGGTGCAGGTGTATTTTCAAAATAGACTTAAGATCCGGATATCACCAATTAAAAATCAAGCCCAAATATATACCTAAGACTGTTTTCCGAACCAGATATGGCCATTACGAATTCCTAGTTATGCCATTTGGTTTGACTAACGCCCCCGCAGTATTCATGGATCTCATGAATAGAATTTTCCACCCATACTTAGACAAATTCGTCTTAGTTTTCATCGACGACATTCTCATTTACTCCAAAAATGAGAAGAAACACGAGGAACATTTGCGAATAGTGTTAGAAACGCTTAGAGCTGAGAAACTTTATGCCAAATTCAGTAAGTGCGAGTTTTGGCTGAAAGAAGTGATGTTTCTTGGACACATAGTATCAGCAGAAGGCATCAAGGTAGACCATACCAAGATAAAGGCAGTGCACAATTGGAAATCACCAACAAGTCCAAACGAAATTAGGAGTTTCTTAGGTTTAACCGGCTATTATAGGAGTTTCATCGAGGGATTTTCTACAATTACTAGACCTATGACGCAACTACTACGGAAGGAAAACAAGTACAAATGGATTGACGAATGCAAGACGAGTTTTCAGACACTCAAGGAAAATTTAACCACAGCACCAGTATTAGCACTTTCAGAAGCGAATAAGGAATACGTGGTTTATACAGATGCATCAAAGAACGGATTAGGATGTGTTTTGATGCAAGAAGGAAAAGTAATAGCCTACGCTCCACAACAACTTAGACCCCATGAAGTCGATTATCTAACCTACGATTTAGAACTAGCAACCGTTGTGCACGCATTGAAAAATTTAGAGACATCACCTCTATGGTGTAAGGGTTGAGATTTTTACGGATCATAAGAGTTTGAAGTACTTTTTCGAGCAAAAGGAAGTGAATATGAGGCAAAGAAGATGCATCGAATTAGTCAAGGATTATGATTGTGGTATCAACTATCATCTAGGAAAAACCAACGTAGTAGTGGACGCGCTGAGTCGCAAGACTCCAACCAAACTAGGGTGTCTCTTTATCGAGGAAGAAACACTTATACAAGAATTTGAGATGATGGATTTAGAAGTGCTCGATACACCTAAGTCAATAGCTAGCCGAATAGCAGCACTAGTAGCTACACCAGGCTTACGGGAAAGAATTATAAGTGAATCCAAGGGAACGATTCAAGTAATAGAAGATATGTTAAGAACGATAGTATTTGTTCGAAGTGCAAACTGAGAGAATATTTTGTCGTTAGTTGAATTCCTTTATAATAATAGTTATCAGGCTACGATAAGTATTGTGCTTTACGAGGTCTTCTATGGAAGGAAGTGTCACAGCCCCAAATCCCGAGGGAAGGCAGAAGCCAGGGTGCGACTGGGGTTGGATTAAAGAAGCGGGGAAGAAGGGGGCTGACTTCGTAAGTCTATCTATTATCACCCAAATCGCTGTGTTTCCTTTTCTTGACTTAGGCAAGCCTGTGACAAAGTCCATAGCTATGCCTTCCCATTTCCAATCTGGGACATCCAACGGTTGTAGCAATCCATACGGTCGTCGGTGTAAAGCCTTAACTTGTTGACATGCTAGGCATCTTTCTATAAATGAGGCAACGTCTCGTTTCATTCCATTCCACCAAAAGCTTCTTCTCAAATCTTGGTACATTTTCGTACTTCCTGGATGTGCTGTGTAAGGCGTATCGTGAGCCTTACTCAAGATTTCGTTCTTCAATTCGTTGTCGTTGTCGGGAATACAAATCCTGCCTTCATAAAGTATTGCATTGTCTGGAGCCTCAGAATATCCTTCCGGCTTATCTGTCCTTATCCTTACTCGTAACTTTTCCATTGACTCGTCTTTTCTCTAAGCACTAATGATCCTTTCTCTCAAATCTGGGGTAGCTTCTAATGCTGCTATTTGACTTGTTATCGTTGCTGGCTTGTCAAGTACTCTGATATCCATCTTCTCGAATTCTCGAACTAAGGTTTCTTCTTCTACAAAAAGGCATCCTAACTTCGTTGGAGTCTTGCGACTCAGGGCGTCTGCTACCACATTAGCCTTTCCTAGATGGTAGTTAATTCCACAGTCATAATCTTTGACTAATTCGAGCCATCGTCTTTGTCTCATGTTCAGTTCTTTTTGCTCGAAAAAGTACTTCAGGCTCTTGTGATCAGTGAATATCTCAACTCTTACACCATAGAGATGGTGTCTCCAAATCTTTAGCGCATGGACTACGGCTGCAAGTTCTAAATCGTGGGTTGGGTACTCAACTTCGTGGGGTCGAAGTTGTCGTGAAGCATAAGCTATCACTCGTCCCTCTTGCATCAAGACACAACCTAATCCATTTTTCGATGCGTCAGTATAAACCACATATTCTTTATTCGTATCTGGAAGTGCTAGTACTGGTGCTGTAGTTAACTTTTCCTTAAGAGTTTGGAAACTCTTCTCGCACTCATCTGTCCACTTAAACTTGGTATCCTTCCTGAGTAGCTGCGTCATCGGACGAGCGATTGTAGAAAATCCTTCGATAAACCTTCTGTAATAACCAGCTAATCCCAAGAAACTTCTGATCTCATTCTGACTTGTCGGTGTCTTCCAGTTATGTACTACTTCTACTTTGGCTGGATCCACCTTGATTCCTTCTGTCGATACTATGTGTCCAAGGAACATTACTTCCTTTAGCCAAAATTCGCATTTACTGAACTTGGCATAAAGTTTCTCAGCTCTTAGTGTTTCCAACACTATCCGTAGATGTTCCTCGTGCTCCGTCTCATTCTTAGAGTAAATGAGGATATCGTCAATGAATACTAGAACAAATTTGTCCAAGTAGGGGTGGAAAACTCTGTTCATAAGGTCCATGAATACGGCTGGAGCGTTGGTCAAACCAAATGGCATCACTAAAAATTCGTAATGGCCATATCGGGTTCTAAAAGCGGTCTTCGGTACATCCTCAGGTTTGATCTTGAGCTGATGATACCCTGACCTCAAATCTATCTTGGAGAAGACTCCTGCACCCTTAAGTTGATCGAACAGATCCTCGATCCTTGGCAAAGGATATTTGTTCTTGAGAGTGATCTTGTTCAGTTCTCGGTAATCGATGCACATTCTCATCGATCCGTCTTTTTTTCTAACAAAAAGCACGGGTGCTCCCCAAGGTGAAACGCTTGGCCTGTTAAAACCAAGGTCTAGTAATTCCTGTAATTGGATTTTGAGCTCTTCCAGTTCCTTCGGTGCCATTCTGTAAGGGGCTTTAGACTTAGGAGCTGCTCCTGGTTCTAAATCGATTGTGAAGTCCACATGACGATCTGGTGGCAATCCTGGTAGTACGTCTGGAAAAACATCTTCATATTCATTCACGACTTTTACGTCCCGAATGGTCTTCTCAGTTCCTGGTTCTCCAATTAGGTACACAAGATAGGCTGTGGTACCTTTCTTCTTTATGATTTTCATGGCTTGAAGGGCCGATATGATTGGTACACCTCTACCCATTGAAATTCCGTGGAATTCGGTTGGTTCTTTACCCGGTGGCTGAAAAGAAATTTTTCTCTCATTGCAGAGAATTGTGGCGTAATTCTCTGACAACCAATCCATTCCTTGGATTATATCTACGTCCCACATTATCATTACATTTAGGTTGTTCGCTATAACCTTATGAGTTTCGATTTCTAGTTCTAGGTTAGAGCAAACATGCGTGGAAGTAGTGATCTCTCCTGAAGGTGTGGCTACTCTCATAGATTGTGCAGCTCTTACAGGTCTGATGTCTAAGTTATCGGCACATGAGCTAGCAATGAAAGAATGCGATGTGCCAGTATCAAACAATATCTTAATGGGGGTGTTGTGGAGTTTTTCCATACCTGCTAGATTGCCTTTTCCTTTGCGCTGACCGCTTTGTTTGATAGCGCATGCCCTCGCATTCTGTTGCTGCTGTGCATGCTGCTGAAACTGCTGTTGGTTCATAGGCGGCTGCTGCGGCTGTGCTTGGATGGATCGGAGGGGTACTGCTTGAAGCGGTTGGGAGTGCCTATCTGGCAGACTCCAGGATGGGCTCAGTTACATTTCGGGCAGACAGGGATGGTAACCTCCCTGGGTTATTTGCTCCCTGGTTAAAATTCCTTTGTTGCCCTTGCGGCTGGTTCAACTGATTATTGCCCTTCCATGGCAAGTTCTGCCTGTTCCCCTGAATGAACAACCCCGATTGGTTGTTTCCCTGCCACGGCCTCTTGCTATTGTTGTTGTTGTTGGCAGGCTCCTGATAACTTCTTTTCTGTCCTCCCTGATTATTGTAGCCCTGATTGTATCCTCCGCTACCTCCTCCGTTCCATTTTCTCTTCCCTTGGTAGTTGCTGCTGCTGTTGTTGTAGTAGCCTCGATTCTGACTCTGCGCTAGTGCTGGCGCAGTTGGTACAATCTTTTTCTCATCAGGCACGACGGCCTCCATTTCTAGTGCTCTTTCCAGTATGTCTGAATAACCTAGTCCTCCATGACTAGCCAAAGCGATTCCCAATTCATGACGTAAACCTCCCTGAAATTTCTTTGAAAACTTCTCCTCAGTGTCGACCAATGTCGGCGCATACCTCATCAACTCGCAGAACTTGACGTCATATTCCGTCACAGTTAGCTTTCCCTGCTTCAGATTTTAAAATTCGGCCTCTTTCTGTGCCCTATACGTCTTGGGAACGTACTTGTCAAAGAAAATTTCCTTAAACTCTTCCCACGAAAAACGAGCCAGATGCTCAGCAGGTATCACCTTTTGTCTTGCCTCCCACCAGTAATCTGCCGATCCCATCAGTTGGAATGCGACACACAGCATTCTCTCCTCATCAGTGCATCTGAGGAGTTTGAAAATTTTCTCGGTCGACCTCACCCATAGCTCAACATCGCTAGGGCTTCCAGTTCCATTGAACATTGGAGGGTTCCTTTTGAGGAAGAGATCCTCAATATCTCTACGGGCGGTGGTGAAGGTGGTGGTGATGGAGATGGGGGTGGAGATGGGGATGGAGTGATATTCCGCTCATATTCCTGTTCTTGGTTATTTTCTGACTGACGTCCACCACGTCCTCTCGGCCTTCCAGGTCTTCGACCTCTCCTGTTGTTAACATTTCTCGGCGGCATTTTCTTTAGTCTAGAGAAGAATTGAAAAATTCTCATTAGTTTCCTTCTGGTTAATTACACTTAACACTTACTAGCTCGTTCTCGACTTAATCAAATTCATGAGACAGCATATCGAACATAGCTTCGACATCATTTCATTAATCTTTTAACTTTCGAGTTAAGCTCATTCCTCGTTACACGAGTTCATTTAATATTCTAATTTTAATTACTCGATTCATAAGAAATTTTACTTGATTAAAAACCGTTTTTACGGGTCATATATACATATACATTCAAAAAAAATATTACTTTTGCCTCCAACGAGGACTTATACAAAAAGGGTTAGACTACTATTAGTCTAAACTAGATTGACTGCCTACTATTTACTGGGTGCACTAACAAACTGCACTCTGTATCTACTAGAGTACTAGAACGGAAACGATTCATAAAATTTCGTATCCGCTAGAGTACTAGAACGGAAACGATTCATAAAATTTCGTATCCGCTAGAGTACTTCAAAACTGACTAGTTACTGATCCGACTCTATACAGGACGAAGAGCTATTACTACTACTGATATTTACCCATGTCTATAAAGCACTGCCTAACTAAACTGCAAAAGAAAGCCAAAAACTACCCCGAAGTCTGCAAAATCCTAACAACCCTCCACTGGGTCCTCCTCAGGGTCCTCCTCCGGATCCTCCTCCGGGTCCTCCTCCTCGGACTCTGAACCAAAAACCAGCTCGAGTGCCTGGTCCACCCTCAGAGTAGAACCGTCGTCAAGTGTAAGCAGGGTGGGTGAAGGTGCCTCAGAAACAGTCTCCTCCAAGTCGGAGACCAAGTCGTCCTCTCTGACCTCTCTCGCACGCTTCTTCAGGGGAAGAAGGTGCTCGGGAACTAAACCTGAACCCGACTCGTACTCCTCTCTAGAACGGACCCTGGACGGTCCTGCCTCCATCTGCTGTCGGACTACTCCCCACTTTGCGCAGATCTCCTCAAGTGGCGTAAGTGGAGAAGGTAACTCTAACATAGCGGCGAACTCCGCGTCGATCTGTCGGTAGTCTCGGTAGTCTGGTCCCTCTCTGTACAGTCTCGTCTCCAACGGTTCCCTGACCCTAACATAAACGTCCGGCACAAACGGTGAAGACAACCCCAACACTGCGGCTGTCTCAGCGTTAACCTCTACAAAACTCGGGCCTGGGATCAACTCTTCAATCTGCTGTGCAGCCGGTGGTGACTCTGGTGGAACTACCGTCTCCTCGTCCTCCTCTGGCTGCTCTAACTCAGCCTCAGGCTCCTCCTCTAGTACGCCGTCTGGTGGCAACTCTAGCAACTCTAAGAACTCCGGGTCTAAGTCAAGCTCCTCAATCTCCGTCCCGGCTGGAAAGTGACTGTAGGGGATGTGTGGCTCTAAAGGAAGGGAAAGCATATGCCTGCTCTCAAAGAAACGCCTGTGCACACACAGGACAAATCCAGCGTAGTTGCATGTCGGCTCCGTGTCGTCGCCGAAGATCGCCAAGAAGTACCAAGCTGCACGGTGTGCCCATCCTCGCCACTCGTCTGGTAAGTGCACGATCAGGTCTAGTATCGCCTGACTCTCCCTGATCAGGTGTCTCACTGGGTAGTAGGCTGAAGAAAAATTACTGACAATCTATCCCACATCCTCTTCTCCGTAGTCTACCTCAAACTCGTAGTACTCATCCTGCAACATGTCGACTATGGTGCGCTCGCACGAGGCCAAAGGCTGGCTCTTCCGAGCCGTAACACGAGTTCTAGCCATCCTACAAAAGTTTTAAGGTAACACGGATCAGTAACAGGTAGGAAAAGAAAAATAACTTATCTTAACGATAACATAAATTACAAAATGAATATTCCTTATTCAATTGTAATATCAGCACTTAAGCCAACCACCTATTAAGACTTCTAGCAATTCAAGAAATTGTACTCAACATCATATATATATATTTATACATTCATAAAAGATTTTATTTTCATTCTTTTTATTTCACCATATTATTACTCATTTTAATTCTTCTATTTCTTTTATTTCTTAACTCATTAACTCTTAACGATTTTCACTTATTAAAACAAAGTATTTTCACTTCGTTCATGCTACTTATTCAAAAGTAACATCCATTTTCAAAAGAGTTTGTCGTTTACAACTCTTAATACTTGTACTAATTGTAGTCGTTGCTCAAGACGAAAATATGGAATTTAATTCCATAAAAAGAAAAAGAAATATAACTTAAGAAAAAAAAAATTCCTGAAAAACTAAGTTCCAGTTGTCGTCTCGTTCATATCTTTCTTAACTCGAAGTCGAAAACTTCTCGAACGTCTAATCGCTCCCTTCTTTTACTAACACGATTTATTGAATTATTTTTATTTATTTTATTTCTTTTCCCTCGTAGGAAATTCTTAGACGACAAGTTCGACTTTGTCGAATCTTTATTCATGTCACTAAACGCACGTGACATTCATCAGAGGAAGTCCTTCTCGCGTTAGGGATCTCCTTTCGAAATCATTTTAAAACAACGTTTCTTAAAAACGTCTAAGTTCTCAAAGAACCGAAAAGTTCTTAAGTTCCACGTCTACATTCTCATTGAACCGGGAAAAATTCCCTAAAATGCGACTATATTCTCGTATCCACATAATTTTTCATAAAAAGGAAATCATTGCGCACATATTTTCACATAAGATAGTACTTGTACTATCGCATAATCATGTAAGCATAAAAATTATACTTCTATAAAATTCTCATTTTTAAAACACAACTCATTCTCGTCTTCAAAATTTTTATTGAATACTTGCTTATAAATTTTCTTATTTAAAAGAAATCTCATTATAAAATTCTTTCATTTTTCCTCGTTGAGTCGACGTAGCGGGCGGTTGAGTTGACTTCTACGTTCTCAATCTTAGCATCTTGGTCTAACTCTTATCTCATACTTGGAAAGACGACTCTGATCCAGAGTATACACAAATACCATGTCTCATGACTCGAAAGAAGACTCGATATAGAGTACAAACGATTACTCTATATTATTTCTCGAAGGAAGACTTGTATACGAATACCACTTTATGATATTACTTCAAAGAATGACTCGTACTTGAAAGAATGACTCACACTAACTCATACTAGAAGATTGACTCAGAAGTAGAGCAGAAAACAAACACTGCTCTGATACCACTCTGTCACAGCCCCAAATTCCGAGGGACGGCAGAAGCCGGGGTGCGACTGGGGTTGGATTAAAGAAGTGGGGAAGAAGGGGGCTAACTGACTAAACATACATGAAAAGGCATCGACAAAACATAAACTAGAAATGAATATAAATAAGAAAGAGTTAATCCCTAAGGATTACTCGACAAAAGTACAAACAGAAACTAAGTTCATATTACAGACTTAGACTACAAAGTATTGTTCAAAAGAAATACATCTCAAAAAGAAAATCAAAGTTTGGCAGCGGAAGGGTTCTAACTATGCATTCTATACTTTAACTCAACATCAACCGTCGCCGCTCACCGTCGCTTCAACCTGCACATTTAGAAAACAATGCAGGGCTAAGTACAAACGTACTTAGTGGGCACGATGCCGAAATCATAATCATAAATATAGATAAATATGGCATTTTATAAACGTAGCACATCGGAGTTTTATTGAAAGAATCCGTGTCTACTAAACATTTTCTGACTTTTTCTCATAAATCACTCGCGCGAGCATTTTCTGACTAATGTTACATTCAATCTTGACCAATTCTAATTCACCGTGGCTGGTACCCCTCAACAGGATATCACATACACCACAGGTTACAAAGTGCACTAACTCTGGAAAGCACTTAGCAGCTAACTCAGAGCCGATCGTTAGTTAATCTAAAAAGACTAACTCTAAATTTGGAAAACATGAATGTTGACTCAGATAGGTACAAGAGAACTCACATAAAACATAAAACAGTTCATGCCATAATATCACTTTGAAAACACAGATATCAAAGCGATAAAGAAAGATTTTCCGAGCATTGCTCGTTTTATTTGTATATAAAAGCCCACCTTGTAAATACAGAACTTATAAGCAAAAGCTTCCAACTTCGGATCTTTCGTCCTTTCTTTATAGTTGGCTTCCTCTTTCATCGTAAAATAAACATACTTAAAAATGGATCATAAAAGATAATCGAAGAAAGAGGATCGAAGAAAGTTTTAATTGTTTTATTCTTTAGGCACTTGCACTCTTACTAGATTCGTTTTACTTAAACGGGAAACGAGATTCGTACCAATCTCATTTAGAACTCGGAAGATCTCATACTCGACTCTCGGGTCAGTAGAGAAGGTAGTCGATGTCTTAATACGACTTTAAAGATTAAAAGAAACTAAGTTGGAAAGAAACCAACTTAGGCGATTTACATTTTAGTTCTTTGAACGATTTAAGAAAGTTCTCGTTTATTACTTCTTTAATGAAAGGATAAGATATATGATCTCGACTGGTTTTCATCACTCAAGGTCCTGTACTTGACTCTAGGGTCAGAAGAGAGATGTTCGTTTGATAAAATGGCTTAAACAATCGAAAGAAACTAAGTTGTGAACTAAACAACTTAGAAAACAAAAAACTGAATTTTCACTGCACAGTCCAGTAACACTGGAGGCTGTCCAGGACAGAGGATTTGGAAACAGGGGGTGAGCCCTGTACCATTAGAAAGCTTAGGAAGTCTAGTTCGCGCTCCAATTTACGGATCACCAAACCGACAAACGAGCTGGAAGTTATTACAGTTTCCGGCAAGGGTCGCAAAACTGCCGCGAAAACCCTAATTGCTTGATAGGTTCGACGTATAACGTCTTAGGTTCGTTTTAAGCTCTCGTATTCATTTTTTTGAGAAACTGGACTCTCAAGACAGTCATCACGTACCTCCGTACGTGACAAACTCCTTCTCGAAACTCGCTTAAAAGCACGACGTTCTAAACGTCGGATTTCAACTAACAAGTACTAAACCAACAAAAATCTCAAACGTGTTCTAGTTCTCGATTATAACTATAGCCCATATTAGATTAACTCGAAAGCTTATGACGTCAACTAGAAAGTTGTTCTAAATTTCATCATAAACAATAATATTAAATTAGAATTCCCATCCGACTTCTCAATTATTAGATACGATTAAAAATTCATCCCTTACGCGATTTTTCAACGTTGTTGGATTTCGTTCAAATTTTACGACGTTAAACTACGTCTAACGTGAAACACTTTCATGCATGCAAACATACCATAACATCATTATGACTCAGTTTATAGGGTGATCTTTATCTCTTATGTTTCATTAAACATTTTTAGAAAATTCTCATTTAATTTCTATTATCAACTAACACTATTTGCAACATAAATCAACTAACAAATCATCACTTATATCAAACATGTGTAAACCCCTAATTACTCTATAAATTTCTGGTTTTATATAGATATTAAGGGGATGATTTTCTTCTCCAATTAACAACATATATTCACTAATCAACCTATTATAACAACTATTAATCACTTGCAAAACAATTATCAACTAACATGCATAAAAACCCTAAATTCAACTCAATTTTAATTGTAATTTCACCAACACACATAGGGCTTTTGTTTCCTTTTCATTTCAAGCACTAATTAAACATCTATTAAGCATGAATCCATCATCAAAAGAAGAAAAACAAAAATCCTACAAAAATGCTAAAATTTCGGCATTTACATAGATTTTAGGGTTCTTATTTTTGTTCCATTTCAATCCCTAATTATCATATCTAATACATCTAATTCCATTATTCTAAGATCAAAACATCCATTCTATTACTCAAATCTTTCGATCAAGAAGGAAAATAAAAAGAAAAGAAATCTAAATGGATAGAATTGTGGAGGATGGAAATACCTTAAGATTTAATGAAAAATGTATGGTGTTTGAATGGATGGATGGTGATTGGTGTTCTTCTTCTTGTTCTTGAAGGTGACTTCAATGGTGGATGGAAGGAAATGAAGAAGATGAAGATGGAAATGAGGAGTGGTGCAGCCGAGAGTTGTGAGAGAGAGATGGAAAGATTTTGTTTTGTTCAAGTTTTGGTTATGATGAATGGTTTGAAAGTTGTATAAAGTGTAGACTTGGTGTCACTTAATTACACAAGTCAACATGCATGTTTGCCACTCATGAGGTGAGGTGTTGGCTGCATGGAAGGATTTTAGAGGGTTACGGATTTTTCCGGCGCGATCCGACGTTACGGAAAAAAAAAACGAACGACGAAAAACGTTGTTCGGTACAAAAATTGTCGCGATTCGATTTGACTTAAAAAAAAATTCTAACGTATGAACTTAATTGGAAAAATAAATTTACAAAATTTATTTTGACAAAAACTCGGGACGACATAGTCCGAGTTTCGTCCGGAAAAACATAAAAAAAAACTTTCTCGGCGTGTTCGTATCGCAATTTCGTGATTGTAAAATTAGACGGTTTTCCGTTCTAAGCTTACGAACTAAAAACTTTTCGTACGTGCTAACCCTAAATACAGTAGTCATCTAGCTGACTTCTGTAATTTATTTTTAATAACGGATTCGACCGTTAGCCTTAAAATTCAAAAAAAAATGTAAACTTAGGCGTGCAAAGCCATTTATTTAATTACTTTAAATTTTAAGAACGTAAGGAATTTACGAGGCATTACAGGAAGTTTAAATAACCGTTGTTTCATAATGAAGTAGATGAAAGGAAGAATCTAGAACTAGATTCAATCAGTGAAATGATATATATTCTTTCGATAGATTCGAGTCAGAATGAAAGAAGTTTAGAGGTGACAAAAGTCTTATATAATTTATGCCGATCTGACTTAAAGATTAGAAAAAGGGGACAAGTTTCCCCATGATTTTTCCTTCTAAGGATATGGTAATTATTTTCGTATCAGGTATAAGCTTAGACAAAGATTTATATGATTAATAGATATTTTGAAAAAGATAGTTTTTATATATATAGATTAGCCATGTCGCCTAGTCTATGGAATGTTTATTATGTTTGTGTATCTCATTTGAGAAAGTACGTGTTTGATTCTAAATATGTGGTTCTTCAGCAAAACGTAGTTCTTGATTTCGATTTAGGTTATAAGTTATGAAGAAAGACCGCAATCGATCATGTAAAGGTACGAGAGTTAAGAAGCAAGTCAACGCAGTTAGTAAAAGTATTATAGAATCACCACAGGCAAGAAAAAGCCACGTGGGAACTCAAGGAAAAGATGAAAGAGAAATACCCCTTGCCTATTTGAGGAAGGTATGCAAATTTCGGGATGAAATTTCTTGTTAGAGGGGTAGGATGTAATATCCCGGATATTTCTTCCGTCATTAAAATAAAAAGTTATTAATTAATTAAGACTTTGCACGCCTAAGTTAAGGAAATTCAGTTCTAAGACTAACGGTGAAATCCGTTTCTGAAAATAAATTTCGGAAGTCGTTCAACCGACTACTGTATTAGGGTTTTCGCGTCCGATAGAATTTTCGTTCGAGAACTCAGATCGAAAAACCGTCTGACTTTACATTCACTTATTTTACGATACGAGTCTACTGGAGAAAGTCAGTTTTTATTATTTTTTCGGGCGAAATTTGGACCGTCATGTCCCAACTTTTCTTTGGATTTCGGAAATCGAATTATGCTTTCCGACTAAGTAATTTATTTCAGATCTAATGATCGAATTTGTTTTCGCCGAAAACGTAACTGTCTAAGAAAATAATTAATCGATTTCTATACGCTGTATTAGACCCATAAACGAGATATTATGAATTTTCCTTCACTCACAAATCGCCACCTACACCCCCTTAGTCATCCTACACCTTATTTAACTAAATAACACCTATTAGTCATCACACTCTCTCTCCAAAACCCTCCCCATTACCGCCCTCCTCTCTCTCTCTCCTCTCTCTTGTTCTTCATTTTCTTCAAATCTTCAAGTGTGTTCATCAAGTTCTTCAAGCATCCAAGCTCCATAACTTAATCATCTATCAATCGATTTCAAATCCGAGTTCATATTTGGAAAGGTGAGAGCCTCCTCTTCACTTCTATCCGAACAAAATCATATTCCTTTAATTTTGGAAATTTTCAAAAATTGTAAGAGAGGAAGAAGATGATGTTCTAAGTGTAAGACTTCATTATGTATGCTTAGAAATAGATTTCCATGGTTAGAATCGAGTAGAAAATCATTTCCTTATTCTCTTATAATAACCGAAATTTATGGGTTATAGGGTTTGATGTTTTAAATTCATGATTTTAGATTATTGGTTGAGGGATTATCACTCTAGGTATTAGTATATTGATGTATGAATTGTTTTAGAATTTTCTAAAAATAAAAATAAATATGTAAGAGATGAAGAAGCATGAGTTTGAATGAATAAATGTTATGATATTGATGATATGATTTGATATTTAAGATATAGGAAGCATGTAGTTCAACATAGATTTAATTTAGATTTTTCTAAAAATAAAAACGAAATCGTTGGAGACGAAGAATCGTCAATAGAATTAGTTTCGATGTTGATATGGATTGATGGTTTGCATATCCGTTGATCTATGTAGATAATGATGGTAATTGGAAAGTTTGAACGAAATCTAAGAACGTCGAACTTTTTGTAAGAGATGAAGAATCGAGCGTAATCGCCGATAGGAAAATCGAACGAGAAAACTAATCGAATATTAGTAATTGTTGATATGTTAGGATAGTTGTTGAATTAATTGAGAATTAACTAACAACTTTGGAAAATCGAGTTCTTAGACGATATAAATGACGTGGATTAGTTAAGTAATGATTTATAATGATGTTAATGCATTAAAGATGTTCATTACTAAGTAAGATGAGGATAGAAACTAATTTGAATTGAATTGAATTAGTAAAACTCCAAAAATCGAAGAAAGTAAGTAAGTACTTAAAAGAAGAAATAAGGAATCGAGACCTTATATGTTGATTGATTTGAGTTCGTAGTTGTTTAATAAGTAGTAACGAAGTTGATGAAGATTTCATATATAGTATGAAATAGGAAATAAGAAGTTGAATATTGAAATTGAATTGAAATTGAAATGGAATTTCTAAGTATAAATAATTGGTTGAAAAGACGAGAAGTAATCGTAGTTTTAATCGAGGAACGAGAAAGTATTCACGTTAGATAATTAGGAGACTAGACTGTAATGTGATAAGAATTTCATGCACATAAAGGTTGTGTAGCATTGATCGAACCTAGGGAATCGTGCGTCGAGTTTTACGAGCGATTAGGGTTTTTCGGCAGTTTTGCGACCCTTCACGGAAACGGCCATAACTCTTAGCTCGTTTAACGAAATCGAGATCCGTAAATTGGGCAGTAAACTAGACATCCCTGTTTCGCAGAATTCTATTCTGTAGAGGCTTCAGACTTACTGCCTTGTGCGGAACCTTTTGGAAACTCATTTTCTTAAGTTGAATTCTTTTTAACTTAATTCCTTAACAACTTTTAAAGTCGTTAAGAGTTATCGACTTTCGTTAAATAAATAATCTAAATGTCGAGTAAAGGAACCGAGTTAGTTCTAAACGAGATGTGTTCAAGTCTCGTTTCTTCGTTAATCAAAAGAAAATAGTTAAACTGAAAATGCCTAAAAAGATTCAACCGAGTTCGAATTTCTTTTCTTTAATCGTCTTGATCAATTACTAAAGTTTGCATATTTGCTATAAAAGAAGGAAGTCGGAGTTGAAGACAGGACGGAAGACACAAGGTTAAAGTTTGTTCTGTAAACGATTGAGGTGGGCTTTCTATCTATCAAAATAACGTGGGCTTTTCTATATATCAAATAAAACGAGCGATGCTCAAAAATGTTTAGTTATTGCTTTATAACTGTGTTTTAAAGTGATTATCAGGTCATAAATGAATTTGTTTTTGTGAGTTCTATTATGCCTATCTGATGTTGGTTCGCCAACCAGTTAATCGATCGGACTCTGAGTTAGCCGACTGCTTTTCCAGAGTTAGTGTACACGGTAGCCGTTGTGTGTGGTACTCTGTTGAGGGGTAGCCAGCCACGGTGAGGAACTTGCGCGTGAGAAGGCCTTCTTTCCTGGTGTTTTTAACAGATTTGTGCTGATATGAAGGAGACAACAGAAAAATCTTGATATCAAGTAAAGTATGAGAAAATGTTTAGTAAGCACGGGCCTTTGAAAGAAAAACTCCGTTGTGTTACTGTTGAGAATGCCTGATTAATCTATAAGTATGTTATGTTTTCGGCAGTGTGCCCACTAAGTAAAATTATACTTAGCCTTGCGTGTATTGATAAATGTGCAGGTTGAGTGACGAATGCGGAGGAAGTTGAGTAGAGGTTGTTTATAAGAAAGAAGAATAGTTAGTCAAGTCTACGTTTATCCGCTGCAAACTACTTCATTTATGTTGTATAATTCTTTGGTTTAAGATTCATACTTTAAATCTAGTTTACTCTGAAACAATCTTGTCGAGCGATCCCTCGAGATCGACTCTCTTTTGTTAATGGAATCAGTTCATATATATCATCTTGTTTATTAATATCAGGTTAATGCTTTTATTCATTTATCCCCCCTTCTTCCCCACCTCTTTAATCCAATCCCTAGTCGCACCCGGGCTTTGCCATCCCTCGGGATTTAGAGCTGTGACACTTTATCTTCTCGCAACTTTGATGAACAGATTCTATCATTTCCTCGATCGCTTCTGACCCTATCACTTTCCTCTCGCCTACTTCGTCCCAATAGAGCGGAGGTCTACACTTCTTTCCATACAGAGCTTCATAAGGGGCCATTCCAATCGTATCCTGATAGCTATTGTTATAAGCAAATTCGATAAGAGGAAAAATTTTCTCCCACTCGTCTCCTTTGTCTAATAAAATAGCTCTTAGCATATCCTCGAGAATTTGAATCGTTCGCTCTGATTGACCGTCCATCTGAGGATGATAAGCGGTACTAAACTGCAACTGTGTTCCCAATTCTCTTTGAAAACTTTCCCTAAAACGGCTGTGAACTTCGAATCTCGATCGGAGGTAATCGTACTCGGCACTTCATGCATTCTTACGATTTCTTTAACATAAATCTGAGCCAACTTATCCGATCCATATGTATGTGGAATAGGTATAAAATGAGCGGACTTCGTCAATCTATCCACTATCACCCAAACAACTGTATTTCCTTTTCTCGTCCTTGGCAAACTCGTCACAAAATCCATCGTGGTACCATCCCAGTTCCATTCTGGGACTGGTAGCAGTTGTAAGGGTCCGTACGGTCCTTGGTGTAGAGACTTCACTTGTTGGCAGGCTAAGCACCTTTCAACATACATGGCCACGTCCTATTTCAATCCTTCTTACCAAAACTGTTGCTTCAAGTCTTGGTACTGTCACAGCCCCAAATCCCGAGAGACGGCAAAGCCGGGGTGCGACTGGGGGTTGGATTAAAGAAGCGGGAAGAAAAGGGATGAATGAATAGACATACATACATAGCAGCTTATCTTCTATGAACAAACTTCATTAACGAAAGAAAAAGTTAATCTCGAAAGATTTCTCGACAAAGTTGTTCTCGAAAAGAAACTAAGTTCGAAGTATGAATAACTTAAACCGAAAGGATTTACAATAATAGAAGACCCGACTTTATTTATTGAAAGAAAGGGTAAATCACGGAGGATCACTTGACATAGCTATTCTTAAAAGGGACTAAGTTCAAAGGATAAAACTTAGTTCTAAGTTATACTTTAACTGAAACTAGTTTACAGAATTGGTAGCGGAAAACGTAGAAAAATGATAACACATATCGAATGTGAAATCGAGGCTCAATCAACATTACTTCTTTAAGATGATCTTTACTCAACCTTCTCCGCCTTCGTCGCTCGACCTGCACATTTAAAAACAAACATGCAGGGCTAAGTACAAAAGTACTTAGTGGGCACAAATATTAAGTCAAATCATGCATCTTTTCATAAATACTCTCATAATGCTTTTACTGAATAACATATTGTGGGTTTTAACTCACAACCGATCGTCTGGAAAGCACCTGTAGGCTAACTCAGAATCTGTCCCTCTGGATAGCACCTGTGGGCTATCTCAGAATCTGATCGTTTAGTTAGAATTGTCTGGATAGCAACCTGAGGGCTATCTCAGAATCCAATGCTCTGGTTAGCACCTGAGGGCTAACGCAGAGAGACAAAAGAGAATTCATTTGCACTGATAGACACTTTAATACTCATCTATTAAAGCAATACGTAAACACCTTCAAGTAACGCTCACATATAAATGCTTTAATACTCATCTATTAAAGCAAAACGTAAACACCTTCGAGCAACGCTCGTATATAAATAAGGCAATAATTGATACACTTTCGAAAAGCCCACCTCGTTCGTTTACAGAACTATTACTCGTGCTTCTGTCTCTGATCTTCCGTCCCGTCTTCTAACCTCAACGTCCTCCTTTGAAATCAAGTAATAAAACAGCGATAAGTTGTCGAGTCGATAAATGAAAATGGAATTCGGAACTGAAATCGAATTAATCTTTTAAGTTCTTAAGCTTTAGGCATTTGCACGCTTAACTAGTTTCTTTTAGTTAAACGGGAATGAGACTCGAACACATCTCGTTTAGAACTTGCTTTGTTTCTTACTCGACACTGACGTCGGTTAAAAAAGGTAGTCGATAACTCATAATGACTTAAAAGGTCTTAAGGAGTTAAGTTGAAAAGAATTCAACTTGTGAAAATGAGTTTTGAAAATTCACTGTACAGGTCAGTAACCATCACGCAGAACAGGAGTTTTCGAAATAGGAGATGTGCCCTATACCAAAAGAAAGCCACGGATGTCTAGTTTACTCTCAAATTTGCGGATCTCGATTTCGTTAAACGAGCTAGGAGATATGACAATTTCCGTGGAACTTCGCAAAACAGTCCGCGACAACCCTAATGCGCTCGTAACTCGGCGCACGGCTTTCTAGGTTCCTTTTATGATAATCCTCTGTTTTTCACACGAAATTATTGACTCATGGCAGTCAACACTTAACCTCATACGCGATGAACTCCATTTCATTTCTCGATTACTAATATGACGATTAAAACCTCGACATTCAAACTAACCATTTACTAAACCAATTCAAGTTCACTTCTCGATTTCAATTAAAACCTATCATTCCAATACTCGGATTAAAACATCGCCAACTACAAATTCGTTCTCGTAATGATAGGATTCATTAATACGTATATCATAATCTCAATTCATTACCCAAACTCTATTTATCAAAGAACTTTTGCCTCTTATGATTTCCTTATTATTTTTAGAATAAATCCAATAAATTCATATCATCATTTGGCATCATAAGAGACCTTAATCCAACATTATATCATCATTAGAAACAACCTACATTAAACCCCTAAATCCTCATAATTTCGGTCAACAAAATATAATTAGGAGAGATGTTTTTATCATTAATTTAATTCATTATAACACTCCTAAGTCCATTACAACATATATTATCCATCAATTAACACTTCTATTTCATTAATTTGATTTCCAACTTTGAAACCCTAAGACCTAAAATCGGTCCACATGAATTTGTTAGGTAAAATGTATTTTCTTTGCATCAATCAACAATTAAACCATTCCTAAGCTTAACTATCCAAGCAATTAAGCTCAAATCATTAACCCTTTAACACCCCTAAAAATCGGTCACCATTAGGAATTTAGGGCTTTTGATTTTTCTCATCAATTAACCACAACAATCAATTATTATCCATCTAATTTCAAGAATTAAGACTTAATTAATCCTAATTCCAATCCACTAAAAATCGGTCAAGGATAAAACATAGGAGAATTAAATTTCCAAATGGATAGATTAATGGAGGAGAAGATTACCTTGAATAATAAAGAAAGTAGAATGGAATTTGATGGATGATTGATGACTTATGAAAATTTCCTTGTCCAAAGCTCCAAGTTCATCAATGGAGAAAGAAGAAAATTGGAAGAGGATTATGTATGTGTGTATCGTGAGTGAGAGGGAAATGAGAGGAAAAAGATGACAACATTTGGTGATATACAATTTGTAATAGGTGTCCAATTAATAATATTAAAATACTAATTGGAATGGATGAGTCATAAAGTAGAATACAATATAAAATGAAATATCATACATGAATGAAAGGGTGAAGTCGGTTGGGAGGAAACTTTTGTCCCATTTATCGCGTTTTCCGACTCGTTACGACGTTATAAAAAATCGAGATATAAAAAACATAATTCGGCTCGTTTTCGTCAAATTCCGATTTAACCAATAAATCCGGAATATTTTTCTTACTCGGAAAATAATTTTTAAAACCTAATTTCCGACATAACCTCGGGACGTCACAGTCCGAGTTTCGTCCGGAAAAATCATAAAAACGAACTTTCTTGGGCGAACTCGTATCGCAATTTCGTGAATGTAAAAATCACGGTTTCCCGATCTCAGTTCTAGAATTTAAATTTTTATTGTCCGCGAAAACCCTAATACAGTACTCGTTTCACTGACTTCCAGAATTTATTTTTAACAACGGATTTCACCGTTGGTCTTAGAATTGAAAATCAGGAGCTTAGGCGTGCAAAGCCTTAATTTCTTATAAAATTTTTATTTTTCGTCGGGTCAGAAATGCCGGGTATTACAGGTACATCTTTGTACTACCGGGATGGGCTGTATACGGGGTCTCATGAGCTTCACTCATTATCTCGTTTTTTTTTAACTTCTCGTCATTGGGCACACAAATCCTTCTTCGAAACAACAAAACATTATCTCTCGACTCTGAAAAATCTTTAACTCCTTCATTTCTAACCTTCAACCTTATCTTCTCCAAATCTTCGTCTTTTCTTTGGCCTTCTATGATACGAGACCTCAAATCTAGCTTTACTACCAAAGTAGCAATCACTTGCTCTACCGTTGCCGGAGGTAGAATTACTTCAATTCTCATTCTTTCAAATTCTTCGATCAATTTTTCTTGATCGGATAGATTAAATCCTATCTCAGTTTCTTATGAGATTTCCACCTTTCTTTTTTGACTCAACGCATCGGTTGCAACATTAGCTTTCCCGGGATGATAGGATATATTGCAATCATAATCTTTCACCAACTCGAGCCATCTCATTTGTCTCATATTCAACTCCTTCTATGAATCTCCGATAGTAACCTGCTAAACCGAGGAAACTACGGATTTCATGAACTGACATCGGTGATTTTCATACTTGAACAGCTTTCACCTTTTTCCATATCAACTTTAATTTCTTTGGACGTGACAACGTGTCCTAGGAAATTTACTTCTTTCAACCAAAATTCGCACTTGCTAAACTTGGCATATAACTTCTCGGACCTTAACTTCTCTAACACGATTCGAAAATGCTTCTCGTGTTCTACTGCATCCTTTGAACACACGATATCTTGGTATATTCATGAAAAATTCTGTTCATCAAGTCCATGAAAACGGCTGGAGCGTTGGTCAATCTAGATAGCATTACTACGAATTTATAATGTCCATATGTCATTCTTAATGCAGTCTTTGGGACATCTTCCTATTTGATCTTAAATTGATGATATCTCGTCCTAAGTCGATTTTGGAGAAAATACCTGCCCCTTTCAACTAATCAAACAGATCGTCTATTCTTGGCAAAGGATACTTGTTCTTGAGCGTAACCTTGTTAAGCTTTCGACAATCTATGCACATTCTCATACTACCGTCCTTCTTCTTTTCAGATAGAATTGGAGCTATTCTATACGGAGCTTTCGAAATCGGGGCTGATCTAGGCTCTAAATCTATCGTAAACTCTAATTGTCTATCTGGAGCAAACCGGGTAAGATTTCTGGAAAACGTCTTTCAATTATTTCACATCGGCTACATCATCAATATTTGGCTCATGCTCATCGTCTTTATTCAAATAAACTAGATACACTTTTGTATCCTTCCTTCTCGTTAATGTTTTTGCTCGCATGGCCGAGATAATCGACACGCTTTTCTTTACTCTTCTCTCTCTACTCCGAACACTACGGTGGGCTCTTCTCCGGGAGGTTGAAACGGAATTTGTCTCTGATTGCATCGTATCGTTTCGAAATTCTCAGTTAACTAATCTGGATTTGATTAAAAAAATTTGCTGGTAATTTACGGCTTCCAAATTCGAGTTCTAGGTTCGAACAGACTCGCAAATCTACGATGGTCTTCCTAAAGGGGTTGATACTCTAAGCACCTTGTTTAGTTCTTCTAAGTTCAAGCCAAGATTTCCTACTCAAGTGCTAAACATAAATGCATACAAAGCATCGGTATAAAATGATACAAAAATTTGTACACCTTTCAACTTTCTCATACCTGCAAGATTTCCTTGGTCCATAGCTCCAAACTTTTTCTCCATTACTAACACCCGTTGGTAGTACGGTTGTACTTCACACTGGGGTTGAGGGTACTTCTGCTATGGGGCTACTTCCACTGCTCCCATTTGAGAGGGCTGATACTGATTCAGCCTTCTACCGATCTTTCCTTGCTGTTTGCTTGGGCATTGGTTTGAGAAATGACCAGACTGATCACAAGTAAAACAGACATGACTCCCAACTTTGCAGACGCCTAGATGCATCCTACCGCACTTTGCACACGGAGGTAGACCTCGGGGTCCTATTGGTATGTTACTTCGATTAGGATGTTGAACTTTCATTTTCTGTGATTTCTGAGGTTGTTGTTGATGTCCTTGTTCCTTCCACGGCTTCTTGTTTGGGTGGGATCCACCACTCTTCTTTCTTTTACGTTTTGCGATTAGGCCTTGTTGAAATGGATAGCAGGCAGCAGCTATCGTCATCTAACTTTGAAATTGTGGATTTGCTAAGGATTGCGATCCTTTCTCTGGCTGCATTGCCAGCTCCATATCCGAAGCTCGGTTAAGGGGTTCAGCGTAAGTCAAATCACTTTGACTTGGAAGAACAAATCGAATTTCTACTCGAAAAGGTTCACACACTTTCTCGTCGATATCCACCTTATCAGGTGCAAAATGAACTAACTTTCAGAACTCACGATCATTTTTAGTTACGGGTCTTTTTTCTTGCTTTAATTTTGCAATTTCATTCGCTTTCTGCTCACGATAACCTTGTGGCACGTACTTCTCGTAAATGGTTTCAGTAAACTGCTCCCACGTCAAATTCTCACGCTCTTCTGGTGTATATGTCCTCTGTCGTGCTTCCCACCAATAATCTTCATTTCCCTTAAGTTGATACGTCACGCACTCAAGACGTTCTATATCATTACATCGAAGGAATCAAAAAATTCGCTCTAAAGAACGAATCTAGTCTTCGGCTTCTGCCAGACTGCCTATACCATCGAAGGTTGCGAAGGAAAAGTTCTTCCACACGTCTCTCATTTTGGGGAGGTGGGGTAAGATCTTGATGAGCTTCTTTCTCATTCCTTTTGACTCTCTCGTTTCTTTGTCTTGGCAGCATTTTAAAGAAATACAAAAGAAAATTTTAAGCCACTCGGAAAGAACTAACTACCTCACTCGGAACCGTTCTCGATTTTGAAAATATTTCCTTTTTGGGGAGGAATATGATTCTCAATCGGTACTTATCAACATATCAAGGAAAAAAATATATATTTTATAATCACTGCAAATAAGTCGATCATTTCAAACTCATATATCAATCAATACATTCTTCAACTCAAATAATCAATCATAATTAACATTGACATGCAATCACGTCATCATTCATATATATATTCTCAAGACAATTATTTCTCAACATTTAAAACAATTATAATCTCAAACATCATCACATCAATATCCACATATTCTCAAGACAAATCTTCCTCAACACTCGAAGCAATCATGCACTCAAATATTATTATTTCAGCTTATATATATCTCATTATCTTTTACTCAAACTTTATTATTTATAAAACATTATCATAGAATAGCTTATTCAATTAGCTCAATTCTTATCTCAATCTTATCTCAATCAATAATTTGGAAACCTTGGATACTCGAAATAACATAATTACTTAGGAGACTCAAAGTTGATTTTATCGGTCTAACAGCTTCTCTTTCATATCACCCTAACGATGGCCTTTTTGGAGGACTTTCTACAAAATAAAGGATTAATAATTTTGACTGAAAATTTTCCTTATACGTCAACAAGACATTCTATATCTCGAATCGAGCTAACACAAACTACAACTCCGCGTCCGATTCTACTAGCTAACCAAGCATCGAGTCATAAATATATACATCACTGTGGAATGGTAAAAAGAGTTCAACTCTTGGACAGAAAAGTAAATATTGTTCGGGATTTTCCACAACTTCCTTGAACCGGTCCTAAACATCAGAACCGTCCTCACTCGGGTCGTAATCATCACGCTGCTCCTCGTCAGGGTCCTCCTCGAGATCCTCCTCTGGATTTTCTTCCTCCTCTAGATCCTTCTCTGGATCTTCCTCCTCTTCTGCGCCATCATTGGGGATGATGGTAAAACACTCACGCTCGGCTTCCCTTAACTCTTCTTCATAGTCGTTGAGGGTGTAGTTAACGGCTCCCCAAGGATTGGTCATATCTCCAGTGTCCTCGTCCTAAAAACGAGCATTGACGTCCTCCAATTCTGACTTGA
This sequence comes from Schizonepeta tenuifolia, assembly GCA_029490685.1. Lineage (NCBI taxonomy): Eukaryota > Viridiplantae > Streptophyta > Magnoliopsida > Lamiales > Lamiaceae > Schizonepeta > Schizonepeta tenuifolia. Next base: position 105,486,034 of record CM055955.1, read on the forward strand.
CTTACGGGGGTGTCTCGGGATTACTCTCGTCGCATCGGAGGTAAGATGCTACATCGGCTGGATTGCCAAACTCTGACTCATGTCCTTTATCAGACCTCACGGTAGCTGCGGCTGCCGGATCCTTGTAATATTCGTCGTCATCGCCATCGCCGGTACGGGTCGGCCTAGAGGGCTCGGCTAAGGGCTGAACCGGAGAAGGTGTACGGTCACAGCGCATGAATTCCTCAAGCTGATCATGCTAAGGCGGCAAGACTCGGACAGGGTTGTAAAAACCATTCGACTGTGGGGCTGTCGAGCTAGACGAAGCAAAAGGGTCGTATGAACGGATAGGGAGCACACCTCCCGAATACGGGTAGTCCTAATAGGCGGCTCAGGGCTCTGGCTTAGCATGAGGCGGCGAAGGAATACGGGGAGGAACTGGTCCATCCTGGAGCAAAGGCAGGGGATCAAGGGCAAAACCATTCGGTACGGCACGGAGATCAATCATCGAAAGGTTCTGGAGGCAGGGCACCGTACTGAATAAACTGCCCGGAGCTAGTAGCAATAAACGCATTGCAGTCACCGTAGAGGTTGCCATCGAGGTAACAGTGTCCAAGAAATCTGGGCACAAGCAATGCTGCCCAATCATGCCACTCATGAGGTAGGGCATGAATCAGATGAATCATCCCGTCTAACGCACCTATGTCCATGCACTGGACTTTCTCCCAGATCTTATGATAACGAGCTAAAAATTCCGCAATAGTCTCAGGGTATATTTTCCTCACATGCAGGTATTCCTTCATCCACTCTCGATCGTCCATCCTATACGAATTTTAAACCAGTTAAGCACACTAAAGCAGCTAAACAAGCATACTAAAATTTCCAACCACCATATACTCGCTCTTGCTTTCCATAAAGGTACTATTGCTCAGGGTACTTGGCAATTCCATTTTACGAAATCGTTTGTACAAACGTTCCATCCTTTCCGATTCCCACCCAAAACATGCATTAGGGAAGGCATTTTAAAGCAATCTAGTTATTCAATCTACTTATAAAGCTTTTATCTCTAGACGAGCGCAAATAATAACAATAACTCAATAATCATTTTAAACTTGAAAGCTTTTAGAAAATAAAGCATACCTGGTTGCCGGATGAGATGGGGGATTGCTTGGTGTGTTACTGGCTCAAATAAGTCTAGGAAATGAATCTAGACTCGACTTATCAAAGAAAGTTAGACTTCAGAGCAGACAGGCCTGCTCTGAGACCACTATGTCACACCCCGACTCCTGAGGTGCGACGAACAACAATAACGATACTAAATCATACAGTAACTCAACTCACATAAGGAACTCATGCTCAGGAAACGAGGGAATATTGACTGAAAGCGATAACAAGTAAAGGCATGCTTCCAAGTCACAATAAAACATCCAACGAGCATAGATAATTTTATATAAGAAAACCCAAAAAGGAATAAATATGTCAAGTTCACATCATTTGCAAGTTAAGGAAAAACGGTAAATAGTTTCAAGCACATCGCTCGTGAATTCAACAAAGTATCAGAGTATAATCCAAAAACATATCAAAAGACATCATTTAATATATCGCAGCGGAGATATCGACTCAATTCCCAACAACTACATGTATGAAGACATGTAATTGCCAGCTAACTTTCGACTCGAAAGTAAAACACACCACCAAGTATGAAGACATGTAATTGCCAGCTAACTTTCGACTCGAAAGTAAAACACACCACCAAGCTGTCCACGCCATCCACATCCTGTTAACCTGCACGTTTAGAAATACATGCAGGGCTGAGTACTTCGTACTCAGTGAACACATGCCAAAACATTTTAAAACTCTGCTCATTAGAGCCATATGATTAGACTTGCCTCTCTTACTGCATCACAAGGGTTAGATATAAGTATTTTAATAGAGTTTACCACTTGTGAGCCATAAAAACATTTTCATACTTTTCTGAAATCGTCTACAGACATTTATACTTAGGTATGAATCAATCTACAGCTTATCTTTCTGTGGTGTCGAGATGTAGGCCTCCTCCTCGAACACCGTGACTGGCCCAACCAAAGCAAGGCTCACAGTCACCTTAACTAATGCATGCATTGTCCCGTATCTTACTGGACCTTTATCCCGTGCGTCCACAGGACCTTTCTCATCCCATGCGTCCACAGGACCTTAAATAACTTTAACACGTAGATGATTGCATACCAAAAAATTTAGAATATCTAGGCAAGTCAATCAATTTTAAAAAGTGCACGTAATACATAAATAGTACACGCATTTATCATTTGGTTTTCGTTCAGAAAGCCCACCAGACTTCCGAAGAACTAGCTAGGCGGCTTACTCTTTTGATTGTCCTCGCTACTTTTCCGTCCCGTTTGGTCCTTCACAATTCAACATCGAATAAGAAACGAGACTTTTGTCGCGTAAGACGAAAAATAGATTTTGGGCTCGGCTGAAGGACTTCTACATGACTCGGGTCTTTTCTATATTATTTTAACTTTTCTAAGTCAATATCTTTTCTCGATTTTCTCGTTCTCGGTTATCAACTTTACTCAGTTACTAGACATAACTTCGTCTCACATTCTCGTTTCTAAAGTCAATATTACTTTAATACTTTCCACTAAATGAGCAAATACTATTCGTCTTAATCATACTACTCGAGTTCTCGATTCATTATTCTTAACTATTGTCATCACAACCATTCATGTAATAAATGAGCATCCAAAATAAATGAACAAATTATTTCACGAATAAACGAAACATAAACATTTCACTCAACATATAAGTTCAATCAAGCATAATAAACCCATATATATTCGATCAACTATTAACCCGACACTGCTCAACTCAATTTTTGAAATAAGTTATCTTCAAATAAACATTAATAATAATCTCATAATCCTTAAATAAATCAAACAGGGATTCAAACAATAAAAATTTTGAATTTAAAACTCGATTAATTATTTAATATTTCTTGACTCCAAACACAACACTATTTCAAAAATACGTCATCTTTCCTCAACTACATACACAAACTCGTATGCGTACTCTTATCTTATTTACTTATATTATATTAATATATCTTCTTTCTTTTTCTTAATAAAAACTCTTAAACTCTATATTTAATAGAATTTCAACTTCCTATAAAAACTCAATTCTTAATAATTTCGATTTCATTAATAAAATTCTCGTTTTCTTTACTCATAGCAAACTCGACTTATAATTCAAAAGTCAACACTCGACAACTTCATTGTTTTATCTCAAATTAAAAAGGTTTGAAAAGCAAACTCAATTGATGTCACTCAAGCATTTTTAATCATCCAATACTCAACATAATATCAATAAACGAGCATTTAAACATTCATTAATTACTAAACTCGATTCTCATATTTTTATTTAATTTCCTTTCATTTTTCTAATGCTTCTTATTTAATTTAATAATGAAGTATTTAAAACTCTTTTAATTTTCTTAATTTAGTGAACAACTCTTACTCGATCCTTACTCATAAGTTTCTCTTACTCGTCGTCTTATCTCTTTGTAAATCATTATTTAATCATCTAAACTCAACTTAACTCTTTACTCTCATACTTTACTATTTCTTATTTTATTAAGAAATTATCCCTTTAATTATTTAATTTTAATTTTATTATTTTTATTTCAAAACTCTTCGATTAATCTTGTGATTAATCAAGTAAACGAACTCAAACTCGACTTAACTCTTTATTGAATTTCTTATGCTCGATTGTACAATTATTTTTCCCTTTTTAAAGAGATCTTTTTGACTTAGGATTAATTCTTTTTCAATTCTCGTTCAATTGAACGACTCAACCTCGACTAACTCGTCTCAAATTTTATACTCAACTTTTTAAATTCTATTTTCTTAGCACTAACTCCTCTTTTATTTCTCAATTAATATTATTATTTCTTTTTAATCTCTATTAGTTAACTCACATAATTTTCTCCTCTTAAGTTCTAATTACTTAACAAAGAATTACTTTTCTTTGTTTTTACTCAATTCTATATCTCAAAAATAATTTAATAATTTTTTTTATTTTCCATTTAATTTTATTCAAAAAAAATTTGAATTATTTAATTTATTTTATAATTAATTTTATTGCTCTTCAAATCTTCCTAATTCTCACCAAGAACACTAAGAACACCAAGAACACTCATTCAAACCTTCAAAAATTCACCAAGAACACCTAGAACACACACTAGGCATTCGAACTCATTTCCATCGATTTTTGTCTATTTTTGCACTAAAATTTTCATTTTCTTCATCTCAAAAATTCCTATTTATCATCTAATACTTCAAATTAAATACAAACACATCCATAACATCAAATCATCAAAATTACTAAAAATCATCAAAATACCATTTCTTCCTGCACATACATATATCTCGATTTTTTTCTCATAACAACATAAAAAATTAAATCATCCAATAACTCATACTCATATCATGCTCATAACATCATTGAATCATTAACAATAAATCAAATCAAATACTCCTCCAAAAACCTCAAAACTCACGGCATCAAGCACAGAAATTAGGCAACAATTTTCTTCAATTTCTCTTGCATATATATATAATTTTTTCCAAACATCATCATAACACATATAATCCATAAATCATCAAGAAATCATGTAAATAATTTTTTCCTTCTTTCTTTCCTATTTTTCGGTTTTCATCAAATTTTTAGGGGTTTTATTTCTCTTTTCTCTTTTAATTCTTAGATTAATTCCTAGGGTTCGATTTCCTAACAATTTCCTCACCCTAGTTTGCCTAAGCATAAATGAAAGCATGCATATTTCTTTTCTTTAGAGATTAGGGATTACATATTTACAAGTAATCAAATGAATAAACATACTTTTAAAGGAAATAAATCGAACTCTTTCTTCTTTTGAGCTTGGACCGATGGTGAATGAAAGATGAGCTTCATGGAGGAACCCATCTCTAGTCCTCAAGAAAGAAAAGCAAAAATTAATCATCTCCTTAGGGCTAAGTGCCGAGAATTAAGAAAATAAAAAGGGAGATGATTTTGATTCTTGAAATAATCTCAAAGCTTGAAGAATGGATTACCTTCTTAGATTAGGGTTTGAGAATTGAAGAGGATGATGATCTTGGAGCTTGGATGCTTGAAAACTCAAACTTTAATGGAGTTTTTCTTCATGTATATGTGTGTGTGTATGTACGGTGGAGAGAGGGAGGGAAGAGAGAATTGTTGTTTCTTTCCTTCTTCTTTCTTACGGTAGAGAGAGATGAGAGTAAAGAGAGAGATGAGTGAAATGAGAGAATATTAGATTGATATCCCTTAAGAATGATGAAGTTTGAAATTAAGGGATATAGGTTATGATTATATAGGTTTTGAAAATTAAACCTATAGGCTAGGGAGAGAATATAATTAAGGGAGAGAGAGAGAGAGAGGACTATGTCGGCGAGAGAGGGAGAGAGATAAGAAAAATATCTCACTTTTTAACTGGTATAATTTTCCCCGGAAGAAAAAGTTTTTCGGTAGAATATATCCGTATTATTTCATTTATACTGAAAACGGCTCTAAACTCTCCTTGACTCGTTTCCAACATCGAAAACACCTCAACTATATCTCATATCTCAAGAAATAAATCAAGAATTCCGAATATCAAAATTTTAGGTCAAAATTCTAAGTAACGAAGAAAAACCTAAAATTGCTCGGCTAATTAATCCGTTAAGAACTAAACTCTTAGAATTCTCTCATATGATCTCGGATGAGCTTCTAATATATCTCAAAGGTCTTAGAATTAATTCTAGATTCAAAAGATACTAATTAGGTTAAATCCTGAGTTCGTCGGTGAATAGTGTTTTCTCGATTCTCGTTACTATTTACTGAAAAGTAAAAGTTCTTGAAATTCTCTGAAATTCCTACTCATACTCAAATTCATATAATAAAGTTCAATCAATGCATCACATACTTGATTCAAATAATCGAAACGAGAAAAATTCGCATCAAAGCACATAAGGGCATTTTCATCATTTTTCATGAAAATCTCTTTTCTTGAAAAATTTTATCACTCAAGGGTCATTATTTAAATATAGAAACACATTTAGAACGCACTTAAGGACTTATAAAAGTTCAGGGTATTACAGTGATCTTCATGGCTTATAAGAACGAGACAAGGTATGAGTTGCCAGAGTTAATGGATCGGAATGCCAACCAGCAAAAGAAACGTATAGTATCCATCCAATCTGATCAGGGAACTAAGTTCCATAATAAATCCATCATTGAATACTGCGAGAAAACTGGCATAACTCATCAGACCTCAGTTGAAAAGACTCCATGTTGACAAGCTCAGCCTTGCCTAAGGATGCTGCAACATCCATGTTGACAAGCTCAGCCTTGCCTAAGAGATTTTGGGCTGAGGCAGTCAACACAGCTTGCTACACACAGAAGAGATCCCTTCTAACCAAGCAATATAGGAAAACTCCATACGAACAATGGAGATACGGGAAGCGTAATCAATTCCATCTTCGTGTTTTTGGTTCTAAGTGTTATATCCACAACAATGTGAAGGCTCAGTTGAAAACCTTCGAGCCTAATGCATATTTCATGGATATGCTGTGAAGATTAAGGTTATAGGGTTTTCAAAAATAGCTCCAAAGTTATGGAGGTAACACTTCATGTTAGTTTTGATGAGTCTACTTTTGAGTGCAGGGAACAGGAAAAGTTACAGGCCACACCTGGAAGCTCAATCGTATAGCCCGCAGAGATAATATCTCAGGCTTAAAGACTGAAGAAGTTGGCGGAGCCACTGATATGGTCAACTAAGAAAGGAGAAGTATACTCCTCAGAAGATGAGGCTGAGAACCCCGTCTCAAATCAAGGGGAACCTCAAATCTACCCAGTCATGTATCAACTCCAACTGATACATCAACTATTCCAGTGGCCGAACTGCAACTCAGTCTAAGACATTCAAGTTCAAGACCAGCCAACACCTCAGACCGTTCTCTGACTCAATCCAAGGATCGAATTGCACTAGAAGATTCACCTCAAAGTCCTGCACCTCAAGCTTCTCTTAGAAGAGTTGATTTCAACAGTCCTTCTTGTGATGCTGCTGAAGAAGCTCGAAGAAATAAGACATGGTACGACGACTATCCCAGGAAAGCAGTGATTGGAAATCCAGAAGCGGGTGTTCGAACGCGAAAAAATGTACAAGTTGTTGACGCCACAACTACCACTCCGACTTAGTCCACTCAGTCCGAAGTACCAGTTGATAAAGAACCAACTGTACAAGCTCAATATGCTGCAGAGCTCGTTGTGCTTGAAGAATTCGAGCAAGCTGGAGATGTAGCTATGAGCTCATGCTATGTAGCAAAAGTGCCAGAGCCATAAGATATATTGGAAGCTCTTAGATGAGTTCATTCGACTCAGTCTATGCAAGACAAAGATGTTTGGCATGTCAGCAAGTTAAGACTTTACAACCGACGACCATATGGATTGTTACAGCCATTGGATATCCCAGAATGGAAATGGGAAGGAATAGCCATGGACGTTATGACAGGCTTGCCTAAGTCAGGAAGAGGAAACACAGCTATCAGGGTGATTATCGATAGGCTCACGAAATCGGCTCATTTTTACCGATTAAGACTACGAAAGGATCAAGGAAGTTAGCTCAGTTGTGCGTCCGAGAGATCGTACGTCTGCATGGAGTGCCGAAGTTTATAATATTAGATCAAGACGCCAAATTCACTGCCAGATCTTGGGTCATTATGCAGAAAGAATTGGGAATCAAGCTTAACTTTAGTACAGCTTTTCACCCTCAGACAGATGGACAGTCCAAGAGGACGATTCAGATTTAGGTTGATATGTTAAGGACAGTGGTATTGGATCGAGGCGCAAATTGGGAAGATGTTTTACACTTGGTCAAATTCGCATATAACAACAGCTATCAGGCCACAATAGGAATGGCGACTTACGAGGCATTGTATGGACGAAATGTAGATCACCACTTATTTGGGACGAAGTGGGTGAAAGGAAGAACCTAGGACCAGACGCGATTAATGAGATGATCGAGAATGTACGGCAGATTTGAGATAGAATGAGGGAAGCCAGAGCCGACAGAAGTTATATGCCGACGACCGTCGTGAGGATCTTAAGTTTTGAGATTGGGATAAAGTTTTCTTTAAGATTGCGCCTTTTAAGGGAATCGTTAGATTCGGCCTTAAGGGTAAATTAAGACTGAGGTTCATAGGACCTTACGAAATCCTCGGGAAAATAAGACCTGTTGCTTATAGGTTGGCCTTACGGCCAAGTTTAAGAAGTGTCCATAACGTGTTTCACGTTTCTCAATTGAGAAAATACGTCTATGACCCTAAGTACGTCGTAAGTCAGCAAGACATAGTTCTTGAATCTGACTTAAAGAACCAAATCGATACCAATCGTAAAAGTATTGCGGAATCACCATGGGCAGAAGAAAGCCACGTGAGAGCTCGAGGAGAAGATGAAGGAGAGATATCCTCATCTTTTGCAGAAGATATGCAAATTTCGGGACGAAATTTTTTTCCAAGGGGGGTAGGATGTAATACCCCGAAAAATTTCTTCTGTCTTTAAAAATGAAATTAATTAATAAAAATGGCTTTGCACGCCTAAGTTCACGAATTTGAATTTTAAGACTAACGGTGAAATCCGTTTCCGAAAATAAATTACGGAAGTTAGTCAAATGACTACTGTATTTAGTGTTATCGCGTACGATAACTTTTTAATTCTAGAGCTCAGATCGGGAAACCGTCTGATTTTTACATTCACGAAATTGCGATACGAGTTCGCCCGAAAAAGTTCGTTTTTATGATTTTTTCGGACGAAATCTGGACTGTGATGTCTCGGGATTTTGTCGGATTTTCAAGTTTGAAATATACTTTTTAAGATTAAAACGTGCCGAATACGTTTTTATTTTCTCGATTCTCATAACGTCGTAACGAGCCGGAAAAAGCGCTTAATTGGATTTTTTTTTTCAACATGGCCGACTTCTTCCACTTTAGTTGTAATACCCCGGAAATTCGTACTGACTTTAAAATTCAAAAAAATTAAAATAAAAATGACTTTGCTCGCCTAAGTTTACAATTTTTGAATTCTAAGGCTAACGGTCGAATCCGTTATTGAAAATAAATTACAGAAGTCTGCTAGACGGCTATTGTATTTAGGGATAACACGTACGAAAAGTTTTTAGTTCGTAAGCTAAGAACGGAAAACCGTCTAATTTTACGTTTACAAAATCGTGATACGAACACGTCAAGAAAGTTTATTTTTTTTATGTTTTTCCGGACGAAACTCGGACTATGGCATCCCGAGTTTTGTCAAAATAAATTTTGTAAATTTATTTTTCCAATTAAGTTCATATGTTAGAATTTTAAGTCAAATCGAATCGCGACGATTTTTGTACCGAACAACGTTTTTCGTCGTTCGTTTTCCCGTAACGTCGGATCGCGCCGGAAAAATCGTAACCCTCTTAATTACATGCATGCAGCCGCCACATCATCCTCATTAGGTGTTAACATGCATGTGTTGACTTTGTTAATTGTATGACACCTAAACTACCTTTACACATTATCAACATAATCATCATAACAACACTACACAAAAACAATTCCATCTCTCTCCATCTCTCACTCTCTCTCGGCAGCACACTCACACACACCCTCAACTTCATCTTCTCCATCATCCATCCACCATTGAAGAACACCTCCAAGAACAAGAAGAGTTCATACAAGTCACAATTCATCCAACAAAACTCTATACATCCTTTGTTAATTCTCTAGGTAATGATATCCTCCACAACTCCATCCATTTAGATTTCTTTTCTTATCTTTTCCTTCTTGTTCGAAATTTTAAAGGTTTGGTATAGATGTTTTGATCTTAGAATGATGAAATTAGATATGTTAGATATGATAATTATGGATTAAAAATGATCAAAACCAAGAATCCTAAAACCTATGTGAATGCAGAATTTTTTGGGAAAATGGTAGGATTTTTGTTTTTCTTCTTTTGATCATTGATTCATGCTTAGTAGATGATTAATTAGTGTTTGGGATGAAAAAGAATTGAAAGCCCTATGTGTTTATAGAATTTAAATTAAAGGTTTGAGTTGAATTTAGGGATTTTTCTGCATGTTAGTTGTTTTTGGAATTATAATTGATTAATAGTTGTTATATAGGTTGATTAGTATATAAATGTTGTTAATTGGAGAAGAAAATCATCCCCTTAACATCTATACAAAACCAGAAAAATTTATAGTGTAATTAGGGGTTTTTCACATGTTAGACATAAGTGATGAATTGTTAATGAAATATTGATGCAAATCATGTTAGTTGATAATAGAAATTAAATAAGAATTTTCTAAAAATGTTTAATGAAACATAAGAGATAAAGATCACCATATAAACTGAGTTATAATGATGTTAAGATGTGTTTACATGCATGAAAACGGTTCACGTTAGACATAGTTTAACGTCGTAAAATTTGAACGAAATCCGACAACGTTAAAAAATCGCGTAAAAGACGAATGTCTAGTTGTAACTAATAATCGGGAAGTTGGATGAAAATTCTAATTTGATATTATTGTTTATAATGAAATTTAGGACATCTTTCTAGTTGATGTCATAAGCTTTCGAGTTGATCTAATATGGGTTATAGTTATAGTCGAGAACTAGAACGCGTTTGGATTTTCTTTGTTGGTTTAGTACTTGTTAGTTGAAATCCGACGTTAGAACGCCGTGCTTTTGAGCGAGTTAAGAAGGAGTTTGTCACGTACGGAGATACGTGATGACTACCTTGAGAGTCCAGTTTCTAAAAAAGTTAAGTACGAGAGCTTAGAACGAACCTAAGACGTTATACGTCGAACTTATCAAACAATTAGGGTTTCCACGGCAGTTTTGTGACCCTTGCCAGAAACTGTAATATCTTCCAGCTCGTTTATCGGATTTGTGATCCGTAAATTGGAGCGCTAAATAGACTTCCTAAGCTTTCTAATGGTACAGGGCTCACCCCCTGTTTCCAAGTCCTCTGATCTGGACAGCCTCCAGAGTTACTGGACTGTGCAGTGAAATTTCAGTTTCTTGTTTTCTAAGTTGTTTAATTCACAACTTAGTTTCTTTCAAACGTTTAAGCCGTTTTTAGCTAACGAACATCTCCCTACTGACCCTAGAGTCAAGTATAGGACCTTGAGTGATGAAAACCAGTCGAGATCATATATTTTATCCTTTCATTAAAGAAGTAATAAACGAGAAATTTCATAAGTCGTTCAAGGAACTAAAATATAAATCGCCTAAGTTGATTCTTTCCAACTTAGTTTCTTATAATCTTTAAAGTCGTATTAAGACATCGAATACCTTCTCTACTGACCCAAGAGTCGAGTATGAGATCTTCCGAATTCTAAACGAGATTGATACGAGTCTCGTTTCCCGTTTAAGTAAAACGAATCTAATAAGCGTGCAAATGCCTAAAGAATAAAATAACTAAATCTTTCTTCAATTCTCTTTCTTCGATTTTTCTTTTGCGAACCATTTTTAAGTATGTTTATTTTACGATGAATGAGGAAGCTAACTATAGAGAAAGGACAGAAGATCCAAGTTGGAAGCTTTTGCTTATAAGTTCTGTATTTACAAGGTGGACTTTTATCTATATCAAATAAAATGTGGGTTTTTCCACAACTCGAAAGTATTATTTATCGTTTTGATAATTGTGTTTTCAAAGTGATAATCTTGGCATAAACTGTTTCAACTATTTTATGTGAGTTCTCTTACACCTATCTGAGTTAACCTTCGGGTTTACCAGATTTCTGAGTTAACCTTCGGGTTTTCCAGACTTTAGAGTTAATCTAACTAGGTTAACTAACGATCGGCTCTGAGTTAGCTGCTAAGTGCTTTCCAGAGTTAGTGCACTTTGTAACCTGTGGTGTATGTGGTATCCTGTTGAGGGGTAGCCAGCTACGGTGAATTAGCTTTGGTCAAGATTGAACATAACATACACTAAAAATGCTTGCGCAAGCTGCTTTATACAAATCAGTCAGAAAATGTTTAGTAGGCACGGGCCTTTTCAAGAAAACCCCGATGCGCTACGGTTATAAAATGCTAGATTACTTATACTTATGATTATGATTTCGGCATCGTGCCCACTAAGTACGTTTGTACTTAGCCCTGCATTGTTTTCTAAAAATGTGCAGGTTGAAGCGACGGTAAGCGGCGACGGTTGATGTTGAGTTAAAAGATAGGATGTTTAGTTAGAACCCTTCCGCTGCCAAACTTTGAATTTCTTTGATGTACTTTTGAACAATATTCAGTAGTCTAAGTATGTAAATTTTGAACTTAGTTTCTTTTTATACTTTTGTCGAGTAATCTTTAGGGATTAACTCTTTCTTATTTATGTTAAAGTCTTATTCATGGTTTAACGATGTCTTTTCATGTATGTTAAGTCAGTTAGCCCCCTTTTTCCCCGCTTCTTTAATCCAACCCCAGACGCACCCCGGCTTCTGCCGTCCCTCGGGATTTGGGGCTGTGACATTAGTTTTTAGAATATTTCAATTTTATATAGTTTATGATTGGTGACTCATAAGTTCCTACACATTCTAATAATTAAATAAGTAACACCTAAGCTAAGAAATAAATATCATTGTTGTCATCTCTCTCATGTCTTCTCCCTCAACTCACGGTCACACACATACACATATCATTCTCCCAAAATTTCCCTCAAACACCATTGTTATTCATCAAGTTCTTGACAAGGATTTCATCCATCTTGCTTATTTTCCATCCAATCTCATCACTTCTTTCATTAAATCTCAAGGTAATCTCCCTAGTCCCTTTACTAATCCAATTACATTTTTAATTTATTAATTTTCTCTATGACCGAAATTTAAGGATGAAAACTTGTTGATGATTTAAGTTTAATTTCTTGTAATTAGATGGTTAGAAATCAATTTCTATGGTTTAATTGAAAAGTAATCCAAGAACCCTAATATTCTAGGTTGGACCGATTTTTAGGGTTAATTTGTGGGATGTTATATCCTTTAAATTGTTTGGATAATTGAGTTTAAGGAGTGCTTAATTAGTGATTGGTGAAACAATAAATGAAATCCCCTAATAATCTAATGAGGATCGAAATTTAGGGCTAGGGTTTCACTATGGAATTCAAATTAATGGTGAAATGGTGTTAGTTAATGGATAATACATGTTGTAGTAGATTTATTGATGGATTAATGGAATGAATTAAAGAAGAAAATCACTCCCCTAATTTATTTATGAAAACCGAAAATGAAGGGGAAATTAGGGGTTTAATGAGGTTTGTTTCTAATGATGTTTTAACGATGGATTAGTACTCTAGTTGATAAAAGGTGAACATATGAATTTATTTAGATTTTTCTAAAAATATAATGGAATTTGTAAGAGACAAAGAATCCTAAATAAATCAGGGTTGATTAATGAAATGAGGTGATGATATAGATAAAAATGAATCTCGATAGATGAGGATTGATAACGTAGAGTTTGATTGAAATGCGATGACTTTGGAAAATCCGTAAGAGACGAACAAATTTACGTAATTAATAATAGGAAAGTCGAGTAGGAAAGATATTTGGATATTAATGATCATTATTGTAGAGGGAATGAAATTGTAGTTGACGGTGTGCCGAACCGAGCTATAAGATAATGAGTTTTAGTTTTCAACGAGGAGTTAGGACGAGAAATGATAACTTGTTTGGTATAGTAATTGTTTAGTTGAAACGCCGAGGTTTTGATCGTCGTAATTATTGACGGGCAATGGAAAGGAGTTTATCACGTACGGGAATACTTGTTAACTGCCTTGATGTGATATTTTCGTGAGAATGTAGGTTCGATAACATAGGACGAACCTAGGAAGTCGTACGTCGATTCTATTGAACAATTAGGGTTAACTTCGGCCGTTTTGGGACCCTTTCCGGAAACTGCAATATCTCTTAGCTCGTTTATCGGATTTGAGATCCGTAAATTGGAGAGTAAACTAGACTTTCTTGGCTTTCTAACGGTACAGGGGACATCCCCTGTTTCGGGATGCTTTGTTCTGGGCAGTCCCCAGAACCTCTGTTCTGTGCAGTGAATATCTAAAACCTAAATTTCTAAGTTGTTTTCTTCTCAACTTAGTTTCTTTCGATCTTTTGAGTCGTAATGAGTTATCGACTATCATTTTTACTGACCTTAGTGTCAAGTAAGATTTCTAAATGAGAAATGTTTGATTCTTGTTCCTTTTAACTAAAAGAATATAGATTAGCGTGCAAAAGCCTAAAAGCTTTAAGCGTATGAAACTAATTTGATTTTGATTTCGAATTCCGTTTTCTTTTATCGACTCGATGACTTATCGAAGTTATGATTATTTACGATGAAGGAGGAAGTCAACAGTCGGCATAAGGTGAAGGATCAAACGACGGGAATTCGTTTAATAGTTCTGTAACGTATAAGGTGGGCTTTCCTATATACAAATAAAACGAGCAATGCTCGAAAACCTTTTCTTTATCGCTTTGATAATCGTGTTTTCAAAGTGATAATCATGGCATGAACTGTTTTGAGTTTTATGTCAGTTCTCTTGTACCTTATGAGTTAATCAAAAGGGGTTAACTAACGATCGGCTTTGAGTTAGTCAAAAGGGACTTTCCAAAGTTAGTGCACTTTGTAGCCTGTGGTGTATGTGGTATCCTGTTGAGGGGTAGCCAGCCACGGTGAATTATGACTGGTCAAGATTTGAACGTAACATCTATGAAAATTGCTTGCGCAAGCTAATTTATGAAAAAGAGAAAGAAAATGTTTAGTAGACATGGGCCTTTAATGAAAACCCCGATGTGCTACAGAAATGAAATGCCTGGTTATCTATACTTATGATTATGTTTTCGGCATTGTGCCCACTAAGTACTTTCGTACTTAGCCCTGCATATATTTCTAAATGTGCAGGTTGAAGCGACGGAAGCGATGGACGATTGAGTTAGGATCTAGTTGAGTTGAAGAATAGGAAGACATATGTACTTAGTCTCATTGTTTTTCTGCTGCCAAACTCTAGACCCTCTAAACTCTTTTTGATGCTATGTAAATAAACCACTGTAGTATAAGTTTTGTAACTTATAACTTAGATGTTTTTGAATACTTTGTCGAGTGATCTTTCGAGATCAACTCCTTCCTTTTATTTAATATGTCTTGTTCATAGAAATTATGTAGTCCTTTATGTATGTTTATTCAGTCAGTCCCTTTCTTCCCCGCTTCTTTAATCCAATCCCAGTCGCACCCCGACTTCTGCTTTCCCTCGGGATTTGGGGCTGTGACAGAGTGGTATCAGAGCAATCGTTTATGCTCTGTATACGAGTCATCCTTCGAGTAGTAAAATAGAGTATTCGTTCATACTCTATATCGAGTATTCATTCGAGTTGTGAGATAGAGTATTTGTATATACTCTAGACCAGAATCTTCTTTCAAGTAAAGTTAAGATTTAGTTATAACACTAAGATTAAGATTGTAGATGACAACTCAACCTCCCGCTACATCGACTCAACGAGAAAAAAATTTCAGTGATATGATTTCTTTTCAATAAGAAATTTTTGAATGACTATTCAACGAGTAAAGAATAAAAATGGTGCCAAAATACTTTTCATTTATGAAAGTATAAGAATTTATACTTTGGTTGGTTATGTGATTATGTGATAGTACGAGTACTATCTTATGTGAAATTATTTACGCAATAATTTCTTACTTTTTGAAAAGGTTTATTTAGCACAAGAATCTAGACGGATTCTAGTGATTTTCCCGGTTCATTGAGAACGTAGACTTGAAATCTAAGGTCTTACCGATTCCTCGAGAACTTAGACGTTTTAAGAAACGTTACTTCAAATAATTTTGAAAGGAGATCCCCAAAACGGGAAGAACTTCTACAGATGAATGTCACGTGCGTGTAGTGACATGAACAAGACTCGGCAGAGACGAATCTTGTTATGATACTTAGGAGCCGATAATAATTTTCTTCGGGGAAATGAAATGAATAATGATAGGATGAATTAACTTGGTACCAAGTGAGCGAAAGAAACGAGTAAACGTACGAGAAACGTTGGCTTCATATTAAGAAAGATGTGATCGAGACGAAGAGGACAGAATAAAGGGAATCAAAGACGAATGAAATAAATAAATGTTACTTACGTATAAGTAACATGACGACGTCGTACCGTTTTGTTTTTCAGAGGAGTTCGCTATGTACGGAATTCGAGAGGGAGATATGTATAACTATTAAAAATCATGCACGAAGCTTGATTAAATTTGTCAACAATCGATCGAATTCAATGACGATTAGAACTTATGTTCTAAAGGTTATTCCCTAATTATCATTCTAATTTCTTTTGGAATTTATTTCTATACTTCGTTTTGAACGAAGACTATGACGAGTACGTATATTAAGGGTCATGAACGACAAAGCCTTACGTAAATGAATGTTACTTTCGAATAAGTAACATGAACAAAGTGAACGCACTTGTTTTAACGAGTGAGAATCGATAAGAAATTTTTGTGATACCCCGAGTTCTTATACCTTTAGAGAGCGTCTAATTAACCGAGTAAGTTCAAAGATGAGAATTTAGGAGTAAAATTTTTCTTTTCTAATCAAAGAGATTTGAATAAAACGTTTAAATTGTCTGGTGAATCTTGTGTGAATTTATCTGTTCTATTTACTTGAGATGATGATGATATGATATGCTTGTTGAGTTGTTTATATGAAAATGAGTATGAGATTAAATTCCGGAAAAATCCCGAGAAGTTTGTTTGATTGAGATAACATAACGTTAATCGCCGAGAAATATGTTTATGCCGACGAGACTAGAATAGAATTGGATTAGAACCTTCGAACCTAGAATTTCTTTTAAGATCACTGAGATAGGGTAAGAACTTATCCGAGAATTGAGAAGACAAATGAGGGATTGGGATTCCCTAGTTTGGTATCCCGATCGATAGGCCTAGTACAGGGAGAAATGAGGCATTAGTCTTTAAAAGGATTAATAAACGGATTAATAAGCCGATTAAATTCTTTTAAGATTTAAAGGACTAAAAAGATCGAAACCTTTAATCTTTTAATTTGAAACGTGAAATAGGATTGGGATGAGTTAGTGTCAAAAGTGAAATGAGAAGAGGTTAGACCCGTTAAGAAAACAAAACGGAATTAATACGAATCGTTTTATCCGAAAAACCTTTACGACCGGATAATTAATACCCGTAACGACACGACGACGACACGTGTCATCCACCTCTCTCCCTCTCACGCCACCTCACACCTCCTCTCCCATCATCCTTCAATTTCCAAGACTAAAACATCATGATTATGTCTTATGCATGGTATTACCTAAAGTTTGCATGCAAGTTAATATCACATCACCTATCAAGTCATGTCTTACTACAACTTCCAACAAGTGCACTTTATTCCCTATGTTGGATTTCAATTTCACTCACCTAAGACAAGAAGGGAGACTAAATCCATTCACTCCACCTCTCTCTCTCATTTCGATCTCTCTCTCTCTCCCAAGCAAGAAATAAAACAATCTCTCAAACTCTCCCAAGCTCTCTCTCTCTCAGCAATCTCCCTCTCTCCCTCATACCTTGATTTTTCTTCACATGCAACCATGGATTCAAACTCTCCATCCATGAAAATGAAGTAGAAGTTATCAATCTCCATCCATTTCATCCATATTTTCAAAGGTAAGAATCTTCCAAGTTCTTGAAGTTAAATTCAAGAATCATCCAACACTATTCTTTATTTTAATTCTTAAACCCTATGGATGATTAATCCCATGTTATTTATTTTTCTTTGAGGATTCAAGAAGATTTCTTTCTTCTTTTCAAGTTCAAGCTTTGAAGCTACCATTTCCATCTATTTCAATTCCAAGAGCCAAGAGAAGGATTCCCATTTAATTAAGTATGAAATTCATTTGATTAGTTGTAAATATTTATGTCTATAAGTCCTAAAAGAAAGATCTATGCATGCATGTTATTTAAATTATGTTTAGGCAAACTTAGAATATGCATGTGCTAATCGAGTGAGAAGAATTCGTTAGGAGAATCGAGCATTAGATATTAATCGGTGAATTAAGAGAAGGAAAATAATTTAAAACCCTAAAAATTGGATAAATACCGAAAATTTTAGTAAAAGTAGGGAAAATGTGAATTCTTTGAGTTATTATTATTATGATGCTTGAATTGTTATTTCTATCATGTTGAGAATGAGATTATATGCATGAAAAATTGAGAAATAAATTGCACAAATGCATGTGTGTGCCGAGAATTTTGAAGAAAATAGAGAATTTATTTTGATGATTTTGTTGATGGATTGAGTGTTGTTTTGATCAATGGAATGATTGTATGTGATGTTGGTATAATTATACATGTGTTTAAGTTAAGAAAATAAGTTTGCATGTTAAAGTTTTAAAAGAAATTAATTGTAGAAATAATAAAAAAAAGATTGAATGTTAAGTATGTATTAATGTTAATTTGAATATGGAATGAAGATAGAAGTTTTGACAAAAAGAGATTTAAAATTGAAAAGCTTTTAATTGAATAAAAAAAATGAAAGATGTATGAAAAGATATATTAATTAAATATCTTGTATTAAAATTTAAAGACTTGAAATTTTACTAAAACTACAACAAAAAGATCTTTTATAATGAAACTAATAAAGTAAGCTAATTCATAAAAATGTGTATCAAGAGATAAAGAAATTATTTAGTAAGAAATGGCCTAAGTTAAAGACAAGTAAAGAAGAAATTATTAAAGAAATAAGCAAAAATAAAGAAAACCAAGTTTAAGAAGAATTAATCGATAAGAAATAAAATGGAAGTTAAATTGAGTAAAGAAAAGATACTAGACGAGTTAAGATAGATACTCGTATAAGTTGATCGAGAAAATGAGAACAAAATAAGATGTCGAGAATTAAATGGAAAGAAGATTAATTAAATAATTAATTGAATACGTTGTTTCTAACCAAGCAAATAAAAAGATAAACCGAGATAATAATTAGAGGAACAATAGTCGAGATAAGAAATGAGAATCGAATTAAAGATGAATAAGAAATCCAAATTTTATAAGAGTTAATAATGATAATTAAAGAGAAATTTTTGTTAATAGAATAAAGGTTATGAAATACCTTATAAAATAGCGGATGTAGAACAAAGCGTTGTCTATAAATAAGAAAGATAGAATTAATAGTTTAAGCCTCCATAAAAAAGAAATGCATAATCAAGTTAGAATTTAAGACCTAAATT
The DNA here is from genome assembly GCA_029490685.1 of Schizonepeta tenuifolia. Lineage (NCBI taxonomy): Eukaryota > Viridiplantae > Streptophyta > Magnoliopsida > Lamiales > Lamiaceae > Schizonepeta > Schizonepeta tenuifolia. The sequence continues at coordinate 105,505,313 of CM055955.1, forward strand.
GAATGAATGTTAATGTGTCTTGAAGTATGTTTGATTTATTTGAATTCATTATATGATTGAATAAATGTTTAAATGCATGATGTTAGTTATGTTGTGAAAAATAATTGAATGATTGAGTTATGATTTGTAAACCAAGATTTGATTAAAGCCTTTGAAAGAAAGCTCAAGTAATAGAATATTAACAATGAAATTATTAATTAAAACGAGAAAAGTGTACGATATTGAGTAGTAAAGTTAACCAATTCGAATAGAGTTAATGATTTAAGGACGAGAACGCGAGATCTTTTAGAAAAGTTAGAGCGAAGAGAGAGACGACTCAAATAGAAGTCCGTCAGTTAAAGTCCAACGCCTTTGCGTCCGTCTTTCATATATCTTATCTTCCTATCGATGTCGAACTGTGAAGGATCGAGCCGGACGGATCGTTAAGCGAGGACAAATAAGCCCTAGACCACCTAGCTAGTTCTTCGGAAGTCAGGTGGGCTTTTCTGAACCAAAACTATCGATGAAAATTAGTTATGCTATTAAGTATTATGATATGTTTTTCAAATGTGATTGACTTGCCATTTTTATTGAAGTTGGTATATGTTATCATCTATTTATATGAAGATGTGATTATCCTGTGAAAAGCAGGAACCCACGTGTGGTATATGTTGAGGTGACTGTGAGCCTTGCTTCGGTTAGGCCGGTCACAGTGTTTGAGAAGGAGGCCTACTTCTCGGCACAGTGAGATTATTTGTGATAGATGATACATACTGTTATATTATATAATATTTGACTGCGCAGTCCGTTTTTGAATAAAATGTTTTGACATGCACAAGTAAAACTGTTTTTAAAACTGCTTATATACTTGTGATGTTTGGCAAGGCAAGTTCAATTATTATAGCTTTAAGAAGCATCTTTATTCAAATGTTTTGGCTTGTGTTCACTGAGTACGAAGTACTCAGCCCTGCGTGTGTTTCTAAACATGCAGGTTGACTGGATGGCGATGGCGTGGATACTTGGTGGTGTGGTTTGGTTTTGTTGGTTGAGTTTAGTTGAATTTCAGACTGGCATTAGTACGTCTTCATACGTGCAAGTGTTAGGTATTGATGCAAGTTTCCGCTGCAATCCTTTTGAATTAATGTCTGTTGATGCTAGTACTTTAATACTCATGTTTTTTATTCCGAGCGTTGTGCTCGAAGACTTTGAATGCTTGTTGAATTCGTAACTCTTTAATTTGTAATTCAGAGTGATGGGCTCGTAACTTGAATTGTTGTTGAACATGATCCCTTATCTTGATGTATATATTCGTATGCTTTCCCCTTTTGTTGGAATTCCTGTCCCATCAGCATGAATCACTTGTTTGAATTCCTATTGTAAGTGAAGTTAAGATGCTCGGTTATTATTTCATTATGCTTTTGAAAACCAAGTTCGATTGCCTTATATTCCATCTTTGTTTTCCCCGAGCATGTTCCCTTATTTGAGTTAGTTGTTAGTTGTTTAGGTTTGTTGTTGTTCGTAAGTCGCACCTCGAGAGTCGGGGCGTGACAGGTTGGTATCAGAGCATGGCTTTTATTTGTTCTAAATTATTTGTTCTAAAGTCTGTTATTCTTTGATGAGTCGAGTCTAGATTTAATTCCTAGACTTGTTTGAGTTAGTAAACCACACCAAGTTATCCTCCATCTCATCCGGCAACCAGGTATGTCTTTTTCTAAAAGTTTTCTGTTTCAAGTTAAAATGATGTTTGAGTTATTAAAATGTTGAGAATTTCTTTAAAGTTATTTATTGAGCTTTGATGTTTTGAGATGAATTTGCTGAATTGATTAATAACTAGATTGCTCTAGAATGTCTTCCCCTTTGCGAGTGCGTGTGAAAAGATCGGAAAGAATAAGGCGTGTGTGCGATTGGTTACGTGATTTGGAATTGCCCAAAAATCCCTCTTTGGAACGCAGAAATGAGTATGTAGTAGAATTCGTAATATTTTCGATAATTTGTTAAGTGTGCTTATGCGTTTAAAATTCATATAGGATGGACAACGTTGATTGGATGCAAGAGTATTTGTACGCGAGAATGGAAAACAACGAATCCTTAGCAGAATTCTTAGCACGATACCATATGATTTGGGGAAAGGTTCAATATATGGACGTAGGACCGTTAGAAAGCATGACGCACCTGATTCAAGCTTTACCACAAGAATGGAAGGACTCGGCAGCATCTCTTGTCCCTCGATTTCTAGGCTACCGTTACTTCGACCGAACCCTTTACGGCGACGTAAATGCTTTTATCTCCGCGATTTCAGCTCGTTTTATGTCTTATGGTGCTCCTCCGCCCGAACCTTATGAAGATGATACTCCAAGCTTATTGAATGACTTTGTTCGTAATCCTTCACCAATTCCTCCAAGTGGAACTGTTTCTCTCCACATCAATTCGCCGCCACGAACTAATCTTCAACCTCAGAACCCCCCGCAGATTATTCATTTGTAAGTGGTGTGCTTTTAACTTAATTTTCTTGATTCCTTTGTTTTCTAACTAATCAACATTGCAGCCGAGTGGATGTAATGAAAATTCTTCTTCAAATAAGGACCAAATAGCTGCTTATTTGAATCATCCGCAAGCAACCTTTGTAAGCCATCCTAGAGCAGAATCCTCTAGTCAGTTCCTTTCTTCCCCGCTTCTTTAATCCAATCCCAGTCGCACCCCGGCTTCTGCCGTCCCTCGGGATTTGGGGCTGTGACAGATTCTTTATCCTTCTATAAAAGGGAGTTCTTAAACCCTTAATCCTCTTTCGACATCTCCATACCTAATCAGCTTCTGCAAAATTTTCTCTCTGCTATCTCTTTGCTTTGCGAGTCTCCATATATTTGCTGTGGTCTAGTGTATTTCTCTTCTCTCGCATTATTTTCTTCAGATCGAGACGATGGCTCCATGAACAGCAAAAGAAATTTCCATCTGTACTACCCCAATTTCTCCAAAACTAGATGACGTTCGATCACAAGTGGTATTCGAACCAACAGTCTTGCTCATCATGAACAAGAAGAATTCACAGCGATTATGAACAAAGTATCTCACTTTAGGTTGAAGAAGTGGGTGTCTCATGAACCACGATGCATCCTTTCCTCTTCTGCCGTTGTGTTTCTTCATCAATCTTAGGAAGGACAAGAATAGAGCGTTGTTGTAACAACCCGATTTTTCCTAAGCATAATTAATCGTCTTAAACGTGATTATGTGTGCTTAAATGCTTCTTAAATGTTGTTATATGTTATTATGTGTGATTTGGTGTGATAAAAATTCCTGAGAGTAAATTTTCTCGCAAAAAGACTAAAATGCCCATTGAGGGTAAATTCATCATTTTTCTCATCTCGGCAACTCGAACGAAGATGTCAAGAGTTATATGAGTTTAAGAATGTGAGATTGAGCATGAGTTTAAATTTCGGAAAACTTCGTGACGATTGACTTTCCAATGAATAGTAACTTTGACCAAAAGTCAACTCTCGGTCAACAAATTCTGAATTCAATCTAATTAGTGTCATGACTCTAGAATTTATTTTAAGACTGTGGATGCAAGTTAGAGAATTTTCTGAGATCGTTTGAGACGAGTTTGGTTTTATTTTGAAGAACCTACTTAAGTGAATAATGACTTTTACGACATTCTTCTTTATTTGGAATTTATATACGAAAGTTGGGCTCTTTCAAATATAGAAATTATTTTATGACTAATGGTAAAATTTTGAGTGGAATCCGATGTCTACAATTTAAGTTATAAACCATATAAGTCGAGAGGACGAATATGAATAGTAAAATTTCCGGTTTTCCGAATTTATAAATTAATTCATGAGTATTGATGAGAAGAAGAGTGGATTTGGATGTCAGGAAAGTGCCGAAGATGAGCTTTTAAGTTGAGAGAAACAGATATTTTAAAGAGGGATGTTCTATACTGTAAAATATTTTCTTCCGGGAATTTTTACCCGATAAAAACCTACACCAAATACATTTAAATATAATTAGAACTTTCTCTCTCTCTTTCTCTCTATGCCCATGTCGGCACATACACACACATATTACTCTCAAATTCTTTCCCTACTCTCAACTATACTCTCAACTATACTCTTCCATTTTCACCACTCTCACCCCATGAAGCGAGGATCACTCACTCCTATCCCCTATAATTTCTCTAACATGCATGGTTCTCTCATTCCTCACACATCCATCTCTCAAAATTTTCCCCACTCTCATTTCCATTCTCATGCCCTACACACATCTACACTTCTCTCTCCATCGGTTCTCCTTCTCCTTCTTCAACTTCAAGCTGCCGAAAATTGCAGCAGCACATAACCACCATTTTTCTTCAATCCAAGAAGGAAGGAGCTAGAGTTGCATGGAATAGAGTCTAGAGTCATCAAGCAAGAAGAAAAGTAAGGTTTCCATCTAAAACTCCATGATTTCCATGTCTTTTTTCTTCCATGAAGTCTTCGAAAATTCTGTAGATTTTTAGATGTGAGTTAGGTCTTGATTTTCAAGGTTTTATTCCATGATCATCGATCTATTCCATGCCTTGAATAAAATCGAAGAATTTCCATTTCTTTCTCTCTTCCATGATCGAATTCCAACATGTATATAAGTAGTTATACCCTTGAATATCCATGCATGAAACCTTGATTAAGTATATTATTTCATGCACTAGGAAAGAAAGAAGGAAATCCAAGATTATGCATGTATGCATGTCAAAACCGTAGGTTAGGGTTGTAGTAGGATTTTATGTTTTTAAATTGTGATCTTGATATTATGAGTACATGCATGAGTTGAAGATATTGGTATGATAAAATAATGAAGAAAAATTTATGAAGGAAAGACCCTTGATGAAACCGAAAATTAAAGGAAATTAAGGGTTTTGCATGCCTAGTTTATATTTGTAATTATATCGATGAAGATGATGTTATTTGAGCATGAATTCATGTTTCAGAAATAAGCTTAAGAATGAAAAGTATACTTGAGGAAGATGATGAATAGTGAAAATTGAAAGTGTGAAATATAATACTTATGCTTAAATTAAAGATGGAAATTCATAATTGCAGTAAGATTGAAGTTAAGAATTTATTTGCTCTATTTGTACCTAGTACCGATTTTATGCCTTAAAAATATAAGGTATAATTCTTATGTTATAATTAATCAATTGGTGGGTTAGAAATGGAATTAAGGAAATATTAAGAGTGAAATTACCATCAATCAAAAGAAATAAACTCCTATGTTTAATAAGTGAGAAATTCGAACCTTATGAAGAAAAGAAATTGGGAATTTTATTACTATAGTTAGATGAATTAATTGGAGAAATAAAAATGAAATTAGAATTAAAGTAAACCTAAGTTATGAAAGAATTGAGGAAATAATCTCCCTTGCATAAGAAGTAGAAAATTCGAACCATGTTAAGCACAAGAAATTGTGTTTTTAAATTCTTAACTTTAAATGGATGAATTAAGCTAAGAATGATGAAATTCGAATTAATAAAAATAAGATAAGAAATTTAAATCAAGAGTTGATTGATTAAGGAGAAAAGCCCCAAAATAAATCAAACCTTATAAGTCTAAAGAAATAAAATTCTAAGTGTTCTTGAAGTTAATAAGGTGAATTAATCCTAAAATAATGAAATTAGGATTTATTGGAATATGATCATGTATCCAATTGAAAGAAACAAAAATCTATGAAGAAAATCCTAAAATAATCAATAGAAATTAGGCCTAATAATGATTTTCGTTTCTATGGCTAAAAGATGAAATTGATGAAGGAATTATGTAATTAAAACTTTTATAAGCATAATAAGACTTTGAATTAATAAAATTGAGCAAGAAATTATAGAGAAATTCGAAGAACTCAAGAATAAGAATTAAGAACTTTGATTTTAAGAGGAATTGGATAAATTGATGTTATAAGAGTTCAATTGGAGTAATTTTAAGTATACTAGCAATTGAAAATATTGAAAATACTAAGTATAAAGAAAATGACTTAGTGTAGAAAATTAAAATGGAAAATTGATAAATTTTGGCTAAGTAAAAGATGTAAATGATGTTATCAACGTAAAATTTAGATCAAAACAAGTACAATAGCCATTTGAATAACTCAATTTGGAATTTGTACGACTAAGTTATGAAAAAGTCAACAAAACGTAACAAAAGGTTGATTAACGAGAAATTAAGTGAAATTAAGCAAATCAAAGAGTTAATAGAGTTTAGATAATTAATTAAAGTATGTTAGAGGTTGAATCGAGCAAAAACGAGTTCTTAATAATAAAATAGATAAATGACGAAAAATAATACTATAAACAGTATTTTCTCGATTCTCGAGTCCAAAAATATAATCAAGTGAGAAATCGTTCACTTAAAACTATTTCTAGTAAGGTATAAAAATTTGAGAATATTCTGAGCGAGTCTATATATATCTCGAGAAACGTGCCGAGCATCGACTCGTTAAAATTAGTACAAAGTCTCGAAATCTAAAATAAAAATCATAATCAGATTGCTTGAATTTTTCTAAGTGAGATGAAGTTAATTGCACAAGAAAACGAGAAATTTAAGTCCGAGTTAAAAAATCGAGCAAAATAATAGAATATAAATATTGATTATTCATATAAGCATGTATATGTAGTTGACATTATTGAAAAATGTTATGTGAATAAATGAGAATAAAACCCGAGAATTTTTATATGTGAATCGACTAAGAAAGTTGAGAAATCAATTTTTGTTAAGTAATAAGTTATTGATTTCGAATACGTTTTGGAATTTAGATTATATTATTATTTTAAGCAATTTGAGAGTTTTCAACCGTCAATTAAAGCTTGGGTAGAAAATAAGAATCGAGCGGTTAAATAAAATAATCGAAGGATTTGAGTCTGAGTCATGTAGAAGTATGAGTAAAGAGACAAGTATTCATTGTTTCTCGAACTTGTCCTTATTAAATATCATTTTGAAAGGTACGAGTGAAGACGAGAGGTAGAAGCAGTGAAATAAAAGAGATAGATTGAATTACGCCAATTCCAGGTGGACTTTTTGAACTAAAACTAAATGATGAATGTGCAATTTATTTATTATATGCGCTTTTTATTGAAATGATTGACTTGCCTATGTTTAATGTTTTGGTATCCAATCATCTACTTGATATTATGTGAACGAATCCTGTGAACGCACGGGATGAGGTCCTGCAAGACGGGACTATGCATGCATTAGATTAGGTGATCGTGAGTCTTGTTACAGCTTAGCCGGTCGATAAGTAACTGTGAGCCTTGCTTCGGTTGGGCAGGTTATGTAAAGGCTGTGAGCTTTGCTTTAATTGGGCCGGTCACAGTGCTCGAGAAGTTAACAAAGAAGATAAGATGCGTAGATGGATTCATACCGTATAAAATGGCTGCAGCTGATTTCAGAAAATAGAGGAAAATATTTTTAAGCTGCCACAAGTTATAAACTCTTTTAAACAATTATTATCTAACACTTGTGATGCAGCAGAAGAGGCAAGTTCAATTATATAGATCTAACAGTAAGTTTTTAAAATATTTTGGCATGTGTCCACTGAGTACGTTGTACTCACGCCCTGCATGTTATTTCTAAAACGTGTAGGTTAGTTCGGGTAAGGAGGTTGCAGTGTGCTTGGGACTTTTGACGTTGTTTCTTTAAATTTTGCTGCTACACTGTTATTTGATATGTTTGATCACATGCTCGAATTCTTGACAATGAGTCCTGCGCTCGTACAAGCCTTAAATTCTTTTTGAATTCCGTTTTCAAATGTTGATAAAATTTTCTAACAAATCCTCGAATTTCCTTAACCGCCAATTGTTTATTTTAACTAGAGAATGGTCCGCTTCTGAATGCAATACTTATTAATCACCAAACTTAATTCCTTTGTTGGATTTGATATTTGACTTTGCTTAGGTATTCATTCATTTGAGAGTAATTGACTAAAAACCCACCTTATTGTAATTATGAATACTTCATTGAATTGAATTCTTATTCATCGAGCATGTTTATTGAGTTAAAGTTTAGTTGTTCCATCTCACTGCCCCTTGCATTCTAGTCGTTTCAATACACTAGAAATCGGGCTGTGACCGTTGTCAACCATGCTTACTCTCATGTCTGGCCAAGGAGACTGACCATACAGGAATCAACAACATATTATTGACATTAATGGTTGTTTGAGGGATCTATATCAGCTTCCCGTCACTGGTGATGATCTATCAGACTTCTCCGACTCTGATGTCACCAAATTCATCAAGTCCATCACCATTAATCTTGAGAAATTCAAAGCTTGGATGTTACAAACTCAATTGGAGCCAACCACCCAATTGTTGTTCGATATTATGGTAAATTGCGTCCATTTTCTCGCAGCCTCAAAAGGAGATGTGAGTCGTCCCAAGATGAAACCGATGATGGCCATCTATGGAGACTAGAATATCAACTGCTTCAGTCACTTATAACACCAGATCAAGGCTGAGTCGATGAAGATTGTTCACACCAACAACTCTTTTACCTGTAGTTACAAATTGTTGTATGTTAAAAAAATGTCTACTTTGATCTTGTATTTAGCTCGCGATCTGGACGTCACTGAGCCGATCACCAACAAAGATAGGCTCTTCTGTGAGAAGAGTCATATTAATGTCGTTCTGGCTCTCCAATACAAACAGAAGCCTTTAGATGCTTCTCCGGCCACAGTAAAGAATAGGGCGTGAGCTGAACAGAAGAAGAATGACCAGACGGTCATCGATGATCCTTTGTTAGAAGAAGCAGAAGGCCGCCATTTTAGTTTGTAAAGAACACTCAAATAAGTCCCCAGCTGACTCAATTGATGACGAAGCAACCCCATCTCCCCCAGCCCCCAAGAAGAGCAAGAGGGTCGGGGTTGTAATGAAGAAACCTCTCTTCCAACTCTCCGAGACGAGGATTCTGAGGAAGAACTCGTTTCTCCCACTGTTCAGCCTATGGAGAAGCCACAGAAAAAGAAGTTGAAATGGTTGGTAAAGCTTGAAAATTTTCCAAAAGAAGTTCCTTTCACCCAGTATGGCTCTATGTCCTCGAGTCAGACTATACACAACACCGATGTCCAAGCCGCCATCAGCCGAATAATGGTGCTTTCCCTCAGCTCTTCTCCAACCGAGCAGTTCGATAGGGAACTGAGAGAGACCAGCTAGGATGAGACTAAGGCTCTCAGTTAGGAGACAACCAAGGAAAAAATGGCTATGACAAATGTGTTGTCTCCTCAGCCACTCTCAGTCCGTCGCCCATCCAATAAGGAGCGACTCCAGAATGGACAGTGACCTCTCTGTCCCCCTTTCCATCATCGGCCAAGTCACCTCTCGTAACAATCAACATCTCTTCAATAGAGAAGAAAGTTGAGCTTCAGTCCGATGTAACGACTAAGCCTGCAACCACTAAGATTCACCAAAATATGGCTACTGGTCACCTCTCCCCTCCTATCATTGTTGATTCTGAGGTCAACGAGGCATAGGAACTAACCCCAGAAGAGTCGGAGCATAAAGCCATTGAAAACACCTTCAATGTTGTGCATCTTGAAGTCGTGTGCCAATCATTGACTCTCTATACAGAGCTTGCAGATTGTCCTAACTCACTCTTCTTGGTTACGGACCTTCTCATGTACATTTATGTGAGCATGGGAGACTATTTTCTGTTGAAAGACATCTAAAGCTGCATAAGTTATTGGAATTGCAGAATTCTGAAGCCAGCTGACGGATATGTTTCATTTTTCCACCAAGTGGGGACTTGCCTAAAATAAGAAACAACTGATAACCGACTTCGTGAAGTCTATTCCAGCTAAACAAGAAGATGTCACTCCCCAACACCTTGAAAACCATGCACGCAACATCCACAACTACGGATGGATAAAGCTGACACTTGTTGCCCCAACTCTTGAAGTCCATCCAGTGACGTCACACGTTGAAGCCACCTTACTACCTCGGTTATTGTGGGCATGTCTGAAGAGCCCAAGACTGTCGAGTCCGCCAATGAAGGAAACGTACCGGTCGTCCCTGAGGCTGCTAAATCTAGCCAAGCAAGAAAGTTCGATGATCTGCCCACTACGAACGCCAATATCAAAAAACTGATAGTGGAAATCAGCGAACTAAAATAGATAGTTGACAAAGCACTGACCGAAAAACCACTATTGCTAGAAGAACTGAAGAGGTTTGTGCTCCTCCTCAGAGCCAAGTTGGATGCTATGATCACATCCACTGCTGAATAAGTCAGTCCAGCCCACGATGACCAGATCAAGTTGATCAAATCCAAATTCACATAGTTTAGGGAAGACATACCTGACAAGGTCTTCACCATCAGAAACACTATTGACTCTTGGGAGCCCCGATTTCAACTTCTTGAAGGACAAACCTCTGGCCTCCTTGCTAACAATTAGACCCTGCCGGTTGAACATGAGTCTCTTAAAACTAAACAAGAAACTCATCAGCTTCTTCTCTCCGAGCTATTGCAGTCAAATAGCCAGCGAGACTTTGAGATCTCCTCTCTTAAGGATGCAGTCACCGCCTTTATTGCTGATGCCAAAAAAGGGGAAGAAGTACTGAGACCGAAAGATGCAGCATTCTCCAAGGCAGCCACTTCATGGGATGAATGGGCTGAGAAGCTAGCGGAAGAAGAGAAAGCAACCATCCAAGAAAAGGTTGAGGCCTTAACAAAAGAGCTGGAGACTCAAGAAGAAGAGCCCCCAACTGATGAAGAGATAATACAGTTGGCAAGGTTGTTCGGAGCTACTGTGAAGATGCTGGCTGATCCCAAGTGGATGAACAAGTTTGCTAAAAATCAAAAATTGGAACTTGAGAAGTTTACGGAAGCCATGCAGAAGGAATTGGAACAAAAGTTTCCAAATGGTCGTGATCACATAGTCTACCAACATCATCTCCATTAGACTAAAGCACGTATAAGGACAAGGACCAACATGAGCCTCAGACGGAAAGAAATAAGAAGAAAGAAGCTCGGTCTCCTGTTTGCCCATGTTGATAAATAGATGCTTGAACACTTAAGCGATGACTGGGAGGAAATCAAATCGGAGTTCGCAAGGAAGTATTACTCCAAGCTTGCCTTCAGAGCACTGCTACCCAGATGATGCTTTTGAGATGTATCTGAAGCTCTTCGCCCTCGAAGATCCTATGGTCGGTAAAGGACTGATCAGGGCACTCGAGAATGATGGAAGATATCCGCCTAAGGCACCCGAAGCCCGAACCTATCCGCCTTTGCTGATCGCTGGCGCTCACCTCAAGTCAACTTCAGACAGAAAGAGCGTGAAGCTGAAAGACGAGCTATGAAATTGAAGGTCGATCAGACTCGACATGCCGAAAAATTCAAGAGAATTCGAAAGCTAATGTACAACAAGTATGGCTTAGAATTTCCTACTGAGGAACAGAGTTGATGTAGTGAAGAGAAGTCCATGCTATTGATGAATTTTGTCAATGTAATTTTGAAATCTTAATTCAATTGTATTGTAATCTCCAACTTGTTATCTGAATAATAAGTTCTTCATGAAATTGCCTGAATCATTAACTCGACTTGAAGACTACTATCTCAATGTCCCAGTTTAGAGTTAATTTATATTTTTTCTGTGCTAACCTTCTAAATCTTATAGACTAGAACTCAGTTCATCATAGATTCGAGGTGGTGTTAGTCAAGGTTTTGGCATCATCAAAAAAAGAAGAAATTAGGAAAATTAGTAAGGTTTTGATTTCTACCGAAACCGAACTAACCCTAAAATGAGTAGAGATGCCTTAAAACTTCTTTGTTAGAGCTCATTATTTGAGCATAAGGATTTTATCTTTACACGTTCAAACTGAAGAAGTCAGTTGAAGACCAAGGCAGTCTGAATCAAGTCAGAAGAACTCAGTCGACTCCAAAACTTAGCATTGGGCTTAGTTATGTTGTAGTCGCTAGACATGAAGTTAGAATAAGAAGACTCAAAAGACTGAAAAGAAGGATGGACTTGAATTCGAAATTCAAATTACTACAAGACAGGGTGGAACTTTTCTTTTATGGACCGATCGTGAAGACATGCAGAAAAGCAGGACTCAAAGTTACCATTTATGGAAAGTTTGCAGAGATTAGGTGAGGAGTCATACCTTTCATGGAAGAGGTCAAACGGCTCTTTCCAATGGCTAGTTCGATCTCCACTCTATAAATGGAGGCCTTCCTCCTTGCGTGAAGACTAGAAAACGAGAGCATAAGATTTCAGAGCAAGCAAATCAAAACAATCTCTTACAACAAGCAGGATACTGAGTGTTTGAAGCCAAGCTGTAGAGAGTTCTTTACCTCCCCCTTTTGCTTCCTTCTAATCTCTTAAGAAGTATTTCTTTGATCGAGTCTAGAAGTCTACACCCTTGCATCTTTATAAGTAAACTCGTTGTAATTATTCAAGTCTTTAAATCATAGATTAAAAAAACCTCCAATTCTTGTGTTGTAGGTTTACTCATTGGAAAAACAACCCCAACCCCTTTCTTAGATCCCTTTGAACCCGAAATCAAAGAACTAGGTAGCTGTGAACCTATAATCACAGTTTAGATATTGTTCAAACCCGAAATTGAACTCTAGGTCATGTTCGAACCCGTAATTGAACTGTATAGGTTGTTTAGTGCCCGCAAACCAAAGTTAACATTTGGGCAGTACACGTAAACTATCCCAGTGGATTACCAACACCTCAAGTTGGTCGTGGACGTAGGAGTCAATCTCTAAACCACGTAAAAACAACTGTGTGTTTACTTTGAGCTTTTTACAATTATTATTTCGCTATCTCTCTAACTGCATACTCAAGAGTTTAACAAACTGCATTAAGTCTTGCGAACTGACCTTCACGTGAAAAAGTTTTTTTGTTAGGTAACGAGTCTAAATAAATTCCCACCGTTTTCCGCACACACTCTATAAAACTTGACCCTTAGTCTAAGAAGTCAACTGTAATCCTAACCGAGCGACCGCTCCAACTGAGTTTTACAGTTGTCGAGCCAGCTGAGTGAAAGAGTTAAAAGTCTTAAAACCCTACTGGTGTATCCCATACCCCAGTTCATTCGCAATCGGGACCATCAATTAACATATTGGTAATAATTTTTCTTCGCTATATAAGAATATATTACATATTTTTCACAATTGACCCTTTTTGTTGTAAAAGTGCGACACTATATTAGAGGGAAAGATCATATATAAAAGGCTTTTTCTATAAGAAATAAGAAGTCATCTGGAGCATCATATCTATAAATCAATGATTGATACTTTTCTTATTTTTAAATCATATAATTATATTTTTTAATTAGTGGAGGGGTATTTTGTAATCCCCCGTTCACGATATGGTTGCCACAATTTAGATGACACGTATTTTAAGAAAGTGGTGAGTAGTAGTAGTTGATAGTAATGAGTATTGTTGTGAGTGGAATAAGGGTCTCACTATAAATATGAGCGGAGTAGTAGGAAATATATGATTAAATATAATTTATTATGTGGATCCTACTACTATAAATGGAAGTGACAATCATATCATAAACGAACATAAATGGCAAAAGTGATAACCATATCATGATTAGAGGGAGTATATCATTGATGGACGGTCAAATCCTAAATTCATATTTCATAGGATTGACAATTCTCACGTAATTTTTTTTTTCTTTTTCAAATCATATTATCGTTCTTATTATTCTGTAAATTATTTTCCTTTTCTAATATTCATTTTTATATTCATTCTTCTAAATACTATTCATCATTTCTGGGAATAATGGATAACATTAACATCTGATTTCTTCTTCTTACATGTTCGTAGTCACTAATTACATGGTGATTTATCACTTCTCATAAATATGCATTATACATATGCATATATTGCATTATGGATAAACATGAAATCCATTGTACATAAAAACTTAATATTTCATAATTTTCCTTTTGTAATGCAATACAAAATATAAACGACGCATTATAATGCACATCGTAGTGCATTTAATATCTTCGTGATTTTTTTTGAGGGTATATCTTCATGAAGATAATATTGCATAAATTATGTTATTTTATCTAGTGCATCATGAATTGTGCATTAATACATGTAATGTAAAAGTAAATGCATTTTATAATATCAAAAGTAATGCATAAATTATGTTATTTTATCTAGTGCATCATGAATTGTGCATTAATACATTGTAAGAGTAATTGTAATGTAAAAGTAATGTATATGATGCTTGCTATTTTCTCACTCTAATTCAAGATTAAGTTTATTGAATATTATAGTGTTAATAATTTAGTTTTTTTTATTCCCTAGTGTCATCGGTAGATTTAGGCACGCACAATTGGGATTAATAATTTTACCTTCTTACCCTTTTGAATTAGAAAAGGCAACGGTTTTATTTAACAAAGAACCGTTTTAGTATTTTGACATTAATAAATCAAGGTTGTTTATTTTGAAGTAATCAAGGGCGAATAATGCTTCCTATTTCTTACACTAAGGTATCTTTACATGAGAACTCATCTAGAAAATTTAAGTTTTTGTTAACATTTACATTGTATTCTTGTAGACTTGGCAATTGAGTTGAAATTTATAATAAGATTTTAAAATAAAACTAATACGCATCACAATTGTATAATCAACATTTGGTTACTAGTATGTGTCAATTATTTCGAGTAAATTGCATAATACATCCTTATGTTTTCTAAAACCTGCACAAAACACCCCTATGTTATTTAAATTGCACAAAACATCCATATGTTCTCATAAACCCTGCACAAAAAACCCAAGCCGTTAATAATAACGGAGCGTGACTTTCACTCGATATCTTTGCGACTAACTCATATTTTTCTGCTTTTAGGGTGTGTAAATAGTCTAAAATAACCTCCAACATTCTATTAAATAAGTAACATACTCCTCTTTTTTTCTCCTTTACACATTATAAAAATAGTTAGATTTACACTTTAGCATTATGTTAGGCCACAAATTTTTTTTAATAATAAATTGAAATATCGTGAAAAAAATAAATGTTAATATTAAAGATGTAGCTACAGACTTTCTTCCTATTATCATTTCCCTCATATACTGCTAAAGAAATAATAAAATTCAAAGCATCTCTCCATTAAATCAATATTTTAATGTATTTAATTTCATCAATAAAATTTCACAACTGATTATTAATGCACGGTCCTACTCTTGACCATCGAAGAAAATATACATGTAATTTTATATATGTACAAAGCTTATATAACACTTTAGTTCAAGTGACTATTCAAAAATAATCAATCAAAAATAACTTTTTCAGTACTCTAACTATAATAAAATTTCAAAGTGACAGTTTAATATAATATTCGAAATAAGTTTTAGCAAATGTCCACCAACATCCTACCGACAAAAAGCCAACAAAAGGCAAGTAGTACCATGATAATATTTTGCATCCTATTAAAGACAAAAAAGATGTATTGTTCAAGAAAATTATTCTTGCCATATTACATTAAAAACCACACTTCATCAGAATGGGTGATGCTCTCTCCTCCTTTCTTCAATTTTTCTCAAAACATCATCAACCGTTGGCATTTTCTGTCTCTTCGTAGAAGATGAAGCAGGTGTAGAATTAGTAGAACAAGACTTCCTAAATTCAGCTTGAGAAAGAACATTTGATGTAGGAACTTGTGGAATGGGTGCTCTTGTCACCGGTATCTTTTCACATTTGCTTGTGTTTTGGCTTTGAGAGCATGGTCGTGGTGGTGGCACAACATAAATATTACTACGTGCATGCTGCCATAATATTAACAAGATTTACCACTACTAACAAATTTCCAACAGATGTGTTAACTCCATTATGTGTGGTTAAATTGTATAACATATACCTTTTTAAGTTGTATACTTTTCAAAACAGATGCTTTCGTTGCAGTTGGAGCTTTTGAAGCTTGAGTTGATTGAGATGCTTTGTCACAGCCCCAAATCCCGAGGGACGGCAGAAGTCGGGGTGCGACTAGGGTTGGATTAAAGAAGCGGGGAAGAAGGGGGCTAATAGACTAAGCATACATAAAAGGCATCCAATATTCAATGAACAAGACTCGAATATAATAAAGAAAGAGTTAATCACGAGTGATTACTCGACAAGAGTACAGTGTAGAAACTAAGTTCAAATTTACAGACTTAAACTACAGTGTATTGTTCAAAAGGTACATATTCAAAAAGACTTAGAGTTCTGCAGCGGAAGAGTCTTAACTAAAGCATCCTATCCTTTCAACTCAACATCAACCGTTGCCGCTCCCGTCGCTTCAACCTGCACATTTAGAAAATAATGCAGGGCTAAGTACAAACGTACTTAGTGGGCACGATGCCGAAATCATAATCATAAGTATAGATAAATATGGCATTTCATAATTGTAGCACATCGGGGTTTTATTGAAAGAACCCGTGTCTACTAAACATTTTCTTTTCTCATAAATCACTTGCGCGAGCATTTTCTGACTGATGTTACGTTCAATCATGACCAATTCTCATTCACCGTGGCTGGTACCTCTCAACAGGATATCACATACACCACAGGTTACAAAGTGCACTAACTCTGGAAAGCACTTAGCAGCTAACTCAGAGCCGATCGTTAGTTAACCTAGTTAGATTAACTCTAAATCTGGAAAACACGAATGTTGACTCAGATAGGTACAAGAGAACTCACATAAAACATAAAACAGTTCATGCCATAATATCACTTTGAAAACACAGATATCAAAGCGATAAAGAAAGATTTTCCGAGCATTGCTCGTTTTATTTTGTATATAAAAGCCCACCTCGTAATACAGAACTAAAAGCACTAGCTTCCAAACTTCTGATCTTCCGTCCTTTCTTTACTGCTGGCTTCCTCCTTCATCGCAAAATAATAATACTTAAAATCGATTTGTAAAAGATAATCGATCAAAGAAAATCGAAATAAGCTTTAGTCATTTCATTCTTTAGGCATTTGCACGCTTACTAGTTTCATTTCACTTAAACGGGAACGAGACTCGTACAAATCCCGTTTAGAACTCGAAAGGTCGCATACTCGACTCTTAGGTCAGTAGAGAGGGTAGTCGATAGCTTAATACGACTTAAAAGATTATAAGGAACTAAGTTGGAAAGAATCAACTTAGGAAAATTACGTTTTAGTTCATTAAACGACTTATGAAATTTCTCGCTTAACTACTTCTTTACTTGAACGGATAAGAGATGAGATCTCGACTGGTTTTATCACTCAAGGCTCCATACTTGACTCTAGGGTCAGTAGGAAAATATTCGTTAGTTAATACGGCTTAAATGATAAAAAAAAACTAAGTTGCGAACGAAACAACTTAGAAGAAATGAAATTGAAATTTTACTGCTCATTACAGTGACTCTGGAAACTTCCCAGAACAGGGGATCTGGAAACAGGGGGTGAGCCCTATACCGTTGGAAAGTTTGGGATGTCTAGTTTACGCTCCAATTTACGGATCGCAAATCCGATAAACGAGCTAAAAGTTATTACAGTTTCCGGCGAGGGTCGCAAAACTGTCGCGATAACCCTAGTTGCTCGATAGATTCGACGTATAACGTCTTAGGTTCGTTCTAAGCTCTCGAATTCGATTTCTTTAGAAACTGGACCCTCAAGGCAGTCATCACGTACTTTCTTACGTGATAAACTCCTTCTCAAAGCTCGTCCAATAGCACAACGCTCTAAACGTCGGCTTCCAACTAACAAGTACTAAACCATCAAGAGTAACTTCGCGTTCTAGTTCTCGATTATCACTATAGCTCATATTATATTAGCTCGAAAGCTCATGACATCAACTACAAAGTTATTCCAAGTCCATCATAGACAATAATATCAAATTAGAATTCTCATTCGACTTCTCGGTTATTAGTTACGTCTAATTGTTCGTCTCTTACGTAATTTTCAAAGTTGTCGGATTTCGTTCAAATTTTTCGTCATTAAACTACATCTAACGAGAATTACT
The DNA here is from genome assembly GCA_029490685.1 of Schizonepeta tenuifolia. Classification (NCBI taxonomy): domain Eukaryota; kingdom Viridiplantae; phylum Streptophyta; class Magnoliopsida; order Lamiales; family Lamiaceae; genus Schizonepeta; species Schizonepeta tenuifolia. Next base: position 105,523,237 of record CM055955.1, read on the forward strand.
TTCATGCATACAATCATTTCATATCAACACTATATTTCAACTTACGACGTGTTCTTCGTCTCTTACAATTTCAATAATATTTTTAGAAAAATCTAATTAAATTCTCATTATCAACTAACATCATTTGCAACCATATTCTATCATCATTTCATCAATTAAACCCAACACATGAAAACCCCTAAAACTATAATAATTTTCGGTATTGATATAAAGTTTAAGAGAGTGATTTTCTTCTCCAATTAACACCAATTATTCCTTAATCAACCTACTATAACAACAATTAATCAATTGGAATCCAATTACATACTAACATGCAAAAATCCCTAATTCCAAACTCAAACCCTAATCGGTTTTCAACATAGCATGGGGCTTTCGATTTCTCTTTGTTCTAATCTCTAATTAAGAACCTCTTAAGCATGAATTTATCATTAATTGAAGAAATCCAAAAATCCTACCAAAGCCCTAAAAATTTCGGTATATACATAGAGTTAGGGTTCTTAAATTTCAATCAATTTCAAACCTAGAAATCACATCCAAACACTTCTAATTTCATTAATTCAAGATTGAATCATCTAATTCATCACTCTAATTTTCGATCAAAAAGAAAAAAATAAAAAGAAGAGGATGATGGATGGATAGGATTAAAGAGGAGATGAATACCTTGCTAATTAGTAAAGGAAGATTTAAGTTGTAATGGTTGGATGATGACTTGTGATTTTTCCTCTTCAAGAACTTCAAGCTTCAACAATGGAGGAGAAAAGATGAAGATGGGAGAGAGAGGGGAGGGTGCTGCCATGTGAGAGAGGGAGAGAAGGAGTGAGGATGGTTTAAATTGAATTAACATAAGTTATAAGGTAATAGGTGTAAAGGGTGAATAGTATACCATTAGATGTCACATATTAAACTAATAAAAATCAAAATATCCTCTAAAGTGAGGGGATGAGGTCGGTTGGAGGGTGAGGGAAAAGAAAATACGCGCTTTTCAGGTGCGATACGACGTTACGGAAATCGAACGACGAAAAACGTAGCTCGGCACAAAATCGTCGCGATTCGATTCGACCGAAAATTCTAACGTATGAAACTTAATTGGAATATAAAATTATAAAATTTATTTTGACAAAAACTCGGGACGACACAGTCCGAGTTTCGTCCGAAAAATCATAAAAATGAACTTTCTCGGGCGAGTTTGTATTGCGATTTCGTGAATGTAAAAATCAGACGGTTTTCCGTTCTGAGTTCACGAACTAAAAACTTTCCGTACGCACTAACCCTAAATACAGTAGTCGTCTAGCTGACTTCCGTAATTTATTTTTGGAAACGGATTCGACCGTTAGTCTTAGAATTCAAAATCGTAAACTTAGACGTGCAAATCCATTTATTTAATTAACTTTAAATTTTTGAGATCGTAAGGAATTTGCGGGGCATTACATGCTTGGCTTGGTTGAGATCCACCATGATTTAAGACTAGAGCTTGTGATGTTCCTATGCCCTGAAATAACAAAATAAATTATTTAATAATATCCAACCACTTCAATAATAACAATTAGCATTGAATTAAATAAATGAATATAAAGTACCTTGTAAAATTTTGATTTGTTGTTGATTGGATTCTTGCAAGTTTTGTAGTTGTGGCCTTCACCAAGACATTTGGAACAACTCTTTTTTTGTCCTTTTCTTGAAGCTTTGGTCGGGTCTTTAATATCATTGCCGTCTTTCTTTCTTTCCTTCTGTGGCCTTCCACATTTAACTTCAACCACAGGAGGCTGAATTGATCCCCTTCCTGATACTTCATAGAATTTCATACCGGGTACAAGATATATCATGTGCTCGTAAATTGTCATGTATGCTTTCTTTCTATAGCAATCGTCTACATAGTCCTTCAAATTCTTTCTATGTAACTCAATGGCTGAAATGGCATGACAACAAGGATAGCCTTGTAGTTGATACATCCCACACCTGCATGTGCGATCATCAAGTTTAACAACATGATTTTGACCAAAATACTCCACCGAATATATTTACTGCCCGGCCCAAGTAGTGAAACAATTGCCACCCTTGTCTCTTCTTTCTTTTTGCATCTTTTTCATGATGTTGGGACATATAACACCTTGGTGTTTTTCCATTCCTGTCAATTTCACTTGAATTCTTGACATCAACTTGCTTCTAATCCACTCCCACATGAAGATAATTGGCTGATCCCGAGATCCCATAATATAAGCATTGTAAGATTCTGACATATTGTTCACAATGGTTGCACACTTAGTTCTAGTTGGGAAATGTGACCTTGCCCAGTGCCCAGGATCAATTCTACTAAGCCACACATATGGTGTGACTTCATTTTCATCACTAGCAGGGTAAGCATCATTTATCTCTTTCACAATGTTATTGTATTCATACACATTTCCCACTGAAGCAACAGACCAGAACAATTTTTTCATATCCAACCCTCGGAATTTAGCCTTAAAATTGTTATACATGTGTCTGACACAAAATCTATGCTCTGCACCTGGGAATGTTTCAGATACTGCATCAAGGAGTCCTTTTTGTCTGTTAGATATGAATGCCCAATCCTTTTCTTCAACTGTCCCAATATCAGATCTCAATATCTCTAGAAATCATTTCGAAGTCACATAACTCTTGGCCATAACAAATTTCATTGCTATAGGATACAAATTATCATTAGCATCTCTGCCGACAACACTTAAAAGTTGTCCCTTGTAGTACCCTTTTAAGAAACACCCATCTAAGCCTATAATAGGCCTACATCCTGCTAAAAAACCATCTCTTAGCCCCTTCAAACCAAAATACATTCTTTCTAGGGCTGGAGGATTCAACTCCCTTTTCAAGTGCATACACAACTTACTTCCAGTGTTTTCTTTGCATACAGTTGCGCAATAATCCCACAACCTTGTGTACTGCATCTTTATATCTCCCTCAATCAACACTTGAGCATATCTTTTAGCTCTATAGATGACATGGTCAGAAACTTCCACATTAATGTCTATGTATCTTCCTTTTTAATGCCTCACATGTCATGCGTGGAGTATCTCTCAAATCATGCACAAGCCTCAATCCAAGGTACTTATAATTTGCTTGAGTGTTGTGGGTACTAGCTGCACACTTGTGTTCACCCTTGATGGTCTTAACTTGAAATGTGTTGCAGTCTTGGAGTTTAGAAGCATGAATGTACCAATCACATTCATATTTGCATTTTGTTGTAATCATTTTCGCCTCATTCTTTGAAAATTTCATATCCCAACCAATTCTAATCACACAATCCCTCAAAGCTTGTTGGTATATCCCTCTTGAAGCAAACAACATGCCTACTTCCATCACAAAATTTCTTCTATCTGAATAATTTTTCTCTTTGAACTCAACATATTCATGATGAACATCTTCAGGTCTTTCGTCATCAGAATTAACCTTTTTATTTAATTCTTCATCACTCTCGCTGCTTTCATTCGTATACCATGGTTCATTATGAGTAGTTGCAGCTTCTTCTTCTTGACCCCCATGGTTTCTAGAAGCATTTCTCTTTCTAATACTCATCATATTCATTTCAGACTTTCTTTTTTCCTTGTTCTTTCAGCCCTATATTTTCTTAGTTCACTTTGAGAGTGATTTTCAGGCCTCTCAACAAATATATCATCATCTCCAGGTCCCTCAAAGTCTTCAGCAGATTGTTCATCTACATCTGACACTACATCATCAACATCTGCAATCTGGGCCACAATTTCTTCATCTTGAATCACCTCATTTCTTTCGGGCTATGCATTATTGTCATTCCGATTAACTACATGATTTGTGTCACCTTCATTTTGATCAATCTGCAGATACAAATTAATATTATAACATATATGTTCAAGTTACAAGACAATATATATGTGAGTATTAAAGACAAAACCACAATCAACCTGTTATTCTTCATCCCATATGCCCATAGTTTCTTCAATCCATACCTCCAGACTTGTTTCATTCATCATATCTTCTTGCATATCTCTAACGTCATCATCATTATTTATTTTCTTTAACCTCGTGTTTGGTTTCTCTTTTGGCACTACATAGTATACATCGGGACTAAATACTTGTTCTCCCGTTGTTGAAGTATACCAAGTGTAGAAGTCAAACAAGAAAATTTCATAAAGCTCAATCCCACAAAGCTTGTGTTTTGAGCCTCCAATATATCTCACATTGGGAGTCCACACAATTTTTCCACTAGCCCAAACATGCACAATAATTCTCTTATATGGATCCATCTATCTTATTGAAAAGTAAAAGTTCATTAGAGTATATATGTATAAATAATAATAGGTCTGGTCCCGCCTTCAATATATATATATATATATATATATATATATGGACTCTGATATCAATAACAACACATAAGCAGTAACATCTCATCATTAATAAAAAAAATTCCATGAAAAATGACGCAAGCAATTTTCACCAACATCTCAATAGATTTTAAAATACAAAAGCCAATTTTCTGCATCCTAGATACCAACGAAAAGTGACAAGAAAAATTCCAATATAATTTCACTTTCTTATTCTCGAAGATTACTGCTAATAGAAACACATCCAAAATTTTCTGTTGTTATGTGTAGGCGATGGATGAACAAATCCAAAAAAGAGAAAAAGCATACCTTCCACCAATTGAACAGCAAGATCTGCAAAGAATAGAGGGAGATTATCAGACTTTCGCTGAAGCTTTTACTGCAATATTTTTTCCGGTAAGATCGTGTGGTGACACTTGAGCTGAGGTGAAAAGCCCTAACCGTGAAAAAGGGTGAAAAAGGTGAAAGTAGAAGATAGTGAAACGGTGTTAATGAATTATTAACGGGAGTGGATGGAAAAGCAAGTGTGCAGGGTTTATGAGAACATATGGGTGTTTTGTGCAATTTAAATAACATAGGGATATTTTGTGCAGGTTTTAAAAAACATAAGGGTGTGTTATGCAATTTACTCCAATTATTTCAAACATTAAACTTCTTTTTTTGTTATGTTTCGGAAAGTAAATAAATCTTTATATATATATATATATATATATATATATATATAGAGAGAGAGAGAGAGAGAGAGAGAGAGAGAGGGAGAGTTATGTTCATATAAAAACCCTCCTTATCCTAAACAATGAAAATTGATCCCATCCATTGATATAGGAGGGATGAATGGTCAAGATTGGACCGGGTTAACGTTGGTCAACCCAGGTCAAACCGGGTCAACCCGTTCATTTTGTTTTTCGATTTTTGTTTTTATGATCATGCCATATGCACCGCACCATGCACTCAATGCACCACACTATATAACGAGATACACCAGATTTTTCATTTTTTGAGTTTTTTTTTCTTTCCTTCAGGCCATATGCACCACACCATGTATTCATATGCACCACACTAGATAATGAAATGCACCACTAATTGCGTTGAGATGCAACATATTTTCGATTTTTTTTCGGTGTATTTTCTGTTTTTTTTTTCAAATTTATTTTCTCCCGTTTTTTTTTGCCTATTCATTTTTTAGTTTGCCGCTTCTTCTTTGGTCAAGATTCGAGCGAGGGTAGCCGAAGGCCTCGGAGGGAGCCAAAAAATTCAAATTATTGCCCGATGATTATCCTTATATTAGTAGTCGGAGCGAAGGTGGAGCCGGGAAAAAATATGCAAAAAAAACCATATGCATCTCAATGCACATAGTGGTGCATCTCATTATATAGTGTGGTGCATATGAATGCATGGTGCGGTGCATATGGCTTGACCGTTTAAATAAAATAAAAAAATTCAGTGCATCTCAATGCACTTAGTGGTGCATCTCATTATATAATGTGGTGCATATGAATGCATGGTGCAGTGCATATGGTTTGACGAAAAAAAAAGTCTACGGGTTGATCCGGTTTGATCCGGGTTGACCCGCTTTCACTAGGATGAAATCTTGACCATCCATCATTCATAGATGTGTGGTTGAGATTAATTCTCATTTTTAGGATAATGAGGCTTTTTACTAGAATGCATCCTTATATATATATATATATATATATATATATATGAAAAGAAATCATATGAGAATAAATATTATCCTAAGAAATGAGAATAGATCTCCACCATAGATCTATGGGTGATGGAGGGTCAAGATTTAACCTAGTCAAAGTGAGTCAAACCCGGGTCAACCCGGTCAACTTGGGTCAACCCGTTGACTTTTTTTTCAATTTTTTTTATATAAACGGTTACCCAAGATGCACAACTTCACATATTCGGATGCACCACTCTATATAACTAGATGCACCACTAAGTGCATTTAGATGCACAAGATTTTCAGTTTTTTTTTTCAATTTTTTTAAGGGGTCACCCAAGATGCATCACTTCACATATTCTGATGCACCACTTCACATATTCGGATGCACCACTAAGTGCATTTAGATGCACCAGATTTGTAAAATCTGTAAAAAAAAATGAAAAAAAAAAACTAAAAAAAATCGGATGCACCACAATGTGTAACCAGATGCATCACACAGTGTAACTAGATACACCACACAGTGTAACTAGATGCACAATGTTTTACGAAAATAAAAAAAAATGAAAACAAAACTAGTGCATCTTAATGCACTTAGTGGTGCATCTCATTATATAGTGTGGTGCATATGACCTGACTATAAGAAAAAAAAAAGACGAAATAAAAAAACTTAAAATCTTGTGCATCTCAATGCACTTAGTAGTGCATCCGAATATGTGAAATGGTACATTGGAATATGTGAAGTGGTGCATGTAAGTTGAACGTTAAAAAAAAGACGAAAAAAAATGAAATAAAAAAACTTAAAATCTTGTGCATCTCAATGCACTTAGTGGTGCATCCGAATATGTGAAATGGTGCATTCGAATATGTGAAGTGGTGCATGTAAGTTGAACATTAAAAAAATTGAAAAAAAAGTCAACGGGTTGACCGGGTTGACTTGGATTTGACCCGCTTTGACCAGGTCAAATCTTGATCCTCCATGTAGATATAATCAATGATTTAGATTAATTCCTAATTCTCACTTTAAGATCCCTTTGCATGAGAATCACTCCATATATATATATATATATATATATATATATAGGAGAAGGATCATATAAAAATGATAATTATCCCAAGAAATGAGAATAAATCCCCACCCTTCATCCCACACAATGAATGACTGAGATGTACTAAGCATTACTTAATAAGTCACCGCACCTTTTAGTGAAATAAGGCTAAATAAGTAATTTAATAAATCACCTCCTTTTAATTCAATTCATCGCAGCACATCTCAGTTTGAGATTTTGTCTTTCTTCTTCATCGTGCGATTCTTCTCCTTTTCGATTCTTCTTCAGGATTCTTCATCACAATTTATCATTGTGATTATTCTATGTGATTGCACTACTGTTTCTACATTCAATTTCATCACCAATCACCAGGTATTGTTCTTCATGAATATCATCATTTATTTAGTATTTGACTTTATAGATTGTGATTTTAATTTTTCATATTCTTTATTTTATCTTCTATGATGATTTTGACATTGTTCATCATGTTTATTCTCTCGCGTGAATTTCATTTTTTCTCTGGGTAAGAATTGATTTTCATATATTTTTTATTTCCCCCAATTTTGTGATGTGTGCAGGGGTTTAAAATGAGGAAGTATTTTTTTTCACTGAATTTTCTGGCCTTGAATTCCATCAATTTTCTGACCTTGAATTCCATAAATCAATATGTAAGTATTTGTTTTTCGCCAAATTCATCAATGTGTGTGTATTTGTTCTTTTGTAATTTTGTTTTCATTTTTCTTATTTTTTATCTTATTTCTTTTCACGATCTCAACATTCTTCTCTGGGCTATTCTGCTCTTTGTTTTGTGCTTGTGCATGAAATGGATGTTGAACTTCAAAGGTTATTTCAACACCTTTGTTTTTGTAGCAATGATGTTATAATTTATTTTCACATAAATTGAAGCTATTCGAATTTGACTAAGCTGTTGTCAAATATGTTGAGGAAATTTATAAATTTTATAATTTAGTTATGAATTTATATCTTATTGTAAGATTCTTTTACTTTTCTTTTTTCAAATATGCTATTTATAATTCATTTACAAACCTTTTATGCAGAATGATAATGAGCAAATGAGAACAGTTGATCAATTGGTTGCTTCAAAATCATCATAAAGTTGATATCACTATTGATAGATCATCCAACGACAAATTGAGTATGATAGCTTTGGAGGATTTGAAGCGAGCAAAGAGCATGTGCCTGACTGCATTTTATAGTAGAAGTGTGGGGGCATATAGTGGAGTGTTGATACTTGCTGAAATGGAGTTGAGTGTATATGTGTATTACTTCTTGGATGGTGCAAAGATGAATTCGTGTACTTTCAGGAGCATGAGAGACGAATTGGGAGCTGTTTGATTTCATGTGTTTCCTAAATTGAGTGAGGGTTTGATTTCTGAAAGCTTATTGAATGTGAAGACACTCTTATCTAAATAAATGTGGTCTATAATCAAGTGGTCTGACTCGCTCGCCGCAAGGTTGCTGAAACTTGTTGGTGCCGAAAGCTATTGTAAAGCGATATAAATAGAGAGTTTGTGATGGTACTCATATTAGAATTTTTAGAAATGCACAGGTTTTGAAATTGGCAGATGGCAAGATCTGAAGTGTGCCGAAATATGACAATCTGCGCATTGCTAATTTGCTAGATTTCAAGAATGAATTTAGATATGGAAAAATTGAAAAAACATATTGTGCCGCTTGAAATTGAAGGGGTCGTTGAAAAAACATATGTTGCTAGATTTCACATTCATTGTTATTTAATTGGATTTTTTAGTTTATACATTTACGTGTTTTTAATTGTATTTTGATTATAATTGTATTTCTCCTTAATAGATTGCAAAATTAATAGTGACGCATCAGAGGAGTATTACGAGATACATCACAAAGCATTCCGAGATGCATAAGTACAATATTTTTTCTGAACTAATAATGACGCATCATATAACGTTACGAAATGCATCATATAACGTTACGAAATGCACCATTTAACATAATGAGATGCTTCAAGTACAATTTTTTTACCAATACTGGTACATCACAAATCATTACGAGATGCACCACATAAAATTGTGACATATAAAGTTTGATTTCAAGAAAAGAAACAATGTTTAAAAAAGTGAACAAATTAAAAAAAACAACAATTGCAAGGAAATTGCAAATCACAATGCACAGAATGTGATAGGGAATTAAATAGTTTGTTGTTTATATTCTCTATTTTTTACATTTTCGATCTCGTATACTCCATGTTGAGTTTGCAACAATACTGAAGGTACCAGATTCACACCCAGAGTGGTGACCAAAGTTGTGACTGAAATGCTCACAACTTCAGACAGAAGGCAGCGGAAATAAAATGAACACAATGGATAAATTTTGACAAGATTATCAATTAATAATCTTGTGAAGTGCCTCAGGGTAAAATATTCACTATATATATGTGAACAACAAAAATATTTTGAGTAAACAATGGTAACTAAAAGAAAGACAATTCAACACTCCCTTCACAGAAGGTTATGACTGAAGTTGCCTCAACTATCACTTGAAGAAAACAAAGAACAAATATGAAAACTATTCTAGGAGAATTTATCTGTGCAAATTTGTCTCTAACAAATGAGATATGCTATCTATTTATAGTAGCACTCAAACTTGGGCTGTACTCCTCAATATGAGCATGATCCACGTTTGAAGCCCATGATCTCTAACTGTAGTCCTCATAACTGCGAGAACCACCTTCCTGAAATCTCTCAACAAACTCCAACAGCTCCAACAGCTTCCATGCATGTTTGTTGACTGCTAGTTCCACTCTTCTAGCAACTAAAAAACTGACTCATCTCTCTTGGACCAAGTCTCTACATGTGTTTAATTCAACAATCACCTACACAACAAAAAAAGACAAAACACATGCATATATCTAATATTAAACAAAAACCGAAGTCATTAACTGGATTCATAAACTACTGCAAAGTCATCACCAAACGCGGGCACCACTGTGGTCACCACCTCCTGCTACAACATACAGATCACTCCAGCTCCTCATCACTTTCTCTAGCAGTATGAGCTCTTTCTGCATTTGCTTGTCCGCTTCCTTCACCACCATCATCTCCCTCTTTTCGGGAAGAAAGCAAGGCTTGAAGACCATTACAGAATGCAACCAGTGAATCTATCTGCTCATTGCACCTGATTTTTTGACCTTCCAAGAGCGAAACTGGTATTGAAATATTTACTGCAGAAAGGTTAGTTTGAAAAACACGAGGAGGGGCTTGAGCATCCCTCCAAAGAAGATCCTTCTTGGATGAAGGACGATGAAAAAAGTTCTTACGAAATGTGATATCACCCTGCTTTGTTGACCATTCATCGCCCATAGCAGGTTTTAAACCTTGCTCCACCAAGATGCTAAAGATGAGAGATGGATGCACCAACCAAAAGTTCGATCTTGGCCTCTTCCCAACCTCAACTATGTTCTTGAAGATGATTTTCCCTAAATCAAAGGGAATACCAGCATGAATCTTGAACAGAAGAACCGCATTGTCCCATGGAATGGAAGTTGAATTTGAGGTTGGAATCCAGTTGTAAGCTGACAACCTCTGAAGAGCTAAGAAAAGAGAAGTCAAATTAGACACATGCCGACACGACTTTCCCTTGTGATCTCACAAATCTGCATCACCACATGTGAAGACATTTTCAATCTTTCGAATCTCATACTCAGCATACTCATCTGCAGTCTCAACCACCTCAAAAACCTTCAAGAATTTGTTTACGACAGCAGGGGTTACAGAAAATATCTTCCCACGCACATATATTTTCCCAAAATTCTTAGAGTGCAAATCATAGAACTTAGGTCCAATATTAGAATAAAAATTCTTAATCACATCAGGCACATATTGTCTCGCATAAGTCAGACTACGTAAAAGATGTCTTGACTTAAAAAGCTCAATCAAATGCATCTTATCATAGTCCTTATGGTCTATTCTCCTATCATCCCAAATCTCACGATTCTTAAAACTGCTCAAATTTTGTCGAGCAACAGAAGTATAGAAAAGATTTGAGACAGCCTGCCTTACCTCCATCTCTGGTTCGGAGTCCTCACATTCCACATTGGACTCTGGCTGTGTGGATGTAGAAGCTCATGCACTCTTCTTTGTAGATGGTGGTGGTTGCGGTTTGGAAGACTTCTGAGATGACTCCTTCCTCCTTTTTGAAACTGGTGGCAACTCAACCTCAATTTCTTCAATGGCTTCTAAGCTTTTCTTTGAATAAGAATCCACCCTCTCATTTTCTTTACGATCCTCATCAGAGTCAGAACTCTCTTTGTCCTCTTTGTCATCCCCATATGATTCGACAAGAATCGGGTTTGCCGAAGAAGTAGATGTGGTTGAGCACTTCTTCAAAACCTAGAGGCAAGACGATTTGAGAATCATTGCAGAGGAGTCTGTTGATGCCTCTTCTGTTTGGGCTTAGGGTTTTACTTCACAACTGGAAGCTTCGTCTTCTTGTTTCACTTGAAAGGAGTCAGATGAGGGGATGAGTCACCTTCGGGATAAGGATCGATGGGATCGATTGTGGGAGGATTGGTTTCCAATCCCCCACCACCATATTCAAAGAGTGGGTCCAAGTATTCCTCTTCTTATGTTGGCGGCGGCGGATTTGATAAAGATCCATGGAGATCTAAGGGAATGTGCTTCTCCGTTGCAATGGAATCCCTAGCCGTTACAAATTCCGGCGAGAAATTCAGAATTGAAACCGGTTCCGGTGAGGAAAGCTGGAGAGGCTCTGACGATGCATCTGAACTAGTGCTGAATTTTGGCGAAATATCCATGGGAGATATCGCAAGAGTTGACGGCAACGAAGGAGGTTTGAAGATTGATGATTTCAGCTGAGAGAAATGGCGAAAGGGGCTGTGGGTGAGAGCAAAGGTTGGCTTTGGTGGGAAGGTAGAAAGTTGGGCTATGTAATGTCGAGCTTCAGGGTTGGAGAGAAGCTCGTGAATCTGCTGCTTCTTCTCGTAATCCATGGCAGAATAGTAAAGAGAGAAACGATTGAGAGTTGAATAAGGGAGGTAGTGAGGGTTGTGAAGGAGATGAAAGGGTGGTCAAAGATATATATATATATATATATGTGTGTGTGTGTGTGTGTGTGTGTGTGTGTGCGCGCGCGCGAATAATGAGAAGGAATCTGAACAGTTAGGTAGTTCAAAAATCATGGGAATGCAAATCAAATCTACCGGATAATCCTAAGTTTGAGGAATCTGAATATTTAGAAATAAGTTAAGATTCATGAATTAAAAATTTGAGTAGATACACTCCAGATATATCTTAACATGCACAGACATCGTAAACAGTTTATTTTATTTACAAAATTATTAATTCCACCATGAATGGTGCACACAGTTGTCACAACAATTGTCTAAACTTCAATGACCACTTGAGTCAGAGTTAAAGAATTCAGAGACATCATAAGTAATTTATAGATAAAGTGAAGATGACAGATGGCGACTAGATGAACAACCAAACGAATCTTGTATTCACCACTTATCTAGATCTTTGATCTAGTTATATGGTTTTCTAAGAACAGTCTCGGTTTCACCTTACAACATAACGTTTTTACATCCTCAAATCTGTTAGACTTCAATATAGATTATTACTTATGATATAACACAAATTGTGACAACAGTTGTGACCACTTCAAACTAGATAGAATACAAACCAAGAGATTTCCTTAATTTCGACGATCTCTCATAACTTAGAGCCTTTGTAAAGATGTCTGCAAGTTGATTTTGTATACTAATATACTCTAATTTTAATATTTTCTTCTCAACCGAATCTCTAATAAAATGGTACCTCAAATGGATGTGTTTTGATTTGGGAGTGGTGGACAGGGTTCTTAGCAAGGTTGATAGAACTTGTGTTGTCGCACAACATCACCAAAAAATTGCTCTCCAACCCATAATCATCAAGCATTGATTGTAACCACACCAACTGCGTCGAGCAACTCCCGGCAGCAACATACTCCGATTCCGCCCTTGATAAGGAGATACAATTTTATTTCTTGTTGTGCTAAGAGATAAGTTTGTTCAAAACTGTTGGGAAATTTAAGTAAAAGTTTTGATTGATTCCAAAACCAACTGACCCCAACCGAGTAGATGTTGCCAGTTCCTAATGTTAGTAATTAGGCTCGCTGTTTAAGCATTGTTAAGATTTTATCTTTACAGGACTCCAGCTGAAGACGGCAACAAGGCTTCACTCAGATAGAACATCAGTTCTAAAGAAGACAACTGAGCGTTCATCATATGAAGCATTGAGAAAGGGGGAAGTTACACTCAACAGATAGAACATCAGTTGTGAGGAACACAACTGAGCGTTCATTCCATGTGAATTCAAAAAGGGAGAAGATACAAGGAAGACAACTGAGCGTTCAGTTTCAGAACATCAGTTGTAAAACTCAACCCAGAAGATCAACAACATGAAGTTGAAGTCAGCTGAGAGTTCAACTGTCAGCAGTCAGGTAGAACATCAGCTGAAGAACAAGCTACTTGAAGATCGAAAGTCTTAACCGACCACTCCTTGTTGGAAGTCTGTTGTTAAGATTTGAATTTCAAATAAGGAAGTCACGTGAGGGTTTGACCGTTCAGTCATTACCCCATTTGGGCCAACACAAGGCTGTCTCAGATGAAAAGCAGAAGAGCACAGATGCCAAATCCGGAAACTCTGCAGAGATGAGAGACAAGCCATCGCTTTCAAAGAACAGAGATCAACGGCTCCTCCAACGGCTAGTTGATTCTCTCCGCCTATAAATAGAGGCTTCCATTCATTGGAGAAAGGTGGAAGACACACAAGAGAAGACACACGAGACGAGACAGAGCGAAAGAAAGAACTATATTCCTTACTCGAGCTGAATTAGATTTAGTCTCTAAGAACATCACTTGTTGAGAGTTCTAGAGCATTAGATTGTGTCTGAGTGTCTTTAGATCGAACCTTGAGAACATCACTTTGTGAGAGTTCGTAGAGTGTTAAATCCCAGCTCACTTCTTGTTCGAGCTGTTAGTTGGAACCTTATCTTTCATACCTGAAAAGGTTTTAGGACCCTACTCTTCCCGTAACTGAGTAGACAGGTTGATTAGTACCCGTAAACTAATCTGTAAGGTTGATAAGTACCCGCAAACTTATCCTTAACGGTTGCACAGCCCGCGTAAGCTGTGTGGTTTGTCCAGAATAACTTGGACTGAATTGTGTGGACTCACAACTCCCCGTGGACGTAGGAGTGTTATCTCCAAACCACGTTAATTCTCTGTGTGCTTGTGTTTTTCTTTTTTCAGATATTTCTTGCATTTTCAACTGACCAACTAACCAGCATACAAACTGCATCTTAACATTCTCAACTGTTTTAGTTATTGACCAACCATGCATAAAAGCATGAGTTAGTTTTAAACGAGTTATTTTCCACCACATTCCGCACAGCACTTCACTTCCAACTGAGTGTTTCTTCCTCAGTTGTGAGTCCAGCTGAGTCTTTCTACTCAGTTGTGATTCTAGCCGAGTCTTCTTACTCGGTTGTGATATTTTTAGGGGGTTGATTTTTAAAAGCTTTATCTGGTGTATTCCCCCCCTCTCCATACACTAGAACTCGTTTCGGGACCATCAAGTGGTATCAGAGCAGTGGTTCAAAAGACTGCTAACTCTGTTTCACAAGGTGTGAATTCGAGGAACTTTATTCAGTGGTCAACTGAACAGATCTCTTTATCACGCTAGTGCATATCTGCTTGCACCCTTCTTTTGTTGTTGTGTGCAGATGGACGTCAAAGATGATGAGATGAAGAGTTGGAACTCTCATGGGATGACTTCTTAGCACTGAATGAGGAAGTGCCACAGCAGTCGGTTGAGTTTAAGAGTCTACAAGCTCAGTTCTCCAAACTTGAAGAATCCTTAACCGACAAGGACGATCTGATTGAGAGTCAGACTGAAGAGATAGAAAATCTCAAAATTCAAATGAATGTTGTTAACCGAACTAAAGCTCCAACCGATGAGGAGTTGAATGAGCAGATCAAGGAGAGGGAAGATCAGTTGAAAAAGCAAGAGACGCAGATCAGCCAGCTGTTGAAAAAATCAGATGAACAGTCTGAGTATATAGCTGTTCTTCTCAAAGAGTTGCAAACTGAGAAGGACAACCTGATAAAGCTATATCAGTCATCCAAGATCATAGAGAATCTAATCAGTTACAGCCGACAAATGGATGACATGTCAGGACATGGTTACGATGGGGTCAAGGATACTGGAATTCCTCCCGCAACCTTCATCAAAGCAGTGGATGTCTCGGTTGCCAAAACGGATCCAGCTGAGCCTGAAACTCCTCAAATCAATCCAACCACCAAGTCTCAGCAAGCACAACCGAATAAGAAATCTACAACTGAGAAAGGAAAAGGAAGGGTGGATGGAGAACTGAACGTTCCATCGGTTGGGACATCAATCGAGGAGGAATGTTCCAAGTCACAGAAGAGGAACCAGAGGCGTCGAAGATACAACCGAAACAAAAATCAGAACCGATGTCTGAACTGTCCACAGAACCGACCACAGAAAGAATGGAACCGACCGCAGAGCCAACAAGGACTCAACCATCTGAATCAACAGCGGTTCCATCATCAACCAGAGGTTCCAACCGAGTCAACCAATGAGGAATAGTTTGAATAGTTGGAGATATTCATGCCACAACTTGAATCAACATCCGAGCATGACCAGCAGTCGTCGTCAGTTAGGAAGATGGAATCAGTATCAGCTATGAAGATTCCAACATGGCGTCCGACCTCAACATCAAATCCAACAGGATAAAAACCGCCAACTAAACAGGGGGAAAGCCTCTCCTCCTAAAGTCTACAATGGGAGAAATCCAACTCCTTCCAAGAAACAGAACATCACTACTAACAACAAGCCTAAGGATAACCGAGGTGTTGTTATAGTTGATGATGAAGGGAAAGTGATCTGGAATGATAAATCCATCCGATTATACAGGGAAAAGTGACGCACAGTTCCAGGGGGAACTGGTTCTAAGCCTCCAGGACCCAACTGAAATTGGGGACCTAAGCGAGTTTCTCTTTGCAGGTACAGGAAAAACAGCTGAGGAAAAATAAAGTGTCTGCAACATTGTGGGTGATGGATAGTGGATGCTCGAAACACATGACAAATCTGAAGGATTTGCTTGGAAGTTTCGTGGAGAAAGAAGGTCCATCAGTTACTTTTGGTGATAACTCAAAAGGTTACACCAGAGGTTATGGTACCCTTGAAACCAATCATGTTTCGATCTCTAATGTTTCATATGTTGATGGATTGAAGCATAACTTGCTCTCCATCAGCCAATTATGTGATAATTGTTTCTCTGTTAAGATTGATGCACATGGGCAGGGTTAAAGATGTCGGTTCAAAGCAGGTCATATTGTTGGGAAATCGATCCCCAACCGAGAATGTCTACTACGCTGATTGGAACAACAGTCTTCCTGACACCTGCCTGTTATCAAAGAGCAGTTCAGATGTGAGCTGGCTGTGGCACAAAAGGCTCAACCATCTGAACTTCAAGACTATGAACCGACTTGCCAGGCAAAAACATGCAAAGGGCATTCCAAACCGAGGGTTTTCAACAACACACATCTGCAGTGAATGTCAGTTGGGAAAGCTCGCTAGATCCTCCTTCCGGTTGAGATCAACTCCCTCAACCGACCGAGTGTTACAGCTGATCTACATGGATCTCTTCGGGCCAATTACACCGAAGAGCATGAACGGCAACGAGTACACCCTGGTTGTAACTGATGATTTCTCAAGATACACGTGGACCATTTTCATGCGCCACAAGAGTGAAACCCGAGATGAGCTACCCAAGTTGATGGATCGGATATCGAACCAACAAGAGATAAAAATTATTTCCATCCGATCAGATCATGGAACTGAGTTTCTAGATCACATTTGAGAAGAAAGACGTTTCCATAGAGAAAAGACTTCAACTGAGATTCAGCGAGCTGACATCTTCACCAAACCTCTAGCCGAAGCGCGGTTCAAGATGCTATGTGATCTACTTGGATTGTTGGATCCATCAGATGAGGAACCAGCCAAGGTGAAGAGATAGATGCCCATCTGAGGGGGAAGCTCAGATGGAGGGGGAAGCTTAGCTGAAGGGGAAATATCTGAAGCAGATCACCAACCGAAGACATCATACATCAGCTGAACAGACGAACTCGAGTCAGCTGATGGTATGCCGCAACATGGGAACACAACTAATTCTGACATCAGCTAGCAGGTAACATTTATGGCTGAAGGTGTTATGATCTTAAATGAGAATGTTTGAAATAAATTCAACATTCCTGAACATATCAGTTACATTAAAATAGCCATCATGTCGCATTAAATGTAAAGTACGGCTGAACATCTATAGCCTACTTTATAGTGCGACTGGGCTGACATGAAAACTGTACACCTTCTCATGCGTTGGTTGGAACTCGGTTCATGACGTCAAGTCAAAGACAGTCAACAGTCGCGTAATCTCAGCCGTTGATGGATTCGCACCATTTAACCCCAGCCGTCGATCTCAACCTAGTCAAAATCTATATAAGGCGAAAAATTAGGAAGTGATCTCCTACTTTCCTCATTAGTATCTATCTGCAATAACTGTTCATCGTCTTCCCAGTTTTTGTCTAACTATTTTATGCAAAAGATTTCCCTTACTTCTTCCTATAAATACCTTTGCAGTGCTCATAAATGGCCCCCAAACGCAAGAAAATGGCTTCTTTCGGATCTTCCCTTGTCCCTACCTCTTACAAAGAATCGTTCGACATGCTGGTGTCGAAGATCCATTTCGAACAGATCCTCTCCGACGAGGATTTGGAGTCGTCAGTTTTGGCTCCCCTCGCCAATACTCTCAGAGAGAATGGCCTCCTCGAATGGGCCAAGCTTTGCCCCTCCCACTTGCTCAGGTGACAAGTTAGGGAATTCTACGTCAACCTGCAAGCATCCATCGACACCAGGGAAGGAGTGACTACAGAGATCTCCTGCCGCCAATGCTACGTTCCGGCAAGGACCATTCGCCATGTCACCTTCCCCATCGATGTTTCCGATGCCCTCCACCACATCATTCCCGTCAACCACACTGCCACGGAATTTCTGGAGAACATAACCGACGAGCAGGCGGATGAGTTTCTGCAGAATGCTCTGATCGAGCCGGAGAGGTTGAGGAGCAACATGCAGAGGACGAAGCTGAGGCCAGAACATTGCCTGGTGTTCGATGTAGTTTCTAAGGTGGTGTTCGGTTATAGTGGTGCATTCGGCGACATCAGCCGACCCAAGTTGAAGCAGTTGGTGGCCTTGGAGCACCAACACCAGATCAACTGGTTCCAATACTCAGTTGATGGTGGAGAAGTCAAAGATTTCCGAGACAACAACTGAGTCTGGAGAGAAGCTGTTGAGTGTGAAAGGGACGCTCAACTTCGGCTCCAAGATCTCAGCCCTGATCCTGCTTGCGACCAAGGATCGCAACATGGTCTGGGAGGACTGTGAGGAGACGCCGTTCAAGAAGTTGCTGTTGTTCCCGACAGCTAAGAAGGCACAGGAGGTGCTCAGGAGTGTGTATACTCCTAAGGAGAAGAAGGAGATTGGAAAAACTGCTGAGTCTACAGCTGAGGGGGAATCAGCTGCTGCTCGCCCCGCCAAATCCAAAGTTGCACGCCGACGAGCTAAGTCGGAGAAGGAGTTAGCTGAGGAGCCCTCCAAGAAAAAGTTGAGGGTGAAAATCAAGAAGAAGGTTGTGGTTGAAGAGCCAGCTGTTGAGCCAGCTGAGGAGGAGGCACCGGTCGAGTCTGCGCCAGCTGAGGAGCAAGTTCCAGTTGAGGAAGAGGCACCAGTTGAGTCGGCACATGCTGAAGAGCCATCTGAGTCGAGCCGCTCAGCTGAGGCTGCCACTTTTGAGATCGCCCCTCGCGCAATCGGAGCTGACGAGGCTGAGGGAATGGAGATGGATGTGACGTCAGACACTTCTTCCTCATCTGAGGACCTTGACGACGCCCCAACCTCCCCCATGGCAGGAGTTCATTCCGTACCGCCCCTAGAGCCTCTTTCTCTTTCAACCCTTCCACAACCAAATGTTCCGAGCACCCTGTTCGATGCCAACATTGTGACCGTTCCTTCGGCAAATGTTGAGGAAACAATTGAAACCCCCCTCCCAACCTAATCCAATATTCCGAGCTCCCAGCTCGATGCCGATGTTGCGACCAACTCTTTGGCCAACATCGATGAACCTTTTGAACCTCTGCCATATGATATTTCTCCCTCTCCAATAAATGAAGTAGAGGACCTTCAGGCAGTTGCTCTGGAGCACGAGGGCAGGGTGGCCTACTGCTTCCAGAAGCTGCTAGGCATGTTCTCTGAAGCTCGCAACATGCCAGTCTTCGCCACTCTGGGAACCGAGCTCTTGTACCAGTTCCACTTGATCTTTAGCCATTGGTACGTCAAAGAAGATAAGATCAGGGTGCAGAGCTGGGACAGGCTGAAGTCAGATGAGTCCCGCATCCGAGCCTACTTCAACTACTCCAACCTTGATGTGGCTTACAACAACCGGATTGCGCTGCTCACTCGTTGGTTGGACCAGAGCCGAGCTAAAGGGACAGACACCAGGGAAGCAGCTGGACAGGAGTGCATCGACTTTCTCGACAGCATGTTGATCAAGTCAGCTGACTTCCTTGAGGATGTGGATGTAGCCACCGCAGCAGCGAAGAAAGAGAAAGAAAAGCTGCAACAGTACCTGGCCAACCGACAAGCCATGGTCACAGTTAAGCCTCTAGCTCTAATTGCACAAGCCCCTCCAGCTGATCAGCATGCTCCCACAATTGAAGAAATATATGAGCTGGTAGCTGAAAGGGTCAACCAGCTGAGGACTGAACTGCTTGCCAACCTCCAGCAACAAAAAGATGACCAGCTGAGGGTGTTGGAAGTGCAAGAAATGAAGAATCAGCAACTGGTGGAGGAGAATGTTGCAATGAAGACCAAGCTGGAAAAATTCTCCTCCTCCACCAGTCAAGAAATGTCAGAGCTAAAGTCCACTCTGTTGGGATTGAAGTCGGAGCTGAACGTCTTCAAATCCTTAGCCGACTCCAATCTTGCCAAGTCCCAACAAACCCAAGATGCTTGATGGGAGTCTCACTTCGAGTCGCGATGGGCTGAGTTCGTGGCTTTTCAAACTGAGGTCATCGAGAACCTCTCTGCCTTAAAGAAAGCCGAACGAGAGCGCCAGGACTCGGATCTGGCGAAGAAGGTGGAGCTTGAGTGCGCGGTCGATGAACTCTTCAACCGCCTTCAACTAGCCGAGAATCAACTCACCTCTCTGGATGGTTCAGTAGCAAGCCTTGTTGCTGATGCCAAAAAGGGGGAAGAGAAGGAGGCAGATGTTAGGGTGCAGGGCAAAGAAGAGACCCAAGCCGAGGAAGAAGTGCCAGCTGCAGCAAAATCTCAGCTGAGGAAGAAGACAAAGAAGGCCGCTCCCAAGTCAACCGAAGTCGGTGGAGCTGAAATGTCAAAAGACTTGGAGCTGGCAGAGAAGTTTGGAGTTTCCTACAACTCCATAACCGAGATCGCAGCCGAGCTAGATTCGGAACTCGACGGTATCACAACCGAAGAGTGCATCGCAACTGCTAAGGCTATGGATGTAGAGGAGAAGGATTATATGAACCCGAGCTGGATAAGGAAGTTCGCCGCCATCCAGGCAAGGAGGGTGAACCAGTTCGAGGAAGAGCTGAAGAAAATGTCCCAGAATTTGGACCGCAACGTTGCCTCCCGCAGCCGACGCCGAATCAACAAACATCAATCAAAGGCGGAAGCTCGGTTGAAGCAACAAAGGTTGCCAGCAAAGTCCAAGGTCGAGAGTCGGTTTAGGCATGTTGACAAGTGGATGCCGACCAAGTGGAATGAAGAGTGGGAGCTGTTCAAGCAAGAGTTCGTGAACGACTTCTACTATAGGAAGGTTTACGCAACTGACGACCCGAGGAAAGGGTTCAAGGAAGCGGTGCCTGAGTTGCACTCAGGGGATCCGGGCATGTTCAGCCAGTTCAGGCGGGCTATGATTGAAGCCAAGCTGGACTTGAACACAGTTTCAGTTCCTAAGAGGGTTACTTATCGGCCTCCTCTTCTCCCAAACTCTCGCAACCTGAACCGCACGAAGATTGCAGCTGAGGCGAGGCAGGTTTGCAAGGAGCATGGAGTGGATATTTCCAAGGAGTCACCTGCCAAGAGGGAAATTTTTGTTAGGATTTTTAGTAAGTATGGGCTAGAATTTTAGCTCAGATAGTTTTTGAAGCAACTGTTGTAACTTTTGATTTTTGTACTTATCCTTGTAACAATCAGTTGTAATGAAAACTATCCAGTTATAAGATTCACCTTGATGAACAATCTCTCATTGTCCAAGCTCTGAATCAAAAAGTTATTTCAATACCATGTTATAACTGTGCTAACCCTTTGATGTTTTCATCTTATAGACAGTCTAGAATTTCAGCTGAGATATTAGATAAGTCAGTTAGATCTAGATCAGTTGTGATCTGTAAGGGTTTTAGAATTCTTATAAGGGGTTTTGGCATCATCAAAAAGGGGGAAATTGTTGGGAAATTTAAGTAAAAGTTTTGATTGATTCCAAAACCAACTGACCCCAACCGAGTAGATGTTGCCAGTTCCTAATGTTAATAGTTAGGCTCGCTGTTTGAGCATTGTTAAGATTTTATCTTTACAGAACTCCAGCTGAAGACGGCAACAAGGCTTCACTCAGATAGAACGTCAGTTCTAAAGAAGGCAACTGAGCGTTCATCATATGCAGCATTGAGAAAGGGGGAAGTTACACTCAATAGATAGAACATCAGTAGTGAGGAACACAACTGAGCGTTCTGTCACAGCCCCAAATCCCGAGGGACGGCAGATGCCGGGGTGCGACTGGGGTTGGATTATAGAAGCGGGGAAGAAGGGGGCTAACTGACTAAACATACATGGAAAAGACATTATTAAACTATGAACAAGACTTTAACATAAAAAGAAAGAGTTAATCCCTAAGGATTACTCGACAAAAGTACAACAAGAAACTAAATTCATAAATACAGACTTAGGCTACTGAGTATTGTTCAAAAGTACATCAAAAGGAATTCAAAGTTTGGCAGCGGAAGGGGTTCTAACTAAGCATCCTATCCTTTACTCAACATCAACCGTCGCCGCTCACCGTCGCTTCAACCTGCACATTTAGAAAGCAATGCAGGGCTAAGCACAAACATACTTAGTGGGCATGATGCCGAAATCATAATCATAAATATAGATAAATATGGCATTTATAAACGTAGCACATCGGAGTTTTATTGAAAGAATCCGTGCCTACTAAAACATTTTCTGACTTTTTCTCATAAATCACTTGGCCAAGTATTTTCAGGTATGCTATGTTCAATCTTGACCCAAACTAATTCACCGTGGCTAGTACCCCTCAACAGGATATCACATACACCACAGGTTACAAAGTGCACTAACTCTGGAAAGCACTTAGCAGCTAACTCAGAGCCGATCGTTAGTTAATCTAAAATAGACTAACTCTAAATCTGGAAAACACGTATGTTGACTTAGATAGGTACAAAAGAACTCACATAAAAATATAAAACAGTTCATGCCATATTATCACATTGAAAACACAGAAATCAAAGCGATAAAGAAAGATTTTTCGAGCATTGCTCGTTTTATTTGTATATAAAAGCCCACCTTTTAAAATACAGAACTTAACGTAAAAGCTTCCAACTTTGAATCTTTCGTCCTTTCTTTACAGCTGGCTTCCTCCTTCATTGTAAAATAAAATATACTTAAAAACTGATCGTAAAAGATAATCGAAGAAAGAGAATCGATGCAAGGTCTTAGTTGTTTTATTCTTTGGGTATTTGCACGCTTACTAGTTCGTTTTACTTAAACGGGAAACGAGGTTCGTACCAATCTCGTTTAGAACTTGAAAGATCTCATACTCGACTCTCGGGTCAGTAGAGAAGGTAGTCGATGTCTTAATACGACTTTAAAGATTATAAGAAATTAAGCTGGAAAGAAATAACTTAGGCGATTTATTTATAGCTCATTTCACGACTTATGAATATTTCTCGTTTATTACTTCTTTAAAGAAAGGATAAGAAATACGATCTCGACTGGTTTTCATCATTAAAGGTCTTGTCCTCGACTCTAGGGTCAGATAGAAGGTATCCGTTAGATAAAACGGCTTAAAAGATTGAAAGAGACTAAGTTGTGAACTAAACAACTTACAAAACAAGAAACTGAAAATTCACTGCTCAGTCCAGTAACTCTGGAGGCTGTCCAGAACAGAGGACTTGGAAACAGGGGGTGAGCCCTGTACCACTAGAAAGCTTAGGAAGTCTAGTTTCTGCTCCAACTTACGGATCACAAATCCGATAAACGAGCTGGAAGATATTACAGTTTCCGGCATGGGTCGCAAAACTGCCGTGAAACCCTAGTTGCTTTGTAGGTTCGACGTATAACGCCTTAGGTTCGTTTTAAATTTTCATTTTCAACTTTTTTAGAAACTGAACTCTCAAGACAGTCATCACGTACCTCCGTACGTGACAAACTCCTTCTCAACTTGCTCAAAGACACGACGTTCTAACGTCGGATTTCAACTAACAAGTACTATACCAATCAAAGAAAATCCAAACGCGTTCTAATTCTCGACTATCACTATAACTCATATTAGATTAACTCGGATGCTTATGGTGTCAACTAGAGAGTTGTTCTAAATTTCATTATAAACAATAATATCAAGTTAGAAATTTCATCCGACTTCTCGATTATTAGTTATAACTAGGTATTCGTCTCTTACGCGATTTCCAAAAGTCGTCGGTTTTCGTTCAAATTTTACGACGTTAAACTACGTCTAACTTGAACCGTTTTCATGCATGCAAACACATCTTAACATCTTTATAAATCAGTTTATATAGTGATCTATGCCTCTTATACTTCATTAAACTTTTTTAGAAAATTTCCAATTAACTTCTATAATCAACTAATATAATTTGCAACAATATTCAACTAACAATTCATCACTTATATCTAACATGTATAAACTCCTAATTATCTTATAAATTTTCTGATTTCATACATACTTTAAGGAGATGATTTTCTTCTCAAATTAACAACATTTATTTACTAGGCATACTCTTATATCACCAATTAATCAATTACAATACTATTATCAATTAACATGCAAAAATCCCTAATTTATACTTCAAAACCCTAATTCAATTTCATAATAACATAGGGCTTTCAATCCCTTTTCATCCCATACAATAATTAATCACCTACTAAGCATGAATTCATGATCAAAGGAAGAAAAACAAAAATCCTACAATTTCCCAAAAAAAATTCTGCATTCACACAATAATTTAGGTTCTTGTTTTTGTTCCATTTTAATCCATAATTATCATATCTAACATATCTACTTTCATTGTTCTAAGCTCAAATCATCTATTCCAAAATTCCCAAAATTTGATCAAGAAGAAAAGAAGGGAAAAAGAAAAAAGGATTGGATAGGATTAAAGAGGATCATCATACCTTGAAAATTAAGGAAAGAAGTATGGTGTTTGAATGGATGATTGAGGACTTGTGTTCTTTCTTCAAGCTTTGAAGGGTCTTCAATGGAGGATGGGAAGGATGAAGAAGATGAAGTTGAGGGAGAGAGAGAGAAAGCTGCCGAGAGAGAGATAGGGAGAGAGAGAGATGAAAATTGTTTTGTCTTAGAGTTGAAATGATGAAAAATTGAATTTGTGTAAAGTGGATTTAGGTGTCACTTAGTTAATTAAGTCAACACATGCATGTTACACCTAAGCATGTGAGGTGGCGGCTGCATGCATGGGGTTAGGAGGGTACGGGTTTTTCCGGCGCGATCCGACGTTACGGAAAAACGAACAACAAAAAACGTCGTTCGGTACAAAAATCGTCGCGATTCGATTTGACTTAAAAATTCTAACGTGTGAACTTAATTAGAAAATAAATTTATAAAATTTATTTTGACAAAAACTCGGGACGACAAGTCCGAATTTCGTCCGAAAAAACGTAAAAACAAACTTTCTCGTCGTGTTCGTATTGCGATTTTGTAAACGTAAAATTAGACGATTTTCCTTTCCGAATTTACAAACTAAAAACTTTTCGTACGCGCTAACCCCTAATACGGTAGTCATCTAGCCGACTCCCATAATTTATTTTTAA
The DNA here is from genome assembly GCA_029490685.1 of Schizonepeta tenuifolia. Taxonomy (NCBI): domain Eukaryota; kingdom Viridiplantae; phylum Streptophyta; class Magnoliopsida; order Lamiales; family Lamiaceae; genus Schizonepeta; species Schizonepeta tenuifolia. The sequence continues at coordinate 105,548,525 of CM055955.1, forward strand.
TAACGGATTCGACCGTTAGCCTTAGAATTCAAAAATTATAAACTTAGGCGTGCAATGCCATTATTTAATTAACTTTAAACTTTTTAGAACGGAAAGAATTTACGGGGCATTACATCCTACCCCCCTTTAGAAAAATTTCGTCCCGAAATTTGCTTACCTTTTTTCAAAAAGATGAGGATATCGCAAGGTTCGAACAAGGCGAACACTAAAAAAAAATGAAATGAAAAGAAAAGGAAAGACGTTGTTATAAGTTACTTATACATTAGTAACATTCGTCTTTTTAAACCACTTATACCATATTTAAAAAGGCTTTATTAGCGGGGCATAAGACCCATATTACTGAGTTTCTTATTATGTGGGTTGATCAAGTCCACATAACGGTCCCTCAATCACATGGAACTTCTGTCTCGCTCTATTGATTACTTCATACAGATTTTACTTTCCTAAATCGAGCAGCAATTTCTCGAATTGCACACACAACTACTTCTTAAAAAGAAATCTTTGGAAACTTTCCAATTTAGCTCGGAATACTCAATCTTCTAGAGGAAGATACAATTTTAAGCTACTCGAATACTGGGACGACTCCTAATAAGTAAAACAAAGTCATCTCCAAGAGACTTTGTTCGACTTGGTTCTTAATTCTTGAATTTTTCTATCCAAGATCGATATCGGCTTTTCTTCATAGCTTAGGCCAGATTAAAGAACTACGTCTTGCTGACTAATAACGTGCTTAGGATCGTAAACATATTTTCTTAATTGAGAAACGTGAAAAACGTTATGAACGCTTCCTAGATTTGGCGGTAAGGCCAATCTATACGCGACTGATCCTATTTTCTCGAGGATTTCATAAGGTCCTATAAACCTGGGTCTTAACTTACCCTTAACTCCGAACCTAAGGATTCCTTTGGTCGGGGATATCTTAAGAAAAACTTTATCTCCTATTTCAAACTCAAGGTTGGTTCGACGATCGTCGGCATACGACTTCTGTCGGCTATGGGCCTCTTTCATTCTATCTCGAATCTGTCAAACTATCTCGATCATCTCATTTATTGCATCTGGTCCTAGGTTCTTTCTCTCACCTACTTCGTCCCAATAAAGTGGTGATCTACATTTTTTTCCATACAAAGCCTCAAACGGTGCCATTCCTATCGTGGCCTGATAGCTGTTGTTGTAGGCGAATTCAACTAGGTGTAGAATTTCTTCCCAATTCGTGCCTCGGTCCAAAACCACTGTTCTTAACATATCGACTAAAATCCGAATCATTCTCTCTGACTGTCCATCCGTCTGTGGGTGAAAAGCTGTACTGAAATTAAGCTCTGTTCCCAACTCTTTCTGCATTGTAATCCAAAATCTCGAAGTAAACTTAGCATCTCTGTCTGATATTATGACCTTCGGTATTCTATGCAGACGTACAATCTCTCTGATCCATATATAGTCTTAATCGGTAGAAAGTGAACTGACTTCGTAAGTCTATCTATTATTACCCAAATTGCTGTGTTTCCTCTTCTCGACTTAGGCAAGCTTGTGACAAAGTCCATAGCTATGCCTTCCCATTTCCAATCTGGGACATCCAATGGTTGTAGCAATCCATACGGTCGTCGGTGTAAAGCCTTAACTTGCTGACATGCTAGGCATCTTTCTATGAACGAGGCAACGTCTCGTTTCATTCCATTCCAGCAAAAGCTTTTTCTCAAATCTTGGTACATTTTTGTACTTCCTAGATGTGCTGTGTAAGGCGTATCGTGAGCTTCACTCAAGATTTCGTTCTTCAATTCGTTGTCATTGTTGGGAATACAAATCCTGCCTTCGTAAAGTATTGCATTGTCTGGAGCTTCAGAATATCCTTCTGGCTTATTTGTCCTTATCCTTACTCGTAACTTTTCCATTGACTCGTCTTTTCTCTGAGCACTAATGATCATTTCTCTCAAATCTGGTGTAGCTTTTAGTGCTGCTATTTGACTTGTTATTGTTGCTGGCGTGTCAAGTACTCTGATATCCATCTTCTCGAATTCTTGTACTAAAGTTTCTTCTTCTACGAAAAGACATCCTAACTTTGTTGGAGCCTTGCGACTCAATGCGTCTGCTACCACATTAGCCTTTCCTGGATGGTAGTTAATTCCATAGTCATAATCTTTGACTAATTCGAGCCATCGTCTTTGTCTCATGTTTAGTTCTTTTTGCTCGAAAAAGTACTTCAGGCTCTTGTGATCGGTGAATATCTCAACTCTTACACCATAGAGATGGTGTCTCCAAATCTTTAGCGCATGTACTACGGCTGCAAGTTCTAAATCGTGGGTTGGGTACTCAACTTCGTGGGGTCGAAGTTGTCGTGAAGCATAGGCTATCACTCGTCCGTCTTGCATCAAGACACAACCTAATCCATTTTTTCGATGCGTCAGTATAAACCACATATTCTTTATTCGTGTCTGGAAGTGCTAGTACTGGCGCTGTAGTTAACTTTTCCTTAAGAGTTTGGAAACTCTTCTCACACTCATCTGTCCACTTAAACTTGGTATCCTTCCTGAGTAGCTGCGTCATCGGGCGAGCGATCGTAGAAAATCCCTCGATAAACCTTCTGTAATAACCAGCTAATCCCAAGAAACTTCTGATCTCATTCTGATTTGTTGGTGCCTTCCAGTTTTGCACTACTTCTACTTTGACTGGATCCACCTTGATTCCTTCTGTCGATACTATGTGTCCAAGGAACATTACTTCCTTTAGCCAAAATTCGCATTTACTGAATTTGGCGTAGAGTTTCTCAGCTCTTAGTGTTTCCAACACTATCTGTAGATGTTCCTCGTGCTCCGTCTCATTCTTAGACTAAATTAGGATGTCGTCGATGAATACTAGAACAAATTTGTCCAAGTAGGGGTGGAAAACTCTGTTCATAAGGTCCATGAATACGGCTGGAGCGTTGGTCAAACCAAATGGCATCAATAAAAATTCGTAGTGGCCATATCGAGTTCTAAAAGCGGTTTTAGGTACATCCTCAGGTTTGATCTTGAGCTGATGATACCCTGACCTCAAATCTATCTTGGAAAAGACTCCTGCACCCTTAAGCTGATCGAACAGATCCTCGATCCTTGGCAAAGGATATTTGTTCTTGAGATTGATCTTGTTTAGTTCTCAGTAATCGATGCACATTCTCATCGATCCGTCCTTCTTTCTAACAAAAAGCACGGGTGCTCCCCAAGGTGAAACGCTTGGTCTGATAAAACTAAGGTCTAGTAATTCCTGTAACTGGATTTTGAGCTCTTCCAGTTCCTTCGGTGCCATTCTGTAAGGGGCTTTAGACTTAGGTGCTGCTCCTGGTTCTAAATCGATCGTGAAGTCCACATGACGATCTGGTGGCAATCTTGGTAGCACTTCTGGAAAAACGTCTTCATATTCATTCACGACTTTTACGTCTTGAATTGTCTTCTCGGCTTCTGGTTTTCCAACTAGGTATACAAGATAGGTTGTGGTACCTTTCTTCTTCATGATTTTTGTGGCTTGAAGGGCCGATATGATTGGTACGCCTCTACCCATTGAAATTCCGTGGAATTCGGTCGGTTCTTTACCCGGCGGTTGAAAAGAAATTTTTCTCTCGTTGCAGAGAATCGTGGCGTAATTTTCTGACAACCAATCCATACCTAGGATTATATCTACGTCCCACATTATTATAACATTTAGATTGTTCGCTATAATTTTATGAGTTCCGATTTTTAATTCTAGGTTAGAGTAAACATGCGTGGAAGTAGTGATCTCTCCTGAAGGTGTGGCTACTCTCATAGATTGTGCAGCTCTTACAGGTCTGATGTCTAAGTTATCAGCACATGAGCCAGCAATGAAAGAATGCGATGCGCCAGTATCAAACAATATCTTAATAGGGATGTTGTGGAGTTTTCCCATACCTGCTAGATTACCTTTTTCTTTGCGCTGACCGCTTTGTTTGATAGCGCATGCCCTCGCATTCTGTTGCTGTTGTGCATGCTGCTGAAACTGCTGTTGGTTCATAGGCGGCTGTTGCGGCTGTGCTTGAATAGCTCTGAGAGGTACTGCTTGAAGCGGTTTAGGGCAGTCCTTTTTCATGTGCCCCTTCTGTCCACAGTTGAAACAGTTAGGGGTGCCTATCTGGCAGACTCCAGGATGAGCTCGGTTGCATTTCGGGCAAACAGGGATGGTAACCCTCCCCGGGTTATTCGCTCCCTGGTTAAAATTCATCTGTTGCCCTTGCGGCTAGTTCGGCTGATTACTGCCCTTCCACGGCAAGTTCTGCCTGTTCCCTTGAATGGACAACCCTGATTGGTTGTTTCCCTACCATGGCCTTTTGCCACTGTTGTTGTTGTTGGCAGGTTGCTGATAACCTCTTCTATGTCCTCCTTGATTGTTATAACCCTGACTGTAGCCTCCGCTACCTCTTCTGTTCCATTTTCTCTTCCCTTGATAGTTGCTGCTGTTGTTGTTGTAGTAACCTCGATTCTGATTCTGTGCTGGTGCTGACGCAGTTGGTACAACTTTTTTCTCATCAGGCACGACGGCCTCCATTTCCAGTGCTCTTCCCAGTATGTCCGAATAACCTAGTCCTCCATGACTAGCCAAAGCGATTCCCAACTCATGACGTAAACCTCCCTGAAATTTCTTTGATAACTTCTCCTCAGTGTCGACCAATGTCGGTGCATACCTCATCAACTCGCAGAACTTGACGTCATATTCCGTCACAGTTAGTTTTCCTTGCTTCAAATTGTAAAATTCGGCCTCTTTCTGTGCCCTATACGTCTTGGGGACGTACTTATCAAAGAAAATCTCCTTGAACTCTTCCCATGAAAACGAGCCAGATGCTCAGCAGGTATTACCTTCTGTCTTGCTTCCCACCAGTAATCTGCTGATCCCATTAGTTGGAAAGCGACACACAACATTCTCTCCTCATCAGTGCATCTGAGGAGTTTGAAAATTTTCTCAGTTGACCTTACCCATAGCTCAGCATTGCTAGGGCTTCCAGTTCCATTAAACATTGGAGGGTTCCTTTTGAGGAAAAGATCCTCAATATCTCTACGGGGCTGTGGTGGAGGTGGTGGTGATGGTGACGGGGGTGGAGATGGGGATGGAGTGGTATTCTGTTCATGTTCCTGTCCTTGGTCATTTTGTGGCTGACGTCCACTACGTCCTCTTGGCCTTCCAGGTCTTCGACCTCTCCTATTGTTAATATTCCTTGGCGGCATTTTCTTTAGTTTAAAGGAGAATTGAAATCTCTCATTAGTTTCCTTCTGTTAATTTCACTTAGCACTAACTAGCCCGTTCTTGACTTAATTAAATTTATGGAACAACATATCGAACCTAGCTTGATATCATTTTATTAATCTTTTAACGTTTTAGGTTAAACTCATTTCTTCGTTACACTAGTTCATTTAACACTCATCATTTTTTTAATTACTCGATTCATAAGAAATTTTTTACTTGATTAAGAACCCTCTTTACGGGTCATATATATACATCCAAAAAGAATATTACTTTTGCCTCTAACGAGGACTTATACAAAAAGGGTTAGACTACTATTAGTCTAAACTAGGCTGACTGCCTACTATTTACTGGGTGCATTAACAAACTGCACTCCGCATCTACTAGAGTACTAGAACGGAAACGATTCATAAAATTTCGTATCCGCTAGAGTACTTCAAAACTAACTAATTACTGATCCGACTCTATACAGGACAAAAAGCTATTACTACTACTGATATTTACCCATATCTATAAGGCACTGCCTAACTAAACTGCAGAAGAAAACCAAAAACTACTCCAAGGTCTACAAAATCCTAACAACCCTCCTCTGGGTCCTCCTCCGGATCCTCCTCCTCGGACTCCGAACCATAAACCAGCTCGAGTGGCTGGTCCACTCTCAAATTAGAATCGTCGTCAAGTGTAAACACGGTGGGTGAAGGTGCCTCAGAAACAGTCTCCTCGTCCTCCTCTGGCTGCTCTAACTCAGCCTCAGGCTCCTCTAGTACACCGTCTGGTGGCAACTCTAACAACTCTAACATATCCGGGTCTACGTCAAGCTCCTCAATCTCCGTCCCGGCTGGAAAGTGACTGTAGGGGATGTGTGGCTCTAAAGGAAGGGAAAGCATATGCCTGCTCTCGAAGAAACGTCTGTGCACACACAAGGCAAATCCAGCATAGTTGCCAGTCGGCTCCGTGTCGTTGCCGATAATCCCCAAGAAGTACCAAGCTGCACGATGCACCCATCCGCGCCACTCGTCTGGTAGACGTCTAACCAAGTCAAGTATAGCCTGACTCGCTGGAATAGTATGCCGGACTGGATAATAAACTAACGAGAAGTAACTGATCCTCTGTCCTACGTCATGTCTCGGGTTTGCCTCATAATCTCTATACCTATCTAATAACTAATCTGCCCAAGTACGCTGTGGCGGGGACTGATTCTCTGAAGCCGTGTTACTACTGGAAGTCATCCTACAAAGTTTTAAGGTAAGACGGATCAGTAACAGGTAAGAAAAGAAAATAACTTATCTTAACAGAAACATAGATTACAAAATGAATATCTCTTATTCACTTGTAATACCAATACTTAAACCAACCACTTACTAAGACTTCTAGCAATTTAAGAAATTGCACTCAACAACAACATATATATATTTATACATTCACAAAAATTTTATTTTTATTCTTTTTTTTGTTTCACCATATTATTACTCATTTTAATTCTTCTATTTCTTTTAACTCTTAACTCACTAACTCTTAACGATTTTAGCTTATTAAAACAAAGCATATTCACTTCGTTCATGCTACTTATTCAAAAGTAACATCCATTTTCAAAGAATTTTGTCGTTACGACTCTTGATATTCGTACTAAGTGTAGTCGTTGCTCAAAACGAAAATATGGAATTTAATTCCATAAAAAGAAAAAGAAATATAACTTAAGAATTAATTTCCTGGAAAACTAAGTTCCAGTTGTCGTTTCATTCATATCTTTCTTAACTCGAAGCCAAAAGCTTCTCGAACGTCTAATCGCTTCCTTCTTTTACTAATACGATTTATTAAATTATTTTTATTTATTTTATTTCTTTTCCCTCGCAGAAAATTCTTAGACGACAAGTTCGACCTTGCCGAGTCTTTATTCATGTCACTAAGCGCACGTGACATCCATCAGAGGAAGTCCTTCTCACGTTAGGGATCTCCTTTCGAAATCATTTGAAAACAACGTTTCTTAAAAACGTCTAAGTCCTTGAAGAACCGGAAAGTTCTTAAGTTTCACGTCTACGTTCTCATTGAACCGGGAAAATTCTCTTAAAATTTGACTATATTCTTGTATCCGCATACTTTTTCATAAAAAAGAAAATCATTGCGCACATATTTTTCACATAAGATAGTACTTGTACTATCGCATAATCATGTAAGTATAAAAATTATACTTCTATAAAAATTCTCTTTTTTTTAAACACAACTCATTCTTATTTTCAAATTTCACTAAATACTTGCTCATAACTTTTCTTATTAAAAAGAAATCTCATTATAAAATTCTTTCACTTTTTCCTTGTTGAGTCGACGTAGCGGGCGGTTGAGTTGACTTCTACGTTCTCAATCTTAGCATCATAGTCTAACTCTTATCTCATACTTGGAAAAACAACTCTGATCCAGAGTATATACAAATACAATGTCTCTTGACTTGAAAGAAGACTCGATATAGAGTACAAATGAATACTCTATATTATTTCTCGAAGAAAGACTTGTATGAAAATACCACTTTATGGTATTACTTCAAAGAATGACTCGTACTTGAAAGAATGACTCATACTAACTAATACTAGAAGGAATGACTCAGAAGCAGAGCAGAAAACGAGCACTGCTCTGATACCACTCTGTCACAGCCCCAAATCCCGAGGGACGGCAGATGCCGGGGTGCGACTGGGGTTGGATTAAAGAAGCGGGGAAGAAGGGGGCTAACTGACTAAACATACATGGAAAAGACATTATTAAACTATGAACAAGACTTTAACATAAAAAGAAAGAGTTAATCCATAAGGATTACTCGACAAAAGTACAACAAGAAACTAAATTCATAAATACAGACTTAGACGACTGAGTATTGTTCAAAAGTACATCAAAAGGAATTCAAAGTTTGGCAGCGGAAGGGGTTCTAACTAAGCATCCTATCCTTTACTCAACATCAACCGTCGCCGCTCACCGTCGCTTCAACCTGCACATTTAGAAAGCAATGCAGGGCTAAGTACAAACATACTTAGTGGGCACGATGCCGAAATCATAATCATAAATATAGATAAATATGGCATTTATAAACGTAGCACATCGGAGTTTTATTGAAAGAATTCGTGCCTACTAAAACATTTTCTGACTTTTTCTCATAAATCACTTGGCCAAGTATTTTCAGGTATGCTATGTTCAATCTTGACCCAAACTAATTCACCGTGGCTAGTACCCCTCAACAGGATATCACATACACCACAGGTTACAAAGTGCACTAACTCTGGAAAGCACTTAGCAGCTAACTCAGAGCCGATCGTTAGTTAATCTAAAATAGACTAACTCTAAATCTGGAAAACACGTATGTTGACTCAGATAGGTACAAGAGAACTCACATAAAAACATAAAACAGTTTATGCCATATTATCACTTTGAAAACACAGATATCAAAGCGATAAAGAAAGATTTTCCGAGCATTGCTCGTTTTATTTGTATATAAAAGCCCACCTTTTAAAATACAGAACTTAACGTAAAAGCTTTCAACTTTGGATCTTTCGTCCTTTCTTTACAGCTAGCTTCCTCCTTCATCGTAAAATAAAATATACTTAAAAACTGATTGTAAAAGATAATCGAAGAAAGAGAATCGATGCAAGGTCTTAGTTGTTTTATTCTTTGGGTATTTGCACGCTTACTAGATTCGTTTTACTTAAACGGGAAACGAGGTTCGTACCAATCTCGTTTAGAACTTGAAAGATCTTATACTCGACTCTCAGGTCAGTAGAGAAGGTAGTCGATGTCTTAATACGACTTTAAAGATTATAAGAAATTAAGATGGAAAGAAATAACTTAGGCGATTTATTTATAGCTCATTTCACGACTTATGAATATTTCTCGTTTATTACTTCTTTAAAGAAAGGATAAGAAATACGATCTCGACTGGTTTTCATCATTAAATGTCTTGTCCTTGACTCTAGGGTCAGATAGAAGGTATCCGTTAGATAAAACGGCTTAAACGATTGAAAGAGACTAAGTTGTGAACTAAACAACTTAGAAAACAAGAAACTGAAAATTCACTGCACAGTCCAGTAACTCTGGAGGCTGTTCAGAACAGCGGACTTGGAAACAGGGGGTGAGCCCTGTACCACTAGAAAGCTTAGGAAGTCTAGTTTCTGCTCCAACTTACGGATCACAAATCCGATAAACGAGCTGGAAGATATTACAGTTTCCGGCATGGGTCGCAAAACTGCCGTGAAACCCTAGTTGCTTTGTAGGTTCGACGTATAACGCCTTAGGTTCGTTTTAAATTTTCATATTCAACTTTTTTAGAAACTGAACTCTCAAGACATTCATCACGTACCTCCGTACGTGACAAACTCCTTCTCAACTTGCTCAAAGACACGACGTTCTAACGTCGGATTTCAACTAACAAGTACTATACCAATCAAAGAAAATTCTAACGCGTTCTAGTTCTCGACTATCACTATAACTCATACTAGATTAACTCGGATGCTTATGGTATCAACTAGAGAGTTGTTCTATATTTCATTATAAACAATAATATCAAGTTAGAAATTTCATCCGACTTCCCGATTATTAGTTATAACTAGGTATTCGTCTCTTACGCGATTTCCAAAAGTCGTCGGTTTTCGTTCAAATTTTACGACGTTAAACTACGTCTAACTTGAACCGTTTTCATGCATGTAAACACATCTTAACATCTTTATAACTCAGTTTATATAGTGATCTATGCCTCTTATACTTCATTAAACTTTTTTAGAAAATTTCCAATTAACTTCTATAATCAACTAATATAATTTGCAAGAATATTCAACTAACAATTCATCACTTATATCTAACATGTATAAACTCCTAATTATCTTATAAATTTTCTGATTTCATACATACTTTAAGGAGATGATTTTCTTCTCAAATTAACAACATTTATTTACTAAGTATACTCTTATATCGCCAATTAATCAATTACAATTCTATTATCAATTAACATGCAAAAATCCCTAATTTATACTTCAAAACCCTAATTAAATTTCATAATAACATAGGGCTTGTGTTCTTTCTTCAAGCTTTGAAAATTTCATAATAACATAGGGTTTATGGTTGATTGAGGACTTGTGTTCTTTCTTCAAGCTTTGAAGGGTCTTCAATGGAGGATGGGAAGGATGAAGAAGATGAAGTTGAGGGAGAGAGAGAGAAAGCTGCCGAGAGAGAGAGATGAAAATTGTTTTGTCTTAGAGTTGAAATGATGAAGAATTGAATTTGTGTAAAGTGGATTTAGGTGTCACTTAGTTAATTAAGTCAACACATGCATGTTACACCTAAGCATGTGAGGTGGCGGCTGCATGCATGGGGTTAGGAGGGTACGGGTTTTTCCGGCGTGATCCGACGTTACGGAAAAACGAACAACGAAAAACGTCGTTCGGTACAAAAATCGTCGCAATTCGATTTGACTTAAAAATTCTAACGTATGAACTTAATTAGAAAATAAATTTATAAAATTTATTTTGACAAAAACTCGGGACGACAAGTCCGAGTTTCGTCCGGAAAAACGTAAAAACAAACTTTCTCGTCGTGTTCGTATTGCGATTTTGTAAACGTAAAATTAGACGATTTTCCTTTCCGAATTTACAAACTAAAAACTTTTCGTACGCGCTAACCCCTAATACGGTTGTCATCTAGCCGACTCCCATAATTTATTTTTAATAACGGATTTGACCGTTAGCCTTAGAATTCAAAATTTATAAACTTAGGCGTGCAATGCCATTATTTAATTAACTTTAAACTTTTTAGAACGTAAGGAATTTACAGGGCATTACACGTTCATTCCATGTGAATTCAAAAAGGGAGAAGATACAAGGAAGACAACTGAGCGTTCATTTTCAGAACATCAGTTGTAGAACTCAACCCAGAAGATCAACAACATGAAGTTGAAGTCAGCTGAGAGTTCAACTGTCAGCAGTCAGATAGAACATCAGCTGAAGAACAAGCTACTTGAAGATCGAAAGTCTTAACCGACCACTCCTTGTTGGAAGTCTGTTATTAAGATTTGAATTTCAAATAAGGAAGTCACGTGAGGGTTTGACCGTTCAGTCATTACCCCATTTGGCCAAATACAAGGCTGTCTCAGATGAAAAGCAGAAGAGCACATATGCCAAATCTGGAAAGTCTGCAGAGATGAGAGACAAGCCATCGCTTTCAAAGAACAGAGATCAACGGCTCCTCCAACGGCTAGTTAATTATCTCCGCCTATAAATAGAGGCTTCCATTCATTGGAAAAAGGTGGAAGACACACAAGAGCAGACACACGAGACGAGACAGAGCGAAAGAAAGAACTATATTCCTTACTCGAGCTGAATCAGATTTAGTCTCTAAGAACTTCACTTGTTGAGAGTTCTAGAGCATTGGATTGTGTCTGAGTGTCTTTATATCGAACCTTGAGAACATCACTTTGTGAGAGTTCGTAGAGTGTTAGATCCCAGCTCACTTCTTGTTCGAGCTGTTAGTTGGAACCTTATCTTTCATACCTGAAAAGGTTTTAGGACCCTACTCTTCCTGTAACTGAGTAGACAGGTTGATTAGTACCCGTAAACTAATATGTAAGGTTGATAAGTACCCGCAAACTTATCCTTAACGGTTGCACAGCCCACGTAAGCTGTGTGGTTTGTCCAGAAGAACTTGGACTGAGTTGTGTGGACTCACAACTCCCCGTGGATGTAGGAGTGTTATCTCCGAACCACGTTAATTCTCTATGTGCTTGTGTTTTTCTTTATTCAGTTATTTCTTGCATTTTCAACTGACCAACTAACCAGCATACAAACTGCATCTTAACATTCTCAACTGTTTTGGTTATTGACCAACCGTGCATAAAAGCGTGAGTTAGTTTTAAACGAGTTATTTTCCACCACATTCCACACAGCACTTCACTTCCAACTGAGTGTTTCTTCCTCAGTTGTGAGTCCAGCTGAGTCTTTCTACTCAGTTGTGATTCCAGCCGAGTCTTCTTACTCGGTTGTGATATTTTTAGGGGGTTGATTTTTAAAAGCTTTATCTGGTGTATTCCCCCCCCCCCCCATACACCAGAACTCGTTTCGGGACCATTACAAAGGTAGCAACAACCTCCACTTGTGCTTCTCCTATCATCGATCTCCTCAGCTCAGTCAGCATCATTATAGCGTACTAAGTTTGTGGAGGTATCTTTAGTGAACCAAAAACCTAGCTCACACGTTCTAGCTACGTATCGAATAATCCTCTTTACCGCCTTGAGGTGCTCTTCCCTTGGGCAAGACTGAAACCACGCACATGCACACATACTATACATGATGCCTGGCCTATTGGCTATCAAATACAGGAGACTGCCAATCATGGACCTGTACAAGGTGGGGTCCACTTCAGGGCCCACTGCATCCTTTGACAATTTTTTGGTTGTGCTCCTTGGTGTCCTCATATGTTTAGCATTCTCCAGACCAAACTTCTTCACCAGATTCTTGCCATACTTGGATTGAGATACAATGAGTCCATCCTCTTTGTTTTTTACTTGCAGACCAAGATAGTTGCTAAGTTCACCAACCATGCTCATCTCAAAGGTGGCTGCCATAGCTTCCACGAACTCCTTCAAAGCTCCTTCATGTGTTAAGCCAAATACAATGTCATCGACATATATTTGAGCTATCATAAGCGTGCATTTTTCCTTTTTGATGAAAAGAGTTTTATCTGTATAACCTCTAAAGAAACCAAACTCAAGAAGAAAGTTAGTTAATCGACTATACCAAGCTCTTGGAGCTTGTTTTAGTCCATAAAGGGCCTTATGCAATTTATAAACATGGTCAGGTTTGGTAGGATCCTCAAATCCTTTAGGTTGTTTAATATAAGCTTCTTCTTCTGAAACACCATTCAAAAACGTAGCTTTTACATCCATTTGATGTAGAGTGATGTTTAGATAACATGCAATGGCAAATAACAACCTAATAGATTCTATCCTAGCAACATGAGCAAATGTTTCATCGTAGTCAATCCCATCTACTTGAGTGTAACCTTATGCAACTAAGCGGGTTTTATTTCTAAAAATCCACTTAGTTCCTATGACATTTACGCCTATAGGACGAGGCATAAGTGTCCAGACCTTATTTCTAATGAATTCTAGGAGTTTGGCTTGCATAGCACTAATCCAAAACTCATCTTTTAAGGCTTCGGCAAGATTTTTAGGTTCTAAGGTTGACAAAAAGGCAACAACTCCTACCTTAGTATAATACAAGAAGAGCATACCATTTTGACCATTTATCGGTAGTTCATTGGAGTCTTTCCTCTTGTTCTGACCCCATCATGCATATCTCCAATGACAAGATCGAGAGGATGATTTTTTTCTGATCTTGTTGGGTGAAAATCTTCTAATAATTTCAGTGACCTCTTCTAAGCTTTCTGCTTGATCACAGTTGAAGTTTTGTTCAGATTCTCCTACAGAAATGTTAGAAGTTGTCTCCACAGTGGAGGGCACTTCAGTGACCTCTTTTTCTCCATTCTCAGTAGGCTTTTCTGTGCTTCCCTGCAGCTCAATTAAATCATCAGTATTTTCAGCAGGAGTGTGTAAACTGGACAGATCACCAAAGGTAACATTTACACTTTCCATAACAGTTTTAGTTTAAGTTATAAACATGAAAGGTATGAATATTAAGAGAATATCCTATGAAGACTCCTTTATCGCTTTTAGTATCAAACTTAAGGTGATAGTCTCTATCATTTAAAATATAGCAAACACAACCAAAGACATGCAAATATTTCAAATTTGGCTTCTTGCCATTTAAAATTTCATAGGAGGTCATAGTTGTGCCTGTTCTCAAATTCACACGATTACTCACATGACATGCAGTGTTCATTGCTTCAGCCCAAAACTTTTTAGAAAGTTTCTTTGAGTGCAACATTACCCTAGCCATTTCTTGCAAAGTCCTATTCTTCCTTTCAGGTACACCATTTTGTTGCAGCGTTATAGGTGCAGAATACCCATGATGGATCCATTCCTTAACACAGAAACTTATAAGTTAGGAATTCTCAAATTCTTTTCCATGATCAGATCTTAATCTCTTTACACGAGATAGATAAAAATTCCTAACTTTTGCATATAATTCCATGAAAGCATCATAAGTTTCAGTTTTATCATTAAGGAATTTGACCAATGCGTACCATGAAAGATCATCTACGATCACAAATGAGTATCTCTTACCTCCCAGGCTCTCAACCCCAGCTGGTCCCATCAAGTCCATGTGGAGCAATTCGAAACAGTTATGTGTTCTGAAGGGTCTCTCTGAAGTGGTGACCACTGGATGTGGAACTTTCACCTGTTTTCCTATCTGGCAATCTCCACATATTCCAGGTTTGGAGGTATTCAGTTTTTGAACACCTAGAACAACATTGTATCTGTGAAGCTTCTCCATATTGCAATAGTTGGTGTAACCCAACTTTTGATGCCACAGTTGCAAGTCATTTACATGTGCATTAAAACATTTGTTACTCTTCATTTCATAAATTGTCACAGCCCGAATTCTAATGTATTGAAACGACTAGAATCCATTGGACAGTGAGGGTGAAACAACTAAACATCCGTCAAAGAACATGCTCGGTTTCAAAAAATCATGTATTGAAAGTAGTAACAAGACAATTTCATGCTTTCAATAAAGCAAATAAAAGACAATAACTAGGATTGATCATGCTGGATAATTAAGGATAATAAAACGAGCATTTATATTGTCAAGTAGAAATTACGGGAATATAAGGAAATAAGTTTTCGACCATAAAGCTCATTGTATTCGAAAACAGGGTAAACAAAAACAGTGTTGCAGCGGATTCGAATACCGAATATACACATCATAAGCAATTAGGTCCCACAGCTACATGTATGAATACATGTAACCGGAAGCTTAAACCACAAAGGACTCGATCTTAACAACGGCCGCCCAAGCACACTGCACACCTCCATCTGAAGCTAACCTGCACATTTTAGAAATAACATGCAGGGCTGAGTACTTCGTACTCAGTGAACACATGCCAAAAACAATTGAAAACTTGCTCAATAGAGCTATAAATTGAAACTTGCCTCTTTTGCTGCAGCACAAGGGTTGGAGATGTAGTTTTTTAAAAAGAATTTACCACTTGTGACAACTCAAAAGATTTTATACTTTACTAAAATCATTTTGCCGGCATTAAACTTATATTAGGTATCAATCAATCTACAACTCATCTTCTTGTGGTGTCGAGAAGTAGGCCTCCTCCTCGAACATCGTAACCGGCCCAACCGAAGCAAGGCTCACAGTTACCTCATTTAATCATGCATCGCCCCGTATAAAACATGACTTTTATCCCGTGCATCCACAAGACTTATATTCTCATCAACACGTAGATGATTGCATACCAAAAACATTCAAAACATTTAGGCAAGTCAATTAACTTTAGAAAAGCGCACGTAATATATAATAATAGGCGCACACATCTAGTTTAGAAAAGCCCACCTGCCGCGTGATACTAGCTCGGCTTCTTTCTTCGCGAGTCACTTTTTGCTTCCACTCGGTCCTAAAATAATATTCGATAAGGACGTGTTTGGAAAAACAATACTTAACCCTTTTATTCGGACTTCTACTTGACTCGGGTTTGAGATTCTCTTTTTATCTACTCGTAAACGCTCGGGTATTTAAATTTTACCCAAGTCCTATACTTTAAACTTTCTTAAGGAGAAAACATATTTTCATACACTTTATTTATTAAAACCAATAACTTATAACTTAGTGAAATTTATTTCCTTAATCAATGCATTTCAAACAAATTCAAGAAATATGCTTAATCATGTATACATAACATATCACAACACATCATACATGACACATGTTTAATCATGTAACACTTGTATAAATATTCAATATTTATATTCTATTATTTTGTTTGTCTTTTTAACTTGGATTTTTAGTTCTCATTTTATTATGGAATTAACTTCATTTCTTCTAGAAAAATTTAAGGATTCTAAATATAATTTTTATATTTGAATTTGAGACTTTTATTCGACTTTTATTGAATCGTCATTTTGCACGTTTTCCAAAATAAATATATAGACGTGCTCCGAATATTCTCAAATTTATAAACCTTATCTAAAATAGTTTCAAATGAATAAATTTGCATTCGATTATATTTTTGGACACGTAAATCGAGAAAATAATATTTATTCTTATTAAATTCTAGTATTCGTCTTTTTTATTAATAAGAGTTCGTTTTTGCTTGATTCTTCTTCTAATATTCTTGAATAAATTATTTAAACTCTTATAATTCTTTAACTTAGCTAATTTTTATTTTTTTTCGGATTATTAACTTATTTATTGATTTTATTGTTTCTTTCATAACTTTGTCATATGAATTCCAAATTAGGTGATTCAAGTGGCTATCTTACTTGTTTTAATCTCATCTTTACATTAATAACATCCATTACAACTTTTACTTAGCCAAAATTTTACAGTTTTCGTTTTTAATTTACTGCACAATTCTATTTTCTTTATTCTTCATCTTTTTCAATATTTTTAATTGATAGTGTACTTAGAATTACTCCAATTGTGTTCTTATAACATTAATTTATTTAATTCCTCTTAAAAACATGAGTTCCTAATTTATTTCAAAAATTTCAGATTTTATTATTATTAATAAATCCTACTAAATTTTATTATTTTAATAGCTTTATTTTACTTATAACTCTATTTAATTCGCATAGCTATAGAAATAAAATTTCAAACTCATTTCTTCATACTTCTAGAATATCGATACTTCTTTAATTTATGGATTTATTTCTTTTAATTAATAGAAATTCTTTTCACAACATATTCTTATTTTTTTTTTTTAATTCATCATATATAATAACTATGTTAAGAACTATAACTTATGTTTTTAAGTATTATTTTCGGTATTATCAAGCTTTCCTTATACAAATTCTTATCTTCATTTTATTTATATTATCAGACTCTATCATGCATGAATCATAAATATTCATCTTCAATCAAATCATATAGCAACTTTTAATTTCTACTATTCATCATCTTCCTCAAGTGATTATTTCCATTAACATGCTTATTTTCTTATCTAGTTCATCAATTCATGCTCAAATATCATAACTTCTATCATCAAGATCATAAAATCAACAAAAGCATGCAAAACCCTAATTCTTGATAATTTTCGGTTTTAACATGGATGATTCCTTCATGGATTTTTCTTCATTATTTCATCATATTAACATTCTTTAACACATGCATGTTCATAATATCAAGATTAAAATTCAAAAGCATGAAATTCTTCCATAAACCCTAGCATACGTTTATGTATATATATGCATACATAGCTTAAATTTCTTCATGCATACATGATCATAAAGACAATACTCAAACATCAAAGCTTAATATCTCATAATTTTGGTGCAGAAAATTTCAAACTTCCTAGAGTATAAAAGCATGAAAATCACAATGATAGAGTTAGAACCTTGCTCCTTTGGCTTGCTCGATTAAACTAGACTCTATTCCACGCAACTCTAGCTCATTCCTTAAGCTTAAAATGAAGAAATATGAAGATAAGGGCTGTTGCAAATTTTGGGCAGTTTTATGGAGAAAAACCGATGGGGAGAGAGAGGAAAATAGATGAAAGGATGTTGTGTATGTTGGTGTGTTTTGGGATGAGATTGAGGATGACTTGAGGGGCTATTTATAGGTGCAAAAGAGAGAGAGAGGGTGCCGTGTGATACTTGGAGGTTAAGGGAAAGTGAACTTCACTTCCTTGGGTGAGAGTGGAAATTTGAAGAGAGTATGATTTTGAGAGTATAAATTGAGAGTAGGATAAGAAAACAAAGTGAATTAAACATGTGTGTTTTGTGTTATGAGGAATGACATCTATGAGAGAAAATTCTAGATTTATTTATTGGGTAGAAATCCCCGAAAGAAAAGATTTTACGGTATAAAACATCCATGTTTAAAAAATATCTGTCACAGCCCCAAATCTCGAGGGACGGCAAAGCCGGGGTGCGACTAGGGGTTGGATTAAAGAAGCGGCGAAGAAAGGGGGATAAATGAATAAATCACCTTAACTGACAATAAACAACTGATATTAATGAACTGATTTTATTTAATAAAAGAGAGTCGACCTCGAAGGACCGCTCAACAGAGTTGTTCTAAAAAAAGAAACTAAGTTCAAAGGATGAGACTTAGACCAAAAGTTATACATTAACGAGAACTAGTTTGCAGCGGAAAAACGTAGAACTGAAACATTGATCTTCTTTCCTATAACAACTCTACTCAACCTCCGCCGCTTCCGTCACTCAACCTGCACATTTAAAAAAAAACATATGCAAGGCTAAGTACATAAAGCACTTAGTGGGCACATTGCTGAAAACATCTTATAAGAGTATAGATTAATCAGGCATCTTTAACAGTAACGCAACGGGGTTTTTCTTTTAAAGGCCCGTGCTTACTAAACATTTTCTCTTTTCTAAACACTTTGCGCAAAGATTTTTCAGTAGCTACATTCATCTTGCCCTTTTCAACGCCGGGGAAGAAGCCTTTTCTTCTTCCGCGTACGTTCCTCACCGTGGCTGGCTACCCCTCAACAGAGTACCACACACAACGGCTACCATGTACACTAACCCCAGAAAGCACCCTTTTGGCTAACACAGAGTCCAATCGATTAGTTAGCACCCTTTTGGCTAACTCAAAAGTCAAGCGCCCTTTTAGCTGAGTTAATAATGGCACAAGTGAACTCACATAAAACAAAGTATTTTCATGCCATGATAATCACTTAAAACACAGTTATAAAGCGATAAGTAAACATTTTCGAGCATCGCTCATTTGATTTGATATATAGAAAAGCCCACCTTAGGCGATTTACAGAACAACTAAAGCTTTCGTCTTCTGTCTTCCGTCCTGTCTTCTAAACTCGACTTCCTCCTTTGAACGCAAATAATCAACCATTTAATAAGCGGACGAGACAATAAAGGAAAAGGAAATCGAATTCGTTTTATGACTTTTAGGCCTTTGCACTTTTACTATATTCTTTTGATTAACGAATAAATGAGACTCGAACAATTCTCGTTTAGAAACTGACTCGGCTCATTACTCGACACTTAGGTCAGTTAATATCAGGAGTCGATAACTTATAACCACTTAGAAGTTACCAAGGAACAAAGTTAAAAAGGATTCAACTTAAGAAATTAGGCTTACGAAAGTTTCTGCACAGAGCAGAAGTTCTGGAGTTCATACAGAACAAATTCCTGCGAAATAGGGGATAAAATTTATACCAAAAGAAAGCTACGAATGTCTAGTTTACTTTCCAATTTATGGATCTCGATTTCGTTAAGCGAGTAGAAAGTTATGACAGTTTCCGTAACGTATCACAAAACAGTCCGAGTGAAACCCTAGGTGCTCGTTAAACTCGACGCACGATTCCCTAGGTTCGTTCAATGCTATACAACCTTTAAGCTCATGAAATTATTATCTTTTTACAGTCAATACGCGCAAACTTTCATGACGAACTCCTTCATATTTCCCGATTAAAAACACGACGTAAACTTTCTCGTCTTTTCCAACTACCAATTACTAAACCATTTCAATTCCAAATCAATTTCATTCATCAACTTCTAGTTCATAAACTATAACTTATATCATCTCATATCTCGAATGGAAATATCGTCAACTACAAACTTTTTCGTTTATCAACATCAATCATTAATATCAAATTGGTTTTCCTTATTCGACTTTCCTATCGGCATTTATTCTCGATTACTCGTCTCTTCCTGAAATTCCAACTTTCTTAGAATTCGTTCAAATTTTCCGATAACGATCCTTAACTACTAAGATTGACGAATATTCAAATCATAAACCTAAATCATTATTCATACGAAATCTATTGATGATTCTTCGTCTCTTACTAAAATTTCAACGTTCTCCGATTTTGCTTAAACTTTCCAATATCATTCATCAACTATCAAGATTCACTAATATGAAAACCATAAACTCAAATTATTATTGAATCTAAACTTATCGTCGGTTTTTCGTCTCTTACGATTTCTATTTTATTTTTAGAAATATTTAATTAAATCATATAATCATCCACATACTTACTACATATCATTTAAATCATCATATGTCACAGCCCCAAATCCCGAGGGACAACAGAAGTCGGTGTGCGACTGGGATTGGATTAACGAAGCAGGGAAGAAGGGGGCTGACTGAACTAAACATACATAAGAGACATCATACATACTATGAACAAGGCTTTATTTACATAAAGGAAGAGTTAAACTCAAAGGATTACTCGACTAAAAGTACACGGTAGATAAACTAAGTTATAAGACAGATCTTAGTCTACAGTGATTACATATATGTTCATCAAAATACTAGAGTTTTGCAGCGGAAATGTGATTCATACTAACTAAAGTCTTCCTATGACAACTTTATTCAAGCCTCGCCGCTTCCATCGCTTCAACCTGCACATTTAGAAAACATATGCAGGGCTAAGTACAAAAGTACTTAGTGGGCACGTTGCCGAAAACATATTCATAAGTATAAATAATCAGGCATCTCATAATCGTAGCACATCGGGGTTTTATTGAAAGGGCCCGTGTTTACTAAACATTTTCTGGCTCATTTATATAAATTAGCTTGTACAAGCATTTTTCTAGTATGTTACGTTCAAATCTTGACCAATTCTCATTCACCGTGGCTGGTACCCCTCAACAGGGTATCACATACACCACAGGTTACAAAGTGCACTAACTCTAGAAAGCGCTTAATAGCTAACTCAGAGCAGATCGATAGTTAACAATCCTAGCGGTTAACTAAAAATCTGGAAAACACGAATGTTAACTCAGATAGGTACAAGAGAACTCACATAAAATATTTAAACAGTTTATGCCATGATTATCACTTTGAAAACACGATTATCAAAGCGATAAGAAAAGGGTTTTCGAGCATTGCTCCTTTTATTTTATATATAAAAGCCCACCTCGATGATACAGAACAACTAAACAGGTTTCCGCTCTTCGGTTCTTCCGTCCTTTCCTTAGTGCTGGCTTCCTCCTTCATCGTAAAATAATCACACTTTAAATTCGGTCGTATAAAAATAATCGAACATGGAAATTCGAATTAGGTTTTAGTCGTTTTGTTTCTTTAGGCATTTGCACGCTACTAGTTTCTTTTTAGCTTAAACGGGAACGAAACTTGAACAAAACTTGTTTAAAACTCGAAAGGTTCCTTACTCGACTCTTAGGTCAGTAGAAAAGATAGTCGATAACTTGTTACGACTTAAAAGATCAAAAGGAACTAAGTTGGAAAGGAATCAACTTAGGAAATTAAGTTTTAGTTCTTTAGACGATTTAGGCATTTGCACGCTTAGCTAAATTTCTTTACTTAAACGGATACAAGATCCGAACTCATCTCGTTTAGCACTCAAGGCCCTATACTTGACACTGAGGTCAGTAGAAAGAAGGCATTCGTTAACTCAAAGCGACCTCAAAGATCGAAAGAAGCTAAGTTGAGAAGAAAACAACTTAGGAATTACAATTCGAACATACACTGCACGAAGTCAGTGAGTCTGTCCAGAAAAGGGGATTGCGAGACAGGGGTCATGCCCTGTACCAAAAGATAGACTCGGGTGTCTAGTTTACTCTCCAATTCGCGGATCTCAATTCCGATAAGCGAGCTAAAAGATATTGCAGTTTCCGTGAAACGTCGCAAAACTGCCGCGGCTAACCCTAACGTTCAATAGAATTCGACGTATAACTTCCTAAGCTCGTTCTAAGTTCTCGTACTCGATTTCTTACGAACTTCCCCCTCAAGGCAGTCAACACGTACTCCCGTACGTGAAGGACTCCTTTTCAAAACTCGGTTATAACCACGACGATCACACCTCGTCGTTTCAACTACCATTTACTAAACCAAAACAAGTTAACAATTTCTCGTTTCTAGTTCTCGACTATAACTACAACTCATATTATAATATTCCGGATGCTCATGTCGTCAACTACAATGTCGTACCTTAGTCCATTATAAACATTATTATCAAGTTAGAATTCTTTCTCGACTTCTCGGTTATTAACTACGACCCCTTGTTCGTCTCTTACGAGATTTCAAAAGTTATCGGATTTCGCTCAAATTTTACGTCATCAAACATCATCTCACGAGATTCATTATTATCCATATCATTACCTCATAACATTACTAAATCTCAACTTAAAAGGGATTCTTTGTCTCTTACGACTCACAAAATGTTTTTAAAAAATTCCAATTAAAATCATATTATCAACTAACATCATTAACAACATTATTTCATCAACAAATCCTCAACTAGATCAACTACATGAAAACCCCTAATTTTCTACAAAATTTCGGTATTAACACATAATTAAAGAGGGTGATTTTCTTCATCAATCAACATCATTTATCCAATTATCATACTACTACATTATCAATTGATCAATTACAAGTCTAATTGCAACATTAAACAAAATCCCCAATTCAAACCCTAGCCCTAGAACTCGGTTTTCATCCATATCATAGGGGTTTCGATTTCTTTTTGTTCTAATCACTAATTGAACACCTCCTAAGCATGATTATCCAACTAATTGAAGGATTCAAATTATCCTACAAAATCCCCTAATTTTCGGTACTTAATAGGAAATAGGCTTCTTGAATTTCTTTCACTTTTAGACATAGATCCATATCTAATCCATCCTATTACACTAATTAAAGATCAAAACATCTAATTTCCATGATCCATAAAAATCGATCCACATGAAAAATTAAAAGAAATGGAATCCAATTGGATAGGATTGAAGAGGAGAAGATTACCTTGAGCTTTATTAAAGGAAGAATTAAAGTTCGATGGTTGGATGATGACTTGTGAAGAAATTCTTGTCCAAGAACTTGATGTCTTCAATGGAGAAATGAAGAAGAAAGACAGAGATAGAGTATGTATGTGTGTTTTCGGTTTTGGGGGGATGAAATGAGGTGGAAGATGACTAAAATTATGTTATAAAAATCTAACAAGACTAAGGTGTAAAGTAGGAATAGTATTAACATTAGGTGTCCAATACTTAGGATATAAAAAGAAAATATCTAGCTTAAGAGAGAGTGACAATGTCGGTCATGAGGGAGAGAAAGAGAGAAATTACGCGCTTTTCAGGCGCGATACGACGTTACGGAAATCGAACGACGAAAAACGTAGCTCAGCACAAAATCGTCAAATTCCGTTTCGTCCAAAAATTCTAACGTATTTAACTTAATCGGAAAATAATATTTAAAATTTTAATTCCGACAAAAACTCGGGACGACACAGTCCGAGTTTCGTCCGGAAAATCATAAAAACGAACTTTCTCGGGCGAGTTCGTATCGCGATTTCGTGAATGTAAAAATCAGACGGTTTTCCGTTCTGAGTTCAAGAACTAAAAATTTTTCGTACACGATAACCCTAAATACAGTAGTCATCTAACTGACTTCCGTAATTTATTTTCGGAAACGGATTTCACCGTTGGTCTTAGGATTCAAAATTGTAAACTTAGGCGTGCAAAGCTATTTTTATTATTAACTTTAAATTTTTAAGATCGTACGGAAATTCTGGGGTATTACATCATATCATACAAAACATAACATTTACTACATCAAATCCTCACTTCTTCATCTCTTACCTTTTTATTTTTATTTTTAAAAAATTCTAAAACAATTCATGCATCAATCTATCAACATATATAACATAAATCTACTAATCAATCATCTAAAATCGAACTAAACATCAAACCCCTAAATCCTCTAAATTTTCGGTAATAAGCATTTTATTAGGAGGTAAATTTCCACATGATTTCTATCCATGAAATCCAATTCTAAGCATCTAATAACATGAATTAATCGAAGAACAACATGCTTCTTCTTCTCAAAACTTTCGAAAAAAATCAATATTGGGGGAAAGAAGTTTTGTTCGGTTTAATCTCGAGAGGAAGTTCTTATCTTAGCGATTATGGACTCGGAATTAAGATCAATTGGAAGATGAATAACTTGTGGAGCTTTGAAGGCTTGAAGAACATCAACAATGGTGGAAAGAGAGAGATGAGAGAGAGAAAGAGGGGGGGGGGGGGGGTGGTAATGAGGGGTGTGAGAGGGAGAGTGTAATGACTAAGGGTGTTGGATAATATTAACATAAAGTAGATAAAAATCTAACAAGGTGAGTCATGCCCATAGGTGGCGGTTTGGATAGGATTTTAAGTTGAAAATATCGCATTTTACGGGTCTAATACGACGTATATAAATCGAGAAATTAATTTCCTAGACGGTTACGTTTTTTATGAAATCTAATTCGACCATTAGATTAGAAATAAATCTCTTACTCGAAAAGCATAATTCGTTTTCCGAAATCCGATAAAAAGTCGGGACTTCACAGTCCAAATTTCGCCCGAAAAAATAAATAAAACTGATTTTTACTAACTTACTCGTATCGCAAAATAAGTGAATGTAAAGTCTGACGGTTTTTCGATCTGAGTTTTCGAACGAAATTTCTATCGGACGCAAAAACCCTAATACAGTAGTCGTTCAACCGACTTCTGAAATTTATTTTCAGAAACGAATTTCACCGTCAGTCTTAGAATCGAAAATTCTTAACTTAGGCGTGCAAAGCCTTATTTAATAATTAAATTTTTATTTTAGCGACGGAAGAAAATATCTGGGGTATTACATCCTACCCCTCTAACAAAAAAATTTCGTCCCAAAATTTGCTTATCTTCTTAAAATTGTTCGGGGTACTTCTTCCTCAACTCTTCTTCGAGTTCTCACGTGGCTTCTTTTTGCCCGTGGTGATCTTATAATACTTTTACTAATCGTATCGACTTGCTTCTTGACTCTTGCACTTTTCGATCCAAGATCGATTGCGGTCTTTCTTCATAACTTATCTCATACTCAAGAACAACGTCTTGCTGGTGGGTCACGTGTTTAGAATTGAACACGTACTTTCTCAAATGAGATACACGAACATAGTAAACATCCCATAGACTTGGCGATACGGCCAATCTATACACATTAAAACTATCTTTTCCAAGATATCTAAAAAAAATCATATAAAGCTTCGTCTAAGCTTATACTGAACACGAAGAAATAATCACAGTAATCCTTAGCAGGAAAATCATGAGGAAAATCTTGTCCTCATTCTCTACATTTAAGTCAGATTGACATATATCGCTCAAGACTTTCGTCACTTCTAAACTTCCTTCTCTTTGGTTCGAATCTGACGAAAGAATTGATCTATCACTTCACCGAGCTAATTTAGTTCTCGATTTTTTTTTCTTTTCACCTACCTCATCACATTAAAGCGGTTATCTATACTTCTTTCTATACAAGGCCTCGTAAGGCGCAATACTTATAGTTATTTGATAACTATTGTTGTAAGCAATTTGATTAACAGCAAAGTATTCTCTCAACTTGCACTTCGGTCTAATACTATCGTTCCCAACATATCTACGAGTATTTGAGTCGTTCTCTCGGATTATCCATCCGATTGGGGGCGAAAAAGCGGTGCTAATTTAAGTCTTGGTACCTAATTCCTTCTGTATAGGAATCAAAAATCTCGAAGTAAATTTGGCATCTCTATTAAACGTTATCGACTTTGGTATTCCGTGCAGACGTACAATCTCACGGACATACAACCGGGCTAACTTTTATGATCTATAGGTGATTGGAATTGGTAGAAAATGAATTGATTTTGTGAGCATATCAATAACTACCCAGATGGTAGTATTTCCTTTTTCTAGGATTGGGCAAACCTGTCACAAAATCCATGGCTATATCTTCTCCTTCCACGTTGGAATACTTAATGGTTGCAACAACCCGTATGGTCGTCGGTGTAAAGCTTTCACTCGTTTGATAAGCCAAACATTGTTCTATAAACGAGGCAACATCTTGTTTCAATCCGTTCTACCATAAATTCTTTCTTAAATCTTAATACATCTTCGTACTCCCTGGGTACGCAGTATATGGCCTATCGTGAGCCTCACTCATGATCTCATTCTTCAATTTATCATCTTTAAGGATATATATATATATATATATATATATATATATAGTCTACTCTTTAAATTCTATTGCATTATCTGGTGCTTCGGAATAACCGTCCGGTTTATCAGTTCTTATCCTTAGGCGTAGCATCTCGATCAACTCGTCCTTTCTCTGTACACTTATACTTCTTTCTTAGAAGTTTGGTGTAGCTACGAGTGCTGCTATTCGGTTCGTTATCGTTGTAGGTGTATCGAGCACTTCTATATCCATTATTTCAAATTTCTGAACAAGTGTTTCTTCCTCGATTTGGTTGGAGTCTTGCGATTCAGTGCATCAGCTATGACGTTTGCTTTTCCTGGATGGTAATTTATACTACAATCACAATCCTTGACTAATTCGAGCCATTTCCTTTGCCTCATATTCAATTTCTTTTTTGCTTGAAAAAGTACTTCAAACTCTAATGATCCGTAAAAATCTCAACCCTTACACCATAAAGGTGATGTCTCCAAATTTTCATCGCATGTACAACGGTTGCTAATTCTAAATAATGGGTGGGATAGTCGACTTCATGGGTCTAAGTTGTCGTAAAGCATAAGCTATCTCCTTTCCTTCTTGCATCGAAACGCATCCTAATCCATTCTTTGACGTGTCAGTATATACTACGTATTCCTTATTTGTTTCTGAAAGAGCTAACACTGGTGCGATGGTGTAATACCCCGAAAAATTTCTACTGCGTTAAAAATTTAAAGTTAATATTAATTATGGCTTTGCACGCCTAAGCTCCCGATTTTCAATTCTAAGACTAACGGTGAAATCCATTTCCAAAAATAATTTCCAGAAATCGGACGAACGACTACTGTATTAGGGTTTTTCGCGTCCGTTAAGTTTTTTGCCCGGAAACTCGGAATCGAATTCCGTCAGGATTTACATTCACTTTTTCTTCGAGACGAGTTCACCGGAAAAAATTAATTTTTATGATTTTCCGGACGAATTTTGGACTGTGACGTCCCGACTTTTTCTCGGTTTTTGAAAAATGATTTAGGTTTTCCGAGTACGTAAAATATTTCTAATCTAACGGACGAATTAGATTTCGTAAATTCCGTAACAAATTAAGAAAGTATTTCTCAATTTTTATATCGACGTTTAAGAGCCGGAAACGAGAATTTTTGCTAAATTTTCCCTCGCCAAACAAGTCCTAACGAGTCACTATACTTTGTGGGATATTTCTTAAGCTTTATGACTCACCATGGTGAGTCATCCATCTCCCTCATTCCTTTCATATTGCAGCCCCTATCTCTATCTCTCTCTCTCATTTTTCTCTCCCAAATCCTCCATAGTTCTTCATCTTTCAAGCTTTTCAAAGCTCCACAAGTCTCTCGTATACCGATCATTTTAATTTCCAAATCCATAATACGAAAGGTAAGAACTTCGTCTATCAGTTGAACCGAACAAATCTCTTTTCCCCCATTTTTATTTTTGTTCGAAAATTTGGAGAGTGAGATAGCATGTTGTATTTGATCGAATCATGTTCTAGGATGTTAGATTCGAGTTCTACGGATCAAATCATGAAGGAAAAATCAAGAACCCCAAGCCCTATAATTACCGAAATATTTTCTGTTTTGGGGCTTTCCATTTGTGCTCGATTTCTTCGTCGAATTGATGATAGATTAGTGTTTCTCATGTCGTTAATTGATCGTATGAATTATTTTAGAATTTTCTAAAAATAAAATCCAAAACCTAAGAGACGAATAAGGCTCGATTTAGGTTAGTAAATGTTAAGATATGCTCGATTTTTTAATGGAAATGAGTTATACGATGCATGAGGATGAATTTATGTTAAATTGAGATTTTTCTAAAAATAAAACGAGAAACGTAAGAGACGAAGATGTGGTGATAAGTCGAGGCTCGATAATATTTTGATAATATGATTTGTATATTAGTAATGCTCGTTAGATGATAATCGTTGTCGTAAAATTTGAATGAAAATGGAGAATGTAGAATTTTACGTAAGAGACGAACGACGATCGATAAGTCGGGAATAAATGATGATATGAGGTTATGATTTGCGTAATAATGATTCTCGATAGATAATGAACGATAATGTAAAATTTGATCAAGTTCTAATGACGTTGGAATTTTCATAAGAGACGAAGACACGAGCATAAGTATTCATAGAAAAATCGAACCGAGGAAATATTTTGATATTAATGATCATTGGTGATAAATGAACAACTTTGTAGTTGACAATATTCGCATTAAAGTTATTAAATGTTAAGTGATAGTTGTAAACGAGGAGTAGAGACGAGAAGTGAAATTGATTTGGTATAGTAATTGATTAGTTTTGAAAGACGAGGTTTTAATCGTCGTTTTAGTAATCGAAAAATGAAATGGAGTCATCGCGTATGAGGTTAATTGTTGACTGCCTTGAGACAGTAATTTCGTATGAAAAACAGAGGATCGTCATAAGTCGAACCAAGAAAGCCGTGCACCGAGTTAACGAGCCTTAGGGTTAAACTCGGCAGTTTTTGCGACGTTCCACGGAAACTGCAATATCTTTTAGCTCGTTTACCAGAATCGAGATCCGCAAAGTGGAGAGTAAACTAGACATCCGAGGCTATCTTTTGGTACAAAGAACGACCTCTGTTTCGCAATCCCCTGTTCTGGACAGACTCACTGACTTCGTGCAGTGTGTGTTCAAATTGTAATTTCCTAAGTTGTTTTCTTCTCAACTTAGTTTCTTTCGACCTTTTAAGTCGTTATGAGTTATCGACTACCCTTTTTCACTGACCTCAGTGTCGAGTAAGAACCCTAGCGAGTTTTAAACGAGAAGTGTTCGAGTCTCAAAAGTGATTACATGTTATTGATAAGTGAGTATTAAAGTGTCTATGAGTGTTTAATGAATTGCTTTATGTGAAATCTCTTATGTCTCTCTGAGTTAGCCCTCAGGTGCTAACCAGAGTATTGGATTCTGAGATAGCCCTCAGGCTGCTATCCAGATAATTCCAACTAAAAGATCAGATTCTGAGATAGCCCACAGGTGCTATCCAGAGGGACAGTTTCTGAGTTAGCCCTCAGGTGCTTTCTAGACGATCGGATGTGAGTTTAAAACCCACAGTGTGTCATTCAGAAATTGAATGTATATATATCAGTAAAATTTTTATGCGAGTATTTATGAAAAGATGCATGATTTGATTTAATATTTGGTAAGCACGTGCCTTTTAAAGATAAACCCCGTTGCGTTACATATAAAATATTTTCGGCAATGTGCCCACTAAGTACTTTTGCACTTAGCCCTGCATGTTTGTTTTTAAATGTGCAGGTTGAGCGACGAAGGCGGAGAAGGTTGAGTAAAGGTCTTTTCTCAGGAAAGAAGTTTAGTTGAGCCTCGATTTCACATTCGATATGTGTTATCTTTTCTACGTTTTTCCGCTGCCAATTCTGTAAACTAGTTTCAGTTAGTATATAACTTTAGAACTAAGTTTCATTCCTTGAACTTAGTCTCTTCTAAGAACAGTTATGTCGAGTGATCCTTCGTGATCAACTCTTTCTTTCATTAATTAAAGTCAGTTCCCTTATTTATGTAAATCCTTTTGGTTTAAGTTGTTTACACTTTAAACCTAGTTTTCACTGATCAAACTTTGTCGAGCGATCTTCCGAGATCGACTCCCTTTTTATTCAATGAAGTCAAGTTCTTAGTAAATTCTGTAACAGTTGTCTGTTTATTCATTTATTCCCTTTCTTTTCTGTTTCTTTATTCCAATCTCTAGTCGCACCCCGGCTTGGCCGTCCTTCGGGAAGTCGGGCTGTGACAGAATGGTATCAGAGCATTCATTCCTGCTCTGACCTTGGGTTATTTTTCTAGCGTTACCATAGAGTAATATCAGAGCAATCGTTTCTGCTCTATATATGAATTTCTTTCAAGTAGTAAGATAGAGTATGTGTATATACTCTATACCTGAGTCTTCTGTTGAGAAAGTAAAGTTTAGTTTGATTCACTAAACTTAAGAGTGTAGTAAACGACTCAACCTCCCGCTACGTCAACTCAACCAAGGAAGAAAAGAAAGGTATTAAAAGTGTTTTTATTTTGAAAATTTGAAGTATTAAATATACTTCTGTGAGAACCAAGTGTGCCAAGGATGAATTATGTGAAAAATATGAGTACTATACTTGGTGAAATATGTGAAATTATGTGAGTTGTAATTTCTTTGATTAAGATGTTTTGTTGATATGAGAACTTAGACCATTGTTCTAAGGTTTCTCCCGATTCTATGAAAACTTAGACTCCTGCTCTAAGATTCCCCGAGAACATAGATATTTTAAGAAGCATTGATTCCAAATAATTTTGAAAGGGGATCGTGAAACGAAAAGGACTTTTAAAGACGAATGTCGCGTGCATGAAGTGACATGAGCAAAGACTCGGCGGAGTCAAACGTTGTTTTATAATTAAGAGTCGATGAGAATTTCCTTCGAGAAAATAGTATAAGTAATGATAAGGTAATTTAATTCCGTATTAAGTGAACGAAAGAAACGATTTGACGTTTGAGAAGCGTTGGTTTCAAAATGAGAGAGATACGATCGAGACGAAGAGAACAGAATAAAGGGAATCAAAGAGAATGAAGAAACGAGTGTTACTTCCGTACAAGTAACACGAATGAAGTCGTCTTTCAATGGGAGTTCGCTCCGTTATAACTCCAATAGGAGATCGGTTTTATTATTAAGAATCAAGTACGAAAATTTTAGCTAATTTCCAACGATCGCTCGATTCCGACGACGACTAGAACTTGTGTTCTAAAAGTTATTCCTTAGTTATTATTCCCCTTTCTTTTGGAATTTATTTCATACTTCGTAATTGAACGAAGAATACGACAAATACGAGCATTATGTGACGAGAACGACAAGTCTTTTATAAACGAATGTCACATAAGTATAAGTGACATGAACAAGTCTCGTTGGAGTTGACTTGTTTTGATATTGAAGGACCGTTAAGAGTTTCTCTTCAAGAAAGCTAGGAAGTCTAAGCTTAGACGATTAAGTGTACGTTAAGACGATAAAGATAAGTTGAGATGGTTAAGATAAGCTAAGAACCGTTAAGAGTTTGTTTGCAGCTTGAGGAAATTGCTAAGTGATTAAGATAAGTTAATTCCTTATTAAATGGATGAGTGCTTAAGGCACGAAATTGACGAGAATTTTTTATTTCTTCAAGTTTCAAAATGCCGCCAAGAGTTGCGAATAACAGAGAAAGAGGACGCGGTAGGCCTATAGGACCGGGAAGAGATCATAGACATCATGATAGGGAGGAAGATCAAGGACGTCAGGAAAACCCTCCACCTCCACCACCACTACGTCGTGACATAGAGCATCTATTCCTCAAAAGAAATCCACCTGTCTTTAATGGATCAGGAAAACCGAGCGATGCTGAGCTTTGGGTAAGAGCTATAGAGAAAATTTTTAAACTTCTCAAATGTACGGATGAGGAGCGTCTCTCATGTGTTGCGTTTCAACTCAACGGACCAGCTGATGACTGGTGGGAAGCTAGACAGAAGGTCATTCCGACAGAGCATCTGGCTCAGTTTACTTGGGAGGAGTTTAAGAAAGCATTTTACGACAAGTACATTCCTAAAACCTATAGAGCAAGGAAGGAAGCAGAGTTCTACAGTCTGAAACAGGGGAAGATGACAGTGACCGAGTACGATGCAACCTTTTGTGAGTTGTCAAGGTATGCACCCGAACAGGTAGATACCGACGAGAAGATGGCAAACAAGTTCCGTGGGGGACTTAGACACGAACTAGGATTGGCACTGGCCAGCCATGGAGGACTAAGCTATACAGATATACTAGGACGAGCCTTAGAAATGGAGGCAGTTGTGCCAGATGAACGAGAAATTGTAGTGCCTGTATCAGCACTAACCCAGGCTCCAACACTAAACCATTCCAACAACAGTAACAGCAACCCTAAAGGAAAAAGGAAATGGAAAGGAGGAAACCAGGGTGGGGATCAGCATGACTTTCAGCAGCCTAATCAGAATAACCGACACAGACAGCGGCAGAGACAACAGACAGACAATGACCAAGAACGAATCACTATTCCTACCTGTCCTGAGTGTAACAAAATGCACTTTGGGAACTGTTTGGTGAACTTTGATGGTTGTTATAACTGTGGTCAGCAGGGACACATGAGAAGGTATTGTCCGAAACCATTGCTAACCTTGAGAGCTATGCAAGCTCAGCCACAGCCGTAGCAACAACAACTACCACAGCAACGAGAATAGAATGCATGGGCATTTGTGAATGAGCCAGAAGCACAGGACAAGGGCAAGGGTCACTACGCAAGGGGTTGGCTTATTTCAGACTAGTAGTATTTTTTGTATAAGTCCTCATTAGGGGCAAACAATACTCGTTCGACGTATATGTACATATGACCCCGTGAGTGGGCTTTGACTTCGTAAAAAATTTTCTTCTAAATCGTAGGCTTAACGTAAGTGTTAATGAAATGTTTGATATAATCCATGGGATGGAAGGATTATGATCATGGTATCAATTACCATTCAGAAAGGGTTAACGTCATAGCATATGCGACGAGTCGCAATACTCCAACTAAGTTCGGATGTCTCTTTATCGAGGAAGAAGCACTTATACGAGAATTTGAGACGATAGATTTAGAGGTGCTCGATTTACCTAAAAACGATAACCAGCCGAATAGTAGCACTCATAGCTACACCAAGCTTACGAAAGATAATCATAAGTGCTCAGAGAAAGGACGAGTTGATCGAGAAGCTACGACTAAGGGTAAGAACGGATAACCTGACGATTATTCCAAAGCACCAGATAATGCGGTCGTATTTAAGATAGACTTTGTATCCTGACAGACGACGGATTGAAGAATGATATCATGAGTGAGACTCACGATACGCCATAAACCGCTTACTCAGGAAGTACGAAGATGTATCAAGATTGAAGAATGAAACTATGGTGGAACGGATCGAAACGAGATGTTGTCTCGTTTATAGAACGATAGTATTAGATCGAAGTGCGAAATGGAAGAATATTTTGCCGTTGATCGAATTGCCTATAACGATAGTTATCAGGCCACGATAAGTAATGCGCCTTACGAAGCCTTGTATAAGGAGAAGTTTAAATAAGACGAAAGTCTTACGTTTACGCGCCTATCAAAACTTAATTCGAAAAGGAGATAAAATTTTCTTTAAGATTTCTCTATCAAAAGAATCATTTGATTCACGTTAAGTATAAGCTTAAATGAAGCTTATTATGAGTATCAGATATCTCGGGAAAGATGAATTTGAAATGACGTATAGATTGACCGTGTTGCCAAGTCTAAGAAATGTTATTATATTTGTGTATCTCTTTGAGAAATTTCGTGTACGATTCTAAACGTGTAACCCACCAGCAAGACATAGTTCTTGATTAAGATATAAGTTATAGCGAAAGACCGAGACCGATCTGGAATCGAAAGGTACGAGAGTTGAGAAGTATGTCGATACGATTAGTAAAGTATTTTAGAAGTACCACGGGCAAGAGGAAGCTACGTGAGAGCTTTTTGCGAGGGAGGTAAGCAAATTTCTGGACGAAATTTTTCATAAGGGGGATAGGATGTATACCCCGGAAAATTTCTACTGCGTTAAAAATTTAAAGTTAATATTAATTATGGCTTTGCACGCCTAAGCTCCCGATTTTCAATTCTAAGACTAACGGTGAAATCCGTTTCCAAAAATAATTTCCAGAAATCGGACGAATGACTATTGTATTAGGGTTTTTCACGTCCAATAAGTTTTTCGCCCGGAAACTCGGAATCGAATTCCGTCAGGATTTACATTCACTTTTTCTTCGAGACGAGTTCACTGGAGAAAATTAATTTTTATGATTTTCCAGACGAATTTTGGACTGTGACGTCCCGACTTTTTCTTGGTTTTTGAAAAACGATTTAGGTTTTCCGAGTAAGTAAAATATTTCTAATCTAAAGGACGAATTAGATTTCGTAAATTCCATAACCAATTAAGAAAGTATTTCTCGATTTTTATATCAACGTTTAAGAGCCGGAAATGAGAATTTTTGCTAAATTTTCCCTCGCCAAATAAGTCCTAACGAGTCACTATACTTTGTGGGATATTTCTTAAGCTTTATGACTCACCATGGTGAGTAATCCATCTCCCTCATTCCTTTCATATTGCAGCCCCTATCTCTATCTCTCTCTCTCATTTTTCTCTCCCAAATCCTCCATAGTTCTTCATCTTTCAAGCTTTTCAGAGCTCCACAAGTCTCTCGTATACCGATCATTTTCATTTCCGAATCCATAATACGAAAGGTAAGAACTTCGTCTATCAATTGAACCGAACAAATCTCTTTTCCCCCATTTTTATTTTTGTTCGAAAATTTGGAGAGTGAGATAGCATGTTGTATTTGATCGAATCATGTTCTAGGATGTTTAGAGTCGAGTTCTACGGATCAAATCATGAAGGGAAAATCAAGAACCCCAAGCCCTATAATTACCGAAATTTTTTCTGTTTTGTGGCTTTCCATTTGTGCTCGATTTCTTCGTCGAATTGATGATAGATTAGTGTTTCTCATGTCGTTAATTGATCGTATGAATTGTTTTAGAATTTTCTAAAAATAAAATCCAAAATCTAAGAGACAAACAAGGCTCAATTTAGGTTAGTAAATGTTAAGATATGCTCGATTGTTTAATGGAAATGAGTTATACGATGCATGAGAATGAATATATATTAAATTGAGATTTTTCTAAAAATAAAACGAGAAACGTAAGAGACGAAGATGTGGTGATAAATCGAGGCAATATAACATTTTGATAATATGATTTGTATATTAGTAATGCTCGTTAGATGATAATCGTTGTCGTAAAATTTGAATGAAAATGGAGAATGTAGAATTTTACGTAAGAGACGAACGACGGTCGATAAGTCGGGAATAAATGATGATATGAGGTTATGATTTGTGTAATAATGATTCTCGATAGATAATGAACGATAGTGTAAAATTTGATCAAGTTCTAATGACGTTGGAATTTTCATAAGAGACGAAGACACGAGCATAAGTATTGATAGAAAAATCGAACCTAGGAAATATTTTGATATTAATGATCGTTGGTGATAACTGAACAACTTTGTAGTTGACGATATTCGCATTCAAGTTATTAAATGTTAAGTGATAGTTGTAAACGAGGAGTAGAGACGAGAAGTGAAATTGATTTGGTATAGTAATTGATTAGTTTTGAAAGACGAGGTTTTAATCGTCGTTTTAGTAATCGAAAAATGAAATGGAGTCACCACGTATGAGGTTAATTGTTGACTGCTTTGGGACAGTAATTTCGTATGAAAAACAGAGGATCGTCATAAGTCGAACCTAGAAAG
The DNA here is from genome assembly GCA_029490685.1 of Schizonepeta tenuifolia. Taxonomy (NCBI): domain Eukaryota; kingdom Viridiplantae; phylum Streptophyta; class Magnoliopsida; order Lamiales; family Lamiaceae; genus Schizonepeta; species Schizonepeta tenuifolia. Next base: position 105,584,154 of record CM055955.1, read on the forward strand.
CCGTGCACCGAGTTAACGAGCCTTAGGGTTAAACTCGGCAGTTTTTGCGACGTTCCACGGAAACTGCAATATCTTTTAGCTCGTTTATCGGAATCGAGATCCGTGAAGTGGAGAGTAAACTAGACATCCAAGGCTATCTTTTGGTATAGGGAACGTCCCCTATTTCACAATCCCCTGTTCTGGACAGACTCACTGACTTCGTGCAGTGTGTGTTCAAATTGTAATTTCCTAAGTTGTTTTCTTCTCAACTTAGTTTCTTTCGACCTTTTAAGTTGTTATGAGTTATCGACTACCCTTTTTCACTGACCTCAGTGTCGAGTAAGAACCCGAGCGAGTTTTAAACGAGAAGTGTTCGAGTCTCGTTCTAGATTAACTAGAAGAATCTAGTTAAGCGTGCAAATGCCTAAAGCTTAAGAACTTAAAAGATTAATTCGATTTCAGTTTCGATTTCCATTTTCTTCTATCGACTCGACAACTTATCTGAGTTTTATTACTTGCGTTCAAAGGAGTAGATCGAGAATAGAGGACAGGACGGAAGATCAGAGACGGAAGTATGTGTTATAGTTCTGTAAACGAACGAGGTGGGCTTTCTAAAAACCAAAACTACGTTGAATGCCGTTACTTGTGAAGTGATATTATGTGAGCGTTGCTCAAAAGTGATTACATGTTATTGATAAGTGAGTATTAAAGTGTCTATCAGTGTTTAATGAATTGCTTTATGTGAAATCTCTTATGTCTCTCTGAGTTAGTCCTCAGGTGCTAACCAGAGTATTAGATTCTGAGATAGCCCTCAGGTTGCTATCCAGATAATTCCAACTAAAAGATCAGATTCTGAGATAGCCCACAGGTGCTATCCAGAGGGACAGTTTCTGAGTTAGCCCTCAGGTACTTTCCAGACGATCGGATGTGAGTTTAAAATCCACAGTGTGTCATTCAGAAATTGAATGTATATATATCAGTAAAAGTTTTATGCGAGTATTTATGAAAAGATGCATGATTTGATTTAATATTTGGTAAGCACGGGCCTTTTAAAGAAAAACCCCATTGCGTTACATATAAAATGTTTTCGGCAATGTACCCACTAAGTACTTTTGTACTTAGCTCTGCATGTTTGTTTTTAAATGTGCAGGTTGAGCGACGAAGGCGGAGAAGGTTGAGTAAAGGTCTTTTCTCAGAAAAGAAGTTTAGTTGAGCCTCGATTTCACATTCGATATGTGTTATCTTTTCTACGTTTTTCTGCTGCCAATTCTGTAAACTAGTTTCAGTTAGTATATAACTTTAGAACTAAGTTTCATTCCTTGAACATAGTCTCTTCTAAGAACAGTTATGTCGAGTGATCCTTCGTGATCAACTCTTTCTTTCATTAATTAAAGTCAGTTCCCTTATTTCTGTAAATCCTTTTGGTTTAAGTTGTTTACACTTTAAACCTAGCTTTCACTGATCAAACTTTGTCGAGCGATCTTCCGAGATCGACTCCCTTTTTATTCAATGAAGTCAAGTTCTTAGTAAATTCTGTAGCAGTTGTCTGTTTATTCATTTATTCCCCTTCTTTTCTATTTCTTTATTCCAATCCCTAGTCGCACCCTGGCTTGGCCGTCCTTCGGGAAGTCGGGCTGTGACAGATGGTCAACTTTTTCCTTGAGCGCCTGAAAACTTATCTCGCACTCATCAGTCCACTTATGCTTATTTTCCTTCCAGAGCATTTGCATTATCGGTCTAGTAATTGTAGAAAAATCCCTAAATAAAATGTCTATAAAAGCTAGCTAAACCTAAGAAACTCCTAATTTCGTTAGAACTGTTTGGTAATTTCTAATTGCGAACTGCTTCTACCTTGGCAGGGTCTACCTTGATACCTTCTTCTTACACTATATGTCCAAGAAACATCACTTCCTTCAGCCAAAACTCACACTTACTGTATTTGGCATAGAGTTTCTCAACTCTAAATGTTTCTAACACTATCCTTAAGTGTTCTTCGTGCTCCTTCTCATTTTTTTGGAATAAATGAGAATGTTGTCATTGGATACTAAGACGAATATATATCTAAGTACGGATGGAAGACTCTATTTATGAGATTCATAAATACTGTGGGGGCGTTAGTCAAACCAAATGGCATAACTAGGAATTCGTAATGGTCATATCTAGTTCGAAAAGCAGTCTTAGGTATATCTTTGGGTTTGATTTTTCCATTGATGATATCCGAATCTTAAGTCTATTTTCAAAAATACGCCTGTGCCCTGAAGCTGATCAAAGAGGTCTTCTATCCTTGGCAAAGGATATTTATTCTTAAGGGTGATCTTATTCAGCTTTCGATAGTCTATGCATATCCTCATAGAACCATCCTTCTTCCTGACGAACAAAACAGGCGCTCCCTATGGTAAAACTCTTGATCTAATGAAACCAAGATCTTAACAATTCTTGCAGTTGGATCTTAAGCTCTTCTAACTCCTTCGGGCTATGCTCCATACTGTATGGCGTTCGATACTAGTTCTATAAACTTTTTAACTTCCTAAGTTAAACAAAATTCTTGTTAAACAAGTTAGTTGATTATTCTAGTTTAACTAACGTGATTAGAAGAAACTTTCATGAGATCCAAACCCACCCACGGGGTTATATATATATATACGTCGAACGAGTACTGTTTTGCCTCTAACGAGGACTTATACAAAAACTAGACTACTACTAGTCTGAGTTAGGCCAACTACCTGCTTAGTGACCCTTGCCCTTGTCCTGTACTTCTGGCCCAATCCTATATGCCCCTGCATTCTGCTCTTGTTGCTGTAGTGACTGTTGCTGTAATGGTTGCGCTTGAATAGCTCTCATAGGTTGGGGCTGACCATATTGGTTAGTTCCATTTGCTGGCAACGGTTTCGGGCAATTTCTTTTTATGTGTCCATTCTGCCCGCAGTTAAAGCAATTATCAGTGTTGGCTTGACAGACACCGAAATGCATCTTGCCACACTTAGGGCAAGCAGGTTTAGTGATCCTTCCTAGGGTATTGTTTGTCTGTTGCCCCTGTCACTGTCCTTGTTGGTTATTTCTTTGCCACTGTCTTACTTGGTTATTTCCTTGTACATTCTGTCCCAGCTGATTGTTCTCTTGCCATGGCTTTTTGCCATAGTTGTTATTTTGGTTCGGCTGCTGGAAGCCACGTTGATTACCACTCTAGTTTTCCTGGTTGTTATTGTATTGATAGTAGCCACCATTATTTCTTCCTTCCCATTTCCTTTTTCCTCTATAGTTGTTATTTTTGTAGGAATGGTCTTGAGTTGAAGCCTGGGTTGGTGCTGGTACGGGCGCTGCAATCTTTCGTTCGTCCGGCACAACTGCCTCCATATCTAGGGCTCGTCCTTGTATGTCTGTGTAGCTCAGTCCTCCATGACTGGCTAGTGCCACTCCCAGTTCATGTCTAAGTCCTCCACGAAACTTCTTTGCCATTTTCTCGTCGGTATCTACCTGTTCGGGTGCATACCTTGATAATTCACAAAAAGTTGCATCGTACTGAGTCACTGTCATTTTTCCTTGCTTAAGATTGTAGAACTCTGCTTCCTTCTTTGCTCGGTAGGTTTTAGGAACAAACTTATCATAGAATACTTCCTTAAATTCATCCCAAGTAAATTGAGCCATATGCTCCGCTGGAATAATTTTACTCCTAGCCTCCCACCATTAATCAGTTGGTCCTGTGAGTTGAAACGCAACATACGAAAGGCGCTCCTTATCAGTACATCTGAGAAGTTTGAAGATTCTTTCTATGGCTCTTACCCAAAGCTCATCATCGCTCTAGTTTCCATATTCATTAAAGATGGGTGGATTTCTTTTGAGGAACAGATCCTCAATATCACGACATTGGGGTGGTGGTGGTGGTGTAGGTGAAGGGTTTTCTTTGACGCTGTTTCTCTTCTTCCCTCTCATGATGTCTATGACCTCTTCCAGGTCCTCTAGGCCTACCAGGTCCTTTTCTTCCATTATTTGCTACTCTTGGCGGAATTTTGGAACTAAGAAAATAAAAAAAAAATTATTAACAGTTCGCTTTATAAAACTTAGATACGCACTTTGTCGTATAACGCCTCCTAAAACAAAAAGGTCTTAAACATACCATTCTGCGGTATCACAAATAAAATTTAAACTTAGACCTAACACGTAAAGAATTGATCTCATAGACTCTCCTTGAATATGCCTTCCCATACCGACATATTCCCGAAATCCCTCTCTTTTTGGGTGTATTTCAGTTCGTTCCTGTCCCCTCCGCCTTGAAGTCTTAATCGAAGCCGCTCCTTGCCCGTGCCTCTATGCACCGGTGTTTTACTCCGTACTTCTGCCCCGGGATTACAGGCCTACTAGCTTTCGTCTAGTTCGTCCCTAAAATACACTGTACTGAAAAAGGTTTTGCTTACGGGGCATAAGACCCATATTACTAAGTTTTTTGTCATGTGAGTTTATCAAGTTCACATGACAGTCCCTCAATCACATGGAACCTCTGTCCTGTTTAATCATTTATTTAATAAGGAATTAACTTACCTTAATCATCTTAGCTTATATTTCTTAGTTTTCTTGAAGAAAAACTCTTAACGAAATAATCTCATATTCACACTTAATCTCTTAATCACTTAACAAGGTTTTAGCTTATCCTAAGCATCTAGTAATTTCTCAAATTGCACTCAAACACTTAAAAAAAATTCCGGGATTTTCTTTCCAATCTTTAATTTGGACTTATTAGTTTCCCGCAAGAAAAACTTCTAACCGATAAACACCTATCATTCTCATCATTAGAGAAAAAAAAATTCTTAATGCCACATTAAAGTGGATACCGTACTAATACAAACCCTTCTCGACTTTTGAATCTCGTACTTATCCTATTCTTCATTCAATTACTAATTGTGAAATAAATTCCAAGAAAACGGAATAATAGTTGGAGAATAACCTTAGAACACAAGTTCTAGTCGTCGCTAGAATCGAACGATCGTTGGAAATTAGCTAAAATTCGTACTCGATTCATAACAATTAAACAAATCTCTTCTTGAAGTTCTAATGAGGCGAACTCTAACTGAAAAACGACTTCGTTCATGTTACTTATACGTAAGTAACATTCGTCTCTTTTTCGCTTTGATTCCCTTTATTTTGTCCTTCCCGTTCGGATTACTTCTCAAATATTTTGGACCTAAAGCTTCTTATTAGCTCTATGTTCTCAATGAACCGGGAAGAATCTTAGAACAATAGTCTATGTTCTCATGCCGATATACTTCTTAAAATAAAAGAAATTATAACTCAAATAATTTCACACACTTTCACAGAGTATATCACTTATACTTTCATATAATTCACATAATATCCAAAGTATAACTCTATACTTTAATCACATTCATACTTGGCATACTTTATTCACACCATACTTGCATACTTATTCACAAATTCTTGCATACTTAATCAAAAAAAATTCTTCTTAAAAGAAATCATACTTCCGAAACTCTTTCCTTACTTTCCTTCTTTGGTTGAGTCGACGTAGCGGGAGGTTAAGTTGTCGTCTACACTCTTAAACTTAGTGTTACGACCTAACTTTACTTGAAAGAAGACTTAGGTGTAGAGCATATACAAATACTCTACCTTACTAATGAAAGGAACTTGTATGCAGAGCAGAAACGACTGCTCTGATACCACTCTGCCACAGCCCCAAATTCCGAGGGACGACAGAGCCGGGGTGCGACTAGGGGTTGAATTAAAGAAGCAGGGAAGAAAGGGGGATAAATGAGTAAATCACCTTAACCGACAATAAACAACTGATATTAATGAACTGATTTTATTTAATAAAAGAGAGTCGACCTCGAAGGACCGCTTGACAGAGTTGTTCTAAAAAAAGAAACTAAGTTCAAAGGATGAGACTTAGACCAAAAGTTATACATTAACGAGAACTAGTTTGCAGCGGAAAAACGTAGAACTGAAACACTGATCTTCTTTCCTATAACAACTCTACTCAACCTCCGCCGCTTCCATCACTCAACCTGCACAATTAAAAAAAACATATGCAGGGCTAAGTACATAAAGCACTTAGTGGGCACATTGCCGAAAACATCTCATAAGAGTATAGATTAATCAGGCATCTTTAACAGTAACGCAACGGGGTTTTTCTTTTAAAGGCCCGTGCTTACTAAACATTTTCTCTTTTCTAAACACTTTGCGCAAAGATTTTTCTGTAGCTACATTCATCTTGCCCTTTTCAACGCCGGGGAAGAAGCTTTTTCTTCTTCTGCGTACGTTTCTCACCGTGGCTGGCTACTCCTCAACAGAGTACCACACACAACGGCTACCGTGTACACTAACCCCGGAAAGCACCCTTTTGACTAACACAGAGTCCGATCGATTAGTTAGCACCCTTTTGGCTAACTCAAAAGTCAAGCACCCTTTTAGCTGACTTAATAATGGCACAAGTGAACTCACATAAAACAAAGTATTTTCATGCCATGATAATTACTTAAAACACAGTTATAAAGCGACAAGTAAACATTTTCGAGCATCGCTCATTTGATTTGATATATAGAAAAACCCACCTTAGGCGATTTACAGAACAACTAAAGCTTTCGTCTTCTGTCTTCCGTCCTGTCTTCTAAACTCGACTTCCTCCTTTGAACGCAAATAATCAAACTTTTAATAAGCGGTCGAGAAAATAAAGGAAAAGGAAATCGAATTCGTTTTATGACTTTTAGGCCTTTGCACTTTTACTATATTCTTTTGATTAACGAATAAACGAGACTCGAACAATTCTCGTTTAGAAACTGACTCAGCTCATTACTCGACACTTAGGTCAGTTAATATCGGGAGTCGATAACTTATAACGACTTAGAAGTTCACAAGGAACAGAGTTAAAAAGGATTCAACTTAAGAAATTAGGCTTACGAAAGTTTCTGCACAGAGCAGAAGTTCTGGTGTTCATATAGAACAGATTACTGCGAAACAGGGGATGAAATTATACCAAAAGAAAGCTACGAATGTCTAGTTTACTTTCCAATTTATGGATCTCGATTTCGTTAATCGAGTAGAAAGTTATGACAGTTTCCGTAACGTATCACAAAACAGTCCGAGTGAAACCCTAGGTGCTCGTTAAACTCGACGCACGATTCCCTAGGTTCGTTCAATGCTATACAACCTTTAAGCTCATGAAATTATTATCTTTTTACAGTCAATACGCGCAAACTTTCATGACGAACTCCTTCATATTTCCCGATTAAAAACACGATGTAAACTTTCTCGTCTTTTCCAACTACCAATTACTAAACCATTTCAATTTCATTCATCAACTTCTAATTCATAAACTATAACTTATATCATCTCATATCTCGAATGGAAATATCGTCAACTACAAACTTGTTCGTTTATCAATATCAATCATTAATATCAAATTGGCTTTCCTTATTCGACTTTCCTATCGGCATTTAATCTCGATTACTCGTCTCTTACCGAAATTCCAACTTTCTTAGAATTCGTTCAAATTTTCCAATAACGATCCTTAACTACTAAGATTGACGAATATTCAAATCATAAACCTAAATCATTATTCATACGAAAGCTATCGACGATTCTTCGTCTCTTACTAAAATGTCACAACCCTAAATCCCGAGGGACGGCAGAAGCCGGGGTGCGACTGGGGTTGGATTAAAGAAGCGGGGAAGAGGGGGACTAACTGAACATACATACATAAGAGACAACATACAAACTATGAACAAAGCTTTATTTACATAAAGGAAGAGTAAAACTCGAAGGATTACATGACTGAAAGTACACGGTAGATAAACTAGTTATAAGACAGATCTTAGTCTACAGTGATTACATATATGTTCATCAAAATACTAGAGTTTTGCAGCGAAAATGTGATTTATACTAACTAAGTCTTCCTAAGACAACTTTATTCAACCTTCGCCGCTTCCATCGCTTCAACCTGCACATTTAGAAAACATATGCAGGGCTAAGTACAAAAGTACTTAGTGGGCACGTAGCTGAAAATATATTCATAAGTATAAATAATCAGGCATCTCATAATCGTAGCACATCGGGGGTTTTATTGAAAAAGACCCGTGTCTACTAAATATTTTTCTGACTCATTTATATAAATTAGCTTGTACAAGCATTTTTCTGGTATGTTACGTTCAAATCTTTACCAATTCTCATTCACCGTGGCTGGTACCCCTCAACAGGGTATCACATACACCACAGGTTACAAAGTGCACTAACTCTGGAAAGCACTTAGCAGCTAACTCAGAGCCGATCATTAACTAATAAATCTGGAAAACACGAAGGTTAACTCAGATAGGTACAAGAGAACTCACATAAAATATTTAAACAGTTTATGCCATGATTATCACTTGAAAACACAGATATCAAAGCGATAGAGAAAGGTTTTAGAGCATTGCTCGTTTTATTTCATATATAAAAGCCCACCTTGTAATACAGAACTAACAAGCACTAGCTTCCGATCTTCTGATCTTCCGTCTTTTCTTTACTGCTGGCTTCCTCCTTTATCGTAAAAATAATAATACTTAAAATCGGGTCGTAAAATATAATCGATCATTTAAACTCGAAAAAGTTTTAGTCGTTTCATTTCTTTAGGCATTTGCACGCTTACTAGTTTCATTTTAATTAAACGGAAACGAGACTTGTACAAATCCCGTTTAGGACTCGAAAGGTCTCTTACTCGACTCTTAGGTCAGTAGAGAGGGTAGTCGATAGCTCGATACGACTTAAAAGATCATAAGAAACTAAGTTGGAAAGAATCAACTTAGGAAAAATTACGTTTTAGTTCATTATACGACTTGGACAATTTCTCGCTTAACTAACATTCTTTACTTTAACGGATACGAGATGAGGTCTCATCTCATTTAGCACTCAAGGCTCCTTTCTTGACACTAGGGTCAGTAGGAAGATACTCGTCAAGTTATTACGGCTAGACGATCGGAAGAAATTAAGTTGCGAACGAAACAACTTAGAAGAAAGAAAACTGAAAAATCACTGCGCATTACAGTAACTCTGGGGGCTGCTCAGAACAGGGGAATTGGAAACAGGGGATGAGCCCTGTATCGTTAGAAAGCTTGGGATGTCTAGTTTACGCTCCAATTTACGGATCGCAAATCCGATAAACGAGCTAGAAGATATTACAGTTTCCGGAAAGGGTCGCAAAACTGCCGCGGCTAACCCTAAATGCTCGATGGAAACGATGTATAACTTCCTAAGTTCGTTCTAAGTTCTCGTACTTGATTTCTCATGAAATTTCACTCTCAAGGCAGTCAACACGTACCCCCGTACTTGATGAACTCCTTTTCAAAACTCGTCCAATAGCACGACGTTCTAAACGTCGGCTTTCAACTAACAAGTACTAAACCAACAAGTTAACAATTTCCCGTTCTAGTTCTCGACTATCACTATAACTCATATTATAATAGCTCGAAAGCTCATGAAGTCAACTACAAAGTCGTTCTCAAGTCCATTATAAATAATATTATCAAGTTAAAATTCTTATTCGACTTCTCAGTTATTAATTACGACTAATTGTTCGTCTCTTACAAAATTTTAAAAGTTATCGAATTTCGTTCATTTTCTACGTCATCAAACATCATCTAACGAGATTCATTTTCATGCAAATCATCACTTCATATCATCACTATATCTCAACTTAATTCGAGATCTTTGTCTCTTACCAAATCAATAATTATTTTAGAAAATTCTAATTAAATTCATAACATCATCTAATGTCATTAGAAACCACATTCTATCATCATTTCATCAATTAAACCAAGCTATATCAAACCCCTAATTAATACCTAAAAATCGGTATTAACACAAAGATTAATCAACACCATTTAACTCTTAATCATATTATTATAACATCAATTGATCAAAAGAAGTCCAATTACACAATAAAATGCAAAACCCCAATTTCAAACCCTAAACCCTAGAACTCGGTTTCAACATACTTGGGGGTTTCGATTTCTCTTGGTTCTAATCACTAATTAAACACTCCTTAAGCATGATTTTAACATCAATTGAAAGATTCAAACATCCCACTAAAAACCCCCAAATTTTCGGTAGTGACCTAGTGGTTAGGGTTCTTGATTTCAATCAATTTTAATCCCTAATTATCACATCTAACACATCTAATTTCACTAATCCAAGATCAACCATCTAGTTCAACTTCCTCAAAATTTTCGATCCAAGGAAAATAAAAGAAAAGGATTTTGGATGGATAGAAACATAGAGGAGAGGATTACCTTGAAGTTTAATGAAGGAAGAAATGAAGTTCGATGGATGGATGAAGACTTGTGTGAAAACTTTTGCTCAAGATCTTGAAGCTTTCTTCATCAATGGAGGAAAATGAAAGATGGGAGAGAGAGAGAGGAGTGCAGCAGAAAATGGGGGGGAGGGTAGGAGGAGATGTGATTTAATTTGATATAATATAATGTTATAAGGTATAATAGGTGTAAAGTAGGAATAGTTACAACCTAAGGTGTAAAGTTTGAATAGTAAAGACTTAGGTGTCCACATAATAACATATAAAAAGAAATATCTATGCTAAATGAGAGAGAGAAGTCGGCCAAGAGAAAGAAGGGAGGAAAAAAATACGCGCTTTTTCGACGCGATACGACGTTACGGAAATCGGACGACGAAAAACGAAGCTCGGCACAAAATCGTCAAATTCCGATTCGTCCAAAAATTCTAACGTATAAAACTTAATCGGAAAATAATATTTATAAAATTTATTCCGACAAAAACTCGGGACGACACAGTCCGAGTTTCGTCCGGAAAATCATAAAAACGAACTTTCTCGGGCGAGTTCGTATTGCGATTTCGTGAATGCAAAAATCAGACGGTTTTCCGTTCTGAGTTCAAGAACTAAAAATTTTTCGTACGCGCTAAACCTAAATACAGTAGTCGTCTAGCTGACTTCCGTAATTTATTTTCGGAAACGGATTTGACCGTTAGTCTTAGAATTCAAAATCGTAAACTTAGGCGTGCAAAGCCATTTTTATTATTAACTTTAATTTTTTTTTTGGACGTAAAGAATTTTCCGGGGTATTACATAAAATTTCAACGTTCTCCGATTTTGCTTAAACTTTCTAATATCGTTCATCAACTATCAAGATTCACTAATATGAAAACCATAAACTCAAATTATTATCGAATCTTAACTTATCGTCGGTTTTTCGTCTCTTACGATTTCTATTTTATTCTTAGAAAAATCTAATTAAATCATATAATCATCCACATACTTACTACATATCATTTAAATCATCATATCATACAAAACATAACCTTTTCTACATCAAATCCTCACTTCTTCATCTCTTACCTTTTATTTTTATTTTTAGAAAATTCTAAATCAATTCATGCATCAATCTATCAACATATGGAACCTAAATCTACTAATCAATCATCTAAAAATCGAACTAAACATCAAACCCCTAAATCCTCTAAATTTTTGGTAATAAGCATTTTATTCGGAGGTTGATTTCCACATGATTTCTATCCATGAAATCTAATTCTAAGCATCTAATAACATGAATTAATCGAAGAACAACATGCTTCTTCTACTCCAAACTTTCAAAAATAATCAATATTGGGGGAAAGAAGTTTTGTTCGGTTCAATCTCGAGAGAAAGTTCTTACCTTAACGATTATGGACTCGGAACTAAGATCGATCGGAAGATGAATAATTTGTGGAGCTTTGAAGGCTTGAAGAACTTCAACAATGGTGGAAAGAGAGAGATGAGAGAGAGAAGAGGGGGGGGGGGTGATGAGGGGTGTGAGAGGGAGAGTGTGATGACTAAGGGTGTTGGATAATATTAACATAAAGTAGATAAAAATCTAACAAGGTGAGTCATGCCCATAGGTGGCGGTTTGGATAGGATTTTAAGTTCAAAATATCGCGTTTTACGGGTCTAATACGACGTATATAAATCGAGAAATTAATTTCCTAGACGGTTACGTTTTTTATGAAATCTAATTCGACCATTAGATTATAAATATATAGGGAGTGATTCCCATGCAAACTCCCCTTAAAGTGAGAAATAGGAATTAATCTCCACCATTGATCTTATCTACATAAAGGGTCAAGATTTAGCTTGGTCAAAGCGGGTCAAACCCGAGTCAACCCGTTGACTTTTTTTTCGATTTTTTTCGATTTTTTTTTTTAACTGTCATACATGATGCACAAATTCACATATTCAGATGCACAAATTCACATATTCAGATGCACAACTAACTGTATTGAGATGCACAAGATTTTAAGTTTTTTTTTTATGTTTTTTTTCCTTTTTTTTTTTAAGGTTAGGTCATATGCACCACATCATGTATTCACATGCACCACACTATATAATGAGATGCACCACTAAGTGCATTAAGATGCACTAGTTTTGTTTTCGTTTTTTTTTTATTTTCGTAAAACATTGTGCATCTAGTTACACTATGTGGTGCATCTAGTTACACTGTGTGGTGCATCTAGTAACGCATTGTGGTGCATCCAATTTTTTTTCAGTTTCTTTTTTTTTTTTTACAAATTCGGTGCATCTCACTACACATAGTGGTGCATCTCATTATGTATAGTGGTGCATCCGAATATGTGAAATGGTGCATCTTGGGTGACTGTTTTAAAAAAAAAATTGGAAAAAAAAAACTGAAAATCTTGTGCATCTAAATGCACTTAGTGATGCATCTAGTTATATAGAGTGGTGCATCCGAATATGTGAAGTTGTGCATCTTGGGTGACAGTTTATTAAAAAAAAAATTGAAAAAAAAAAACTTGAAAATCTTGTGCATCTAAATGCACTTAGTGGTGCATCCTGTTATGTAGAGTGGTGCATCCGAATATGTGAAGTTGTGCATCTTGGGTGACAGTTTAAAAAATAAAAAAAAATCGATAAAAAAAAAGTCAACGGGTTAACCCGGGTTGACCCGGGTTGACTCGGATTCGACCCGCTTAGACTTGGCCAAATCTTGACCCTCCATCACCAATAGATCTATAGTGGAGATCTATTCTCATTTCTTAGAATAATATTTATTCTCATATGATCTATCTCCTATATATATATATATATATATATGGAAGACATCATATGTAAAATCTCTTTCCCATGAGAAATGAGAAACAATCTTCACCATCCATTTTTTGTAATCTACTATCATTATTTATTGTAATATTTTTATTATACGTTGTCCGGTTATATAGGATAGAGGGTTAAATTTGTATTTTATTGTTTAGTTATGGACGGTTTTCTCCTAAAACTATGGGATTTGAATTAGGTTTATTATTTAATCCTAAAATCACGCACATACATTATTTTCTTTGATTTATTTGTTTAGCTTTTGTTCTATTTACAAAGTGGATTTTTATGTTAACTAATTTAGTTTTCTGTTGAACTATTTTAATTAATAATATGTAAAATTCAGAATGAGAGGATTTTCAAACTAGCACCTGTTAGATAGTTTTTTTAAATTTTCGTACTTTTTGACATTTTTGCCCTTCCATTACCTATCTAGTAACAAAAAAAAAAATTATGACTGAACAAAAAAAATATTCCACCACAACAAACCCGCCTTCGCAACCGCCGTCGTGCCGCCACCGCCACCGCCACCGCCGCCGCCGCCGCCACTGTCGCCGGCGGCCACAAATTTTTTGTAAAGTCAGAAAAAAAAAAAAGAAAAAATCTGTGAAGTCACAAAAAAAATATTCCACCACCATTTTTCCGCCGCCGCCGTCGTGCCGCCGCCACTGTCGCCGGCGGTCACAAAAAAATTTTATGACTGAACAAAAAAAAACTTCAACCACCACTTTCCCGATGTCGCCGCCGCCGTGCCACCACCACCACCCACAGGAAAAATTTGTGAAGTCATAAAAAATGAAAAACTTTTGTGAAGTCATCAAGACAATTCTTAAACACAAGAAAATCTAATACTGTATGACGTAACATACACACTCATACCATCAAAAGAAAGGGCGATTTCAATATTTCAATTCACACATACAACTGAGATTACAATTGTCAAATTCATAACTCAAATTCACACATACCACTAAGATTTCAATTCAATCCCCAATATATATAAATATATACTCTTATTTTATGTAACTAAAGCTAAGAAATAATAGCTCTTCTTGCCTTGCTTTTGACCAATCAGATGGGAAAGATAGACCTTTGGTCTTGGCTTTTCTTTCTTGGCTGGAATATAACGATGTAAATGGAATTCTAGTTCCTGGAAAGAGAGCCATTAATTGAGGCATCTCAGCATCATCGCCAAGGGCCAAACTCCTTCAGATCCAAACTCCTGCACAAATTTTGGATTTCAGCATCATCGCCAAGGGCCACTACACCGAGCGCACTGCCGCCTCGTGGCGAGCTCTTCGACCGCATCATCGTCATGGAGCTCTGCGCCGGCGGTGAGCCCTTCGACGACATCGTAGGCAGCGCCTAACAATGGGCAGCTTCCTCCTCCGCGCAGAACAACGGGCAGCTGGACAGAGAGAGGCTGTTGACGAAGGCGAGGCGGAGGGAGGTGGCAACCAATGGTATCATCTTTAGTGAGGGAGAGTGCGGCGAAATTGGAAGAAGAGAGAGCGAGAGAAATGTGAGAAAGACGAAAGAAAAAGAAGAACAAGGGACAAAATGGGGAATACAAAAATAAAGTAAGGGTAAAAAAGACATAAAGTGCTAAATTTTTAAAGATTTATAACAAGTGCTAAAATTTAAAAAAACTATCTTGGAAGTGCTAATTTGGGGGATTTTCTCATTCGAAATATGTAATATTGTTATGTGTTTGATATGGAAGTGCACTATCCTAAAATCTAAAATGCATTATATGGTAGTTCATTGTGCATCATTATAATTTGTGCAATTCCAGTGTGTGTATTTTTTTGTGCATTATATGAAAGTGCATTATTTGTAAAACCTAAATGCACGAAATTAAACAATGATCGTGTATTTATGCAATATTATAATGCATTTGTCAAATACTTCTCATAAAATTACACAATGTTAGTGTATTGTTAAAATTGTTTATTTGGATCTCTCACTTGGATCTAACTGCTATCCAATATTGAATTTAATTAATGATTTTGGAATAAATTTTCGTTTTCAATTTGCTACGCAATCTCTTAATGTTAGTGGCCAAATCCCATTTTTATCGTTTTTGTTTTGCAGCAGAATGACGGATGTTTAGTTTATTTTTTACTAATTTACCCTTGTAGTAGGAGGAAATCAATGCACGTAAGGTTATGGATAATTAATCTAAACTGTTCATTTCTAATTATCAAGGGATGAGAATGCTTCTTATTTCTTACACTAAGAGAGTTTTATATGGGAATTCACCCCTATATATATATATATAGACTGAAAATTATTATTATGAGCATAATAGCTCATTTCTTTCTTTTGATGGTATTTTTATACATAGTTATTTCTTAATTTAATTTCCAAACCATCAATTCATCATATTAACCATAAGAATAATAAATCCCAATTTATATATATATAAATTGCGGTCTTTTTATAAGATAGTTCAAATAAATTATAGATTCATGCTTATTCATACTTGAATTAATATATTCCATCATCAATTTAAGCATAGAACTCATATCAAAATTTAAAAGTTACTATTCATCATCTTCTCCAAAATTCCTTTCCATGTTTTGGTGAATATTTCTTCATTCTTTTCATTCCATCATGCTTATATGTTATCATATATCTCATATCAAGCATCAAATTCAAGAAATAACTCAAAGCACACAAAATTCTCATTTATGGCATAAACCACGGTTTTCACTTGATCTCTATACATAGATGTTTATTTTCTTCATTTAATCATTCCAATAGCCTTAGAAATAATCCTAGAAGTCATCTAAATCATCCAAATCAACAAATCAATCAAAGCATGAAAAATCCTAATTTTTATCTAAAAATTTCGAAGGTTTCATGAAGAAAAAAATCATGGATTTCTTTGATTGTTTTCAAGCATGTAGAGCATGCAAGATCAAGGAATTAATCTCAAGGAAAAAGGAATAAAAGTTCTTGGTCGTTAATTGAAATTTTAAGGGATTAAAGATGATATCTTGAATCCAAGCAACTTCTTGATCCTCCCTTGAGCTTGAATCAAAGAAAATATGGAGGTTATGAAGATGATGGTGATCGGCTGCCATGATTGGAAAAAGGAGAGAAAATATTGTTCTTACTTGGATTTATGAAGATAAAGAGATGAAAGCTTGATTCTCTATGGTTTCTATCTCTTTCATTGTGATCGGTGGATGAAGCAATGGAAGCTTTGGAGCTTCAAGTTGCAGCAGCCATGGAGGATGGTGGAGAGAGAGTGATAGCCGAAGCTTGGGAGAAAAGGAAGAAGATTTCTTTATTTCTTACTTGAGAATTAAGAGAAATAGAGTACGTATCTTGATTCCTTGTGAATCATAGCTTCTTCCTTGAGCTTGGTTGAATGAAAAATGAAATCTTGGAGCTGCTAGGAGGTGATGGCAATGGAGGAGAAGGAAGAGAGAGAGGACCGAGCTTAGAAGCTTGAGAGAGAGGTGAAATATTGTGTGTGTGTATGAAGAGAGAGAAGGGAGAGTGTGTCTCACACACTTAGGTTGAGAGTGGGGAGAGTATTAGGGATGAGGATGAATTACTTTGCTGCCAAGTAATTCCCAATGGGTAGAAAAATCCCTAGTAGAAAAGATTTTATCGGTACGATATATCCCTTTTAAAATGTTAAACTTTAATCTTTCTTTTCAACAATTCCTAGACCTCGGATTTCACTCTAGTTCGCACCATTACTCACGAAATAATTTATAGATTCTAAAACACCCAATCTTTATATAGAAATTCCAAATACCGAAGAAAGTCGGAAATTTCTACTATGCATATTCGTCTCCTATTTAGATATGGTTCAAAACTTGATTTGAAGATCTTGGATTTCTCACTAAATTGCATCATTAGTCTTAGAAAAAAATTTAGATTCGGGAATACCAAAGTTTCAGGGGCAATTTCCGAATAACGAAAAAGTTGTAAAAACATTACTATTCACTCAAATAGGTTCTTTGAAAATAAATTCAAACTCGACTCAAATGATCTCGGAAAATTCTCAAACTTGTACCATTGGTCTTAAATACGTTTTAGATTCCAATGACACTAATTAGACTGAATTTGGTATTCGTTGGCCGAGGGTTGACTTTTTGTCAAAGTTACTATTCATCGGAAAGTCAACTATCACGAAATTTTCCGAAATTCGAACTAATACTAAATTTCACATTCTTAAACTCATATAACTCTTCACATCTTCATTTTGAATTGCCGAAACGAGAAAAATTACGATTTCACCCTTTAGGGGCAATTTGGTAATTTCAGAGAAAATTTATGTCACAGCCCGAATTTTAACGTATAAAGACGATTAAAATCCATTGGACAGTGAGTGAAACCTCGGAATAAAACTCAACTCAATCAAGGGATCATGCTCGGGAACAAGGGATTATAGATTGAAAGCGATAACAAATGATAACATGCTTTCAATTTTAACTTAAAGGAAGACGAGCAATGATTTAAAAACTCAAGTGTCGGAATTAGAATATTAAATATCACCAAGTCATATCAAATATAAAAGCAAATATAAATAAGTTTCAAGCATCATGCTCACTTTATCGACACCAAATATCAGAGTGTAAGTTTAACAAACAAATAAAGATTGTTTTGCAGCGGAATATACTCTCAAGTCCCACAATTACATATATGAAGATATGCAATTGCAAGCTTAAACTCCAAAAGAAGACTCGAATTATTTAAATAAACACACTGCCGAGCACCGTCCGCCATCTCCATCCAGCTAACCTGCACGTTTAGAAATACATGCAGGGCTGAGTACTTCGTACTCAGTGAACACATGCCAAAATAATTTAAACTTTGCTCGATTAGAGCTATATAATTGAACTTGTTTTGCCACTGCATCACAAGTGTTAGTACAATTTAAAACTTTTACTTGTGCATGCAAAAATCATTTTCTTTTCTTGAAACGACTGCGCAGTCAATATAGATAACATGTATGAATCAATCTACCACATAATCTCATGTGTCGAGAAGTAGGCCTCCTTCTCAAACACTGTGACCGGTCTAACCGAAGTAAGGCTCACAGTCACGTCAATCAATCAACAACACGTGTGTTCCTGTCTCACACAGGATATTAAATGCTCAAGTAGATGATTAAACATACCCAAAAAACTCAGATAAAATGGCAAGTCAATTAACTTTAAAAACTCACATAATATAATAATAGTAATCACATTCATCATTTGATTTTTAGTTAAAAAGCCCACCTGACTGCAAACGGGGTGTCGGGTAGCTGTTTCCTTCTTCCTCGTCTACTTCTCCACTCTGCTCGTCCCTTCAAGAATAACATCTTATAAGGACGAGTCTACTTTCTAAAAATGGAAACGAGTTCTAACGCTTGGCTGAAGGACTTCTACTTGACTCGGGTTTTCTTTAACTTATCTCGACTTATCTAACTCGATCTTTCTCGATTTCTACCCAAGTACTAAACCAATAGACCTTCAGACTCGGGAACCCAACTCGATAACATCAAACAAATTAAACTCAAAAAATTCACGAAATACGAGAAATCACTATTCACATCACGTTTTTCGTCTTTTCTCGATTTCTCGAGTCAGACGAACTCAGAAAATTACGAAATTAATTCTCGAGTCCTATAATCACAAATCATTCACATACAGACTTTCACATCAAGAATCAGACATTCACAGATAGGTAAACGATCGACTTCAATAAATAGATGGAAAAAGAAAATTTTTCCAAATATAATATAATATTATAGAAATATCTTGAAAATAATATTATTTAATCATAATTAGAAACTCGGTTATTCAAGACTCGGTTATTCATTCAAAATTCTCGACTCTGCTCGGTTTCCAGAAAATATTAATTATTAAACTTAAATTTAAACTTTAATGAAATTAATTTCATTTCTCTTTTAATAATAAAATTTTATTATTATTTGCTCGGAATTATAAATTCGTAACAAGCTTTACGAAAAAAGGTTTTTCATCCTTTTCTCGTAAAACGTGCATATGCTCAGAAAATTACTAAACTTAATCAATAACTCGAAATAGTCATCATTGACTATTTATTTAATTATTTTTACTCAATTTTTTTATTAATTAATTAAAAACTCGATTTTCATTCAAAAATCGATAACGTTCTCGTTTTAGCTCGGATTCAAAAACTTCGAAAAGAAACTCTAATTATTTTATCGACATCTTCATTATCTTCATCATCGATTCATCTGCCATACAAATCCTAGAATCTTCAACCTCATTCATCACTTTTATTTTAAATTTTAATATTAAAAATTCTCAAAATTTTCCAAAAATTTATTCTTTAAATTTTATTACTTTAACAACTTTTAATCATCATGTCTTCATCATTTAAGCATCTAACATCAAAATATCATCAAAAACCTCAAGAACTTAATGAAAAACATCCAGAACATCAACATTTTTTTTCTTTTTTTTCGGTATTAACCAAAATAACAACAATAATTTCTTCTTTTTATTTTCTTCAATTCATATCATCATCTATCTCATTTTTTCATCATCAAACAACTAACAACATTAACACTCAAATTCTTAAATTTTCCATCCTCATTTTCGGTCCATACACACATATATATAATTTTTCTTCTCAAATTTCACACACATAAACACACCAAGATCAAGAACAACATAATCAAAAATCAAAATCAAAACTCTACCCTAAATCCTAATTTTTCGGCATCAACAAGAGGGAGAGAGATTTGATTTTTAGCTTCTAATTTCATGGATTGAAGACTCTCAAGAACATCAAAATCATAACTAGAACAAGGGCTTGGATTTTCTTGAAGAAATGACCACTTTGATCGATCAAAAGAGAGAAGGAAAAAGGGGTTTACTTGAACTTGAAGCTTTGATCGATCGGAGACTTGAAATCCACGCAACTCTAAGCTTTAATCAAGACAAAAATCGAGCTCCATCTCATGCTCCATGACTGTCGAATTAAAGAGATATATGATTAAGAGAGAGAGATAGATGTTTAAGAGAGAGAGAGAGCGTGTGAGAGAGTGAGTGAGTGAGAGTAGAATTAGGATTATAAATTGAAATAGTTGCACCCGGTGATCAAAAACGCGATATAAATTTTGCCGGAAGAAAAAGTTATTCGATGCAAACTATCCCTAATTTCTCATTAAACTCTCAAACGATTTGAAACTCAGCACGGCTCTTTCTCGACATCAAAATTCTCTCTACTCCGTCTCAAACTTCACCAAATAAATCAAGGAATCCAAAAATTAAGTTTTCAAATCAAAATTCCGAGAAACGAAGAAAAAGTCGGAATTCACTATTCATATTAGGGTTTTCTGGTCCTTTGCTAATTTTTCTCTCAGACAATCTCTGACGATTGTCAAACTTATCTCAAAGCTCCTAAAATCATTTAGAGACTCAAAAGACACTAATTAGATGAAATTCAGAAAAGTTCGATGAATAGTGATTACTCGAGAAGAGTTACTATTCATCCAAAAATTAAACTTCTCAGAATTTTCCGAAATTCAAACTCAAGCTCAAACTCATATAATCATGCTCAGTCAAGTCATCACACACTCAATTCGGATAACCGAAATGAGAAAAATCACATAAGAGCACTCAAGGGTATTTTGGTAATTTCACGAGAAAAATTATTTTCTTGGAAATTTTTATCACATAAAAGCATATATTTAGGTACATAAACTCAATTAAGGCAATCTTAAAGACTAATAAAAGATCGGGGTATTACAATTTATCCTCGAAAATATTTATCACACAGAATCGCACATAATCACATATATAAATATTTAAGAAGCACTTAGACACACATAATCACATTTAGGATGATTAATTATGCTTAGGAAAATCGGGTTATTACATTGCCCACTGAGCATGCTGATGCGTCTTTGACTTTTGGGCCATTTGGCCCTATTTTTCCTGTCTTGTTGTGTCTTTAGTGTCTGTATAGGGAAGGAAAGCTGTATTCGTGAGGAAGAAGCTCCGTCAAAGGCAAACCGAGGAAAGATGGTCAGAATGAGCCGAATTAGAGTATTTTCAAGCAGTTGCAAGAATACGACCACATCAAGGAGTATGCAGTGCAGGAGAAGGAGTCCATTCAATTGAAGCGTGAGACGAGGTTGAAAAGAGGATTCCATGTGAACCCTGAAGCTAAGTTGTTGTTCATCATTCGCATTCGTGGTATTAACGCAATGCACCCAACAACAAAGAAAATATTGCAGCTGTCGTGCCTATGAAGAACAAAACCTTGGTGCAGGACTAACCAGAGCATGCAATAGTATGACCATCACCGAAGTCACCAGTCAGCCGCCAAAGCCAAAGAAGGAAAGACACGTAAGAGAGATATGCAAGATATCCTGCTAAAATACATGTGTGAAGAAGAATCCAAAAGTCAGTCAATTACCCTCAATCAATCAATCGGAGATTGCCAATCATCAATCCGTTCAATCACGGATAATCAAGATCGCGCTCAACATGGAAAGTATCAATCATGCCGATTCAGTCCATCAGCGGAGGGTTTTGACTGCCATCAGCTCAACTATAAAAGATCAGCAACCTTGGCGAGCACAATGTTGGATACCCCTACCATTCTATAGTTTCAGTCCGAAAAACATTTTACTTTCAGCTCTTTTATAGTTTACGCACAAACAATTACTTGCTTTCTTTTACATTCTGCTGTGACGAACAAATCCAAGGCAGTTTGCCTTAGGTACTTTCTCAATTCAAGTATTCCGTATTTCTATTCTATTAATGTGTTTAATTATATTTGAGATTATGTATTTTAATATGTGTGAGTAGTTCCCTTAGTGAGATTTAGGTTGGGGAGATTGGTTAATTGTTGATATGTGAAATATTCGTGAGACATTTGTGCTATCGGTTGAGTCCAGTGGTTCCGAAAAGATCTGAGCAGAATTCATGGGTAGTCCTAACCTAACGGGTGATCTCTGTTCAGTTAGAGTTGTACCATGCCAAGCAAAGGCCAGGGCATGACAGACGGCAGCGTTCAATATGCCCACGACCGAGTAGCTAAGCAGCACCTCCAATGGTGTTGTAGATCTGGATGGCGAGGAACGGGTAAAGGGATACTGCGCCCTTCCTTGGTCTTGGGCTTCTCTAACAATCACCCACCAACTGTGACGAGGCATCAAGCCATGGTTATTGACCGAAGGACTCATCTTGCGCATTGTAGATATATCGATGACCGGTTGGACGCATTACCGGAAATGTATATCCCGCGAGTTATATCTGCTCTGTAGGTGCATACATGGGAAGCTTGGAAGAGAAGGTTGGTGAGGGTCATACTTGGAGGGATCAAGTATGACTACTATCTAAGGAGGAGTGAAGCACGGTGTTGTGACCGGGGTGAAGCGTGACCTTCGGACCAAGTGACTACAAGGGATTCAACCATCCTAAATGTGAAGTATAAACTCTTGAAACGCCCCAATGTCTTTGGGCCACGCCTTGAGTTTGTATGAAGCATGGACGGATCTTCAGTATGCCCATGACCGAATAAACATATCAGCAATGATCATGACCTACCCCAAATCTTACCCCTTTTTATATTTGATTTCCGTTTTAGTTTATTGTGAAGATAAACAGGTTGAGACCGTGACAACTCAATTTGTGTACCGAAGAGTAAAGAGGTTCCTCACTCTCTGTGGGATCGACCCTAGCTTACCTCTAAGACTAACCAGTCCGGTTGTGGGCATAGGAGAGTGTACTGTCCGTCTGGGGCATACACAAGTATTTTGATCGTACCATACAACGGGTGCGTGTCACATGCCAAAATCTGTAAACATAAAATACTGTATTTATTCAATAAACACAAGATTGTATACAAATATAAGAATATCCAATATATGCGGGTTCAATCTCTATTTGATCCTCTGAGTATTGTCTTCAAGTTGACCCTCGAACGATTTTCAAGCAGCCTTTGTGATTTGTTGTAGAATTAAGCTTCCTAGATCTCCTTGGACTTGATCTACAAGGTTTGTAATGTTGATGCCGATGACTTTCGCCTTTCTTTTGAGGTAAACGTTGATCTTTGATTTGATCTTTGATTTGATGACTTTGACTTGAGCTTTGGATTTGATGGTGTTGATGCGGAGGACGTTCGACTTGTTTCCTAAGTAAACATTGAGCGCCGAGCTTTATAGCGTTAATGTGGAGGACTTGCGCCTTATTTCCGGATCAAACGCCACTTGAGTTGATTCCGCCTAAGAACGTATTGCTTCCCACGAAGAATGCCTTGATCTCGCCGGGACACCTTGAATATTGAGAGAGAAATCTTTGAGAAATTCTCTCTTCAATTATTGAGCTCTTGAAGATATTTTTTAGTTGTGATTTGAAGTTGTGTAGAGACACCTATTTATAGTTGTAGGAAGAGAGAAGTTGAGTGGGCCTTGGCCTCTATCATGGGCTCTAAAGGCTTAAGTGGCACAATTTGATTGACTCTTGAATGTTGACATATGTTTTCGAAGTAATAGATATTTATCACAATATAAGACATATTTATCAATTAAATAACTTATTTAACATGGATATCATAAGATTTCATAATAAAATAATATATCAAAACCAATACAATATTTCATTAAATTTTTTATATCTACAATGTGGTAACTCGTTACGATATGATGATTTCATAACATGTTATGCTCTCTGAGATGTGGTAACTAAGTTACAAAATTTGCCTTTCGTGATTGAGTTACCAGCTGTGGTGTGGTAAATCAGATCTATATGCCTTGTTCATAACTATTTTGCTCTTTGAAATGATGTGGTCTGGAGTTAATGGGACGAATTCTACAAAATAAAAGAATCGTATCCACATACTGGTTACACTAGATACAAAAATCATATCTTTTTAGAAGGTTACTAGCACACCATGTGGTAACACAGTTACAAAGTATTAAATTCATACTGTGTTACCATAACTTTCGGTATGAAAATATTAAATTCGTACTAGTAACAACATACTATATGGTAACACACTTACAAAATATATGATTCGTACTGAGTTACCCAACACAGTATAGTATCGCAATTACAAAATATTAAATTCGTATTGAGTTACCATAATATCGTAACGAAACTAATATCCTGAGCAACTTCTTCTTAGAGCTTTCTGTTTGACTCCATCAGTCTCTCTATCTCCTGATCCTTCATGATCAGTTTGATGCTCATCACATCAAACTCTGCTCCAAGTGTCTTGCACTAAGTGGCTTGAGCATCACACAACTTGCTCAGTTGTTCTATCTCATCCCATGAGGGACAGATGTCTTCATCCAATTCTCCTGCACATTGGTTAGCCACAGCAAAATTAGAATTAGGATGGAGAGAAGAATTTACCTCGCCTATAGACTCTTTAGGCAGTGCTATAAGACACTTGTCTTTTCCTCCGGAGCTTTATGGAGTGTCAGTTTCCTCTCCTTCGGAGTCTGTGTACAAGTTGGTGTCGTCGACTTCTTTCTCAATGATCATGGCCTTGATATTCTCCTTGGCCTTTGCTCGGAGGGCATCTCTATCCTTCTTGGAGAGGACAGGGCAGTCCATTTTGAAATGTCTGGACTTGCCACACTCAAAGCATCCATCGCCTTAAGTCTTTAAGGATGTTTCTGCTGAGCTGCGCCGGCTCATGTTCATCCTTCTGTATTTGTCAAGCTTGGGGTTCATGTCCTCCAACTGCTTGGTCATTTCATTGATCTTCTTCTATAGATCGGATCTGCTCGGTCGATCCCTAGCTGAGGAGTCAGCGGACCGTGAGGGTCTGCTGCCAGAGTCAGCTCGAACCGCTACAGATTTTGTCACTGAGCTTTTCTCCATTGAATCAGGCTTCTGAAGTCGAGAATGCTTCAAACGCTGAATGTCATACTCATTTGCTTTGAGTGTGGAGAACAGCTTCTTCGTCTTCAACGAACTAAGCTGAATTCGGTTTTGGTGGAAGACTCTGTGAACTGTCCAGTCTTCACCAAGCGCTGAGAAAACTTTCAAGTTCATCTCGCGTTGAGAGTATTTTCTTTTCCTGATACTCTCAATATCCATGATGATCTCTGTGAATCTCAGCTCCATCTTGTCGATGGTTTCATCCGCCAGTTGAGTGAAGTTCTTATACTTCTGGCACACTAGTGTGAACTTATTCTCCTTGATCTTGTCGGATCCTTCACAAAGAGATGCAAGAGCATCCCACATGTCCTTTGCAGTCTCACAGAAGATAATCTTCGGTAGGTAGGCTTTGCCTACTGTAGACGAGATGACACTCTTTGCAATGTCATTGAGCTGAGTAATATCTCTTTCTCCCTTGGTGAATCCTTCAGGATCCTTCAGCTCAGTCTTGGTGGCAACTGTTCCGTCTCCTAGAGCGGTGTAGGGAACTGTGACTTTCTGTATCACGTGGATGGGACTATTTGTGATGGTCTCTGTTGGGAAATTTAAGTTCCAAAACCAACTGACCCCAACCGAGTACATGTTGCCATATCCTAATGTTAGTATTTAGGCTCGCTGTCTGAGCATTGTTCAGATTTTATCTTTACAGGACTCCAGCTGAAGACAGCAACAAAGCTTTACTCGGATAGAACATCAGATGTAAGAAAGACAACTGAGCGTTTAAGGGGGAAGATGTAAGAGAACATCAGATGTAAGAAAGACAACTGAGCGTTCAAGCCAACTGATCGGATATAGAACATCAGATGTGAGAAAGACAACTGAGCATTCAAGCCAACTGTTCAGATGGAACATCAGTTGCAAGACTCAATCTGATAGATCGACAACATGAATTTCAAGACAGCTGAGGGTTCAACTGTTCCTATTCAGACAGAAGGTCAGATGAAAATATCGATCTGGAACATCAGCTGAAGACCACTCGGATGAAGATAAAACTTCTCAACCGACTAAACAAGGTTGAAAAACTAAGGTTGAAATTAGAAATTCAAAATAGGAAGTCACGTGAAGGTTTGACGTTCTGTCATTACCTCATTTGGCCCAACACAAGGTTGTCTCAGATGGAAAGCAGAAGTTCACAGTTGCCAAATCGGGAAAATCTGCAGAGATGAGAGACAAGCCATCGCTTTCATAGAACAGAGATCAACGGCTCATCCAACGGCTAGTTGATTCTCTCTGCCTATAAATAGAGGCCTTCATTCATTCATCAAGACAGAAGACAAGTGCGATAAGAGTCTAAACGAGCGAAAGAACGAAAAACTGCACACAAGCTAAACTGCAATCAATCTCTAAGAACATCATTAGTTGAGAGTTCATAGACTGTTAGAATCTGTCTTGGTGTTTTTGATCTTAGTTTGAGTCTTCATTTGTTCAAGCTTAGATCCTAGCTCACTTCTTTGTTAGAGCTAGTTGTTGGAAAAACCCACCCTCATACACATCCCCTAAAAAGGTTGTTAGGATCCTACTCTTTCCGAAATTGAGTAGATAGGTTGATAAGTACCCGTAAACTTATCTGTAAGGTTGATAAGTACCCGTAAACTTATCTCAATGGTTGCAAAGCCCGCGTAAGCTTTTTGGTAGCTGTCTTAAAGAATTTGGACTGAGTTGTGTGGACTCACAACTCCCCGTGGACGTAGGAGTTCTCTCCGAACCACGTAAATCCTTTGTGTGTTTGTGTTTTCTGTTTAGTTACATTTTGCATATCCAACTGACCAACTAACCAGCACTCAAAACTGCATCTTTTCACTTCAACTGTTTTGGTTATTGACTGACCTTGCATCTCAGCGTGAGTTATTTTATACGAGTTAGTTTATGTATCCACCACATTCCGCACAGCACTACACTTCCAGCTGAGTATTCTTACTCAGTTGTGATTCCAGCTGAGTCGTCTTACTCAGTTGTGATAATTTTTCAGGGGTTGTTTTTAAAATTCTTAACTGGTGTATTCCCATCCCCCTCCCCATACACCAGAACTCGTATTGGGACCATCAAGTGGTATCAGAGCAGTGGTTTAAAAGACTGCTGACTCTATTTCATGAGGTGTGAATCGAGGTGTTTTTCTTCAGTGGTCAACTGAATAGATCTTTTTCACGCTAGTGCATATCTGCTTGCACTTGTTGTCTGTTTGTTGTGTGCAGATGGATGTTAAAGACAAGATTGTCGTCATGTTCTCGGTTGTGAATTATACATCCTGGAAGACTCGGATGAAGAAGATCCTACTGTCCAAGCATCATCAAATGCAACAAGTGATTTCATCCGGACCGATCACCATCATGAAAAAAGTTATTCGCACTCCTACAAATCCCAATGATGGGGATGCAACTAAGGTGATGGTCGAGAAGAAGCCAGAAGATTTCACTCCTGAGAAAGCGAAAGTGAGCCAGTTGGATATCTGGGCTCAGAGCACTATCATGTCCACAGTTGGACAAGACTATCTTCCATGGATAGAAGAGTGCAACACAGCTTAAGGAGATGTGGGACATTTTGGCATCTCTTAGTAAAGGGAGTGATGAAACCAAGGAGAACAAGTTCTCCCATGCTTGTCTAGATTTTGACAACTTCTGTCTAAGAGTTGATGAAACCATTGATCAGCTGGAGCTTCGGTTCATGGATATCATCCGAAGGATTCAGTCTATCCGACGAGGAAAATATACTTTGAGAGAAATCAACCTCAAAGTATTACAAGCCCTACCAGCTGAGTGGGACACCTTCACCAACATTAATGAAAGTCGAGCTGATCTTGGAGAGATTGGAACTGACAGACTGTTCTCAATTCTGAAAGAAAACGAGTACAAGGTGAACCGACGAAGATCAACTCAGTCCTCGGGGCAGACGAGTCGACTTGAGGATGTTGGTTCAGGAACAAAGACAGTAGCACTTCGAGCTGACTATTCCAAGCCGCGAACATCAAGGGCAACAAGATCTGCGGACACAGCTTCGAAGGAGCCAAGCAGAGAAGAGCTGCAACAGAGTATAGCCGCCTTGTCAAAGAAGCTAGCTGACATGGATACTCGGTTCGGAAAATATAAGCGGTTCTATAAATCCAACCGAACTCGACATAACTCAAAGCCTATGACCAACAGTTGCTTTGAATGCGGCAAAGAGGGACACTTTAAAGCTGATTGTCCAGATCTTTCAAAGAAAGATAGAGAAGCGTTGAGGGCCAAGCAAAATGCAAAGAACAAGGCCATGGTTGCAGAAGAATCAGCTGATGACATGGACATCTTCACTGACACCGAAGATGAGGACGAGCTGACTTCCACCAACAATGCTATCGGACAGGATCAATGTCTCATGGCATTTGGAACTGACCAGGATGATGCTGAGGTACATTCTAGTCCAATTAATTTAAATTCTTCCAATGTTTATAACATGCAGGAAACAGTAGATGAAGAGTTGGAACCCTCTTGGGGTGATTTCCTAGAACTCAGTGAGGAGTTGCATCATCAATCGGTTGAGTTTAAGAGTCTTCAAGAACAGTTTGCCAGACTTGAAGAATCCTTAACCGAAAAGGACGATCTGATTAAAAGTCAAACCGAAGAGATTGATGATCTCAAAAGTCAACTGAATGTGGCCAACCGAACTAATGCTCCAACCGATGAGGAGTTGAAGAAGCAGATCCAGGAGCAGCATGAGCAGTTGAACAAGCAAGAGGCTCAGATCGACCAGTTGATGAAGAAGTCAGACCCACAGACTGAGCATATAGCTGTTCTTCTCAAGGATCTACAAACTGAGAAGGACAACCTGATAAAGCTATATCAATCATCCAAAATTATCGAGAATCTCATTAGTTACAGAAGATAAATGGATGACGTGTCTGGACTCGGTTACGACATGGTCAAGAATACTGGAATTCCACCCGCAACCTTTATCAAGGCTGTGGATGTCATGGTTGCCAAACCAAATCCGGTTGAGTCTGCAACTCCCCAAATTAATCCAACCTCCACGTCACAGCAAACACAACCAGCTAAGGAAACTGTAGCTGAGAAAGGAAAAGGAGCTGTGGTTGGAGAACTGAAGAATCCATCGGTTAGGATAACAACCGAGGGGGAATGTTCAAGGACTCAAAAGAGGAACCAGAGACGTCGAAGATACAATCAGAACCGACCACAGAACCGACCTCTGAACCGATCTCAGTACCGACCTCAGAACCGACCTCTGAACCGACCTCTGAGCTGACCTCAGAGCCGACCTCAGAAAGGATGGAATCAACAGAACCGACAGGGATTCAACCAACAGAATCAACATCAGTTCCATCATCAAAACAACCAGAGGTTCCATCAGAGTCAACCGATGTGGAACAGCTCCAACAGCTGCGGATATTCATGCCAGAACATGAATCAACAACAGGGCATGAACAGCTGTCGTCAACAGTCAGGAATATGGAATCAGACTCAGCCACAAAGATTCCAAAATGGTGTCCGACCTCGTCAACAAAACAGGGAGAACGCCTCTCCTCCTAAAGCCCACAATGGGAGAAATCAATCTCCTCCCAAGAAACAGAACAACAATAATAACAACAAGGTGTTGTTATAGTTGATGGAGAAGGAAATATAATTTGGAATGATAAATCTATCCGAATATACAGGGAAAAACGACTCACAATTCAAGGGGGAACTGGTTCTAACCCTCCAGGACCCAACAAAAATTGGGGACCTAAGCGTGTTTCTCTGTGCAGGAGCAGGAGGAACAGCTGAGGAAGAATAAAGCACCACAAACCATGTGGGTGATGGATAGTGGATGCTCGAAACACATGACAAATCTGAGGGATTTGCTTGGAAGTTTCGTGGAGAAGGAAGGACCATCAGTTACCTTTGGTGACAACTCAAAAAGTCACACCAAAGGCTACGGTACCCTTGAAACCAATCACGTGTCTATTTTCAATGTTTCATATGTTGATGGATTGAAGCATAACTTGCTCTCTATCAGCCAATTCTGTGATAATGGTTTCTCTGTCAAGTTTGATGCGCAGGGCTGCAAGGTTAAAAATGTTGTAACAAAGCAAGTCATATATTGGGAAATCGATCCCCAACCGGAAATGTCTACTATGCAGATTGGAACAGTAGTTCTCCTGAAACTTGTCTGTTATCAAAGAGCAGTTCAGATGTGAGCTGGCTGTGGCACAAAAGGCTCAACCATCTGAATTTCAAGACAATGAACCGACTTGCGAGACAGGAATGTGCAAAGGGTATTCCGAACCGTGTGTTTTCAACAACACATATCTGCAGTGCGTGTCAGTTGGGAAAGCTCGCTAGATCCTCCTTTCGGTTGAAAACGATTCCCTCAACCGACCGAGTATTGCATCTGATCCATATGGATCTCTTCGGGCCTGTTACACCCAAGAGCATGAATGGTAACGAGTATACACTTGTAGTTACTGATGATTTCTCCAGATACACGTGGACCATTTTCATGCGTCACAAAAGTGAAACCCGAGATGAGCTACCCAAGCTGATGGATCGGATATCAAACCAACAAGAGATAAAAATCATTTCCATCCGATCAGACCGTGGAACCGAGTTCCTCAATGAAACCATCATCGAATATTGTGAGAAGCACGGAATCACTCATCAAACATCGGCTGCGCGTACTCTACAACAGAATGGAGTAGCCGAGCGAAGGAACCGAACGCTGAAGGATGCTGCAACATCCATGTTGACAAGCTCAGCTCTGCCAAAGAGATTTTGGGCTGAGGCAATCAACACAGCTTGCTACACCCAGAACCGGTCTCTTCTGACTAAGCGGTTGGGAAAGACTCCATATGAACTATGGAGACGCAGAAAGCCTGATATTTCATATTTTCGCATTTTTGGTTCTAAGTGTTATATTCACAACAATGGGAAGACTCAGTTGAAAACTTTTGATGCCAAGGCTTCGAAGGGCATATTTCTCAGATATGCCGCTCGGATCAAGGCTTATAGAGTTTTTAACAACAGCTCTCGTGTTGTGGAGATAACACCTCATGTTAGTTTTGATGAATCTACTTTTGAGTGCAGGGAACAGGCTAAAGGACAACAAGCTGATCCACAAGTTCCACCAGCTCTCACCAGATTGCAGGTTCTAAGGTAGAAGAATCTAGCTGAACCATTAGTATGGGCAACTGAGGATGATGATCCTTGTTCCTCTGAAGATGAATGTAAGGACCCCAGCTCATCTCAAGGGGGAACTTCAGCTGATGTCACTCCAACTGCATCAGCATCCGAAGCCCAACCGAGCCTGGTTCGAGATAATATTCATGTTGAGGATCGAGACTCAACAGCAAATGAATCACCAGTTCTGAAGATCCCAGCATCTCCCACAGCTCAGATCACGGAACAGCCACTGTTGGAAGAAGAAGGAAGACGCAGCAAGAGATGGTATGAAGATCATTCCAAGGACAACATCATCGGAGATCCAGCCAAGGGTGAGCGTACTAGGAGCAGAGTTGCAAATCCAGACTCAATTGAGAAAGATTCCAGCACTTTCGCCCAATATGCTGAGGAGTTGGCAGTTCTTGAGGAGTTCGAACAAGCAGGAGATGTTGCCATGATTTCATGTTTCGTAGCTGATGTGCAGAACCGAAGAATGTTGTGGAAGCTCTCAACTATGTTCATTGGACAACAGCCATGCAAGAAGAGCTGAATGAATTTCTACGCAACTGTGTATGGGAGTTGGTAGAAAGACCAAATAGTGTCAAAGTCATTGGATTAAAATGGATTTTCAAGAACAAGAGAGACGCCATTGGATTCATCATGAGAAACAAGGCAAGGTTGGTAGCTCATGGATATTGCCAACAAGAAGGAATTGATTTCGAGGATTCCTTCGCGCCAGTTGCAAGGTTGGAAGCCATCCGGATATTTCTAGCCTATGCTGTATTTCACAAATTCAAGGTCTATCAGATGGATATGAAATGTGCATTCCTCAACGGTGATATTAAGGAAGACGTTTATGTTGAACAGCCTCTCGGTTTTGAGACTGGAGATGGAAGAGTGTATAAGTTGAAGAAAACGATCTATGGATTGAAGCAAACACCTAGGGCTTGGTATGACACTCTATGTGGTTTTCTTCTGAACTCGGGGTTCAAACGAGGGTCAGTTGATAAAACACTGTTCACCATAAAAGTTGGAGAAGACATACTTGTTGTGCAAATCTATGTTGATGACATCATATTCGGTTCCAAGTCGGAGGAGCTGTGCGAGAAAATCTCAACTCTCATGAAGGAGAAATTCGAGATGTCGATGATGGGCGAGATGAATTATTTTCTTGGACTACAGGTGAAGCAGTCATCAAAAGGGATTTTTATCAATCAGTCCAAATATACAAAGGAGCTCATCGCAAAGTTCGGTTTGCAGTCAAGTAAAATCACAAGGATCCCGATGAATACTAACTGGAAGATTGAACCCGGATCTGAGGGAAAACTCGTGGATGCCAGTAAGTATAGAGGGATTATTGGTTCTTTGCTATATCTAACCGCCAGTCGGCCAGACATATCTTACACGGTTGGAGTGTGTGCTCGGTTCCAAGTTCAGCCGAGGGAAGCACACATATTGGCAGCAAAGAACATCATTAAGTATCTGAAGGGTACTGTTAATGTTGGGTTGTGGTACCCAACCGATGACAATATCCAGCTGTCCGGATACTCAGATGCAGATCTAGCCAGAGATCGGTTGGACAGGAAGTCCACATCTGGACACTGTCAGTTCATGGGAAGCAAGTTAGTTTCATGGTTTTCAAAGAAACAAGCATGTGATGCCACTTCTACAACCGAGTCAGAGTACATGGTTGCCGGTAGTTGTTGCATGCAAGTGTTGTGGCTCAAGCAACAGCTGAGAGATTATGAAGTCGCAACTGGACAGGTTCTCATCTATTGTGATAGCTCAAGCATTGCTATCTCTTTGAATCCTGTTCACCATTCTCGGACAAAGCACATTGACATCCGACATCATTTTATCCGAGATCATATTGAGAAGAAGGATGTATCTGTGGAGAAGATTCCAACTGAGATTCAGAGAGCTAATATCTTCACCAAACCTCTAGCCGAAGCACGATTCAAGATGTTATGCGATCTCCTTGGATTGTTGGATCCTTCAGATGAGGAATCAGCCGAGGTGAAGAGATAGATATCCATCTGAGGGGGAAGCTCAGATGAAGGGGGAATCTCAGATGCGGATCGCCAACCGAAGATATCAGACGTCAGCTGAACAGACGAACTCTAGTCAGCTAATGGTATGCCGCAACATTGGAACACAGCTGATTCCGACATCAGCTGGCACGTACACAGCTGATTCCGACATCAGCTGGCAGGTATCATTTATGGCTGAAGGTGTTTGTGTCTTAAATGAGAATGTTTGAAATAAATTCAAACATTCCTGAGCATGTCAGTTAGATCAAAATAGCCATCATAGCACATTTAATGTAAAGTACGGCTGAATATCAATAGCCCTACTTTATAGTGCGACTGGGCTGACATAAAACAGTTCACCTTCTCACGCGCGGGTATTGGAACTCGGAATTCAACGTCAATCAAAGGTAGTCAACAGTCGCGAGATCTCAGCCGTTGATGGATTCGCGCCATTCAACCCTGGCCATCGATTTCAAACGACCCAATAACCTATAAAAGGCGGAAAATCAGGAAGTGATCTCTTACCTTCTACATTTGTGTTTATCTGCAGTAACTGTTCATCTTCGTCTCCTATTTTGTTTCACCATTTTCTGCAAGTTCTTGTTTTCCTCTCTCTATATAATCTTCACAGCAACTCTAAATGGCACCAAAAGCTTCTTCGCAAGGAAAGAAGATGGCATCATCGGGACCAGCTCTAATCCCTTCGTCATATGAGGAATCCTTCGACATGATGCTCTCCAAAATTCACTTCGAGCAGATACTGTCAGAAGACGCACTGGAGTCGCCAATATTATCTCCCCTCACCGATCTTCTCAGGGAGAATGGTTTTTTGGATTGGGCGACGCTCTTCCCCACTCACCCTCTCAGGCGACAGGTCAGGGAATTCTACTTAAACCTGAAATCTCCCATCGACAACCGAGATGGCCTTGTCTCATAAATATCTTGTCGACAACGCGACGTTCCCGCCAGAACGATCCGCCGTGTCACCGTCTTCATACAAGTTTCCGATATTCTACGCTCCATTATTCCACCAAATCTCACCGCTACAGACACAGTTGAGAACATCACAGATGCAGAAGCCGATCAATTTCTGGAGAATGCTCTCATCACTGCTGAAAGATTGAGGAGCAACATGCAGCAAACGAAGTTGAAGCCCGAGCATCGACTTCTGTTTGATGTTGTATCCAAGGTTATCTTCGGATACAGCGGAGCCTTTGGAGACATCAGCCGACCAAAGCTCAAGCAGCTGATTGCTTTGGAGCACAAACACATGCACAACATCAACTGGTTTAAATATTTCGAACACCAGTTGATAATGGAGAAACAGAAGATTACAGAAACCACAACTGACTCTGGAGAGAAGTTGTTGAGTGTTAAGGGAACTCTCAACTTCGGAGTCAAAATCTCTGCCCCGATCCTTCTCGCCACAATGGATCAGAACATGGTGTAGGAAGACTGTGAGGAGACTCCAGTCAAGAGGCAGATGCTATTCCCAACAGCCAAGAAGGCTCAGGATGTGATTCAGAGTGTTTATACTCCCAAGGAGAAAAGAGAAGCTGTGAAAACAGCTGAGGAAAAAGACACAGCTGAGGAGCTGCCTCCAGCTGCCGGCCGCACTTCAAAATCAACTGCTGCTCGTCGACTTAGAGATGAGACAAATAAGGAGAAAGAGGAAGAGCCAACGAAGAAGAAGTTGAGACTTCGTTTCAAGAAGAAGTCAGTTGCAAAACCAGCTGAGGAAGTACCAGCTGAGGAGGAACCATCTGAGTCAAGTCACTCAGTTGACGCGGCTGCCTTCGAGATTGTTCCTCACAAAGATGGGATGCAAGGGATGGAAACTGAACCAGAAGATGAGCCGAACATCTCCTCGGATGCATCTTCTTCATCCAAGGCATCTGAAGATATTCCAACCTCCCCCACGGTAGGAGCTGATGCCGTACAGTCTAAAGAGGTTCTCACAACTGACACTCAGCCAGAAATTTCGAGCTCCCCGCTCGATGCCAACATTATGACCACTTCTTCGGCCAATGTTGAGGAACCTCTTGATACCAACATCCCCACACAGTCAGAAATTCTGAGCTCCCCGCTCGATGCCAACATTGAGACCATTTCTTTGGCCAATGTTGAGGAAACCCTTGAACCGATTCCATATGAAAATCTCTCTCCCTCCCCCCATCGACGAAGAAGCTGATCGTCGAGCTGTCGCGTTGGAACATGAAGGCAAGTTGGCCTACTGCTTCCAGAAGCTGATCGGAATGTTCCCCGAGGCATGCGACATGCTCACATTTGCCACCATTAGGACTGAGCTGCTGTATCAATTCAACATTATTTTCAGTCACTGGTATATCAAGGAAGATATCATCCGCATACACAGCTGGAACCAGCTCAAGGCAGATGAGTCGCGTATCAGGGACTACTTCAACTACACCAACCTTGAAGTTGTGTACAACAACAAGGTTGCACTACTGACTCGGCGACTGGAAATCAGCAAGGCAGAAGGAAGAGACACCAGGGAGACAGCTATTCAAGACTGTGTCAATTTCCTGGACAACATGCTAACCAAATCTGCTGATTTTATAGATGATCTTGATGCAGCTGCAGCAGCAGCTAAGCAAGAAGAAGAAGAGCTTCAACAGTACCTGGATGGGTCAGTCGCAAGCCTTGTTGCTGATGCCAAAAAGGGGGAAGATATGATGCAGCAAGATGAGATCGGGGAAGATGAGACACAAGAAGAAATGCCAGCCGGGAAGGAATCTCAACTGAAGAAGAAGACAGCTCAGACGAAGAAGTCCGCTCCAAAGCCAACCGACAAGAAACAACAACAGCTGAAATCCATTGTTGTCGGCGGAGATGAAATGACGAAGGACATGGAGCAAGCGAAGGAATATGGAGTTTCCTACAACTCCATAGCCGAGATTGCAGCCGAGCTTGATGCTAAACTCGACGGTATTACAACCGAAGAGTGTACTGCTGCTGCTAAGGCTATAGATGTTTCGGAAAAAGACTACATGAATCCTGAATGGATAAAGAAGTTTGCAGCCAACCAAGCTACGAGAGTGAACAAATTTGAGGAAGAACTTGCCAAGGTTACCAACAACTTGGACAGGAACATTGCCTCCCGCAGCCGATGACGAATAGAGAAACACCAAGTGAAGGCTGAAGCAAGGGTGAAGCAGTAAAGACTTCCTGGAAAGATCAAGCTTCAAAGTCGCTTCAAACATGTTGACAAGTGGATGCCAGCTGAATGGAATGACGATTGGGAATCATTCAAGCAAGAGTTTGTAAATGATTTCTATTACAGGAAGGTGTTCACAACTGAGGATTCGAGGAAAGAATTCAAGGAAGCCCTGACTGAGCAACACTCTAGGGATCCGGGCATGTTCAGCCAGTTCAGACGTGCTATGATTGATGCAAAACTGGATATGAACACAGTCCCCGTCCCTCAGAAGGTCACATATCTCCCTCCATTTATCCCAGACACAAGAAATCCCAACAGGCAGAGGATTGCAGCTGAAGCAAGGAAAGTTTGCCAGGAACATGGAGTGGATATTTCAAAGGAGTCAGATGCAAAGAGAGATATTTTTGTCAGGATTTTCAGCAAGTATGGGCTGAAGTATTAGCCAAGTTAGAGTTTTTGAGCAACTAATGTATTTTGATTTTTGTGCATTTTTTTTGTAACCATCAGTTGTAATGAAAATTTTCATCTTATCCGATTCACCTTGACGTACAATCTCTAGTTGTACAAGCTCTGAATCGCAAAGTTATTTCAATACCATGTTATAACTGTGCTAACCCTTTGATGTTTTAATCTTATAGACTGTCTAGAATTTCAGCTGAGATCTTAGATAGGTCAGTAGGGTTTAGATCAGTAGGGTTTTGGCATCATCAAAAAGGGGAAAATTGTTGGGAAATTTAAGTAAAGTTTTGATTGATTCTAAAACCAACTTACCCCAACCGTGTAGATGTTGCCATATCCTAATGTTAGTATTTAGGCTCGGTGTCTGAGCATTGTTCAGATTTTATCTTTACAGGACTCCAGCTGAAGACAGTAACAAGGCTTTACTCGGATAGAACATCAGATGTAAGAAAGACAACTGAGCGTTTAAGGGGGAAGATGTAAGAGAACATCAGATGTAAGAAAGACAACTGAGCGTTCAAGCCAACTGATCGGATACAGAACAACAGACATGAGAAAGACAACTAAGCATTCAAGCCAACTGTTTAGATGGAACATCAGTTGCAAGACTCAATCTGATAGATCAACAACATGAATTTCAAGACAGCTGAGGGTTCAATTGTTCCTATTCAGACAGAAGGTCAGATGAAGATATCGATCAGATGGAACATCAGCTGAAGACCACTCGGATGAAGACAAAACTTCTCAACCGACTAAACAAGGTTGAAAAACTAAGGTTGAAATTTGAAATTCAAAATAGGAAGTCACGTAAAGGTTTGACGTTCTGTCATTACCTCATTTGGCCCAACACAAGTTTGTCTTAGATGGAAAGCAGAAGTTCACAGTTGCCAAATCGGGAAAATCTGCAGAGATGAGAGACAAGCCATCGCTTTCACAGAACAGAGATCAATGGCTCACCCAATGGCTAGTTGATTCTCTCCGCCTATAAATAAAGGCCTTCATTCATTCATCAAGACAGAAGATAAGTGCGATAAGAGTCTAAACGAGCGAAAGAACGAAAAACTGCACATAAGCTAAACTGCAATCAATCTCTAAGAACATCACTAGTTGAGAGTTCATAGACTGTTAGAATATGTCTTGGTATTTTTTATCTTAGTTTGAGTCTTCATTTGTTCAAGCTTAGATCCTAGCTCACTTCTTTGTTAGAGCTAGTAGTTGGAAAAACCCACCCTCATACACATCCCCTAAAAAGGTTGTTAGGATCCTACTCTTCCCGAAATTGAGTAGATAGGTTGATAAGTACCCGTAAACTTATCTGTAAGGTTGATAAGTACCCGTAAACTTATCTCAACGGTTGCAAAGCCCGCGTAAGCTTTGTGGTAGCTGTCCTAAAGAATTTGGACTGAGTTGCGTGGACTCACAACTCCCCGTGGACGTAGGAGTTCTCTCCGAACCACGTAAATCCTTTGTGTGTTTGTGTTTTCTGTTTAGTTACATTTTGCATATCCAACTGACCAACTAACTAGCACTCAAAACTGCATCTTTTCACTTCAACTGTTTTGGTTATTGACTAACCTTGCATCTGAGCGTGAGTTATTTTATACGAGTTAGTTTTTGTATCCACCACATTCCGCACAGCACTACACTTCCAGCTGAGTATTCTTACTCAGTTGTGATTCCAGCTGAGTCGTCTTACTCAGTTGTGATAATTTTTCGGGGGTTGTTTTTAAAATTCTTAACTGGTGTATTTCCCCACCCCACCCCATATACCAGAACTCGTATCGGGACCATCAGTCTCCAACATTCGGTGATGTCTGGCAGTCAACGCCATCTTCAATCTTAATTTCCACGTGGAGTAGTCATCCATAGTGAGCTCCGATAAGTTTCTTAAAAGCGTGGGTTTCATCATTCCTGCGAAAACAGACAGAAAACAAAACAAGAAAATATGCAGCACAATACACTAAGGAGATTTCAAAGATCTATTCACTTGACCACTAAAAAAAATCTCGCCTCAAACCTCGTGAAACAGAGTCAACAGTCTTTTGAACCACTGCTCTGATACCACTTGATGGTCGACTTATCAAAAACTACTCAGTTCACGATGCTCAACAACTGAGAAAGACAGTAGCTATCACTCAGTTTGGCACACAATAGACTTCTTAGACTAAGGATCAACTGTGTAACATCCCGGTTTTTTTTTAATCCAGAATTAATTTAAACTTAAGGTCGTAAATAGGGCTTTTGCATTCTTAAGAAATTAAAATCGACTTAAAGTGATGAGTCTAAATTTATTCACGTATGTAAGTCTCGAAATTAGAATTTTTAAATTTATTATTTGATGTCTAGTCGAGTCGTTTTTCTCAATAATTCTCGTTCCATAAATCGCGTAATATTTTGCTCGGCTAATAATTTTAAGTTATGACCCGAGAATTTAATTATTACGACTTTCCTACGATACCTGGATGTTTATATCTGTGTGAAAAAGAATTCCATGTATTTTCTCTAATAAAAATAAAGTAAAAATTAATTACTTTTTCCCCATCCACACAAAAATTGACACCACACCTATTTTACCTCTATCCACCCCATCCCTCTATTCTTATTAAGTGAAAAGAACTAGCACTCATTCCCCATTTCCTTCACTCTGCATAAGTAAAGAGAGAGAGAGAGAGGTAATTTCTTCCATTGTTTTTCCATTAGAGTTCAAGGTCCAAGCTCCATTCCTGGTTCGATTTCTCTTCCGAGTCCATATCCAAGTAAGTTAGTTTCTCTTCTTCTTTTCTTGCCAAAAGAAATTCTTTTTCTTTGGAGCCTTGTATGAATGTGAAAATCTGGAAATAATTAAAATTTGGTCTCCAAATTGT
Source organism: Schizonepeta tenuifolia (assembly GCA_029490685.1). Lineage (NCBI taxonomy): Eukaryota > Viridiplantae > Streptophyta > Magnoliopsida > Lamiales > Lamiaceae > Schizonepeta > Schizonepeta tenuifolia. The sequence continues at coordinate 105,623,785 of CM055955.1, forward strand.
TATATGTTGTCCCTAGGATGTTTCTATGGTGTTTGTGAATGATTAAAATACTTTTGACCCATGTTTAGAAATAGGGCCAGTAAAAAAACGAAAATGAGGATCCTTGTATGTTCTTGAGCCTTGTCTTAGTTTGAATTTTGTTTCCAGGTTATGTTTTAAAACAATTGGAGATGAGATTATGTATATTTGCTGAAACTAGTACTCTAAATTCCTTCGAACCACCCAGTAAGTCAAAAGAAAAATGGATGTGTCTTCTTTTATCTGCTGAAACTAGGGCTCTAAATTGCTTTTTAGAATCAACTGTTTCTTTCCAATTGCACTCTATGTTTCCTCTTGAGGGATTTTATCATTTGAAAATATTGGTATTGCAAAATATTGTGCAGGTTCACTTAGAAATCATTTGTGTAAGCATAGCTACTGCATACTCCATCTGGCTATATATTCATACTTTTGGTAGAATTGCATTTAGCATGTCATCTGTTTCCTGGATGTGTTAGGGAGAGTTGAATGAAAAACTAAGTGATGTTGTGGTTGATATGATAATTTAAATGAGAGTAGCGTGAAACATGATAGTATACTTGAGTATAGGCAAGAAATACATGTATAAGATTTGCATGAAGTGGAGTTATATGATTAGTGTTGAAAGTTAAGTTGTATAATTCTTCATTTTCGCAGCAGTCTACAGCTCTGCCACATTTTAGAAAACCAGTCATATCTTTTTGCTCGTTTAACATTTTTGAGATCCGCAAGTTGGGTTGGAAAATAGATATTCGTAGCTTTATAATGATATGAATTAAGAGCCCTAATACTGTCTGAGCAATTCCAAAACTGCACCTCTGTCCAGTACATGTGCACAGTTTTCTTTTTTTTGTTTTGTTTGAGAAAATGCTAAGTGTATTAGGTTTGGTTTCGAACCAAAAGGTGTGGAAAGTAAAGTATAATTATCGTTTGATATTTGAGTGATGTCTTAATGTCTTATGTGGTCAAGATGAGTTCTTGATTAATTTCTTAGTTTATTTAAAAGACTTAAATTGAATGCAAAGCCCTAAAGTCCAAAGCTTGTTTATCGAGTCCGTTGTTCGTAGAATTCAATAGGCTCGATCGCCCTCTAAAGCTTAGTTGTTTGCGATGTAAGGTGGAGCTAGGAAGTGAAGCTTAAGGAAGAGTCGAAGGACGTTATCGCTTTGCTTTTCTTTTGCTGTACCAGGTGGGCTTTATAACGAAAATGAATCGAGCTCGTACTCGTTATTTTGAAATGCTTTGAAATGTTATGTTTAAAATGATTATCATGCATAAAATGTTTTATGTGGATTATTATATACGTATCTGCATTGGCTTGCCAACTTATAAAAAATGATCGGATCCCGAGCTAGACAAAGGTCGCTAGCCGGGGTTAGTGTACACAGTACTCGAGATTGTGAGCTGTCTCTTCAGAGTGGCCGATCTCGGGGAGTAGCGTTCGCGAAAGGTGGCCACCTTCATCGGCGTATTTGGATATGGTTGTATGATGATGACATTGCGCAATACGAGATAAAATGATTTAGTAAGCACAGGTTTTTCCTAAAACCCCTGTATGTTAGTGCTTTATATGTGTGTTACTGCTTTATATGCATGATAATAAATATGAAAGCATGTTTTTATATTTTGGCACGTGTTCACTAAGTACCTCGTACTCAGCCCTGCATATCTTTTAAAACTGTGCAGGTCGAGCTGATGACGTGATGGCAGGTGTTGAGTGGAAGCATTTATCTTATGAAATAATGCCAAGCCCCGGTTATATATCTTCACATATGTAACCAAACTACGCCTTTCCACTGCGAACACTCAGTTTTGCCTAGTTCTTTTGTTAAGACTTATTATCTAAATATTTGGAATCTATTCTAAGTATTTCTCTACTATTTATGATATGTAAGACACATATTATGTCTTTAGAATTAATTCCCTTACCTATATTATGCAATGTTATCCATAGAATTCTAGATTATCTCTTCATATGAAAGTTCTCACTCCCTTTCTTTCCCGCTTCTTAATTCCCACCCCAAGTCATGTCTCGGTTGTGTCGTCCTTAGGGATTTGAGGTTGTGACAGAATGTTTATCTTTCAGCTCTTTTACTTATAGTGCTTTAAGAATCCCTTTAAGATTAAGTTGTTTTATTATGATGAGATGCTGATGTTATTTTGTAAACTTCTTTTTAGGATGGCTGCAACTAAGAAGACAGAGCGGAAGGCTGTTGATGAGACCAAGTTTGGTATGATTTTTGAGTCTTATTTTAGGTCTAGATTGAGTCGTTTTGTGTATTTTTGTTTATCTTTAGTGTCTGGGAGGGCACATTGTGAAGGTAGGGACATACAGCAAACCATCACAAAGCTGGGTAGAAAAGGGCAAGAAATGACCAAAATCCGCAAAAGACATTTTGGGCGCAAATACAAAGCACTTTGGGCAAGAAAATGATGCTCGCAGCATGGGCAAGGAAGCAGACATTCAGAATTAAAGTTGCTCGCTTCACAACCTAACCAAATCAAGTACGGTGCGAGATCAAGTCATTTGGGCAAGAAGAGATGCAAAAAGGCCAAGGCGTAAGGCAGAGCACAGAAGAGAGGCAGGAGTACACGTCTTAGGCATGGAGATCTGTGATAGTCCAACCTATAAGGAAAGAGTGCGGAGCAAGAAAGATTAACTTACAAGGGAAAAGTGCGGACCAACTAAGAGATCAACCTTATCCAAGTAGCCAACAAGGAATGAAGTAATTCCTTCTTTATCCATGAAGATTCGTCCACATCAAATCTGCTAAATAAGAAAAGTCTCTTGGTCAACAGAAACTGCTGGAAGGATTGACAATTTGCAGACAGCACGCCAAAACCTAGCTGTTATCAACTTACCTAATGGATTGAGCCTTTAAGACCCACGAATTTTACCTCTATAAATACTCCTAGACAGCAAGCCATATGTATCTCTGAATATCTCTTTTATCTTTGAATCTTTTAGTTTCTTATCTTCTTTATTCTAGGGTTTTCCTTATTTTGTTCGAAAGTTTGCCCCTTTGGGGGTAAACTAACTTTGTACTTTGTTGCCGGTGATGTTGGTGTCGTCCGGATTTATTTTAATTAAAGTTCTTTTCCTATTTTATTCTTTCTTTTCTTGTTCTTTACTTTATGCCTAGGTAGTTATACAAATCTACGTTTGGGCAAGATGACGCTGCAGAAGTATTAAATCATGATGTTGATTTAGGCAAGACGAAAGCTATATATATATATATGTGTGTGTTCCCGAGGCGCTAGGCAATAATTTCAAAGCAGTCTGTTTGTGCCAAGAAATCATGTGGCCAGTGGGCAATTGGAGAGCGGCAGATTCCTTAAAAGTTTAGACTAACAGGGACCAGGAGAGGTTTGCCTCACGCTCCTTGAGGGCGGAAAATCTCAGGTTGAACTTGGGTGGAGCCGAACGAAGTACATTGACACTAGTGAAAAGTCGGAGCGGGATCCTCGTATCTCATAGGGCCGGAATGGGTTCGTCTAGTGCCCAAAACTACCTGTCCATACTACAGCCCTTTTGTAGGATCCTCGGCTGGTGCATTGGGCAAGTAAGGAGGATTATTTAGGGATTCCACTTAATTCTAAGAAGTAAGGACGAGCTGGGCAGATCCTGGCTGTGGGCGTGACAATGTGATAGTAGGACCACGTCGTGGTTTGCCTATAATTGTTGACATGCATACGTACCATATATCCTTGCATCGATAAAGACGTCTTGTTTATGCAATCGACTAAACACCTAAATTCAGGTTTGTCTTTATCTTTTATTTATGCCTTAGTTTAGTTTTATTTTCCGGTTTGGCCAAGACGAGTCCGTGCAAACTCCCTAAACCTTTGGATAACCCGTAACCAAAGAGAAAGCTACACCAACTTCTCGTGGGATCGACCCTATACTTACTGCTAGTTGATCCTGGTAGTGGGCAATAGGAGAATTATAAATGTATTTTGTACGTGACTAAATAACGGTCACGTCAACGGTGTTTAGGCGTTGGACACCTGTTGAGATTGTTGAGGCTCTTCGCTATGCGACTTACCGAGCACCAGGTTCTATTGTAGGCTAGTTTGTGGATGACTTTGAGGCAAGCTGGCGCTTTGCTGCTCCACACGGCGTCTCAGACTTTGAGGGCATCATCCGTCTCATCGATCGCCTACCGATTGAGTGGCAGGGATGGGCGACCGAGCTCTCTTGGCACTTTGTCTACCTACGTTGCCCCACTTTTGTGCCGACTAGAGACTTCCCCGCCTTTGCAGCGAGGATCACCGCTCATTTCTTCCAGCACGGTACCGCTTCTCTAGGACCGTACCAGCAGAGACCTTACGCTAGGGAGCTTGCTGTTGTGGAGGAGCCACCTTTACCTGCACCGAGCCAAACGGTTCCTACTACTCTACCCCGTGTTACGGGTAGGATTGACTCTGTCATGAGGGTGTCGTGACCAACTCTCCCTACTTTGTGCAGATGGCAGCACGTCTGTGACTTTGACTATCGCTAAACCGTGCACCCACGTCCGACTACCGAGGTCGACTACCCTCTTTTCCCAAAGAAGTGTGCTGCTGTAGAGGACCTCAGGGAGTTAGTTGGAGGCTTACCTCGAGTAAAGCCGAACCGAGTTACGGTCCCACCAGTGTCAACGACTACAGGAGTTCATGATAGAGTTGTCGAGGTCTTTGGGCACGAGTCAGAGAAGGATCCAGACGAGGATCCGGAGGAGGACTCTGAGAGAAGTAGCTTGACCGCTGAGTCGAGGGCAGAGTGAGACAGTCTAGGACAGTGCTAGCCGTGTCTTTTTTGTATGTAGTCGGCAGGACATTGTTTTTCATGCTTATCTTGTACCGTCCCAAGTTTAGCACTTTCTTTTTTTTGTTGTAGACGGCAATGCTATCTGTTAGAGCATCCCGTATTTTAGTATATGTGTAGGCAGGTAGCCTAGATCAGCTAGCTTAGCTTGATAGCCAGTTCAGACCTCGTTGAAGGCAATTGTATGAATATGATGCTTATTTATATATCTAGACCCTTGCTGGGTTATTTGTGATTCGACGAGTACAAATTTATTAATTCATTTCTATTTTACGATTATGATACGAGTGTAGTTCCAGTAAAGATGTGCCAGATTACGATAAGTTTATGTCGGCGTTAATGTTTTCGTGTTTAAGTTGATCATTATTTTGCAAAATATTAAGATTGTGCTACGATGACTGTGTAAACCTCAAAATGCCGCCTAGGAGAGAACCCGGTGTCAATGGAGGATGAAGAGGATGAAGACCAGGACCGGGGGATGGAAGAGGTCGTGGTGGACGACAGGGAAATGAAAGAGAAGAAGAACGTGAGCGTGAGCACACGCCACCCCCACTGCCTCCATTGCAACGAGCAATTGAGGAACTCTTCCTCAAACAAAACCCACCTACTTTCAATGGATCGGGAAACCCAGCAGATGTTCAACTCTGGATTAGAGCTATGGAGCGGATTTTCAACTTTCTAAGATGTACTGACAAGGAGCGTCTTTCTTGTGTGATGTTTCAACTCACTGGACCCGCGGATTTCTGGTGGGAGGCACGCCGAAAGATTATACCTGCTGAACGTCTAGAGAGCTACACTTGGGAAGAATTCAAGGAAGCATTGTACGATAAGTATATTCCGAGGACTTTCAAAATCAAGAAAGAGGCTGAATTCTACAACCTTAAGCAAGGAAAGATGTCAGTGATTGATTATGATAGAATATTTTGTGAATTGTCGAGGTATGCTCCAGACCAAGTCGATACCGATTAAAAAATGGCAATAAAGTTTAGATCTGGACTGAGGTACGAGATTGGCATGACATTGGCTAGTCATGGAGGACTAAGCTACACTGAATCGCTAAACAGAGCTCTAGATATTGAGGCAGCAATGCCAGAGGAGAAACAAGCACCTGTAATTGCACCACCACCACCCACTCAAACTCATTCACATGGCTACAAAGGAAAACGTAAGTGGGAGGGAGGAAACAATGGTGGCAACAGCAACCACCACGGCAAAAACCAAGCTAATAGGAAGTCGTGGCAATGAAATACGCACCAAGGACAGCACCAAGCCCAAAGCCAAGGTCAAGATCTACCAATGGCTCATGCTCAAGGAGCAATATCCAGGGACGTGCTGCAAATCCCGTATGTCCTAAATGTAACAAGCAACATCTTGGTGCTTGCCTGGAAGGCACCGGAAATTGTTACACATGTGGTCAAAAAGGCCATCTCATGAGAAATTGCCCTAGATAGCAGCAAGGAGCGAGGCCAAATCAGCAAGGTCAAATCCATCCTCTGAGAGCTCTACAAGGACAGCCGCGACCAGCGCTACCCCCTAATCATCAAAATCAAGGTGCTAGAGCTTTTGGCCTCAACCCAAAGCAGCCCGAGAAGAACAAGGGCAACTTGGCAGGTATGGGTAAACTTCTTGACCAACCTGTGATTATGTTGTTTGATACTGGAGCTTCCCATTCTTTTATTGTTGGTTCTTGTGTGGATAATCTAGATATTAGACTTCAACGTGCTAATTATGTTATGAAAGTAGCGACACCATCAGGAGAAATTACGACTACCACACATGTTTGCTCGAACCAAGAACTAGAATTTGGAAATCTTAAGTTTGTAGCGAACAACTTGAACGTTATGGTAATGTGGGATGTGGATATAATCCTAGGCATGGATTGGTTAGCTGAGAACTATGCTACAATCCTTTGCAACGAGAGAAAAATTTCTTTTTAACCACCGGGAAAGGAACCTACAAACTTCCACGGTATTAGAATGGGTAGAGAAAAATCCTATTATTTCCGCCTTGCAAGCTAAGAAAATGATGAGAAAGAAGAATTGCCAAGCTTTTCTCGTTTACTTGAATGAAGAAGCTGGAATCGAGAAGATGATAGGAGATGTGTCGATCGTGCGAGAGTTTGAAGATGTGTTTCCAGAGGTGTTACCAAGATTGCCGCCAGACCAACAAGTAGATTTCAACATTGACTTAGAACCAGGATCAGCCCCTGTGTCCAAGGCACCATACAGAATGACACCAAAGGAGCTGAAAGAACTCAAGATTCAGCTGCAAGAGCTTTTGGATCTAGGTTTCATTCGGCCAAGTGTTTCTCCTTGGGGAGCCCCTATCCTTTTCGTGAAAAAGAAAGATGGCACGATGAGAATGTGTATCGACTATAGAGAATTGAACAAGCTCACACTCAAGAACAAATATCCTTTGCCAAGAATAGATGACATGTTCGACCAACTCAAGGGAACTAGTGTGTTTTCTAAGATAAACCTTAGATCTAGGTATCACCAACTGAAAATCTGCCAAGAAGATATACCAAAAACAGCTTTTAGAACGAGATATGGCCACTATGAGTTTATAGTAATGCCATTCGGATTGACCAACGCTCCCACCGTATTTATGGACCTCATGAATAGAGTTTTCCATCCTTACTTGGACAAGTTTGTCTTAGTGTTTATAGACGACATTCTCATTTATTCTAAGAATGAGAAGAAGCATGAAGAACACTTGAGAATAGTGTTGGAGACTCTCAGAACTGAAAAGCTTTATGCTAAATTCAGTAAATGCGAATTTTGGCTAAAAGAAGTAATGTTTCTTGGGCATATTGTGTCAGCAAACGGAATTAAAGTGGACCCCGCAAAAGTGAAAGCAGTACGAGATTGGAAGTCACCAACCAACTCTAATGAGATTAGGAGTTTTTTGGGATTAGCTGGATATTACCGGAGGTTCATCGAGGGATTTTCTAAAATTGCTAAACCTATGACACAACTGCTCAAGAACACAGTCAAGTATACCTGGACGAATGAGTGTGAAGCAAGTTTTCAAGAACTTAAGAAAAGGATGACTACAGCGCCGATATTAGCAGTGCCAGAAGCGAGCAAAGGGTACGTGGTTTATACTGACGCATCCAACAATGGACTAGGTTGTGTTCTGATGCAAGATGGGAAGGTGATAGCATACGCGTCAAGACAACTAAGGCCACACGAGGAGAATTACCCCATACATGATCTGGAACTAGCTGCAGTGGTGCATGCACTGAAGATCTGGAGATACCATCTTTATGGAGTAAAGTGTGAGATCTTCACCGATCACAAGAGTCTAAAATACTTTTTCGAACAGAAAGAGTTTAATATGAGATAGAGAAAACGGCTTGAGCTAGTGAAAGATTATGATTGTAGCATCAACTATCATCCCGGCAAGGCTAATGTAGTAGCTAATGCCTTGAGTCGTAAGGCTCAACCACAATTAGGATATCTCATAACTCAAGAAGAGGAACTCATCCAAGATTTAGAAAGAATGAGTTTGGAGATTATTCAACCACCAGAAACAATAACAAGTTGTGTTGCAGCCCTCGTAACAACTCCAGACTTGAGGGAAAGGATAATTAGAACGCAAAGAAAAGATGAAGCTTTTGAGAAACTGCATTTAAATATCAGATCTGATAATCCTGGAAGCTACGGGGAAGCAGCCGATAATGCAATCACATTTGAAGGAAGGCTATGTGTCCCAAATGATGAACTAAAGAATGAGATCATGAGTGAAGCTCATGATACCCCCTATAGCCCACCCGGGAAGTACCAAGATGTATCAGGATCTAAAGAAAATGTTCTGGTGGAAAGGATTGAAACGACATATAGCTTTATTTGTTGAACGATGCTTGGCATGTCAACAAGCAAAAGCTTTGCACCAACAACCATGTGGAACCTTACAACGGTTGACGATTCCGAAATGGAAATGGGAAGGAATCGCAATGGATTTTGTGACAAGTTTGCCAAAGTCTAAACGAGGGAACACTGCTATATGGGTTATAGTAGTTAGACTTAACAAATCAGCTCACTTTTTTCCAATTCCAACAACCTATGGAGCTGAGAAGCTAGCTCAATTATACTTCCGTGAGATTGTGTGTCTGCATGGGGTTCCAGAGTCAATCATATGAGATAGAGATGCGAAATTCACCTCTAGGTTTTGGACTAGCTTTCAAAAGGAATTAGGCACGCAATTGGATTTCAGCACAACTTTCCACCCACAAACAGACGGATAGTCTGAGAGGACGATTAAAACTCTAGAAGACATGTTGAGAACTGTTGTGTTAGATCATAGTGAAAATTGGGAGCATATTTTACCATTGATAGAGTTTGCATACAACAACAACTACCAAACAACGATAGGTATGGCCCCTTATGAAGCACTATACAGGAAGAAGTGTAAATCACCACTTTATTAGGATGAAGTAGGTGAGAGAATGGTTCTAGGGCTAGATGCAGTCAATGATATGATCGAGATCGTCGATAAGATACGACAAAGGATACTAGAGGCCCAGACTCGACAGAAGTCATATGCTGATATGCGCCGAACTGAACTTGAATTCCAAAGTGGAGATAAAGTTTTTCTTAAGGTTTCTCCTTCAAAAGGGATAGTTAGATTTGGCGTCAAAGGAAAGCTTAGACCTCGTTTTATAGGTCCATATGAAATTTTAGAGAGAATTGGTCCAGCCGCTTATAGATTGGCTTTGCTGCCGAGTCTCGGAAGTGTTCACAATGTTTTTCACGTTTCTCAATTGAGAAAGTGTGTATTTGACGCCAAGCACATGATCCATCATCACGACATAGTCCTTAGTCTCGATTTAAGCTATGAAGAGAGACCACAAGCGATATTAGATAAAAAGGTGCAAGAGCTGAGGAATAAATCAATTTCCTTAGTAAAAGGTCAATTGAGTCACCACGAACAAGAAGAAGCCACGTGGGAGCTTAAAAGCAAGATGAGAGAGTAGTACCCTGAACTCTTTGGAGAGGTATGTAAATTTCGGGACGAAATTTCTTTTTAGAGGGGTAGGATGTAACGTCCTGGTTTTTTTAATCCAGAATTAATTAAAACTTAAGGTCGTAAATAGGGCTTTTGCATTCTTAAGAAATTAAAATCGAGTGAAAGTGATGAGTCTAAATTTATTCTCGTATGTAAGTCTCGGAATTAGAATTTTTAAATTTTTTATTTGATGTCTAGTCGAGTTGTTTTTCTCAATAATTCGCGTTCCGTAAATCGCGTAATATTTTGCTCGTCTAATAATTTTAAGTTATAACTCGAGAATTTAATTATTACGACTTTCCTACGATACCCGGATGTTTATATCTATGTGAAAAAGAATTCCATCTATTTTCTCTAATAAAAATAAAGTAAAAATTAATTACTTTTCCCCATCCACCCAAAAAATGACAACATACCTATTCTACCTCTATCCACCCCATCCCTCTATTCTTATTAGGTGAAAAGAACCCGCACTCATTCTCCATTTCTTTCACTCTGCGTAAGTAAAGAGAGAGAGAGGTAATTTCTTCTATTGTTCTTCCATTAAAGTTCAAGGTCCAAGCTCCATTCCTGGTTCGATTTCTCTTCCAAGTCCATATCCAAGTAAGTTAGTTTCTCTTCTTCTTTTCTTGCCGAAAGAAATTCTTTTTCTTTGGAGCCTTGTATGAATGTGAAAATCTGGAAATAATTAGAATTTGGTCTCCAAATTGTTATATGTTGTCCCTAGGATGTTTCTATGGTGTTTGTGAATGATTAAAATACTTTTGACCCATGTTTAGAAATAGGGCCCGTAAAAAACGAAAATGAGGATCCTTGTATGTTCTTGAGCCTTGTCTTCCTTTGAATTTTGTTTCCAGGTTATGTTTTAAAACAATTGGAGATGAGATTATGTATATTTGCTCAAACTAGTATTCTAAATTCCTTCGAACCACCCAGTAAGTAAAAAAAAAAAAAAAAAAAGGATGTGTCTTCTTTTATCTGCTGAAACTAGGGCTCTAAATTGCTTTTTAGAATCAATTGTTTCTTTCAAATTGCACTCTATGTTTCCTCTTGAGGAATTTTATCATTTGAAAACATTGGTATTGCAAAATATTGTGCAGGTTCACTTAGAAATCATTTGTGTAAGCATAGCTGCTGCATACTCCATCTGGCTATATATTCATACTTTATGTAGAATTGCATTTAGCATGTCATCTGTTTCCTGGATGTGTTAGGGAGAGTTGAATGAGAAATTAAGTGATGTTGTGGTTGATATGATAATTTAAATGAGAGTAGGGTGAAACATGATAGTATACTTGAGTATAGGCAAGAAATACATGTATAAGATTCGCATGAAGTGGAGTTATATGATTAGTGTTGAAAGTTAAGTTGTATAATTCTTCATTTTCGCAGCAGTCTACAGCTCTGCCACATTTTAGAAAACAAATCATATCTTTTTGCTCGTTTAACATTTTTGAGATCTGCAAGTTGGGTTAGAAAATAGACATCCGTAGCTTTCTAATGATAAGAATTAAGCCCCCTAATTCCTTCTGAGCAATTCCAGAACTGCACCTCTGTCCAGTACATGTGCACAGTTTTCTTTTTTTGTTTTGTTTGAGAAAATGCTAAGTGTATTAGGTTTGGTTTCGAACCAAGAGTTGTGAGAAGTAAAGTATAATTATCGTTTGATATTTGAGTGATGTCTCATTGTCTTATGGGTCAAAATGAGTTCTTGATTAATTTCTTAGTTCCTTTAAAAGACTTAGATTGAATGCAAAGCCCTAAAGTCCAAAGCTTGTTTATCGAGTCTGTTGTTCGTAGAATTCAATAAGCTCGATCGCCCTCTAAAGCTTAGTTGTTTGCGATGTAAGGTGGAGCTAGGAAGTGAAGCTTAAGGAAGAGTTGAAGGACGTTATCACTTTGCTTTTCTTTTGCTACCAGGTGGGCTTTCTAACGAAAATGAATCGAGCTCGTACTCGTTATTTTGAAATGCTTTGAAAATGCTATGTTTAAAATGATTATCATGCATAAAATGTTTTATGTGGATTCTTATATGCCTATCTGCGTTGGCTTGCCAACTTATGAAAAACGATCAGATCCCGAACTAGACAAAGGTCGCTAGCCGGGGTTAGTGTACACAGTTTTCGAGATTGTGAGCTGTCTCTTCGGAGTGGCCGATCTCGGGGAGTAGCATTCGCGGAAGGTGGCCACCTTCCCTGGCGTATGTGGATATTGGTACATGATGATGACATTGCGCAATATGAGATAAAATGATTTAGTAAGCACAAGTTTTTCTTTGTATGCATGATAATAAATATGAAAGCATGTTTTTATATTTTGGCACGTATTCACTGAGTACCTCGTACTCAACCCTGCATCTCTTTTAAAACTGTGCAGGTTGAGTTGATGACGTGATGGCGGGTGTTGAGTGGAAGCTTTTGTCTTTTGAAATGATGTCAAGCCCTGGTTATATATCTTCATATATGTAACCAAACTACGTCTTTCCGCTGCAAACACTCTATTTTGCCTAGTCCTTTTGTTAACACTTATTATCTAAATATTTGGAATCTATTCTAAGTATTTCTCTACTACTTATGATATGTAAGACACATAAATTCTAACTTTTGTCTTTAGAATTAATTCCCTTAACTATATTATGCAATGTTATCCATGGAATTCCATATTATCTCTTCATTGGAAAGTTCTAACCCCTTTCTTCCCCGCTTCTTAGTTCCCACCCCAAGTCATGCCTCGGTTGTGTTGTCCTTAGGGATTTGAGGTTGTGACAAACTGTGTTTTCCTAACTGAGGTTTTGAAAGAGTGTACAGTGTGTAGAATATGGTGGATATTTTTATACTCGTTACTTACTAAAACTCTTTTTAAGCGAAGGTCGAGTTCGCAAGACTTAGTGCAATTTGTCAAAGACTTGTTTTAATGAAGTTAGTGAGTTAGTAAATCTCAAACAATAACTGAAATAATAAATGTAAAAATGACACAAGTATTTTTACATGGTTTGGAGATGAACTCCTACATCCACGACTCGCTTTTCGGGCTAGTAATCCACTAGATAAGTTTTCACATACTTATAATCAAATGTTAGCTTTGGTTTGCGGGCACCAAACAGCCTATACAGTTCGATTACAGGTTCGAACAAAACCTACAACACTTTTGCGGGAAAGTGCACAACCTAGCCTTAGTTTGCGGGTACTAAGGGACCTAGTGGCTTCGATTACGGGTTCGAAGGGGACTTAGAAATTGGGGGTCGGAGGTTTTTCAAACTTATAAAACCTTCAACACTTTGCAGTGGAGGTTTTCTTCTAAGGTTTACAGACTCTAACTTTTATAGTGAATCTACTTAGGAAATTACAAGAAATGGGAATTCTAGGCTCCATCAAGAAAGGAGATTCTGAGAGACTAGAATTAAAAACAAGGAGTAGGATGTTATCACTCAACTACTACTTAGACTACGACTGAAAACTTCCTTGCTTTTGTGCGAGAGAATTTGAATACTTTTCTGCTTGAATGCTTGAATGCCCATTGTTTCAGCAGTCTTCTCGCAATGGTGAAGGTCTCTATTTATAGAGATACAGGTTCAAAGAGCAGTTGAATATAGCCGTTTGACCTCTGCCATTGTGATAACCCAAATTTTTATTCCTAGAAATTAGAATATTTTCTACTTTTACTAGGTCAAAAATAAGTTTATTTACGCCCCGGAATAATTCTTTTAATTCCAACAAAAATAAAAAAAATATGTACATGCATACAAAGACTTGTGTCTATTAGACAAACAAATGAAAATAAAATATAAGATGTATATATATGTATACATAGCTATTACATCAACTAGTACAAGGAATAAATGAACATATCTTTTGTGTGCTATCATTACTAGATCTCGTCCATCATTTTTGAGAAAATATTCATTTGTTAAGATTTAAAGTCAGATATTTTTTTATAGTATACATTATCCCCAAAATTGTGGAATTTCATTATCCTACATTTAAAGAAAATCTCATGAATCTTTCCTCAATCTTTGACCAATGTTTTTCCCTCTCCTCATTATCGTCCATGCATGCATTTATGCATTGATCATTACACAAGGAAGATAAAGAATTATATATATATATTATACAAATAGTCAATACAGGAACTAGGAAATTAAAGCACATGGAGTATATCTTTATTTACAATCCAAAATGACGTAAAACACATGCATGAAATATACATGCATGTGCCGACATGTGCTAAGATAGAAAAGGAAAAAGTAATAAAATAATAAATAAAAAGCATGAGTTTGCATCCATGTAGAAGTAGGATTACGTCAAAATTCTGAAGCAAACAACAAACAAATCTTTGTAGCCATATCCTATCCACATTTTTGTTTCCGTCCCTCATCATTGTACAAAGATTTAGACCAGATTTTTTGTAATAACCAAAGCTTTTATAAGTCTTTGAGTGCGTTCTAAATGCGTTTATATGTCTAAATAATGTGCCTTGAGTGATATAATTTTTCTTGAAAATGACCAAAATGCCCTTATGTGCTTAAATGTATATTTTCTCGTTTCAATTATTCGAAATGAGTATGTGATGCATTGATTGAGCTTTATTATAAGAGTTTGAGTATGAGTATGAATTTCGGAGAATTCTGAGAACTTTCGCTTTTGACGATTAGTGCCGATAAGCCGAGAAATCACTAATCACCGAGGAATTTCGAATTTAACCTACTGAGTGTCTTTTGAATCTATAATTAATTCTAAGAACTTTGAGATATGTTAGAAGCTCATCCGAGATTATATGAGAAAATTTTAAGAATTTAGTTCTTAATGGAATAATTAGCCGAATTAATTTAGGGTTTTCTTCGTTACTTGGAATTTTGACCTAAAAATTAGATATTCAGATTCCTTGATTTATTTCATGAGACATGAGATAGAGTTGAGGTGTTTTCGATGTCGGGAATGAGTTGAGGAGAGTTTATAGCCGTTTTCAGTGTAAACGGAATAATACGGATATATTCTACCGGGAAACTTTTTCATCCGGGGAAAATTATACCAGTTAAAAATAAAATAATTATCTCTCTCCCTCCCTCTCTCTGCCGACATGAACTCTCTTTCTCCCTAATAATTTTATTCTCTCCCTAGTTACACCTATTTTCAAAGTCTATGAGAATAATAATCATTTCATTCATTTCATCTATCTAGTATCTCATTTCTTCATAGTTAAGTGAAACAAATTCACTCATCTCTCTCGTCTCTCCCTACTCTCTTTGTCCACCATGTGAATCAAAGAGAAGAAGAAAGCGAAAACTCTCTCTTCTCTCCCTCCTCACCGTGCACACACACACACATAGTTTAGGAGAAAAACTCCATTGAAGTTCAAGAATCCAAGCTCCAAGATCATCATCATCTTCACTTCCTCAAACCCTAATTCAAGAGGTAATCTAATTCTTCAAGTTTTGAGCTCAATTCAAACTCAAAATCATCTCTTCTTTTTTTTAATTTTCTGCATTCATGCCCTAAAGAGATGATTAATTTTTGTCATTATTTTTCTTAAGGTTAAAGATGAAATCCTCCATGGAAAATCTAAGCTAGGAATTTGAAGCTCATATCCCCTTCATTTTCGGTCCAAGCATGTAATACTCCGATCTTTTATTAGTCTTTAAGATCGCCTTAATTGAGTTTATGTGCCTAAATGTGTGCTTTTATGTGACAAAAAATTTCCGAGAAAAGAAATTTTCTCGTGAAATTACCAAAATGCCCTTGAGTGCTCTTATGTGATTTTCTCGTTTCGGTTATCCGAATCAAGTGTATGATGACTTGACTGAGCATGATTATATGAGTTTGAGTTTGAGCTTGAATTTTGGAAAATTTTGAGAAGTTTTGTTTTTGGATGAATAGTAACTTTTCTCGAGTAATCACTATTCATCGAACTTTTCTGAATTTCATCTAATTAGTGTCTTTTGAGTCTCTAAATGATTTTAGGAGCTTTGAGATAAGTTTGAGAATCGTCAGAGATTGTCTGAGACAAAAATTAGTAAAGGACCAGAAAACCCTAATATGAATAGTGAATTATGACTTTTTCTTCGTTTCTCGGAATTTTGATTTGAAAACTTGATTTCTGGATTCCTTGATTTATTTGGTGAAGTTTGGGACGGAGTAGAGAGAATTCCGATGTCGAGAAAGAGTCGTGGTGAGTTTTAAATCGTTTGAGAGTTTAATGAGAAATTAGGGATAGTTTGCACCAGATAACTTTTTCTTCCGGCGAAATTTATATCGCGTTTTTGATCATCGGGTGCAACTATTTCAATTTATAATCCTAATTATACTCTCACTCACTCACTCTCTCTCTCACACGCTCTCTCTCTCTCTCTCTCTCTCTCTCTCTCTCTCTCTCTCTTAATCATATATCTTTCTCTCTAATTCTCTCCCTAAAATTCTCTCTCTCATCTCTCTCATCTCTCTCTCCCTCACGAAAAACACACATACACGCACACACACACTCCATTGAAGCTTCAAGCTTCAAGCTTCAAAGAACTCCTAGAAGATCACCTCCATTTATCCAACGACTAATCCGTTAAGGTATTTACGATCCTCTCGTCGTGGTGATCGATTCAAGACTAGAATCTAACCATTTCCTTTTCCTTCAAAAATCGGCAGCCATGGAGCATGAGATGGAACTCGATTTTGTCTTGATTAAAGCTTAGAGTTGCGTGGATTTCAAGTCTCTGATCGATCAAAGCTTCATGTTCAAGTAAATCCCTTTTTTCTTCTCTCTTTTGATCGATCAAAATGGTCATTTCTTCAATGAAATCCAAGCCCTTGTTCTAGTTATGATTTTGATGTTCTTGAGAGTCTTCAATCCATGAAATTAGAAGCTAAAAATCAAATCTCTCTCCCTCTTGTTGATGCCAAAAATTTAGGGTTTAGGGTAGAGTTTTGATTTTGATTTTTTTTAATTATGTTGTTCTTGATCTTGGTATGTTTATGTGTGTGAAATTTGAGAAAAAATTATATATATATATATATATATATGTGTGTGTGTGTGTGTGTGTGTGTGTGTGTGTGTGTGTGTGCGTGTGTGTGTGTATGTGGACCGAAAATGAGGATGAAAATTTAAGAATTTGAGTGTTAATGTTGTTAGTTGTTTGATGATGGAAAAATGAGATAGATGATGATATAAATTGAAGAAAATAAAAAGAAGAAATTATTGTTGTTATTTTTGTAATACCGAAAAAAAAAAATAATGATGTTCTTGATGTTCTTCATGAAGTTCTTGAGGTTTTTTATGATATTTTGATGTTAGATGCTTAAATGGTGAAGATTTGATGTTTTAAAGTTGTTAAAATAAGAAAATTAAAAGAAATGAATTTTTAGGAATTTTTAGGAAATTTTAATATTAAAATTTAAAATAAAAGTAATGAATGAGGTTGATGATTCTAGGATTTGTATGTTAGATTCGATTAAAATGATGAATCGATGATGAAGATGTCGATAAAATTATTAGAGTTTCTTTTCGAAGTTTTTGAATCCGAGCTAAAACGAGAACATTATCGATTTTTGAATGAAAAAATAGAGTTTTTAATTATTTAATATAAAGTTAAGTGAAAATAATTAAAATAAATAGTTAATGATAACTATTTCGAGTTATTAATTAAGTTTAGTAATTTTCCGAGC
Organism: Schizonepeta tenuifolia; assembly: GCA_029490685.1. Lineage (NCBI taxonomy): Eukaryota > Viridiplantae > Streptophyta > Magnoliopsida > Lamiales > Lamiaceae > Schizonepeta > Schizonepeta tenuifolia. Next base: position 105,641,269 of record CM055955.1, read on the forward strand.
ATATGCACGTTTACGAGAAAAGGACGAAAAACCTTATTTTAAAGCTTGTTACGGATTTATAATTCCGAGTAAATAATAATAAAATTTTATTATTAAAAGAGAAATGAAATTAATTTCATTAAAGTTTAAATTTAAGTTTAATAATTAATATTTTCTAGAAACCGAGCAGAGTCGAGAATTTTGAATGAATAATCGAGTCTTGAATAACCGAATTTCTAAGTATGATTAAATAATATTATTCTCTAGATATTTCTAGAATATTATATTATATTTGGAGAAATTTTCTTTTTCCATCTATTTATCGAAGTCGATCGTTTTCCTATCTGTGAATGTCCGATTCTTGATGTGAAAGTCTATATGTGAATGATTTGTGATTTTAGGACTCGAGAATTAATTTCGTAATTTTTTGAGTTCGTCTGACTCGAGAAATCGAGAAAAGACGAAAAACGTGATGTGAATAGTGATTTCTCGTTTTTCGTGAATTTTTTGAGTTTAATTTGTTTGATGTTATCGAGTTGGGTTCCCGAGTCTGAAGGTCTGTTGGTTTAGTACTTGGGTAGAAACCGAGAAAGATCGAGTTAGATAAGTCGAGATAAGTTAAAGAAAATCTGAGTCAAGTAGAAGTCCTTCAGCCGAGCGTTAGAACTCGTTTCCATTTTTAGAAAGTAGGCTCGTCCTTATAAGATGTTATTTTTGAAGGGACGAGCAGAGTAGAGAAGTAGACGAGGAAGAAGGAAGCAACTACCCGACACCCCATTTGCAGTCAGGTGGGCTTTTTAACCAAAAATCGAATGATGAATGTGATTACTATTATTATATTATGTGAGTTTTTTAAGTTAATTGACTTGCCATTCTATCTGAGTATTTTTGGTATGTTTAATCATCAACTTGAGCATTTAATATCCTGTGTGAGACAGGAACACACGTGTTGTTGATTGATTGACCTGACTGTGAGCCTTACTTCGGTTAGGCCGGTCGCAGTGTTTGAGAAGGAGGCCTACTTCTCGACACATGAGATTATGTGGTAGATTGATTCATACATGTTATCTATATTGACTGCGCAGTCGTTTCAAGAAAAGAAAATGATTTTTGCATGCACAAGTAAAAGTTTTAAATTGTCCTAACATTTGTGATGCAGTGGCAAGCCAAATTCAATTATATAGCTCTAATCGAGCAAAGTTTAAATTATTTTGGCATGTGTTCACTGAGTACGAAGTACTCATCCCTGCATGTATTTCTAAACGTGCAGGTTAGCTGGATAGAGATGGCGGACGGTGCTCGGCAGTGTGTTTATTTAAATAAGTCGAATCTTCTTTTGGAGTTTAAGCTTGCAATTACATATCTTCATATATGTAATTGTGGGACTTGAGAGTATATTCCGTTGCAAAACAATCTTTATTTGTTTGTTAAACTTACACTCTGATATTTGGTGTCGATACAGTGAGCTTGATGCTCGAAACTTATTTATATTTGATATGACTTGGTGATATTTAATATTCTAATTCCGACACTTGAGTTTTTAAATCATTGCTCGTCTTCCTTTAAGTTAAAATTGAAAGCATGTTATCATTTGTTATCGCTTTCAATCTATAATTCCTTATTCCCGAGCATGATCCCTTGATTGAGTTGCGTTTTATTCCGAGGTTTCACCTCACTGTCCAATAGATTTTAATTGTCTTTATACGTTAAAATTCGGGTTGTGACAAAGCATCATCAAGAGGAGGAGTTCAATCTATTTTCTCTAAGTAGGTTAATCCATTTGATTTCTTGTATATATATAATCTATAAGCCCTAAAGAAAGGAAATATGCATGATTTAAATTATGTTTAGGCAAACTAGGGCATGTGATGAGGATGTGAGGATATTATGAAGAAAACAAACCCTAGGAAATTATCTAGGAACTAAGAGGAAAAGAAAAAAAAATCCTATAAAAAAATGAATAGGACCGAAAATAAGGATAAAAGAGAAAGAAAAATAATTTTCGTGAGTTCTTGATGATTTCTTGACGACATATGTTTCTTGATGATGATTGGAATGATATGTGTGCATGAGAAAATGAGAAAAACGATTTACCCTATTTCTATGTTGAAACTTAAAAAAGGGTTGAAAATTAGAAATATTTGATTTAATTATTGTTTGATGATTTGATGATGTTTATGAGTTCATTATGAGCATGAGAAAATGATTAAGTGGATGATTTAAATCATTATGCTAATTCTATGAAGGAAATTGAAATAAATGAGTTTATGAGAGAAAAATATTTTTTGATGATTTTGATGTTATGAATGATTTGTATGTGTTCATGTATAAATTAGAGTGTTAGATGTTTTAAGAAGAATTTGAGAGATGAAGAAAATAGAATTTTAGGCATAAAGAGGCATAAAAATCGATGGATATGAGTTTTTGAAGATTAGTGTGTGTTCTAAGTGTTCTTGGTGAAAATATAAGTTTATGAGTGTGCGTTCTTGGTGTTCTTGGTGAAAAACATGAAGATTTGAAGATTAATAAAATTAATTATAAAATAAATTAATTAATTATTTAATTAATTAAAAATTCAAAATTTTAAGAAAATAAAATAAAAATGAAAATAGAAAGAAAAAAATTAATAAATTATTTATGAGATATAGAATTGAGTAAAAACAAAGAAAAATATTTCTTTGTTAAGAATTTAGAAATTAAGAAGAGAAATCAAGTGAGTTTAATTATAGAAAATTTTATAAAAAATTAAAAAGAAATAATAATACTAGTTGAGAAATAAAAAGAGGAGTTAGAGTTAAGGAAATAAAATTAAAAGATGAGTATGAAAATTTTAAAGATGAGTTAGTTGAAGATAAGTTCGTTCAATCGAATAAGAAATAAGATGGAATTATTCTTAAGAGAAATAAATTCTTTTTAAAGAGAAAAATATTCGTAGAGCTGAGCATAAGAGTTTAATAAAAAGTTTAATCGAGTTTGAACCCGTTTACTTGTTTTAATTGTGAGACTGATCGAGAGTTTAATGAAAATAAAATAAATAATGGAAATAGAGATGAATAAGTTAATAAAGTAATTTCTTAATGAAATAAGAAATAGTAAAGTATGAGATTGAGAATTAAATTAATATTTGAATGATCAGATTAGGCTAAGAAGACATAGCTCAAATGAAAATAAAGTTTTGAGTTGAGGTCGAATAAGTGATTAAGACTTATTAAATTCGAATATAAGTCTTAAGTATTTGAATGCCCGAATGTTCGTTCTTTGATTAAGTGTCGAGCGTTGAATGATTTGTTGATGATGCTTGAGTGATATTAATCGAGTTTGCTTTTCAAATCTTTTGAATAAGAGATAAGATGATGAAGTTATCGAGTGTTGAGTTTTAAATTAATAGTCGAGTTACATTGAGTAAAGAAATGAGAATTTTAAGAAAATAATGATAAGGTTTTATTTTTGAAAGTTAATTATTAAAACAAGAGTTTATATGAGTAAATATACGTAATTGAGAAAAGACGACGTATTTTTAAAATAACGTCATATTATAAATCGAGAAATATTAAATAGTTATTTGAGTTTTGAAATTCAAAATTCTTGTTATATGAATTTTATTTGATAAGATTATTCTATGAAACCAAAGTTAATGTTTTCCAAACTAAAGTCAAGGAATGTCGAGTTAACTATTGATCGCATTTGAAATATAAATCATGTTTGAGATATTATGCTTGATTGAACTTATATGTTGAGTGAAATATTTATGTTTCGTTTATTGAGAAAAGACTTGTTCATTTATTATGAATGCTTGTTTGTGACATGATTGATTTGAGATAACGATAATTGAATCAAGAATTTGAGTGAGAATTTAAGTAACATAGTCGAGATAGATGGTATTTTCTCACTAGCGAGAAATACTAAAGTAATACTATTTCAAGAATCGAGAATATGAGACGAATTTTATTTAGTAATCAAGTAAAGTTAAATAGCCGAGAGCGAGAAAGTCGAGAAAAGATATTGACTTAGAAAAGTTAAATAAAAGACATGAATCAAGTAGAAGTCCTTCAGTAGAAGCCAAAACCTACTTTACGTCTTACGCGTCTAGAGTCTTGTCCTTATTCGATGTTAAACTATGAAGGGCCAAGCGGGACAAAAAAGTAACGAGGACGCGAAAGAGTAAGCCGCCTAGCTAGAATCTTCGGAAGTCAGGTGGGCTTTTCTAAAACCAAAACTCTGATGAATGCTATTTATTATCGAGTATGCCTATGTGAGTTTTTAAATCAATTGACTTGCCATTTATTTGAGTTGGTATGATTTATCATCTGCTTGAGATATTATTATTATTGTCCTGTGAAAGAAAGGAACCCACATGTGGTTATTTGAGTTATTTGAGGGGACTGTGTGCTTTACTTCTGTTTAGCCGGTCACAGTGTTTGAGAAGGAGGCCTACTTCTCAACACAGAGATAATGTGGTGGATGATTCATACCTGTATGTTCATAATATGTTTGACAGCGCTGTCGTTTCAAGGAAAATAAAATGATTTTGCATTCACACGTATAACTTTTTAAAATCTTATGAATGCTTGTGATGTTGTGGCAAGACAAGTTCAATTGTATAGCTCTAAGAGCAAGTTTTTAAAATATTTTTGGCATTTGTTCACTGAGTACGAAGTACTCAGCTCTGCAAGTATTTCTAAACGTGCAGGTTAGCGGGATGTGGATGGCGTGGACAGCTTGGTGGTGTGTTTCTTTTTGGTTGAGTCAAAAATTGGCTGGCAATTGCATGTCTCCATACATGTAGTTGTTGGGAATTGAGTCGAAGTCTCCGCTGCAATATAACACTATCTTTTGATATGTCTTAATGTTTCTTTGATACTTGTTTGAATTCACGAGCGATGTGCTCGATACAATTTACCGCTTTTCTTTAGTTTCCGTATGATGTGAACTCAACATACTTATGCTTTTTGTGTCTTTTGATGTAAATTAATTATGCTTGTTGGTTGTTTTATCATGATTTGAAAGCATGCCTTTATTTGTTATCGATTTCAGTCAATATTCCCTTGATTCCCCGAGCATGAATCCTTATATGAGTTGAGTTAGTGTATGGTTGTTATCGCTTTCAGTCAATATTCCCTTGATTCTCCGAGCATGAATCCTTATATGAGTTGTGTTAGTGTATGGTTTGATATTGTCCGTCGCACCTCGGGAGTCGGGGTGTGACATTTTTGTTACAAAATCCTAGATATTCATGGATTCACATCTCAAAATTCATGATTCTCAATAAATGTGAAATCCTAATGAATCTAACCCCATGTGTGCGTGTCTCCCTCCCTCACCTTTAGCCACTTCTTCTCCTCTATAAATAGAGCTTCCTGGTGAGTTGAGAAGCACACACCAGCTGCAAAAATCTCCCTCTCATTTCATACAAGTTCGAAAGTTTTAGAGAAGGATAGGAATTTCTCTTCTCCAAGCCACTCTTCTACATTCCTTTTCTTTTTCGTCCATCTTCTCCATACATAAGTGTTCCAAGAAGGAATTGAAGGAAGTGATTGCCCCTAGGACTTCTTGCATTCATCTTTGCATTCTAAGTTCAAGGTATTTTACAAAACCAAATGAGTATAAAGTTGTAGCATATGTTTAATGCATAGAATAAATATTACATTCATAAAATGCTACTGAACTTAGAACCGGATTTACTTTTATTATTTCGTTTTGTATGAAATTTGAATATGTTATATATACTGATGTTAGGAGCTCAAATATCAAATTTCATGATTTTTGAACGAGTAGTTTTTGAATTATGATTTTTATAGTAGAACTGCTCTTTACTGATGCAAAACTGCTGCTAGGTCTTATTCCGTTAAAATAATTAAAAATAGCAAATGAATTCATATAGCTATGAACTTTTACAGGGATGTTAATACATGAGTTGAGGTATTACAGTATAAATTTTGGAGTATTTAATATTATAGTATACTAGTTATCATCAATTGTTCTCAAAGTGAAAGAATATCAAAATTTGAGTTTTATTTCTTTATGTATTAAAGTATTATGGTTCTTTTAAGAAATATATACAGAGTATTATTATAAACTAGCCTTGATAATTTATAGATATTGTTATAAATTACTTAATGATATTTTAGAATTTATTTTGAAAAAAATAAAGTATATAAGAAAAATAAGATACATTTTAGTAACGATTATTGATTAATAATTTTGATATGAGCATGCATACTTTTAAAAGTCAAGAAAGGGTATGTTGGTGCACAATTGAGTTTTTCATTTTGTTTAAGAAATCAATTATGTTTTTGAGAAAAACCGGGCGTAGTAAACTAGAGTTCTTGTTAGGGTATTAATGTTAGAGATTTATACTTAAATGAGTAATACTTGTGTACATCCAGTTGAGAACCCCTAGACTTGTCACTATCTGAGACTCAGACAATACTTTTAAGTACTAAAGGTTAACTACAGGTGGGCTTTATTTTCCAGTACAAATACTTTTGAGTGATCAAGCTCTAAGAATAAATTTTCATGCTTAAAATGTTTTTAGTTAACTCTCGATTGGATATGTGCTTATGAGATGAGAACGATCGGGTCCTGAGATTAGCCTTCGTGCAAAATCAGGGCTAGTGTACACAGTTTGGATTAAGTGGGTTGAACTCAATAATCCTTTGAGTCGTACTTGGATTGAGTTTACTCTCCATGTTCGAAGAGATTTGAGTGATTCAATTCCTCATTTCTAGAATATTCAGAATGGACCTCTGTGGGCTGCACCCACATGTTCATAATTTAATAAGCACCAATAGATGAGAACTATGGTGATGAGCTCTTAAAGTGATTGGTATGCATAGATTGCCTTTTTAAAAACTATCTATGTTATACTTGAAAGCATGAATATTCTTTTATCAAATGTATTTCAAAATGGCTAAGTCCACAGGTACATAAGTACTCAGCCCTGCAAAATATTTTCCCTTATTTCGCAGAATGAGCGGTCATTGTGAGGTGCTGGTGCTAAGGAGATAGTTGCTGCTAATTAATATAGATTCCCCTTCATTTTGATGTTACCTTTATTGCACTTGAACACCTTTTTTGGGTCATAAGGTTCTATGCTTCCGCTTTATTTTGAATGATGAAATTGTCATAAATTTGTTCGGAGGATTTATGACCCCTTTTTGTAATGACTTTTTATTAATATATAGAATCTCCGATTATTAAGTTATATTTATTTACTAAATTGCCAAGTAAAGTATTCCCCTTTTCTTTCCCGCTTCTTTATTCCAAACCCTTGTCGTGTCTCGGCATTTCTGCCTTTCTTAGGAAATGTGGGCGTGACAGCCATAAAGCATAGTGCTTCACCTAATCTCTGCAAACTTTCCTAAAATGGTAATTGTGAGACTTGCTTTTTGCATATCTCTGCGGTCGGTCTATAAAAGGAAATTTACAGGTTGTCTTGTACTTAGGAGCATATTTGAATTTGAATCCAAGTTTTTCTACTTCCTTCGTCTTCCAAGTCTTCTTCTTCTGAATTCTGGACGTGTGACTTCGATAGAAATGATCAACATGCTTGAACTGCATGGTTCAGCTCCAGAGTTGACTAAGGAATGGTCGACTAAACTCGAACTTGAACTGCCTATCAGTCTTGAGTTGTCTCTTCAATTTGAACCTATAAAGATAAAATTCCTACGCTCAAACAGTGAGCACTAGCTATGATCAGACTGATGGCTCATCTACTCAGTTAGGGTCAGTTAAGTTTTGGTAGAAATCAAAACCTTTACTAATTTTCCCAACACCAACACAACTCGATTTCCAGCGAATTTCCAAATGACATGGCAACGGGAAAAACAGATGTAATATTGGTAAAATGCATTAATATTGCTTATATAAGTATAATTTTTCAATACTTAAACCTAAGTATAATATTCCTTAAAATGCAGTAATTTTTAATGCTTATACCTAATAATAATATTTCTTAGAATACATTTTTAATGCGCAAACCTAATTATAATATTACTCATCTAAATATAATTTTAATATTACTCATGATAATATTGCTTATATAAAATATAATTTTTAGTGTTTAAATCTAATTATAATATTGCTTAAAATACAATTTTTAATGCTTACACCTAATAATATTGCTTATTATGCGTAAACTTAATTACTCCCTCTGACCCACTCATCATATCTACCTTTTTTTCATAAATTGATTTTAACTCATTTTGTTTAGTATCTATCCACTTTCGATCTTTTTATTTTTTGTTCTTAATATTGCTTATGTTTAATAATTTTTTGTCAATTAGAAATTACAGAGTTACCCATTGGTGTGCATCGAATTTTGGCATTTTCAAGACCAAATTTCTTCGCCAGACCTTGTGCACTCTTTGATTGAGTCACAAATATCCCCTCCTTAGATTGCTTAATTTGAAGCTCGAAAAATAATGCAATTCAACAAAGAGACTTATATCACTCATTCGTCATGTGATCCACAAATTCCTGTATCAAACTCTGAGGCACAAAACAAAAAATTATATCATTAACAAAAATCGAATAATGATACCTTCCTCGTTACTCTTATAGAAAAGATTCTTGAGATAATTGCTAAAAAAAGACCGTAACTTTGAGCGTTTTCAAAAATAGGACCGTATCTTACAAAATTTGAAAAAGAGGACTTTATATTCATTTTTTGTATCTATACTCCTCTTTCGGGCCCAAAGTTAATAATTTGGGCTTTTGGTGACACTTCAAGCCCGTTGGTGATGTGGCGGTGACGTGGCGGTGCCATGTCACTTTTTTTTTTAATTATCGATTTTTTTTCCTTTTTCCTTTTTGGCACAATGAAACTATGTGAAGTCTTTTTATTAGTATATGATTTCCTCTTTAGTATGATGAGATTGGAAAACGAGAGGCTCCAATTATGATAAAAACTAATTAGTTTCATATCACAACATTTATGCTTAAAATAAATTGGTTTTTGGCATTGATGCTCAACATTTTTTTTCATATTAAGGCTATAAAAAGGGAAAAAAAATCGATAATTCAAAAAAAAAGTGACATGGCACCGCCACATCACCGCCACATCATCAACGGGCTTAAGGTGTTACCAAAAGCCCAAATTATTAACTTTGGGCCCGAAAGAGGAGTATAAATACAAAAAATGAAAGATAAAGTCCTCTTTTTCAAATTTCGTAAGATACGGTCCTTTTTTTGAAAACGCTCAAAGTTACGGTCCTCTTTTGACAATTAGCTCAAAATTCTTATAAGATGCTTCTCTTGTGTATTCTTTGGAGATTAGATACTTGGAGAAAGTGTCATACCACGCACAAGAGGTCTGCTCTAAACTATACAGACCATTGTTCCACTTGTAAAAATGTTTAGAAAATTCAGGATCAACAATCCATTTTTAGGCCCATGCGTGTTTTCTAGTATGACTAAGATTAGAACTTTTATGTATATATAATTGTTCTCACATTGTAATTGTGTATGTAAATTACATAGTGAAATTTTGACTTGGTACTATGCCCAGATATAGTAACACATCGCAATGAACTGGGTAAATAATTCTTGTGTTCTTAACTGCTTTAGTAGTTGTGTGTATGTTATTTCCTAACAAAAAGCTCATGATCCCAATGTTATTATAGTTCTCAAGATTTTATGTACATCTTGCCAACAAATCAAAAATAAAATCTCCAATAATCACAAACACTTGGGGGAGGGGGGGAATGGATCTGATTTTAAAAATTCAAATTCTTGAAAGATACTCTATCCACCCTAAAATAAGTGTCGTGTTTCTCTGCAGCACGAAAACTAAGAAGAAGAGTTAAAACGATAGAAAGTGGTAAAGTCCACATCTTTATGTGAGATGATTTCTATATTTGGAAACAATGACACTTATCTTTAAACAATCCAATAAGAAATGCAGCATGAGAACTAAGAAGAAGAATTAAAATGATAGAAAGTGGTAAAGTCCACGTCTTTATGTGAGATGATTTCTATATTTGGAAATCATGACACTTATCTTTGGACAATCCAATAAGAAAAGCATCGGGACCGAAGGAGTAAATTATAAGATTGCATGATCTGCCTACCAATATCCATGCATAAATTTATATAAAAATAGAAGTTGCACTTGCAACACGTATTACTTCTACTAGTTAAAAAGTAGACGGGCCGAGTCTTGGATGTGTTAATTAAAAGGAAATAGACAAGAATATAAGAAGGTCCGCTCTTTTTACGACAGTATACAATTTTCGGGCTGATTTGATGATACTAAAATGTACTTACTAGTTTGTATATTATAGGCCCAGTTTCACGACACACGAATAAACCAAAGTGAAAAAGTATGTTTCAAGATTGACATCCAATTCCATCCAAAGGCAGATATCTACCATTGACTTTAAACTTTGAACTATTGTTTTCTCTGCATTTTGACAGACAAATGATGCAACAAATATACAAAACTCCAGGTATGGAAATCATATATATACGTAATTCCAACACAACTAACTTACCCTACAAATGGAACGTGGAAGCATCTAAAAATCTCAAGGTAGATTGCAGAAGCTTGTCGTCCGCAGTCAAGCAGGACTTAGCTATTTCCACCAACTTGGAGCATTCTTCCAACGTTTCGTCACACACCTAAAAATACATTGTGAAAATAAACTAAGATAATTATCTTAAAGTGGAGTCTCGGAAGTCTCACATTATACAAATACTAAGATAATTATCTTAAAGTGGAGTCTCGGAAGTCTCACATCATATAAATAATACCCTCCATTTACTGACATGCTTGCTCTCGTATCTCTATTTTGTGTAACAAAATAACTAATTAGCAGACTTTAGTGGTCACTAGTTATGTCAAGAAACATAAAATTCATGTTTCTGATAGCTATGCAACAGCCCATGTTTCCACATTATACCATCTATCAAATATTCCTGTTTTGCGCCACCCCCACATAGAGTCTAACTCTAATCTGAGGAAACAACTTGGAAAGCAACTGTGGCAGGGGGAGAACGGTGGAGATGCACACTAGATGGAAACACGCGGGACAAAACAGAATTTGTTTCCAAATATGAAAAGCGCCTAAACAAATGTTTTCCTGGCACACCTCTATTTTTGGAAAACTGAGACCATGAGAAACTGCAATTTCTTACATTGGTTGAACTAGAATAACATCAAAACATATTAGTTAACTTACCATAAAGGATGAAGCTATACAGTTACAACTTTCAAGAGCCAATTTTCCCCGGACAGCCTGCAAGCAAGCAAGCCAGTATTCAAGTTCACAATACATATCAGTACGAGGTAAAATGTCTTCTAACCAGTCTCATTAAAGGAGAACAGAAAAGAAGCACCTAATGGAAGTGACAAAAAAAGAGGGCGAATTAGATGAAAAATTATTTTCATGAAGGCTATTTTACCTTAGAAGACTCTTGAACTACGATATTTACAATGCCATGAAGAGCATTACGAGACAATGACAGCAGTTCTTGATGATGGGAATGAACTCCAGCAAATAATCTGTAGTTACAAAGGTCCTAGACCAGACAGAATGAAAATACATAGTAAGCAAGCAAGGAAGCCATCCAACAAATTGCAATTATAAAATTGAGGGTACTCGGACCAAATAAACTACCACAAAAAACAAATGGTTTTATTTTAAAAGTGACGAAAATCAAAGGAAACATAGAAAGATTAGAATTGAGAAGGTTTCTCAGGTATAATACTAGCCAAGCAATTCCACCGAATCAAATAACAATCCTCCTACCCTAACTGATGGCTTGTATCACATTTAACTACTACCTAATTCCCTCGGACTCAGAGGGAGTCCAACACTTGACTGGCCAAAAAAAGGTACAAATGTGGCTTAAATAAATAACTCTTATGAGAATAACAATAATAGCACAAGTGACTCCTATTAATGCACGAGTGGATTACTATCAATAACGCCCCTTGGAAACGGCCTTTCTAAGTCAATGGTGATCCACTGACATCATGACCTTTCCACTTGTGTAATCGGAGTATTAACCTAACAGAATTACCTTTCCACTGACATCATGATACAGTAGCTGATTCTGAGAAAGTGCTGCAGACGAGAAAACAATTGCAGATAATAGCTTGACCTTCATTATCGGCAATACCCTAAAACATGGGCCAGATTACTACCAAGGAGAAATTACAAAGTAAGCAAGTTCAACAAATAGGTGAGTAGAAGCATTACCATGACTGGGAGTCTAGGAAAGACAACAAACGCTTGAGGATGTAGGCTACTTCTTGTTCAAGGCCACCTTCAGTGAGAAAGTAGCACATCAGCAAAATTTTAAGGTATTCAGTGCTACAATAAGCTCATTCAAGTATAACTTACTTCACTAATCAATAAGCAGTCAGCAATATGCAAAATATAAAAAGATTATACAAAAACTACCTGGAACCATCACTAAAATGCTGCATAACTTGCATATTAATGAAATCACTCCATCACTATCTTCAGCCATCAGCACAGCTGTATGGAAGCACACTGATTGAGCACCTCAAGTTGTGGTAAAGAAGGAAAACAAGTAATGAAAAGCTAAGATAACATAAACTTTTATAGTTACTGAATATGAGAAATTGAAAAATAGGCTAGAGAATAATGATCAAGTAAGATAGCTCAAGAAGTTTCACATATTTTAATTTGGGATTATCAGATCTTACATATCTCAGTACTTGCATTGACTTTCATCTTTATTACATGAATCACCATTGAGGCTTGCTATTCTTATAATTAAAATATGACCTAACAGAATTTAAAGATATCTAACTTCCTAGTCTACTTATGTTTGTTGATAATATTACTATATACTCCCTTCGACCCCCAAAATTATGCATACTTTGGGACAGTACGGGTTTTAAGAAAATCCTGGAAAGTAAAATGTTAGTGGAGAAAAAGTAAAATTAAGGATAAAAAATGATAAAAAGTAGTGGGCCAATATGGTAGAAAGTGTATGGAAGTAATAAGAGTAATAAGTGAGAAGAGTTTTTGCCTAGACTATGCATAAATTTGGGGGACACACGAAAAAGAAAACCATGCATAATTTTAGGGGTCAGAGGGAGTAGCAATTTTCAATCAAATCTGTTCGAAATAACAAGTTTTCTGATAAAGAAGTATATAGCTAACCATTGACTGGATCAATCATTTGCAAGCAATTGACTGCTGCACTTAAAAGCCCATCTAGATAAGAAACAAAGCCACCCAGTAATGCTACCTGTAAGCAGAAAGGATAAGAAGAGTTGCAAGAATAAGATTGCCAAATGTAACCAAACAGAAGGTGCACCTCTGCTGTTTCAATATATAAGTTCAACTGCCTTAAGTTAGTGGGAATAGCAGGTATAGTAACTTCATTAAACGCCAGACACGATTTGACAAAGCTGATGCTACTATTTCCATCTCTCATTGCTCTAACAGCTAAGTTGTTGCTGGAATGAACAAGATTCTCCTGCAAATTAAGAATTAATGCACTGTCATGGGATTTTTTATGTCTATCAGAGAGTATGACATGCAACAAAACAATGTCATGAAGACAAACAGTCCACACAAAGAAATAGATTAAAAGTAATATCTTAAGTATCTAGAAAGCCCTCCACCCTCAGGTGGAGTAGTGAAGAAGGTAACAACCAAACCCGATCAGCAACATGCAACAGTAAAAGAAAACTATTGACACCAAAAAAGCTGAATCATATAATCTGTTATGTAGCTTTGTGGCAGAACTAATTTACAAGAATCTTCAACAGCTTCTCCCCTTCTGGCAGTTGACGTATAGGATAAATAGAAGGAATGGGGTCAGTCGGTTCATGAATGGATCAGCACAAAAATCATTTTGTTACTCTTGTATTAGTTTCAGTAAAGTTTATGCAAAAATCCAATGTGGAGTGTGAAGTATCATTATTTTGTCAAAGAATGATTTAAAAAACAGCCTAAAAATTAGGCCGTGCATTATGTATTTACTAATAATAAAAATAAATACTAGCTGCGAACATCAATTGAATTAGACATTCTGATTCCTTTTCCATCAAGCATATTATTGAGTAAGCCTTCACATTTTGAGACCTGTTTATTACAGCTCGAATTCATCATACAATTCGCAATTATATATCTAATATAATTTGAAATGACAACATGTTGAATTTTGAGCACTACAGCTATTTTTTCCATAATAAATCACTAGCTGCAGGGCCACAAGCTATTCTATAACTATAACACAGTGAACCAGTGACATCTGCCTTGTTTAATGTGGGAACAAAAGTAGGCAGTCCTTGAGCTAACAACCAAATTATTGATAAGATACATCAATAAGACGACACACATTGCACAAACAAAACAAAAAATCAAATCAAATTATATAGGGTCAGAAACCTGGAGTTCACTAATGCTAGAAAAAGCCCCACGACATTGGGCTAGGAACCTTAAATGGCTTTCCACCTCCGTTCCATGGTCAACCTAACAGTAACAAGCTCAGATGTCTGGGTAGTGAATAATTGATAGCCAACTATCAAATAAAATCAACAAACAAAACCTCTTTTCGATAAATGTGGGGATACCATATACACAAAACGGGAAATCAGACGAGATGGATGCTGATAATCATCCTTTCTCATATTTGAGAAGTCTAAGCCATCATATAAGGCCTGAGCAACTTCAAGTAGAACCTCAATGATGATTGGATCTTGAATTTGACCATTTCTACGGAAAAATAAATAAAAAATAAATTAGGTTCCAAAGCAGAAAAGCAGCCGACGTATTCAGCTATGTTTATCTTCCAGCATATACAGAAAATTAAGCAACATCAACAATAGTAAGGTGATATGTATCTTGCGATTGATACGTGTTCAAGTATTTATTTAAACAACAAATAAGTACAATTAATACTCTTTTCATCACAACAACGACCAGGATGCTATCACACGTACATGTTTCAGACTAAAAACTTACATTCAATCATCTCAATAAATTTAAAGGAGCAAATTATTTTGGCCCGACTACATGGAGACAAAGACTTGGGCAAAGAAAACCAACGGGAGAAGGTTAAGGAGAATATATAGAATTTTAGTAAAAAGTAACAACTTTTTTTTAACCAAACTAGTATCAGCATCATGCTTGAGGACCTTACTTTTCACTTTTTACATCTAAAGATGTTATTAAGCCATCAAGTTTCCACCAAATCTTTTCTCAGGGTCAATAAATTGTTGTAAACAGTTTATAACATGCAAAAATTCAATGCTAAAATGATTGATGATAAGAGCTTGGCATCTAGTCACTTGAGCTTCAGTAAGAAACATTAAATGAATATGAAACAATGGAAGCCAAATTTCATGTAAATGGAAAAGATATTACCTAGTAGCCATATTAAGAATGTGCGTACTGACAGAGTTTCTTGAGCTCCCATGCATCATATCTAAGATGTCAACAAAATGGTTCTGCAGAGCATTAAATTTGATTCCAATCAGTCAAAGTAGTATATAAGAAGCCAAGCCACATGACCATGTGCTTTAATGAAACAGTGTTAGTGATTAAGCTATGTTGAAAATATGGAAATTGGGAGTTAGAGAGAAGGCTACATAACAGTAGTGAAATAATTGCATATAAAAGAAAATTTTGTCAGAAGCATACCAGTGCCAAAATTTTCTCTATGACACCAAAATGAGTGAGAATTTTCAAGAAAATTGACTGCAGTATAACCATCTCGTTTTCACCAATCTTCTCGTCCCTCACACGTTCCAATATTCCACCTAGTATTACATTTAGGAACATGCCCTGAAAAATGGGTCAGTTGAAGGGAGATTATCTGAATTCTGGCAGTAATGAACCCAAGATGTTTCAAAACCTCAGAATCTACAAATACGAGCCATATTATCTCAAAACTAAGAAAAATGTATGGGATCCATACATCTAACTAGATAGTACTGACATAACGTGTCCATTATACTTGATGAAAATTGAGATATTTTATGCCCACCTTTCATTTTTCATCACAATTGACAAATATTAAGGTATTATTTTGACTTGGCAGTATTTATTTATGAACCAAACAAGGAAAACCATTCAGAGATGTAGCATCAGCTTTTCTCAGATGATGTCAAGTAAATATGTTCATGTGCGTGATTTTTAAACTGTTCATGTTCTAACAAAGATATTCAACTTTCAATTTACTTGTACTTGCACCTGAAGATTCCAGACCTTTACCAAAAGAATGTTCTTAGTGATCAGGCTATATACTAATAATCAGCATCATGACATAAATCAAAACAATACAGCAGAACCATTTAGGGTTTGTAAACACATGCAACAAAGATAAAACCATTATTAACAAAGCTTTGCATTACCAAATAGTTCTCTAGGATTAAATCCAAATAAGCATCTGCAACCATCAAGTATGCATGAAGATTTGCATAACAAGATAGAACCTGAAAAAAGATTTTGTCAAACTATAAGCGAGAAGCAAAACATTTCCACTGATGAATTCAACCATCTGAATACCTTACAAGAAAAATCCAGAGAAAGTGAGCAAAATGCAAGTAGAATAATCAGACAACTTAAAAGGTTCTTCCCTGCTCCTTATGTGCATGATTATAATTGCAACTTTCAGATTAAAAAGAAGTGAGAAATTATGTAAGAGATCAGTAGGTTCAGGACAAGAGTCATAACTGAAATTAAGTAATCAATGTGGTACTAGAAATGTAGAATAGAAGACCCTTTTTTTCTTTTTTTCTTTTTTGGAAAGGTGAATAGATGATCAATATATCTATTTCTACAAAAACTTGAGAGAAAGAAAAACAGTATTTAAGTCCACATAGATGATATATGTATTACACAATTAACCAACGCAAATAATAGGATGAATGGTATTAATAACTACAACGAATAAAATATTCTACCCCCATAATAAAATACCTGGATAATTTTATCCACCAACAAGTGCACGTGACTAACTTCAGATACCAATTCACATAGCCTATGTCCTAGAAATTTGAAATTTAAAAGCTGCAATGAAGAACAAATCTGTCAGGTAATAACTTCAAGAGAACAATAAGGAATTCAAATGAACCCCGCTGTATCCAACATGAACCTGATCAAAAGACCTATCATCAGTGGCCTCTACAAGATGGAGCAACTCTACAGCATTAGAACAAATATATTCAACTGGAAGTTCCTTTAGTATATAATGAAGGATAACCGACATGCATGAACAATTTTTAGACAAGATTGATGAGTTCCTCGACATTCCAAGTGCCACAAGCATTTTACTAATTTCCATCTGCAAAGAAAATTTCATAGGCAATCAGCCAAATTATTTCTATGACAATCCATGGAAGAGAAACATTGCACGAAAAAATTGCACAAAAGAACAAACAGATACTGCATGAAGAGAGGCGATCCTGAAAAATAGTACGAATTCTATATAACTGTTCTGATGAATGCACTAAATGGTTACAGCGATTTGAATCTATATAATGAGGAAAAAGCTAACCTACTTTTATAAACGACAAAAGCAACTAACAGCACCAAAGGAGCAGAATCAGAGCAATAATATGACCTAACCTGTTTAAGATCCTTGAATAAGCATCTTATGATATACTCAATAGCAGGTTCAACCACAGTAAGCAGTAGTTCACTATTTCCAGAAATATTCCCATTCACGGCTTCTCTTTCTGGTGTGAATCGCACCAGTAGCAGTTTGAGATCATTAATGCATGTGATAAGAAAACCTGTCTCAAGATGCAGAATCCATTGCTATAAGGGGTGTACAGATTTTGAAACAAACACTGAAAACTGAAAACCAGCAACAAATATGAAGATAAAACCTACAGGGAGATCAGGACATGAGAAACAGCATGTCTTTCAATTTTCAGGCACTGAACTTGTCAATATGCATGATGCGTCCAAAGTATTGTTAACTTGTACACTACGATGGAATACATCAAGAGTTCTTTCGAGATTAATTTAGAACAAGGAAAAGCAATGTTAGAAATGGATCTATTACGTATTATGAGGTTTAACACTAGTAATGTACAATATCTATCGTTCTCAACATCATTTATCATACAGAAAGCAAGAAATGAACTTCATCGGGCATAATGCAGTCCACTTGGTTTAGCAGCATATTATTTTAGCACAAAAAAGTACAAGTACCATATGTTTCCTACTCCCTCCGTCCCGCTCATTTTGTCCCCTTACTGTTGGGCACGGAGTAAGAAAAAGGGTAAAAAGATAGGAAGTGTGTAGGTCCCACCACTTTTGAAGGATTTTGAAGGGTATATTCTTTCCTTATTTGGTATGTGACAAATTGAGTGGGACATCCATTTAAGGGAAGTGAGACAAAATGAGCGGGGGAGTATAAAGTTAATAGTTCTCAAACCCACAATCAAATAGTGATTTTTTCCATCCCGGTCCAGTGTTGACCCAGAAGTGGAGGCATTAAGATAAACTCAGAGTGAGCACATATAAACATTCTATAGCATAAACTAGTAACAGAACCGAGAATCAGCACCTCTATCATGACAGGGTAGTCTTTGAGAGCATTGAACCAAGTACAGGCGGCAATAAGCTGACGCCAGTGGATCAGCAATGCCTCTCGTCATCTCCACTATGCGTTTAAGGATATTCTCAGGATGGTCATAAAGGAAACGCCAACAAGGCAACAGTGCAAGCTCTAAATAGCTTACAAAAAAAAAAAAAAAAAAAAAAAAAAAAAAAAAAAAAAACACATATCAGGTCGGGGAAAATGGTGAAGCACATACAAGAAAATAGAGAAATTATTAAGCACTACAGCTCTCAAAATGATCCATAAAAGCTTTCAATATACTGTTTTCTACAACCATGGAGAAGAGATCAAATTTGATTCAGACCATAATGGATTTGAATGAGATATCATAACCTAATCCAAGTGATTGTCATTCTATGATCAAGAAATTGACCTAAACTTTACTGATAATTAATCAGTAATGAATGGAAGGGTTTCTATCTAGTTAAATGTATCAAGGTCAGACTACAATGAAAAGGTATCAGCCAGTATAGCGCCTCTGCAGAATTTCCCTATAAATGGTAACAGATTTTTTTACTGGTTATCCAATTTTATTAAATCAATAATATCAATAGCAAGCCATGTATTGAGAAATACAGAATATATTTGGAATAAGATAAATTAAGACCCCTCCAGTTCGCAACACTTCTGCAGGTATCTTTTCCTTATGGTGGTAGACCCAAATCTGGGGATTCCCATAGGCATGTGTTCCGCTGAAAAAGCTTTTAAGTTCTGCCCATGCTATATGATGTTAACAGAAAATCTTTCACACGTAAAATTGTATAAATTAATTAACATTTATATCTTGGGATGGAAGTAACAGAAACATCTTGATGGTATTGTATGCCAGAAATAACAAGGGTAGTGGAGACTCACATGCGAGGAAGTAGCTCCCGAACAGAACCAATTTTGCAAAACCAATTATTGCAGGTCTCTTTAGCATCAAAATATATGTCACCAGCTTTGAAGTTTTCTGAATAAGAGAAGGTATATGAATTGCAGTTTTACAAACTCTCCAGCTGTGAGTTACAAATAACATACGGATGGGCATCATATGGCTGCATAAATAATATATAGAAGGGCATCGTGGCTGTGAATTACAAATAATACATGCATAAAGTGCATCATAGTGTGGACATTTATATATATAAAGTGCATCAAAGTGTGGACATTTATATACACTAGATCTTTCATCTTAATAAATGCAATTAATTTACCAGCTCCAACGTTCAATTTGCTTGCATGGCTCTTTCTCAGCGTCATCCAGCATTAAAATGTTATCAGTAATTATAAGCTGTTGACCAGTTATTGGGCATCAGCAGGTATCAACATTACATAGCTTTTGAATTACACCATTAACCATACCTACCCACAACACCCAAGAAAAGAATACAAACGTTGACTTCTTATGCATTATAGTTTCTGTAACTTAAGCATCATACTGCAATTTGCAATGATCATGGTATACTGATATCATTTAAAAATTGATCAATCAAAGTTATGTTTGACTGTACCTTCTTGTGCACAATTAGATCTGAGTTCACTATAAATTGGTTAAATTAAGTCAATGCACACAAAGAAACACACAAAGGGACATAAGTGGGGGACGAGAGAAAAGTTTAAGTAAATGCACCATAATACTAAAAGAAAGGAAAATATCTTCAACAGCCTCTGTTACATACCTGGTAAAGAGCAGACAGAGCCCCCGCCTTCAGTGATCTCTGCTTTTTGCAGGATGCGCTTCCACACCAGATCACCCAGCATATCCAATATATCAGTAGCTAAAACGAAAAGCGTTGGATAAAACTGGATTGTGGAGGAGTCCATTAGAAACCTCACAACCTGCAAAGATATTTTACTGTCAAACAGTCAAATCAGTTTAAACAACTGGGGGGAAATGTAAAACAGAAAGAGATTCACAGATCCTCCCACCCTACATTCCTCCTTATTCAGTCCTAACTTTTGACCAAACACAAGAGGCCATGATGAATATGCAACAGTATTGGAGTATAAAAGATGAAAACTATCATTCAGACTCCCCATCAACATTCTGATGTTAACAGTTCAAGATTTTTTTCGAATAACATGCAAATGCCCACCTTGTAACATTTTCTAATAATGGAAGACTTCATTATACTTCAGATAACAATTACTACCAGACTAACAACAGCAGGTAGAAGCCTACAGAGGTTACATCTTTACAGAGGAAAACTCACCTTAATAGACAACCTTAATGATGTTACACGATCATCAGCATGCCAAGACTGATTAATTTCTTCTTTGAGCCCCTGCAACTTTGACAAACACTCCTGTTGATTGATAACTTTATCATCTTCATCACCAAATTTTTTGTCATCATCCAACTCTCCTAAATGCAAATCTTTTGACGATTTCTCAGTTGCTGCCAATATCTACATAGTATTATATACAAGCAGTGAATCAAAAGGGAAGCAAAAGAAAGGCCTTAGATCATAAGATATAGGCTACCTGTGTTACCCTTCACAAGCACACCAGATGCCTGTTGGAGGCCAGATTAAGCAGCTTGTTAAATATTAGCCACTCCATTCAAAATACAGAAATACTAAAGAGAGATTAGTTTTTTGATATTTATCAAAATACATCAACTCAGACATAGTTACCACAAATGGTTATAGTCAAGTAAGACTTTGTAACATACCAATAAAGATAAATTTCTACGTCAATACACTAATATTTACACCTACCAAGGATATTGGTGATGTTTTAGAAACAGGAAATCGTTGCATCAACATTTTCTTAAAAGAAATCCATTCCTTTCTCGTTCGCAGTTGAGAATTGCGCTCAGCTGGCGCCATTGCCTCAGAACTAGCATCTTCACGGTGTTCATCACTAGCAGAGACTTCTATCGATCCATCATTGGCCCTAAGCGGATCGCAGAAATCATCTTTTCGACATCCGGGGTCTTCCTCTTCCACCTTCTATTCAATTATATCAAACGCCATTTCAATTTCAATATGAATTAAGGCAAAAAAATATGAAACAGAACCAAAAGCAAAATGCACAAGCTATATAATCGATTCGAATTCTTCAAAACCTCAATTCCAAAACATCAACATCGTTGCAATAAATACAAAAACTCCTGAACATTGTCTTGATCAATACTACTAAAGTTGCAATTAATGTCACTAATTCATAAAATATCGGATTATGTGAACCTGAAGAGGTGAAGGAGAAGGAGCGGAGAGAGGGTGAGTATCAGCACGCGCTCGCCGGAGCGAATAGGCCTTCTCCTCGGCTCTGTAGTCTCGACGCCGGAATTCAAGCCCCATCGACTGATTTCAATACGATACAAGAGGCGCTCCGTTTTGATCAACTGTCGGAGTATACCGCCGTTATCAGCTCGTCGGCGGTAGTCAGCACCTCGCGAATTATTCCGAGGAATCGCGTTTGCTACAACGATATGAAGCTGTAGCGTTTACTCAGGGGGTCTATTGGATGGTGGGGTTTATGGTATTTTTAAGTAGTTTGAAATCCAGGGTATTGGATTGATGGATCGATGGATTTCAAATTACTTATAAATTTTGGGGTATTGAATGATTGATTTTAATTTAATGTGTCAACTTCCTCAAAATCATGGTGTATTGGATTGCTTTATTTTCAATTACTTAAAACTCACCTGATATTCAACCTTCTATGGATTTACATATATTTTCCGTTGGCATGAATTTTGCCGTAATTGACAGTGAAAAATCACAGCATGAACTCCGGCCTCAGGACAGGAGAGTACGACGTAATTCGTTTCCACGATCGCTAGTTTTGATTACTTCACGCGATCCTGTGGATGCCATGATCGCGTCTTTTGCCTACTTCACGCGTTCGCGTGGAATGTTTGGTCGCTGGTTTTGATATGAATGCGCGACCATGGCATGGTCACGATCGCGTGAAGTCGAAAGGTCTCGATGTTACTTTAAAATCTCGGTTCACAATCTTCAAAACCGCACCTCCGTTTCCATTCCAAACTCAAGCTGAATTGGTTTTAGCTTGCGTTGGATTACATAATTTTCTTCGGAAAGAGTATCGGTCTGATGAGTTTCCAGTAGAGTATGAAGACGATGAAGATCCACGACATGATAACGTGGAAGATGAAGAATGGCTTTCTCAAAGCCAACTCCAACAAAGAAATGAAGCAAATGCTTGGAGAATGAATATAGCTAATGCAATGTGGGAAAATAGGCCAATGTATAACAACGGTGGAGAAGACGATGATGAGAATGCTGATTAGTTCACACTGTATTAGTTTGTTAGATATTTCTAAATTTATTAGACTAATGTATCAATGGAGTCTACTTTATGTTTTTTAATTTTCAACTTATTTGGACTAGTGACGATGAGAATTTGTTTATTTAAAATTTGGACTAATGTTTCTATGTTTTTTCATATATTCATAATTATCCAGAAAATTAAAATATCCCCGATCGCCAATTTGAGCAACGCGACCGTGCGTACCCTGCGATCGCGGGAGCTTGTGCGCGAGCGTTGTTCAAACGCGGTCGCGTGGTTGTGGATTTGCACTTGCCCGAATTACTTAAAAATCCACCCCGAAATACTCCAAAAACCACCCTCAATTCCCTTAAATTACACCAAAAACTTGTTGATTTCAACTCCATGGAATTCAACTAAATTAAAATCCACCATATTGCCAATCCAATACACCCCCCTTAGTTTTACTTCCAATACGGTGGTGATAACTACTAGTCTCGTCACTCGCTAACTATCACACTCCGACTCCCGAGGTGCGACTTACGAACACTAACACAACTTAACCATCTAACAATCATCTCGAATACGGGGAACATGCTCGGGGAAATGTTAACGAAAAGCAATAACACTCGAATAAAGCTATCAAAGACATAACGAAGCAATACCCAAGCATATTAATTTACATATCAACGAGAATACGATAAGTATATCAAGTCAACGAGAACAAGACTCAGCAAATATTTAAAATCATCGAGCACATTGCTCGGAACCAAAACAAGTATCAAGTATATAATAACAGATTTCCATTTCAAAAAGGTTGCAGCGGAATCTCGACTCAAATCCCAACATTCACACATATGAAGACGTGCAAATGCCAATCTGACATTCGACTCGACTCAACCAAACAGACCACACCACCAAGCCTTCCGTGCCATCGCCATCCTGCTAACCTGCACGTTTAGAAATACATGCAGGGCTGAGTACTTTGTACTCAGTGAACACATGCCGAAAACATTTGGAAAAAGTTGCTCTTAGAGCTATATCAATTGAACTTGCCTTGCCGAAGCATCACAAGTATTTATGCAATTTAAAACGATTTTACTTGTGCATGCTAAAAACATTTCAATTAAAATAGACTGCACAGTCAAAACATAATATATACTCAACAGTATGCATCATCCGTCACAAATTCTCTCACTGTGCCGAGAAGTAGGCCTCCTTCTCGAACACTGTGACCGGTCCAACCGGAGCAAGGCTCACAGTCACCTCAACGATTAACATACCACACGTGGGTTTCCTGTCTTTCACAGGACAATAATAACTCAAACAAACAGATGATAACACATACCAAACTCAATAAAACGGCAAGTTAATTGAACTTTAAAATTCACATAATAGTACTCAAATATCATAATAGCATTCATCGATAGTTTTTGGTTTAGAAAAGCCCACCTGTCCTCCGACGTTCTAGCTAGGTGGCTTATGTGCTATTTGTCCTTGCTTATTTCTCCGTCCCGCTTGATCCTTCACAGTTTGACATCGATAAAGAAGATAAGATACTACGCAAGACGGATATTAAATGTTTGTCTCGGCTGAAGGACTTCTACTTGACTCGTTTCTCTCTATGTTATTCTTTTTCTAAATAAGTCTCGTTTCTCGATTCTCGTTCTCGTTTCTTACTCTACTCGCGCATTCTCTATCAAGTCTCATATTCTCGTCTCTAGGTTATTAACACTACTCGATAATCGGTTAATACTACTAACCAATGTCTTAACGCTTCTCGCTTTATTTATGAAACGTTGTCTATCTAACTCTATTTCTCAAGTTTTCTTTTATATTCTTAATCGATTCTCAATTTAATTATCAATGAATTAACTCATTCATCTTGCATACAAAACATACTCAATAAGCATTCATATCATCATCGAATGATAACGTTCACTCAAGCACATTAATTTAATCACATAACATTTCAAAATAATTCAAACACATTGTTTCAAATTCAATCACATTTCAAGACACATTAATAATGACTCGTCTTTTATTTTAAAAATTACTCACTCTTATTATTGGAAATAAATTCAAATAAAAATTCCTCTTTTATTTAAAAACTCAACAATTAATTTATCTTTCTCGACTTGATATACGACACCATTCCAAAACTCGCCGTCTATGAATACGTACTCACATACATGTTAGAAATTCTTTTCATTTTTATTAAACTCTTATGAAATAGGAATTTCATTTCTATTTTCAACCCAACTCCTATACTCGACTCAAATTAATATTTTTAAATTATTATCTCAACAACTCTTCTCGATTTATTTTTAATCTAAACGGTTTGAAAAACAACTTACTTAATTAATTTAATTAATTACTCTCAAAATCATTACTCGATATCTCACTCGTATTTTATTCTATTATTTTCTCGATTCGATTAAGCATTCTTACAAGAACTTATCTCTTTTAATTACTTAATCTTATTTAATTCTTTAAACTCGACTCACTTAATATCCTCATAATTAATCATTTCTTGGTTAATAAAGAAATCATTTCTTATTCCTCTATATTTCTCGATTGAACTATACGAGTATTTAAACTTAACTCGACTAAGACTTTTCATCAATTCGATTAAACTTTTAATCTGAATTGATTTAACTTGATTTATTTAACTCGATTATCTCGACTCTACTTATTTAACTAAGAAAATTTCTTTTCCTCTTTTATTTACTAATTTAAGACTCATTTCTTAATTAATAAATTTTCTCCTTTATTTTCCATTTAATTTTTTTTTTACTTCAACAAATATCTAGATTATTTTATTAATTTAATTACTAATTTCTTTTTTATTTAATTTTATTAGAACTCAAATCTTCAAGTTCTTACTCAAGAACACCTACTTGATGTTCTTCCTCATATTTTCGATTTTCTTTTCTTTTAACTTAAACACTTCACTCTTTTTAATTCTTACCTCCTAATATCATCTAGGTTTTAAATTAACACTCAAACATATACTCAATATCATGACATCAAAATACCAAAATCATCTATAATTATACATAGTCATTTTTCCTCAAAATTTCTCACATAAGGCTCGATTTTCACATAATTATGTACATGAAAAATTAAATCATCACATTAAATATAATCTCAAGCTCAACATATCAATAAATTCATCACAAAATTCAACAAAATATTTTCTCCTTCTTGGCTCAAAACTCACGGCAATTTTAGAGTTTTTAGGGCAATCAGTTTTCAATTTTTTAAGCATATAACTCCATCCTCAACATAATAAAAATCATAAATCAAGTATCAAGTCATCAATAATTCAAGAAATTCAAATTTCCTAATTCTTGCCTAAATTTTCGGTCCTAGTCAAATTTTTAGGGCTTTTAATTTCTTTTTCTCTCTTAACTCATAATAAATCTCTAGGGTTTGATTTCCTTAACGAATTCCTCACTTGATTCCTAAATCGATAAACCCTAGTTTTTGCCTAAGCATAAAATAAAATCATGCATGCATTGTTTTCTTTACTTTAGGGCTTTAGGGATACATAACTACAATTAATCAAATAAATATCATACTTTGAAAAATTAAACTCGATTTCTCCTCCTTGATCTTCTCCTTGGCCGAAAATTTGGGGGTTTAGGGCTCAACTTCTAGCTTGGCTCCATCATGGAAAAACTCACTTGAATCCTCAAGAAAAATATAAGGAATAATTAATCATCCATCTAGGGCTTAAATAGCCGAAATTTATAAAAGAATAAGGATGATTATGGAATTTTTTTAATACTAAAAAATTAGGAGGATTAATACCTTTAAGATTAGGGTTTTGAAATGACTTGAGAATGGATGATCTTCACTTGATCTTCATGGTATTGAAGCTTGGATGCTATGCTTGCATGGAAGAAAACTCAAGTGTGTGTGATGTGTGTGTGCTCTCGGTATTGAGAGGTGAGGGGAGAGAGAATGATATTTTTATTTTTTTCTTACTTGATTTGGGAGACTTACGGGAGAGAGAGATAGAAATGAGAGGATTTTCTCTCTTGAATGTTGTAGAATTATCGAGAGAGAGAGAGAGAGTTGATAAGATTGGTGATGAAATGATACAATGTATATCTCAAGCTTCTAAGATAAGATAGGTTAGATTTTATCCAACATTTAGAATCTCATCATGACACCCTAGGTTTAGGTGTTGAAATTAGGGCTTAAGAGAGAGAGAGAGAGAGTGTGAGAGTTAATTTGATAGTGATGAGATGGATGCATGCAATCTTATCTCTTACTAGATAAGTTAACTAAGATGTTATCTAGTTAAAGAATATTCATGATTAAACCTACTTAGTAGGTTTTGAAAATAGGCTTGGAGAGAGAGATTAGGGAGAGATAGAGAGAGAAGTCGGTGGAGAGAGAGATGAGAGGGATTTTTCCATTATTTTATTACAGATATTATTTACCCGGTTGTAAAAGCTTTTCGGATAATAAGTCCGTATCATTCCATTTATGCTGAAAACGGATCTAATCTCTCCTCGTCTCGTTTCCGACACTAAAAACATCTCAAACCTATCTCACATCTCACTAAATAATTCAAGGATTCCGATTATCTAATTTTAGGTCTAAAATCTAAATAACGAAGAGAACCAAAAGAATTAATCTGCTTATTAATCCTATAAATTAAATTCTCGTAACTCTCTCAAATAATCTCGAAAAAGCTTCTATCTTATCTCAATGATCTTAGAATCAATTCTAGGTTCAGAGATTCTAATGAAAATCTATTCTAAGTTTATCGATGAATAGTGATTTCTCGGTCATCGACACTATTCACTTAAAATCAAAATCCTCGGAATTCTCTGAAAATCATACACATGCTCAATCTCATACATGTAAGCTCAATATATGCATCACATTATCATTTCAAGAAATAGAAACAGATAATCTCACGTAAAAACACATAAGGCATTTTAGTCGTTTTACTTCTATTTATTTAGAAAATTTTTATTCCTTAAATCTCGTCATTTAAACTTATAAGGTTATTTAATACGCTCTCTAAGGTTATAAAAGCTCGGGGTATTACACTAACACTCTTTTATTTTTAGTTTTCTTTATCCGTTAATGGGTTAGTAATACTGACAAAAGTTTCCATACAGACTTGTTCGGCCCGTAGCCTGCCCAATCAGTTTGAAGGTATTTCGCTTTATCGTCGTATTGTACTTTACTTTTGTATTTTATTGGAATATTGTATTATTTGTTTTCCGATCTAGAAGTTCCTGATTTGTAATAGTTTTGTGTTTGTGTGTTTTGTTTTGTGATTTTCTCCGTTTCTTCGATTCTCTCTGTTTCTTCGATTGTCTTTTCAATTCTGCATCTTTTTTATTCTATCCTTCCCTGATTTCATGTTTGGAATTGGTTAGAAAACCCTAGGTATTCACGTTCGGAATTGGTTCGATTCCACAGTCTTTCCTCCTTCGCTCCACTTCATTCGTTAATTTGAATGTATTTTTTATGTTATTCTGTATTTTGTGAAAACTCTAGTTATTTTCGTTCCAAATTTTCTCAATCTATAACATTCTGGTATTTGTTTGTGTTTTGTTTTTAGATTTGTATTACTCCCCCCGTCCCACTCCAGTTGTCCTACTTTCTATTTTGGATGTCCCGCTCCAGTTGTCCTATTTCCTTTTATAGAAATAATTAAGGAATATAATACTAATTTGTGTGGCTAATTACACATATCCACCTAAAACCCTACCCATTACATACATTAAAATAATGCACACTCTCTCTCTTCTAGCAGCAGTCGTACCCTCTTTCTCTCTCCCTCTCTCTCTCTATCTCTATCTCTCACAATTCAGTCTATCTCTCTCTACCCGTCTCTCTCATCGCATCGGTTTCCTTACCGCCGCCGCCTCAGTTCTAACCTTCTGGTCTCCACCGTGATGTAATCTTACTGGAATGAAACTCCACCATTATCTCAGCCGAATGAAATTTGTGATGATTTCCGAGCTCTCACCGATACCATTATTCCAGAAACTCCACCGTTATCTCCACTCTTCTCTCAACCTGAGGCCGCCGGAAAAGCTCTAGATCTGAGCGGAATGATAGTTCCAGACACCGAAGAACAGATGGAGGCGGCCAACGCTTGGATAGGCGCGATGCAGATAGAAGATAGGTATAGATCTGTGAGATCTACTCCCTTGCCGCGATAGATCTTTCGCCGCCCCCTCGCCGCTGTGATGAAGAGTAGAAGACGTGGATCTGCCTCTGAGCACTAGGGTTTTGGTGGCGAAACCGCCCCCCCCCCCCCCCTGTCGATGAAGATACAAATCTAATGCTTTGGGTTTTCCTTCCTTGCTTGTTTGGGGTGAGATCTTTTCAATTTTTGTACCATATTCTAATACACGGCAGTTTCATTTTGAATATGAGATGTTGGCTGCTTGATTTATTTGATTGTGAAAATGAGATGATGTTGGCTGCATGATTTATTTGAGTGAACATATAATGATGTTGGCTACTGGATTGATGTTGTTGTTGAATTCTAATCCTTGATGTGTACAATGCGAAGATAGATTTGGTATTGAAATGATAAAAATTGTTGCTCAGTATGTGTTGTGTTGCTGATTATGAATTATAGAAACATTCAAAGCATCTATGATTACAACAATTGTATGAGATGTGATTCAAAAAACACCAGATCTTCATTTAGTCAGATTCATATGCTTCATTTTACAAAAAACAGCATATCTGGACAGCTTATAGAGAAAAATATGCATAAGGGTTTAAGGAAAAACATGCATTAGTCTACCAAAAACAGCCTTATTTACAGCTTCATAAAGCTTGTTCATACCTAAACCTGCACCCTCCAGTTTGATTAAGCAACTTCCCTATCTTCATTGAGCCCTAGTTGCTCAATGAGATCTTCAATATTATTCACTGCTCCATTTTCAATTAGGAAGTCCACACATTCTCTCACAAGATCTTCTGGTGCTTCCAATGTGATTGGAAGCATGCCATTTCTATCTAGGTAATCCTTCTTCATGTGTGGAATCGTGTAGCAATTTTGGCCTTTTATTTTCATAACTTCCAACATGCATGACTGCAATGTGAGAATACCTTGTTCAGTTTTTGTGCCTCCAGTTTCTAGAATGATTCATGCACTGCATTCACTAAATCAACAATGTTATTGCAAACTAATTCATGTTGTATAGATTGAATTGTTCTAAACCACCCCAAATCATTAATGTTCATATCTGGAGAATTAGGTGGTTGTTGTACAATCCTGATATCAAAGCCATCTAAGGAGGCAATTGCTCTGAAATCAGGGTCAGAATCTTTAATATGGGACCTAGCATTGTCTTGTTGGATGTAAATAACTTTGCTTAAACCCTTGGGCCACTTTGCTTTAGTGGCTGGCACAATCTGCTTCCATAAATGCATTTGATCAATTGGTGTGTAGTGATTGCAGTGTATTATGTTCAATAAATGCATGTTAAATATACCTGATTGAGAAACATGGATTTGATGACTGACTGTGTTATGCTATGCACTGGCTTCTGTTCCAATGTACCTGCATCTCTATTTTTTGAGTTTCTCTTTGCTGGAACCATCTCTGTGAATGGGAAGATGCCTATTTTTCCATCAAATAACACAGTCCCATCATCATCAAATATAGGCTGAGCCACTGCAGCCATGAACATCACCTTTTCAATGAACTTTTTTTATTTGCAAGTTCTATGTAGTTTTGTCTCTCCTATTGTGAGATAACACCTTTGTGATGTTCTGGTGATTTGAAACCATTTCTCATCTATATGCACATATTATGCATTGTCTGGAATTTTAGAACATTCTCATCTCTCTGTCACACTTTAATGCTTCTAGTGCAAACCTGAGCCTTTGCAATTTATTTGTGGCGTTCAGATCTGATTTGATAGTTGATGTGTGAGTTTTAATCAAACCTTCCGAAATCCATCTATGCATTGTACTCTTCTCCACATCAATATTACCTACCAACCTTCTTATTATTCCTCTTTTGAATATTGGAATGCTTCGAATCTTCTCTATGTCTGGAATTTTCCTTGCTCTTTTTGCTGCCTTTCTCCCACTTATTGAATTGATGCACTCACCTTTTGCTTGCTATTTTTTTGCTGCAGTCCAAAACCTTGCCACAGTCCGATATGAGACCCCAAATTTGATGTTGGCTTCTTCAAGCTTCCCCCTAATGAGGTTGTCATTGCTGTTGTTTTGAAGAAGGAAGTAGTTAGCTCTTTCTGCATTTTTGAGTGGTAGAATTGTTAAATCTGTGTAATATTTTGGTATATATATAGGCAGCTGGAATTGTATGCAAATTAGAGGGAAATTTGAATCATCTCAGTAGGATTTGAATTTTATTTATAAAAACTGGCGCCATGCTCAAATATAGGGCGCCAGATTTGATTTTGCACCAAGATTTACATAGTTTATGTTCATAGCATGTGCAGTGTCCATTTTTTAATTTATTTGTTGGTAGTGGCTACACTTTATCCTCATTATTTAATTGATATCAATTATATACTCCACTAAACACACATTCTACCCTTAATTGTGTCCTCCTTAATTCTCGTGCCCAGAGAAAATAGGACAACTGTGGCAGGACGGAGAGAGTAATTTTATGTTGAAATCGTTGTTAAGAAGCATTCCATATAAGATTTTTGTTAATTTCTTTGAAGTTATGTGGGTTTTATGCATAAATAGTAAAAGTATGCCTTATATTCACTAAATGTAAATATTATTGTAATGAAAAGTATAATTTGGTTATGTCAATGTGATTTATGGCGTTTATGTTCTGTTTCCTGTTAAAATGTGTGTTTACTTTGAAAATTTCCTTATGTGAGTGTTCATAAAATTGATAATTTAATACTTCATCAACTTGATTTCTATCTAATTATCATAAAATTTCAATATATGAACAGTGTAGTCTTCCTAATCATATTTTCTGTACTTGGTAGTTGTGTTATGTTATAGAGTAATATTCATATTTAATAAAAGTAAACATCGTAGTGAATAACAGTATGCTTTCGAATTATATTGACAGTGTGATGATTATGTATTATTAGAAGGATGGCTTTATTACTTCATACATTTTCCTATTTTCCTTTAGTCTTGTGATGTTTTTGAATAAATACTTCTATTTTGATCACATTTTTTAGGTTTTAAATCATGGTGAAGAAGAAATCAAATAAGGGAAAACATATTGTTGTTTCTTCTTCTGAAAACACTCATCGTCCTAGGTATGTTTATTGTAGCTTATACAGTTTTCAATTAATAATGGTTCCGGTAACGAGTATCTAGTGTATGGGGGGGGGAGGGAATGGGGGGAATACACCAGTAGCAATTTTTTATTTTAAAATCTTTTCACTGAGTTAACTGTTCAGATCAGTTCGCTCTACAACTGAAAAAGTCAGTTGGAGCTACTCTACAACTGAGATAGTCAGTTGGAGCTGGTCACATAGTTGGGTGCACAGCTGACTTCTTGGACTGAGGGTCAGCTGTGTAGTCCAACTGAGGTTTCAAAGAGTTTAGCGTTTGCGGAAGTTGGTGGAAAGTTAAGCTCGTTACTAAAACTGAAACTTTTGTGAAAATGGGGAAGGTCAAGTTCCCAAAGTTAGTGCTGTTTGTGTGCAAGTACAGTTTGTATGCTGGATCAGTTAATTAGGTAACTGAATGTAAAATACTGAATATAAATATAGAAAGTAAAGGACACAGTATTTTAACGTGGTTCATAGATTGATCTCCTATGTCCACGACTTCCTTTTCGAGGAAGTAATCCACTAGATAAGCTTAAGCTTGCTTATCAAACATTCCACTTGGTTTGCGGGTACCAAGCAACCTAACCAGTTCGATTACGGGTTTGAACAAGACCTTACAACACTTTTACGGGCAAATGTACAACATGGGCTTAGATTACGAGTTCTAAGGGGACCTAGCCTTTGATTGTGGGTTCTAAAGGACCTAGTCTTTGATTACGGGTTCAAAGGGACCTGGTCTTTGATTGCGGGTTCAAAGGGACCTAGTGACTTTAAAATTGCGGGTTCAAAGTCGGACCTGAGGTTTGTGAGGTTGGGTGTTTTTCCAACTATGAAGTCTTCTACACAAAGAGAAGTGGAGGCTTCGTCCTAAGGCTTAGAGACTCAATCTTTTGGGAGAGAGTCTGCTTGGACACAAATTTGTGCAAGAACCTATACTCTAGACTCGATCAAAGAAGGGGTTTTTTAGAGGCTAGAAGGAAAAACAGGAGGAAGGACACTCGACTTCTACTGATCTTCGACTGAAGTCTTCTTGCTAGAGCGAGTGGTGGTCTGCTGCTGCTGCTACTTCACCGTGCATAATTCTATCTGCTACTTAATCTTCTTTTCTCTCTTCTCTCTCTTGGCTCTTGTGCTCTCTCTTATGCCCGTCTGCCCACAAGCTTTGATGTAGAGACCTCTATTTATAGAGGAAGATTTAATTAGCCGTTGGAAAAAGCCATTTGATCTCTGCCAAAAGCAAGGTACTCCACCTGCTTTTCTGGAAATTTTCCTATTATGGCAACTGTGACCTTCGCTTTATGCGCGTCTCTATTGTCAGTCCATTTATAGTAAGTTCTCCAGCTGACTTGTGCTTCTGAGTAGATTTGAATTCGGACTTCAACTCTTCTGCCTTCAACGTCTTCAAAGTCTTCTCTTCTCAGCTTTGCGACATCTGACTTTGACACAACTTCTCTTCACACTTGAGCTGCATGGGCAGTTAAGGAGTCAACTGAGTTGCTGTCCAACTGAGTCCGTGACTCAGCTGAGAGATGAGTTCCTGTTCAGCTGAGCTTAGGTCTCAACTGAGTTTTTTACGAACTGTCTTCTTCAGTCCGGCTGACTTCTTCTACTTGAAACCTATAAAGATGAAATCCCTAGACTGATGGCTTTCATCTACTCGGTTGGGGTCAATTAGGTTTTGGTATCAATCGAAACCTTTACTAATTTTCCCAACAATTAATATACAATTTCTATATTTGTATCAATTTGTATCTTTCCTTATTGTAGTTAATACTTGCTTTATTATAATATATAGTGTTGCTAAGACGAAAATTAAGAGAAGTCGTGCTAATATTATAAAGAGAAAGGAAGAAGTACATGTTGTGGTTAAAGAAGTAAGGTATTTCTGTTTTCACTTATTCTTAATTTTAATTATTTGCTAGTTTTTGATTTATTCAGTTATAGTCACTTTAGTTTTTTGAGTACTACTTTGTTATTTTTGCAGATACTCGATAAAGTGCAAGCCTTTTAGGCTTTGTGATTTGATATTTGTATTGAATGATATGCAAAAAAAGTCAATTAGAGAAGTAGGTTTTGGTGGTATCTTGTCTTTGTCTGAATGGAAATATGTTTCTTGGAACCATTGTATTTGGTTTATTTAAAATTTCAACCCAATCTCCCGTGTCTTGACTTTCAAGGAAGGTTATAATTTGGTTATTAAATCTGCACATATTCAAGATCTTTTTCTTTTACCTAGACCTACTAATGGGGATGTTAATGTAGAGTCTTATGAGAATGGGGCTGCTTTGATTTCAAGAAAAAAATTGGTTTGTCTGGTCAAATAGCTCACAAATGTGTCTTTGGTATGTTATCTGATCCAATGGATGAAGATTCAACAATGGAGGGGGGGGGGATGATTTTGTTATTTTATTTGTTCTTTATGCGTTGTCTACATTTCTGGCCCCTACTGCAAACACGTGTATCGAGTTTAGTCTTTTGAAATCTCTGTTTGAAGTTCGTATTCGAAATCGTGTTCTTTTGTCCTTCAGAAGTTGTGCAAGGCACCTGATTCATTTAGACAGAATAATTATTATGCTGTAAATGGGTGTGTGTTAGTGATTCCCTTGCTTTACTTTCATCACTTCTGCTGACAAGGTAACTCTGAGCCTCACACCTTGCCATTGATAAAGCACTGGACAAGTGCTAAGTTTAACAAGAGGTTGAAAGGTGAGTGTGCTAGTAAGTCTGATTTTGGGAGTGGGGATTTGTTGGTAGGTGTTTTTCCTGTTAGCAATCATATAAGGGTAGAAGATGAGGCTGTTGATAGGATGGGTGAGTGTTCGAAAAAAGGAGATGAAGTTTAGTCTGATCATGAAGGTGTTGCTTAAGATGTATATTACTTGTAAGCTTCTACCGGGGGAGAAGACTAATGTTATTGATTTCATTTCCAAAAATGTAAGTTTATTTATTTTTACACTAATTCTATAAGTTATTTTATTTTTGTTATTCTTCTAATTTATATGTCGAAGTTGATTAATTTGTTAATTTTTGTAGGATCTTGAAAGATCATTTCTTATGTTAAAGAGGGATTTCCATGTAATTGTTTCGAATCACATTGAAAGAGTTGACAAGTTCAAGAAAAACATTTCTGTTGAACAAGATCATCAAGTACCAGCTTCCTCATTTGAAATTCCAAATGTGAGGGAGAATGATGAATTCTGGTATGATGAGAACGTTCACAGAAGCGTTGATAATTTGATTCTGAACTTTTATAAAGTGGACAAGGACTAAGTTCCAAGAGAAGCTTTTGTGGAGGAGGTAGTTGCTCAGCCTGCGATGATTCCTGAAGAATATGCCCCAAGTATGTGTATGTAATTTTTGTTCTTAATTATATTTTTCTATAATAACTTAGTAGTAGTTGTATAACTTATCATTATGTTTGTTTTCACAATGAGAAGTTCCAGAGAATCAGAATGTAGTTGATGATCAACATCCTGATCATCAAGACATTCAAAAAGAGAAGAAGAATAAGAAAAAAAAGATGAGGGATATGGATTGTCCAAGCTTTGAACTTCTCAGCCAAAGCTCATCGTCAATGTCTGATTCTGGCTCTGATTTGCCTCACACAAGTCTGTATTTTATTCTTATTTCACTTACTTTCTGTTTTTTTTTTTTTTTTTTTGTTATCCTTATTAAGATTTTCATAACTTATGTTTCTTTAAATTTTGAAATCAGAAGTTATGGCAATGAAAAATGATATTAAGGAGCAACTTCCAGCTGAGCAGGAGAAATGTGAAGATTTGGGAAAGAATCTCTATCAGCAAGAGTCAATTTCGTATCCTGAAGTATCTGTTTCTGAAGTCCATAATACACAGAAAAGGTATTTTATTATATTAAATTTAGTTTTTAAATCTTTGATTTGTTTTTTTACAATAGTATATTATTAAATGTAATAATTATGTATGATAGAAGTAATCATTACAGTTAAGAAAAGTATCATTTATGCACTTTTCATAGTCTACAATATCTGATATTATATGCTTCTTTACTATGTTTTGTACTATCTTTTACAACTTACATTTATATGACGTTTTAAATTTAGCTGTGAAGTCCATTGAACAAATCCAGAGCAAGGTGCAAGTGATCGTATGAACTTTTCTGAACTTGATACCCTTTTTTATTCAACCTCTGTAGAAGATGTTTCTGTTTTTTAAGTGCATCAGAAAGTGCGGACTCATTACAAAGAGCAGAAGACAGATGAAGGTATGCTTCCTACTTACATACATTGATTGATTTTTTGTTGTTCTTTTTTCCAATACATCTCTGACGATACTAATTTTTTTTATTTGTTTTAGTCTCCAATTTTTCTGTCGTGGATCCCATGCTATGGGATTCAGATGATGATTGGCCTACAGGCAAGCTTGCATTCAAGGTGAGCTTTATGCACAACAATGCCGGATATTTTAAAGAAATGTCTATGAGAGAGAAGGACATTGCTGATTTCTGCTTCCATCAGCATCGTCCAGCAAAGATGTATGTTTTTTTTTTATCTATTTCTTTATGCATATGAAAGTATTTATGTTGTAATTTTATATGTTTATTAATTATAAGTAATAATTTGCAGGATCAATGTATTCAATCACTCTCTTCATTGTTGGAATTTTTATCTGAATTTCCAAGGCATTAAATCTCTGAATGATGGTTGTTTTCTTGAGAACAACGTGGTTGATGCTTGGGCATTTATTCTTAACAAAGCAGTTAAGTATCAATCTTTCGTACATGCAACTAATATAAAAATGGTTCTATTTTAACACTCAGCAACCGGTATGATTGTCACAACCCGAATTTCAGTGTAAAAAAACGACTAGAATCCATTGGACAATGAAGGTGGAACTTCAGAATAAAACATAACTCAACAAGGGATCATGCTCGGGAACAAAGGAATATATATATTGAAAGCGATAACAAATAAGAACATGCTTTCAATTCTTAACTCAAGTAAACGAGCATTGATAAATAATTCAAGTGTCAGAGGTAAATAAAATATCTTGAATCCAAGTCAAGTAGAATAATAAGGAAACAGGGAATAGTTCGAGCATCAAGCTCATTGTATCGACACCATATCAGAGTAATAGTTTAAGAACTCAAATAAAACAAGTTGTTTATGCAGCGGAATATCAACTCAAGTCCCACAATTACATATATAAAGATATGCAATTGCAAGCTTAAACAAAAGACTCGACTTTATTTGAACACACCGCCAAGCACCCTCCGTCATCCTCATCCAGCTAACATGCACATTTAGAGATACATGCAGGGCTGAGTACGAATACTTCGTACTCAGTGAACACATGCCAAAATAATTTAAACTTCTTGATAGAGCTATACAATTGAACTTGCCTTGCCACTGCATCACAAGTGTTAGTACAGTTTAAAACATTTTACTTGTGCATGCAAAAATCATTTTCTTTTTCTTGAAACGACTGCGCAGTCAACATATATAATATAAGCAGTAGGTATGAATCAATCTACCACATAATCTCTTGTGTCGAGAAGTAGGCCCCCTTCTCAAACAATATGACTGGCCTAACTGAAGCAAGGCTCACAGTCACTTCAAACAATTAACATTACATGTGATCCTGTCTCACATAAGATAGTAATAACTCAAGTAGATGATTAAACATACCAAAAACTCAGATAAAATGGCAAGTCAATTAATTTAAAAACTCACATAATATGATAACAGTAATCACATTCATCCATTTGTTTCGGTTAAAAAGCCCACCTGACTGCAAAAGAGTTTGGGTCGAGGTAGCTTCATTTCCTTCTCTTCGTTTACTTCTCAGATCCACTCGTTCATTCAAGAATAACATCTCATAAGGACGAGTCGACTTTCTAAAACGAAAACGAGTTCTAACGCTCGGCTGAAGGACTTCTACTTCACTCGGGTTTCTTAACTTATCTCGTTTTGTGTAACTCGATCTTTCTCAATTCTACCCAAGTACTAAACCAATAAACTCTCAGACTCGGAAAATATAACTTGATAACATCAGACAAATTAATATTAAATAATTCACAAATATCAAGAAATTACTATTCACATCACACATCTCATTTTTCTCGATTTCTTGAGTCAAATGAATTCAGAAAATTACGAGATTAATTCTCGGGTTCGACTTCGATAAATAGATGGAAAAAGAAAAGTTTTCCAAATATAATTAAATATTCTAGAAAAATTCTAGAAAATCACATGAATTCATTTAATCACAATTATGAACTAGGATACTCAATCAAGGCTCGGTTATTAACTTATGCTGACTCGACTCTGCTCGATTATAACTTTGAAAAATAAAAGTTATTAGATTTAAATGAAAATAGTTTCATTTTTCTTATAATAATTCAAAGACTTTGAATATGAAATCGGATTTAAAATCCGAACTCTTAATAAAAATTCTTTGGAATAAAGTCCACGTCGTTTTTCTCGTAAAACGTGGACATGCTCAAAAAATTACCAAACTTGGCAAAAATGACTCAAAATAATTATAATCAACTAATTACTTGATTAATTTTACTTAATCTCATTTTTAACTTAAGAAAACTCGATTTTTCATTCTTAATCTTCATTACTCGACAACTTTCACATATTAACTCGGATTCAAACATTTCAAAAAACAATCGTAGTATTTTTATTCTAATTTCATCATCTAATCATCAAACACTTCAAATAAGATCCAGAACTCAAAATTTCAAACTTAAATTCTCACATGGATCGACTATTTTGGATTTTAGTGCAAAATTTTTCCGAATTCAAAAATTCTAGATTCTATAATACTTAGAAAAATTCCATTTGATTGGTTTTTCAATCAAATTACTCAAACGAACTCAAACCTGAAAATTCTTCTTCTTAAGCTCAATTTGTTTGACTATTATGGCGTTTTTCCCATAGGAATTCGATTTTATATTGGTTCAAATCCAATTCGTGAGCACATGGGCAATTGTTGCTTTTTTTTTCGGCGCCCGCCCTTTCTTTATTTCCAATCATGCCTTGTCACGATGAGACGGATCAGGATCGCCGCTCACTGATGTTATCAAGACTAGCATTTCGGCCTCTCTGAACAGGATCGCTCCCACACCTGTAGCGTTCGTGATCGACCTCCTCAACTGTGTTTCGATCGAAAGGGAGGGCGGCACAGCTAAGTGTAATAGGACTCCCAGTTACTGCGCGCGATCGTATACTGAGGTGCTCCCCGCCAGTTGTTGGATCCGATTTTAATGGTTTAGGTTCTAATATACTCCAAATGATTTCAATTTTGATAATCTAATCTCATTTTATACTTAGAACACAAGATTAACAAAAATCACAAGTTCTAAGGCTTCTATAGTTCGACTTTTTCATCTTTTTGAACAAATAATTTTCTTTCCACGATTCCTTCTATACTTAAGCTCAATTTATACTAGAAATCATTTATGAATCATCTAATTAAGCAATACTAACATGCAACATCAAAAATCATCAACTCTATTCTCCTATATAGTTCGAAAATTTTGAGAAAAATTACACAAAAATTCATACTTCTCATTTCTCTTATTCAATCATCCTCATATCATCAAATAACTCATAATCTAAATAAATATCATCAAATTAAGTACAAAGTCATCAAATCCTCATGCATACATGTATCGATTTTTCCAAGAAAAATAGCAAATAAATTCCTTTCTTCCATTTGTTCACATATTCATGCATTAATCTTTATCACTATCATCATTCTTTCATCAATTTCTCAAGAACATCACAATAACAATCACTCCTTCATACATATATAATAATCGGCATTTGCATAGAAATTAGGGTAATTCATACTCTTCATTTTAATCATTTTTCTCATGCTTCTATATGCTCAAAATTATCAATAACATCATAATTTCATCTTCAAGAATAATACATCAAAAATTCCTAATTTTATACTTAATTCCATCAGTTTTCTTCATAAAAATAAAGATGGAAATTTTTCTCATTCAATCAACCACATAGAAACTCTTAAAGAAATCCTAGAACACAATTCCATCATCAAAATCATGATCAAGACAAGAGCATAGAAATCCCTAAAAATACCTAAATTTTCGGCACACATAGGAAAGTAAACATCCATGATTTTTCCTTCATCTTTTCATACATATACTCATACAAAGATCATAAACAACATACTTAGAAATCAAACTCAAACTCCTTCTCCTTGGCTTGGGGGTCGACGATCATGGAGGAGGGAGGGATTCACGTTTCTTGCTTCTACCTTCATGCACGGAAAACACTCAAGAGTTTAAGAATCAAAACTAAAATAGAAGGCTTCGATTCTTTGCTCATGATGACCATTTCGGTCGAACAAGAGAGGGAGGGAAAAATGGATTTTTCATGGCTTAATTCAAGCACAAATGAAAGAGATGATTAACTTACTTACTCTTGATGATTTTGATGGATGAAGATGAAGAATTCTTCCTTCCTCAAGATCCTTCAATGGAGGAATTATGTGTGTGTTTGTGTGTGTGTTTCGAAGAGAGAGATGAGAGTGAGAGGAGGTCGGCCAAGAGGGAGAGAGAAAAGAGAAAGAGTGCTCGTGAGAGAAAGTAGAGATAGATGAGAGTGAGATAAGAAATAGGGAGAGAAAGATATTTTAACACTTGCTAAATTTTTGTGCGATAAAAATCACCGGAAGAAAAAGTTTTCCGGTTCAAAACATCCCTATATCTCCGTTTAACTCTCAAATGGCTTCTATCTCACCACGACTCTTTCTCAACATCGGAAACCTCTCTACTTCGTCTCAAACCACACAAAATAAATCAAGGGATCCAAAAATCCAGTTTTGAAATTAAAATTTCGAGCAACGAATAAAAAGTCGAAATTCACTATTCATATTAGGGTTTTCTGGGCCTTCAACTTGAATTTCTCTCAAACGATCTCTGATGACTCTCAAACATATCCGAAAGCTTCTAAAATAATTTTTAAACTCAAAAGACACTAATTAGAAGACATTCAGAAAAACTTGATGAATAGTGAAAACTCGAGAAAAATTACTATTCATAAAAAAACAAAACTTCTCAGAATTTTCCGAAATTCGAACTCAAACTCAAACTCATATAATCATGCTCAATCAATTAATCACACAATTGATTTGGATAACCGAAACGATAATAATCACGTAAAGGCACTCAAGGGCATTTTAGTAATTTCACGAGAAAATTTCTTTTCTCGAAAATTTTTATCACACAAAGGCAGACAATCAAGGCATATAAACTCAATTAAGACGAACTTAAAGGCTTATAAAAGATCGGGGTATTACATCCTCACCCCCTTAAAAGAAATTTCGTCCCGAAATTTGCTAACCTTGAGAGTAGAAGAGATCGGGAAACTTTTCTTTCATCTTATCTTCTAGCTCCCACGTAGCTTCTTCCATATCATGGTGTCGCCACCTGATCTTGACTAATGGAATCAATTTCGTCCTATGATGCTGAATCTTACGATCCAGAATTTCCTCGGGTCTTTCCTCGTAACTCAAGTCGGGCTTTAGAGCTACATCTTTTTGGCAAATCATGTGATTCGGGTCGAACATGTACTTATGCAAGTGCGATACGTGAAACACGTTAGCAAATTTCCGAAACTTGGCGGCAAAGCTAACCTGTACGATACAACTCCAATCCTTTCTAGGATTTCGTACGGACCTATAAATCTAGGTTTCAGCTTTCCTTTAACTCCAAATTGATGTACTCCTCTCGAAGGAGATACTTTCAAAAAGACTTTACTTCCTATCTCAAACTCTATCTTTGATCTTCGATTGTCGGCGTACGACTTTTGCCGACTCTGAGCTTCTTTGATTTTCTCGCGAATCTGACGGACAAATTCTATCATCTCCTCGAACTTTACACTTCTTTCCATAAAGGGCTTTGTAAGGGGCCATTCCAATCGTATTCTGATAGTTGTTGTTATAACAAACTCAACTAAAGGCAAAATTTTCTCCTAGTTATCTCCTTTATCTAGAACCACGTCTCTCAACATATCTTCCTGAATTTGGATTGTCTTTTCTGACTAACCATTTGTCTGAGGGTGATAAGCTGTACTGAACTGCAATTGTGTTCCTAACTCTTTCTGAAAACTTTCCCAAAAATGGACAGTAAACTTGGAATCTCGATCTGAAGTGATCGTACTCGAAACTCCATGCAATCGCACAATCTCTTTAACATAAATCTGGGCTAACTTATTTGATCCATAGGTGATAGGAATAGGTATGAAATGTGCGGACTTCGTCAGTCTATCCACAATCACCTAAATGGATGTATTTCCTCTCTTTGTCTTTGGCAAACCCGTCACAAAATCCATGTTAACATCATCCTATTTCAACTTCGGAACTGGTAATGGTTGGAGAGGTCCATACGGTCTTTGGTGCAAAGACTTCACTTGTTGACAAGCTAAACATCTTTCCACATACATAGCCACATCTTTCTTCATTCTTGCCCACCAAAATTGTTGCTTCAAATCCTGGTACATCTTCGTACTGCCGGGATGAGCGGTATACGGGGTATCGTGAGCTTCACTCATAATATTGCTCTTTAGCTCTTCATCATTTGGCACATAGATTCTACCACGGAACAACAAGGTATTGTTGTTCTATTCTCTGAAATCTTTAACTCCTTCTTTTCTCACTTTAAGCCTCAAATTTTCTAACTCCTCGTCTTTTCTTTGGTCATCTATGATACGAGCTCTCAAATCAGGTACCACTACTAGTGATGCAATCACTTGCTTCATCGTTCTTGGAGGCTGAACTACTTCGATTCTCATCTTTCCAAACTCCTCAA
The DNA here is from genome assembly GCA_029490685.1 of Schizonepeta tenuifolia. NCBI lineage: Eukaryota > Viridiplantae > Streptophyta > Magnoliopsida > Lamiales > Lamiaceae > Schizonepeta > Schizonepeta tenuifolia. The sequence goes on from CM055955.1 coordinate 105,684,126, forward strand.
TTAACTTCTTCTCATTGGAGAGGAGAAATCCTAACTCTGAACTTTTCTTCGTGCTCAACGCATTGTGTAATACCCCAAACTTTTCTAAGTTCTTAAGTGCGTATTAATTAAATTAATATGCCTATATGATGAGTTTTGAGTGCTAAAAATTTTTGCAAAAATAATTTCTTCTGTGAAATGACGAAAATACCTTTATGTGCCCTAATGTGATTTTTCTCATTTTGATTATTTGAATCAAGTATGTGATGCATTGTTTGAGCTTATTTATATGAGTTTGAGTTTGAGTATGAATTTCAAAATTTTCTGAGAACTTTTATTTTTAGATGAATAGTAACGTTAACCGAGAAATCACTATTCATCGACCGACTCTGAATTTAGTCTAATTAGTTTCATTTGAATCTAAAATTTATTCTAAGACTTTTGAGTTAAGTCGGAGAATTTTCCAAGATCATTTGAAGAAGTTTTAAAAATAATTGCTTATCGACTCGTTTAGTCGAGCAGTTTTTATGAATTTATTTGTTAGAAGGAATCTTGGCATAAAAATTTGATCATTGGATTCCTTAAATTATTTTGGGAGATATAATATGAATTAGAGAGAATTTTGACGTCGGGAAAGAGACGAGAAAAGTTATAAGTCATTTGAGGGAATAAAATAAAATAACGGGGATATTTTCTACCGAAAAATAATTAATCGGGTATAATTAGCAGTCAAAAAACTGCATTCTTATCCTCAATAGTAGACTAAACCCTAATTACACTCTCATTAGAGACTCGCTCTCTCAAGTAGCCAAGTGTGTCCCCCTCTCTCTCTAAATCTCTCACTCTCGATCTCCCCTCTCTCTCTAATCTTTCTAAATCTATCTTACATGTTAGATACATCTCCTCATTCCATAATTCACATTCAACTCCCTTCATCCTTATCAACTTATCTCTCACTACCGCAAGTGTAATACCCCAGATATTTTCTTCCGACGAGAAATAAAAATTTAATTATTAATTAAGGCTTTGCACACGTAAGTTAAGGATTTTCAATTCTAAGACTAACGGTGAAATCCGTTTCTGAAAATAAATTCCAGAAGTCGATTGAATAGTGTTAGAAACGCTTAGAGTTGAGAAACATTATGCCAAATTCAGTAAATGTGAGTTTTGACTGAAAGAAATGATGTTTCTTGGACATATAATATCAGCAGAAGGCATCAAGGTGGACCCTGCCAAAGTAGAGACAGTACGCAACTGGAAGACACCAACCAAACCTAAAACGAGATTAGGAGTTTATTAGGTTTAGCTGGCTATTATAGACGTTTTATTTAGGGATTCTCTATAATTGCTAGACCAATAATGCAACTACTCTAGAAGGGAAACAAGTATAAGTGGACTGATGAGTGCGAGACAAGTTTTCAGACGCTCAAGGAAAAGTTGACCACCGCACCCGTCTTAGCTCTTCCAAAAGCAAATAAGGAATACGTGGTCTATACAGATGCTTCAAAGAACGGATTAGGTTGTGTATTAATGCAAGACGGAAAGGTGATAGCTTATGCTTCACGACAACTTCGACCTCATGAAGTTGAGTACCCAACCCACGACTTAGAACTAGCAACCGTTGTTCATGCGTTGAAAATTTGGAGACACCATCTCTATGGTGTTAGGGTTGAGATTTTTACGGACCACAAGAGTTTAAAGTACTTCTTCGAGAAAAAAGAATTGAACATGAGGCAAAGACGATGGCTCGAACTAGTAAAGAATTATGATTGCGGAATTAACTATCATCCAGAAAAAGCAAACGTTGTAGCTGATGCTCTGAGTCGCAAGACTCCAACCAAGTTAGGATGTCTCTTTATCAAGGAAGAAACACTTGTACAAGAATTTGAGATAATGGATTTTTTAGTGCTCAAAACGCCTAAGACAATAACTAGCCAAATAGCGGCACTAATAGCTACACCAGACTTACGAGAGAGAGTCATAAGTGCTCAGAGAAAGGACGAGTCGATTGAGAAGCTTTGACTAAGGATAAGAATGGATAAATCGGACGGTTATTCCGAAGCACTAGATAATATGATCATATTTGAAAGTAGACTTTGTATCCCTGACAACGACGAATTGAAAAAAATGATATCATGAGTGAGGCTCATGATACGCCATATACCGCATACCCAGAGAGTACGAAGATGAATCCAGATTTAGGAAAGGATTTCTGGTGGAACGGTTTGAAAAGAGATGTTGCCTCGTTTGTAGAAAGATGTTTGGCTTGTCAACAAGTGAAAGCTCTACACCAAATACCATACGGGTTGTTACAGCCATTAAGTATTCCGACATGGAAGTAGGAAGATATAGCTATGGATTTTGTGACAGGTTTGCCCAAGACTTAGTTTAGTACCGCTTTATCACCCTCAAACGGATGGACAATCTGAGAGAACGATTCGAATACTCGTAGATACATTGGGAACGATAGTATTTAGACCGAAGTGCAAGCTGAGAGAATATTTTGCTGTTAATCGAATTGCTTACAACAATAGTTATCAGACAACGATAAGTATTGTGCCTTACGAGGCCTTGTATAGGAAAAGTATAGATAACCGCCTTAATATGATGAGGTAGGTGAAAGGAAAAATCTAGAACTAGATTCACTTGGTGAAGTGATAGATAAATTCTTTCGTCAGATTCGAACCAAAGAGAAGGAAGTCTAGAAGTGACGAAAGTCTTAAGCAATGTATGTCAATCTGACTTAAATTTAGAAAATAAGGACAAGTCTTTCCTCATGATTATCCTTCTAAGGATAATATTATTAATTTCATGTCAAGTATAAAGCTTAGACAAAGATTTATATAATTAGTAGATATCTTGAAAAGATAGTTTCCAATGTGTATAGATTGGCTTTATTGCCAAGTCTATGGAATGTTTATTATGTTTGTGTATCTCATTTGAGAAAGTACGTGTTCGATTCTAAACACATGATTCTTCAGCAAGACGTAGTTCTTAATTTCGATTTAAGTTATAAGTTATGAAGAAAGACCGCAATCGATCGAAAAGTACGAGAGTTAAGAAGCAAGTCAAAGCAGTTAGTAAAAGTATTATAGAATCACCACGGGCAAGAAAAAGCCACGTGAAAACTCGAAGAAGAGATGAGAAAGAAGTACCCCGAACAGTTTAAAGAAGATATGCAAATTTCGGGACGAAATTTCTTGTTAGAGAGGTAGGATGTAATACCCCAGATATTTTCTTCCAACGAGAAATAAAAATTTAATTATTAATTAAGGCTTTGCACGCCTAAGTTAAGGATTTTCAATTCTAAGACTAACGGTGAAATCCGTTTCTGAAAATAAATTTCAGAAGTCGGTTGAACGACTACTGTATTAGGGTTTTCGCGTCCGATAGAATTTTTGTTGGAAAACTCAGATCAAAAAACCGTCAGACTTTACATTCACTTTTTTTGTGATACGAGTAAGTTAGTAAAAATCAGTTTTATTTATTTTTCCTGACGAAATTTAGAATGTGAAGTCCCGAGTTTTTTTCGGAATTTGGAAAAGAAATATGCTTTCCAAGTAAGTGATTTATTTCTAATCTAATGGTTGAATTAGATTTCGTCAAAAACGTAGCCGTCTAAGAAAATAATTTCTCGATTTATAAACGTCGTATTAGACCCGTAAACGAGATATTTTTGACCAAAAATCCTATCCAAAACCGCCACCTACCCCCCTCCCCCTTGTCATCCTTGTTAGATTGTTATCCTACTTTATGAAATAATATCCCAATATAACACCTCATTCCTCTCTTCTCTCTCCCCCTTATGCCGCCACCTCCCATCTCTCTCTCTCTCTCTTTTGTTCTTCATCCACCATTGTTGAGTTCTTCAAGCTTTCAAAGCTCCACAAGTTAGTCATCTACCGATCGATCTTAAATCCGAGTCCATAAACGTCAAGGTAAGAGTTTCCTCTCTAGTTTGAACCGAACAAAATTCTTTTTCTTCAACTTAGATTATTTTTGAAAATTTTAGGAAGAAGTAGCATGATGTTCTATGATTAATACATGTTATTAGATGCTTAGGAATGGATTCCCATGGTTGGATTTAATTAGAAATCGTCCCCTTAATTATTTGTGAATACCGAAATTTATGTAGAAAAATAGGTGAAGATTTAGTTTGATTTTTGAGGATTGATTTGTGGATTTGTGTTCTATGGATTAATAGAGGATTGGATGAATTAAATAAGATTTTTCTAATAATAGAAACCAAAATGTAAGAGAGAAAGAAGTAAGGATTTGATGTAGTATTTGATATGATTTGGTTGATGTTATGATATAAATGAGATGTATTAAGTGTATAGATGATCATATAATTTATTGGATTTTTCTAAAAAAATAAAATAGAAATCGTAAGAGATGAAGAACCGACGATAAGTTAAGATTCGATAATAATTTGAGTATATGGTTTTCATATTAGTAAATCTTAGTAGTTGTTGTTGATAATCGGAAAGTTTGAGCGAAATCGGAGAATGTTAAATTTTTAATAATAGATGAAGGATCGTCGATAAGTTGAGATTGGATAATGATATAGGTTTATGGTTTGAATATTCGCTAATCTTAGTAGTTAAGGAACGTTATTGGAAAGTTTGAACGAATTCCAAGAAAGTTAAAATTTTGGTAAGAGACGAGTAATCAAGTTTAAATGTCGATAGGAAAGTCGAATAAGGAAACTAATTTGATATTAATGATTGTTGTCGATTAATAAATGAGATTGTAGTTGACGATATTTCCATTCGAAAAATAAATATAGAAGTTGGAAGGTTAAAGTTAGAAGTTTGAAATGGAAACTGAACTGGAATTTGGTATAGTAAATGATTAGTTGAAAAAGACGAGGAAATGCTCGTCGTTTGTATAATCAAGAGACGTGAAGTATTCACGACAAAGGAACACGTGTCTTAACTGTAATTTGTTAATAATTTCGTGAGTTTAAAGGTTGTATAGCATTGATCGAACCTAGGGAATTGTGCGTCAAGTTTTATCGAGCACCTAGGGTTTCACGCGGACTGTTTTGCGACCTTTCACGGAAACTGTCATAACTTTCTACTCGCATAACGAAATCGAGATCCGTAAATTGGACAGTAAACTAGACATCCGTAGCTTTCTTTTGATACCAATTTCATCTCCTGTTTCGAAAAATTCTGTTCTATATGAACTCCAGAGTTACTGCCTTGTGCAGAAATTTTCCGAAACCTATTTTCTCAAGTTGAATTTTTTTTTTAACTTCGTTCCTTGTGAACTTCTAAGTCGTTATAAGTTATCGACTTTTGTTATTAACTGACCTAAGTGTCGAGTGAGGAACCGAGTTAGTTTCTAAACGAAATATGTTCGAGTCTCGTTTATTCGTTGATCAAAAGAATGTAGTTAAAGTGCAAAGGCCTAAAAGTCATAAACCGAATTCGATTTCCTTTTCTTTTATCGTCTTGACCGTTTATTAAAGTTTGATTATTTACGTTCAAAGGAGGAAGTCGAGTTTAGAAGACAGGACGGAAGACAGAAGACGGAAGCTTTAGTTGTTCTGTAAATCGCCTAAGGTGGACTTTTCTATATATCAATTAAAATGAGCGATGCTCGAAAATGTTTATCTACTGTTTTGATAAGTGTGTTTTGAAAGTGATTATCAGTGCATAAAATGATTTGTTTTATGTGAGTTCCTTTGTGCCATTCTGAGTTAGCCGACTGCTTTCCAGAATTATGAGTTAGCCGACTGCTAACTAAATCGATCGAACTCTGAGTTAGCCGACTGCTTTCCAGAGTTAGTGTACACGGTAGCCGGTGTGTGTGGTACCCTGTTGAGGGGTAGCTAGCCACGGTGAGGATCGTGGGCGGAAGAAGTTAACTCTTCCTCGGCGTTAAAATGGGCAAGTTGAACGTAACATCTGTCAGAAAAATGCTTGATCAAGCTATTGTGAAAAGAAAGAAAATGTTTAGTAGGCACGGGCATTTGATGAAAAACCCTGATGCGTATTTATCGAGATGCCTGATTAATCTATACCTTATGATATATTTTCTGTGCCCACTAAGTATGTTTATACTTAACCCTGCATGTGTTTTATAAAATGTGCATTTTGAGTGACGGGAGCGGCGGAGGTTGAGTAGAGTTGTAAATAGAAAGAAGAACAGTGTGTCAAGTTCTATGTTTTCCACTGCCAAACTCTTATTGTGTCAATGTATAAACTTTTGGTCTAAGTTCCAAACTTTCAACTTAGTTTACTTTTGAGAACAACTTGTCGAGCGATCCTTCGAGGTCGACTCTTTCTTTTTAATAAAGTCTGTTCATAGATATCAGTTATTGTTTAATTATTGTGTTTATTTATTTTATTCCCCCTTCTTCCCCGCTTCTTTAATCAAATCCCTAGTCGCACCCCGGCCTTGCCGTCCCTCGGGATTTGGGGCTGTGACAGCAAGAAACAACCAACATCTCCCATCTCTCTCTCTCTCGACTGCCCTTTGCCGAGAAGAAGCAGATTTTGCAGCTTCCTTTTATCTTCATCTTCCTGTCGCTGTGATCACCAAAGAGAGCAGCCCCTCTTTCTGCATCTCTATCTCTGCCGTAAGAAGAAAGATCAGCAGCTCTTCCTCCTCCTCTTCAACATCGAGCAGCAGCTCCTCAACTCCATCACCTTCATCATCGAAACACACACATATATATATACAACACCTCTTTGATGAATTCATGCAAGTGCTTGAGGAATTCTTGATGTAGATCAACACCTTCATCTTCAAGATCACCTTAAGAAGTAAGCTACTGTCTCTATCATTTCTTTTCAAGCTTGAAACAAGCTTAGAAACTTCACCATATCCATCGATTTCTTGGATACAAAATAAGGGCTTGATCCTTATTTTTCAAAGCTATGATCTTGATGCCTTGTATATCTTTTCATGAAAGGAAAGGAGTGACAAAAATCCATCATATTTCCATCCTTCAAGCTATCCAAAACTCCAAGCCAAGAAGAGTTTAAGTTTTATGATTTTTAAGTATGATTCCATTCATTTAAAGTTGTATATGTATATGTAAGTGAAGAAAATAAGGAAAGTATGCATGATTTACTTTATGTTTAGGCAAACCTTAGGTTTATATGATGTTGAGATTATGATCAAAATGAAGTTTAAAGGATGATTTAGGGTATTAAAAGATAAAAGAAAATAAGTATCTAAAAAGCCCTAAAATCGACTAAAAAAGAAAACAAGGATAAAATAATTTCTTGATGAGTTTTTGTGATTATTTGATGATATGATGATGATATATGCTTACTATGATTTTTCATGTGATTTATATGCATATATGTGATGATGAATTTTTGGTGAATTTATTTCATTTTTATTGGTTTTATTCGATTAAAAATGGAGAAAATATGATTAAATGTTGAATTATGAATTTTATGATGTTTATGATGAATATGAGTATGATGATATATGAAAATATGATTAAGATGTGTTTTTAAGACAATATATGAATTTTATGATTTTTATAGAAAAATTCGAAATATATGCTATAATGAAGAAAAATGAATTTTTAATGAGTTGATGAAATATGATGGTATTGATGATGATGATGATGATGTTAAGATGTTTTAGATGAATATTTGAGTGAGTTTACAAGCATGAAAATTGAGAAAATAAGAAATATAATTTTTATTAATTTTTATTGAATTTTTAAGAGGAAAATCGAAGAAAATGAGGAAAAATACTTATATAAATATTTATGAGTGTTTTGAGTCTAACATGAGTTTATGAAGATGTTTTCTTCATGTTCATAAGAGAAATATGAAGATTTGAAGATGCTATAAAATAATTGGAAAATAATTATTTTATTTTTTTTTAATTCGAAAAAAATATATATTTATAATATAATAAGGAATTTCATTAAATAAAAATGAAATTAAGAAGTAAAAGAGCTATTGAGTATATTTTGATTAATTTGAGTAGGAAATGAAATTTCATGAATTTTCTTTATAAAATCGTTATATATATATATATATATATATATATATATATATATATAAATTAAAAAGAAATAATGAGAAGAATATATGAATTTAATTACGCAAAGAAAGGCATTTCTTTGTTGATGATGATGTTAGAATTTTGATGATAAGTAAAGATAATATGTGAGTTGTTGGGAAATTTATTAGTATAAGTTTTGATGAATTCCAAAACCGGCTGACCCCAACCGAGTAGATGTTGCCAGTACCTAATGTTAGAATTTAGGCTCGCTGTTTGAGCAAAGTTAAGTTTTTATCTTTACAGGTCTCCAGCTGAAGATGGCAACAAGGCGTCACTCAGACAGAACATCAGTTGTGAAGAAAGACAACTGAGAGTTCATTTGTTCATATGTAAACAAGGGGAAGTCTTCAGAACATCAGTTGAAGGAAACCAACTGAGCGTTCATCAAATGAGAAACAGTTGAAAGGAAGAGAACATCAGATGAAAAAGAAATCATCTGAGGGTTCAAACCCAACTGAGTAAAGAAGTGGAAGACAACTGAGGGTTCAGTTTCAGAACCTCAGTTATAGAATCTGAACAAGGAGTTCAACTGTTTTGAAGTTCAAAGTCAGCTGAGAACTCGACAGATCGGAACATCAGCTGAAGATCACTCAGATGAAGGTCAAGACTTTCAACCGACAAACCGAAGTTGAATGTCAAAGATTTGAATTTCAAAAGGAAGTCACATGAGGGTTTGACCGTTCAGTCATTACCCCATCTGGCCCAACACAAGGCTGTCTCAGATGGAAAGCAAAGGAGCACAGATGCCATATCGGGAAAGTCTGCAGAGATGAGAGACAAGCCATCGCTTTCAATCGATCAGAGATCAACTGCTCCTCCAACGGCTAGTTGATTCTCTCCGCCTATAAATAGAGGCATCATCTTATTGGAGATGTAAGAGATGCAGATAGACACATAGACGATTAAAAATTCAAAAGCTTTCTCGAGAGAAATCAAAGCAAATCTGCAAAATCATCATCTAAGAGCATCGGCAGCTGAGAGTTCCAATTTGAGAGAACATTAGTAGCTGAGGGTTCCTAGAATTCGAAACTGTTTTTGATCTTAGGTTGAGTGTTTATTCGTTCAAGCCTTAGATCCAGCTCTCATTCTTGATCGAGCTGTAGTTGGATATCCTACCCTTTCTCACACCCTAAAAAGTGTGCTAGGACCTTACTCTTCCTGTAATTGAGTAGTCAGGTCATCAAGTACCCGTAAACTTGACTTAGGCTGTTTAGTGCCCGGAAACTAAACTGTAACGGTTACTCAGCCCGCGTAAGCTGAGTGGTTCTGTCCAGAAGAACTTGGACTGAGGTGTGTGGACTCACATCTTCCCGTGGACGTAGGAGTTATCTCCGAACCACGTAAATCTTGTGTGTCGTGTTTATTTTTTTTTAGTCCATATTGCATTTCTAACTGACCGAACTAACCAGCATTCAAACCTCTTTTGCACTTTTTCAACCGAGCTGTTTTGGTTCTTGACCAACCGAGCTGGTTTGCGTGAGTTGTTTTTAACGAGTTTATTTTCCACCACATTCCGCACAGCACCGCTCTTCCAGCTGAGTTTGCTTACTCAGCTGTGAGATTCCACCTGAGTCCTTTTACTCAGTTGAAGTTGTTTTCAAGTGTTAAGTTTTTCGAAAACTGAAAAATCCTAACTGGTGTATTCCCCCCCCCCCCCCCATACACCAGTAACTCGTTTCGGGACCATCAAGTGGTATCAGAGCAGTGGTTCAAAAGACTACTGACTCTGTTTCACGAGGTGTGAATTCGAGAATTTTCTTCAGTGGTCCACTGAACAGATCTTTTCACGCTAGTGCATTCTTGCTCGCATTTTTTTGTTGTCCTGTTTTTGTTTGTGCAGATGGACGTCAAGGACAAGATCACAGTCATGTTCTCTGTTGTCAACTATACATCATGGAGAACTCGAATGAAGAAGATCCTTTTGTCCAAGCATCATAGGATGCAACAAGTTCTCACATCTGGACCAATCGTCATACGAGACAGAATACTTCGCACTCCCACAAATCCCAACGATGGAGATGCAGTGGTGGAGTATGTGGAGAAACAGCCAGAGGACTACACTCCGGAGGAGGCCAAGGTGAGCCAGCTGGATATCTGGGCTCAGAGCACAATAATGTCCACGGTTGGACAAGATTATCTGCCCTGGATAGAGGAATGTGAGATCGCAAAAGAGATGTGGGACATCCTGGCCTCGCTAAGTGAAGGAAGCGACGAGACAAAGGAAAACAAGTTCTCGCATGCATGTCAAGATTTTGACAATTTCAGTCTGCGACCTGATGAGACTATAGATCAGCTAGAGCTCCGGTTTATGGACATCATCAGAAGAATCCAATCCATCCGGAAAGGAAAATACACTCTAAGAGAGATAAACCTCAAAGTGTTGCAAGCTCTACCGGCTGAGTGGGATACTTTCACAAATATCCACGAGAGCCGAGCTGACCTAGGTGAAATGGGAACTGAAAGATTGTTCTCAATCTTGAAAGGAAATGAGTATAAGGTCAACAGAAGGAGGTCGCAGCCCTCAAGTCAGACAAATAGAATTGAGGACGTCGGCTCAGCATCAAAGTCAGTTGCCCTCCGAGCTGACTACTCAAAGTCGAGATCGTCAAGGCCAACCAGGTCGGCTGACACGACTGCAAAGGAGCCGAGCAGAGAAGAACTGCAACAGAACATTGCAGCGTTGTCAAAGAAGTTAGCCGATATGGATACTCGGTTCGGCAAATATAAACGTTTCTATAAATCAAACCGAACTCGAGACAATTCGAAGTCAGTTACCAATGGTTGCTTCGAATGCGGCAAGGAAGGACACTTCAAAGTTGATTGCCCAGACCTCTCAAAGAAGGAAAGAGAAGCACTGAGGGCGAAGCAAACTGCAAAGAATAAGGCCATGGTAGCTGAAGAGGCAGCTGACGATATGGACATCTTCACAGACACTGAAGATGAGGATGATCTGACCTCTACCAACAAAGTCATCAGTCCGGATCAATGCCTCATGGCACTTGGAACCGACCAAGATGATATTGAGGTACAATCTAATCCTGCTCGCTTAAATTCTTCCAATACTTCTAACATGCAGGAATCTATGAACGATGAGTTGGAACCCTCCTGGAATGATTTTCAAGAACTCAGTGAGGAACTGCATCAGCAGTCGGTTGAGTTTAAGAGTCTTCAAGCCCAGTTCGCCAAGCTTGAAGATTCCTTAACCGAAAAGGACGATCTGATCAAGAGACAAGCTGAAGAAATTGACCAGCTGAAAAGTCAACTGAGTACAGCCAACCAAACTGAGGCTTCAACCGATGAACAGTTGAAGGAACAGATCAAGGCACAGAACGAACAGTTGAACAAGCAAGAGGCTCAGATCGACCAGCTGATGAAGACATCAAATGCCCAGACCGAACATATAGTTGTTCTTCTCAAGGATCTTCAAACTGAGAAGGACAACCTGACAAAACTATATCAGTCATCCGAGATCATCGAGAATCTCATCAAATACAGACGGCAAACGGATGATGTGTCTGGACTCGGATACGACGTGGCAAAGGACACTAGAATTCCACCAGCTACCTTCACCAAGGCTGAGGAAGTCATGGTTGCCAAACCTAACACAGTTGAGTATGCAACTGAACAAACACCCTCACAACCGATAAAGGCAACTACGGCTGAGAAAGGCAAAGGAGCTGCAGATGGAGCGCCAACGAAACAGTCCCTGGAGTCTACAACCGAGGGGGAATGTTCCAAGACTCAACGGAGGAACCGGAGACGTCGGAGTCACAATCAAGCTCAAAATCGACAACATATCCAAGCTCAGAACCGACGTGATAACCGACCAACAAACCAATCACAGCAGAGATGGAACCAACAGAACCGACCAAGCTTCAACCGATATAATCAACAACGGTTCCATCACCACAACAATCAGAGGTTCCAACAGAGTCAACCTATGTGGAAAAGTTACGACAGCTATGGTTACTCATGCCACAACATGAATCAACATCCGGGCATGAACATCCATCGTCAACAGCCAAGGCAATGGAATCAGAATTAGCCAAGAAGATTCCACAAAGCCGTCCGACCTCACAGACAAACTCAACAGGATAAGAATCGCCATCAAAACAGGGGGGAAGCCTCACTTCCTAAAGCCCAACATGGGAGAAATCCAACTCCTCCCAAGAAACAGAGCATCATTTCAAACAACAAGCCTAAGGATAACCGGGGTGTTGTTATAATTGATGAAAATGGGCAGATCATTTGGAATGACAAGGCTATTCGAGTCTACAGAGAAAAGCGACGCACGGTTCCTGCGGGAATTGGTTCTAACCCTCCAGGACCCAATTGAAATTGGGGACCTAAGCGAGTTTCTCCTTGCAGGTACAGGAGAAACAGCTGAGGAAGAAGAAGGCGTCTACAACAATGTGGGTGATGGATAGTGGATGCTCGAAACACATGACAAATCTGAAGGATTTGCTTGGAAGTTTCGTGGAGAAAGAAGGTCCATCAGTTACTTTTGGTGATAACTCAAAAGGTTATACCAGAGGTTACGGTACCCTTGAAACCAATCATGTTTCAATTTCTAATGTTTCTTTTGTTGATGGATTGAAGCATAACCTGCTCTCCATCAGTCAATTCTGTGATAATGGGTTCTCTATCAAGTTTGATGTACAGGGTTGCAGAGTTAAAGATGTCGGATCAAAGCAGGTGATATTGTTGGGAAATCGATCTCCAACAGGGAATGTATACTACGCTGACTGGAACAGCAGCCTCCCTGACACTTGCTTGTTGTCAAAGAGCAGTTCGGATGTGAGCTGGCTGTGGCACAAAAGGCTCAACCATCTGAATTTCAAGACGATGAACCGACTTGCCAGACAAGAACATGCAAAAGGCATACCTAACCGAGTGTTTTCAACAACACACATGTGCAGTGCATGCCAGCTGGGAAAGCTCGCTAGAACCTCCTTCCGGTTGAAGTCAACTCCTTCAACCGACCGAGTGTTGCAGCTGATCCATATGGATCTCTTCGGGCCAGTTACACCAAAAAGCATTAATGGAAACGAATATACTTTGGTTGTAACTGATGACTACTCAAGATATACGTGGACCATCTTCATGCGCCACAAGAGTGAAACCCGAGATGAGCTGCCCAAGCTAATGGATCGGATATCGAACCAACAAGAGATGAAGATCATATCTATCAGATCAGATAGTGGAACGGAGTTTCTAAATGAAACCATCATTGAGTATTGCGAAAAGAATGGCATAACCCATCAAACATCAGCCGCGCGTACTCCACAACAGAATGGCGTAGCTGAGCGAAGAAATAGAACTCTGAAGGATGCAGCCACATCCATGTTAGCGAGCTCAGCACTACCTAAGAGATTTTGGGCTGAAGCGATCAACACAGCATGCTACACACAGAATCGATCTCTTCTCACCAAGCGGTTGGGAAAGACGCCCTACGAGCTGTGGAGACGCAGAAAGCCAGATATTTCTTATTTTCGTGTTTTTGGATCTAAGTGTTATATTCACAACAATGGGAAGATTCAGTTGAAAACTTTTGATGCCAAAGCTTCAAAGGGCATATTTCTTGGATATGCAGCTCGGATCAAGGCATATAGAGTTTTCAACAACAGCTCTCGTGTTGTGGAAATAACACCTCATGTTAGTTTTGATGAATCTACCTTTGAGTGCAGGGAACAGGTAAAGGAACAACACGCGGATCCAGCTATTCTACCAGTTCTCACCAGATCGCAAGCTCTTCGGGAAAAGAACCGAGCTGAACCACTGGTATGGGCAACTGAGGATGAGGATCCATACTCCTCTGAAGATGAATGCGAAGACCTCAGCTCGTCCCTAGGGGGAACTTCAGCTGATGTCCATCCAACTGCATCAGCATCCGATGCCCAACCGAACTCAGTTCAATCTATTGTAAATGTTGAGGATCCAGACTCAACAGCTGATCATTCACCAGCTCTGAACACTCCAACTCAGATGTCTGAACAGCCACTGTTGGAAGAAGAAGGAAGACGCAACCGAAGATGGTATGAAGTTCATTCCACCAACGATATCATCGGAGATCCAACCGAGGGTGTGCGCACACGGAGCAGAGTTGCAAATCCAGAATCAACCGAGGAAAAATCCAACACTTATGCCCAATATGCTGAGGAATTGGCAGTTCTAGAGGAGTTCGAGCAAGCTGGAGATATTGCCATGATTTCTTGCTATGTAGCTGATGTTCCAGAACCGAAGAATGTTGGGGAAGCTCTCAATTGTGTCCACTGGACAACAGCCATGCAAGAAGAATTGAATGAGTTTCTACGCAACTGTGTATGGGAGTTGGTAGAAAGACCAAATGGTGTCAAGGTGATTGGACTAAAGTGGATTTTCAAAAACAAGAGAGACGCCATTGGATTCATTGTGAGGAATAAAGCAAGGTTGGTAGCTCAAGGATACTGCCAACAAGAAGGAATTGACTTCGAAGATTCCTTTGCACCAGTTGCAAGGCTTGAAGCCATCCGGATCTTTCTAGCTTATGCCGCACATCACAAGTTCAAAGTATATCAGATGGATGTGAAGTGTGCATTCCTCAATGGAGATATAAAAGAAGATGTATATGTTGAACAGCCTCCTGGTTTTGAGACTGGAGATGGAAGACTGTACAAGCTGAAGAAAGCTATCTATGGTCTAAAGCAAGCACCAAGAGCATGGTATGACACTCTTTGTGGATTTCTTCTGGACTCGGGGTTCAAACGAGGTTCAGTTGATAAAACTCTGTTCACCATCAAAGTTGGAGAAGATATACTTGTCGTGCAAATTTATGTCGATGACATCATTTTCGGGTCCAAGTCGGAGGAGCTGTGCAAGAAATTCTCCGATCTTATGAAGGAAAAGTTCGAGATGTCAATGATGGGCGAGATGAATTATTTTCTTGGATTACAAGTGAAGCAGTCACCTGAAGGGATCTTCATCAACCAGTCCAAATATACAAGGGAGCTCATCACCAAGTTCGGATTGCAGACAAGTAAGACAACCAAGATCCCTATGAACACGAACTGAAAGATCGAACCAGGAGCTGAGGGAAAGCTCATTGATGCCAGCCAGTATAGAGGAATCATCGGTTCGCTGCTCTACCTAACTGCCAGCCAACCAGACATTTCATACGCAGTTGGAGTGTGTGCTCGTTTTCAAGTCCAACCAAGAGAAGCACACATGTTGGCAGCAAAGAACATCATTAAGTATCTGAAGGGAACTGTCAATGTTGGATTGTGGTACCCAACTGATGACAATATCCAACTGACTGGATACTCAGATGCCGACCTAGCAGGAGATCGGTTGGATAGAAAGTCTACTTCTGGACACTGTCAGTTCATGGGAAGCAAGCTGGTTTCATGGTTCTCCAAGAAACAAGCGTGTGTTGCTACTTCGACAACCGAGTCAGAGTACATGGCTGCCGGAAGCTGTTGCATGCAAGTATTGTGGCTGAAGCAGCAGCTGAGAGATTATGAAGTCTCAACTGGATAGGTTCCCATACATTGTGATAGCTCGAGTGCCATAGCTATCTCTCTAAACCCTGTTCATCACTCTCGGACTAAGCATATTGATATTCGTCATCACTTCATCCGAGATCATATTGAGAAGAAGGATGTGTCCATGGAGAAGATCCCAACTGAGATTCAGAGAGCTGACATCCTCACCAAACCTCTTCCTGAAGCCCGGTTCAAGATGTTGTGTGATCTTCTAGGACTTTTGGATCCGAGCTAAAAACTCATCCGAGCAGAAGAATCATCCGAGCTGACAAGGATTCATCCGAGCTGAAGAATCGGATATCGACTTAAGGGGGAAGCTCAGATGAAGGGGGAAGCTCAGATACGAATTGCCAACTGAGGACATCAAACTTCAGCTGAGGAGATGAACTTGAGTCAGCTAATGGTATGCTGCAATAATGGAACAGACGTCAGCTGAACAGACGAACTTGAGTCAGCTGATGGTATGCGGCAACTGAGGAATTCAACAAATGAACATAGCTGATTCAGACATCAGCTGGCAGGTATCATTTATGACTGAGAATGTTTGAAATAAATTCAAACATTCCTGAACATGTCAGCTAGACTAAACAAGCCATCATATCGCATTTAATGTAAAGTCTGGCTGAACACCTATAGCCTTACTTTATAGTGCGACTGGGCTGACACCTCAAACTATTCACCTTCTCACTCGCGCGCGTGGTATATCAGTCAAAATTACTCAACAGTCGCGAAATCACAGCCGTTAATAGATTCACGCGATTTAACCCCAGCCGTTGATTTTATCCGAGTCAAAGATTATATAATACGGCAAATCAGGAAGTGATCCTTACTTTCTCTCTTCGTGCATATCTTTACTCACTATTCATCATCTTCTCAAATCTTGCTTCGCCATTTCCAGTAAAGTCTTTCACTCTTTCTTTGCATATATATCTCCTCGAGATGGTGCCCAAGTCAAAAGCTTCTAAAAAGATGGTTTCCGCAGAGCCTGCAACGTTCCAGGAATCGTTCGACATGGTGATGTCGAAGATTCATTTCGAACAGATATTATCCAGAGCGGCTCTCTCCTCGCCTGAGCTTGCTCCAATCGCCGCCATCCTCTCCGACCACCATCTGCTTGATTGGGCCACCCTCTCTCCGGCCCTGTTGCTCAGGAAGCAGATCGTACATTTCTACCGTAATCTGCAACGAGTCGCAAATGACGGGCTTGTCACGATCATCCCGTGCAAGCAACGCCACAGAACCTCCCGAATAGTAGAAGACTCCGTTGTGGAGATAAAGGTGTCGAAGGAGGTGGAGAAGCTCATCCCCAGAAACCGTGAAGCCACAGACGTGGTGGGGAACTTTTCTGACAAGGAAGCTGATGCCTTCCTTCAAACCATTCTTCTTGTTCCCGAACCATTGAAGGGGAGCATGAAAGGACAAAGCTGAAGCCGGAGCACCGACTTCTTTTCGATGTAATCTCCAAATGCATCTTCGCATATGGTGGAGCCTTCGGGGACATCAGCTGTCCTAAGCTCAAGCAGCAGAAGGCCCTGGAAGAGATGCACCAGGTCGACTGGTTGGGATATATAGAGAGCCAGCTGGTGTCGGAGAAGCAAAAGATATCCGAGACGACAGCTGAGTCCGGGGATGTTCTGTTGAGTGTCAAGGGGACTCTCAATTTCGGGACAAAGATATCAGCCCTCATCCTCCAAGCCACAAAGGGTCTGCCGCTGACATGGGAAGGGAGTGAGGACACTCCAATCAGCAAGCTGTCACTGTTCCCCTCAGCCAAGAAGGCCAGGGATGTTGTAGAAGCTGTCTACACCCCCAAGGGTGTCCCCAAGCCAGCTGTGGAGGCAGCTGCTCGTCGCCCTTCGAGGACCAAGCCGGCGAAGCGCCAGCTGGAAGACGTAGCTGAGGAGGAAGAAGACGAAGAGGAGGAAGAGGAGGAACCTCTGCAGAAGAGGCCAAGGATAAGAATCATCCAGCCAGCGGCTAAACCATCCACAACAAGTCCAGTGGTGGTCAAGCCGGCTGAGGAGAAGGAGTCAACCGAATCCAGTCAATCGGTTGACCCAGCTGGGTTTATTCTTCAACCTCGCCAGGAGGACGTGGCTGAGGAGGCAGGTGGAGACGTGGAGATCCAAGTGGTGGATGCCAGCTCCTCCTCAGATGACTCTTCTTCATCTGAGGAGTCCCACGACAGTCGGTCTAGAGCTGATGCCAGCCAGGTTAACCCACCTGTGACTGAAGAAATCCTCCAGCCAGCCAACTCTCCATCCAAAGAGGATCAGGTTCTCTCAACTGGTCCCCAGTCAGATATTCCGAGCCTCTCGCTCGATGCCAACGTTGTGACCACTTCTTCGGCCAACGTTGATGAAACCATCGAACCCTTAACCTTCGATATCGACCCCCCTCAGATCGATGAAGAAGCCAACCGTCAGACGATCCTGGCTGAATATGAAGGAAGACTCAGCTACTGCTTCCGCAAGCTGATTGGTATGTTCCCCGAGGCAACATCGATGCCTATTTTCTCTGTTCTCGGGACGGAGCTTCTATACCAATTCAGTGTCATATTCAGCTACTGGTACGTGAAGGAGGAGACCCTCAGGATCCATGGCTGGGACAAGTTAAAGGTCGAAGAGTCCAACCTGAGGGAGTACTTCGACTACCAGAGCCTGGAGGTGGCCTACAACCAAAAGGTGGCTGTGCTCCGACGACGTCTGGACAAAAGCATCCAAGAAGGGACAGACACCAGGGAGCTGTGCAACAACCCTGAAGCTGTTCACTTTCTTGATGACATGCTCGCCAAAAATGCCTCCTGCATGGACGACGTCGACGCAGCTGATGAGGCGGCCAAGAGAGAAGAAGACAAGCTCAAGGCCTACCTCGCCAGCCGATCTGCCATGGTTGTCCTGAAGTCTACTGCCCAGCCACAACCACCGCTCCTGCCCGGACCCTCCGATCAGCCAGCTCTCTCAACCGACGTTATCTGCGAGCTGATCTCGGAGAGGGTCAACCAGCTCAGGACGGAGATGCTGTCCAAAATCCAGCTGGGCAAGGAGGAAGAAGCTGATAGGATGCAGCAGCTGATGGCAGAAAATGTCAGCCTGAAGAATCAGCTAGATCACCTCTCCTCTTCTCTGCAGCACAAGCTCGAAGATCTCTCCACTTCTTTCAGCTCGGAGGTCTCGGCTCTAAGGAAGGCCGTTCAGAGCCTCAGCTCGGATTTCAACGTGTTCAAGACCGTTGCTGAATCTGACCTCGCAAAGTCCCAGCAGACTCAGGACCAGGAGTGGATGGCTCAGTTCGCCTCTTTCCGAGCTGAGTTCGTCTCCCTTCACAAAGAGGTCTCTGCGACCTTTGCAGCTATGCAGCGAGCTGAGCAGGAGCGCCAAGACTTGGAGTTGGCACAGAAGGTGGAAGAGAAGGACGCTGTTGAAGAGCTGTTTTCCCGCATTCAACAAGCTGAAGCCAAGTTGACCTCTCTGGATGGCACTGTTGCCACCCTTTTGGATGATGCCAAAAAGGGGGAAGACAAGGAGCCGGCAGCTGGGGATGGACAAGGGAAAGCTGTTCTCCAGCAAGGAGAAGGAGTGCCAGCTGAAGCTGAAGGGTCGCAGCTCGAACTGGAAGTCTCCCACGACCTTGTAGCCGAGCTCACAGCCGAGCTCGATGCAGAACTTGACGGGATATCCGTTGAAGACTGTATCGAAGCTGCCAAAGCTATGGAGGTGCCTAAGGAGAAGTACTTGAATCCCTCTTGGATCAAGAAGTTCGCTGCCGATCAGGCCAAGAAGGTGGCCAAGTTCGAGAAGGAGCTCGCCAAGGTGGAGAAGAACGTCGACAGAAACAAAGCCAGCCGGAGTGTGCGAAGAATCAACAAGCACCAGATAAAGGCTGAGGCTAGAAAGTCGACGCATCAGCTGCAGAAGAACGCTCCGCTCCCGTCTCGATACCCACATGTTGACAAGTGGATGAATGCGGAGTGGAACGATGACTGGGAACAGTTCAAACATGAGTTCGTCAATGACTTCTATTACAGGAAAGTCTACTCGACTGAAGACCCAAGGCTAGCCTTCAAGGAAGCCCTGTGGGAACTCAGCTCTGGAGACCCTGGAATGTTTAGTCAGTTCAAGCGAGCTATGCTGAATGCTCAGCTTGATCCCAACACTGTTCCAGTTCCAAAGAAGTGCATATACTGCCCTCCAATGATCAAAGGCACAAGCACGCCAAATAGAAATACGATCTTAGCTGAGGCGAGGCAAGTATGCAAGGAACACGGTGTCAACACTGGGATTGAGTCGGAAGAGAAGAAGGAAATCTTCAACTGTATCTTCAACAAGTACGGTCAACAGTATTTCTGAGCTGTCAAAGTTTTTTAGCTGATAATGTTTTTGGATGTTGTAGTTTTTGAAGCAACTGTTGTATCTTTCTATGTTTTGCGCTTAACTTTGTAACCTTCAGATGTAACAAAAACTTCAAAGTATATAATACGATTCACCTTGATGAACAATTCCTCATTGTCCAAGCTCTGAATCACAAAGTCTTTCAATTTCATGTTATAACTGTGCTAACCCTTTGATGTTTTATCTTATAGACTGTCTAGAATTTCAACTAAGATTTTAGATAAGTTAGTGAGGTTTAGATCAGTAGTGGTTTCAAGCTGTAAGTGGTTTTGGCATCATCAAAAAGGGGGAAATTGTTGGGAAATTTATTAGTATAAGTTTTGGTGAATTCCAAAACCGGCTGACCCCAACCGAGTAGATGTTGCCAGTACCTAATGTTAGAATTTAGGCTCGCTGTTTGAGCAAAGTTAAGTTTTTATCTTTACAGGTCTCCAGCTGAAGATGGCAACAAGGCGTCACTCAGACAGAACATCAGTTGTGAAGAAAGACAACTGAGAGTTCATTTGTTCAGATGTAAACAAGGGGAAGTCTTCAGAACATCAGTTGAAGGAAACCAACTGAGCGTTCATCAAATGAGAAACAGTTGAAAGGAAGAGAACATCAGATGAAAAAGAAATCATCTGAGGGTTCAAACCCAACTGAGTAAAGAAGTGGAAGACAACTGAGGGTTCAGTTTCAGAACCTCAGTTATAGAATCTGAACAAGGAGTTCAACTGTTTTGAAGTTCAAAGTCAGCTGAGAACTCGACAGATCGGAACATCAGCTGAAGATCACTCAGATGAAGGTCAAGACTTTCAACCGACAAACCGAAGTTGAATGTCAAAGATTTGAATTTCAAAAGGAAGTCACATGAGGGTTTGACCGTTCAGTCATTACCCCATCTGGCCCAACACAAGGCTGTCTCAGATGGAAAGCAAAGGAGCACAGATGCCATATCGGGAAAGTCTGCAGAGATGAGAGACAAGCCATCGCTTTCAATCGATCAGAGATCAACTGCTCCTCCAACGGCTAGTTGATTCTCTCCGCCTATAAATAGAGGCATCATCTTATTGGAGATGTAAGAGATGCAGATAGACACATAGACGATTAAAAATTCAAAAGCTTTCTCGAGAGAAATCAAAGCAAATCTGCAAAATCATCATCTAAGAGCATCGGCAGCTGAGAGTTCCAATTTGAGAGAACATTAGTAGCTGAGGGTTCCTAGAATTCGAAACTGTTTTTGATCTTAGGTTGAGTGTTTATTCGTTCAAGCCTTAGATCCAGCTCTCATTCTTGATCGAGCTGTAGTTGGATATCCTACCCTTTCTCACACCCTAAAAAGTGTGCTAGGACCTTACTCTTCCTGTAATTGAGTAGTCAGGTCATCAAGTACCCGTAAACTTGACTTAGGCTGTTTAGTGCCCGGAAACTAAACTGTAACGGTTACTCAGCCCGCGTAAGCTGAGTGGTTCTGTCCAGAAGAACTTGGACTGAGGTGTGTGGACTCACATCTTCCCGTGGACGTAGGAGTTATCTCCGAACCACGTAAATCTTGTGTGTCGTGTTTATTTTTTTTTAGTCCACATTGCATTTCTAACTGACCGAACTAACCAACATTCAAACCTCTTTTGCACTTTTTCAACCGAGCTGTTTTGGTTCTTGACCAACCGAGCTGGTTTGCGTGAGTTGTTTTTAACGAGTTTATTTTCCACCACATTCCGCACAGCACCGCTCTTCCAGCTGAGTTTGCTTACTCAGCTGTGAGATCCCACCTGAGTCCTTTTACTCAGTTGAAGTTGTTTTCAAGTGTTAAGTTTTTCGAAAACTGAAAAATCCTAACTGGTGTATTCCCCCCCCCCCCATACACCAGTAACTCGTTTCGGGACCATCATGAGTTTGATGTTATTGTTAAAAAGAAATAGAATATTAATAATAATATTAATATTTGAGAATGAAAAGAGTATTAAAATAAAAAAAGATGAAATTTTCTATAAGATAACGTGTTAGAAGTTATGTACATGAGTTAAGAGATAAGTTGCTTGTATTTGAGTTCATTTGTTTCAAATGAAGAATTAAATAAGAGATATTATTAGAAATAATAATATTAATATTAGAATATTGAATTTAATGGAATATTTCTATTAAAAATGAAAAAGTTTGAGTGATGTGAATTCTAAATTGATGTTTATACTCTTAAGTGTGCATTGATGTCTAATTGATGTGACGAGATGTTAATCCAGTAAAGAAAAATAATAGAAGTTTGAAAATCGAGCAAATGAATATATATATTATAAGTGAGAAAAACGATATTATTAAGTTTAAATATTTGAATGATTGAGTTCTTGATGATATGTGATGTGTTAAGTGATTTGATGATATTATTTGAGTAGAAATAAGCAAGTTTTCTTTTTGAATCACTTAAAAAGGAGTTAAAAAAACGTAGAAGTTATCGAGCAGCGAAGTTTTAAAATGAAAAACCGAGTTTTACTAAATAAAAACAAAAATTGAGTTTTAAAATAAATAAAAGATTAAATAATGATTATTTAATGTTAAAGTATTAAGTATACGAGTATGAGTACGCATTTTGAGGAAAATGATGACGTATTTTAGAGTAAAGAAATACGAAGTAAAAGTTTGAATATTAAATTCAAAATAATTATTATTACTTGAGTTTAACGAAATGATTTTTGTTAAGAGTTTGAAGTTATAAGTTTTTAAAAGTTAAAAGTCGAGCAATATTGAGTTATTGTGTGACTCTATCTAAAGACATGACTTGTTTATGAAACGTCGAATCTAAATTGTGATTATGTGATTGAGTATGATTTTATTAACCTATTTACTCGAAAGATTAATCACTTATTTAATATAAGTGCTTGAATATTGATATCGATGCTTGATTATTATGAAAATGTTTGAGTATTGATGTGAATACGTGTTTGTGATGTGAACGTTAAAGTGAATGTTTACCTTTCAATATGAATGCTTGATTATTGAAATAAGTGCTCAACTGTGTGTGAAGGATTTGTGATGATAATAGTTGAGATTTAACGTTATGATTTGCCGAGATAATATAACTTGAGTACGTGAGAAGGTTAAGACGAGTTAAATAGTAACTTCTCGATTTGCGTGAAGATTGAAATAATATTTTAGAAACGAAAACTCGAGTTTGAGAAGTAATTAGAAACCGAGTAATGATGATGATTCGAGTACGAAAAAACGAGAAGATATCGATGTAGAGAAGTTTAAATAAGTTAAGAAAGACCCGACTCAAGTAGAAGTCCTTTACCCGAGCCCTAAGCCTATTATATGTTTTGTTTTAGTCGATAAACTTGATTTTAATCAAAGTTATTATTGAAGGGATGAGCGGGACTGCAAAGTAATCGAAAAGCGTAAAGTAAGCAACCTCGACTCCAATATACCAGAAGTCAGGTGGGCTTTTCTAAAACCAAAACTCCGATGAATGCTATTACTTATTGAGTAATATTATGTGAGCTGAGTTTGGTATGCTTTATCATCTACATGAGTTATTATGTCCTGTGTGAGGCAGGAACCCACGTGTGGTTAATTGATTGATGATGGTGACTGTGAGCTTTACTTCGGTTTAGCCGGTCACAGTGTTTGAGAAGAAGGCCTACTTTCTCGACACAATGTTGATATGGTAGATGATTCATACCTTTATTATATATGTTTTGACAGCGCTGTCGTTTAAAGAAAAATAAAATGATTTATGCATTCACAAGTAAAATATTTTCAAAATGTTCTAACACTTGTGATGCAGTGGTAAGGAAAGTTCAATTAAATAGCTCTAAGAGCAAGCTTTTTAAGTTGTTTTTGGCAATGTGTTCACTGAGTACGAAGTACTCAGTCCTGCATGTATTTCTAAATGTGCAGGTTAGTTGTAGCTGTAGATGGTGCGGATGGTTCTTGGTGGTGTGTTCTCTGATTTGGTGATGATACAATGAGCCGTAACAATGCCCTAAGTTTCATTTGCTTTTATATTCTTGAATGACGTGAAGTCGAGATATTTAAATTATTTTTGAGAAACCAATGTATATTAATTATGCCCGTTTCTTGCTGAGTTCGATTGAAAGCATGTTCATTTTTGCTATCGCTTTCAAACCTTATTTCCTTATTGATTCACTGTTGAGTCAAGTTTTTGTTGGTGGTTTCTCTTTCCTAATTCATTCAGAATAGTTTGGTTACATCTCGGGTTGAGTTGTGAGATAAGTGGTATGTTTATTTGATTGTTTCACCTTCACACTCCAATGGAGTCTGGTCGTTCCTACACACCGAATTTCAGGTTGTTACACATTGGCTACGACATTAGCTTTTCCAGGGTGATAAGAAATTTTACAGTCGTAATCTTTTACCAACTGAAGCCATCATCTTTGTCTCATATTCAACTCCTTCTGCTCGAAGAAATACTTCAGACTTTTATGATCCGAAAAGATCTCACACTTGGCTCCATAGAGGTGATCTCTCCAAATTTTTAAGGCATGAACTACTGCTTCCAACTCCAAATCGTGCGTCAGATAATTCTTCTCGTGACGTTTAAGTTGTCTTGAAGCATATGCTATTACTTTTCCATCTTGCATTAACACACATCCCAATCCTTTGGATGATGCATCTATAAAAATGGCATGGTCCTTTCTCGCTTCAGGAAAGGCTAACACTGGGCCGTCGTCAATCTTGATTTGAGCTTTTGGAAACTCTGCTCACATTCCTGCGTCCATCTAAACTTGGATTCTTTCTTCAACAGACTCGTCATCGACTTTGCTATATTGGAAAATCCTTCTATGAATCGCCTGTAGTAACCTGCCAAACCGAGGAAACTATGGACTTCATGAACTGATGTTGGTGATTTCAACTCTTGAACAACTTGTACTTTGGCTAAGTCCACTTTGATTCCTTTGGACGAAACAACATGTCCTAGAAAATTCACTTCCTTTAGCCATAATTCACACTTACTGAATTTGGCATACAACTTCTCTGATCTTAGTCTTTCCAATACGATTCTGAGATGCTTTTCGTGCTCTGCTTCGTCTTTTGAATATATCAAGATATCGTCTATGAATACTATCACGAATTTGTCCAAGAATTCATGAAAGACTCGGTTCATCAAATCCATAAATACAGCTGGGGTATTTGCTAAACCAAATGACATTAACATGAATTCGTAATGTCCATATCTTGTTCTGAACGCACTCTTTGGAATATCTTCTTGCCTGATCTTCAGCTGGTGATATCTAGATCTTAAATCAATTTTGGAGAAAAACAGTGACTCCATTCAAGTGGTCAAATAGACCATCTATCCTTAGCAAAGGATACTTGTTCTTGAGTGTGTAATCTTGTTGAGCTCTCTGTAATCAATGCACATCCTCAAACTACCGTCTTTCTTCTTCACAAATAGAATCAGTGCCCCCTATGAGGAAATAGTTGGTCGAATAAAACCCAAATCTAATAGCTCTTGCAACTGAATCTTTAACTCTTGGAGTTCTTTCGGGGCCATTCTATACAGGGCTTTTGAAATTGGGGCTGATCCGGGCTCAAGATCAATCGTAAACTCCAATTGCCTATCGGGAGGTATTCCTGGAAAAACTTCCAGAAACACGTCCTTATATTCCTTTACTACTGCTACATCATCAATACTCAACTCTTGCTTCTCATTCTTATTCAGGTAAATCAGATACACTTGTGCATCCTTTCTTTTTATCAACTTCTTTGCTCTAATGGCTGAGATAATCAGCATACTCTTCCTCGTTCTTCTCTCGACTCCATGAACTACGGTCGGCTCTTCTCCAGGAGATTGAAATAAAATCTGCCTCTGGTCGTATCGGATCGTCGCAAAATTTTAGTTAACCAATCCATTCCCAAAATTATATCCACATCCTACATCTGGATTAGATTCAGGGATTTTGCAGATAACATACGATTTCCGAACTCAATTTTTAAATTTGAACAAACGCGCGATACTAACGCCGATCTACCCAAAGGGGTTTAGACTCTAAGCTCCTGGTTCAACTCTTCTACATCTAAACCAGGGGTTTATACACACGCTCTAACTATAAACGAATGCGATGAACCAGTATCAAATAAAACGATAACGGGCACACCTTTAAGCTTTCCCATACCTGCGAGATTTTCTTGGTCTTTGACTCCAGCTTTCTGCTCGATTGCAAAAACCCTCTGGTATTGCAGCGGCTCCTACTGAGGGGGTTGCTGCTTTGATGGTTGCGGCTTGCGCTGACCCTGGGGTTGCTTTGTCTGTGGGGCTTCTTGTATAGCTCTCATTTGCAAAGACGGGTTCTGATTCGGTCTTCCACCACTCGTTCTTTGCTGTTTACTTGGGCACTAGTTCGAGAAATGGCCAGGTTGTCCACAAGTATAATAGACATTGCTTCCTGTCTTGCAGATGCCTTGATGCATCGTGCCACATTTCGAACACATGGGAGTCCTTGGGGTCTGAAAGATGCTCTATTTTGATTTCCATGTTGGGGTTTCGCTTTATGAGCTTGTTGATGTTGCTGTTGTCCACTTCCTTGCCACGGTTTTTTACTCGGATGGTTTCCACCACTCCATTTTCCTTTTCTTTTCGTGTTTCGACCATGCTAGGAAGATTGAGGGGTCGCCAAAGATTGCGATACTCTCTCTGGCTGCATTGCCAACTCCATGTCGAGGACTCGGTTAAGGGCTTCACCATAAGTCAGACCGCTCTGACTTGCAAGAACTACGCAAATGTCATACCTTAAACCTGCTCGGAAAAGCTCACACATCTTCTCCTCGGTATCTACTTTATCGGGCACAAAACGAGCTAACTCACAAAATTCTTGATTGTACTCTGCTACAGTCTTCTTTCCTTGTCTCAGGTTCACGAATTCGTTCGCTTTCTGCTTCTGATAACTCCTGGGTACGTACTTGTCATACAGGGCTTCCTTGAACTACTCTCACCTCAGATTCTAGCGTTCTTCGGGAGTATACATTCTCTGTCGGGCTTCCCACCAGTAGTCGGTGGATCTTGATACGTCGTGCATTCAAGGCGCTCGCGATCTCCACAACGTAGAAAACAAAAAATTCATGCCAGGGAATGAATCCAGTCCTCGGCTTTTGCGGGACTGCCTTTACCATCGAAAGTCGGCGGGTTTTGACGAAGAAAGAGTTCTTCAATTTGACGCTCATTCTAAGAGACGGGGTTTGGTCCCGTTGCTCTTCTTCGTAGTTTTTCTCGGCTCTCTCATTTTTTCTTCTTGGAAGCATTCTAAAAGAAATTCTAGGAATTAGGAAACTCGAAAAAACATTCCGCAAGACGGGCTAATCTCACTCGCAAATTTTCTCGACTTTTGAATTTTTTTCCTCTTGAGAAGGATATGATTCTCAATCAATACTTATCAAACATTTAGGGAAGAATTTTCTCAGATAAGGCATACGATTTGCAAATAAAATAATTCTCAGTTTAAATTAACACAATCGTTCAAGTAATTGCATGCTTTCTCAATAATATCATCAATCTCAACTCATCTCAGAACATCATACTCAACAATTTTTCATATTCTCAAACATACACAGCATATATAATCACTCAGAATTTCACATCTCAATTAATTTTTGAAACACTTCATTTGATAACTAGACTCTTTTACTCATATCTCAAAGACAGACAATTCTCAAAACAAATAGGAGACTCAAAGTTGATTTTAACAACCTAACAGCTTCTTTTTCATATCATCGGAATGATGGCCTCTTTTGAGGACTTATACCAAAATAAGGGATAAATATTCACATCTGAAAATTCCCTATACGTCTACAAGACGTTCTATACCTAAAAAAACGCACTAAACATGAGATACTACTTCGCGTTCGGCTCTACTAACGATCTATGTATCGAGTTATATAATTTACATCGCTACCGAAAACCAAAAGAGTTTAATTCTCGACAAAAAAGTAAATATTGTTCGGGATTTTCCACAACATTCTAGAACTGGTCATAAGTGTGAGAACCATCATAGCTCGAGTTGTCGTCACCTCGCTGCTCCTCTTCAGGGTCCTCCTTGGGATCCTCCTCACTACCCTGACCCTCTACTACTGCTAACGCCTCTAAGAAGTCACCATAGGTATGCACGGGGACTTCCTACAGGTGAGTCATGTCTCCGGTCTGCTCATCCTCAAAGCGGGCGCTGACGTCCTCTAACTCAGACTCGTCCCACGGGAGACTCTCGGGGCTACTCACGTGATGAAGGTATACTGACACGTCGACTGTACCGTCAAGCTCTAGCTCGCGCTCCTAGTCAGGCCTCACTGTCGGGGTCTGAAAAGGTGAGTACGGAATGGAGAAGTGGTTGCTCAGCAATGCCTGAAGGTAACCGTTGCCCACTGTGGCATCGGTTGCAGGATCCTCAAAGGGCTCATCGTCGTCACTGTCACTGGTACCCGTCGGCCTAGAAAGCTCAGCTACGGGCTGCACTAGAGAGGGAGAGCGGTCTCGCACATGAATTCCTCAAGCTAGTCGTGCTAAGGAAGCAAAACTCTGAAGGGGTCATATGAACCTGCTGGCTGAGTCGCTACTGAGCTAGACGAGGAAAATGGATCAAAAGAA
The DNA here is from genome assembly GCA_029490685.1 of Schizonepeta tenuifolia. Lineage (NCBI taxonomy): Eukaryota > Viridiplantae > Streptophyta > Magnoliopsida > Lamiales > Lamiaceae > Schizonepeta > Schizonepeta tenuifolia. The sequence goes on from CM055955.1 coordinate 105,712,628, forward strand.
TGAATAGGGAGCACATCTCCCGAGTACGGGTGGTACTGAAAAACGGCTCTCGACTTAGGGTGAGGCAGAGAAAAGACTCGAAAAAGGGCTGGTCCGTCTCGAAGAGGAGACTGAGGCTGAGGCTGAGGCTCAAGAACAAAGCCATTCGGCTCAGCTGGAAGAATAGGGTAAAACAGTCCGGGAGGCGGAGCTCCATACTCGATGAACTGGCCAGAGATAGTAGCAATGAATGCGTTACAGTGGCCGTAAAGATAGACACCTAAGTACTGACGTCCAATGAATCTCGGTACTAGCGATGCTGCCCAGTCGCGCCACTCTCGAGGAAGGTCATGTATCAGATGAATCATTCTGCCGAGTGCACTAACGTCAAGATACTTCACTGTCTTCCAAATCTAATGAAATCGTGCTAAGAATTTGGCTATCGTCTCGTGATACGACTTTCTAATATGCAGGTACTCCTGCATCCATGCTCTGTTGCTTTCATTGTCCATCCTATACGATTTTAGATGAGTTAAGCACACTTAAACAGTTAATCAACACATTTGTAATTCCTAACTCCACATACTCGTTTTTGCTTCCCAAAGAGGTTTTATTGCTCATGGTACTTGGCAATTCCATTTCATGAAAACATTTGCATAAACGTACCATCCTTTTCGATTTCCATACAAAACATAGAATTAGAGAAGGCATTCTAAAACAATCTAGTTATTCAAGCTACTTACCAAGCTTTCATCTCTAAACAAGCGCAAATAGCAAACTGAATAACTCAAATTAATTCTAACTTGTAAAACTTTTGAAAAATATTCGTACCTGGTTGCTGGATGAGATGGGGAATTCTCGGTGTGTTACTGACTCAAACAAGTCTAGGAAATTAAATCTAGACTCGACTCACAAGAAAGTTTAAGCTTAAGAGCAGACGAGCTGCTCTGATACCACTATGTCACAGCCCGAATTCCAGTGTATAAAAATGACTAGAATCCATTGGACAGTGAGGGAAACCTTAGAATAAAACATAACTCAACAAGAGATCATGCTCGGGAACAAGGGAATTGTTATGATAATAGATCCATTGAAGAATAAGGGTGATGAGATGAAGGAAGGGAGAGACGAATTGGTGAGGAAGGTGGAATCTGGGTTTGAGAGTTTGAGTAATGAGGAAGATGAAGAAATGAAGTAATCTCTTTCTCCGCCTCTTTTCTCTCCTTCTTACCATCTATATCTCCTGTTCTATCTATCTGCCAAGACTCAATTTTTATTTTACGTTTGCTGTAACCTCCAAGAAATCATTCAATATTATTATAAATATTAAGGGTCCACTACAATTGGTATATCAGAGCCAAGGTTTGGACGTGATTTAGTAATTTTTGAAAATCATGGCTAATGGCACCCGTGTGAAAGAACTCATGGAAGCGCAGAAAAAATTGGATTAAGTGCTGCAAACTGAGTCTATGAAGAGATTTGCTGCTGAAGAAAAACTGCATGAACAAATCAACGCCGTTGATAAAAAAGTGGATAAGAAATTAAGTGGTATTGAAACAAAATATGAACATCTTACCACTACTTTGGCAGAAATGAAGCTGCAACTGCTCAACCTCAGAAGACCTCCTGGATCTGGTATTTTGGGGTCATCTCTTTTCACTGCAAAAACAGGAGGTAATCCCACTAAAACTTCCTCTTTCAAGTCTAAGTTTAAGACTGATTATACTGAACAATCTGGTGGGGGTAGTTCTTTGCATAAAGTAGATTTTCCCAAATTTAATGGCACAAATCCTAGGGGTTGGATGATCAAGTGTAATAGTTACTTCAGCCTTACTTCTTCCTTGGATGATGCACACATGGTGCAAATGGCTATTCATAATTTTGAAGGGAAGGCCCTACAGTGGATACAAAATTGTGGCTATGATAATATTTCTGAAATCACTTGGGAACAATTCCTACAAGTTGTGTCTGCTAGGTTTGAGGATTTGAATGAGGGGAGGATTGTTATGGAATTTAAAGGTTAAAAGCAGACTGGTAATTATGAGGAATATGTTGAGAAATTTGAGGAACTAAGATCATGTTTGCAACTGAGCAGTAACATGGATTATCCGGAGGAGTACTTTGTGGCTAGTTTTATTAGTGGGTTGTCAGATGAGATGTAGAGTTTCATGCTATTGTTTAAACCACTGACTGTCCTCGAGGCAATTCAAATGGGGCAAAAACAACTGTCAACTCTGGATGCCATTGCAAAGAGGATCAAACCTCTGTCAAAAACATACCTAAATCAAGGTTTCGGATATAAGAAGCCAGAAGGTAGAACAATGTCCAAGACCTATAATGCAAGTACTAACAGAACTCCAATCAAGTTGCTAACTCCTACTGAAATGGCTGCCAGGAAGGAGAAGGGTCTTTGTTCAATTGTGATGAGAAGTTCTTTGCAGGGCATAAATGCAAACATAAAGTATTTTTCATGGAGATGACTAATGAATAGGAACTAGCATATTTGCAGCAGGAAGATGAGACAGTTGAGTTGGTTGTTGCTGAAAATGAACCAACAGAAGAAGTGCATGTTGATTTGCATGCCATACTAGGGAGCACTAGTACAAGAACTATGAGGGTAATTGGAAAAGTAGGAGATAGACAGATCAGAATTTTGCTGGATACAGGGAGCACACTTAGCTACTTGCAAGAAAAATTTGCTACTGACATGGGAATTGCTGTGGAAAGTGTTGCTCCAGTCTTGGTTAAAGTGGCTAATGGGGAGAAGATGGTTAGTGCCAAACGAGCAGTTGATTTAAATTGGCAGGTGCTAGGTCACCAGTTCACTTATTCTCCTAGAATTCTGGCTAGTCAAGGTTATGAACTAATTTGGGGAGTGACTAGCTGGAATATTGTTCTCCTATAATATTGGACTAAAAGAAAATGACCTTTACAGTTCATGTTGGGACTAGAAGGATCAAGTTAAAAGTTGAGACAGATAATGTAATATTCCAGGAGATAAATTCTCAAAGTTTATACCAATTGGTACACTATCATAGGGATGAAATTGAAGAAATGTATCTCGTGAAACCACAGAGGATGACTGAAGAGGATTCTGAAATTCTTGAGGTAAATGCATTGTTGGATGAATTCCAAGATGTGTTCGCTGAACCCACTGGCTTACCACCTGCAAGAGGAACAAAACACCAAATAATTCTCAAGTTAGGTAGTATTCCCAAACATCAATACCCATACAGGACCTCCCATGCAAACAAGAATGAGATTGAGAAGATAGTAAAGGAATTGCTTGATTCTGGAATTATACAGCACAGTAGAAGCCCTTTTGCTTCACCAGTAATATTGGTTAAGAAGAAGGATGGCAGCTGGAGGATGTGTGTAGATTACATGTACCTTAACTCTCTCACTGTTAAACATGATTACCCAATTCCATTAATTGATGAGTTACTTGATGAGTTAAATGGAGCTAGCTATTATTCAAAGATGGATTTAAGGTCTGGATATTTTCAAATTCTCATGAAAGATACAGACAGATTCCTGACTGCTTTTAGCACACATCATGGTCATTTTGAATTCCTTGTTATGCCTTTTGGCCTTTGCAATGCACCACCTTTCAGTCTCTCATGAATCGGGTTTTTCAACCTTATTTGAGGAAGTTTGTTCTAGTATTCTTTGGTGACATCCTAGTTTATAGCAAGACTAAGGATGAGCATATTCAACACTTAAGGGAGGTACTACACATTCTGAGAATTAATACTCTGTTTGCAAAGAAAAGCAAATGTCAATTTGGACAGAGAGAAATTGAATATCTGGGACATGTTATCTCAGAGAAAGGAGTTGCTACAGATCCAGAAAAAATTAGCAGCATGATAAATTGGCTTGTACCACAGAGTATCAAACAACTCAGAGGATTCTTAGGCTTAACAGGGTATTACAGGAAGTTTATTAAAAGTTATGGCTTAATCAGTAAGCCATTGACAGATTTATTGAAGAAAGATTGCTTTAGGTGGGGAGCAAATGCTAAGAAGGATTTTGAAGAACTCAAAGCTGCCATGACCACTGCACCAGTGTTAGATTTTACCAGATTTTCCCAAACCCTTTGTGTTGGAAACTGATGCTAGTGGCACTGGAGTAGGAGCTGTTCTAATGCAAGATCACATGCCTATTGCTTTTATGAGTAAGGCACTTTGCCCCAGAAATCAGGCTTTGTCAGTTTATGAAAGGGAGTTTCTAGCTGTGGTAATGGCTTTACAAAGGTGGAAAACATATCTCCAGGGCAATAGATTCATAATAAGGACTGACCAGCAAGCTCTTAAACATTTATTGGATCAAAAGTCTATGAACCCTGTTCAGCAGAAGTGGCTCACTAAGCTATTGGGTCTAGACTATGAAATTCAATACAGAAGTGGTGTAGAAAACAAAGCTACTGATGCACTCTCTAGGTGTTCCCAATCCTTGGAGTCTTGTTTGGCCATCACTACAGTAGTACCTGTTTGGTTGTAAAGGGTAAAGGATAGTTATGTTGGGGATACGCAGATAGAGAAGTTATTAGCTGCCAAGCTGATTGATTCCAGTTCTTCACCTAAATTTACTGTCAAGTCTGGAATTTTAATGTACAAAGGATGAGTTGTAGTTGGAGGAAACACTGCCCTGAGGCAGGAAATTTTGCAAGAAGTTCATGGTATTTCTTTTGGTGGACACTCTGGCATCTTAGGTACTTATTCAAGGCTGAAGTCTTTTTTCTACTGGCCCAATATGAAAAAAGATGTGGAAAATGTAGTGAGAGTTTGTGATATTTGCCAAAGAAACAAATTTGACTTAGACCCCTACCTTGGTCTTCTGCAGCCCCTACCCATTCTTGAGAGGTTTTAGACTCATATTAGTATGGACTTCATTGAGGGCTTGCCCAAGTCGGCTGGGAAGGATGTTATATTAGTATGGACTCATATTAGTAAGTACAGTCATTTTCTGGCCCTTTCCCACCCATATACAGCCCAAACTGTTGCCAAGCTGTTCCTGGACAACATTTATAAGTTACATGGCCCTCCTGCCAGTATCATTTCTGATAGAGACAAGATTTTCACCAGTCAATTTTGGAGGGAATTGTTTAAGCTCATGGGAACCAAGTTAAATATGTCCTCTGCTTACCATCTCTAATCAGATGGCCAAACTGAGAGAGTTAATCAGTGTCTAGAGAATTATTTGAGGTGTATGGTTGGTGCTAAACCTAAGCATTGGCTGAAATAGTTACCTTTGGCAGAGTATTGGTATAATACTAATTTCCACACTAGCCTAAAGACTACACCTTTTCAGGCCTTGTATGGAATTCCACCTCCACATGTTGGTCTAGGCTCCTATCTCAAATCAGAAAATGTGGAAGCTAAAGAGTGGATCGCACAGAGGCAAGCAGCAGTGGAAATTTTAAAGGACAACCTAACTCAAGCACAGCAGAGAATGGAGGTTTTTGCAAATAAAAAGCGCACAGAAAGAACATTTGAAGTTGGTGAATTGGTGTACCTCAAACTCCAGCCTTTCCGGCAGAACTCTGTGGCCCTTTGCCAAAACCTGAAGCTCTCACCTAGGTATTTTGGTCCTTATGAAATTCTGCAAAAGGTAGGAGAAGTTACTTATAAGTTGTCTTTGCCGGAACACTAAAAAATTCATCCAGTGTTCCACGTTTCATTGTTGAAAAAGTGCTTAAAGAAAGATATCTTACCATTAGCAGAGCTCCCTGATATTGATGCTGACGGACATTACAAGGTGGTGCTTTTCTCTATTTTAGGCGACCGAGTAATCCATCGCAATGGTGAGGAAGTGCCTCAAATTCTGATCCACTGGATTCGTGATGATTCATGTTCCATTTCTTGGGAGGATCTTAAACCGTTTCTTAAAAGATTTCCTGCCGTTAATAATCCTTGGGGACAAGGATGAAAAATGGAGGGGGTATTGTTATGATAATAGATCCATTGAAGAATAAGGGTGATGAGATGAAGGAAGGGAGAGACGAATTGGTTAGGAAGGTGGAATCTGGGTTTGAGAGTTTGAGTAATGAGGAAGATGAAGAAATGAAGTAATCTCTTTCTCCGCCTCTTTTCTCTCCTTCTTACCTTCTATATCTCCTGTTCTATCTATCTGCCAAGACTCAATTTTTATTTTACGTTTGTTGTAACCTCCAAGAAATCATTCAATATTATTACAAATATTAAGGGTCCACTACAGGAATATATATATATTGAAAGCGATAACAAATAAGAACATGCTTTTTGTTACAGCCCCAAATCCCGAGGGACGGCAGATGCCGGGTGCGACTGGGATTGGATTAAAGAAGCGGGAAAGAAAGGGGCTGACTGAATAAACATACGTAAAAGACATCATAAATTCTATCAACAAGACTTCATTACCAAAAGATAGAGTTAATCACGATGGATTACTCGACGAAGTTCTCAAAAGGAAAACTAAGTTATAATTACAGAACTTAGTCTACAGTGATTAAACATAAACAACAAGGTTTAGAGTTATACAGCGGAATAGTGAACTAAGTACATAAGTCTTCTCTAACTCTATTCGACCTCAACTCAACCATCCACCGCTGCCGTCGCTTCAACCTGCACATTTAGAAAACATATGCAGGGCTAAGTACGAAAGTACTTAGTGGACACATTGCCGAAAACGTATTCATAGATATAGATAAACAGGCATCTCATTTTATAGCGCATCGGGATTTTTATTTAAAGGAGCCCGTGTCTATTAAACATTTGCATTTTTATTCATAAAGTAGCTCGCGAACATTTTTAATGTATGTTACGTTCGAATCTTGACCAAATCCTCATTCACCGTGGCTGGTTACCCCTCAACAGGATACCACATACACCACAGGTTACAAAGTGCACTAACTCTGGAAAGCGCTTAATAGCTAACTCAGAGCCGATCGATAGTTAACATCCTAGCGGTTAACTAATAAATCTGGAAAACACGAATGTTAACTCAGATAGGTACAAGAGAACTCACATAAAATATTTAAACAGTTTATGCCATGATTATCACTTTGAAAACACGTTTATCAAAGCGATAAAGAATTACTTTCGAGTTGTGGAAAAACCCACATTTTGTTTGTTATAGATAAAAGCCCACCTTATAAGTTACAGAACTATTAACCGAGTTTTCTGTCGTTGATCCTTCGTCTTATCTCGAGAGCTGACTTCCTCCTTCATCATAAATAATCATAACTTTGATAAGTCATCGAGTCGATATAAGAAAACAGAAATCGAAATCGAAATTGAATTAGTTCTCATGTGTTCTTAATCTTTTAGGCCTTTGCACGCTATTCTAGATTCTTTTAATTAAACGGGAATGAGAATTGAACATTTCTTATTTAGAACTCTTACTTGATGCTAAGGTCAGTAAATTATGATAGTCGATACTTGGAACGACTTAAAAGATCGAATGAAATTAAGTTGAGAAGAATTCAACTTAAGAAACTAAGTTTTGAAACTTCACTGCACAAGGTCAGTAAGTCTGTCAAGAATAGGGGATTGCGAAACAGGGCTCGAATCTTATACCAAAAGAAAGGTATGGGTGTCTAGTTTACTCTCCAATTTGCGGATCTCGATTCAGATAAACGAGCTAGGAGATATCGCAGTTTCCGTGAAGGGTCGCCAAAACTGCCGAGTGAACCCTAATGCTTGATAAAATCGATGCACGCTTTTCTAGGTTCGATTAAAGCTTAAACACTTTTATTTTCGCACAAAAACTGACCCAAGGCAGTCACCTCGTATTATTATACGTGATAAACCCTTTTCTATTTTCGATTATAAACACGACGATCAAAACTCGTCGTTCAAACTAACCAATTACTAAACCAAATCAAGTTCCTAATTCAATTCCTAATTTCTCGGTTTCAATTATAACCTATCATTTCATAACTCGGATTAATACATCGTCAACTACAAACATGATCACTTAACGATAAGATTCATTAGTATCCAATTATTTTCTTGGTTCGACTTTTCCATCGATACTTAGGCTCGTTGCTTCGTTTCTTACCAAAATTTCAACGTTATTAAAATCCGATTAAATTCTACAACATTATCCGACATCTATCAAGACTTATTAATAAGTGATCCATATCTTTAACTCATTAACCATACTTGGTTTATTTATGGATTTTCGTCTCTTATACTTTACCTAATATTTTTAGAATAATTCCAAATAATTCATTTAATCAATTAACACTAATTAGGACATTATTTCATCATCAATTCCTTAATAGAATTAAGCTACATCAAACCCCTAAATTCCTCCTTAAAATCGGTATTAGCATTTAAATTAGGAGGGGTGTCTTCTTCATTAATTTAATCCATAAATCCATTTCTAATATTACTACAACATATATTATTCAATGATTATAACTACAACCTCATAAATTGAAATTCCATTATCAAACCCTAGCCCTAATTTCGATCCTACTTCAATTTGTTAGGGGATTTCATTTATTCTTGCATAAAACACTAATTAAACACTATCTTAGATTAATTACCCAATCGATTTGAGGATTAAAACATCCTACTAATTTCCCCTGAAATTCGGTCACACCTAGTAATTAGGGTTCTTGTTTTTCTTTCATCAATTAAACCATAGAGATTAGTTTCTATCCATTTAATTACATTAATTAAAGCTCAAAATATTATCCTAATTCATCTACAATTTTCGGTCAACATAGAAAAATTAAAGGATCAAGAATCCAATTGGATAGATAGATGGAGAAGAAGATTACCTTGAATTTTAATGAAAGATGAAATGAAGTTGATGGTTGGATGATGAACTTGTGAAGAATCCTTGAGCAAAAGCTTCAAGTCTTCAATGGAGAAAAAGAAATTAGAGAGAGAGTTGCTTGTGTGTGTGTGTGTGGCGTGACCAAGAGGGAGAAAGAGAGAAATGGATGACAAGTTTAGATTTTGTGATATTTTAACTTAGTAATAGGTGTCCATTAATATATTATAAGGTAGTGAGTCATAAAGGTTTAATACTATAAACAAATGAAATATCTATGTGTGTGTCATGTTGAAGTCGGCCAACATAAAAATTAGGGAAAAATACGCGTTTTTCCGGCGCGATACGACGTTATAAAAAGTCGAGTAAATAAAAACGTATTCGGCACGTTTTCGTCAAATTCCGACTTGACCAATAAATCCGATATATTTAATATACTCGAAAAGTATATTTTAAACTTAAAAATTAAATAAAATTAAATAAAATTTTGGGACATCACAGTCCAAAATTTACCCGGAAAAATCATAAAAACGAACTTTCTCGGGCGAACTCGTATCGAAATTTCGTGAATGTAAAATTCAGACGGTTTCCCGATCTGAGTTATCGAACTAAAAAGTTATCGTACGCGATAACCCTAATACGGTAGTCATTTAACTGACTTCCGTAATTTATTTTCGGAAACGGATTTCTCCGTTAGTCTTAGAATTAAATTTTATGAACTTAGGCGTGCAAAGCCGTAATTATTATTAACTTTGAATTTTTAACGCAGTAGAAATTTTCCGGGGTATTACATCCTACCCCCCTTACGAAAAATTTCGTCTCAAAATTTGCATATCTCCTTGAAACCGTTTGGGCTACTTCTTACTCAAATTCCCTCCAAATTCCCACGTGGCTTCTTTTTGCTCGTGAAGATCTTATATCACTTTTACTAGTCGAATCGACTTGCTTACTTAAATTTTCGCGCTCTTCGATCCAAAATCGATTATGGTTTTCTTCATAACTTAAGTCAGATTCAAGAACTTCGTCCTGCGGACTAATTATAAGCTTAGGATTATAGACGTGTTTTTCTTAATTAGGAAACGGGGAACATGTTATGTACATTTCCTAGATTTGGCGGGTAGGCCAAATTATAAGCAACGATCCTATTTTTCTCGAGAATCTTTTAAGGTCCTGAGAACCTTGGTCATAATTTACCCTTAACGTCGAATCTAACGATTCCTTTAGAAGGCGAAATTTTCAAGGAAAACTTATCTCCAATTTCAAACTTAAAATCTTCACAACGGTCGTTGGCGTATGATTTCTGTCGGCCTTGAGCTTCCTTCATTCTCACTCTGATCTGCCGAACGTTCTCGATCATTTCATTAACCGCATTTGATCCTAAATTCTTTCTTTGCCTTAACTTACGATAATAGCGCAGTTATTTACAGCTTCTTCTTAGACAAGACCTCGTACGGCGCAAAATTTATCGAAGCTCGATAACTATTGTTGTATGCGAATTTAATTTGATATAAAATTTGTCCAACTTGTGCTTGGATCCAATACTATCGTTCTTAGCATACTAACGAGTATCTGAATCGTTTCTCTCGGATTATCGATTCGTCTAAGGGTGAAAAGCTTTACTGAAGTTAAACTCAGTACCTACCTCCTTCTGTGTCGTGATCCAAAATCGCAAGCAAATTGGCATCTTTATCGGATGTTATCGTCTTTAGTACTCTATGCGGGCGTACATCTCACGGTCGTTCGACTGCGCTGACTTCCCTGACTCGTAGGTAAACTTAATCGGTAGAAAGTGAGCTGATTCTGTGAGTCCATCAATTACTACCTAAACGGCAGCGTCTCCTTTTCTGGACTTAGGCAAACCTGTCACAAGTCTATGGCTATTCTTTCCCATTTCCATTCTGGGACATCCAATGGCTGCGACAATCCATACGGTCGTCAATGTAAAGCCTTAACTTGTTGATAAGTTAAATATCCTTCCACAAAACGAGGCAACATTTCATTTTAGTCCATTCCACCAGAAATTTCTTCTTAGATCTGGATACATCTTCATATTTCCTGGGTATGCTATATATGGCATATTGGGAGTTTTTACTCATGATATCGCTTTTAAATTTGTCGTTTTCCAGGGATACAAAATCTATCTTAAAGTTCTATCGTATTATAAGTTGTTTTGAAATAATCCTCCGGTACCTCCGTTCTTATCCTTAGTCATAGTTCCTTGATCAACTCGTTCTTCCTCTATCTCTTATCACTCTTTCTCATAATTTGGTGTCGTTACCAGTGCTGCTGTTCGACCTGTGATCGTTGCTGACGTATCGAGCACTTCTATATCCATCATCTCGAATTCTCGTACAAGCGTTTCTTCTTCGATGAAGAGATACCTAAACTTAGTTGGAGTCTTGCGACTCAGCGTGTTTGCTATTACGCTTAGCTTTTCCTAGATGGTAATTGATACCACAATCTTAAGTCTCATGTAATTCGCGCCATCTTCTTTGTCTTATGTTACTTCCTTCTGCTCGAATAAGTACTTCAACTCCATATGATCTGTGAAAATCTTAACCCTTATACCATAACGATGATGTCTCCGAATCTTCAGTGCGTGCCCAACGACTGTAAGTTCTAGGTCATAGGTTGGATACTCGATTTTTAGGGGTTTAAAAATTGTCGTGAGACGGAGGCTATCACCTTTCCTTCTTACATCCAAAAATACATCCCAATCCATTCTTCGATGCGCCAATATATATACTACGCGTTCCTTGTTTGTTTTTCTGAGAGGCAAAAATTGGTGCGATAATCCATTTTCTTATGCGTCTATAAAAATTATCTCGCACTCGTCGGTCCATTCAGAAGTGTTTTCCTTCCGAAGTAGTTACGTCGTAGTTCTAGGACTCGTGAAAGTTAACTTATTCGTGTTCTTTTTCATTCTTGGAGTGCATAAGAATGTCGTTGATGAATACTATGGAAAATTGTCCAAATACGGGTGAAATAACCCTATTCATGAGATCCATGAATATCACAGGGCGTTGGTCGAACCAAATGGCATTACTAGAAATTCGTAATGGCCATATCGGGTTCTAAAAGCAGTCTTAGGTACGTCCTCAGGTTTGATCTTCAGCTGGTGGTACCCTGACTTCAAATCTATATTCGAAAAGACTCCTGTACCCTTAAGCTGCTTCCAGCTCTAAGTCGATTGTGAAATTTGCGTAACGATCTGGCGGCAATCCTGGCAAAACTTCTAGGAAAACATCATCATATGCATTCACTATCTTCACGTCCTGAACGGTCTTCTTAGATCCTGGTTCTCCGTCTAGGTACACAAGGTAGGTTGTGGTACCCTTCTTCCTTTTCAACTTCGTGGCTTGTAGCGCTGATATTGTTAGTACTCCTCTACCCATTGAAAACCCGTGAAAAGTCGGTCGGCTCTCTACCCGGCTGTTGAAAAGAGGTTTTTCTCTCGTTGCAGAGAATCGTGGCATAATTCTCTGACAACCAGTTCATCCTAGGATTATATCCATGTCGAACATTTATCACGTTCCAATTGTTTGCTATGACCTTAAAAAGATCCTAAATAAATTTTACGTTCAAGCGCAACTAAAGAAAATAATTCTCTGAGATTATCGTCACTCCCTGAAGCGTAGTTGTTCTTATTTCACAATTAGCGCTTCTAGTCCTACTCCTAAAGGTTAACAAGTACTAATAACAACCGAATATAAGGCTCTAAAAGAAGTAAAAATTATGACGGGGAAAATTCTTAAGAAATTCGTCCAATACCTGTCACGCTTCCCTTGTCCTCACTTCACTTCTCCTGCCAAACCACGCATGCCCATTTATTTTGTTGTGGTGTCAGTTGTTGCTGTGATTGGGTTTGGATGGTCCCTAAGGGTTGGGGTTGACCATACTGGTTTGGTTCCACTGTTGGAAACAACATTTGGCATTTCTTTTCTTATGCCCCGTCTGTCCACATTGAAAACAATTTCCCATGCCTGCTAGACAAACACCGTAATGTTCCTTATTACAGTTGGGACAAGTAGGAACATCCTGCTTCTGGTCCACTGCTTGCTGCTGTCCTAGGCAATCCCTCTTAAAGTGCCCCACCTGTCCACAGTTGAAGCAGACACCTAGGTTCGCTAGACAAACACCGTAGTGTACACGATTGCACGTAGGACATGCTGGGATAGCATTCTTTCTTCGGTTAAGCCGATCAAACTGATTGGTTTCAACTGTTGGTAACGATTTCGGGCAATTTCTTTTCACATGTCCCTTCTGCCCACAGCTACAACATTCGTTAATGTTTACTGGACATTTTCCAAAGTGCATCCAATTGCACCTAAGACAAGTAGGTACCATGATTTCTCTTTGATTGTTCCCTCTCTGATTATAGTGACGCTGATAGCAGTCACGACTGCTTTCTCCTTCCCACTTCCTTTTTTCTTTACAGTCGTTATTGTTATTGGAAAGGTCTTGGGTTGAAATCTGGGTCAGTATTGGTGGGAACGCTGGAATCCTTCTCTGATCTGGCATCACTGCCTCTATCTCATGAATTCGTTCCAATAATTCTGTATAGCTTAGTCCCTCTTGGCCAGCTAATGCTATCTCCAGTTTACGTTTGAGTTCTCCTTGAAATTCCTTTGCCATTTCTTCTTCAGCAGCCACCTTATCGAATACATACCTACCGTAAAACGCTCCCTTAAAGTTATTCCAGGTAATTTGAGTCGTTTGCCCCATCGGCATAGCTTCCTGTCTAGCCTTCCACCAGTAGTTAGCTGGTCCGGCTAGTTGAAATGCAACACACGCAAGGCGTTCCTCATCCGTACATCCTAGGAGCTCAAATATCCCTTCGATTGATCGTACCCAAAACTCAGCGTCGTTCGGGTTACTAGATCCCTTAAAAACCGGCGGATTTCTTCTGAAGAAAAAATCCTCAATTTTACGTTGTTGTGGGGGTGGCGGAAGAAATTGGTCTTCTTGATGATTACGTTCTCCTATGCTTTCTCGCTGTCCTTGACCTCCACTGTACCCTCTAGGATTACCAAATCCTCCTTGATTGTTACTTACTTTCGGCGGCATTTTGGTTCTATAAGAAACGAGAATTCTCATTAGCGCTTGTGCTTAAGTCTTTTATTTACCTACTAGACCCCCTTTCCAAACTTAACAAGTTCATGTAGAAGAGAAATCAGTAATGATTTTGATATTAACCTTTGTAAACTTTCAACTTTCGGAGTTAAATTAAACTCTCGTTACGCGAGTTCTTTCAATGTTCTGGTTTTCATTATACAAATTTGAGGGATTTTCTTGTGATAAAAACCTTTGTACTGGTCGTATATATATCTACATTAAAAATAATATTTATTTTGCTTCCAACGAGGACTTATACAAAAACTAGACTACTACGAGTCTAAACTAGGTTGAATGCCTATCTGAACGGTAAACCTTATACCTACTAGAAGTACTAGGACGGAAATGAGTCATAAAATTTCGTATCCGTGGAATTACTACAAAGGAACTAGTTACTGATCCAACTATGCACAAGGCGAGGAAAATCTACTAAGAATACTATTACGCGTCTGGTATGCTCCGCTCATCTAACTGTGGTAGTGTCAAACACTGTCCTCTGCGGCCGGTAAATCGTCAGGGTTCTCATCCGGATCCTCCTCTGGATCCTCCTCCTCAGACTCTAAAACTGAAGACGAGCTGTAGTGCCTCGTCTATCCTCAAGGTGGTACCGTCTAGAAGTGTAAGTGGGGGGGGGGTGGTGAAAGTATCTTTGAACCAATCTTCTCTGCATCCAAATCCAACAATCGTCATCGATCACTACTGTATGATTCTTCAAGGAAAGAAGCTGCTCAGGAATGGAACCGGACTCGTACTCGTCCCCGAAATGGACTTTGGACGGTCCTACCTCAGACTCTGCTCTGCCTCTGGCCAACTCTGAACAAACCTCGTCTAAGGGGTCTGTATGGATATGGTAACTGTATTAGGGTGGTAAGCTCTGCATTTGTCTCATAGTATCCTGGTCCTGTCTCGAACTGATCTCTAACTGTCGCCCCATTTCGTACAAAGCTCGTCCATTGGAGCCGAAGGTGGTGGTAAATGTAGCATGGCAGCAATCTTCGCATCTGACTCCTGGTACCTTCGTCCAGTCTCGAACTATCCTAGAACCTTCACACTAGACTTGGGTAGAAAAAGGAGTAGACAATCCTAACAAGGCAGCTGTCTCTGCGTCCATCTCCACTAATCCCGGTCCTGGAACCAACTCCTTAAGTGGTCTAGGTGAAAGCGGTAACTGTGGTACAACTACAGTCTTCTTGTCTGTCTCTAAAAACTCTACCACTGAATCCCACTCCACATTAGGTACAAAATCTGTCGGGATCTCCAATAAATCGGCCATCTCTGGGTCTAAGTCAAGAGACTCAGGCTCGGTAATCGCTGGGAAAAGACGGTAAGAAAAAAAAAATGTGGCATGAGGGGATCTACCATCATGAACCTGCTATGGAAGAAACGCCTATGGATAGCTAAGGCAAAACCCTGGTAATCCCTCGTTGGCTCAATATCATCGTCAAACGATCCTAGGTAATATCATGCGATGTCGTGTGCCCAACTATGTCACTCGTCTGGTAGCTGATAAATTAAATCGGACACGGCCTGGTTCGCTGAAATGAATGTCGTGCTGCATAGTATATGGTCGAGAAGTTGCTCACTATCTGCCCGACATTCTCCTTATCCGAGTCTGACACGTAATTATGGTACTTATCCCGTATCACAACCACTAAGGTACGCTGAGGTAAGGGCTGGCTCTTCCGAGTGGTAACTATCCACCCGGCCATCTTATAGAAACACGGATCAGTAACGGTTAAGGTAATAACTTATCTTATAGAAAATCTTAAATCACAATAGAACATTCCTTATTCAATTGTAATAACGCCGACACTTAAGATAATAAACTTATCTTAGATACCTTAGAAATTTTTAAGAAGCATTGCTCTCAAACAAAATATATAGAAATAAGATTTCAAGATCTTATTTCCATCCTGTATATTATTATTCTTTGATATATATATATATATATATATTTTATTTCTTTCATAAGGGAAATTTCTGAATGATTTTTACTTTATTAAAACAAAGTATGATTCTACTTTGTTCATGTCACCTACGCATTTATGACATTCGTTTATAGGAGACTTTGCCGTCCTCAACATTTGATGCTCGTACTCGTCGCATTCTTCGTTTAAAGACAAAGTATGAAATAAATTTCATAAAAAAAAGAAATAATAATTAGAAAATAATTCTTAGAACCCAAGTTCTAATCGTCGTTAGGATCGATCGATTGTTAGGAATTCAGCTAAGATTCGTACTTGATCTTAGTGATAATACAAATCTCCGATTAAAGGTTAAACGGAGCAACTCCATTTGAAAGACGACTTCGTTCGTGTTACTTGTACGGAAGTAACACTTATTTCTTCATTCCCTTTGATTCCCTTTATTCTATTCTCTTCATCTCGATCGTATCTTTCTTGTTTTGAAGTCTTCTTTTCTTCTCGTTCCGATCATTTCTCGAATGATTTGAAGCCATGTTTTTTAAACGTCTAAGTTTTCAAAGGATCGGAAAGTCCTTAGAATAAAATCTATGTTTTTCATGAATAGGGAAAATCCCTAGGGTTTGTCTAGATTCTCGTGCCCAAAATATTTTCAAACATAAGAAATTATTGCACAAATAAATTCACATAAGGCACATAACATAACCAAAGTATAATTTAATATACTCGAAGGAAGACTTGTATACAGAGCAGAAATGATTGCTCTGATACCACTCTGTCACAGCCCCAAATCCCGAGGGACGGCAGATGCCGGGGTGCGACTGGGATTGGATTAAAGAAGCGGGGAAGAAAGGGGCTGACTGAATAAACATACGTAAAAGACATCATAAATTCTATCAACAAGACTTCATTACCAAAAGATAGAGCTAATCACGATGGATTACTCGACGAAGTTCTCAAAAGGAAAACTAAGTTATAATTACAGAACTTAGTCTACAGTGATTAAACATAAACAACAAGGTTTAGAGTTATACATCGGAATAGTGAACTAAGTACATAAGTCTTCTCTAACTCTATTCGACCTCAACTCAACCATCCACCGCTGCCTTCGCTTCAACCTGCACATTTAGAAAATATATGCAGGGCTAAGTACGAAAGTACTTAGTGGACACATTGCCGAAAACATATTCATAGATATAGATAAACAGGCATATCATTTTATAGCGCATTGGGGTTTTTATTTAAAGGAGCCCGTGCCTATTAAACATTTGCATTTTTATTCATAAAGTAGCTCGCGAGCATTTTTAATGTATGTTACGTTCGAATCTTGACCAAATCCTCATTCACCGTGGCTGGTTACCCCTCAACAGGATACCACATACACCACAGGTTACAAAGTGCACTAACTCTGGAAAGCGCTTAACAGCTAACTCAGAGCCGATCGATAGTTAACATCCTAGCGGTTAACTAATAAATCTGGAAAACACGAATGTTAACTCAGATAGGTACAAGAGAACTCACATAAAATATTTAAACAGTTTATGCCATGATTATCACTTTGAAAACACGTTTATCAAAGCGATAAAGAATTACTTTCGAGTTGTGGAAAAACCCACATTTTGTTTGTTATAGATAAAAGCCCACCTTATAAGTTACAGAACTATTAAACGAGTTTTTTGTCGTTGATCCTTTATCTTATCCCGAGTGCTGACTTCCTCGTTCATCGTAAATAATCATAACTTCGATAAGTCATCGAGTCAATATAAGAAAACAGAAATCGAAATCGAAATTGAATTAGTTCTCATGTGTTCTTAATCTTTTAGGCCTTTACACGCTATTCTAGATTCTTTTAATTAAATGGGAACGAGAATCGAACATTTCTTATTTAGAACTCTTACTTGACGCTAAGTTCAGTAAATTATGATAGTCGATACTTGGAACGACTTAAAAGATCGAATGAAATTAAGTTGAGAAGAATTCAACTTAAGAAACTAAGTTTTGAAACTTCACTGCACAAGGTTAGTAAGTCTGTCCAGAACAGGAGATTGCGAAACAGGGCTCGAATCTTATACCAAAAGAAAGGTACGGGTGTCTAGTTTACTCTCCAATTTGCAGATCTCGATTCCGATAAGCTAGGAGATATCGCAGTTTCCGTGAAGGGTCGCCAAAACTGCCGAGTGAACCCTAATGCTTGATAAAATTGACGCATGCTTTTCTAGGTTCGATTAAAGCTTAAACACTTTTATTTTCGCACAAAAACTGACCCAAGGCAGTCACCTCGTATTATAATACGTGATAAACCCTTTTCCATTTCTCGATTATAAACACGACAATCAAAACTCGTCGTTCAAACTAACCAATTACTAAACCAAATCAAGTTCCTAATTCAATTCCTAATTTCTCGGTTTCGATTATAACCTATCATTTCATAACTCGGATTAACACGTCGTCAACTACAAACTTGATCACTTAACGATAAGATTCATTAGTATCCAATTATTTTCTTGGTTCGACTTTTTCATCGATACTTAGGCTCGTTGCTTCGTTTCTTACCAAAATTTCAACGTTATTAAAATCCGATTAAATTCTACAACATTATCCGACATCTATCAAGACTTATTAATAAGTGATCCATATCTTTAACTCATTAACCATACTTGGTTTATTTATGGATTTTCGTCTCTTATACTTTACCTAATATTTTTAGAATAATTCCAAATAATTCATTTAATCAATTAACACTAATTAGGACATTATTTCATCATCAATTCCTTAATAGAATTAAGCTACATCAAACCCCTAAATTCCTCCTTAAAATCGGTATTAGCATTTAAATTAGGAGGGGTGTCTTCTTCATTAATTTAATCCATAAATCCATTTCTAATATTACTACAACATATATTATTCAATGATTATAACTACAACCTCATAAATTGAAATTCCATTATCAAACCCTAGCCCTAATTTCGATCCTACTTCAATTTGTTAGGGGATTTCATTTATTCTTGCATAAAACACTAATTAAACACTATCTTAGATTAATTACCCAATCGATTTGAGGATTAAAACATCCTACTAATTTCCCCTGAAATTCGGTCACACCTAGTAATTAGGGTTCTTGTTTTTCTTTCATCAATTAAACCATAGAGATTAGTTTCTATCCATTTAATTACATTAATTAAAGCTCAAAATATTATCCTAATTCATCTACAATTTTCGGTCAACATAGAAAAATTAAAGGATCAAGAATCCAATTGGATAGATAGATGGAGAAGAAGATTACCTTGAATTTTAATGAAAGATGAAATGAAGTTGATGGTTGGATGATGAACTTGTGAAGAATCCTTGAGCAAAAGCTTCAAGTCTTCAATGGAGAAAAAGAAATTAGAGAGAGAGTTGCTTGTGTGTGTGTGTGTGGCGTGACCAAGAGGGAGAAAGAGAGAAATGGATGACAAGTTTAGATTTTGTGATATTTTAACTTAGTAATAGGTGTCCATTAATATATTATAAGGTAGTGAGTCATAAAGGTTTAATACTATAAACAAATGAAATATCTATGTGTGTGTCATGTTGAAGTCGGCCAACATAAAAATTAGGGAAAAATACGCGTTTTTCCGGCGCGATACGACGTTATAAAAAGTCGAGTAAATAAAAACGTATTCGGCACGTTTTCGTCAAATTCCGACTTGACCAATAAATCCGATATATTTAATATACTCGAAAAGTATATTTTAAACTTAAAAATTAAATAAAATTAAATAAAATTTTGGGACATCACAGTCCAAAATTTACCCGGAAAAATCATAAAAACGAACTTTCTCGGGCGAACTCGTATCGAAATTTCGTGAATGTAAAAATCAGACGGTTTCCCGATCTGAGTTATCTAACTAAAAGTTATCGTACGCGATAACCCTAATACGGTAGTCATTTAACTAACTTCCGTAATTTATTTTCGGAAACGGATTTCACCGTTAGTCTTAGAATTAAATTTTATGAACTTAGGCGTGCAAAGCCGTAATTGTTATTAACTTTGAATTTTTAACGCAGTAGAAATTTTCCGGGGTATTACACTTTCAATTCTTAACTCAAGTAAACAAGCATTGATAAATAATTCAAGCGTCGGAGGTAAATAAAATATCTTGAATCCAAGTCAAGTAGAATAATAAGGAAATATGATGCTCATTGTATAGACACCATATCAGAGTAATAGTTTAAGAAGTCAAATAAAACATGGTTGTTTATGCAGCGAAATATCTACTCAAGTCCCACAGTTACATATATGAAGATATGCAATTGCAAGCATAAACAAAAGACTCGACTTTATTTGAACACACTGCCGAGCACCCTCTACCATCCTCATCCAGCTAACCTGGACGTTTAGAAATACATGCAGGGCTGAGTACTTTGTACTCAGTGAACACATGCCATAATAATTTAAAACTTTGCTCGATAGAGCTATACGATTGAACTTGCCTTGCCACTGGATTACAAGTGTTAGTACAGTTTCAAACATTTTACTTGTGCATGCAAAAATCATTTTCTTTTTCTTGAAACGACTGCGTAGTCAACATATATAATATAAGTAACAGGTATGAATCAATCTACCACATAATCTCTTGTGTCGAAAAGTAGGCTGCTTCTCAAACACTGCGACTGACCTAACAGAAGCAAGGTTCACAGTCACTTCAAACAATTAACAACATGTGTGTTCATGTCTTACACAGGATAGTAATAACTCAAGTAGATGATTAAACATTCCAAAAACTCAGATAAAATGACAAGTCAATTAATTTAAAACTCACATAATATGATAATAGTAATCACATTCATCCATTTGTTTCGGTTAAAAAGCCCACCTGACTGCAAAGGGTTTAGGTCGAGGTAGCTTCATTTTCTTCTCTTCGTCACTTCTCAGATCCACTCGTTCCTTCAAGAATAACATCTCATAAGGACGAGTCGACTTTCTAAAATGAAAACGAGTTCTAACGCTCGGCTGAAGGACCTCTACTTGACTCGGGTTTCTTAACTTGTCTCGACTTCTCTAACTCGATCTTTCTCAATTTCTCGATTCTACCCAAGTACTAAACCAATAAACTCTTAGACTCGGAAAATATAACTTGATAACGTCAGACAAATTAATCTTAAATGATTCACAAATATCAAGAAATCACTATTCACATCACACATCTCATTTTTCTCTATTTCTCGAGTTAAAGGAATTCAAAAAATTATGAGATTAATTCTTGGGTTCTAATATCACAAATCATTCGTATACAAACTTTCATATCAAGAATCGGACATTCACAGATAGGTAAACGATCGACTTCGATAAATAGATGGAAAAGAAAATTTTTCCAAATATAATTAAATATTCTAGAAAATTTCTAGAAAATCACATAAATTCATTTCATCACAATTATCAACTTCGATACTCAATCAAGGCTCAATTATTAACTCATGCTGACTCGACTTTTCTCGATTATAACTTTGAAAAATAAAAGTTATTAGATTTAATTGAAAATCGTTTCATTTTTCTTATAATAATTCAAAGACTTCAAATATGAAATTGGATTTAAAATCCGAACTCTTAATAAAAATTCCTCGAAACTAAAGTCTACGTCGTTTTTCTCGTAAAACGTGCACATGCTCAGAAAATTACCAAACTTGGCAAAAATGACTCAAAATAATTATAATTAACTAATTACTTGATTAATTTTACTTAATATCATTTTTAACTTAAGAAAACTCGATTTTTCATTCTTAATCTTCATTACTCAACAACTTTCACATACTAACTCGGATTCAAACATTTTAAAAAGCAATCGTAGCATTTTTATTCCAATTTCATCATCTAATCATCAAACACTTCAAATATCATCCAGAACTCAAAATTTCAAACTTAATTTCTCACATGGATCGACTATTTTTGATTTTAGTGCAAAATTTTTCAGAATTTAAAAATTCGAGATTCTATAATACTTACAAAATTTCCATTTGATCGGTTTTTCAATCAGTTTACTCAAACGAACTCAAACCTGAAAATTCTTCTTCTTAAGCTCAATTTGTTCGACTATTATGGGGTTTTTCCATAGGAATCCGATTGTAATGGTTTTAGGTTCTAATATACTCCAAATGATTTCAATTTTGATAATCTAATCTCATTTTATACTTAGAACACAAGATTAATAAAAATCACAAGTTCTAAGGCTTCTATAGTTCGACTTTTTCATCTTTTTGAACAAACAATTTTCTTTCCTCGATTTCTTCTATACTTAAGCTCAATTTATACTAAAAATCATTTATCTATCATCTAATTAAGCAATACTAACGTGCGACATAAAAAATCATCAACTCTATTCTCCTATATAGTTCAAAAATTTTGAGAAAAATTACACAAAAATTCATACTTCTCATTTCTCTTATTCAATCATCCTCATATCATCAAATAACTCATAATCTAAATAAATATCATCAAATTCATCACAAAGTCATCAAATCCTCATGCATACATGTATCGATTTTTCCAAGAAAAATAGCAAATAAATTCTTTTCTTCCATTTTTTCACATATTCATGCATTAATCTTTATCACTATCATCATTCTTTCATCAATTTCTCAAGAACATCACAAAAACAATCACTCTTTCATACATATATAATAATCGGCATTTGCATAGAAATTAGGGTAATTCATACTCTTCATTTTAATCATTTTTCTCATGCTTCTATATACTCAAAATTATTAATAACATCATAATTTCATCTTCAAGAACAATACATCAAAAACTCCTAATTTTATAGTTAGTTCCATCGGTTTTCTTTATCAAAATAGAGATAGAAATTTTTCTCATTCAATCAATCACATAGAAACTCTTAAATAAATCCTAGAACACAATTCCATAATTGAAATCATGATCAAGACAGAAGCATAGAAATCCCTAAAAATACCTAAATTTTCGGCACACATAAGAAAGTAAACATCCATGATTTTTCCTTCATCTTTTCATACATATACTCATACAAAGATCATAAACAACATACTTAGAAATCAAACTCAAACTTTCTCCTTGGCTTGGGGTTTGGCGATCATGGTGGAAGGAGGGATTCAAGTTTCTTGCTTCTAGCTTCATGCATGAAAAACACTCAAGAGTTGAAGAATCAAAACTAAAATAGAAGGCTTCGATTCTTTGCTCAAGATGACCATTTCGGTCGAACAAGAGAGCGAGGGAAAGAGGGATTTTTCATGGCTTAATTCAAGCACAAATGAAAGAGATGATGACCTTACTTACTCTTGATGATTTTGATGGATGAAGATGAAGAATTCTTCAAAGAATTCTTCCTTTCTCAAGCTCCTTCAATGGAAGAATTATGTGTGTGTTTATGTGTGTGTTTCGAAGAGAGAGATGGAAGAGATGAGAGTGAGAGGAGGTCGGCCAAGAGGGAGAGAGAAAAGAGAGAGAGAGAGCGCGTGAGAGAGGGTAGAGATAGATGAGAGTGGGATAGGACATAGGGAGAGAGAGATATTTTAACACTTGCTAAATTTTTGTGCGATAAAAATTGCCGAAAGAAAAAGTATTCCAGTTCAAAACATCCCTATTTCTCCGTTTAATTCTCAAATGGCTTCTAACTCACCACGACTCTTTCTCGATGTCGGAAACCTCTCTACTTCGTCTCAAATCACACCAAATAAATTAAGGGATCCAAAAATCTAGTTTTCAAATCAAAATTTCGAGCAATGAATAAAAAGTCGAAATTCACTATTCATATTAGGATTTTCTGGATCTTTGATGGTCCCGATACGAGTTCTGGTATATGGGGGGGGGGGGAATACAACAGATAAAACTTTTTAAAACAACCCCCTAAAAATTAACACAACCGAGTAATACAACTCAGTTGGAATCACAACCGAGCAAGAAACACTCAGTCGGAAGTGAAGTGCTGTGCGGAATTTGGTGGAAATTAACTCGTATAAAATCAACTCACGCTTAAGTGCAGGGTTGGTCAATAACCAAGACAGTTGATATGGAAGAATGCAGTTTGTATGCAGGTTAGTTAGTCAGTTGAATATGCAATAAGTAACTGAAAAATAAACACAACACACAAGATTTAACGTGGTTCGGAGAGAACTCCTACGTCCACGGGGAGTTGTGAGTCCACAAAACTCAGTCCAAGTTCTTCTGGACAAACCACAAAGCTTACGCGGGCTTTGCAACCGTTGAGATAAGTTTACGGGTACTTATCAACCTTACAGATTAGTTTACGGGTGCTAATCAACCTATCTACTCAGTTACGGGAAGAGTAGGGTCCTAAAAACCTTTTCAGGTGAAAGAAAGGGTGGGGTTCCAACTAAATAGCTCGAACAAGAAGTGAGCTATGATCTAACACTCTACGAACTTTCAACAAGTGATGTTCTCAAGGTTGGATCAAAAACTACAAAGACAGAATCTAACTCTCTAGAACTCTCAACTAATGATGTTCTTAGAGGTTTTGCTTGAGTGCAGAATGAAGTTGTTCTTTCGCTTGAATATCTCTTCTCACTTGTTTGTCTCGTATTTTCCGTGATCTTGGTGAATGAGTGAAGGCCTTTATTTATAGGCGGAGAGAATCAACAAGCCGTTGGAAGAGCTGTTGATCTCTGTTCTTTGAAAGCGATGGCTTGTCTCTCATCTCTGCAGACTTTCCGGATTTGGCAACTGCATGCTTCTGCTTTCCATCTGAGATAGCCTTGTGTTGGGCCAAATGAGGTAATGACAGAGAGTCAAACCTTCACGTGACTTCCTTGTTTGAAATTCAAATCTCAACACCAAACTTTTAACAAGGTGTGGTCGGTTGAGATTTTCGATCTTCATCTGACTTGTTCTTCAGCTGATGTTCTTCTTGGTTCGAGTCCTACAACTGATGTTCTGAATCTGAACGCTCAGTTGTCTTTGTTGTATCTTGAACAGTTGGGTTCGAACGCTCAGATGACTTTCTTCCATCTGATGTTCTCTTACAACTTCTTCCTTTGAATACTTAGTCGACTTTTGCATCTTCCCCCTTGAATGCTTATCTAATGAATGCTCAGTTGTCTTCCTCACAACTGATGTTCTATCCGAGTGAAGCCTTGTTGCCGTCTTCAGCTGGAGTCCTGTAAAGATAAAATCTCAACAATGCTCAAACAGCGAGCCTAACTACTAACATTAGGATCTGGCAACATCTACTCGGTTGGGGTCAGTTGGTTTTGGAATCAATCAAAACTTTAATAAATTTCCCAACAATCTTCAACTGGAATTTTCCAATAAATTTCCCAACAATCTCAAACATATCCCAAAGCTTCTAAAATAATTTTTATACTCAAAAGACACTAATTAGACGACATACAGAAAAACTTGATGAATAGTGAAAACTCGAGAAAAAATACTATTCATCGAAAAATAAAACTTCTCAGAATTTTCCGAAATTCGAACTCAAACTCAAACTCATATAATCATGCTCAATCAATTCATCACACAATTGATTCGGATAACCGAAACGATAATAATCATGTAAAGGCACTCAAGAGCATTTTAGTAATTTCACGAGAAAATTTCTTTTCTCGGAAATTTTTATCACACAAAGGCAGACAATCAAGGCATATAAACTCAATTAAGACTAACTTAAAGGCTTATAAAAGATCGGGGTATTACAATGATAAAAAAAATTATCTTTTAAAATTAAATTTCTGGTTTTGTTCTTACTTTCTTTCTTAATTATTTAATGATTATTTCTGTGGTCATTGCTTTTTTGTAGTCGTATGTTGAAAAAATGATTGACTATCCGGACAGTGAGCTTGATGAACTCGGTTATACTGTTAGGAGTTGCTTACATTTTTCAATCAAACAAATGGCGCAATTGGATGATTTGAAAACAGTAGAGTTTGTAAGTAAAATAATGCTTATTTTCTATAAAATTTTTGTTACTTCATTTATTTGTTTATGTTAATCTTTTGTTTTCTTTTTGTTATTTATAACAGTTTGTCATACCAATTTGCTTCGATAAGCATTTTGTAGCTGCTGTTGTCGACTTTCATCAATCAAAGATACATTATCTCGATAACAAACTGGACAATTGTATTGGGGGCAGTCGGAAGTGGAAGATGGTCCAGATTGTGGTTATTTTATATATTTAAATCACATTTTATGTACCTTATATATAAATCAAAGTACTTATAAATTGTTTCCTTTATGCAGAAACAACAATTCTCAATATTTCTTCACCGCATGCAACATCCCCGAGCTTCTGAATATCCATCATTCCCTGTTGAAGAAGTCGCTTTCCCATGGAAAAGTGGGAAGTCAAATGTTAACTGTGGTGTTTTCCTTGTGCACCACATGGAAAATTTTCAAGGCCAACCATACATGCTTGAAGATCTCTATTTCTTACAAACATCAAGTAAGAACAATAATTCTTCTCTTTTCTTCATCCATGACAGCCGATCATCACCATATTCATAACCTTCATATTTTCTTTGATCAAGCTCAAGGAAATGAGCTAAAGTAGCAAGGATCTAAGATTTAACTCCTATTTCTTTTCAAAGTTCAAGTAAGATCAAGAATTCCTTACTCTATTCCACATTTCTTGATCGATCATGTCCATGAGTATGAGAAGCAAGTTTGATTCTTATATTTTTAAGTTTAATTCCTTGATCTTGCATGTCCATGCTAGAAAAACAAGCAAGAAATCCATGCTTCTTTTAAGAGAAAACCTTTGAAATTTTTAGGATAAAAATTAGGATTTTTCGTACATTGAATTATTTCTTGATTTTGATGATTCAAATGATATCTAGTAATATTTCTAAGCTCAATAGAATGATTGATTGAAGAAAATAAACATATATACATGATGATCTCTATAAATTCAAAATTTATGCCTTAAATATGACTTTTCCGTGTGTTTCGATTTATTTCTTGAATTTGATGCTTGATATGAGATATATGATGATATATAAGCATGCTTAAATGATTAAAATGAAGAAATAAACATGTTATTACGAAAAAAGATGTTGGAGAAGATGATGAATAGTAAAAAAGGGTTTGTGATATATAAGTCTTATGCTTAAATTGATAATGGATTCTACTAATTCAAGTGTGTAGAAACATGATTATATGATTTAAATAGAAGCATAAATTTATTTGATGAAAAATATATATGTAGCCGTGTGTGTCTATATATATATATGATTTTGTGTTCTTATGATTTATTTGATGAATTGCTAGTATAGAAATAAAATGTATGAACAACTATAGATAAAAATAGCATCAAATGAAGGAAATGAACTTATATGTTCATATTAAAATTTTTCAGAAGCCTTGAGTATAAGAAATTAGGAATTTTAATTCCTATGATTATTTGGATGAATTGATGCTATAAAAATGAACTTAGAGATAAGATAAGTATAAATTGAAGAAATAATCTCCTATGCATAAGATACAATTTTTTTTAAACTTATTAAGTACAAGAAATTGTGCTTTTTTGAATTCTTAAGTCCAAATTGATAAATTGGACAAGGAATAATGAAATTCAAATTATTTGGAGTAAGAATATGTATTAAAATCAAGAGTTTGAACATCAAAGGAGAAAACCCCAAGTTGTTTGAACCCTTTTAAGGCCAAAAAGAAGAATTATGGTGTTTTTGACCTTAATAAGAAAAATTAAACCAATAATAATGAAATTAGAACTATTTGAGGCATAAAGATGCATTAAAAAGAGAGAAATGAAATTCTAAGAAGAAACCCCCAATTTAGTACAAAGAAATGAGGCATAAAGTATATTTTTTTTATTATTTGAGGTTAAAAGATGAAATTGATGGAAGAATTAAACAATTGGAATTTTTATAAGTGCAATAGAGCATTGAATTAAATTTGAGTAAGAATTGGTATACTTGCCAAAATTTTCGAAAGATGTAAGAAATTAGAATTGGGAACTTTTGATTTTGATCATAGAAGGATTAATTGATGTTATAAGTTATCAATTAGAGTGATTTTAAGCATGTTAGCACTTGAAATTATTGAAAAAGATCAAGAATAAGTGAATTGAAATAGTGCAGAAAATTTAAAAGAAAATTTGGTGAGATTTTATTGATTAAATGATGTAAATGATGTTACTAAGATGGAATTGAGATCAAAACAAGTATATTAGCCACTTGAATCACTAAATTTGGAATCCGTATGATAAAATTATGAAAAAGTCAACAAAATACAAATTAAAAGCTGACTTACGAGAAATTAAGTATAAATGAATAATCGAAGGAGTAAAAGAGTTAAAATAATTAAATGAAGAGGATTAGAACTTCAATCAAGCAAAAACGAACCCTTAAGAATGAAAAAGTTAAAACTGAAAAGTTTAAGGGAAAATAAAAAGGTTTTCCCAATTTTAAAGACGAGAATCAAAATTGAAAGAAAAATCATTCAATTGAAACTATTATAAGTAAAATATAAGAGTTAAAGATTTTTTCGAGCAAGTCGACGTGTTTTCTCGAAAGATGTGTTGTACCATGACTCGAGAAATTGTGTAAAAGGTTTCGGAATTTAAAATTGAGTTCGTGTTTGGATTCCTTGAATTTTTACAAGAAAAATGAAGCTATGTATTATGAAAATCGAGAATTTTCATTTTTAAAGTTAAAAGTCGAGCAGTATGTTAGATAAGAATTTATTGGGAAATTTATTAAAGTTTTGATTGATTCCAAAACCAACTGACCCCAACCGAGTAGATGTTGCCAGATCCTAATATTTGTAGTTAGGCTCGCTATTTGAGCATTGTTGAGATTTTATCTTTACAGGACTCCAGCTAAAGACGGCAACAAGACTTCACTCGGATAGAACATCAGTTGTGAGGAAGACAACTGAGCGTTCATCAGATGAAGCATTGAGAAAGGGGGAAGTTACACTCAAGAGATAGAACATCAATTGTGAGGAAAACAACTGAGTGTTCATTTCATGTGAATTCAAAAAAGGGGAAGATACAAGGAAGACAACTGAGCGTTCAGTTTCAGAACATCAGTTGTAGGACCTGAACCCAGAAGATCGACAACATGAAGTTGAAGTCAGCTGAGAGTTCAAACTGTTAGCACTCAGATAGAACATCAACTGAAGAACAAGTTAGTTGAAGATCGAAAATCTTAACCGACCACTCCTTGTTGGAAGTCTGCTGTTAAGATTTGAATTTCAAATAAGGATGTCACGTGAAGGTTTGACTCTCTGTCATTACCTCATTTGGCCCAACACAAGGCTGTCTCAGATGGAAAGCAGAAGCACGCAGTTGCCAAATCCGGAAAGTCTGCAGAGATGAGAGACAAGCAATCGCTATCAAAGAACAGAGATCAACAGCTCTTCCAATGGCTAGTTGATTCTCTCCGCCTATAAATAGAGGCCTTCATTCACAGAGAAACACACAAGACACACACGAGACGAACAAGTGCGAGAAGAAATATTCAAGCAAAGAACAATTTTATTCTGCACTCAAGCTTAACTAGTTATCCTCTTAGAACATCACTTGTTGAGAGTTCTAGAGTTTTAGAATTAGTTTCTATGTCTTTAGATCTAACCTTGAGAACATCACTTTGTGGGAGTTCGTAGAGTGTTAGATCATAGCTCACTTCTTGTTCGAGCTATTTAATTGGAGCCCCATCCTTTCTTTCACCTGAAATGGTTTAGGACCCTACTCTTCCCGTAACTGATTAGATAGGTTGTTTAGTACCCGAAAACTAAACTGTAAGGCTGATAAGTACCCGCAAACTTATCCTTAACGGTTGCAAAGCCCGCGTAAGCTTTGTGGTTTGTCCAGAAGAACTTGGACTGAGTTGTGTGGATTCACAACTCCCCGTGGACGTAGAAGTTCTCTCCGAACCACGTTAAATCTTTGTGTGTTGTGTTTATTTTCAGTTATATTATTGCATATTCAATTGACTATCTAACCTGCATACAAACTGCATACTATCTCACCTGTTTTGGTTCTGGACCAACCGTGCATAAAAGCGTGAGTCAATTTATACGAGTTTATTTCCACCACATTCCGCACAGCACATCACTTCCAACCGAGTGTTTCTTACTCGGTTGTGATTCCAACTGAGCTGCTTTACTCAGTTGAGTTAATTTTTAGGGGATTGTTTTAAAAAGTTTGATCTGATGTATTCCCCCCCTCCCCATACACCAGAACTCGTATTGGGACCATTAAGTGGTATCAGAGCAGTGGTTCAAAAGACTACTGACTCTGTTTCACAAGGTGTGAATTCGAGGTGTTTTCTTTAGTGGTCAACTGAACATATTTTTTTATCACGCTAGTGCATATTTACTTGCATATTTCCTTTGTTGATTGTGTGCAGATGGATGTCAAGGATAAGATCGTGGTCATGCTCTCGGTTGTGAACTATACATCCTGGAGAACACGGATGAAGAAGATCTTACTGTCAAAGCATCATCGGATGCAACAAGTACTCACATCCGGACCGATCATCATTAGGGAGAGAATCACTCGTTGCACCCCTACTAATCCCAACGATGGGGATGCAACGGTGGAGTTAGTGGAGAAGAATCCAGAAGACTACACTCCAGAGGAAGCCAAAGTGAGCCAGTTGGACATCTGGGCTCAGAGCACGATCACGTCCACAGTTGGACAAGATTATCTGCCTTGGATAGAGGAGTGTGAGACTGCCAAAGAGATGTGGGATATCTTGGCATCGCTGAGTGAAGGAAGCGACGAAACTAAGGAGAACAAGTTCTCACATGCCTGCCAAGATTTTGACAACTTCTGCTTGAGAACTGATGAAACCATCAATCAGCTAGAGCTCTGGTTCATGGACATCATCAGAAGGATCCAGTCCATCCGAAAAGGAAAATACACTTTGAGAGAAATCAACCTCAAAGTGTTACAAGCTCTACCAGCTGAGTGGGATACCTTCACTAATATCCATGAGAGCCGAGCTGACCTTGGTGAGATGGGAACTGAAAGGTTGTTCTCAATTCTGAAGGGAAATGAGTACAAGGTGAACCGACGAAGGTCAACTCAGTCCTCGGTTCAGACGAGTCGACATGAGGATGTTGGTTCAGCCACCAAGTCAGTAGCGCTCCGAGCTGACTACTCAAAGCCGCGAATATCAAGGCCAACAAGATCAGCGGACACAGCTGCGAAGGAGCCAAGCAGAGAAGAGCTCCAACAGAACATAGCCGCCCTGTCAAAGAAGCTTGCTGACATGGACACTCGGTTCGGAAAATATAAGAGATTCTACAAGTCCAACTGAACTCGAGATAATTCAAAGCCTGTGAACAACGGTTGCTTTGAATGCGGCAAGAAGGGACATTTCAAAGTAGATTGTCCAGACCTCTCGAAGAAAGAGAGAGAAGCGTTGAGGGCCAAGCAAGCTGGAAAGAACAAGGCCATGGTTGCAGAAGAAGCAGCTGATGACATGGACATCTTCACTGACACTGAAGATGAGGATGAGCTGACTTCCACCAACAACGCTACCGGTCAGGATCAATGCCTCATGGCACTTGGAACCGACCAGGATGATACTGAGGTACACTCTAATCCTGCTAATTTAAATTCTTCCAATATTTCTAACATGCAGGAAACACTGGATGAAGAGTTGGAACCCTCCTGGAGTGACTTTCAAGAACTCAGTGAGGAACTTCATCAGCAATCAGTTGAGTTTAAGAGTCTTCAAGAACAGTTCTCAAAACTTGAAGAATCTTTAACTGAAAAGGACGATCTGATCAAGAGTCAAACTGAAGAGATAGATAATCTTAAAAGTCAACTGAATGCGGTCAACCGAACTAATGCTCCAACCGATGAGGAGTTGACAAAGCAGATCAAGGAGCAGCAAGAACAGTTGAAAAATCAAGAGGCTCAGATCGACCAGCTGATAAAGAAGTCAGATGGACAAACCGAGCATATAGCTGTCCTCCTCAAGGAGTTGCAAACTGAGAAGGACAACTTAATAAAGCTATATCAGTCATCCAAGATCATCGAGAATCTTATCAGTTACAGCCGACAGATGGATGACGTGTCAGGACTCGGTTATGATGTAATCAAAGATACTGGAATTCCTCCAGCAACATTCATCAAAGTTGTGGAGGTCAAGATTGTCGAACCTAACACAGTTGAACTTGAGTCTCCCCAAAGTATTCCAACCTCCACTTCTCAGCAAGCTCAACCGACCAAGGGAACCACAACTGAGAAGGGAAAAGGAGCAGTAGATGGAGGACAGAATGTTCTATCAGTTGGGACATCAACCGAGGGAGAATGTTCTAAAAGTCAGAAGAGGAATCAGAGGCGTCGAAGACACAATCGCAACCGAACTCAGAATCAGAACCGACCTCTGCATCAACCTCAGAGTCAACATCAGAAAGAATGGAACCGACCGCAGAACCGACAAGGATCCAACCATCTGAATTAACAGCGGTTCCATCATCAGTTTAACCAAAGGTTCCAACCGAGTCAACCGATTAGGAACAGGTCGAACTGCTGGAGATATTCTTGCCACAACAAGAACCACCAACAGGGCATGAACAACTATAGACCACATTCAGGGAGTTGGAATCATTATTAGCCACAGAGATTCCAACAAGGGGTCCGACTTCAACAACGAATCCAACAGGATAAAAACCGCCATCAAAACAGGGGGAAAGCCTCTCCTCCAAAAGCTCAAAATGGGAGAAATCCAACTCTTCCCAAGAAACAGAACATCACTGCTAACAACAAGCCTAGGGATAACCGAGGCGTTGTTATAGTTGATGATGAAGGAAAAGTGATCTGGAATGATAAATCCATCCGAGTATACAGGGAAAAGCGACTAACAATTATAGGGGGAACTGGTTCTAACCCTCCAGGACCCAATTGAAATTGGGGACCTAAGCGAGTTTCTCCTTGCAGGTACAGGAGAAACAGCTGAGGAAGAATAAAGCGTCAACAACAATGTGGGTGATGGATAGTAGTTAATCAAAACACATGACAAATCTGAAGGATTTGCTTGGAAATTTCGTGGAGAAAGAAGGTCCATCTGTTACCTTTGGTGACAACTCAAAAGGTTACACCAGAGGTTATGGTACCCTTGAAACTAATCACGTTTCGATTTCTAATGTTTCTTATGTTGATGGATTGAAGAATAACTTGCTCTCCATCAGCCAATTTTGTGATAATGGTTTCTGTGTCAAGTTTGATGCACAGGGTTGCAGGGTTAAAAATGTCGGATCAAAGCAGGTCATATTGTTGGGAAATCGATCGCCAACCGGGAATGTCTACTATGCTGACTGGAACAGTAGTCCTCATGACACCTGCCTGTTATCAAAGAGCAGTTCAGATGTGAGCTGGCTGTGGTACAAAAGGCTCAACCATCTGAATTTCAAGACTATGAACCGACTTGCCAGACAAAAACATGCAAAAGGCATACCAAACCGAGTGTTTTCAACAACACATATCTGCAGTGCATGCCAGTTGGGAAAGCTCGCTAGATCCTCCTTCCAGTTGAAGAAAACTCCCTCAACCGACCGAGTGTTACAGCTGATCCACATGGATCTCTTCGGGCCAGTCACACCAAAAAGCATGAATGGCAACGAGTATACACTTGTTGTAACTGATGATTATTCCAGATACACGTGGACCATTTTCATGCGTCACAAGAGTGAGACCCGAGATGAGCTACCCAAGTTGATGGATTGGATATCAAACCAACAAGAGATGGAAATCATATCCATCCGATCAGATTGTGGAATCGAGTTTCTAAATGAAACCATCATCGAGTACTGCGAGAAGCATGGAATAACTCATCAAACATCAGCTGCGCGTACTCCGCAACAGAATGGAGTAGCTGAGCAAAGGAACCGAACGCTGAAGGATGCAGCTACATCCATGTTGACCAGCTCAGCTCTGCCAAAGAGATTTTGGGCTGAGGCCATCAACACAGCATGTTACACCCAGAACCGGTCTCTTCTAACCAAGCGGTTGGGAAAGACACCATACGAGCTATGGAGACGCAGGAAGCCTGATATTTCATATTTTCGCGTTTTTAGTTCTAAGTGTTATATTCACAACAATGGGAAGACTCAGTTAAAACTTTTGATGCCAAGGCTTCGAAAGGCATACTTCTTGGATATGCTGCTCGGATCAAGGCCTATAGAGTTTTCAACAATAGCTCTCGTGTTGTGGAGATAACACCTCATGTTAGTTTTGATGAATCTACTTTTGAGTACAGGGAACAGGCAAAAGGACAACAGACTGATTGCCACCTGTTCTCACTAGATTGCAAGCACGAAGGGAAAAGAATCTAGCTGAACCATTGGTATGGGCAACTGAGGATGATGATCCATACTCCTATGAAGATGAATGCGAGGACCCCAGCTCATCTCAAGGGGGAACTCAAGCTGATGCCTCTCCAACTGCATCAGCATCCGAAGCCCAACCAAGCCCGGTTCAAAATGTTATCAATGTTGAGGATTCAAACTCAACAGCTGATCAATCACCAGTTCTGAAGACTCCAGCTCAGATCACGGAACATCCACAGTTGGAAGAAGAAGGAAGACGCAACCGAAGATGGTATGAAGATCATTCCACTGACAACATCATCGGAGATCCAACCGAAGGTGTGCGTACAAGGAGCAGAGTTGCAATTCCAGATTCAACCGAGGAAGATTCCAACACTTATGCCCAATATGCTAAAGAATTGGCAGTTCTTGAAGAGTTCGAGCAAGCTGGAGATGTTGCCATGATTTCTTGATTTGTAGCTGATGTGCCAGAATCAAAGAATGTTGTGGAAGCTCTCAACTGTGTTCACTGGACAACAGCCATGTAAGAAGAACTGAATGAATTTCTACGCAACTGTGTATGGGAGTTGGTAGAAAGACCAAATGGTGTCAAAGTCATTGGATTAAAATGGATTTTCAAAAACAAGAGAGACGCCATTGGATTCATCGTGAGGAATAAGGCAAGATTGGTAGCTCAGGGATATTGCCAACAAGAAGGAATCGATTTTGAGGACTCCTTCGCGCCGTTTGCAAGGCTGGAAGCCATCCGAATCTTTCTAGCCTATGCTGCATTTCACAAGTTCAAGGTCTATCAGATGGATGTGAAGTGTGCCTTCCTCAACGGTGATATCAAGGAAGATGTATATGTTGAACAACCTCCCGATTTTAAAACTGGAGATGGAAGAGTGTACAAGTTGACGAAAGCAATCTATGGATTGAAACAAGCACCCAGAGCTTGGTATGACACTCTTTGTGGTTTTCTTCTGAACTCGGGATTCAAACGAGGGTCAGTTGACAAAACCCTGTTCACCATCAAAGTTGGAGAAGATATACTTGTTGTGCAAATCTACGTCGACGACATCATATTCGGTTCTAAGTCGGAGGAACTATGTGAAAAGTTTTCAAATCTCATGAAGGAGAAGTTCGAGATGTCAATGATGGGCGAGATGAACTATTTTCTTGGACTTCAAGTGAAGCAGTCACCAGAAGGGATATTCATCAATCAGTCCAAGTATACTAAGGAGGTCATCACCAAGTTCAGATTGCAGACAAGTAAGACAACAAGGATTCCGATGAATACTAACTGGAAGATTGAACCTGGAACTGAAGGAAAGCTTGTGGATGCCAATAAGTATAGAGGGATCATCGGTTCTTTGCTATATCTAACCGCCAGTCGGCCAGACATATCTTACGCGGTTGGAGTGTGTGGCCGGTTCCAAGTTCAACCGAGGAAAGCTCACATGTTGGCAGCAAATAACATCATCAAGTATTTGAAGGGAACTGTAAATGTTGGGTTGTGGTATCCAACCGACGACAACATCCAACTGACTTGATACTCAGATGCAAATCTAGCCGGAGATTGGTTGGACAGAAAGTCCGCATCTGGACATTGTCAGTTCATGGGAAGCAAGCTAGTTTCATGGTTCTCCAAGAAAAAAACATGTGTTGCCACTTCTACAACCGAGTCAGAGTATATGGCTGCCGGTAGCTGCTGCATGCAAGTGTTGTGGCTCAAGCAATAGCTGAGAGACTATGAAGTTGCAACTGGACAGGTTCCCATTCATCACTCTCGGACGAAGCACATCGACATCCGACATCATTTCATCCGAGACCATATTGAGAAGAAGGATGTATCCATGGAGAAGATTCCAACTGAGATTCAGAGAGCTGATATCTTCACCAAACCTCTAGCCGAAGCGCGGTTCAAGATGTTATGTGATCTACTTGGATTGTTGGATCCATCAGATGAGGAACCAGCTGAGGTGAAGAGATAGATATCCATCTGAGGGGGGAGCTCAGATGAATGGGGAATCTCAGATGCTGATTGCCAACCGAAGACATCAGACGTCAGCTGAACAGACGAATTCGAGTCAGCTGATGGTATGCTACAACATTGGATCAGACGTCAACTGAACAGACGAACTCGAGTCAGCTGATGGTATGCCGCAACATGGGAACACAGCTGATTCCGGCATCAGCTGGCAGGTAACATTTATGGCTTAAGGTGTTATGCTCTTAAATGAGAATGTTTGAAATAAATTCAAACATTCCTGAAAAACTGTATAGTGCGACTGGCTGACATCAAGTCGCATTAAATGTAAAGTACGGCTGAACATCTATAGCCTACTTTATAGTGCGACTGGCTGACAAGAAAAACTGTACACCTTCTCATACGCAGGTTGGAACTCGGTGCATGAAGTCAAGTCAAAGATAGTTAACAGTCGCGTAATCTCAGCCGTTGATAGATTGGCGCCATTTAACCCCAGCCGTTGATCTCTACCGAGTCAAAAACCTATAAATAACGGAAAATCAGGAAGTGATCTCTTACCTTCCTCATTCGTATCTATCTGCAATAACTGTTCATCATCTTTTCAGAGATTGTCTAACTATTTTCTGCAAAAGATTTCCCTTACTTCTTCCTATATATACCATTGCAGTGATCTTAAATGGCCACCAAAAGCAAGAAAATGGCCTCTTCCGGATCTTCTCTTGTCCCCACCTCATATGAAGAATCATTCGACATGCTGGTGTCGAAGATCCACTTTGAACAGATACATTCCGACAATGATTTGGAGTCACCGGTGTTGGCTCCCCTTGCCAATACACTCAGGGAGAACAAGCTCCTAGAATGGGCGAAGCTCTGCCTTTCCCACCTGCTCAGGCGCCAGGTCGGGGAATTCTACGTCAATCTGCAGTCGTCCATCGACAGCAGAGAAGGAGTTACAATGGAGGTTTCCTGCAGCCAACGCGACGTTTCAGCTAGGACTATCCGCCGTGTTTCCTTTCCCATAGCAGTTTCCGACGTCCTCCGCCACGTCATCCCCGTCAACCACACCGCCACAAAACTTCTGGAAACCATAACCGACGAGCACGCCGACGAGTTCTTGGAGAAGGCTCTAATCACTCCGGAGAAGTTAAGGAGTAATATGCAAAGGACAAAATTGAAGCCAGAACATCGACTGTTGTTCGATGTTGTGTCCAAGGTGGTGTTCGGCTACAGTGGAGCCTTCGACAACATCAGCTGACCAAAGCTGAAATAGTTGGTGGCCTTGGAGCACAAGCATGAGATCGACTGGTTTCAATACTTTTTGAACCAGCTGATGGTGGAGAAGTCGAAGATCTCCGAGACCACAACAGACTCGGGAGAGAAACTGTTGAATGTGAAAGGGACACTCAACTTCGGCTGCAAGATCTCAGCCCTGATCCTGCTCGCAACCGAGGGTCGCAACATAGTCTGGACGACTGTGAGGAGACGTCTTTTAAGAAGTTGATGCTGTTCCCAACAGCTAAGAAGGCATAGGAGGTGCTTAGGAGTGTCTACACTCCTAAGGAGAAGAAGGAGACTGCGAAGTCTGCCGAGTCCACAGTTGAGGGGGAACCAGCTGTCGTTCGCCCCACCAAATCCAAAGCTGCACGCAGACGAGCTGAGTCCGTGCAAGAGAAGGAGGAGGAGCCTGCCAAGAAAAGGCTAAGGGTAAAATACAAGAAGACGGTTGAGAAGCCAACTGAGGTGCCAGCTGGAGAGCCAGCTGAGGAGCTAGTTGAGGTACCAGCTGAGGAGCAAGCACCAACTGAGGAAGCGATACCAGCTGAGGACCCATCCGAGTCGAGCCGCTCAGCTGAGGCCGCTTCTTTCGAAATCGTCCTTCGCGCCACCGGAGCTGATAAGGCGGACGGGATGGAGACAGATGTTATGTCGGATGCATCTTTCTCTTCTGAGGAAATCGAACACGGTCCAACCTCCCCCACGGCAGGAGTTGATGCCGTACCGCCCCCAGAGCCTCTTGCTCTTTCTACCCAACCACAGCCAAATATTCCGAGCTCATTGCTCGATGCCAACATTGTGACCGCTCCTTCGGCCAATGTTGAGGAACCAATTGAAACCCCCCTCCCAACTGAATCCGATATTCCGAGCTCTCAGCTTGATGCTTGTGACTGATTCTTTGGCCAACATTGATGAAGACTTTGAACCTTTGCCTTTCGAGAATCTATCTCCTTCGCCGATAGATGAAGAAGCTAACAATCAGGCAATCACGCTGGAGCACGAAGGCAAGGTGGCCTACTGCTTCCAGAAGTTGATAGCCATGTTCCCGGAAGCTCGAGACTTGCCGGTGTTTGCCACTCTCGGAACCGAGTTGTTGTACCAGTTTAACCTGATCTTTAGTCACTAGTACGTGAAGGAAGATACAATCAGGGTGCACAGCTGGGACCGACTGAAGTCTGACGAGTCTCGCATCCGAGCCTACACCAGCCAAGACATGTCGGAGCTGAAGTCCACTCTTCTGGGATTCAAATCTGAGCTGAACGTCATCAAGTCCTTGTCCGACTCCAATCTCGCCAAGTCCCAACAAACTCAAGATGCAGAATGGGAGTCCAAGTTCGAGTCGCGATGGGCTGAGTTCGTGGCTTTTCAAACTGAGGTAATCGAGAACCCCTTTGTCTTGAAGAAAGCCGAACAAGAGCGCTAGGACTCTGAACTGGCGAAGAAGGTGGAGCTCGAGTGCGTGGTCGATGAACTCTTCAACCGCCTTCAACTAGCCGAACAACAGCTCACCTCTCTGGATGGATCAGTAGCAAACCTTGTTGTTGATGCCAAAAAGGGGGAAGAGAAGGAGGCGGATGTTGAGATTGCAGCCGAGCTGGATTTTGAACTCGACGGTATCACAACCGAAGAGTGCATTGCAGCTGCTAAGGCTATGGATGTTGAGGAGAAAGACTATATGAATCCGAGATGGATCAAGAAGTTCGCCGCCAGTTAGGTCAGAAGGGTGAACCAGTTCGAAGAGGAGCTGAAGAAGATAACCCAGAACTTAGACCGCAACGTTGCCTCCCGCAGCCGACACCGCATCAACAAACATCAAACAAAGGCTGAAGCTCGGTTGAAGCAATAAAGGTTGCCAGAGAAGTCCAAGGTCTAGAGCCGATTTAGGCATGTTGATTAGTGGATGCCGACCGAGTGGAATGAGGAATGGGAGCTGTTCAAGCAGGAGTTCGTAAAAGACTTCTACTATAGGAAGGTTTACGCAACTGATAACCCGAGGAAAGCGTTTAAGGAAGCTTTGACAGAGCTACACTCTGGGGACCTGAGGATGTTCAGCCAGTTCAGACGTGCAATGATAGAAGCCAAACTGGATCTGAACACTGTCCCCGTCCATACAAGCCTCCCTTCCTTCCAGACTCCCGCACCCCCAACCGGACGAAGATTGCAGCCGAGGCAAGGCAAGTCTGCAAGGAGCATGGGGTGGACATTTCCAAGGAGTCAGCTGCTAAGAGGGAGATTTTTGTAAGAATTTTCAGTAAGTATGGGCTACAATTTTAGCTCAGATAGTTTTTGAGCAACTGATGTAATTTTTAGTTTTTGTGCTTATCTTTGTAACAATCAGTTGTAATGAAAACTATTCAGTTATAAGATTCACCTTGATGAACAATCTCTCATTGTCCAAGCTCTGAATCGCAAAGTTATTTCAATACCATGTTATAACTGTGCTAATCCTTTGATGTTTTCATCTTATAGACAGTCTAGAATTTCAGTTGAGATTTTAGACAAGTCAGTTGGATTTAGATCAGTTGTGATCTGTAAGGGTTTTAGAATTCTTTTAAAGGGTTTTGGCATCATCAAAAAGGGGAAAATTGTTGGGAAATTTATTAAAGTTTTGATTGATTCCAAAACCAACTGACCCCAATCCAGTAATGTTGCCAGATCTTAATATTTGTAGTTAGGCTCACTGTTTGAGCATTGTTGAGATTTTATCTTTACAGGACTCCAGCTGAAAACGGCAACAAGGCTTCACTCAGATAGAACATCAGTTGTGAGGAAGACAACTGAGCGTTCATCAGATGAAGCATTGAGAAAGGGGGAAGTTACACTCAAGAGATAGAACATCAATTGTGAGGAAAACAACTAAGTGTTCATTTCATGTGAATTCAAAATGGGGGAAGATACAAGGAAGACAACTGAGCGTTCAGTTTCAGAACATCAGTTGTAGGACCTGAACCCAGAAGATCAACAGCATGAAGTTGAAGTCAGCTGAGAGTTCAACTGTTAGCACTCAGATAGAACATCAGCTGAAGAACAAGTTAGTTGAAGATCGAAAATCTTAACCGACCACTCCTTGTTGGAAGTCTGCTGTTAAGATTTGAATTTCAAATAAGGAAGTCACGTGAAGGTTTGACTCTCTGTCATTACCTCATTTGGCCCAACACAAGGCTGTCTCAGATGGAAAGCAGAAGCACGCAGTTGCCAAATCCGGAAAGTCTGCAGAGATGAGAGACAAGCAATTGCTATCAAAGAACAGAGATCAACAGCTCTTCCAACGGCTAGTTGATTCTCTCCGCCTATAAATAGAGGCCTTCATTCACAGAAAAACACACAAGACACACACGAGACGAACAAGTGCGAGAAGAAATATTCAAGCAAAGAACAACTTTATTCTGCACTCAAGCTTAACTAGTTATCCTCTTAGAACATCACTTGTTGAGAGTTCTAGAGTGTTAGAATTAGTTTCTGTGTCTTTAGATCCAACCTTGAGAACATCACTTTGTGGGAGTTCGTAGAGTGTTAGATCATAGCTCACTTCTTGTTCGAGCTATTTAGTTGGAGCCCCATCCTTTCTTTCACCTGAAAAGGTTTAGGACCCTACTCTTCCCGTAACTGAG
Organism: Schizonepeta tenuifolia; assembly: GCA_029490685.1. NCBI lineage: Eukaryota > Viridiplantae > Streptophyta > Magnoliopsida > Lamiales > Lamiaceae > Schizonepeta > Schizonepeta tenuifolia. The sequence goes on from CM055955.1 coordinate 105,753,536, forward strand.
TAGATAGGTTGTTTAGTACCCGAAAACTAAACTGTAAGGTTGATAAGTACCCGCAAACTTATCCTTAATGGTAGCAGAGCCCGCGTAAGCTTTGTGGTTTGTCCAGAAGAACTTGGACTGAGTTGTGTGGATTCACAACTCCCCGTGGACGTAGAAGTTCTCTCCGAACCATGTTAAATCTTTGTGTGTTGTGTTTGTTTTCAGTTATATTATTGCATATTCAACTGACTTTATAACCTGCATACAAACTGCATACTATCTCACCTGTTTTGATTCTTGACCAACCATGCATAAAAGCGTGAGTCAATTTATACGAGTTTATTTCCACCACATTCCGCACAGCACATCACTTCCAACCGAGTGTTTCTTACTCGGTTGTGATTCCAACTGAGCTGCTTTACTCAGTTGAGTTAATTTTTAGGGGGTTGTTTTAAAAAGTTTGATCTGGTGTATTCCCCCCCCCCCCATACACCAGAACTCGTATCGGGACCATCAGAATTTATCTGTAATGTCTTGATGTATTGAGTGATGATGTGTTTATGATTGATTATGTGTTGTGTAAACAAGGATATATGACTAAGTGTTTTTGATCAAAAAATTCATAAAGCTTTGAAAAATATATACCTAGCCACGACTAAAGTCGAGCCAAGGCTGCATTTCAGTACAATAGGTGAAACCAGTTGAGACTAGCCTTGAGTACAGCCTGTTAAGGTAGCCGAGGCTACCCTGTTTTGTTTTCAAATATGTGAACTTTCTTGATTGAGGTCGATGATCATGTTATAATTGATGAATGTTTTATGCTTAGAGTCGATGTTTTAGTTTGAAGAAGTTGTTGGTATATTACTTGGTAGAAACTAAGAGTTGAGCGTTTGTTAAGACCAATCGAGAAGTTAGAACCCGAGTCAAGTAGAAATCCGAATAACAAGTTAAGTAGTCGCTATTTTTCAAAAAATAGAACTCATCCTTATAAATATTATTTTTGAAGGTGTGAATGGAAACGAGAAGTAAGCAGCGAGAAGTAAAGAATAATCAAGCAGTGCCACGTTCCAGGTGGGCTTTTCTAAACTAAAACAAAGTGATAAATGCGCTTATTATAAATATTATGTGCGCTTTTCAAATTAATTGATTTGCCTAAATATTTTACTGTTTTGGTATGCAATCATCTACTTGTTGATATTAGAATAAATCACATGGACGCACAGAATAAGGTCCTGTTTGATGCGGGACGATGCATACATTTGTTTAAGGTGACTGAGAGCCTTGCTTCGGTTAGGCCGGCCACGGTATTTGAGAAGGAGGTATACTTCTTGACACCAAATAAGATAAGGTGTAGATTGATTCATACTTAAGAAATATTACCACAGATTATTTAGAGAAAAAAAAGATGTTTATAAGGTTGTCACAAGTTGTTTATTTTCAAATGATTATACTGCTAACACTTGTGATGCAGCAAAAGAGATAAGTTTAATTTATAGCTCTATCGAGTAAGTTTTCAATTATTTTGGCATGTGTCACTGAGTACGAAGTACTTATGCCCTTCAGGTTAGCTCGGATGATGATGGTGCAGTGTGCTTGGCAGCATTTTTTATTTCGAGTCAAGATTTGTTTAAGCTTGGTTTATATGTCTTCATACATATTGAAGATCCCGGTAACGAGTATCTGGTGTATGAGGGTGGGGGGGGAATACACCGGTAGCAATTTTCGTTTTGCTCAAAGTCTTTTCACTGAGTTAAACTGGCCTGGTCAGTTGGCTCGCCAACTGGAAAAGTCAGTTGGAGCGACACTACAACTGAGTTGCTCAGTTGGAGCTAATCACACAGTTGGGGGCACAATGACTCATATGCTTGAAGGTCAGTTGTACGCACCAACTAAGGTTTTCAACAATTTTACGTTGCGGAAGTTGGTGGCGTTTAAGCTCGTTACAAAAACTGAAACCTTTGTAATTCCCAAATTAGTGCAATTGTGTGCTAGTGCAATTTGTATGCAAGTTTGTATGCTGGGTCAGTTGGTTAGGAAACTGAAACTAAAATACTGAATATAAAATGCAGAAAGTAAAGTACACAGTATTTTAACGTAGTTCAGAGATTGACCTCCTACGTCCACAACTTCCTTTTCGGGGAAGTAATCCACTAGATAAGCTTAAGCGTGCGTACAAAATGTTTGACATGGTTTCCAGGTACCAACCAAACCTAACCAGTTCGATTATGGGTTCGAACAAGGCCTTACAACACTTTTTCGGGCAAGTGCACAGCCTGGGTCTTAAATTTCGGGTTCAAAGGGACCTAGTCTTGGATTCCGAGTTCCAAGGGACCTATTCTTTGATTACGGGTACAATAGGAGCTAGCAACTTTGATTACGGGTTCAAAGTCGGACCTAATGGTTGGGAGGTTGGGGATTTTCCAACTGGGAAGCCTTCAACACTAAGGAAAGTGGAGGCTTCGTCCTAAGGCTTAAGACTCGATCTTTTGGGAGAGAGTCTAGTCAGACACAAATTAAGAAAGAACCTGAACTCTAGACCAATCAAAGAATGGGCTTTCTGAGATGCTAGATGGAAGAACACGAGGAGGTTTGAACACTCGACTTCTACTGGTCTTCAACTGAGGTCTTCTAGCTTAGAGAGAGAGGTGGTCTGCTGCTGCTACTTCACTCTTGATTTTGTCTCTCTTGGCACTTCTGGGTTCTTGTGTCTGCCTACGAGCTTTGATGTGGAGACCTCTATTTACAAAGGGAGATCTAACTAGCCGTTGGAAAGAGTCGTGTGACCTCTGCCAAAAGTATGACACTCTACCTGCTTTTTTGGAAACTTTCCTAAAATGGAAACTGCAAGCATTTCTTTTTACACATCGTTGTTGTTGGCCCATTTATAGTAAGTTCTCCAGCTAACTTGTGCTTCCGAGTAGATTTGAATCTGGATTGCAACTCTTTTGCCTTCTTCGTCTTCAAAGTCTTCTCTTCTCCGCTTTGTGACGTCTGACTTCAACACAACTTCTACGCTGCGTGGGTCTGTTAAGGATTCAACTGAGTCCGTGCTTCAGCTGAGTTTGAGGTCTCAATTGAGTTTGAGGGTCAACTGAGTTTGGGTCTCACCTGAGGTTGGATCTCAGCTGAGTTTGGGTCTCAGCTGAGTTCTTCACGAACTTCCTTCTTCAGTCCGGCTGACTTCTTCTGCTTTAAACATGTAAAGATAAAATCCCTACACTCAAATAGTGAGCTCTAGCTAAGATCAGACTAAAGGCATTCATCTAATCGGTTGGGGTCAACTGGGTTTTTGGAATCGTTCAAAACCTTATACTAATTTTCCCAACAATTTCCCCCTTTTTGATGATGCCAAAACCCTAAACTAACATGACATATCTTTCCTAACTAATACCATGACTTGATACCAAAAAGACTAAAAGATAAACTCAATTCTAGTCTAAAAGGAAAGAAATTTGCACAAAAACCACATCTTATTATTTATGATAATAAAAAAGGAGATTACATTACAAATGACTAGGAGTTCAACACAGCCGAAACAAAATACATTAGTTGTACTATCTTCTCTTCGCAACATCAATCCTTCTTTTCTTGATCTTCTTTGAGAGTCAATCCATACTTCTCGTAGAAGTGTTTTCTGATCTTCTGGAAATTCACGGGATCTTGGACTGAGTCAACATTAAGCTTGATAGCAAGTCTCTCAGCTTCTATTTCAATCAGTTGGAGAGCAATCTGATTGGTTCCCGGAGTCCTAGGAGGAGAAAATGTCTTCTTAGCTGGTGCTTTTGGCAAATTTTGATATATCTTTTTCAGGACATCCAAACAGATGAAGGTGCATCAGCCAGGCTTCGTCAGCTGCTTGAATTCCTCTGTACTCCAGCTCGTAGTAGAAGTCAAGAATGAACTCCTCCTTCAATGCTTCCCAAGTGTCGTTCTGTTCTGTAGGAATCCACGAGTCACTTCTAGGCCAAGCTGTCTGAGTGGACTGAGCCTTTCTGTCTTGACGCAGCTGTTTTCTTTCATCAGCCAGGCTCCATTCTGTACTCGAAGAACATTTTCTTTGGATCGTCCGGTAAGCTATCCACAATCTTCAACATTTCTTCTTTGTGAGCATCAAGTCGAGCCATTAGATCAGTCTGATCTTCTTCGGGGATGTAATGCACATCTCTTGTCACAACTTCAAATCCCGAGGGACGGCAAAAGCCGGGGTACGACTAGGGATTGGATTAAAGAAGCGGGGAAGAAGGGGGAATAAATAAGAATGAATGAATAAACAGACATTAATAACAGAATGAACTACTATGAACAAGACTTCATTATATAAAAGGAAGAGTTGATCTCGAAGGATCACTCAACAAGGTTCTCAAAAGAAACTGAGTTCATTGTACGGGTTTAGACTCAACAAAAAGATACATTAACTCAAAAGAGTTTAGAGTTTGGCAGCGGAAAAACGTAAAGCTGAATACAAGTTCTTATTCTAATTACAACTTCTTAACTCAACATCAACCACCGCCACTCCCGTCGCTCAACCTGCACATTTTATAAAACATATGCAGGGCTAAGTACAAAAGCACTTAGTGGGCACGTTGCCAAAAACATAACATAAGTATAGATAAATCAGACATCTCATTTCTGTAGCACACCAGAGTTTTTCATCAAATACCCGTGTCTACTAAACATTTTCACAACTTGGCTTGATCAAGCACTTTTCTGACAGATGTTACGTTCAATCTTGCCCAATAATTATCACCGTGGCTGGCCACCCCTCAACAGGGTTCCACACACAATGGCTACTGTGTACACTAACTTTGGATAGCAGGTCGGCTAACTCAAAGTCCAATCGTTTTAGTTAGCAGGTCGGCTAACTAATAATTCTAGATAGTAGGTCGGCTAACTCAGAAGGGTACAAGAGAACTCACATAAAAACAAATCATTTCATGCTCTGATTATCACGTTGAAAACACAATTATCAAAACTTGTAAACAAAGATTTTCGAGCATCGCTCATTTTATTTGTATATAGAAAAGCTCATCTGACTGTTTACAGAACTACTAAACGAGCTTCCGTCTCTGGTCTTCCATCCTATCCTCGGTGCTGACTTCTTCCTTTTATCGTAAATAAACAGACTTAAGTAACTTGAACGCAATCGATAAAAGAAACAGGAAATCGAAACGGTTTTTAGTCTTTTAGGCATTTGCACTTTACTACTTCCTTTTGATTAACTAATAAACGAGACCTCGATCAATTCTCGTCTACAAACTGACTTGGCTCAATACTCGACACTTAGGTCAGTAGGTAAAGGGTGTCGATAACTTAGAACGACTTAAAAGTTCACAAGGAACGAAGTTGAAAAGGATTCAACTTAGGAAACTAGACTTTGGATACTTACTGCACAAGTCAGTAAGTTTATACAGAACAGAGAATACGAAAACAGGGGATGAATATTATACCAAAAGAAAGGTACGGGTGTCTAGTTTACTCTCCAATTTACGGATCTCGATTTTGTTAAGCGAGCTAAAAGTTATGACAGTTTCCGTGAAACGTCGCAAAACAGTCGCGCGAAACCCCAATGCTCGACAAATCTCGACGCACAATTCCCTAGGTTCGATCAATGCTATTCCACTTTTATTTTCACGAAAATTTCATCTTAAGACAATCTATATGCAGTCCTTTAAACGGGTTAACATTCACGACTTTTGATTAACAAACGACGAGCATTTCCTCGTCATTTCCAACTAACCATTTACTAAACCAAAACATATTTCAATTTCTATTTTGTTCAACAACTTCTCGTTTTTTTAACTATATCTCATAACGTCTCGTATCTCGGATGGAAAAGTCGTGAACTACAATATCATTCGTCAATCAATAACAATCATTATTATTAAAAGGGATTTCCTTATTCAATTTTTCTACCGGCTTTTAAACTCGTTTCTTCGTCTCTTAACGAAATTTCAAACTTCTTAGAATTCGTTCAAACTTTACGGTTACGATCATTAACTAACAAGATTATCAAAGGTTTGAATCACAAACCCAAAACATTATCTATTCTCGACTTATCGTCGATTGTTCGTCTCTTACTAAAAATCCTACGTTCTCCGTTTTCGTTCAAATTTTACAACAACGATCATCATCTAACAAGCATCACTAATATGCAAACCATATTATCAAAACATTAACGAGCCTCAACTTATCGACACATTTTCGTCTCTTACGTTTTTCAATTTATTTTTAGAAAAAATCCAAATAAATATATATTCATCCTCATACATCTTATATCTCATTTCTATTAACCAATCGAGCATAACATAACATTTACTACATCGAACCAAGCATTCTTCCTCTCTTATCTTTCAACTTTTATTTTTAGAAAAATCTAAATTAATTCATATAGTTAATTAACAACATGTAGATCACTAATTCATCAATCAAACATCGAAGAAATCGAACTATGAAAAACCCCTAATTCTTAAAAAAAAAATCTAAATTCAAAGGGGATGATTTTCTTCATGATTCGATCCGAAGAATCTATTCCTAAGCATACTAGAACATGTATTAATCATAGATTAACACTTCTACATTAAGAATTGAATTTCAAATTTTCAAACCCTAGCCCTAGAATTCGGTCCACACTTATACATAGGGGTTTTTTGATTTTCTCTCTTATTCAACCATAGAAATCAATTCCAATACATCTCATGACATGAAATTAAAGCTTAGACATCCTACTACTAGCTCTATACTTTTCGGTCATAAAGAAAAATTAAAGAATCAAAATTCTAAATGGATAGATGTAGAGCTTAGGTAATTACCTTCAAGATTATGTAATTAGAATTGGAAGTGGATGTATGATGTGTGATCTATGAACTTGGATCCTTGCAAAAGCTTGAAGAACTTGAAGTGTTTTAATGGAGAAAAAGAGAAGAAAAATGAGGGAGAGAGGAGATATGGGGTGGCGGTAAAGAGGAGAGGAGAAGAGGGAGAGATGACTCACCTATAGATACATAAAGTGTTAAAAAAAATCTAACTAAGGGGGGTGAGTCGTTAAGGGCGTGTTTGTTTGCGAAAATTCGACAGAAATATCTCGTTTCCGGCTTTAAACGACGTTATAAAAGTCGAGAAATTACTTTCTTAGATAGTTACGAATTCAACGAAATCTAATTCGTCCGTTAGATTAGAAATAAATCACATACTTGGAAAACCTAATTCGTTTTTCAAAATCCGAGAAAAAGTCGGGATTAGACAGTCTAAAATTCGCCCAGAAAATCATAAAAACTAACTTTCTCCGGTGAACTCGTATCGAAGAAAAAGTGAATGTAAATTCTGACGGATTTTAATTCTGAGTTTTCGGACGAAAAATCTACCGGACGCGAAAACCCTAATACAGTAGTCGTTCGACCGACTTATGGAATTTATTTTCTGAAACGGATTTCACCGTAAATCTTAGAATCAAAAATCCTTAACTTAGGCGTGCAAAGCTTTAATTATTAATTAACTTTTTATTTTAAAGACGGATTAAACATCCGGGATATTACATCTCTGCTTCCAATGCCGGCTTCTTCCGCCCGAGGACCAACTTCCAACTATTCTAGAGAATTTCCTTCTACAGCTGCTTCTTGTTGACTTTCCAGCTCTAATACCTTTTCCTTTGTCAGTTTCTCCTCTTCCCCCTTTTTGGGATCATCAATAAGGGAGACAACTTGTGCCTTGAGAAAGGAGATTTCATCATCAACTTTTGAGTTGTTGCTGAGGAAGTACCGGAGAAGCTTTCAAGAGCTTGTTGCTTCAAGTCCATTGGAGGATTCCTGAACTTTAACTTCTTTAAGGTCCAACGGAATGGACTCAATTGTTTTTTCCAGGTCTTGATCTTGGACTCCTAGTGCTGAGAAATCTGTGTGTTGATGTTGAGTCTTGTCTTTATGCTTCGAAACTCTTCTTTAGTTGGAAATGTCAAAGCAATGTCATCAACTTGACTGTGAATTTAAGAAATTTGCACCTCATGTTTCGCATTGGCTTCAGCAACAAATTTCTCATGGACATCTGCTATGTCATGAGCTATTTTCTGAATGCGATCTTGAAGACTGATCTAGATCTCTTCCAGAAGTTGAGTGAGCCTCTTTAGTTCATCGAACTTTTCTAAGAAGTCCTTCAGAATCTCTGTCTGGTTAGAGAGAAGCTCTGCCTTGATTGAAGATGACAGGCTTGCCAAATGCTCGACAAACTTGTTGATGCGATTCACTTCTTCATGCAAAGTCTGGAGCTCTGCAGATACAGGATCAACTGGTTAGATCACAGTTGTTGTATTAACTGTGAGATCTTCTGCAGGGATGATTGGTTTAGAGACAGCACTCAGTGGAGGATCTTGAAAAGGAGGTTTCCATTCACATTTTTCAATGTTCTCATGAAGAGATTTGAGATCATTGGGGGAGACATTCTCCAATGATGAATCAGCTGCTCTTTTGCTTGCCTGGTCTTCAAGGAATGCTCTGATGAGCCCATCTTGGCAATGAATCGACTCCAGCTTCCATGTCAGCCCACTAGCAGTCTCAAAAGCTTAACCTATTGATTAAGAATAATTTTGCATTGAATGCGACTGCGGGGCTTAACTCAAAGTGATCATTATCGTCAGAGGATGTTTGAATTTATTTCAAAACACTTGCCTTAATTACTAAGGGACGAAAATGATTTTTGGATCTTCTCAATCGGTCTGGATCCCAACTGAATCTGCATACACTCAACTTACTTAAATTCGTCTGTTCAGTTGAGGTTTGATCTTCACGTTCTCCATCGAACTGTATTGTCGTCAACTGTCTCAGTTCCTCCTCAAGTTGAGATTTCCTCTCAACTTGTGATCTTCAATCTTCTTTACATTCACGAGATAAGCATGTATTTTCCCAACAATGCATACTGTGTTGTCGTCAACTATTTCAGTTCATCCTGACCCTGTAGCCTAAGGGGACAAATTCCTTTTTCCAACTCAGTTGGATTGAGGTGTAGAAGCTACTGGAGCTTTTTGGATAACTCAAACTGAGTCATCAGTTTGGATGACCTTCTTTGTATTATCCTCGTAGACTGCCGACTGAAATTCCTTGGGTATGCGTGCAGTCCAGTTGAGTGGTAGATAATCTTTTCTCTAAGGAGCTTGGTTTCGACTCGGCTGAACTGGTTGATTCTTCTGCAGTGTGAATTGTCTGGGAGTTGGCCCAAACTATCTTGCTTCTTGAGCAGACCCGAACTGAGGATAACTAGGACAATTGAACTGATCACCATAGTTTTCTTGTCCTTGATATGCTTGCTGGTAGTGGTGAGGCACTAAAAATGTCTGATGGTAGAAGTGTGGATTGTCCCAGTTCAGATGCCTTTGCTGATGATGCTGAGCTGTGTAGTTTGGCCTGCGCCTAGGCTGATTCTGCCTTGGCTGCGGAGGTCCACTTCGTCTATTCCCCTTCGCTCTGTGACCTCGGGGTCTCGACTTATTTGAGGATCTCTCAGCATCCTTTAAAGTACCAGGTTCAAGCTCCTGAGGTTTTTCAGCTAGAACCTTCTTTCCTTTATCCTTCATAGGAGTCTCGATAGTCTGAGGGATGACTGAAGTCTCTTGAACTGTGACTTCAACTGAGTTCAGTTGAACTTGAGATGCCTCAGTCGATGATCCAGTTGCCTTGATGAACTGAGCTGACTGAGCTCCAGTGTCTGTTGTTGGATTGTATCCAAGATGTTCAATGCATTTAAGAGGTCTTGGTTGGCTAATCATGCTCTCCAGAGCTGAGCTCGATGCATGAAGGGATACTATCTTATTTTTTGTAAACTTCATCTCCATTTGAAACTGAGAGATGTATTCAGCCTGAGTCTTGGTCTAATTGATCAAGTGTATGACTTGACTATTGGTTGACTGAGCAACTTCTTCATGGAGTCTGCGGTTTTCCTACATAAGCTTCTCTATATCATGATCCCTCATGATCAGCTCGTTGCTCATATTGTCACACTCAGCTTCCAGTTCCTTGCACTGTGCAATTTGCTGGGTGCATAATCTGCTTAGGTGTTCGACCTCATCCTATCATGGCTCTATGTCTTCATTGCATTCTCATGTACTTTGGTTAACAGAAGAAACAATATGAGAGGAATGGAAAGAAGAGTTTACCTCATCAGTTGCCTCTTCCGGCAATGCCATGAAGCACTGGTCTTTCCCTGTTGAGCTTGATAGCGAGTCAGTTTCTTCTCCTTCTGACTTGGTGAATACGTCGGTGTCGTCAACGTCTTCCTCAATGATCATGGCCTTGGTCTTCTCCTTGGCCTTTCCTTGGAGGGCTTCCTTCTCATTTATGGAGGATGAGGTTAGTTGGCTTTGAAGTGTCCTGGCTTCCCCCATTCAAAGCATCCTTCGCTTTGATTCTTTGAGGAGGGTTCAGTTGAGCTCCGCTTGCTCCTATTGATCCTCCTATACTTTTTGATCCTAGATTTCATCTCCTCGAGTTGCTTGGTCATCTTGTCGACCTTTTCTGAAGTTCAGACCTACTCGGTCAATCCATAGCTGAGGAGTCAGTGGACCGTGAGGGTCTGGTGAACTTAGATCTACTCGATTCAGCTCGAAGGGCCACTGGCTTGGTAGCTGAGCTTTGCTTAGTCTGTTCTGGTTTCTGAAGCTTGCTCTGCTTCAACCGGAGGATGTCATACTCATTTGCCTTGAGCATGGAGAACAGCTTCTCAGTTATCATCGAACTGAGGTCACTCAGATTTTGGTGGATGACTCTTTAAACCGCCCAGTCTTCGCCTACGATTCACTTGAAATATAACTAAACATTAACAAAGTATACATTTTTTGTTTGAAAAGTAATTGTTTTGAAACATTACATTTTTAGTGCTGATGAATACTTTTATCCGAGATAACGATAACTTTCACAATTTACTAAGAGTATACTTCGGCATAGACAAAAGTATAACTTTTCTTAACGTTAATGATTACTTTCACGATGTTGCAATTGTTTCCTTACATACGTTACTTAGTATGCGGTACATGTGCATGTCCCCACTCATATCATGTGGACCCCATGCACCCCTATTTTTTACCACTTCATTTTTTGTTTGCCTCTTCCTTTTTTTGTTTGCCTGTTTGTTTTTTATTTGCCTCTTCGTTTTTTATTTGCCACTTCTTCTTTTGTCAAGATTCGAGCGAGGGGAGCCGAAGGCCATGGAGCGAGTCGAAAATCCAAATTATTGCCCAACGATTATCCTTATATTTGTAATCGGAGCGAAGGCAGAGCCGTAAAATCAGAGCTGAAGGCAGAGTTGTAAAATTGGAGCCGAAGGCGAAGGTGGATGGTGTTGCATGCACATTTCCCCATTCATGTCTTGTGGACCCCACACACTTCTATTTTATCGCTCTTCTTTTTTTGTTTGTGTCTTCATTTTTTGTTTCAAAATACTTTTGTTAACGACAAAAAAACTTTACCGATAGACTAAAAGTATAACTTTTTAATTGTTATATTTCTAAATGACAATAATTAATTTATTTTTGAAGAATGACAATAATTAATTAATTAATTAATTGTTGTATCATTTTAAAATAATTAATTGTCTTATGATATAATTTTAAATGATGGAGTGTATTGAAGAAAAGTAATGTTTACAAATAATATACCTTTGTTCATAACAATTATTACTTTTACTCATTAAAATCTTTACCATTATATGAGAATACACATAATATTGAAGAATAGAAAAATGACTATTAATTCCTGTTAAATATTCTGCTTCACAATTAAAAAAAAATTGAAACTCCAATAAATTATGAGATTTTCCAATACAAGAATATTGAAGCAATCTAAAAAAATTAAATCACAGCCTTCATGCATCTTGATTTCTTCTAGCTTTAACATCAGTCCCCATGCATCTTGAATTATAAAACAACAGTAATGAAAGAACAATATCGAGTCATTTCAATAAAAAAATATTTGTTGAATTCAGTTGTGCAAAAAGAAAAGTAAATTAAATTTAAATAAAAATCCATTTGAGCTCTTCTATCTGCTGGCATTTGTTCCCTTTGTGTGTGTTTTATCGGCAAATTAACAATCATAAATAATTGTAAACCTTGCTGCAGTAGAACAATAATTTGGAATTCATTCAAGTTAGGAAAATTAGAACTTCACCTTATGATCTCCAAACTGGTCAGATCTTTTTAACAATCTCTGATTAGGAGTTTTAGTTCCAAACTCCTTTGATTGAATTGCATTTGATGCTTCAGAAGCTTAATTCCTCTTACTTTTCTGAAGATATCCTTTCAACCTTTGTTGTTTCCGACCATTTGTAGTTGAATGTTCAAGATTCTTCACACTGATAGATGACAATGAAGTGGATGATACCTGACTGTTTTCAGCTTCATTTGTTATTCTGATTGTACTCATCAAAGCTTCAAGAGCTAATGTTACATTATTCAGTGCTTCTTTAGTGATACTTCTCCCTTCTTCATTTTCTTGTGCATTTATAATCAGACCATAGCTTTTTCTCGCCATCTGATGTCTACAAGGTGCATGACTTACACTTTGCGGATTAGTCGGACCGCCACGTGGAGTAGCATAACGCTGATGCGTCATTGACAGCGGAAAAGAATAACTAACATGATTAATGATAATTATGGATTAGTTCAAAAATGAAAGATGGTTCAATGATCGACTTGCCCAAGCTTAATACTAACTAGAGTCGAAGTATGTGTAATACCCCAGAAATTCTTTACGTTCTTAAAAATTTAAAGTTAATAATAAAAATGGCTTTGCATGCCTAAGTTTACGATTTTGAATTCTAAGACTAACGGTCAAATCCGTTTCCGAAAATAAATTACAGAAGTCAGCTAGATGACTACTGTATTTAGGGTTATCGCGTACGAAAAGTTTTTAGTTCGTGAACTCAGAAAGGAAAACCGTCAGATTTTTACATTCACGAAATCGCGATACGAACTCGCCCGAGAAAGTTCGTTTTTATGATTTTCCGAAACAAAACTCGGACTATGTCCTCCCGAATTTTTGTCGGAATTAAATTTTTAAATATTATTTTCCGATCAAGTTTAATACATTAAAATTTTTGGACGAATCGGATTGTGACGATTTTGTGCCGAGCTACGTTTTTCGTCGTTTGATTTCCGTAACGTCGTATCGCGTCAGAAAAGCGCGTAATTCCTCTCCCCTTTTCCTCTCATGACCGACATTACACTCTCTCACCAAGCTAGATATTTCATTTTATATAGTTTCTAACTTAATGACTCACTACTCTTAGATATTATTTTTACTTTACACCTATTAACCTAAGTATTAGATATTATATCACAATTTAGTCATCCTCACTGATCTCCTCCCCCCATAACCGAACCACACACACACTTGCATACACTCTCTCTTTTCTTCATTTCCTCCATTGAAGAATTCTAGTTCTTGGACAAGAAAAATCACACAAGTCTCCAATCCTCCATCAAAGTCTATTTCTTGCTTTGTTAATCCTCAAGGTAATCTTCTCCTCTCTAATTCTATCCATCCAAAATCCATTTCTTTTTATTTTTTTCTTTGGATCGAGATTTATGGGATGATGGAACTAGATGTTTGATCTTCGATTAGTGAAATTAGATGTGTTTGGATATGAATTCTAGGATTAAAATTCGAAGAAAATCGTGAAACCTAATTACTAGGGAATACCAAAAATTTAGGGCTTTAGTGTGGGTTGTTTGAATTCTTAAATTGATGGTATGATATTGCTTAGGAAGTTTTCGATTAGTGATTGGAACAAAGAAAAATCGAAACCCCTATGTATTGATTGAAACCGAGTTCTAGGGCTAGGGTTTTGAGTTGGGGATTTTTGTTTAATGTGCAATTGGACTTGAAATTGTTTGGTTGATAATATAGTAGTATGATTAAGAAATATATGTTGTTAAATGATGAAGAAAATCACCCTCTTAAATATTGTGTGAATACCGAAAATTATTAGAAATTTAGGGGTTTGCATGTAGTTGAATTGTTTGAGGTTTTGTTGATGAAATAATGTTGTAATTGATATTAGATGTTGTTATGAATTTATTTAGAATTTTCTAAAAATATTTCGTGAGTCGTAAGAGACGAAGAACTCGATTTAAGTTGAGAAATAGTAATGATATGAAATGATGATATGCATGAAAATGAATCTCGTTAGATGTTGTTTGATGACGTAGAAAATGAACGAAATCCGATAACTTTTGAAATTTCGTAAGAGACGAACAAGTAGTCGTAATTAATAATCGAGAAGTCGAATAAGAATTCTAACTTGATAATATTGTCTATTATGGACTAAGGTACGACTTTGTAGTTGACGACATGAGCTTTCGAGCTTTGATAATATGAGTTATAGTGATAGTCGAGAACTAGAAATGAGAAATTGTTAATTGCTTTGGCTTAGTACTTGATAGTTGAAAGCCGACGTTTAGAACGTCGTGCTATTGGACGAGTTTTGAGAAGGAGTTCATCACGTACGGGGGTACGTGTTGACTGCCTTGAGGGTCAAGTTTCATGAGAAATCAAATACGAGAACTTAGAACGAACTTAGGAAGTTATACGTCGATTCTATCAAGCAACTAGGGTTAGCGCGGCAGTTTTGCGACCCTTGCCGGAAACTGTAATATCTCTTAGCTCGTTTATCGGATTTGAGATCCGTAAATTGGAGCATAAACTAGACTTCCCGAGCTTTCCAACGGTACAGGGCTCATCCCCTGTTTCCAGTTTCCCTGTTCTGGGCAGCCCCCAGAGTTACTGCCTTGCGCAGTGATTTTTCAGAATTCTTTTTTCTAAGTTATTTCGTTCGCAACTTAGTCTCTTTCGATCGTTTAAGCCGAAATAACTTGACGACTATCTTCCTACTGACCTCAGTGTCAAGTATGGAGCCTCGAGTGCTAAAGGAGACGAGTTTGTATCTCGTATCCTTTAAAGTAAAGAAATTTAGTTAAGCGTGAAAATGCCTAAATCGTCTAAAGGACTAAAACTTAATTTCCTAAGTTGATTTCCTTTCCAACTTAGTTCCTTTCATCTTTTAAGTCGTATTGAGCTATCGACTACCCTCTCTACTGACATAAGAGTCGAGTATGAGACCTTTCGAGTTTTAAGCGAGATTTGTTCGAGTCTCGTTCCCGTTTAATTAAAATGAAACTAGTAGCGTGCAAATTCCTAAAGAAATGAAACGACTAAAACCTATTTCGATTTTCAATGATCGATTATTCTTTTACGACCCGATTTTAAGTGTTATTATTTTATGATGAAGGAGGAAGCCAGCAGTAAAGAAAGGACGGAAGATCAGGAGATCGGAAGCTAGTACTTAGTAGTTCTGTATCACAAAGGTGGGCTTTCATATATAAAATAAAACGAGCATTGCTCGGAAAACCTTTCTTTATCTCTTTGATATCTGTGTTTCCAAAGTGGTAATTATGGCATGAACTGTTTTATGTTTTATGTGAGTTCTCTTGTACCTATCTGAGTTAACATTCGTGTTTTCCAGATTTAGAGTTAATCTAACTAGGTTAACTAACGATCGGCTCTGAGTTAGCTGCTAAGTGCTTTCCAGAGTTAGTGCACTTTGTAACCTGTGATGTATGTGATACCCTGTTGAGGGGTACCAGCCACGGTGAATGAGAATTGGTCAAGATTTGAACATAGCATACCAGAAAAATACTCGGCCGAATAAATTGTGAAAATCAGTCAGAAAATGTTTAGTAGACACGGGCCCCTTTTGATAAAACCCCCGATGTGCTACAAATTATGAAATGCCATATTATCTTTACTTATGTTATGTTTTCGGCATCGTGCCCACTAAGTACTTTTGTACTTAGCCCTGCATTGTTTTATAAATGTGCAAGTTGAAGCGACGCGAGCGGTGGCGGTTGAAGTTGAGTTGAGAAATTAGGACTGCTCTAGTTGTGACTTTTCCGCTGCAAAACTCTAGTCTCCTTTTTTAGAATAGGTATATTGAACAAACCGATGTAGCATAAGTCTGTAAACTTGAACTTAGTTACTATCGTGTACTTTTGTCGAGTAATCCTTCGCGATTAACTCTTTTTTTATAATTTTCAAGTCTTGTTCATTGAATGTTTGATGTCTTTTATGTATGTTTAGTTAGTCAGCCCCCTTCTTCCCTACTTCTTTAATCCAACCCCAGTCGCACCCCGGCTTCTGCCGTCCCTCAGGATTTGGGGCTGTGACAGTATGAGTATTCCGGCCCTGTACAGTGAAAGCGTTCATCATGGACTATCCAAGATCGGATAGGTGACACAATAGGAAGAAGTTCCAACATTTCTAGTGATGGATTATTACAAGGATTTTGATGGAACCACCACTAGCATAAAAGCCTTACAAAGATTGTGTATTATCATCGTAAACAACCCGTAGACACCGTCACACCTCCATCCTGCCCGTTGATCATCCTGCATCTAAAATAAAAAGATTTTGGGTTGAGTACTAGGTACTCAATGGATTCTTGCCCCTTTGGCAAACACTTTTCATAAAACATTTTCATAAAGATATTGCATGCTATCATCATATATAAAGGGGGTTTTGAAAGGAAAATATTTGAACCCTTTATATATGCAAAACCATTTAATATTTTCATAACGTGCACGCAATATAAACTCATGTTACCGTGTTACCGCCCCAATCCAATTAGAAGGGAGCCACTCCCTCCAATCGAACCGTCGTAATTTTCTGTGTGCACTACCTTGGCTTGTATGGAGCCCAAGACCGATCGTATATTATTGGCCAATAGCCAATTTCATATAAATGGTAAACACAGGTAAGAGAGCATAAAACATTTAGCATGTATATCACATTTTCATAAAAGCATTTGGGCTTAATAACCGAAAGTTACCTCCGTGGGAATTTATAATCCCACAGTTTGAAAATAGGAACCCACCTTGATTCGAATTCACTTAACTAGTCCTCGAGAACCTATGAGTTGCTTGGTCCTACAAGAGTTGTCTTAAACACTTAGGTTCACAAACATATAGTTGCCTAAAGTCTTAATATTCTAGGTCAAACTTATTCCCAACTTATATCAAGTGATCATACTTGAGGCGTTGCCTTAATGTTATATTCTTTGGTAAATGAATGGTGTGGTCATGATGTATATGTATGTTATCCTAATTTCAACATGCTTTATGTCGTGTCATGATGCATGAGTTTCATAGAGTTCTTATGATTGCTATGCATATCATGTATTCTATAATACTATCATATTGATGCATGTATACATAAATGATCACATATCTTATGTCATGTTCATCATATCATACTTTATATCTTATACATAAATGAACATACTTATAATCAATGCACATAAGACATTCATGCTTGACTCTTGAATAAACACTTAAACAATTATTTAATTGACTTAGAACATCTTAAATAATTAATAAGAATTAGTTAATTGCATGAGGACATTTAAATCAAAGACATATAATTAATTAATTATTGAAGGCATATAATCATTAATTAATTAATAAAGAACTAATTATTTATTAAAGGTATATATTAATTTAGTATTAATTAATAATCTTTTAATCAATTATTAATCAATAGTTAATTAACAAATTATTATTAAAAGAATGATCTAATTGTTAATTAAGAATTAAAAATAATCAATTAATAAAGAAAATTTAATTAATTAATTAATTAAACTAATAAACTTGTGAGTATACAATTAATCTTTTATCACTCATGGACTAAGGGCCCAAAAAAACATATAACACATGACTAGTCATATTGGGCTATTTCAAATAAACAAGTAATATTGACCATTATAATTAAATTAATAACATTAGGGACTAAGCCCACATCATTCTATCACTATCATTAATGACCCATTCCTAGATAATATGGCCAATAATATAGTGGCCAAAGTGGCCCACACTAGCATATAAGTTCAACATCATATTAGATCTATCCTTTAAAGCATATATGTATTCATAAAGTAATTTAATCACATTGGCCTTTCATAAAAATAAACAAGTTGGGTTTTCTACTCAAGATGAAAATTAAATAAGTAGCAAGCTTGGGAAGCCCATTATTCTTAGCACACATCATATATATAACCCAACAAGCCTAACTAGTTTGACATAAAACCTCACTTAGAAAAGTAATAATTTTTCTCATCATAAAATTCATTTTAATTATTTTAAGTAATCATAATTCATTATCTTACTTAGGAAGTATCATCTCACATCACTAAGGCTTATAAGTATTCATTTATGCACTGAAACCGAAATTGAGCATAAAAATAATAGTAAACATATTTCTGGAATTTCTTTCTCAAGATATTAACAAAGAAAATCCGGGGAAAAATAGAAAACGAGCTTTGACGGACTTGGAAATTTAACCGGAGGATCTCAACACAAATAGAATTACCCAGAAACTTTTATATCTCAAAGATATTAAATTTTACTTGGAGAAATCGAGCAAAAACTCAAGGACAATGAATCTTTCAAAATTTGAAGTTGCTGAAAACTTAGTCATGTTGACACTCTCACCAAAAATCACTCACTTGGCCAAAAATTATGGTAAATATCAATATAAAAACTTTAAGGTGTCTATTTTCTTCTTCAACAGTCAGAGTTCAAAAAAATGGACTAGAGTCGAGGTTAAAACCTCAAAACATTTTGCTGCGTGGTTTTAGGGTTTAAGCTATAGCAGAGGTGAAAATTATTTCACCAAAAAATTAATACTCAAAAGGAAAAATCTGAAAATTTAACATGAGGACCTTAACATACTCAGATACAACATATAAATGGAAACTGCCTCTAACCTACTGAACTAAGCATATCAGACCGGGGGTAGATTCACCTTTTGCACAGGAATCACATTAGGCTTTATCTATGAACATATAGAATACAACCCTAAGTCATGCTATTTCTAGAATGCATATCATCGATTAGCTTATCAATCTAGAAAGTTTAGGAGGTCCATTTTATGATTCCAGAAAGCAAGACTTAAAGATGTTAAGAATTATGGGGGTTACATCCCCAAACAATTTTTTGCACAGGAAACGACTTTAACATACAACAGATTTGAAATAACATCACAACATAAGCTACACCGGTGGGATTGGGGTGTTAAAATAAGAACTCAAAATTCAGAGTATAATCTGTAAAACGAGGAAGATCAGTTTGGGGCAGAATACCCCGTACACATAATATCACCATTAGCATCATCTTTTCAAATCAAAATACCACCACATCACTATTTACACGATTTTACAGTCATAAATGTACTCACATTATCATATGTCTACATACTAAGTCATGTACCTTCTAGAAAAATAAGTCTATACCTCCCACAGATAGTGAAAATAGATTATACCTAGCTTTCTTTTCTTCCTTCTCTTTCTCTCTCACGGCTGCTCCTACCTTTCTCTCTTTGTGCCTGTTTCTCTGGCTTTCCTAGATGGTGGTGGTGGTTTCTGTTGTCACGCCCCGACTCTCGAGACGCGACTTACGAACACAACAAACCTAAACAACTAACAACTGACTCAAACAAAGGGAACATGCTCGGGGAAACAAGATGGAAGATAAAACAATTGAATTAGGCTTCCAAAGTATAATGAGATAATATCCGAGCATCTCAAAACCACTTATAACAAGAATTTAGATAAATACTTTATGCTGACGGGGATAGGATTCCAAAAAGAGAATACGCTCATATATATATACCAAGTTAAGAGGATCATGTTCAACAACAATTCAAGTCAACGAGCCCATCGCTCGGAAGTACAAATCAAGTAGTTTAAGAAGTTAACAAATATTCAAGGTCTTCGAGCACAACGCTCGGAATCAAAAACATGAGAATCAAAGTATTAGCATCAACAGACATCAATTCAAAAGGGTTGCAGCGGAAACTTGCATCAATACCCAACATCTGCACGTATGAAGACGTACAAATGTCAGTCTGATATCCAACTAGACTCAACCAAAAGAACCAAACCGCACCACCAAATATCCATGCCATAGCCATCCAGTCAACCTACATGTTTAGAAACACACGCAGGGCTGAGTACTTCGTACTCAGTGAACACAAGCCAAAACATTTGAATAAAGGTGCTTCTTAAAGCTATAATAATTGAACTTGCCTTGCCGAACATCACAAGTATATAAGTAGTTTTAAAAACAGTTTTACTTGTGCATGTTAAAAACATTTCTTTTTAAACAGACTGCGCAGTCAAATATCATATAATATAACAGTATGTATCATCTGTCACAAACAATTTCACTGTGCCGAGAAGTAGGCCTCCTTCTCGAGCACTGTGACCGGCCTAACCGAAGCAAGGCTCACAGTCACCTCAACATATACCACACGTGGGTTCATGCCTTTCACAGGATAATAACATCTTCATATAAACAGATGATAACACATACCAAACTTCAATAAAAACGGCAAGTCAATCACATTAAAATCATATCATAATACTCAATAGTATAACTAATTTTCATCGATAGTTTTGGTTCGGAAAAGCCCACCTGACTTCCGAAGAACTAGCTAGGTGGTTTAGGGCTAATTGTCCTCGCTCAATGATCCGTCCGGCTCGACCCTTCACAGTTCGACATCGATAGGAAAAATAAGATACATGAAAGACGGACACAAAGGCGTTGGACTTTACTGAAGGACTTCTATTTGAGTCGATTCTCTCCTCGCTTAACCTTTTTAAGGGATCTCGCGTTCTCGTCTTTAAAACATTAACTCTACTTGAATTGGTTAATACTATTAATCGACGGTTAAACACTTTTCTCGTTCTTAATTAATAATGTCATCGTCTACATTCTACTACTCGAGCTTTCTTTCAAAGCTTTCATTTGATTCTCGACTTATCAATCAATCATTCAACCATTTTGCATACAAAATAATTCAATTAACTTTCACATCACAACTAATATCATGCATTTAAACATTTATTCAATCATATAATGAATTCAAATAAATCAAACATACTTCAAGACACATTAACATTCATTCAAATTAGATCTTAAAACTTAATTCGATTATGCATTTCTTTTTATGAAGGTTCAACCATTTATTCTATCTTTCTTCTTTAGAGACAACGCTTTACTCTACCTTCGTTATCTTTAGAGGTATTTATAACTTCTACTTATAAAAATTCTTTTTATTAATATTAAACTCTTATGAAATTAGAATTTCTTTATTCAATTCTAATTCAATTCTCATTTCTTGACTCGGTTATTATTTTCTTAATATTTAACTCGGTAATTTTTCTCGGTTTATTTTTAATTGTTTGGTTGAAAGCAACGTACTCAATTAATTATTTAATTAACTTCCCATGATTCGATATCTTATCCTATCATTTTCTTGATTAGCTTATACGAGTTTCTAACTTATCTCGTCTAGCATCTTTTCTTTACTCGATTAAAACTTCCTTTTTAGTTCTTCTCGATTAATTCTTTTTAAACTCGGTTTTCTCTATTCTTACTCATCTCTTTAATAATTTCTTCTTTTCTTGTCTTTAATCTTAAAACCATTTCTTACTTAATAATTCTTTTATCTTTTAGTAAACAAAACATTTTTATTAATTAGTTCATTCTATTAGTCAAATTATAAAAGATCTTTTTGTTGTAGTTTAGTAAAATTTCAAGTCTTTAAATTTTAATACAAGAAAATTTATTAACATATCTTTTATGCATTTTTCATCTTTTAATTAATTAAAGCTTTTAAACTTCAATCTTTTATCAAAAACTTCTATCTTTATTCATAATTTAAACTAACATTCATATATACATTGTAACACTTAAACATTCAATCTTTTTTTTTTTATATTTTCACATTTAATTTCTTTCAAATCTCAACATGCAATCTCATTTTCTTAACTTAAACACATGTATGATCATATTAACATAACATACAATAATTTCATGGATCAAAACATCACTCAATTCATCAACAAAATCATCAAAATAAATCCTCTATTTCTTTCAAAAACACACGGCACACACACATGCACATTCTTGTGCATTTTATTTCTCAATTTTTCATGCATAATATCTCATTCTCAACATGATAAAAACAACAAATCAAGCATCAAAATAACAATAATTCAACGATTCATATTTTTCCTATTTTGCTTAATATTTTCGGTATTTATCAAGATTTTAGGGTTTTAATTTCTTTTTCTTTTCTTAATTCACCGATTAAAACCTAATGTTTGATTCTCCTAACGATTTCTTCTCACTCGATTATCACATGCACATCCTAAGTTTGCCTAAACATAATTTAAATAGCATGCATGCATAGTTCTTTCTTTTAGGACTTAGAGATATACACATTTACAACTAAACAAATGAATTTCATACTTTAATTTAAAAGGAAATTCTTCTCCTTGGCTCTTGGAATTGGAATGAATGGAATTTGTAGCTTCAAAGCTTGGACTTGAAGGGAAGAAGGATGTCTTCTTGAATCCTCAAAGGAAAGAATATGATAAGGATTAATTACTCATCTCTTTAGGGCTTAAGAGCCAAAATGAAGAAATTGTTGGATGAATATTGAATTTAATCTCAAGAACTTGAAAGATTATTACCTTTTCTTGAGAATATGGATGAAATGAATGGAGGATGATACTTTCTACTTCATTTCCATGGATGAGGAGCTTGAATACATGGTTACATGTAAAGAAAAATCAAAGTATGTAAGGGAGAGAGAGAATGCCGAGAGTGAGGGAGAGATTGGAGAGATTGAGAGTTCTTCTTTGTTGTTTGAGAGAGAGAGGTTTCGAATGAGAGAGAGGTGGAGTGATGAAATGAAGTCTTCTCCCTTGTCTTAGATGTATGAAATTGAAATCCAACAAAAGGAATAAAGTGAAATGTTGGAAGTTGAAATTGTTTAAAGGATAAAACGATTCGTATTAAATTCTTTTTATACTATAAACGGGTCTAACCTCTTCTCGTCTCACTTTTGACACTAACTCATCTCAATCCTATTTCACGTCTCAATTAAAAGATTAAGGGTTTCGATCATTTAGTCTTTTAAATTTCAAAAGGAAAATTAGTCGGCTTCTTAATCCGTTTATTAATCCTTTAGAGATTAACTCCTCATTACTCTTCTCAATTCTCGGATAAGTTCTTACCCTATCTCAGTGATCTTAAAAGCAATTCTAAATTCAAAGATTCTATTCTAAGTTCATCGGCGTAAATATATTTCTCGACGACTAAAATTATGCTATTTCAATTAAGCAAACTTCTCGGGATTATTCTAGAAATCAATCTCATACTCATCTTCATACAAATAATTCAACAAGCATATCACATCATTATCATCTCAGATAAATAAAGCAGATAATTTCACACAAAACTCACAAAGCAATTTAAACGTTTTACTCATTTCTCTTCGATTAGAAAAGAAAAAATTTACTCCTAATTTCTCATATTTTAACTCACTCGGTTAATTAAACGCTTTCTAAAGGTATAAAAGCTCGGGGTATCACAACTGTGGTGATGGATGGTGGCAGATAGTGGTAGACGAAGAAGGGATTAGGGTTTGATGGAGAAGATGATTTGCAGATGGTGGTGAAGTTGGTTTCATTTGCTGATTTAACGTGGATGAAGAGGGAAGGAATCTCTAGGTAATTATGATCATGATTACTCCTATTTCTCTCTGATTAGGGATTACGAGAGGTAGTTTTGGGAGTGTAAAAAGATAATGATTGTGTTGGGGATAAAATCTAAGCAAATCTGCTCTCTTTCTCCCAACAGCCAATTTTTCGTCTCTCCTCTTAATCCCATTTCTTCCATTTCTTTTATTTTTATCTGTTACTAGTTACTAATTATTTTCTTAATTAAATAAATAAAAACTCCGTAATACACATACTTAACAGACACACACACGCATATCATATAGGTACACACACACACACTCATACAACGCACATACATTGTCACAGCCCGAAATCCGGTGTGTAGGAATGACTAGACTCCATTAGATTGTGAAGGTGAAACCATCAAATGAAACAAACCACTTATGTCTCAACTCAACTTAAAACACTAACCCGAATGAATTAAAATGTTAAACCAACAAATAAAACTCGACTCAACAATGAATCGATCAAGGGAAATAAGGTTTCAACATGACATGAATATAATCATACTTTCGTAACATGGCTCAACAATGAACGAGCTTCATAATTTACAAAGGTTCTCAAAAATAGGGTTAAGTGTAACGACATCATGTCGTTCAAAAGTAGGGTTTGTAAATGAAATTCAAAGCATTGTTTTAAGCACACAGCTCATTGTTTTCAGAGTTATCAAAAGATTGTTAAGCAGCGGAGACATCACTTGCTCACAACAATTACATGTATAAAGACATGTAACTGTCGACTCAACATCCAAAAGATTAATGACTCAACCTAAGACACCTATGAATTGACTCGTAATCGCACGAGGTCACTCTAGTGTGATAAGCTAACCCAAGTCGTATCTCAATGAAGGCTAAGTAGGGTGATTACTCATGCTATGCACAGAAAACAATAAATCCTAAACACTCTAATCAATTGGTTGGGTCTGACACTCTCATTCCTCATTATCTAGGCAGAATTTAAATACTAAAGTAACACGATAACAGAGACAAAATCAAATAAATATAAATCTATCAACTTATAAACCCTAGCTACGAAAATTCGAGTCTAACAATTGCAAATAAATAAATGAGCACAGAGTCTAAACATAAAAGAAATGCCAATTATAAATCATCTTTGATGCGTCCAAAATTACACATCATGAAAAGATCAGAACACATGGGTGGATGACGAAGGATTTTCACCTGCTCAGCAACTCTTCTTCGTTCCAGACGGTCAGAATTGTCGTCACTGGAGAGATCCTAGCGTAACTCTACAAGAAAAGGAGGGCCGGGGAGTCTTCCCAGCGAACCACCTCCGAAGCTTAAGTCAGTGTTCCGAGTCTTTTCTCAAGAGATGAATGTAACAGGAGAAAAAGTAGTCTGAAGAATTGTGTGTTTGTATGTGTTAGATTTTTTAATATATACCCGTGTTTTCTTGTGAATGAAGTTGTATAGCTACCAGCTCCTTTTACCTTTTACTTTACACGCTCTAATGTTCTATGGGCTATAGCAGCATCGTACTCTCTGACAGTACCGGATGGATCATTAATTACAGTGCCCTTGTCCGTCAGGTGTTCAACTGGGAGAGAGTCCTAACTAAGAGCTCTCTGTGCAGACCTCTGGCGAGGCCTTGCTGAGAGATCTACTGGCTGCTCTCTGAAAGTAGGTCTCCATGACAGACCCCATCGCCACCATATGGAATGCTCAGTTCGGGTGTTCAGGTCGCGTGCTCAGGTCTTCCTGGAGACCTGTATATTTTTGTCACTATCATCTACTCCCCCCTACTCTGAATTTTGGGAGGTCTCCTCTTAGGAAATTTTAGAGTAGCCTAATTCGTACAACCGTCATGTGCAACAGTTCCTTCAGCAGTCCCTTTTTCTCTATGTGCAGACCTGCCTATTTCAAACTTTTGAACCAGGTCTCCTTTGACTGGTATTAAACGAAAAAAGTGGAGGAGACTTTACAACTTCCCCCACCTTTTTTCCAACCGCCCCCTTCTCTCTCCTATATTGGGGGTTTTCACTTTCATCTCCTTTCACTTTTAGCTATTCCTTTCGAATTTTTACTGTAAATCATCCATGGCACAAACTCCCTCTCGTTCCGAGGAATTCACCACTTCCGACCAACGCAAACCCCCACCATCTGACACCCAGCAACAAACTTCCCAACCTGAGGATTCTCAATTGGACACCTCCGTTCACACTCAAGTGAGGAGGAAACAATCCTCTGGAGCGAAGATGAAACAAACTTCTGCTCGCCGCTCCCGTCGCATAGCCATCTAAAAGCCCTCCAGTCAAGCACCTCCTTCCCACTCAACTGATGTCATCAACTTAACTGAGGGCTCCCCTTCTTCCGGTCACGAGGTCAAGGAGATGGATTCGTCGTTCCCGTCTGCTGAGACTTCTTCCTCTCTGAGGATTTCTGCTCCTCCCGCTATGACTGAAAACACTATAGCAGGTGAATTCTCCCTAACTTCTGTAGAATTAGCGCTAGTAAAGTCAATGTTAAACTGCGATAAGTTGTTTGATATTAGCATGCCAGCCTCGTATAACCGCCCCCATCTACTAAGATATCCTTCGGTAGCGTTTTGGTATCATCAGATAGAGTCAGGCCTAAGATTTCCTCTCCCCGACTTTGTAGTTTAAGTTTGTGATCTATACAGTCTATGGCCCAACCAATTTCATCCCAAAATCTTATTGACTTTCTTTATCTTGCTTCGTGGTAACGGGGGCGTCCCCACTCTCTCTCTCTTTCAAACGGTGTATGACATAAAACCTACTGGAGCCTTTTACTACGCTAGCGTTAGGCCTAAGGGTCCTGCCCAGCATTTGTGTGTACCCCGTTCGGCGGGAAAGGAATGGAGGGACAAGTATTTCATTGTTACTCCCAAACAGGGTTGTTGGCCTTTTGATTACCCTCAATGGCAGACACTTCGTCTGAAGCATCCCCGTCCAGCTGTTACGAGTATTGCTGACATAACTCTTTGAGTGCTATCAAAGTTGTCTCAAAAAGCAAGGGTTGCCCTCTTTCCATTCAATTCCCTGCTATCTGACCCTAGTGTACTTTCCTTCTTTGGGCTGGCACCTCGCGGAAATCACTCTTTTTCCCTTGAGGGTGGGTTTCAACTGTCTTCTCATCTTTTCCTTTTTTACTTCTCCAGCCTTTCTAACATGCATTTCATTTTTCGCACCTTGCTTGGTGCAGGAACAAGTTGGATTCAGGACGTGAAGCTTCCTGATGATGAAGTTATTTTGGCCATAACTTCTTCGTTTCTCGCCCGATTCGGTCGGTCTTTATGTCGACGGAATCCTTATCTAAAGGCCGAAGACCCCACATGATTGGAATTACTATCCATCGTGCAGAACAAAGAGCTCCAATTTTTGGGCCGGGCCCTAAGAGTACCCCTAGGGGCCTGGGTTAAAAACTATTTTGACCAAAACTTATTCGTTACTCGCCCGATTAGGTCGAACTTTATGTCCACAGATTCCTTATCTAAAGGCCTAAGACCCAAAATAATCGGAATTCCTATACATCGTGCCGAACAAAGAATTTCAATTTTCGGGACGGGCCCTAGGGGTACCCCTAGCGGCTCGTGGGCTGAAAAATCATCGGAAACAAAATGTTAATTTTTTCACACATTAGCACATTCACATGTATTTATGGCATTTTAAAGTGAGCTTGCGTAATTTGAAGGCCCAGATCGCGGGTAAATCGGCCGAATACGCCCTAAAATAATCACTTTTTCGCTTGTTTTGGACTCTCACGAAGTTCTCGTAGAGCAAAATAATAGGAAAAGTGGATTTCGACTTTTTGGGGGACACCCCTTGGAATAAGGTTTTTAACGCCGCTTGAATCTGCGAAATCGAACAAATAGCCTAGAAGTTATGGCAAAAATAGTAGAACTGCGCAAAACGGGACCCGACGCAAAAACTATTTTGGCCATAAATTCTTCGATTCTCTCCCGATTCGGTCGATCTTTATGTCGACGGAATCCTTATCTAAAGGCCCAAGACCCCGCCTGATTGGAATATCTATCCATCATGCCGAACAAAGAGCTCCAATTTTTGGGCCGGGCCCTAAGAGTACCCCCTAGGGGCCTGGGCTAAAAACTATTTTTGCCATAACTTCTTCGTTACTCGTCCGATTCCGTCGAACTTTATGTCCACAGATACCTTATCTAAAGGCCTAAGACCCCTAATGATCGGAATTCCTATCCATCGTGCTGAACAAAGAGTTTCAATTTTCGGGCCAGGGCCTAAGGGCTCGGGGTCTAAAAAATCATACGAAACAAAATGTTGATTTTTTCGCACATTAGCAAATTTACATGCATTTATGGAATTTTAAAGTGAACTTGCGTAATTTGAAGGCCCAGATCGCGGGTAAATCGGCCGAATACGCCCCGAAATAGTCACTTTTTCGCTTGTTTTGGACTTTCACGAAGTTCTCGTAAAGCAAAATAATAGGAAAAGTGGATTTCAACTTTTTGGGGGATAGCCCTTGGAATAAGATTTTCAATGCCGCTTGAATCGGCTAAATCGGACAAATAGAATAGAAGTTATGGCAAAAATAGTGGAACTGCACAAAACGGGACCCAACGCAAAAACTATTTTGGCCATAACTTCTTCGTTTCTCGCCCTATTCGGTCGATCTTTATATCCACAAATTCCTTATCTAAAGGCCTAAGACCCAAAATGATCGAGATTCCTATCCATCGTGCCGAACAAAGAGTTTCAATTTTCGTGCCGGGCCCTAGGGGTACCCCTAGGGGCTCGGGGGCTGAAAAATCATCCGAAATGAAATGTTGATTTTTTCACACATTAGCACATTCACATGTATTTATGGAATTTTAAAGTGAGCTTGCGTAATTTGAAGGCCCAGATCGCAGGTAAATCGGCCGAATACGCCCCCAAATAGTCACTTTTTCGCTTGTTTTGGACTCTCACGAAGTTCTCGTAAAGCAAAATAATAGGAAAAGTGGATTTCGACTTTTTGGGGGACAACCCTTGGAATAAGGTTTTCAACGCCGCTTGAATCGGCCAAATCGGACAAATAGCCTAGAAGTTATGGCAAAAATAGTGGAACTGCGCAAAACGAGACCCGACGCAAAAACTATTTTGGACATAACTTCTTCGTTTCTCGCCCGATTCGGTCGATCTTTATGTCGGCAGAATCTTTATCTAAAGGCCCAAGACCCCGCATGATTGGAATTCCTATCCATCATGCTTAACAAAGAGCTCCAATTTTTGAGCCGGGCCCTAATAGTACCCCCTAGGGGCCTGGGCTAAAAACTATTTTGGCCATAACTTGTTCGTTACTCGCCCGATTCGGTCGAACTTTATGTCCACAGATTCCTTATCTAAAGGCCTAAGACCCCTAATGATCGGAATTCTTATCCATCGTGCCGAACAAAGAGTTTCAATTTTCGGGCCGGGCCCTAGGGGTACCCCTAGGGGCTCGGGGGCTGAAAAATCATTAGAAACGAAATGTTGATTTTTTCACACATTAGCACATTCACATGTATTTATGGCATTTTAAAGTGATCTTGCGTAATTTAAAGGCCCAGATCGCGGGTAAATCGGCCGAATAGGCCCCAAATTAGTCACTTTTTCGCTTGTTTTTTACTCTCACGAAGTTCTCGTAAAGCAAAATAATAGAAAAAGTGGATTTCGACTTTTTAGGGGACAGCCCTTGAAATAAGGTTTCCAACGCCGCTTGAATCGGCCAAATTGGACAATTAGCCTAGAAGTTATGGCAAAAACTAGTGGAACTGCGCAAAATGGGATCCGACGCAAAAACTATTTTGGCCATAACTTCTTCGTTTCTCGCCCGATTCGGTCGGTCTTTATGTCGACGGAATCCTTATCTAAAGGCCGAAGACCCCACATGATTGGAATTACTATCCATCGTGCAGAACAAAGAGCTCCAATTTTTGGGCCGGGCCCTAAGAGTACCCCTAGGGGCCTGGGTTAAAAACTATTTTGACCATAACTTATTCGTTACTCGCCCGATTAGGTCGAACTTTATGTCCACAGATTCCTTATCTAAAGGCCTAAGACCCAAAATAATCGGAATTCCTATACATCGTGCCGAACAAAGAGTTTCAATTTTCGGGACGGGCCCTAGGGGTACCCCTAGCGGCTCGTGGGCTGAAAAATCATCGGAAACAAAATGTTAATTTTTTCACACATTAGCACATTCACATGTATTTATGGCATTTTAAAGTGAGCTTGCGTAATTTGAAGGCCCAGATCGCGGGTAAATCGGCCGAATGCGCCCCAAAATAGTCACTTTTTCGCTTGTTTTGGACTCTCACGAAGTTCTCGTAAAGCAGAATAATAGGAAAAGTGGATTTCGAATTTTTGGGGGACAGCCCTTGGAATAAGGTTTCTAACGACGCTTGAATCGGCCAAATCGGACAAATAGCATAGAAGTTATGGCAAAAATAGTGGAACTGCGCAAAACGGGACCCGACGCAAAAACTATTTTGGCCATAACTTCTTCGTTTCTCGCCCGATTCGGTCTATCTTTTTGTCGACGGAATCCTTATCTAAAGGTCCAAGACCTCGAATGATTGGAATTCCTATCCATCGTGCTGAACAAAGAGCTCCAATTTTTGGGCCGGGCCCTAAGAGTACCCCCTAGGGGCTTTGGCTAAAAACTATTTTGGCCATAACTTCTTCGTTACTCGCCCGATTCAGTCGAACTTTATGTCCACAGATTCCTTATCTAAAGGCCTAAGACCCCTAATGATCGGAATTCCTATCCATTGTGTCGAACAAGGAGTTTAAATTTTCGGGACGGGCCCTAGGGGTACCCCTAGGGGCTCGGGGGCTGAAAAATCATCCGAAACGAAATGTTGATTTTTTCACACATTAGCACATTCACATGTATTTATGGCATTTTAAAGTGAGCTTGCGTAATTTGAAGGCCCAGATCGCGGGTAAATCGGCCGAATACGCCCTAAAATAATCACTTTTTCGCTTGTTTTGGACTCTCACGAAGTTCTCGTAGAGCAAAATAATAGGAAAAGTGGATTTCGACTTTTTGGGGGACACCCCTTGGAATAAGGTTTTTAACGCCGCTTGAATCTGCGAAATCGAACAAATAGCCTAGAAGTTATGGCAAAAATAGTAGAACTGCGCAAAACGGGACCCGACGCAAAAACTATTTTGGCCATAAATTCTTCGTTTCTCTCCCGATTCGGTCGATCTTTATGTCGACGGAATCCTTATCTAAAGGCCCAAGACCCCGCATGATTGGAATATCTATCCATCATGCCGAACAAAGAGCTCCAATTTTTGGGCCGGGCCCTAAGAGTACCCCCTAGGGGCCTGGGCTAAAAACTATTTTTGCCATAACTTCTTCGTTACTCGTCCGATTCCGTCGAACTTTATGTCCACAGATACCTTATCTAAAGGCCTAAGACCCCTAATGATCGGAATTCCTATCCATCGTGCTGAACAAAGAGTTTCAATTTTCGGGCCAGGGCCTAGGGGCTCGGGGTCTAAAAAATCATACGAAACAAAATGTTGATTTTTTCGCACATTAGCAAATTTACATGTATTTATGGAATTTTAAAGTGAACTTGCGTAATTTGAAGGCCCAGATCGCGGGTAAATCGGCCGAATACGCCCTGAAATAGTCACTTTTTCGCTTGTTTTGGACTTTCACGAAGTTCTTGTAAAGCAAAATAATAGGAAAAAAGGATTTCAACTTTTTGGGGGATAGCCCTTGGAATAAGATTTTCAATGCCGCTTGAATCGGCTAAATCGGACAAATAGAATAAAAGTTATGGCAAAAATAGTGGAACTGCACAAAACGGGACCCAACGCAAAAACTATTTTGGCCATAACTTCTTCGTTTCTCGCCCGATACGGTCGATCTTTATGTCGACGGAATCCTTATCTAAAGGCCCAAGACCCCGCATGATTGGAATTCCTATCCATCGTTCTGAACAAAGAGCTCCAATTTTTGGGCCGGGCCCTAATAGTACCCCTTAGGGGTGTGGGCTAAAAATTATTTTGGCCATAACTTCTTCGTTACTCACCCGATTCGGTTGAACTTTATGTCCAAAAAATCCTTATCTAAAGGCCTAAGTCCCCTAATGATCGGAATTCCTATCCATTGTGCCGAACAAAGAGTTTTAATTTTCGGGCCGGGCCCTAGGGTACTCCTAGGGGCTCGGGGGCTGAAAAATCATCAAAAACGAAATGTTGATTTTTTCGCACATTAGCACATTCACTTGTATTTATGGAATTTTAAAGTGAACTTGCGTAATTTGAAGGCCCAGATCGCGGGTAAATCGGCCGAATACGCCCCAAAATAGTCACTTTTTCGCTTGTTTTGGACTCTCACGAAGTTCTCGTAATGCAAAATAATAGGAAAAGTGGATTTCGAATTTTTGGGGGACAGCCCCTGAAATTAGGTTTCCAACGCCGTTTGAATCGGCCAAATCGGACAAATAGCCTAGAAGTTATGGCAAAAATAGTGGAACTGCGCAAAATGGGATCCGACGCAAAAACTATTTCGGCCATAACTTCTTCGTTTCTCGCCCGATTCGGTCGATCTTTATGTCGACGGAATCTTATCTAAAGGCCCAAGACCGCGCATGATTGAAATTCCTAACCATCGTGCCGAACAAAGAGCTCCAATTTTTGGGCCGGGCCCTAAGAGTACCCCCTCGGGGCCTGGGCTTAAAACTATTTTGGCCATAACTTCTTCGTTACTCGCCCGATTCGGTCGAACTTTATGTCCACAAATTTCTTATCTAAAGGCCTAAGACCCCTAATGATCGGAATTCCTATCCATCGTGCCGAACAAAGAGTTTCATTTTTCGGGCCGGGCCCTAGGGGCTCGGGGGCTGAAAAACTATTCGAAACGAAATGTTGATTTTTTTGCACATTAGTACATTCACATGTATTTATGGCATTTTAAAGTGATCTTGCGTAATTTAAAGGCCCAGATCGCGGGTAAATCGGCCGAATACGCCCCAAATTAGTCACTTTTTCGCTTGTTTTTGACTCTCACGAAGTTCTCGTAAAGAAAATAATAGCAAAAGTGGATTTCGACTTTATAGGGGACAGCCCTTGAAATAAGGTTTCCAACGCCGCTTGAATCGGCCAAATTGGACAATTAGCCTAGAAGTTATGGCAAAAAATAGTGGAACTGCGCAAAATGAGATCCGTCGCAAAAACTATTTTGGCCATAACTTCTTCGTTTCTCGCCCGATTCGGTCGGTCTTTATGTCGACGGAATCCTTATCTAAAGGCCGAAGACCCCACATGATTGGAATCACTATCCATCGTGCTGAACAAAGAGCTCCAATTTTTTGGGCCGGGCCCTAAGAGTACCCCCTAGGGGCCTGGGCTAAAAACTATTTTGGCCATAACTTATTCGTTACTCGCCCGATTCAGTCGAACTTTATGTCCACAATTTCCTTATCTAAAGGCCTAACACCCCTAATGATCGGAATTCCTATCCATCGTGCCGAACAAGGAGTTTCAATTTTCGGGCCGGGCCCTAGGGGTACCCCTAGGGGCTCGGGGGCTGAAAAATCATCAGAAACGAAATGTTGATTTTTTCACACATTAGCACATTTACATGTATTTATGGCATTTTAATTTGAAGGCCCAGATCGCGGGTAAATCGGCCAAATACGCCCCAAAATAGTCACTTTTTCGCTTGTATTGGACTCTAACGAAGTTCTCGTACAGCAAAATAATAGGAAAAGTGGATTTCGACTTTTTGGGGGACACCCCTTGGAATAAGGTTTTCAATGCCGCTTGAATCGGCTAAATCGGACAAATAGAATAGAAGTTATGGCAAAAATAGTGGAACTGCACAAAACGGGACCCAACGCAAAAACTATTTTGGCCATAACTTCTTCGTTTCTCGCCCGATACGGTCGATCTTTATGTCGACGGAATCCTTATCTAAAGGCCCAAGACCCCGCATGATTGGAATTCCTATCCATCGTGCTGAACAAAGAGCTCCAATTTTTGGGCCTGGCCCTAAAAGTACCCCTTAAGGGTCTGGGCTAAAAATTATTTTGGCCATAACTTCTTCGTTACTCACCCGATTCGGTCGAACTTTATGTCCACAGAATCCTTATCTAAAGGCCTAAGTCCCTTAATGATCGGAATTCCTATCCATTGTGCCGAACAAAGAGTTTCCATCTTCGGGCCAGGCCCTAGGGTACTCCTAGGGGCTCGGGGGCTGAAAAATCATCAAAAACGAAATGTTGATTTTTTCTCACATTAGCACATTCACATGTATTTATGGAATTTTAAAGTGAACTTGCGTAATTTGAAGGCCCAGATCGCGGGTAAATCGGCCGAATACGCCCCAAAATAGTCACTTTTTCGCTTGTTTTGGACTCTCACGAAGTTCTCGTAAAGCAAAATAATAGGAAAAGTGGATTTCGACTTTTTGGGGGAGATCCCTTGGAATAAGGTTTCCAACGCAGCTTGAATCGGCCAAATCGGACAAATAGCCTAGAAGTTATGGCAAAAATAGTGGAACTGCGCAAAACGGGACCCGACGCAAAAACTATTTTGGCCATAACTTCTTCGTTTCTCGCCCGATTCGGTCGATCTTTATGTCGACGCAATCCTTATCTAAAGGCCCAAGACCCCGCATGATGGAATTCCTATCCATCGTGCTGAACAAAGAGCTCCAATTTTTGGGCCGGGCCCTAAGAGTACCCCCTAGGGGCCTGGGCTAAAAATTAATTTGGCCATAACTTCTTCGTTACTCGCCCGATTTGTTCGAACTTTATGTCCTTAGAATCCTTATCTAAAGGCCTAAGACCTCTAATGAATGGAATTCCTTTCCATCGTGCCGAACAAAGAGTTTCAATTTTCGGTCCTAGCCCTAGGGGTACCCCTAGGGGCTTGGGGGCTGAAAAATCATCAGAAACGAAATGTTGATTTTTTCACACATTAGCACATTCACATGTATTTATGGCATTTTAAAGTGAGCTTGCGTAATTTGAAGGCCCAGATCGCGGGTAAATCGGCCGAATACGCCCCAAAATAGTCACTTTTTCGCTTGTTTTGGACTCTCACGAAGTTCTCGTAAAGCAAAATATTAGGAAAAGTAAAGTTCGACTTTTTGGGGGACAGCCCTTGGAATAAGGTTTCCAACGCCGCTTGAATCGGCCAAATCGGACAAATAGCATAGAAGTTATGGCAAAAATAGTGGATCTGCACAAAACGGGAAACGACGCAAAAACTATTTTAGTCATAACTTCTTCTTTTCTCGCCCGATTCGGTCGATCTTTATGTCGACGGAATCCTAATCTAAAGGCCCAAGACCCCGCATGATTGGAATTCCTATCCATCGTGCTGAACAAAGAGCTCCAATTTTTAGGCCGGGCCCTACGAGTACCCCCTAGGGGCCTGGGCTAAAAACTATTTTGGCCATAAATTCTTCGTTACTCGCCCGATTCAATCGAACTTTATGTCCACAGATTCCTTATCTAAAGCCCTAAGACCCCTAATGATCGGAATTCCTATCCATTGTGCCGAACAAAGAGTTTCAATTTTCGTGGCGGACCCTAGGGGTACCCCTAGGGGCTCGGGGGCTGAAAAATCATCAGAAACGAAATATTGATTTTTTCACATATTAGCACATTCACATGTATTTATGACATTTTAAAGTGAGCTTGCGTAATTTGAAGGCCCAGATCGCGGGTAAATCGGCCGAATACGGCCCAAAATAGTCACTTTTTCGCTTGTTTTGGACTCTCACGAAGTTCTCGTAAAGAAAAGTAATAGGAAAAGTGGATTTCGACTTTTTGAGGGAGAGCCCTTGGAATAAGGTTTCCAACGCAGCTTGAATCGGCCAAATCGGACAAATAGCCTAGAAGTTATGGCAAAAATAGTGGAACTGCGCAAAACGGGACCCGACGCAAAAACTATTTTGGCCATAACTTCTTCGTTTCTCGCCCGATTCGGTCGATCTTTATGTCGACGCAATCCTTATCTAAAGGCCCAAGACCCCGCATGATGGAATTCCTATCCATCGTGCTGAACAAAGAGCTCCAATTTTTTGGCCGGGCCCTAGGAGTACCCCCTAGGGGCCTGGGCTAAAAATTAATTTGGCCATAACTTCTTCGTTACTCGCCCGATTTGTTCGAACATTATGTCCTTAGAATCCATATCTAAAGGCCTAAGACCTGTAATAAATGGAATTCCTTTCCATCGTGCCGAACAAAGAGTTTCAATTTTCGGTCCTGGCCCTAGGGTTACCCCTAGGGGCTCGGGGGCTGAAAAATCATCAGAAACGAAATGTTGATTTTTTCACACATTAGCACATTCACATGTATTTATGGAATTTTAAAGTGAGCTTGCGTAATTTGAAGGCCCAGATCGCGGGTAAATCGGCCGAATACGCCCCAAAATAGTCACTTTTTCGCTTGTTTTGGACTCTCACGAAGTTCTCGTAAAGCAAAATAATAGGAAAAGTGGATTTCGACTTTTTGGGTGAGATCCCTTGGAATAAGGTTTCCAACGCAGCTTGAATCGGCCAAATCGGACAAATAGCCTAGAAGTTATGGCAAAAATAGTGGAACTGCGCAAAACGGGACCCGACGCAAAAACTATTTTGGCCATAACTTCTTCGTTTCTCGCCCGATTCGGTCGATCTTTATGTCGACGCAATCCTTATCTAAAGGCCCAAGACCCCGCATGATGGAATTCCTATCCATCGTGCAGAACAAAGAGCTCCAATTTTTGGGCCGGGCCCTAAGAGTACCCCCTAGGGGCCTGGGCTAAAAATTAATTTGGCCATAACTTCTTCGTTACTCGCCCGATTTGTACGAACTTTATGTCCTTAGAATCCTTATCTTAACGCCTAAGACCTCTAATGAATGGAATTCCTTTCCATCGTGCCGAACAAAGAGTTTCAATTTTCGGTCCTGGCCCTAGGGGTACCCCTAGGGGCTCGGGGGCTGAAAAATCATCAGAAACGAAATGTTGATTTTTTCACACATTAGCACATTCACATGTATTTATGGCATTTTAAAGTGAGCTTGCGTAATTTGAAGGCCCAGATCGCGGGTAAATCGGCCGAATACGCCCCAAAATAGTCACTTTTTCGCTTGTTTTGGACTCTCACGAAGTTCTCGTAAAGCAAAATAATAGGAAAAGTAAAGTTCGACTTTTTGGGGGACAGCCCTTGGAATAAGGTTTCCAACGCAGCTTGAATCGGCCAAATCGGACAAATAGCCTAGAAGTTATGGCAAAAATAGTGGAACTGCGCAAAACGGGACCCGACGCAAAAACTATTTTGGCCATAACTTCTTCGTTTCTCGCCCGATTCGGTCGATCTTTATGTCGACGCAATCCTTATCTAAAGGCCCAAGACCCCGCATGATGGAATTCCTATCCATCGTGCTGAACAAAGAGCTCCAATTTTTTGGCCGGGCCCTAGGAGTACTCCCTAGGGGCCTGGGCTAAAAATTAATTTGGCCATAACTTCTTCGTTACTCGCCCGATTTGTTCGAACTTTATGTCCTTAGAATCCTTATCTAAAGGCCTAAGACCTGTAATGAATGGAATTCCTTTCCATCGTGCCGAACAAAGAGTTTCAATTTTCGGTCCTGGCCCTAGGGTTACCCCTAGGGGCTCGGGGGCTGAAAAATCATCAGAAACGAAATGTTGATTTTTTCACACATTAGCACATTCACATGTATTTATGGCATTTTAAAGTGAGCTTGCGTAATTTGAAGGCCCAGATCGCGGGTAAATCGGCCGAATACGCCCCAAAATAGTCACTTTTTCGCTTGTTTTGGACTCTCACGAAGTTCTCGTAAAGAAAAATAATAGGAAAAGTGGATTTCGACTTTTTGGGGGACAGCCCTTGGAATAAGGTTTCCAACGCCGCTTGAATCGGCCAAATCGGACAAATAGCATAGAAGTTATGGCAAATATAGTGGATCTGCACAAAACGGGACCCGACGCAAAAGCTATTTTGGCCATAACTTCTTCGTTTCTCGCCCGATTCGGTCGATCTTAATGTCGACGGAATCCTTATCTAAAGGCCCAAGACCCCGCATGATTGGAATTCCTATACATCGTGCTGAACAAAGAGCTCCAATTTTTAGGCCGGGCCCTACGAGTACCCCCTAGGGGCCTGGGCTAAAAACTATTTTGGCCATAACTTCTTCTTTACTCGCCCGATTCGGTCGAACTTTATGTCCACAGATTCCTTATCTAAAGGCCTAAGACCCAAAATGATCGGAATTCCTATCCATCGTGTTGAACAAAGAGTTTCAATTTTCGGGACGGGTCCTAGGGGTACCCCTAGCGGCTCATGGGCTGAAAAATTATCAAAAACGAAATGTTGATTTTTTCACACATTAGCACATTCACATGTATTTATGGCATTTTAAAGTGAGCTTGCATAATTTGAAGGCCCGGATCGCGGGTAAATCGGCCGAATACGCCCCAAAATAGTCACTTTTTCGCTTGTTTTGGACTCTCACGAAGTTCTCGTAAAGCAAAATAATAGGAAAAGTGGATTTCGACTTTTTGGGTGACAGTCCTTGGAATAAGGTTTTCAACGGTGCTTGAATCGGCCAAATCGGACAAATAGCCTAGAAGGTATGGCAAAAATAGTGGAACTGCGCAAAACGGGACCCGACGCAAAAACTATTTTGGCCATAACTTCTTCGTTTCTCGCCCGATTCGGTCGATCTTTATGTCGACGGAATCCTTATCTAAAGGCCCAATACCCCGAATGATTGGAATTCCTATCCATCGTGCTGAACAAAGAGCTCCAATTTTTGGGCCGGGCCCTAAGAGTACCCCCTAGGGGCTTTGGCTAAAAACTATTTTGGCCATAACTTCTTCGTTACTCGCCCGATTCAGTCGAACTTTATGTCCACAGATTCCTTATCTAAAGGCCTAAGACCCCTAATGATCGGAATTCCTATCCATTGTGCCGAACAAGGAGTTTCAATTTTCGGGACGGGCCCTAGGGGTACCCCTAGGGGCTCGGGGGCTGAAAAATCATCAGAAACGAAATGTTGATTTTTTCACACATTAGCACATTCACATGTATTTATGGCATTTTAAAGTGAGCTTGCGTAATTTGAAGGCCCAGATCGCGGGTAAATCGGCCGAATACGCCCTAAAATAATCACTTTTTCGCTTGTTTTGGACTCTCACGAAGTTCTCGTAGAGCAAAATAATAGGAAAAGTGGATTTCGACTTTTTGGGGGACACCCCTTGGAATAAGGTTTTTAACGCCGCTTGAATCTGCGAAATCGAACAAATAGCCTAGAAGTTATGGCAAAAATAGTAGAACTGCGCAAAACGGGACCCGACGCAAAAACTATTTTGGCCATAAATTCTTCGTTTCTCTCCCGATTCGGTCGATCTTTATGTCGACGGAATCCTTATCTAAAGGCCCAAGACCCCGCATGATTGGAATATCTATCCATCATGCTGAACAAAGAGCTCCAATTTTTGGGCCGGGCCCTAAGAGTACCCCCTAGGGGCCTGGGCTAAAAACTATTTTTGCCATAACTTCTTCGTTACTCGTCCGATTCCGTCGAACTTTATGTCCACAGATACCTTATCTAAAGGCCTAAGACCCCTAATGATCGGAATTCCTATCCATCGTGCCGAACGCAAAACGGGATCCGACGCAAAAACTATTTTGGCCCTAACTTCTTCGTTTCTCGCCCGATTCGGTCGATCTTTATGTCGACGGAATCCTTATCTAAAGGCCCAAGACCCTGCATGATTGGAATTCCTATCCATCGTGCTGAACAAAGAGCTCCAATTTTTAGGCGGGGCCCTAAGAGTACCCCCTAGGGGCATGGGCTAAAAAAAATTTCGGCCATAATTTCTTCGTTACTCGCCCGATTCGGTCAAACTTTATGTCCACAGAATCCTTATCTAAAGGACTAAGACCCCTAATGATCGGAATTCCTATCCATAGAGCCGAACAAAGAGTTTCAATTTTTGGTCCGGGCCCTAGGGGCTCGGGGGCTGAAAAATCATCCGAAACGAAATGCTGATTTTTTTTGCACATTAGCGCATTCACATGAATTTATGGCATTTTAAAGTGAGCTTGCGTAATTTGAAGGCCCAGATCGCGGGTAAATCGGCCGAATATGCCCCAAAATAGTCACTTTTTCGCTTGTTTTGGACTCTCATGAAGTTCTCGTAAAGCAAAATAATAGGAAAAGTTGATTTTGACTTTTTGGGGGACAGCCCTTGAAATAAGGTTTCCAACGCCGCTTGAATCGGCCAAATTGGACAAATAGCATAGAAGTTATGGCAAAAATAGAGGAACTGCGTAAAACGGGACCCGACGCAAAAACTATTTTGGCCATAACTTCTTCGTTTCTCGCCCGATTCGGTCGATCTTTATGTCGACGGAATCCTTATCGAAAGGCTCAAGACCCCGCATGATTGGAATTCCTATCCATCGTGCTGAACAAAGAGCTCCAATTTTTTGGCTGGGCCCTACCCCTAGGGGCCTGGGCTAAAAACTATTTTGGCCATAACTTCTTCGTTACTCGCCCGATTCGGTCGAACTTTATGTCCACAGATTCCTTATCTAAAGGCCTAAGACCCAAAATAATCGGAATTCCTATCCATCATGCGGAACAAAGAGTTTCAATTTTCGGGACGGGCCCAAGGGGTACCCCTAGCGGCTCAAGGGCTGAAAAATTATCAGAAACGAAATGTTGATTTTTTCACACATTAGCACATTCACATGTATTTTTGACATTTTAAAGTGAGCTTGCGTAATTTGAAGGCGCAGATCGCGGGTAAATCGGCCGAATACGCCCCAAAATAGTCACCTTTTCGCTTGTTTTGGACTCTCACAAAGTTCTCGTAAAGCAAAATAATAGGAAAAGTGGATTTCGACTTTTTGGGGGATAGCCCTTGGAATAAGGTTTCCAATGCCGCTTGAATCGGCCAAATTGGACAAATAGCATAGAAGTTATGGCAAAAATAGTGGAACTGCGCAAAACGGGACCCGACGCAAAAACTATTTTGGCCATAACTTCTTCGTTCTCGCCCGATTCGGTCGATCTTTTTGTCGACGGAATCCTAATCTAAAGGCCCAAGACCCTGCATAATTGGAATTCCTATCCATCGTGCTGAATAAAGAGCTCCAATGTATGGGCCGGGCCCTAAGAGTACCCCCTAGGGGCCTGGGCTAAAAACTATTTTGGCAATAACTTCTTCGTTACTCTCCCGATTCGATCGAACTTTATGTCCACAGATTCCTTATCTAAAGGCCTAAGACCCCTAATGATCGGAATTCCTATCCATTGTGCCGAATGCAAAACGGGATCCGACGCAAAAACTATTTTGGCCATAACTTCTTCGTTTCTCGCCTGATTCGGTCGATCTTTATGTCGACG
Source organism: Schizonepeta tenuifolia (assembly GCA_029490685.1). NCBI lineage: Eukaryota > Viridiplantae > Streptophyta > Magnoliopsida > Lamiales > Lamiaceae > Schizonepeta > Schizonepeta tenuifolia. The sequence goes on from CM055955.1 coordinate 105,794,504, forward strand.
GAATCCTTATCTAAAGGCCCAAGACCCCGCTTGATTGGAATTCCTATCCATCGTGCTGAACAAAGAGCTCCAATTTTTGGGCCGGGCCCTAAGAGTACCCCCTTGGGGCCTGGGCTAAAAACTATTTTGGACATAACTTCTTCGTTACTCGCCCGATTCGGTCGAACTTTATGTCCACAGATTCCTTATCTAAAGGCGTAAGACCCCTAATGATCAGAATTCCTATCCATCGTGCCGAACAAAGAGTTTCAATTTTCGGGTTGGGCCCTAGGGGTACCCCTAGGGGCTCGGGGGCTGAAAAATCATTAGAAACGAAATGTTGATTTTTTCGCACATTAGCACATTCACATGTATTTATAGCATTTTAAAGTGAGCTTGCGTAATTTGAAGGCCCAGATCGCGGGTAAATCGGCCGAATACGCCCCAAAATAGTCACTTTTTCGCTTTTTTTGGACTCTCACGAAGTTCTCGTAAAGCAAAATAATAGGAAAAGTGGATTTCGAATTTTTGGGGGACAGCCCTTAAAATAAGGTTTCCAATGCCGCTTGAATAGGCCAAATCGAACAAATAGCCTAGAAGTTATGGCAAAAATAGTGGAACTGCGCAAAATGGGATCCGACGCAAAAACTATTTTGGCCATAACTTCTTCGTTTCTCGCCCGATTCGGTCGATCTTTATGTCGACGGAATCCTTATCTAAAGGCCCAATACCCCGTATGATTGGAATTCCTATCCATCGTGCTGAATAAAGAGCTCCAATTTTTGGGCCGGGCCCTAAGAGTACCTCCTAGGGGCCTGGGCTAAAAACTATTTTGGCAATAACTTCTTCGTTACTCGCTCGATTCGATCGAACTTTATGTCCACAGATTCCTTATCTAAAGGCCTAAGACCCCTAATGATCGGAATTCCTATCCATCGTGCCGAACGCAAAACGGGATCCGACGCAAAAACTATTTTGGCCATAACTTCTTCGTTTCTCGCCCGATTCGGTCGATCTTTATGTCGACGGAATTCTTATCTAAAGGCCCAAGACCCCGCATGTTTGGAATTCCTATCCATCGTGCTGAACAAAGAGCTCCAATTTTTAGACCGGGCCCTAAGATAGGGGCTTGGGCTAATAACTATTTTGGCCATAATTTCTTTGTTACTCGCCCGATTCGGTCGAACTTTATGTCCACAGATTCCTTATCTAAAGGCCTAAGACCCCTAATGATCGGAATTCCTATCCATTGTGCCGAACAAAGAGTTTTAATTTTCGGGACGGGCCCTAGGGGTACCCCTAGCGGCTCGTGGGCTGAAAAATCATCAGAAACGAAATGTTGATTTTTTCACACATTAGCACATTCACATGTATTTATGGCATTTTAAAGTGAGATTGCGTAATTTGAAGGTCCAGATCGCGGGTAAATCGGCCAAATACGCCCTAAAATTGTCACTTTTTCGCTTGTTTTGGACTCTCACGAAGTTCTCGTAAAGCAAAATAATAGGAAAAGTGGATTTCGACTTTTTAGGTGACAGTCTTGGAATAAGGTTTCCAACGCCGCTTGAATCGGCCAAATCGGACAAATAGCCTAGAAGTTATGGCAAAAATAGTGGATCTGCGCAAAATGGGACTTGACGCAAAAACTATTTTGGCCATAACTTCTTCGTTTCTCGCTCGATTCGGTCGATCTTTATGTCGACGGAATCCTTATCTAAAGGCCCAATACCCCGCATGATTGGAATTCCTATCCATCGTGCTGAATAAAGAGCTCCAATTTTTGGGCCGGGCCCTAAGAGTACCCCCTAGGGGCCTGGGCTAAAAACTATATTGGCCATAACTTCTTCGTTACTCGCCCGATTCGGTCGAACTTTATGTCCACAGTTTCCTTATCTAAAGGCTTAAGACCCCTAATGATCGTAATTCCTATCCATCATGCCGAACAAAGAGTTTCAATTTTCGGGACGGGCCCTAGGGGTACCCCTATCGGCTCATGGGCTGAAAAATTATCAGAACTGAAATGTTGATTTTTTCACACATTAGCACATTCACATGTATTTATGACATTTTAAAGTGAGCTTGCGTAATTTGAAGGCCCAGATCGCGGGTAAATCGGCCGAATACGCCCCAAAATAGTCACTTTTTCGCTCGTTTTGGACTCTCACGAAGTTCTCGTAAAGCAAAATAATAGGAAAAGTGGATTTCGACTTTTTGGGTGACAGCCCTTGAAATAAGGTTTCCAACGCAGCTTGAATCGGCCAAAACGGACAAATAGCATAGAAGTTATGACAGAAATAGTGGAACTGCGCAAAACGGGACCCGACGCAAAAACTATTTTGGCCATAACTTCTTCGATTCTCGCTCGATTCGGTCGATCTTTATGTCGACGGAATCCTTATCGAAAGGCCCAAGACCCCGCATGATTGGAATTCCTATCCATCGTGTTGAACAAAGAGCTCCAATTTTTTGGCCGGGCCCTAAGAGTACCCCCTAGGGGCCTGGGCTAAAAACTATTTTGGTTATAACTTCTTCGTTACTCGCCGGATTCTGTCGAGCTTTATGTCCACAGATTCCTTATGTAAAGGCCTAAGACCCAATATGATCATAATTATTATCCATCGTGCCGAACAAAGAGTTTGAATTTTCGGGACGGGCCCTAGGGGTACCCCTAGCGGCTCGTGGGCTGAAAAATCATCAGAAACGAAATGTTGATTTTTTCACACATTAGCACATTCACATGTATTTATGGCATTTTAATGTGAGCTTGCGTAATTTGAAGGCGCAGATCGCGGGTAAATCGGCCGAATACGCCCCAAAATAGTCACCTTTTCGCTTGTTTTGGACTCTCACGAAGTTCTCGTAAAGCAAAATAATAGGAAAAGTGGATTTCGACTTTTTGGGGGACAGCCCTTGGAATAAGGTTTCCAACGCCGCTTGAATCGGCCAAATCGGACAAATAGCATAGAAGTTATGGCAAAAATAGTGGAACTGCGCAAAACGGTACCCGACGCAAAAACTATTTTGGCCATAACTTCTTCGTTTCTCGCCTGATTCGGTCGATCTTTATGTCGACGGAACTCTTATCTTAAGGCCCAAGACCTCGCATGATTGGAATTTCTATCCATCGTGCTGAACAAAGAGCTCCAATTTTTAGGCCGGGCCCTAAGATAGGGGCCTGAGCTAAAAACTATTTTGGACATAATTTCTTCGTTACTCGCCCGATTCGGTCGAACTTTATGTCCACGGATTCCTTATCTAAAGGCCTAAGACTCCTAATGATCGGAATTCCTATCCATCGTGCCGAACAAAGAGTTTCAATTTTCGGGACGGGCCCTAGGTGTACCCCTAGCGGCTCGTGGGCTGAAAAATCATCAGAAACGAAATGTTGATTTTTTCACACATTAGCACTTTCACATGTATTTATGGCATTTTAAAATGAGCTTGCGTAATTTGAAGGCCCAGATCGCGGGTAAATCGGCCGAATACGCCCCAAAATAGTCACCTTTTCGCTTGTTTTGGACTCTCACGAAGTTCTCGTAAAGCAAAATAATAGGAAAAGTGGATTTCGACTTTTTGGGTGACAGCCCTTAGAATAAGGTTTCCAACGCCGCTTGAATCGGCCAAATCGGACAAATAGCCTAGAAGTTATGGCAAAAATAGTGGAACTGCGCAAAACGGGACCCGACGCAAAAACTATTTTGGCCATAACTTCTTCGTTTCTCGCCCGATTCGGTCGATGTTTATGTCGACGGAATCCTTATCTAAAGGCCCAATACCCCGCATGATTGGAATTCCAATCCATCGTGCTGAATAAAGAGCTCCAATTTTTGGGCCGGGCCCTAAGAGTACCCCCTAGGGGCCTGGGCTAAAAACTATTTTGGCAATAACTTCTTCGTTACTCGCCCGATTCGATCGAACTTTATGTCCACAGATTCCTTTTCTAAAGCCCTAAGACCCCTAATGATCGGAATTCCTGTCCATTGTGCCGAACAAAGAGTTTCAATTTTCGGGGAGGACCCTAGGGGTACCCCTGGGGGCTCGGGGGCTGAAAAATTATCAGAAACGAAATGTTGATTTTTTCACACATTAGCACTTTCACATGTATTTATAGCATTTTATAGTGAGCTTGCGTAATTTGAAGGCGCAGATCGCGGGTAAATCGGCCGAATACGCCCAAAAATAGTCACCTTTTCGCTTGTTTTGGACTCTCACGAAGTTCTCGTAAAGCAAAATAATAGGAAAAGTGGATTTTGACTTTTTGGGGGACACCCCTTGGAATAAGGTTTCCAATGCCGCTTGAATCGGCCAAATCGGACAAATAGCATAGAAGTTATGGCAAAAATAGTGGAACTGCGCAAAACGGGACCCGACGCAAAAACAATTTTGGCCATAATTCTTCGTTTCACGCCCGATTCGGTCGATTTTTATGTCGACGGAATCCTTATCTAAAGGCCCAAGACCCTGCATAATTGGAATTCCTATCCATCGTGCTGAATAAAGAGCTCCAATTTATGGGCCGGGCCCTAAGAGTACCCCCTAGGGGCCTGGGCTAAAAACTATTTTGGCAATAACTTCTTCGTTACTCGCCCGATTCGATCGAACTTTATGTCCACAGATTCCTTATCTAAAGCCCTAAGACCCCTAATGATCGGAATTCCTATCCATTGTGCCGAACAAAGAGTTTCAATTTTCGGGGCGGACTCTAGGCCCCTAGGGGCTCGGGGGCTGAAAAATCATCAGAAACGAAATGTTGATTTTTTCACACATTAGCAAATTTACATGTATTTATGGCATTTTAAAGTGAGCTTGCGTAATTTGAAGGCGCAGATCGCGGGTAAATCGGCCGAATACGCCCTAAAATTGTCACTTTTTCGCTTGTTTTGGACTCTCACGAAGTTCTCGTAAAGCAAAATAATAGGAAAAGTGGATTTCGACTTTTTGGGTGACAGTCCTTGGAATAAGGTTTCCAACGCCGCTTGAATCGGCCAAATCGGACAAATAGCCTAGAAGTTATGGCAAAAATAGTGGAACTGCGCAAAATGGGATCCGACGCAAAAACTATTTTGGCCATAACTTCTTCGTTTCTCGCTCGATTCGGTCGATCTTTATGTCGACGGAATCCTTATCTAAAGGCCCAATACCCCGCATGATTGGAATTCCTATCCATCGTGCTGAATAAAGAGCTCCAATTTTTGGGTCGGGCCCTAAGAGTACCCCCTAGGGGCCTGGGCTAAAAACTATTTTGGCATTAACTTCTTCGTTACTCGCCCGATTCGATCGAACTTTATGTCCACAGATTCCTTATCTAAAGCCCTAAGACCCCTAATTATCGGAATTCCTATCCATTGTGCCGAACAAAGAGTTTCAATTTTCGGGGCGGACTCTAGGCCCCTAGGGGCTCGGGGGCTGAAAAATCATCAGAAACGAAATGTTGATTTTTTCACACATTAGCAAATTTACATGTATTTATGGCATTTTAAAGTGAGCTTGCGTAATTTGAAGGCGCAGATCGCGGGTAAATCGGCCGAATACGCCCTAAAATTGTCACTTTTTCGCTTGTTTTGGACTCTCACGAAGTTCTCGTAAAGCAAAATAATAGGAAAAGTGGATTTCGACTTTTTGGGTGACAGTCCTTGGAATAAGGTTTCCAACGCCGCTTGAATCGGCCAAATCGGACAAATAGCCTAGAAGTTATGGCAAAAATAGTGGAACTGCGCAAAATGGGATCCGACGCAAAAACTATTTTGGCCATAACTTCTTCGTTTCTCGCTCGATTCGGTCGATCTTTATGTCGACGGAATCCTTATCTAAAGGCCCAATACCCCGCATGATTGGAATTCCTATCCATCGTGCTGAATAAAGAGCTCCAATTTTTGGGTCGGGCCCTAAGAGTACCCCCTAGGGGCCTGGGCTAAAAACTATTTTGGCATTAACTTCTTCGTTACTCGCCCGATTCGATCGAACTTTATGTCCACAGATTCCTTATCTAAAGCCCTAAGACCCCTAATGATCGGAATTCCTATCCATTGTGCCGAACAAAGAGTTTCAATTTTCGGGGCGGACTCTAGGGGTACCCCTAGGGGCTCGGGGGCTTAAAAATCATCAGAAACGAAATGTTGATTTTTTCACACATTAGCAAATTTACATGTATTTATGGCATTTTAAAGTGAGCTTGCGTAATTTGAAGGCGCAGATCGCGGGTAAATCGGCCGAATACGCCCCAAAATAGTTACCTTTTCGCTTGTTTTGGACTCTCACGAAGTTCTCGTAAAGCAAAATAATAGGAAAAGTGGATTTCGACTTTTTAGGGGACAGCCCTTGGAATAAGGTTTCCAACGCCGCTTGAATCGGCCAAATCGGACAAATGCCATAGAAGTTATGGCAAAAATAGTGGAACTGCGCAAAACGGGACCCGACGCAAAAACTATTTTGGCCATAACTTCTTCGTTTCTCGCCCGATTCGGTCGATCTTTATGTCGACGGAATCCTTATCTAAAGGCCCAAGACCCTGCATAATTGGAATTCCTATCCATTTTGCTGAATAAAGAGCTCCAATTTTTGGGCCGGGCCCTAAGAGTACCACCTAGGGGCCTGGGCTAAAAACTATTTTGGCAATAATTTCTTCGTTACTCTCTCGATTCGATCGAACTTTATGTCCACAGATTCCTTATCTAAAGGCCTAAGACCCCTAATGATCGGAATTCCTATCCATCGTGCCGAACGCAACACGGGATCCGACGCAAAAACTATTTTGGCCATAACTTCTTCGTTTCTCGCCTGATTCGGTCGATCTTTATGTCGACGGAATCCTTATCTAAAGGCCCAAGACCCCGCTTGATTGGAATTCCTATCCATCGTGCTGAACAAAGAGCTCCAATTTTTGGGCCGGGCCCTAAGAGTAACCCCTAGGGGCCTGGGCTAAAAACTATTTTGGCCATACTTACTTCGTTACTCGCCCAATTCGGTCGAACTTTATGTCCACAGATTCCTATCCCTAATGATCGGAATTCCTATCCATTGTGCCGAACAAAGAGTTTCAATTTTCGGGACGGGCCCTAGGGGTACCCCTAGAGGCTCGTGGGCGGAAAAATCATCAGAAACGAAATGTTGATTTTTTCACACATTAGCACATTCACATGTATTTATGGCATTTTAAAGTGAGTTTGCGTAATTTGAAGGCCTAGATCGCGGGTAAATCGGCCAAATACGCCCTAAAATTGTCACTTTTTTGCTTGTTTTGGACTCTCACGAAGTTCTCGTAAAGCAAAATAATAGGAAAAGTGGATTTCGACTTTTTGGGTGACAGTCCTTGGAATAAGGTTTCCAACGCCGCTTGAATCGGCAAAATCGGACAAATAGCCTAGAAGTTATGGCAAAAATAGTGGAACTGCGTAAAACGGGACCCGACGCAAAAACTATTTTTGCCATAACTTCTTCGTTTCTCGCCCGATTCGGTCGATCTTTATGTCGACGGAATCCTTATCTAAAGGCCCAATACCCCGCATGATTGGAATTCTTATCCATTGTGCTGAATAAAGAGCTCCAATTTTTGGGCCGGGCCCTAAGAGTACCCCCTAGGGGCCTGGGCTAAAAACTATATTGGCCATAACTTCTTCGTTACTCGCCCGATTCGGTCGAACTTTATGTCCACAGTTTCCTTATCTAAAGGCTTAAGACCCCTAATGATCGTAATTCCTATCCATCATGCCGAACAAAGAGTTTCAATTTTCGGGACGGGCCCTAGGGGTACCCCTATCGGCTCATGGGCTGAAAAATTATCAGAACTGAAATGTTGATTTTTTCACACATTAGCACATTCACATGTATTTATGACATTTTAAAGTGAGCTTGCGTAATTTGAAGGCCCAGATCGCGGGTAAATCGGCCGAATACGCCCCAAAATAGTCACTTTTTCGCTCGTTTTGGACTCTCACGAAGTTCTCGTAAAGCAAAATAATAGGAAAAGTGGATTTCGACTTTTTGGGTGACAGCCCTTGAAATAAGGTTTCCAACGCAGCTTGAATCGGCCAAAACGGACAAATAGCATAGAAGTTATGACAGAAATAGTGGAACTGCGCAAAACGGGACCCGACAACTATTTTGGCCATAACTTCTTCGATTCTCGCTCGATTCGGTCGATCTTTATGTCGACGGAATCCTTATCGAAAGGCCCAAGACCCCGCATGATTGGAATTCCTATCCATCGTGTTGAACAAAGAGCTCCAATTTTTTGGCCGGGCACTAAGAGTACCCCCTAGGGGCCTGGGCTAAAAACTATTTTGGTTATAACTTCTTCGTTACTCGCCGGATTCTGTCGAGCTTTATGTCCACAGATTCCTTATGTAAAGGCCTAAGACCCAATATGATCATAATTATTATCCATCGTGCCGAACAAAGAGTTTGAATTTTCGGGACGGGCCCTAGGGGTACCCCTAGCGGCTCGTGGGCTGAAAAATCATCAGAAACGAAATGTTGATTTTTTCACACATTAGCACATTCACATGTATTTATGGCATTTTAATGTGAGCTTGCGTAATTTGAAGGCGCAGATCGCGGGTAAATCGGCCGAATACGCCCCAAAATAGTCACCTTTTCGCTTGTTTTGGACTCTCACGAAGTTCTCGTAAAGCAAAATAATAGGAAAAGTGGATTTCGACTTTTTGGGGGACAGCCCTTGGAATAAGGTTTCCAACGCCGCTTGAATCGGCCAAATCGGACAAATAGCATAGAAGTTATGGCAAAAATAGTGGAACTGCGCAAAACGGTACCCGACGCAAAAACTATTTTGGCCATAACTTCTTCGTTTCTCGCCTGATTCGGTCGATCTTTATGTCGACGGAACTCTTATCTTAAGGCCCAAGACCTCGCATGATTAGAATTTCTATCCATCGTGCTGAACAAAGAGCTCCAATTTTTAGGCCGGGCCCTAAGATAGGGGCCTGAGCTAAAAACTATTTTGGACATAATTTCTTCGTTACTCGCCCGATTCGGTCGAACTTTATGTCCACGGATTCCTTATCTAAAGGCCTAAGACTCCTAATGATCGGAATTCCTATCCATCATGCCGAACAAAGAGTTTCAATTTTCGGGACGGGCCCTAGGTGTACCCCTAGCGGCTCGTGGGCTGAAAAATCATCAGAAACGAAATGTTGATTTTTTCACACATTAGCACTTTCACATGTATTTATGGCATTTTAAAATGAGCTTGCGTAATTTGAAGGCCCAGATCGCGGGTAAATCGGCCGAATACGCCCCAAAATAGTCACCTTTTCGCTTGTTTTGGACTCTCACGAAGTTCTCGTAAAGCAAAATAATAGGAAAAGTGGATTTCGACTTTTTGGGTGACAGCCCTTAGAATAAGGTTTCCAACGCCGCTTGAATCGGCCAAATCGGACAAATAGCCTAGAAGTTATGGCAAAAATAGTGGAACTGCGCAAAACGGGACCCGACGCAAAAACTATTTTGGCCATAACTTCTTCGTTTCTCGCCCGATTCGGTCGATGTTTATGTCGACGGAATCCTTATCTAAAGGCCCAATACCCCGCAAGATTGGAATTCCAATCCATCGTGCTGAATAAAGAGCTCCAATTTTTGGGCCGGGCCCTAAGAGTACCCCCTAGGGGCCTGGGCTAAAAACTATTTTGGCAATAACTTCTTCGTTACTCGCCCGATTCGATCGAACTTTATGTCCACAGATTCCTTTTCTAAAGCCCTAAGACCCCTAATGATCGGAATTCCTATCCATTGTGCCGAACAAAGAGTTTCAATTTTCGGGGAGGACCCTAGGGGTACCCCTAGGGGCTCGGGGGCTGAAAAATTATCAGAAACGAAATGTTGATTTTTTCACACATTAGCACTTTCACATGTATTTATAGCATTTTATAGTGAGCTTGCGTAATTTGAAGGCGCAGATCGCGGGTAAATCGGCCGAATACGCCCAAAAATAGTCACCTTTTCGCTTGTTTTGGACTCTCACGAAGTTCTCGTAAAGCAAAATAATAGGAAAAGTGGATTTTGACTTTTTGGGGGACACCCCTTGGAATAAGGTTTCCAACGCCGCTTGAATCGGCCAAATCGGACAAATAGCATAGAAGTTATGGCAAAAATAGTGGAACTGCGCAAAACGGGACCCGACGCAAAAACAATTTTGGCCATAATTCTTCGTTTCACGCCCGATTCGGTCGATTTTTATGTCGACGGAATCATTATCTAAAGGCCCAAGACCCTGCATAATTGGAATTCCTATCCATCGTGCTGAATAAAGAGCTCCAATTTATGGGCCGGGCCCTAAGAGTACCCCCTAGGGGCCTGGGCTAAAAACTATTTTGGCAATAACTTCTTCGTTACTCGCCCGATTCGATCGAACTTTATGTCCACAGATTCCTTATCTAAAGCCCTAAGACCCCTAATGATCGGAATTCCTATCCATTGTGCCGAACAAAGAGTTTCAATTTTCGGGGCGGAATCTAGGCCCCTAGGGGCTCGGGGGCTGAAAAATCATCAGAAACGAAATGTTGATTTTTTCACACATTAGCAAATTTTCATGTATTTATGGCATTTTAAAGTGAGCTTGCGTAATTTGAAGGCGCAGATCGCGGGTAAATCGGCCGAATACGCCCCAAAATAGTTACCTTTTCGCTTGTTTTGGACTCTCACGAAGTTCTCGTAAAGCAAAATAATAGGAAAAGTGGATTTCAACTTTTTGGGGTACAGCCCTTGGAATAAGGTTTCCAACGCCGCTTGAATCGGCCAAATCGGACAAATGCCATAGAAGTTATGGCAAAAATAGTGGAACTGCGCAAAACGGGACCCGACGCAAAAACTATTTTGGCCATAACTTCTTCGTTTCTCGCCCGATTCGGTCGATCTTTATGTCGACGGAATCCTTATCTAAAGGCCCAAGACCCTGCATAATTGGAATTCCTATCCATTTTGCTGAATAAAGAGCTCCAATTTTTGGGCCGGGCCCTAAGAGTACCCCCTAGGGGCCTGGGCTAAAAACTATTTTGGCAATAATTTCTTCGTTACTCTCTCGATTCGATCGAACTTTATGTCCACAGATTCCTTATCTAAAGGCCTAATACCCCTAATGATCGGAATTCCTATGCATCGTGCCGAACGCAACACGGGATCCGACGTAAAAACTATTTTGGCCATAACTTCTTCGTTTCTCGCCTGATTCGGTCGATCTTTATGTCGACGGATTCCTTATCTAAAGGCCCAAGACCCCGCTTGATTGGAATTCCTATCCATCGTGTTGAACAAAGAGCTCCAATTTTTGGGCCGGGCCCTAAGAGTAACCCCTAGGGGCCTGGGCTAAAAACTATTTTGGCCATAATTACTTCGTTACTCGCCCAATTCGGTCGAACTTTATGTCCACAGATTCCTTATCTAAAGGCCTAAGACCCCTAATGATCGGAATTCCTATCCATTGTGCCGAACAAAGAGTTTTAATTTTCGGGACGGGCCCTAGGGGTACCCCTAGCGGCTCGTGGGCTGAAAAATCATCAGAAACGAAATGTTGATTTTTTCACACATTAGCACATTCACATGTATTTATGGCATTTTAAAGTGAGATTGCGTAATTTGAAGGTCCAGATCGCGGGTAAATCGGCCAAATACGCCCTAAAATTGTCACTTTTTCGCTTGTTTTGGACTCTCACGAAGTTCTCGTAAAGCAAAATAATAGGAAAAGTGGATTTCGACTTTTTGGGTGACAGTCCTTGGAATAAGGTTTCCAACGCCGCTTGAATCGGCCAAATCGGACAAATAGCCTAGAAGTTATGGCAAAAATAGTGGAACTGCGCAAAATGGGATCCGACGCAAAAACTATTTTGGCCATAACTTCTTCGTTTCTCGCTCGATTCGGTCGATCTTTATGTCGACGGAATCCTTATCTAAAGGCCCAATACCCCGCATGATTGGAATTCCTATCCATCGTGCTGAATAAAGAGCTCCAATTTTTGGGTCGGGCCCTAAGAGTACCCCCTAGGGGCCTGGGCTAAAAACTATTTTGGCAATAACTTCTTCGTTACTCGCCCGATTCGATCGAACTTTATGTCCACAGATTCCTTATCTAAAGCCCCAAGACCCCTAATGATCGGAATTCCTATCCATTGTGCCGAACAAAGAGTTTCAATTTTCGGGGCGGACTCTAGGGGTACCCCTAGGGGCTCGGGGGCTGAAAAATCATCAGAAACGAAATGTTGATTTTTTCACACATTAGCAAATTTACATGTATTTATGGCATTTTAAAGTGAGCTTGCGTAATTTGAAGGCGCAGATCGCGGGTAAATCGGCCGAATACGCCCCAAAATAGTTACCTTTTCGCTTGTTTTGGACTCTCACGAAGTTCTCGTAAAGCAAAATAATAGGAAAAGTGGATTTCGACTTTTTGGGGGACAGCCCTTGGAATAAGGTTTCCAACGCCGCTTGAATCGGCCAAATCGGACAAATGCCATAGAAGTTATGGCAAAAATAGTGGAACTGCGCAAAACGGGACCCGACGCAAAAACTATTTTGGCCATAACTTCTTCGTTTCTCGCCCGATTCGGTCGATCTTTATGTCGACGGAATCCTTATCTAAAGGCCCAAGACCCTGCATAATTGGAATTCCTATCCATTTTGCTGAATAAAGAGCTCCAATTTTTGGGCCGGGCCCTAAGAGTACCCCCTAGGGGCCTGGGCTAAAAACTATTTTGGCAATAATTTCTTCGTTACTCTCTCGATTCGATCGAACTTTATGTCCACAGATTCCTTATCTAAAGGCCTAAGACCCCTAATGATTGGAATTCCTATCCATCGTGCCGAACGCAACACGGGATCCGACGCAAAAACTATTTTGGCCATAACTTCTTCGTTTCTCGCCTGATTCGGTCGATCTTTATGTCGACGGAATCCTTATCTAAAGGCCCAAGACCCCGCTTGATTGGAATTCCTATCCATCGTGCTGAACAAAGAGCTCCAATTTTTGGGCCGGGCCCTAAGAGTAACCCCTAGGGGCCTGGGCTAAAAACTATTTTGGCCATACTTACTTCGTTACTCGCCCAATTCGGTCGAACTTTATGTCCACAGATTCCTATCCCTAATGATCGGAATTCCTATCCATCGTGCCGAACAAAGAGTTTCAATTTTCGGGACGGGCCCTAGGTGTACCCCTAGCGGCTCGTGGGCTGAAAAATCATCAGAAACGAAATGTTGATTTTTTCACACATTAGCACTTTCACATGTATTTATGGCATTTTAAAATGAGCTTGCGTAATTTGAAGGCCCAGATCGCGGGTAAATCGGCCAAATACGCCCTAAAATTGTCACTTTTTTGCTTGTTTTGGACTCTCACGAAGTTCTCGTAAAGCAAAATAATAGGAAAAGTGGATTTCGACTTTTTGGGTGACAGTCCTTGGAATAAGGTTTCCAACGCCGCTTGAATCGGCAAAATCGGACAAATAGCCTAGAAGTTATGGCAAAAATAGTGGAACTGCGCAAAACGGGACCCGACGCAAAAACTATTTTTGCCATAACTTCTTCGTTTCTCGCCCGATTCGGTAGATGTTTATGTCGACGGAATCCTTATCTAAAGGCCCAATACCCCGCATGATTGGAATTCCAATCCATTGTGCTGAATAAAGAGCTCCAATTTTTGGGCCGGGCCCTAAGAGTACCCCCTAGGGGCCTGGGCTAAAAACTATTTTGGCAATAACTTCTTCGTTACTCGCCCGATTCGATCGAACTTTATGTCCACAGATTCCTTTTCTAAAGCCCTAAGACCCCTAATGATCGGAATTCCTATCCATTGTGCCGAACAAAGAGTTTCAATTTTCGGGGAGGACCCTAGGGGTACCCCTAGGGGCTCGGGGGCTGAAAAATCATCAGAAACGAAATGTTGATTTTTTCACACATTAGCAAATTTACATGTATTTATGGCATTTTAAAGTGAGCTTGCATAATTTGAAGGCGCAGATCGCGGGTAAATCGGCCGAATACGCCCTAAAATAGTTACCTTTTCGCTTGTTTTGGACTCTCACGAAGTTCTCGTAAAGCAAAATAATAGGAAAAGTGGATTTCGACTTTTTGGGGGACAGCCCTTGGAATAAGGTTTCCAACGCCGCTTGAATCGGCCAAATCGGACAAATGCCATAGAAGTTATGGCAAAAATAGTGGAACTGCGCAAAACGGGACCCGACGCAAAAACTATTTTGGCCATAACTTCTTCGTTTCTCGCCCGATTCGGTCGATCTTTATGTCGACGGAATCCTTATCTAAAGGCCCAAGACCCTGCATAATTGGAATTCCTATCCATTTTGCTGAATAAAGAGCTCCAATTTTTGGGCCGGGCCCTAAGAGTACCCCCTAGGGGCCTGGGCTAAAAACTATTTTGGCAATAATTTCTTCGTTACTCTCTCGATTCGATCGAACTTTATGTCCACAGATTCCTTATCTAAAGGCCTAAGACCCCTAATGATCGGAATTCCTATCCATCGTGCCGAACGCAACACGGGATCCGACGCAAAAACTATTTTGGCCATAACTTCTTCGTTTCTCGCCTGATTCGGTCGATCTTTATGTCGACGGAATCCTTATCTAAAGGCCCAAGACCCCGCTTGATTGGAATTCCTATCCATCGTGCTGAACAAAGAGCTCCAATTTTTGGGCCGGGCCCTAAGAGTAACCCCTAGGGGCCTGGGCTAAAAACTATTTTGGCCATACTTACTTCGTTACTCGCCCAATTCGGTCGAACTTTATGTCCACGGATTCCTATCCCTAATGATCGGAATTCCTATCCATCGTGCCGAACAAAGAGTTTCAATTTTCGGGACGGGCCCTAGGTGTACCCCTAGCGGCTCGTGGGCTGAAAAATCATCAGAAACGAAATGTTGATTTTTTCACACATTAGCACTTTCACATGTATTTATGGCATTTTAAAATGAGCTTGCGTAATTTGAAGGCCCAGATCGCGGGTAAATCGGCCAAATACGCCCTAAAATTGTCACTTTTTTGCTTGTTTTGGACTCTCACGAAGTTCTCGTAAAGCAAAATAATAGGAAAAGTGGATTTCGACTTTTTGGGTGACAGTCCTTGGAATAAGGTTTCCAACGCCGCTTGAATCGGCAAAATCGGACAAATAGCCTAGAAGTTATGGCAAAAATAGTGGAACTGCGCAAAACGGGACCCGACGCAAAAACTATTTTTGCCATAACTTCTTCGTTTCTCGCCCGATTCGGTCGATGTTTATGTCGACGGAATCCTTATCTAAAGGCCCAATACCCCGCATGATTGGAATTCCAATCCATTGTGCTGAATAAAGAGCTCCAATTTTTGGGCCGGGCCCTAAGAGTACCCCCTAGGGGCCTGGGCTAAAAACTATTTTGGCAATAACTTCTTCGTTACTCGCCCGATTCGATCGAACTTTATGTCCACAGATTCCTTTTCTAAAGCCCTAAGACCCCTAATGATCGGAATTCCTATCCATTGTGCCGAACAAAGAGTTTCAATTTTCGGGGAGGACCCTAGGGGTACCCCTAGGGGCTCGGGGGCTGAAAAATTATCAGAAACGAAATGTTGATTTTTTCACACATTAGCACTTTCACATGTATTTATAGCATTTTATAGTGAGCTTGCGTAATTTGAAGGCGCAGATCGCGGGTAAATCGGCCGAATACGCCCAAAAATAGTCACCTTTTCGCTTGTTTTGGACTCTCACGAAGTTCTCGTAAAGCAAAATAATAGGAAAAGTGGATTTTGACTTTTTGGGGGACACCCCTTGGAATAAGGTTTCCAACGCCGCTTGAATCGGCCAAATCGGACAAATAGCATAGAAGTTATGGCAAAAATAGTGGAACTGCGCAAAACGGGACCCGACGCAAAAACTATTTTGGCCATAACTTCTTCGTTTCTCGCCCGATTCGGTCGATCTTTATGTCGACGGAATCCTTATCTAAAGGCCCAAGACCCTGCATAATTGGAATTCCTATCCATTTTGCTGAATAAAGAGCTCCAATTTTTGGGCCGGGCCCTAAGAGTACCCCCTAGGGGCCTGGGCTAAAAACTATTTTGGCAATAATTTCTTCGTTACTCTCTCGATTCGATCGAACTTTATGTCCACAGATTCCTTATCTAAAGGCCTAAGACCCCTAATGATCGGAATTCCTATCCATCGTGCCGAACGCAACACGGGATCCGACGCAAAAACTATTTTGGCCATAACTTCTTCGTTTCTCGCCTGATTCGGTCGATCTTTATGTCGACGGAATCCTTATCTAAAGGCCCAAGACCCCGCTTGATTGGAATTCCTATCCATCGTGCTGAACAAAGAGCTCCAATTTTTGGGCCGGGCCCTAAGAGTAACCCCTAGGGGCCTGGGCTAAAAACTATTTTGGCCATACTTACTTCGTTACTCGACCAATTCGGTCGAACTTTATGTCCACGGATTCCTATCCCTAATGATCGGAATTCCTATCCATCGTGCCGAACAAAGAGTTTCAATTTTCGGGACGGGCCCTAGGTGTACCCCTAGCGGCTCGTGGGCTGAAAAATCATCAGAAACGAAATGTTGATTTTTTCACACATTAGCACTTTCACATGTATTTATGGCATTTTAAAATGAGCTTGCGTAATTTGAAGGCCCAGATCGCGGGTAAATCGGCCAAATACGCCCTAAAATTGTCACTTTTTTGCTTGTTTTGGACTCTCACGAAGTTCTCGTAAAGCAAAATAATAGGAAAAGTGGATTTCGACTTTTTGGGTGACAGTCCTTGGAATAAGGTTTCCAACGCCGCTTGAATCGGCAAAATCGGACAAATAGCCTAGAAGTTATGGCAAAAATAGTGGAACTGCGCAAAACGGGACCCGACGCAAAAACTATTTTTGCCATAACTTCTTCGTTTCTCGCCCGATTCGGTCGATGTTTATGTCGACGGAATCCTTATCTAAAGGCCCAATACCCCGCATGATTGGAATTCCAATCCATTGTGCTGAATAAAGAGCTCCAATTTTTGGGCCGGGCCCTAAGAGTACCCCCTAGGGGCCTGGGCTAAAAACTATTTTGGCAATAACTTCTTCGTTACTCGCCCGATTCGATCGAACTTTATGTCCACAGATTCCTTTTCTAAAGCCCTAAGACCCCTAATGATCGGAATTCCTATCCATTGTGCCGAACAAAGAGTTTCAATTTTCGGGGAGGACCCTAGGGGTACCCCTAGGGGCTCGGGGGCTGAAAAATTATCAGAAACGAAATGTTGATTTTTTCACACATTAGCACTTTCACATGTATTTATAGCATTTTATAGTGAGCTTGCGTAATTTGAAGGCGCAGATCGCGGGTAAATCGGCCGAATACGCCCAAAAATAGTCACCTTTTCGCTTGTTTTGGACTCTCACGAAGTTCTCGTAAAGCAAAATAATAGGAAAAGTGGATTTTGACTTTTTGGGGGACACCCCTTGGAATAAGGTTTCCAACGCCGCTTGAATCGGCCAAATCGGACAAATAGCATAGAAGTTATGGCAAAAATAGTGGAACTGCGCAAAACGGGACCCGACGCAAAAACAATTTTGGCCATAATTCTTCGTTTCACGCCCGATTCGGTCGATTTTTATGTCGACGGAATCCTTATCTAAAGGCCCAAGACCCTGCATAATTGGAATTCCTATCCATCGTGCTGAATAAAGAGCTCCAATTTATGGGCCGGGCCCTAAGAGTACCCCCTAGGGGCCTGGGCTAAAAACTATTTTGGCAATAACTTCTTCGTTACTCTCCCGATTCGATCGAACTTTATGTCCACAGATTCCTTATCTAAAGGCCTAAGACTCCTAATGATCGGAATTCCTATCCATCGTGCCGAACGCAAAACGGGATCCGACGCAAAAACTATTTTGGCCATAACTTCTTCGTTTCTCGCTTGATTCGGTCGATCTTTATGTCGACGGAATCCTTATCTAAAGGCCCAAGACCCCGCTTGATTGGAATTCCTATCCATCGTGCTGAACAAAGAGCTCCAATTTTTGGGCCGGGCCCTAAGAGTACCCCTTTGGGGCCTGGGCTAAAAACTATTTTGGCCATAACTTCTTCGTTACTCTCCCGATTCGATCGAACTTTATGTCCACAGATTCCTTATCTAAAGGCCTAAGACTCCTAATGATCGGAATTCCTATCCATCGTGCCGAACGCAAAACGGGATCCGACGCAAAAACTATTTTGGCCATAACTTCTTCGTTTCTCGCCTGATTCGGTCGATCTTTATGTCGACGGAATCCTTATCTAAAGGCCCAAGACCCCGCTTGATTGGAATTCCTATCCATCGTGCTGAACAAACAGCTCCAATTTTTGGGCCGGGCCCTAAGAGTACCCCCTTGGGGCCTGGGCTAAAAACTATTTTGGCCATAACTTCTTCGTTACTCGCCCGATTCGGTCGAACTTTATGTCCACAAATTCCTTATCTAAAGGCCTAAGACCCCTAATGATCGGAATTCCTATCCATCGTGCCGAACAAAGAGTTTCAATTTTCGGGTTTGGCCCTAGGGGTACCCCTAGGGGCTCGGGGGCTGAAAAATCATTAGAAACGAAATGTTGATTTTTTCGCACATTAGCACATTCACATGTATTTATAGCATTTTAAAGTGAGCTTGCGTAATTTGAAGGCCCAGATCGCGGGTAAATCGGCCGAATACGCCCCAAAATAGTCACTTTTTCGCTTTTTTGGACTCTCACGAAGTTCTCGTAAAACAAAATAATAGGAAAAGTGGATTTCGACTTTTTGGGGGACAGCCCTTAAAATAAGGTTTCCAATGCCGCTTGAATCGGCCAAATCGAACAAATAGCCTAGAAGTTATGGCAAAAATAGTGGAACTGCGCAAAATGGGATCCGACGCAAAAACTATTTTGGCCATAACTTCTTCGTTTCTCGCCCGATTCGGTCGATCTTTATGTCGACGAAATCCTTATCTAAAGGCCCAATACCCCGTATGATTGGAATTCCTATCCATCGTGCTGAATAAAGAGCTCCAATTTTTGGGCCGGGCCCTAAGAGTACCTCCTAGGGGCCTGGGCTAAAAACTATTTTTGCAATAACTTCTTCGTTACTCGCTCGATTCGATCGAACTTTATGTCCACAGATTCCTTATCTAAAGGCCTAAGACCCCTAATGATCGGAATTCCTATCCATCGTGCCGAACGCAAAACGGGATCCGACGCAAAAACTATTTTGGCCATAACTTCTTCGTTTCTCGCCCGATTCGGTCGATCTTTATGTCGACAGAATTCTTATCTAAAGGCCCAAGACCCCGCATGTTTGGAATTCCTATCCATCGTGCTGAACAAAGAGCTCCAATTTTTAGACCGGGCCCTAAGATAGGGGCTTGGGCTAATAACTATTTTGGCCATAATTTCTTTGTTACTCGCCCGATTCGGTCGAACTTTATGTCCACAGATTCCTTATCTAAAGGCCTAAGACCCCTAATGATCGGAATTCCTATCCATTGTGCCGAACAAAGAGTTTCAATTTTCGGGGAGGACCCTAGGGGTACCCCTAGGGGCTCGGGGGCTGAAAAATTATCAGAAACGAAATGTTGATTTTTTCACACATTAGCACTTTCACATGTATTTATAGCATTTTATAGTGAGCTTGCGTAATTTGAAGGCGCAGATCGCGGGTAAATCGGCCGAATACGCCCAAAAATAGTCACCTTTTCGCTTGTTTTGGACTCTCACGAAGTTCTCGTAAAGCAAAATAATAGGAAAAGTGGATTTTGACTTTTTGGGGGACACCCCTTGGAATAAGGTTTCCAACGCCGCTTGAATCGGCCAAATCGGACAAATAGCATAGAAGTTATGGCAAAAATAGTGGAACTGCGCAAAACGGGACCCGACGCAAAAACAATTTTGGCCATAATTCTTCGTTTCACGCCCGATTCGGTCGATTTTTATGTCGACGGAATCCTTATCTAAAGGCCCAAGACCCTGCATAATTGGAATTCCTATCCATCGTGCTGAATAAAGAGCTCCAATTTATGGGCCGGGCCCTAAGAGTACCCCCTAGGGGCCTGGGCTAAAAACTATTTTGGCAATAACTTCTTCGTTACTCTCCCGATTCGATCGAACTTTATGTCCACAGATTCCTTATCTAAAGGCCTAAGACTCCTAATGATCGGAATTCCTATCCATCGTGCCGAACGCAAAACGGGATCCGACGCAAAAACTATTTTGGCCATAACTTCTTCGTTTCTCGCTTGATTCGGTCGATCTTTATGTCGACGGAATCCTTATCTAAAGGCCCAAGACCCCGCTTGATTGGAATTCCTATCCATCGTGCTGAACAAAGAGCTCCAATTTTTGGGCCGGGCCCTAAGAGTACCCCTTTGGGGCCTGGGCTAAAAACTATTTTGGCCATAACTTCTTCGTTACTCTCCCGATTCGATCGAACTTTATGTCCACAGATTCCTTATCTAAAGGCCTAAGACTCCTAATGATCGGAATTCCTATCCATCGTGCCGAACGCAAAACGGGATCCGACGCAAAAACTATTTTGGCCATAACTTCTTCGTTTCTCGCCTGATTCGGTCGATCTTTATGTCGACGGAATCCTTATCTAAAGGCCCAAGACCCCGCTTGATTGGAATTCCTATCCATCGTGCTGAACAAACAGCTCCAATTTTTGGGCCGGGCCCTAAGAGTACCCCCTTGGGGCCTGGGCTAAAAACTATTTTGGCCATAACTTCTTCGTTACTCGCCCGATTCGGTCGAACTTTATGTCCACAAATTCCTTATCTAAAGGCCTAAGACCCCTAATGATCGGAATTCCTATCCATCGTGCCGAACAAAGAGTTTCAATTTTCGGGTTTGGCCCTAGGGGTACCCCTAGGGGCTCGGGGGCTGAAAAATCATTAGAAACGAAATGTTGATTTTTTCGCACATTAGCACATTCACATGTATTTATAGCATTTTAAAGTGAGCTTGCGTAATTTGAAGGCCCAGATCGCGGGTAAATCGGCCGAATACGCCCCAAAATAGTCACTTTTTCGCTTTTTTGGACTCTCACGAAGTTCTCGTAAAACAAAATAATAGGAAAAGTGGATTTCGACTTTTTGGGGGACAGCCCTTAAAATAAGGTTTCCAATGCCGCTTGAATCGGCCAAATCGAACAAATAGCCTAGAAGTTATGGCAAAAATAGTGGAACTGCGCAAAATGGGATCCGACGCAAAAACTATTTTGGCCATAACTTCTTCGTTTCTCGCCCGATTCGGTCGATCTTTATGTCGACGAAATCCTTATCTAAAGGCCCAATACCCCGTATGATTGGAATTCCTATCCATCGTGCTGAATAAAGAGCTCCAATTTTTGGGCCGGGCCCTAAGAGTACCTCCTAGGGGCCTGGGCTAAAAACTATTTTTGCAATAACTTCTTCGTTACTCGCTCGATTCGATCGAACTTTATGTCCACAGATTCCTTATCTAAAGGCCTAAGACCCCTAATGATCGGAATTCCTATCCATCGTGCCGAACGCAAAACGGGATCCGACGCAAAAACTATTTTGGCCATAACTTCTTCGTTTCTCGCCCGATTCGGTCGATCTTTATGTCGACAGAATTCTTATCTAAAGGCCCAAGACCCCGCATGTTTGGAATTCCTATCCATCGTGCTGAACAAAGAGCTCCAATTTTTAGACCGGGCCCTAAGATAGGGGCTTGGGCTAATAACTATTTTGGCCATAATTTCTTTGTTACTCGCCCGATTCGGTCGAACTTTATGTCCACAGATTCCTTATCTAAAGGCCTAAGACCCCTAATGATCGGAATTCCTATCCATTGTGCCGAACAAAGAGTTTCAATTTTCAGGGAGGACCCTAGGGGTACCCCTAGGGGCTCGGGGGCTGAAAAATTATCAGAAACGAAATGTTGATTTTTTCACACATTAGCACTTTCACATGTATTTATGGCATTTTATAGTGAGCTTGCGTAATTTGAAGGCGCAGATCGCGGGTAAATCGGCCGAATACGCCCAAAAATAGTCACTTTTTCGCTTGTTTTGGACTCTCACGAAGTTCTCGTAAAGCAAAATAATAGGAAAAGTGGATTTCGACTTTTTGGGGGACACCCCTTGGAATAAGGTTTCCAACGCCGCTTGAACCGGCAGAATCGGACAAATAGCATAGAAGTTATGGCAAAAATAGTGGAACTGCGCAAAACGGGACCCGACGCAAAAACAATTTTGGCCATAATTCTTCGTTTCACGCCCGATTCGGTCGATTTTTATGTCGACGGAATCCTTATCTAAAGGCCCAAGACCCTGCATAATTGGAATTCCTATCCATCGTGCTGAATAAAGAGCTCCAATTTATGGGCCGGGCCCTAAGAGTACCCCCTAGGGGCCTGGGCTAAAAACTATTTTGGCAATAACTTCTTCGTTACTCGCCCGATTCGATCGAACTTTATGTCCACAGATTCCTTATCTAAAGCCCTAAGACCCCTAATGATCGGAATTCCTATCCATTGTGCCGAACAAAGAGTTTCAATTTTCAGGGAGGACCCTAGGGGTACCCCTAGGGGCTCGGGGGCTGAAAAATTATCAGAAACGAAATGTTGATTTTTTCACACATTAGCACTTTCACATGTATTTATGGCATTTTATAGTGAGCTTGCGTAATTTGAAGGCGCAGATCGCGGGTAAATCGGCCGAATACGCCCAAAAATAGTCACTTTTTCGCTTGTTTTGGACTCTCACGAAGTTCTCGTAAAGCAAAATAATAGGAAAAGTGGATTTCGACTTTTTGGGGGACACCCCTTGGAATAAGGTTTCCAACGCCGCTTGAACCGGCAGAATCGGACAAATAGCATAGAAGTTATGGCAAAAATAGTGGAACTGCGCAAAACGGGACCCGACGCAAAAACAATTTTGGCCATAATTCTTCGTTTCACGCCCGATTCGGTCGATTTTTATGTCGACGGAATCCTTATCTAAAGGCCCAAGACCCTGCATAATTGGAATTCCTATCCATCGTGCTGAATAAAGAGCTCCAATTTATGGGCCGGGCCCTAAGAGTACCCCCTAGGGGCCTGGGCTAAAAACTATTTTGGCAATAACTTCTTCGTTACTCTCCCGATTCGATCGAACTTTATGTCCACAGATTCCTTATCTAAAGGCCTAAGACTCCTAATGATCGGAATTCCTATCCATCGTGCCGAACGCAAAACGGGATCCGACGCAAAAACTATTTTGGCCATAACTTCTTCGTTTCTCGCTTGATTCGGTCGATCTTTATGTCGACGGAATCCTTATCTAAAGGCCCAAGACCCCGCTTGATTGGAATTCCTATCCATCATGCTGAACAAAGAGCTCCAATTTTTGGGCCGGGCCCTAAGAGTACCCCTTTGGGGCCTGGGCTAAAAACTATTTTGGCCATAACTTCTTCGTTACTCTCCCGATTCGATCGAACTTTATGTCCACAGATTCCTTATCTAAAGGCCTAAGACTCCTAATGATCGGAATTCCTATCCATCGTGCCGAATACGCCCCAAAATAGTCACTTTTTCGCTTTTTTGGACTCTCACGAAGTTCTCGTAAAACAAAATAATAGGAAAAGTGGATTTCGACTTTTTGGGGGACAGCCCTTAAAATAAGGTTTCCAATGCCGCTTGAATCGGCCAAATCGAACAAATAGCCTAGAAGTTATGGCAAAAATAGTGGAACTGCGCAAAATGGGATCCGACGCAAAAACTATTTTTGCCATAACTTCTTCGTTTCTCGCCCGATTCGGTCGATCTTTATGTCGACGGAATCCTTATCTAAAGGCCCAATACCCCGTATGATTGGAATTCCTATCCATCGTGCTGAATAAAGAGCTCCAATTTTTGGGCCGGGCCCTAAGAGTACCTCCTAGGGGCCTGGGCTAAAAACTATTTTTGCAATAACTTCTTCGTTACTCGCTCGATTCGATCGAACTTTATGTCCACAGATTCCTTATCTAAAGGCCTAAGACCCCTAATGATCGGAATTCCTATCCATCGTGCCGAACGCAAAACGGGATCCGACGCAAAAACTATTTTGGCCATAACTTCTTCGTTTCTCGCCCGATTCGGTCGATCTTTATGTCGACGGAATTCTTATCTAAAGGCCCAAGACCCCGCATGTTTGGAATTCCTATCCATCGTGCTGAACAAAGAGCTCCAATTTTTAGACCGGGCCCTAAGATAGGGGCTTGGGCTAATAACTATTTTGGCCATAATTTCTTTGTTACTCGCCCGATTCGGTCGAACTTTATGTCCACAGATTCCTTATCTAAAGGCCTAAGACCCCTAATGATCGGAATTCCTATCCATCGTGCCGAACAAAGAGTTTTAATTTTCGGGACGGGCCCTAGGGTACCCCTAGCGGCTCGTGGGCTGAAAAATCATCAGAAACGAAATGTTGATTTTTTCACACATTAGCACATTCACATGTATTTATGGCATTTTAAAGTGAGATTGCGTAATTTGAAGGTCCAGATCGCGAGTAAATCGGCCAAATACGCCCTAAAATTGTCACTTTTTCGCTTGTTTTGGACTCTCACGAAGTTCTCGTAAAGCAAAATAATAGGAAAAGTGGATTTCGACTTTTTGGGAGACAGTCTTGGAATAAGGTTTCCAACGCCGCTTGAATCGGCCAAATCAGACAAATAGCCTAGAAGTTATGGCAAAAATAGTGGAACTGCGCAAAATGGGATCCGACGCAAAAACTATTTTGGCCATAATTTCTTCGTTTCTCGCTCGATTCGGTCGATCTTTATGTCGACGGAATCCTTATCTAAAGGCCCAATACCCCGCATGATTGGAATTCCTATCCATCGTGCTGAATAAAGAGCTCCAATTTTTGGGCCGGGCCCTACGAGTACCTCCTAGGGGCCTGGGCTAAAAACTATTTTGGCAATAACTTCTTCGTTACTCGTCCGATTCGATCGAACTTTATGTCCACAGATTCCTTATCTAAAGGCCTAAGACCCCTAATGATCGGAATTCCTATCCATCGTGCCGAACGCAAAACGAGATCCGACGCAAAAACTATTTTGGCCATAACTTCTTCGTTTCTCGCCCGATTCGGTCGATCTTTATGTCGACGGAATTCTTATCTAAAGGCCCAAGACCCCGCATGATTGGAATTTCTATCCATCGTGCTGAACAAAGAGCTCCAATTTTTAGGCCGGGCCCTAAGATAGGGGCCTGGGCTAATAACTATTTTGGCCATAACTTCTTCGTTACTCGCCCGATTCGGTCGAACTTTATGTCCACAGATTCCTTATCTAAAGGCCTAAGACCCCTAATGATCGGAATTCCTATCCATCGTGCCGAACAAAGAGTTTCAATTTTCGGGACGGGCCCTAGGGGTACCCCTAGCGGCTCGTGGGCTGAAAAATTATCAAAAATGAAATGTTGATTTTTTCACACATTAGCACATTCACATGTATTTATGGCATTTTAAAGTGAGCTTGCGTAATTTGAAGGCCCAGATCGCGGGTAAATCGGCCAAATACGCCCTAAAATTGTCACTTTTTCGCTTGTTTTGGACTCTCACGAAGTTCTCGTAAAGCAAAATAATAGGAAAAGTGGATTTCGACTTTTTGGGTGACAGTCCTTGGAATAAGGTTTCCAACGCCGCTTGAATTGGCCAAATCGGACAAATAGCCTAGAAGTTATGGCAAAAATAGTGGAACTGCGCAAAACGGGACCCGACGCAAAAACTATTTTGGCCATAACTTCTTCGTTTCTCGCCCGATTCGGTCGATCTTTATGTCGACGGAATCCATATCTAAAGGCCCAATACCCCGCATGATTGGAATTCCTATCCATCGTGCTGAAGGCCCAGATCGCGGGTAAATCGGCCAAATACGCCCTAAAATTGTCACTTTTTCGCTTGTTTTGGACTCTCACGAAGTTCTCGTAAAGCAAAATAATAGGAAAAGTGGATTTCGACTTTTTGGGTGATAGTCCTTGGAATAAGGTTTCCAACGCCGCTTGAATCGGCAAAATTGGACAAATAGCCTAGAAATTATGGCAAAAATAGTGGAACTGCGCAAAACGGGACCCGACGCAAAAACTATTTTGGCCATAACTTCTTAGTTTCTCGCCCGATTCGGTCGATCTTTATGTCGACGGAATCCTTATCTAAAGGCCCAATACCCCGCATGATTGGAATTCTTATCCATTGTGCTGAATAAAGAGCTCCAATTTTTGGGCCGGGCCCTAAGAGTACCCCCTAGGGGCCTGGGCTAAAAACTATTTTGGCCATAACTTCTTCGTTACTCGCCCGATTCGGTCGAACTTTATGTCCACAGTTTCCTTATCTAAAGGACTAAGACCCCTAATGATCGTAATTCCTATCCATCGTGCCGAACAAAGAGTTTCAATTTTCGGGCCGGGCCCTAAGGTACTCCTAGGGGCTCGGGGACTGAAAAATCATCAAAAACGAAATGTTGATTTTTTCGCACATTAGCACATTCACATGTATTTATGGCATTTTAAAGTGAGCTTGCGTAATTTGAAGGCCCAGATCGCGGGTAAATCGGCCGAATACGCCCCAAAATAGTCACTTTTTCGCTTGTTTTGGACTCTCACGAAGTTCTCGTAAAGCAAAATAATAGGAAAAGTGGATTTCGACTTTTTGGGGGACACCCATTGGAATAAGGTTTTTAACGCCGCTTGAATCTGCCAAATCGGACAAATAAGCTAGAAGTTATGGCAAAAATAGTAGAACTGCGCAAAACGAGACCCGACGCAAAAACTATTTTGGCCATAACTTCTTCGTTTCTCGCCCGATTCGGTCGATCTTTATGTCGACGGAATCCTTATCTAAAGGCCTAAGACCCCTAATGATCGGAATTCCTATCCATAGTGCCGAACAAAGAGTTTCAATTTTCGGGTCAGGCCCTAGGGTACTTCTAGGGGCTCGGGGGCTGAAAAATCATCAAAAACGAAAAGTTGATTTTTTCACACATTAGCACATTCACATGTATTTATGACATTTTAAAGTGAGCTTGCGTAATTTGAAGGCCCAGATCGCGGGTAAATCGGCCGAATACGCCCCAAAATAGTCACTTTTTCACTTGTTTTGGACTCTCACGAAGTTCTCGTAAAGCAAAATAATAGGAAAAGTGGATTTCGACTTTTTGGGGGACAGCCCTTGAAATAAGGTTTCGAACGCCGTTTGAATCGGCCAAATCGGACAAATAGCCTAGAAGTTATGGCAAAAATAGTGGAACTGCGCAAAACGGGATCCGACGCAAAAACTATTTTGGCCATAATTTCTTCGTTTCTCGCCCGATTCGATCGAACTTTATGTCCACAGATTCCTTATCTAAAGGCCTAATACCCCTAATGATCAGAATTCCTGTCCATCGTGTTGAACGCAAAATGGGATCCGACGCAAAAACTATTTTGGCCATAACTTCTTCGTTTCTCGCCCGATTCGGTCGATCTTTATGTCGACGGAATCCTTATCTAAAGGCCCAAGACCCCGCATGATTGGAATTTCTATTTATCGTGCTGAACAAAGAGCTCCAATTTTTGGGCCGGGCTCTTAGAGTATCCCTTAGGGGCCTGGGCTAAAAACTATTTTGGCCATAACTTCTTCGTTACTCGCCCGATTCGGTCGAACTTTATGTCCACAGATTCCTTATCTAAAGGCCTAAGACCCCTAATGATCGGAATTCCTATCCATCGTGCCGAACAAAGAGTTTCAATTTTCGGGTCGGGCCCTAGGGGGTACCCTAGGGGCTCGGGGGCTGAAAAATCATCAGAAACGAAATGTTGATTTTTTCGCACATTAGCATATTCACATGTATTTATAGCATTTTAAAGTGAGCCAGATCCCTCACGAGAACTCAAAAGGGAAGAATCCAGCTCAACAGGGTGAGAGAAGGACATCGCTACTCTATATTTGCTAAAAGTAATACTGCAAATTTAGAGTAGGGGGAGTAGATGTTATGGCATAATATCTGCCAGGTCTCATAGAGACCTGGGTCTCATACCTGAACCAAATTATATTAAGTGAAAAGCATTCTGGGTGCCTCCTTACCTGACCTCAAGGAGATCTCAGAACAGATACATGTATCAGATACCCCTTCAGGTATCCTACCAGCACCTCAAGTTGAAACCTGCAGGAGAGACCTGAGGCAGGTCTCTTGATATTTAATGAGCCTGACATAGGCAGAGCGCTTTATCCAGTCGGACTGGGAATTGTCAGCTGGTACGCGCACTTGATAACGAATAGTATGAAGTCACGTGTAAAGGTAACAACGGCAAGAATCAGAAATAAGCGACTTCACTCTCAAGTAACTTCAGGAGTATATATATCACAGAAGATCCATCTGATAAAGGGGGTTCACTATTTTTTTTCTTCTACCTACTATTACATTCACTTCTTCTTCACCATCGAAAACCCAGAAATCTAACTTGACCGTCGGAGGTGGTTCGCCGGAGAACACTCCCGGCCCTCCATTTCTCTTGCAGGAGTCCAGTAGCGAGTGCTCCAGCCTGAGAAGAATATCCCTGGTGTGAAGAAGGAGAGTATTGTTTAGGTAGATGCTGAGCCCATTCCAGTTATTCTTATTTATTATGATGTATTATTTCTGGTTACATTAGAAACAAATAGAGAAATGGAATCTGGAAAAATCAAAATAGCAATTACGACTAAACAATATTAAAATGCAATGTTCTTACAAGAATCCGATAGCAAAAAGTAACTGGTAATATGAAGAACAGAATCCCAAAGTAATTTTCCAGAATAAAATTGTCGTCTTTCTAGACGAGAAAAAGAAGATACCCTAAAAGAAATTACAAAATGGTCTTTTATATCACTGAATGAGCTCTCGCTCAACTATGAGCGACCGCTCAAAACAAACACGCAAAAATAAAAAAATAAAAAAAAAACAACCAACTAAAAAAAATGAGCGACCGTTCATTCAAAACACTGGATCAAATGGAACGAGAAATGAGCGGCGGCTCACAATAGATTGAGCGGTGGCTCAAAGGTATTGAGCGAGAGCTCAAAGACACAAACGAGCGGCGGCTCAATGAATTTTCAGCACTTTTTCTTCTGCTATTTCTTCCTTTTCCTTTGACTCCTATTATTCTCCATTCTCTGCAAAACTACTTCCACAAATTAACAAAAGCTCACCAATTAAGCTAACAAATATATTAAAAACATCCCCAAACTTAACTCAAATAACAATTATGCACAAAATAATTAACACACCACCAAGACCATCCACACCATCCTCATCCGTAGCTAACCTGCACGTTTAGAAATACATGCAGGGCTGAGTAGTTCGTACTCAGTGAACACAATGCCAAAAACAGATTTAAAAGCTTGCTCTTAGAGCTATATAATTGAACTTGCATTGCCACTGCATCACAAGTGTTAGAACATTTGAAAACATTTTACTTGTGAATGCATAAATCATTTTATCATTTTCAAAATCACGACTGCTTTGTCAAAACACATATATATACAGGCATGAATCATCTACCACATCAACTTTGTGTTGAGAAGTAGGCCTCCTTCTCAAACACTGTGACCGGCTAAACCAAAGTAAAGCATACAGTCACCATCATCAATCAATTAACCACACGTGGGTTCCTGCCTTGCACAGGATAATATAACTCATGTAGATGATAAAACATACCAAACTCAGATAAATGGCAAGTCAATTAATTTTAAAAGCTCGCATAATAATAATCAATAAGTAATAGCATTCATCGGAATTTTGGTTTCAGAAAAGCCGACCTCACTTCTGGTCTTTTGAAGTCGGGGTTGCTTACTTTACGTTTTTCCGATTACTTCGCAGTCCCGCTCGGCCCTTCAATAACAACATCGATTAAACTCGAGCTTATCGACTCGAAAAACGTATAATAGATTTAGGGCTCGGCTGATGGACTTCTACTTGAGTCGGGTTTTTCTTAACTTATCTAAACTTCTCTACATCGATAACTTTTTCGTTCTCGAATCATCGTCTTAACTCGGTTTCTAATTACTTCTCAAACCCTTGATTCTCGTTTCTAATATATCAATCTTCACGTAAATCGATAAGTTACAATTTAACTCGTCTTAAACTTCTCATAAATTCAATTTATATGATCTCGGCAAATCAGAACGTCAAATCTCAACTATTTTCATCATATATAAATCATACGCAGTTAAGCACTTATTTCAACAATCAAACATTCACATCAGAGATCAAACAGTCACATTATAAACACGTATTCACATCAATACTCAAGCATCAATATCAACATCTCAAACATTTATATTAAATAAGTAATTATCTTACTAGAGAGGTTAATCATACTTAATCGTTTAATCACACTCAAACATCGAAGTTTATATAAACAACTCACGTCTTAACATAATCACACAGTCAAGTGTTAAACTTCCATAACTATCTTATATCTTAAACATAATCATACTATAATGAATTATTATTCTATCTTTGACTTTTAAAACTCATAACTTCAACTCTTAACGAAAATTATTTCGTTAAACTCATATAATAATAATTTCAAATTTAAATAATCAAACTTATACTTCGTATTTCTTAACTAAAAAATACGTCATTATTTTTCCTCAAAATACGTATTCATATACGTCATTATTTTCTTCAAAAAATGTACTCATATACGTACAAAATAATCAACTAAATACTTAGAATAAAATAATCATTATTTTATTTTTCTTTATTTAAAACTCAATTTTCGTTTTTATTTAATAAAAGCTCGGCTTTTCTTGTAAAAACTTTACTACTCGATAACTTCTACATCTTAACTCCTTTTTAAGCTATTCAAAAGGCAAACTTGCTTAATTCTACTCAATTAGCATCATTGAATCACTTAACACATCATATAACATCAATTACTCATCATAAAAATATATTAAATCTTAAAAATATTATTTCTCTCACATAATATAATTATTTTCTCATTTTTCAAATTCTACTACTTTTCTTACTCGATTAACATCTTGTCACATCAATTAAGCACTCAAAGCACACTTTAAGAACATACAATCATCTTATAACTCACATCATTCAAACATTTTCATTTTTAATGAAAATATTCCATTTAAATCAATTATTCTATTATTATTATTATTATTTCAATAATAATAATTCTCTTAGCTTATCGTTTGAAACAACGAACTCAAATGCGAACATCTTATCTCTTAATCTAATACTTATGACCTCTAGCTCATTTCTTATAGAAAATTTCATCTCTTTTATTTAATTTTTCTTTTTATCCTCAAATATTAATATTATTATTATTAATATTCTTCTTCTCTTTTAATACTAACATCAAATTTCACATCACATTTTCATTTGTCATCATTCCAACATCATCATCAATCAAAGAAATATTTTTATTTAGACTCATACTTTCATTGACTTCTTTTTCTCATTATTCTCTTTTTATTATATATATATATATATATATATATATATATATATATATATATTTATATCTCAAAATTCATAGAAAATTCATAAGACTTTATTTTCTACTCAATTCATTTAAAATAGACTTAACATCTCATTTATTTCTCAATTTTATTTTTATCTAATGAAATTCCTCAATATATATATATATGCTCATTTTTCGAATTAATATATAAAAATAACTATTTTTCTAATTAATTTAATTCATCTTCAAATCTTCAAGTTTTTCTTATGAATATGAAGAACACATCTTCAAAAATTCATTTTAACATCAAGAACACCATATCTTATTTTTAAACCTATTTTCTTTATTTTTCTTCAAATTTACTCATAGAAATTCCATAAAAATAATAAAAATCATATTTCTCAATTTTCATGCTCAAAATTTACTCAAAAATTTTCTAACACATCTTAACATCATCATCATCATCATCATCATCATATTTCATCAAAAATCATCAAAAATCATTTTTTCCTCATAATATCACAAATGAAATCATACTTAAATAAATAACTTAAGCTCTTCTTTGGCTTAGATTTTGGCTTGCTTGGAGGATGAAAGATGATGGATTGAAGCTACTTTCCTTGTAATACCCCGGAAAATTTCTTCTGCGTTAAAAATTTAAAGTTAATAATAATTATGGCTTTGCACGCCTTAGCTCCCGATTTTCAATTCTAAGACTAACGGTGAAATCCGTTTCCAAAAATAATTTCCAGAAATCGGACGAACGACTACTGTATTAGGGTTTTTCGCGTCCGTTAAGTTTTTCGTCCGGAAACTCGGAATCGAATTCCGTTAGAATTTACATTCACTTTTTCTTCAAGACGAGTTCACCCGAGAAAGTTAATTTTTGTGATTTTCCGGACGAATTTTGGACTGTGACGTCCCGACTCTTTCTCGAATTTTGAAAAACGATTTAGGTTTTCCGAGTACGTAAATTATTTCCAATCTAACGGACGAATTAGATTTCGTCAATTCCGTAACTAACTAGAAAAGTATTTCTCGACTTTTAAAACGGCGTTTAAGAGCCGGAAACGAGTTATTTCGTCAAATAAATCCTCGCCAAACATGCCTTAGTGAGTCACCTTTAGTTTGTTAGATATTTCACTTACTTATGACTCACCATAGGTGAGTCATCACCTTCTCTCCCACCACCTCAATACCGCCCCCTACCTCCCCATATTCACTCTCATTTTCTTCTTATTTTCTCCTCTATTGAAGCTCAAGCTCAAGCTCCTTCCAAGATCATAACTCCTCCATCTACCGATCAAAGTCCAATCCGTGTTTATAATACGAAAGGTAAGAACTTCGTCTATCAATTGAACCGAACAAATCTCTTTTCCCCCATTTTTATTTTTGTTCGAAAATTCGGAGAGTGAGATAGCATGTTGTCTTTGATCGAATCATGTTCTAGGATGTTTAGAGTCGAGTTCTACGGATCAAATCACGTAGAAAAATCAAGAACCCTAAGCTCTAGACATTACCAAAAATTTTCAGATTTTGGGGCTTTGTTTCGTGTTCGATTTCTTTGTCGAATTAATGATAGATTAGTGTTCCGTATGATGTTAATTGATCGTATGAATTGTTTTAGGATTTTCTAAAAATAAAATCCAAAACCTAAGAGACGAACAAGGCTCGATTTAGGTTAGTAAATGTTAGGATATGCTCGTTTGTTTAATGGAAACGGGATATTTTCGATTAAAATCCTATTCAACCGCCACCTAGGGGTGTGATTCACCCTTCTTGGTTAGTTCTTCTACTTAGTCATCAAAAATACCTCATCATCTCCCCCTCTCTCCTCCAATATAGCCAGCAGCCCTCTCTCTCTCAATTCTCTCTTTCTTCTTCATTTCTCCATGGAAGAGCTTCAAGTTCTTCAAGGTTCTTCATCCTAAATCATTCATTATCCATCAAAGTTCAAATCCAATCACATATTCATCAAGGTAATCACCTCCTCTATCATTCTATCCATTTAGAATTTTCATTCCTCTAATTTTATTATGACCGAAAATTTGAGGATAAAGTAGGATGTTGTTCTTCGATTAATTCATGTAATTAGATGGATAGAAATTGATTTTTATGGATGAATTGAAGAGAAAAGCAAGAACCCCCATGTTTAGGGTTTGACCGAAAATTAGGGGTTTTAATAGTAGGATGTTTAAAGCTTAATTAATTGGATGATTAAGCTTAGGATTAGTTTAATTGATGATTAATGCAAAGAAGAAATTGATTCCCCTAAAATTAATGTAGAAATCGAAATAGGGGTTAGGGTTTGAGATTGGGAATTCAATATATGATGGTGGAAGTGTTAGATGATGCCATAGCTTGGTAATTAATCAATTGGTGTTTAATTGTGAAGATTTAAATCGATAATTGACGAAATAGATCAAGTATGTGAAGATTTGGAGTTTTAAGTAAGTAGTAGTTGATGAAATTGGTGATGACATACATTAATATAGTAGTGAATGAGGTTATTAAGTTGTGAATTATGATTTCAAAGTTGAGGATTGATATAGAAATAAAATGGTTTTGGTTTAGTACATGGTTGGTTATAAGACGAGTTTTTAAACGTCGAGTTGTTAGTCGAGAAATGAAAAGGAGTTCATCACGTTTGTTTATACGTATTGACTGCCTTAAGTTGTAAAATTCGTCAAAATAAAAGTGGTAAAGCATTAGTCGAACCTAGGAAGCCATGCGTCGAGTTACGAGTATTAGGGTTAATCTCGGGCAGTTCCGCGATCTTTTACGGAAACTGTCATATCTCCTAGCTCGCTTAACGAAATCGAGATCCGTAAATTGGAGAGTAAACTAGACATCCGTGGCTTTCTTTTGGTACAGAGCACATCCCCTGTTTCGAAATCCCCTGTTCTGGGTGAACTTACTGATCTGTACAGTAATGTTAAGAATCTAGTTTGCTAAGTTGAATTCTTCTCAACTTGATTTCTTTTGATCTTTTAAGTCGTTATAAGCTATCGACTATCATTAATGAATGACCTCAGTGTCGAGTAAGAACCCGAGCGAGTTTTAAACGAGAAGTGTTCGAGTCTCGTTCTAGATTAACTAAAAGAATCTAGTTAAGCGTGCAAATGGCTAAAGCTTAAGAACTTAAAAGATTAATTCGATTTCAGTTTCGATTTTCATTTTCTTCTATTGACTCGACAACTTATCGTTGTTTTATTATTTGCGTTCCAAGGAGGAGAACGAGAATAGAAGACAGGACGGAAGACGGAAGTACGAGTAATAGTTCTGTAAACGAACGAGGTGGGCTTTCTAAAACCAAAATCTCCGTTGAATGCCATTACTTATGAAGTAATATTACGTGGGCTTTCTAAAACCAAAATCTCCGTTGAATGCCATTACTTATGAAGTAATATTACGTGGACTTTCTAAAACCAAAATCTCCGTTGAATGCCATTACTTATGAAGTAATATTACGTGGACTTTTTGAAAGTGTATCAATTACTGCCTTATTTATATGCGAGCGTTGCTCGAAGGTGTTTACGTTTTGCTTTAATAAGTGAGTATTAAAGATCTATCAGTGCTTAAATGATTTGTTTATGTGAATTCTATTATGTCTCTCTGAGTTAGCCCTCAGGTGCTAACCAGAGTATTGGATTCTGAGATAGCCCTCAGGCTGCTATCCAGATGATTCCAACTAAACGATCAGATTCTGAGATAGCCCACAGGTGCTATCCAGAGGGACAGTTTCTGAGTTAGCCCTCAGGTGCTTTCCAGACGATCGGATGTGAGTTTAAAACCCAAAGTGTGTCATTCAGAAATTAAATGTATATATGTCAGTAAAAGTTTTATACAAGTGTTTATGAAAAGATGCATGATTAATTTATAATAAAAACTCTTGTGAGTTGTTTTCGGCATTATGCCCACTAAGTACTTTTGTACTTAGCCCTGCATGTTTGTTTTGTTTAAATGTGCAGGTTGAGTGACGAAGGCGGAGAAGGTTGAGTAAAGGTCGTCTTAAAGAAGTAATGTTGATTGAGCCTCGATTTCACATTCGATATGTGTTATCATTTTTCTACGTTTTTTTTTCGCTGCCAATTCTGTAAACTAGTTTCATTTAAAGTATAACTTAGAACTAAGTTTCATCCTTTGAACTTAGTCCCTTTTTAGAGTAGCTATGTCAAGTGATCCTCCGTGATTTACTCTTTCTTCCACTAAGTAAAGTCAGTTCTCTTATTAATGTAAATCCTTCCGGTTTAAGTTGTTTACACTTTAAACCTAGCTTTCACTGATTAAACTTTGTCGAGCGATCTTCCGAGATTGACTCCCTTTTTATTCAATGAAGTCAAATTCATAATAGTTATGTTACAAATATCGTTTATTCAGTAGTTTTCCCTTTCTTTCCCGTTTCTTTATTCCAATCCCTAGTCGCACCCCGACTTTGCCGTCCTTCGGGAAGTCGGGCTGTGACATTCCTTACATGAAAAAGGTATGCAAGATATCAAGATCATGGTTTTAAAAAAAAAAGATCAAAACCCTTATTTTCTTTTCAAGAAAATCAATGGAATAGGCTAAGCTTCTAAGCTTGTTTCAAGCTTTGAAATGAATGAAAAAGGATAGAACTTACTTCTTAAATGATCATGGACAAGAAGGAGATGATCACATCATAGAATCCTCAAGCTAGATAGCATGATTTCATCGATGAACTAGGTGTATGCATAGAAATATTCGAAACTGTGCTGCTGCTGTTCAGCGAGGAAGAGCACGTCTGTGCAGCTGTTGTTTCTTTGATTTCAAGGATTTGGAAGATGATGGAGATGTAGGGGATGATCTCTAGAGGGTTAGGGTGAAGTTTATGAAGGTGATAAAGGTGATAATCATGGAAGTTGAAGCTGAAACTTGCAACTTCGCTGCTGCTTCTCTTTCTCGGCAGAGAGAGTTTTCGAGAGAGAAAGAGAGAGAGTTTGATTGCTTGTTGCTTGTGTTGATAGAGAGAGATATGATAGAGATAGTAATGTAGTGTGAGATAGATGCAAGTGGATGCATTTAACATGTGGGGAATCTAGTAAGATTTAGAAAGATTAGAGAGAGAGGAGAGAATCGAGAGGGAGAGATTTGAGAGAGAAAGAGAGGACATCTCTTGGATGAATGAGAGGGAGAGTAGGATACACTCTCTCTAATGAGAGTTTTAGAGGATATTTGATCACTATTTTAAATAGGAATGAGATTTTTAACTGTTAATTATACCCGAAAATAAAAGTTTTTCTGTAGAAAATATCCTCATCATTTTATTTTATTCCCTCAAACTTTTAATAACCCTTCTCGTCTCTTTCTCGACGTCTAAATTCTCTCTAATTTATCTTATATCTCTCAAAATAATTTAAGGAATCCAATGATCTAATTTTTATGCCAAGATTCCTTCTAACGAATAAGTTCATAAAAACTGCTCGACTAAACGAGTCGTCTATTTTTAAACCTCGCTCAAAGGATCTCGGAAAATTCTTCGACTTAACTCAAAGGTCTTGAAATAAATTCTAGATTCTAATGAAACTAATTAGTTTAAATTCGGAGTCGATCGATGAATAGGGATTTCTCGGTTTACGTTACTATTCATCTAAAAATAAAAGTTTTCAGAAAATTCTGAAATTCATACTCAAGCTTAAACTCATATTAATAAGCTCAAACAATTCATCACATACTCAATTTGAATAATCGAAATGAGAAAAATCACATTAGAGCACATAAGAACATCTTCGTCATTTCACAGAAAAATTTATTTTCGCAAAAATTTTTAGTACTCAAAACTCACCATTTAGGTATATTAATTTAATTAATACGCACTTAAGAACTTAGAAAAGTTTGGTGTATTACATACGTACACTTACACTTATACACATAACATACATATTATATAATATTCCCTCCGTCCCGCCGAATACGGCCTAGTTCATATGGACACGGAGACTAAGAAAAAAAGTATTAGGTAGAAAGATTGTTTAGTGTAGTGTGAATGCAATATTTTTATAGTGCCAATAAAGTTATAGATGGGATGGTGGATAGTGTGTGCTGGGAGTAGGTTAGTAGGGTTTAGATGGGATAGTTGGGCCATGTAGTGTGAATGCAAATTTCTTATAATGCTAAATATCCACTAATAGCTTCCTTTAAAAGGAAACAGACCAAGTATAATGGGAAGTCCCAAAATGGAAAACAGGCCATATTCGGTGGGACGGAGGGAGTATATTTTATTCATTTATATCCCGTTTTGCTTTTCGAGTCGTGACACTATACTTATTAATCGAATCAAAAGTTCGATCAAACCATTTACTAAATTTAATTATTCCAGTCTCAACGAGCCCAATATTGACTATTTACTAGTTTATATATATACATAACCTTATTTCTTTAGATTAACTATTTCTAATTAATCACACAATCACATAATCATATAAACTCATATATGATTCTAAAATAAATAATGTCATAGGGGAAATCTAAATAACAATATCCCACGTTGATCATATTAAATGCTCATGCTTATGTAAATGCACAAGGATTTAAATGATATCGATTTTTATTTAATCTTATAAATGAACTTTTCATCTTCTTTAAAAAGAGAAATCATTTTCATTTAGAAAATTTAGGAATATGACCTCTATTTATTTTCTCTATATACAAAAAAAAAATTAGGGCCAGAGTTTTGGGGTTTCACGTTTTCAATATGTATCTGATGGTCCCAGTAACGAGTTTCTGGTGTATACAGGGGGGGGGCAGAGAGGAGAGAATACACCAGTATCAATTTTCGTTTTGCTAAAAGTCTTTTCACTAAGTTGAGCTTCTCAGGTCAGTTGGCTCGACAACTGAAAAAGTCAGTTAGAGCGGCTCTATAACTGAGTTGCTCAGTTGGAGCGAATTACACAAATGCGGGCACAACTGGCTCCTATGCCTGAAGGTCAACTGTATTTACTAACTGAGGTTTTAAACAGTTTTGCAATGCGGAAGCTGGTGGAGTTTAGACTGGTTACAAAAACTAAAACCTTTGTGAAAATGGGAAGGTCAAGTTCCCAAATTAGTTCAGTTGTGTGCTTGTGCAGTTTGTATGCAAGTTTGTATGCTAGTCAGTTGGTTAGGAAACTGAATGTAAAATACTGAAATAAATACAGAAAATAAAGTACACAATATTTTAATGTGATTCAGAGATTGACCTCATACATCTATGACTTTCTTTTCGGGAAAGTAATCCACTAGATAAGCTTAAGTGTGCTTACCAAACGCCCCACTTGGATTGCGAGTTCCAAGTAAACCTAACCAATTCAATTACGGGTTCGAACAAGATCTTAAAGCACTTTTCAGAGCAAGTGCACACTCTGGGTCTTAGATTTTGGTTTCTAAGGGACCTAGTCTTGGATTCCGGGTTCCAAGGGACCTGGTCTTTGATTACGGGTTTAAAGGGACCTAGTAACTTTGACTACGGGTTCAAAGTCGGACTTAAAGGTTAGGGTTTGGGGATTTTCCAACTGGAAATCCTTCAACACTAAGGGAACTGGAGGCTTTGACCTACGACTTCAGACTAGATCTCTTGGGAGAGAGTTCAGACACAATTTAAGCAAGAACCTAAACTCTAGACTCGATCAAATAAAGAGCTTTCTGAGAGGCTAGATAAAAAAACAGGAGAAGACTTGGACACTCGACTTCTATTGGTCTTCAACTGAGGTCTTCTTGCTGAAGAGAGAGGGGTCTGCTACTGTGACTTCACTCTTGATTTTGTCTCTCTTGGCACTTCTGCGTGCTTCTCTATTCTTGTGTTTGCACTGAGCTTTAGTTTGGAGACCTCTATTTATAGAGGGAGATCAAACTAGCCGTTGGAAAGAGGCGTTTGACCTCTGCCAAAAGCATGGCACTCCACCTGCTTTTCTGGAAACTCTCCTAAAATGAAAACTGTGAGCGTTGCTTTTTGCACGTCACTGTTGTCGGTCTATTTATAGTAAGTTCTCCAGCTGACTTGTGCTTCTGAGTAGATTCAAATCTAGACAGCAACTCTTCAGTCTTCAATGTCTTTAAAGTCTTCTCTTCTCCGCCTTGTGACATTTGACTTTGACACAACTTCTCTTCACGCTGGAATTGTATGCCTTCAGCTGCGTAGGTCAACTGAGGAGTCTCAGCTGAGGTTGAGGTCTCAACTGAGTTTGAGTCTCAGCTGAGTTCTTCACGAACTTCCTTCTTCAGTTCGACTGATTTCTTCTGCTTGAAACCTGTAAAGATAAAATCCCTACCCTTCAACAGTGAGCTCTAGCTGAGATCAGACTAAAGGCATTCATCTACTCTATTGAGATCAATTGGGATTTTGGAATTGTTCGAAACCTTTTATTAATTTTCCCAACAATTTCCCCCTTTTTGATCATGCCAAAACCCTAAACTGATATCACCTATCTTTCTTAATAGATATCACTAACTAATACCATGAAGACTAAAAGATAAGCTCAATTCTTGTCTATGAGGAAAGAAATTTGCACAAGATAAAAATTTTAAAAGATTCACCTCAAACTTGGAGAACGAGATGGTTGTCATCAAGTGAGATCAATAACTAAAGACCTTTAATAACCATCAACTTTTAATTATAGAGAACAATTTGTGGAGTGATTACAGTTACAACTGAGTTCTTGCTAAACTACAGTCCTAACATCTAACCTACTCTAGATCTTCTTCTCCTCCACCTTCTTCTGCCTTCGAAGAAGGGTCTTCATTTTCAGCAAGGCTGGAGGCTGAGGTCATCCGTTCTTGACCTTATCAGTCTTTCCTTCAATAGCCTTGCATGTCTTTATCAAGACCGGCGGTGATGGACTCAGTTACCTCAAGCAACACGGCGAGGTGACTGATCTCTCTTAAGCTACGTCTCCTTTGGCCTAGATATCCAACAAAGAGTCCTTCTTCTCCATCAATAAGGTCTTTGTTTTCAACTTCTTCCTGCCATGGCTGGAGGCTAAAGTTTCACGCCTTTTCTTGGAACCTTCAATAGCCTTGCATGATCTTCACTCCTGCTTCAGTCAACATCGATGTGTTGACCCAAGCAAAACCTTCAAGGTGACTGCCTGTACTCCTTCCCCCTTTATGGCATCAACAAAACAAAGGTGAAGTGCAGGGTGAACAAGAGGGCACTTTCGGCAGCGACTCACGAGGAGGCAAAGAGTGTGCTTGTTTTTCTTCCACTTCCAGGGCAAGGAAGACCAATTGCAGGGTTGTACAAGCATCATCGACTCCTGGTGCTTCTCCTAGCACAGTTGCTGCAATGGTTATAGAAGGTAGATCCACTGAGATGAGCTTGAGAACAGGGAAAAACCCTTCATGAACCCATCTCAGGATTGAGTGCCTAGAATCGGCCGGGACTTGTGATGGACAGGTAACGAATGACCTGTTTTGGTGACATGGGATTGCAGATCCTCAACCTGATGTGCAATTGGAAGAACACCTCAGAGAGTTGCATTAGCTGGTTGACACCACGAAACACCCACATCATCAGTTGTCATTTGAGGCATCTACGTCTTATGCAGCCACGAACATAGCGTTCTTTGTAAACCAATTCTTTCACTTATTTAGGGCTGGCTGAAGGAAAGAACTGCTTTGCAAAGTGAGAAGGCATATTCTCAATCTGGTATGATTTTCTGAAGAGGAAGATAAACCCTAGCAAGAGAGAAAACCAAAAAGCAAAATTTTCATGAGAAAAGGCAAAAAATCTTGGAGTTGTTGAGATATGAAATCTGGTTGACATGCAAACTGAATTGCAAGGCCCCCCATTTATAGAAGGGATAAGATTCGAATCAACGGTTCCGATCGAATCGTGTAGTTTCTTCGGGATAAATGGTAGATTTTAATGCGTAGTTTCAGAAAAAGCTGCTCCCAGGAATGATGGTGATGGAACGAGTCATAGGCAGTGTGAAACACTCGCGCGCGTAAGGAGAGTAGGTAAGTCTATGTCAGCCCACTCGCGATCTAAAAACATGGTCTATGGGTTTAGACGAGCTTTTCAATGACTATGACCGCTTGGCTAATTCAATGTGAATAACTTATAACAGATGTTTGAATTAATCAAAACACCCACCTTAGCAAAAAGGAACAAGTTAACATAGTACCCCAGTTCAGTTGAGGTTTGACTCCATCGATCAACTTGTCACAGTCCGAATTCCAGTGTATAAAAATGACTAGAATCCATTGGACAGTGAGGTGAAACCTCAAAATAAAACATAACTCGACAAGGGATCATGCTCGAGAACAAGGGAATATAGATTGAAAGCGATAACAAATAAGAACATGCTTTCAATTCTTAACTCAAATGAACGAGCATCGATAATTAATTCAAGTGTCAAACGTAATTAAAATATCTCAATCCAAATCAAGTAGAATAATGCGGGAATAGAAAATAGTTTCGACGATCTAGCTCATTGTATCGACACAACATCAGAGTAATAGTTTAAGAATTCAAATAAACATTGTTGTTTATAGCAGCGGAATAATAAACTCAAGTCCCACAATTACATATATGAAGATATGCAATTGCAAGTTTAAACCAAAAGACTCGACTTCAAACAAACAACACACCGCCGAGCACCTTCCACCACCTCCATCCATGCTAACCTGCACGTTAAGAAATACATGCAGAATTGAATACTTCGTACTTAGTGAACACATGCCAAAATAATTTAAAACTTTGCTCGATAAAGCTATATAATTGAACTTGCCTTGCCATTGCATCACAAGTGTTAGTACAGTTTAAAAATGTTTTACTTGTGCATGCGAAAATCATTTTCTTTTCTTGAAACGATTGCGCAGTCAACATATATAATTTGAATAGCAGATATGAATCAATCTACCACATAATCTCTTGTATTGAAAAGTAGGCCTCCTTCTCAAACACTGTGACTGGCCTAACCGAAGCAAGGCTCACAGTCACTTCAAACAATTACAACACGTGTGTTCTTGTCTCATACAGGATAGTAATAACTCAAGTAGATGATTAAACATACCAAAAACTCAGATAAAATGGCAAGTCAATTAATTTAAAAACTAACATAATATAATAATAATAATAATAATAATAATAATAATAATAATAAAATAAATAATAATAATAATAATAATAATAATAATAATAATAATAATAATAATAATAATAATAATAATAATAATAATAATCACATTCATCACTTTATTTCGGTTAAAAAGCCCACCTGACTACAAAAGGGTTCAGTCGAGGTAGCTTCCTTTTCCTTGACGTCTACTTCTCAGATCCACTCGTTTCTTCAAGAATAACATCTAATAAGGACAAGTCGACTTTCTAAAAACGAAAACGAGTTCTAACGCTCGGCTGAAGGACTTCTACTTGACTCGGGTTTCTTAACTTATCTTGACTGTCTAACTTGATCTTTCTCGATTTCTCGATTCTACCCAAGTACTAAACTAACAGACTCCCAGACTCGGGAATATTACTTGACTCGACAACGTCCAATCATTTTAATAATTAAATAATGCACAATATCAAGAAATCACTATTCACGTCACACATCTCATTTTTCTCGATTTCTCGAATCAAACCAACTCTGAAAATTACGAGATTAATTCTCGGGTTCTAATATCACAATTCATTCACATACAGACTTTCACATTAGAAATCGGACATTCACAGATAGGTAAACAATCGACTTCGATAAATAGATGGAAAAAGAAAAATTTTCCAAATATAATTAAATATTCTAGAAAATTACATAAATTCTCATATATGTATTTAATCACAATTATTGACTCGGAAACTTATTCAAGACTCGGTTATTAACTCATGCTGGCTCGACTCTGCTCGATTATAATTTTGAAAAATAAAAGTTATTAGATTTTGATGAAAATAATTTCATTCTTCTTAAAATAAATCTAACATTTCAGATATGGAATCGAATTTAAAATCTGAACTCTTAATAAAAATTCTTCGAAATAAAGTCTACGTTAATTTTTTCATAAAATGTGTCACTATTTCTTGTTACACGTGCACGTTCTAGAAAACTTACCAAACATGGCAAAAGGACTTAAAATACTTCTAATTGATTATTAACTTGATTAATTTTCCTTATTCTCATTTTTAATTTAAGAAAACTCGATTTTCATTCTAATTTTCATTACTCGATAACTTTCTCGTATTAACTCAGATTCAAATATTTCAAAAAGCTAACTTAGCTATTTTTGTACCAATTTCATCATCTAATCATCAATTTAAACAATACTAGCATGCAACAAAACAAAATCAACTCTAATCTCCTATATACTTCGATTTTTCAAGAAAAATCGCATAAAAATTCATACTTCTCATTTTTCTTATTCAATCTTCTTTAAATTATCAAATCACTCATCATCTAAACAAATATCATCAATATTTTCACAAATTCATCAAATCCTCATATATACCTGATCGACACTCATAATAAATTAGCAAAGATTTCATACTCTTTAATTCCTTCATTTTCACATGTATTTCCATGCTCAAATTCATAAAATTCATCATCAATCCAAACATTAAGACATCACAACAAAAAGTCCTAATCTTCTATGAAATTTCGGCATTCATAGAGATGAAATAATCAAGATTTTTCTCTTCATTTTTCATACATCCTACATCACTCAAAATTATCATTAACATCATGAATTTATATATATCATTAACATC
Source organism: Schizonepeta tenuifolia (assembly GCA_029490685.1). Classification (NCBI taxonomy): domain Eukaryota; kingdom Viridiplantae; phylum Streptophyta; class Magnoliopsida; order Lamiales; family Lamiaceae; genus Schizonepeta; species Schizonepeta tenuifolia. Next base: position 105,838,588 of record CM055955.1, read on the forward strand.
ATCAATTTATCATATACACTTATTCTTTTTATATATTAACAATAAGACAACCAAATTCCTCTTTTCCCACACTTATACCCATCGTTTTTTTTATAGAGAAAAAGGGGAAAACTTATTCTCATTAAATCAATCATATAATTGGTCTTAGATTAATTCATAGAGCTTAATTCCATCATCAATTTCATGCTATGATCAAACACATAAAAACCCCTAAAAACTACAAAACTTTCTGCACTCTTAGAGAAGAAATGATCAAGGTTTTAACCTCTATTTTTATGCAAGAAAGTCAGACAAGAACTCAAAGATGAAAACTAAGATCAAATAACATCAAGATCATCAACATCAAAAATCCCTAACTTGAGCCATAAAAATCAGTAAAGAGGGGAGATGATGATAAAATTTTTTGGCTTCTATTCATGCATAAAACCATACTAGGATTGGTTTTAAGGTATAAAAAACAAGCCAAAATCGAGTACCCTTTAAGGCATATAGTTGCCGATTTGGAGAAGAAAGAAGAGGGATTTTTCTTGAGCTTTAACTACTAGAATCGAACAAAGATCAAAGGACTTAAACTTGAAGGCTTGTTCAATCGAAGAGCTTCAATCTACGCAACTCTAAGCTTCAAATACTTTAGAATCGAGCTCCATCCTTTGGCATAACGCTGCTGATTTTTAAAGGAGAAGGAAGATGATGAATTCTAGTCTGAAATCGATCATCATGACGAGAGGATTACGAATACCTTATTAGATTAGTTGATAGATGATTGGAGGCTAACTTCTTGCAACTTTTGAAGCTTGGAGCTTGGTCTTCAGTGGAGGATTGAGAGATATGGTGTGTGTGTGTGTGTGATCGACGAGAGAGAGATAAGAGATGAGAGTGATGATGTCGGCGAGAGAGAGATTAAGAGAGGAGAGAGAGAGTGCGTGAGAGAGAGTAGAGATAGGGGAGAGTAGGTAGTTTTAATTGAGTTTTAGTTGCACCCGGTAGTAAAAAATCCGATATAAAAGTCGTCGGAAGAAAAAGTTATCCGGTGCAATTTAATCCTACTTTCTTATTAAACTCTCAAACGACTCAAAACTTACCACAACTCTTTCTTAACGTCAGAAAACTCTCTACTTCATCTCAAACTTCACCAAATAAATCAAGGAATCCAAAAATCCAGTTTTCAAATCAAAAATTCGAGCAACGAATAAAAAGTCAAAATTTACTATTCATATTAGGGTTTCTGGACCTTCAACTTGAATTTCTCTCAGACAATCTCTAACGATCATCAAACATATCTCAAAACTTCTAAATAATCTTTAGACTCAAAAGACACTAATTAGATGAAATTTAGAAAAGTTCAATGAATAGTGAATACTCAGGAAAAGTTATTATTAATCTAAAAATGAAACTTCTCAGAAATTTCCGAAATTTGAATTCAAACTCAAACTCATATAATCATGCTTAATCAATTCACCACACAATCAATTCGGATAACCGAAATGATAACAATCACTTAAAGGCACACAATTAGGCGCATAAACTCAATTAAGACGAACTTAAAGACTTATAAAGAATTGGGGCATTACACAACTGGACAGAATGCGCAGGCGTACTTGCTCAGTTCCTCCTCAAGTTGAGATTCCCCCTCAACTTGTGATCTCAATCATCATGGATTCTTCTTCAGTTGGGTTGAGCAATCCAAGGAGTTGACACAACATCTTGAATGTAGTTTCCACCAAAGGCTTTGTGAAAAATATTAGCTCTCTGAATGTCAGTGTAAATTTTCTCAACAATGACGTCCTTCTTTGACGAGCTCTATTTTCGTACTTTTTTCAGTGTCTGTAGAAGTCTAAATCGAGTGTTTCCTTTTTTAATTTGGGGTCTTTTATGTGTGGGAGGACACACTAGTATGCAGGGGCAAGATTCCTGCAAATGGGCACAATGGAGCGGATAAAGGGCATAAAAGAGGATGGAATGCAGCAGGGCGCTAGAGCTCCCAAGGAGTTTGATGGTGATCACGATGACAGACGGCAAGCACGCTAAGCAGAGTGCAAGAGGGGCCTTAGTATTGGATCGCTCAGTAATACAGTAAAGATATGAGAATGGATAATGTGAAAGAAGATTTGAAGCCTTGAATGCAACCAGCCGAAGAAGAGCTAATGATGGTTGAGTTGTTTCTAGAGAAAACAGGCTTTGCCACGAAGATGAAAGATTAATGATTGAAGAGCAGAAAGAAGCCATAGTGCAGTGTTTGAGAAGAAATGCAGATTTGTTCGAATTTTGTCCAGAAGACATGGTGGGAGTAGACCCAGCTGTCACTGTGAACCATTTAAATGTAAATCCCAGGGCAAAGCCAGTGAGGCAGAAAAAGAGATCCTTTGGGCCTGAAAAGGAGAAAATAATAAGAGAAGAGATCAAACAGCTGTTAGATGTTGGTCATATTGTTAGAATTCAGTACTCTAAGTGGCTATCGAATTCGGTAATGGCAGCTAAAAGCAATGGTAGTTGGCAGATGTGTATAGATTTCAGAGACCTAAACAAGGCGTGCCCAAAAGATCACTACCCTTTGCCGTTCATTGATCAATTGGTCGATTCTACATCAGGGTGTGAGTTGTTGTCCATGTTAGATGCATACCAAGGGTAATATCAAATACAACTAGCCCCTATGGATGTGATTAAAACAACCTTTGTAACAGTGTGTGGCACGTTTGAGTATGTAAGAATGTCTTTTAGCTTGAAAAATGCGGGAGCTACGTATCAAAGAATGATGGATGCAATATTTGAAGACCAGATAGGGCGAATTCTGGAAGTTTACGTGGATGATATCCTCGTGAAGAGCTTGAAGACAGAGCATCATGCGAGAGACCTGGAGGAGGTCATGATGGTGATAAGAAGATACAATCTAAGGCTGAATCTTGCAAAGTGTACCTTTGGAGTTAAGTCAGGAAAGTTCCTGGGATATATGGTGACCCCAAGAGGAATTGAGGTGAATCAAGACAAAGTGAAAGATGTCTTGGAGATGGCCGCTCCTATTAACATAAAGGAAGTGCAACGATTGAATGGGAGAATCACAACCCTCAATCGGTTTATATCAGCATCTGCTGAAAAAAGCTTCATATTCTTCAAGATATTAAAGAAAGCTAGTAAGTTTGACTGGAAAGAGGACTGCCAAAAAGCTTTTGGGGAGCTTAAGACTCACTTGGCGAGCTTGCCGATACTGACTAAGCCAATCACAGAAGAGGTTTTACACTTATATATTTCTGTGGGGGATCATTCGCTAAGTGCAGTTTTAACAAGAGAAGAAAAATCCTTGCAGAAACCTATCTATTATATCAGCAAGGCCTTGCAGAGGGGCGAGTATAGGTACTCGGATATTAAGAGAAATGCCCTGGCTGTGATGACGGCTGCGAGAAGGCTAAGGCTGTATTTTTTGGCTCACAAAGTGATTGTGAGAACTAACTTCCCTTTCAAGCAGGTGTTAAGTAAGCCAAACCTCTCGGGAAGAATAGTAAACTGGAGTGTGGAGTTAGGATAATATGATGTGGAGTATGAGCCACAAACAGCTGTTAAAGCACAAGCTCTGGTGGATTTCATCCAGGAGACCGCTCAGCCTGTGCAGTGGCCTGAGTGGAAGGTTTTTGTAGATGGTTCCATGACAGTTGATGGATGCGAAGCAGGAATTTTTATAATAACGCCAGACTAGAGTGAACTGAGTTTCGCGTTGAAATTTGAATTCAGAGTATCTAATAATGAGGCTGAGTATGAGGCGTTCGTGAGAGGTCTTGAGATGGTAGCTGAGCTGGGGGCTCAGAAAGTCATTATTTACTCTGATTCGTAGTTGGTAGCCCAGCAGGTTTCAGGAAATTATAAAGCAAGACAAGAAAGAATGGTTAAATATGTTGAACGGGTAAAGAGCTTGAGAGGTGGCTTTTAAAGTCTACTGGTCGAGCAGGTGCCCATGGACCATAATGCACAAGCAGATCGTCTCGCTAGGCTGGCGAGCTCGTTAAGCGGAGTGATGCCTGACAAAGTAACCCTAATAAGAGTTGCAGATAGATATGTAGAAAGAGACATTCACGAGATAGAAGGAAAAGATGATTGGAGAGCTCCTATCCTGTATTTCTGGAGAATGGGAGAGCTTATGGATGGAGGTAGAGCTGGCAAGAAAAGAACATATGCTAAGTACTGCATAGTATGAGGTCGCTTGTTCAAGAGAGCTCTCTCGCAGCCCCTGCTTAGATGTGTGACTGAAGCAGAAGGTCTTCGGATGATCAAGGAAGTACATCAAGGCAGAGCGCGATGTCATTTAGGAAATCGAGACCTTATCAGTTGGCCTTATTTAAAAAGGGACACGGAAGCTTTCGTAAGAAAATACCCTAATTGTCAGAAGCATGGACCGTTGATTCATAGACCTGCAGAGGAGTTAGGGGCTCAATATCCTGAATGCCCTTTTGACAGGTGGGTCATTGATCTGGTAGGAAAGCTCCCAATGGCCGTAGGGAAAAAATGTCACCTCATAGTGGCAGTGGATTACTTCAGCAAATGGGTAGAAGCGGAACCCCTGTCTTCAATACCGGAGGATAGCATTATAAAGTTTATATGGAAAAATATTTGTTGCAGGTATGGCTTGCCAAGAGTTCTGGTATCTGATAATGGGGCACCGTTTTTTGGCAGGAAAACACAAGCTTGGCGTAAAGCAAAAGGAATAGAGCAAAGATTTGTTGTCGTAGCTCATCCTGAGACCTGTGGACAGGTAGAGGTCACTAACAGAATCATAGTGAATGGTATCATGGCAAGACTGGAAAAGAAAAGGTCTCAATGGGTAGAGGAGCTGAATTCGGTATTATGGGCATATAGAACTGGTTACGGGGCAATCTCCTTTTTATCTAGTGTATGGAGTTGATGTTGTTATGCCAATCGAGGTAGAGATCCCGACACATCGAGTTCTGGCATACAATGAAGACCTTAATAGAGAACTGAGAGCAGAAAGTCTAAACTTAATTGATGAGGTGCGAGAGAGAGCTCACCATAGAGCACTAGCATACAAGGCGCGCATAAAAGCAATGTATGATGTGAAAGTTAAGGTCAGGAAGCTCAAGGAAGGAGATCTGGTGCTCAAGAGAGCTGGTGCGATGCACCCAGTGAAAAAGTTTGAACCAAATTGGGAAGGTCCCTTTGTGGTGACCAAAGTGCTCCCGGGAGGAGCATATGAGCTTATGAGTCGTGAGAGATATATATAGCCTAGGCCATGGAATATAAGCAATTTGAAGAAGTATTATGTTTGTGTTTTCCTTTGGAAAGGATGTTGGAAAATTTTGTTTCGATGAGAAGGTGCCTACGTGCCAAGTCTCTTTCTCATTCTTTATTTGGTAGAAAACATGCTCAGCTAGACAAGTATTCCTGTAATGGCACGAAGAGAGCTTGTTGCAAGTAAATAAAAGTTGAGAAGTCATTTTACTTTGTTTACATCTTTTGTGGGGGATGTTATAAAACTAAAACAAAATATTAATATGGTACCTAATTTAAGGCAAACTCTAGACGGTTTAGTAACAAAGTGAAACCATCTAGAGTAGGGGGGAGTAGGGGTGTACCTTACACCCCTAAGGGGGTCTAAGAATAACCTATGAAAATGCAAAAACAAATATACATGTATGTAAGAAATTCGCACATGCAAAAACAGAAGCAAGTAAAAAGGAGAAGATAAACTAGCAAGTAGTTGATAAGCAAAAAAAAAAAAAAGGTTGATCAGTCAAAGCTGCCAAAAAGGGGTAGCATAGAGAAAATATAAAAAGAGAAGACTTGTTTGCTGATCAAGCTAGGTAGTTAGCAGCGTCCACGTCCACGGTGTCTTCTCCATTGTCAGCAGATTTGAGGGAACCAGGAGGGTGAGAAGAAGAAGGGCCAGTTCCTTCTTGGGGATCTCTGGAAGCTTGATGGAGAGCTGAAGGACTTTCTACAGAAAAGAGGGTACCTAGCCAAATCAAAGGGTCAGTATGAAAAATATGAGAAGTAATGATAACAAGAGATGAGAGCAAAGCATATCCCGAGGAGGAAGCTCATGGAGGAGCAGATTCAGGGGGAACCTGAGACAAGTAGACTCCGCACTGTTCGACCACCTGGATGAGGTCTGGAGGGAAGACATCGTATGTGAGAGCTGATGATCCAGAAAAGGTAGCGCGGAGATCGCAAGAGGCTGTTAAAGCTTTAAAAGCTTTGCTCGTCACTGGAAGCCACCAAGGAGTGCCAAGTGGAGCCTGAGGATTTCCTTTGAAAGATGAGGGCAAAGGCAGGTACTTCACTATGGGGTCAACCTCGATAGGATCTTTAAATCCAAGGTTACGAGCCTTTGCCAGCACTGTCATCCCACGCCTCTTAGCCAGAGAAGCTATAACTTGACGAATTAGTGTGAGGTATTCAAGAGAGGCTTGGAAAGCTTCTAAGAGTCCTTCATGAAGAATTTGGAGAGTTCTCTGTCCCATAGGAGTGCTGAGGATAAGGCTACGGCACCCTTAAATCCCGTCTGTGTAGCCAGAGTTATGAGACAGATTCACACTCTGAAGAATGTCTTTAGCTTCCGAAAGCTCTTTGCTCACTTGGACTAGATGACGGCTGAGGTCCACTTTCGTAACATTCAAAGAGGCATTCTCTTCGGATAAAGCAGACATCTTCATGAGTGAGTTGGTTAGGTCGTAGTTCTGTTTCCTCAGTTCGCCATTGGCCAAAGAGAGCTGGTTGCTTGCCTCCAGAATGTCCTGATTATGTGATTGCAATTCTCCATGAGTTTTGGTTAATTCTTTGAGATGGGCTTTGCACGATGCCAAACTCTCCCTCAATTTCTCTACCTCCTCTTCCTGAGAGTTATCTTTAAACTAGAGTAGTCATCCATGAGCGATGATCAACTGTCAGGAAGAGGAAAAGTAGATGCGAAAGTTAAGTAAAAAACAAATGAAATGACGTGAAAGCATGTTATCAAAATAATGATACCTGAATCAAGTGGTGGCACTCTCTTCCTGAAGTTGTAATAAAGAAGGTGGGTCTTGCTTAAGCTTCATCTTCAGAAGGAGGAAGAGCTTGTAGCAATGAAAGAGACTCTGAAGGAGGGAGCTCACGAAGAGAGCTAGAAGTCTAGCCACGGAAAACATACCCAGAAGAGTCTGTCGGTTTTGGAGGGGAGTCCTTGAGATAGCTTTCTTCAGTTTGTAGATTATGTCGTCACCAGTTTCGAAACTGGGAGGTTGTTTTACATACACATCTTCTTTAATGTTGCCATTGAGAAACGCGCACTTCACATTCATTTGGTAGACTTTGAACTTGTGGTAAGCAGCATAGGCTAGGAAGATCCAAATTACTTCCAGACGAGCAACTGGGGTGAAGGAGTCTTCGAATTCTATTCCTTTCTGCTGGCAATATCCTTTTGCTACCTAGCCTTGTTTCTCACTACACATCCAATGACATCACGCTTATTCTTGAGTAGCCACTTCAAGCCAATCACTTTGACTCCTTCAGGTTTCTCAACAAATTCCCAAACATAGTTTCTAAGGAACTTGTTTAACTCTTCCTGCATGGCTTGAGTCCAGTAGATGCATCCTAAAGCTTCCAAGATGGTCTTGGGTTCAAGCACGTCTGCTACACAGCATCCAATCATGCTTACATATCCTGCTTGCTCTAATTTTCCTAGTATCCTGAGCTCGTCGGCATACTGAGCTTCCAAAGTTGGTTCATCATCAGCTGAGGTTCCTGACTGAGGTCGCTGAGTCGGAATGTAAGCTGTGGGATCTACCACTTGAGCTGATCTTCAGGTTCGGACAACAACTTCTAGATTTCCTATCACGAAGTCTTTGACGTGGCTTTATTACCACCATTAATGCTTCCTTGCTCGCTTAGCTGATTTGAGCATTGTGGTGGAGTAGTCCGATCTTGGAGACGTTTGAGGTGTCGAGCTCAGTGTTCTGACTTCTGGTGCAGTTTGATCCACAGTTGGAAATGAAGGATGAACTCGGGAGCTGGCTCGTCTCGGATTGGAAGGTCCTAGACTGGAAAGTTGCTCAGTTCCTGAACCAGGCTGAGCGTCAACTACAGTTGTGTGATACCCCGAGCTTTTATACCTTTTGAGAGAGTTAAAATTAACCGAGTAAGTTAAAAGGTGTGAAATTGTGGAATAAAATTTTTCTTTTCTAAATGAAGAACAATGAGTAATCGTCTAGAATGCTTTGCGCTTTTTGTGTGAATTTATCTGTTCTATTTCTTGAGATGATGATGATGTGATATAATTGTTGAGTTTGTTTATATGAAAATGAGTATGAGATTAATTTCCAGAAAACCCCCGAAGAATTTGTTTAATTAAAAAAGAATAATGTTAATCGCCGAGAAAATTCTATGCGCCGATGAACTTAGAATAGAATTGAATTAAGATCTTTGAACCTAGAATTTCTTCTAAGGTCATTAATAGGATAAGCGCTTATCCGAGATAAATTGAGAAGAGTAATGAGGAATTTTTCTTTAAAGGATTAATAACGGATTAATAAGCCGACTAAATTCTTTTAAGTTTTAAAAGACTAAAATGATCGGAACCGTTAATCTTTTAATTGAATTGTGAAATATGATTGAGATGTTTTAGTGTCGGAAATGAGACGAGGAGAGATTAGACCCGTTTATAGCATAAATGAATTAATACGAATCGTTTTATCCAGAAAACCTTTACGACCGGGTAATTAATATCCGTAACGACACGACGAGGACAAGTGTCGTCACCTCTCTCCCTCTCATGCCACCTCACCATCTCTCTCCCACCTCTCTCTCCAATTTTCCATTCAAATCATCATTATGTCTTTTTAACAATCTTACCAAAAGATTACATGCAAAAACTATCACATCAACTCCATCTATCACTCACATCACACCAAGTTCCAACACTAAATGGTCATCATTCTTTATTCCTTATGTTGGAATTCAAATTCATGCATCCTAATCAAAGAGAGAAGAGTTCATTCATTCACACTATCTCTCTCTCACTTTCGAACTCTCTCAAGCAAGCAAGAAAAAGAAAACTCTCCCTCCCTACTCTCCCTCACTCTCGGCAATCACACACACACACCCACACATTGATTTTCTTCCATGCAATCTTGGCTTTCAAGCTTAACATCCATGGAAATGAAGTGAAGAACATCATCCTCCATTTATTTCTTCCATATCTTCAAGAAAAGGTAAAAATCCATCAAAGTTCTTGATTTAAATTCAATAATCATCCCCCATTTTCTTCATTTTTGGCTCTTAAGCCCTAAAGAGATGGATGATTAATCATTATGTTATTCTTTTCTTTGAGGATTCAAGAAGAGTTCTTCCTTTCATTCAAGCTCAAGCTTTGAAGCTCAATCCCCTTTTATTCGATCCCAAGAAGCCAAGAGAAGAAATCCATTTTAATTTTCAAAGTATGGTTATTCATTTGATTAATTGTATATATGTATATCTCTAAGTCCTAAAAGAAAGAAAACATGCATGCATGGTATTTATTTTATGTTTAGGCAAACTTAGGTTGTTAATGTGAAGATCGAGTGAGAAGAAATAGTTAGGAGAATCGAACACTAGGTTTTAATCGATGAATTAAGAGAAGAAAAAGAAATTAAATCCCTAAAAATTTGAAGAAGACCGAAATTATAGAGAAAAATAGGAAAATATGAATCCTTTGAGTTATTGATATTTTGATGCTTGATTTGTGATTTTTATCATGTTGAGAATGGAATTATATGCATGAAAAATTGAGAAATAAATTGCCATAATTTATGAGAAAATGCTGTGAGTTTAAGAAGAAAAAGAAGGAATTATTTTGTTGATTTTGTTGATGATTTGAATGATATTTTGATCATGAAATTATTATGTGATATGTTGATGTAATCATACATGTTGTTAAGTATAAGAAAAACAAGTTGCATGTTAAGTTTCTAAAGAAGATAATTTGTGATAATATAGAAGATTTAATATTTTGATGTTATAATGTGTGCTAAAATGTTAGTTGAAATCATAGATGAAAAAAAGAATTTTTGTAAAAAGAAATGTGAAGTTTAAAAGCTTTTAAAATATTAAAAAGTGAAGAATGCATAAAAAGATATTTCAAATAAATGTTCTTGTAATAAAACTTGAAGATTTAAAATTTTAATAAATTAAATCAAAAAGAAATTTTATAACTTAACTAATAAGATAAACTAATTCTTGTAAAAATGTTTATTGAAAAATAAAAGAAATGGTTAAGCAAGAAAGTGGTTTTAAGTAAAAACAAAGAAGAAAGATTTATTAAATAAGTAGACAAAAATTGAGGAAATTGAGTTAAAAAGAATTAATTACTAAGAAATAAAAAGAAGTTTTAATCGAATGAAGAAAAGATGCTAGACGAGTTAAGTTAAATACTCGTATAGTTAATCAAGAAAATAATAGTGGCATAAGATGTCGAGTAATTGTGTTGAAAGAAATTAATTAAAATTAATTAATTAAATAAGTTATTTTCAAACCATGCGAATTAAAAATAAACCGAGAAAAATTATCGAGTTAATAATTAGAAAAATAATAGTCGAGTTAAGAAATGAGAATCGAATTAGAAATGAGTAAGAAATTCCAATTTCATAAGAGTTTAATAATAATTAAAGAGAATTTGTATTAATTGAGTAAAAATTATAAAATACTTCATAAGATAACAAATTTAGAACAAAGCGTTGTCTATAAATTAAGAAAAGATAGAGTAAGTTGTTTGAGTTTTTACAAAAGAAAGGCATAATCAAACTAAGTTCTATTGTACAATTGAATAAATGTTAATGTATCTTGAAGTGTGTTTGATTTATTTGGATTTATTATGTGATTAAATAAGTGTTTAAGTGCATGATATTTATTGTGACGTAAAGAATTACTAAATTATTTGTATGCAAAATGATTGAGCTATTGATTTGTTAAATCAAAAAGTAACTAAGTTTTTAAAAGAAAACTCGAGTAATGGAATATAGATAGACGACGTTTCATAAATAAAGCGAGAAATGTAAGACATTGGTTAGTAATATTAACCAATCATCGAGTAGAGTTAATGGTTTAAAGACGAGAATGCGAGATCTTCTAGAAAAGATAAAAGCGAAGAGAGAAACGACTCAAGTAGAAGTCCTTCAGTTGAGTTCAACGCCTGTTATCCGTCTTTACGTATCTTAATTTCTTTATAGATGTCAAACTGTGAAGGATCGAGCCGGACGGATCATTAAGCAAGGACAAATAGCCCTTAAAACCGCCTAGCTAAAATCTTCGGAAGTCAGGTGGGCTTTTCTGAACCAAAACTGCCAATGAATATATATATATGTTATTGAGTATTATTGTTATGAATGATTTTAAATGCGATTGACTTGCCGTTTTTATTGAAGTTTAGTATGTGTTATCATCTGTTTATGTGAAGATGTTATTATCCTGTGAAAGGCAGGAAACCCACGTGTGGTATGTTGAATGATTGAGGTGACTGTGAGCCTTGCTTCGGTTAGGCCGGTCACAGTGTTCGAGAAGGAGGCCTACTTCTCGGCACAGTAAGATTGATTGTGACAGATGATGCATACTATTATTATATGTTATGTTTGACTGCGCAGTCTGTTTAAAAAGAAAATGTTTTTAACATGCACAAGTAAAACTGTTTTAAATTGTTTAAGTACTTGTGATGTTCGGCAAGGCAAGTTCCATTGATATAGCTTTTAAAAAGCATCTTTATCCAAATGTTTTGGCATGTGTTCACTGAGTACGAAGTACTCAGCCCTGCGTGTGTTTCTAAACGTGCAGGTTGACTGGATGGTGATGGCATGGATACTTGGTGGTGTGGTGTGGTTATTTTGGTTGAGTCGAGTTGAATATCAGACTGGCGTTTGTACGTCTTCATACGTGCAAATGTTGGGTTTTGATGCTAGTTTCCGCCGCAACCCTTTGAAATTGATGTCTTTTGATACTTATACTCTGATATTTATGTTTTTGATTCCGAGTGTTGTACTAGATAATTTTGAATGCTTGTTGAATTCTTAACTTCTTGACTTGTGCTTCCGAGCGATGGGTTCGTTGACTTCAAACATTTTGTTGATTTTGGTTCTCTTGACTTGGTATATTTTCACACTCTCGTTTTTATTGAAATCTTACCCCCCGTCAACATGAATTTATTATCATATTCTTGTGTATATGTGATTTTAAGATGCTCGGTTATTATTTCATTATGTCTTTGAAAGCCTTATCCGATTGTATTGCTTTTCATAAATGTTTCCCCGAGCATGTTCCCTATGTTTGAGTTGATTGTTAGTTGATTAGGTTGTGTTGTTGTTCGTAAGTCGCACCTCGAGAGTCGGGGCGTGACAAGTTGGCACTTGGTCAGTTGACTCTGGAGTTCCCCCTTGAACTGTGACAGGATCTTCTGTCTCATCTTTAGAAGAATAAACTTCTTCTTCTTTTGATTGACCAGATAAGCGGCTTTGCAAGATTCTTCAGTCTTTGAGCTTGAGATCTTGTCTCAACTGGTTGAGTTGGTACGCTACTTTCAGCTATCTGCAATTTAGCCTATTCCCTGCACTCAAAAGTAGATTCATCAAACATAACATGAGGTGTTACCTACACAATTTTAGTGCTGGTGTTAAAAACTCTATAAGCTTTTATCTTCGCAGCATATCCTAAGAATATTCCTTTGATAGCTTCTGGCTCAAAAGTTTTCAACTGAGCTTTCCCATTGTTGTGGATGTAACACTTAGAATCGAATACACGAAAGTAGGAAATATTTGGCTTCTTGTTTCTTCAATCATATGGAGTTTTTCCTTGTCTTTTCATGAGGAGGGAGCGGTTTTGTAAGTAGCATGCTGTGTTGAGTGCTTCAGCCAAAAATCTTTTTGGCAGGGCCAAGCTGGTTAGCATGCAAGTCATGACATCTTTCAGCATTCTGTTTCTCATCTCAGCCACTCCGTTCTGTTGTGGAGTTCTTGCAGCTGAGGTTTGATGAGTGATGTCTTTTTCTCGTAATACTCAATGATGGTCTCATTGAGGAACTCAGTGCCATGATCAGATCTGATGGACACAATGGATTTTCCTTGTTGATTCGCAAGTCTATCCATCAGCTTAGGCAGTTCTTCTCTCGTCTTATTCTTGTGTGCCATGAAGATCACCCAGGTGTATCTTGAATAATCATTAGTGACTATGAGAGTGTACTAATTTTCACTCACACTCTTTGGGGTGACCGGACCGAAAAGATCCATGTGGGTCAATTGTAAAACACGATTCATTTATGGTGTCATCTTAAGACGAAATGATGCTTTAGCCAACTTTCCAAGCTAACAGGCACTGCAGTGATACGTCGGACTATACTTCAAGTCCGGTATTCCAACTGCGTGCTGTTGGTGAGCTAACTTGTTCTTGGTTTTGAAGTTGAGGTGGTTGAGTCTTGTGCAACAGCCAGTTTGTTTCTGAGCTACTCTTGGATACGAGGCATGTTTCTGGTGAGCTACTCGACCAGTCTAAGTAGTAGACTCCACCTGATGAAAATTGTCTACCAAGTAGAAGAATCTGTTTGGTCTTGACATATTTCACCCTGTATCCTTGTACATCAAACTTCACAGAAAAACCATTATCACAGAGTTGGCCTATGGAGAGCAAGTTATGCTTCAATCCATTGACCAAGGAAACATTTCTGATAGTCACTAGATCAGTTTCAAATGTACCAGATCCTTTGGTTTTACCTTGAGAGTCATCACCAAATGTAACGATATCTCCTTCTCGAAAGTGGATGTTGGTGAGAAGATTCCTCTGGTTTGTCATGTGCCTGGAGCATCTGCTGTCCAGCACCCAGACTGACTTTGCAGCTCTTCTCTTTCTCAGTTCCTCCTGGTCCTGCAAAACACAAGAAGAACTTTAGGTACCGACACTCAGTTGGGTCCTGCATTATTAGTAACTTGGGTTTCCTTGAAGATTCGAACTGAGGGATCTGTTCGAATCACTCTTCCTTCTCTATCCACATAAACTACTAACTGAGTTGGTCTTGATGAGCGAGCAGTCCTGTTCCTTGGTGGATGTCTCTATCTTTGTAGAGCATAGTATCGACTCTGCTGTGATGGTTGATTCCTTCGTGGTTGGAACTGTCTGGGATTTAACCCAAACTATCTAGCTCTACGAGCATACCCAAACTGTGGATAACTAGGATCATTGAACTGATCACCATAGTTTCCATGTCTTTGATATGCTTGCTGGTAGTGATGAGGCACTGGGAACGTCTGATGGTAGAAGTGAGGATTGTCCCAATTCGGATGGCTTTGCTGATGATGCTGGGCAGAATGGTTTGGCCTGCGCCTGGGTTGATTCTGTCTTGGTTGTAAAGGTCCACTTCATCTGTTCCCCCTCGTTCTGTGACCTTAGGGTCTTGACTTCTTTGAGGATCTCTCAGCATGCTTTAAAGTACCAGCTTCATACTTTCGAGGTTCTTTAGCTAGAACCTTCTTCCTTTTATCCTTCACAGGAGTCTCGACAGTTTGAGCGATTACTGGAGTCTCTTGAACTATGACTTTGACTGAGTTCAGTTGAACTTGAGGTGCCTCAGTCGGTGATCCAGTTGCCTTGACGAACTGAGCTGACTGAGCTCCAGTGTCAGTTGCTGGATTGTATCCAAGACCTTCTACGCATTTGGGAGGTCATTGTTGGCTGAACATGCTCTCCAGAGCTGAGCTCAAGGCATGAAGGGATACTATCTTCTCATTTGCAAACTTCAGCTCTATTTGCAACTGAGAGATGTATTCAGCCTGAGTCTTGGTCATGTTGATCAAGTGGATGACCTGACTGTTGGTTGACTGAGCAACTCCTTCATGGAGTCTATGGTTTTTCTCCACGAGCTTTTCTATGTCATGATCAATCATAATCAGCTCGTTGCTCATGTTGTCACACTCAGTTTGCAGTTCCTTGCACCGTGCAATTTGCCAGGTGCATAATTTGCTTAGGTGTTCAGCCTCATCCCATGATGGCTCTATGTTTTCGTCAAGTTCTCATGTACTTTAGTTGACAGAAGAAACAATATGAGAGGGATGGAAATAAGAATTTACCTTATCAGTTGACTCTTCGGGCAATACCATGAAGCACTGGTCTTAACCTGCTGAGCTTGATGGCGAGACAATTTCTTCTCCTTCTGACTCTGTGAATACGTCAGTATCATTGACGTCATCCTCAATGATCATGGCCTTAGTTTGGCCTTTCCTCCGAGGGTTTCCTTCTCCTTCATAGAGAGATCAGGATAGTTGGCTTGAAGTGTCCTGGCTTCTTGCATTTAAAGCATCTTTCGCTTTGATTCTTTGAGGAGGGTTCAGTTGAGCTGCGTCTGCTTCTGTTGATCCTCCTATACTTCTCGATCCTGGAGTTTATCTCCTCGAGTTGTTTGGCCATCTGGTCGACCTTCTTCTGAAGTTCGGACCTGCTCGGTCGATCCCTAGCTGATGAGTCAGCAGATCGTGAGGGTCTGGCGAACTTGGATCTGCCCGATTTAGCTTGAAACGCCACTGGCTTGGCAGCTGAGCTCTGCTCGGTTTGTTGTGGCTTCCGAAGCTTGCTCTGCTTCAGTCATATGATTTCATACTCATTCGCCTTAAGCATGGAGAACAACTTCTCACTTGTCATCGAACTAAGGTCACTCCAATTTTGGTGGACGACTCTGTAGATAGTCCAGTCTTCGCCTAGTGCAGAGAGAACTTTCAAGTTCATCTCACACTGAGAGTATTTGCCCTTCTTAATACTCTCAATGTCCATAAGAACCTCTGTGAATCTCAGTTCCATCTTGTTGATGGACTCCCCGGATAGCTGAGAGAAATTCTCAAACTTCTGACAAGCTAAGGTGAACTTGTTCTCCTTAATCTCGTCAGAGCCTTCACAGAGTGCAGCTAAGGCTTCCCACATATCTTGTGATGTGGAGCAATTGATAATCTTCAGTAGGTAGGCTTTGCCGACGGTGGAAGAGATGACACTCTTTGCGATGTCATCTAGTTGCGCAATGTCTTTTTCTTCCTTGGTGTACTGGTGAGCGCCTTTGGGTTCATCCTTCATTTTCATATCTCTTTCCCTTGGAGTGGTTGAAAGGACCAACACTGACTGAGTCACTTGGATGAGACCATTTTCTATGGTCTCCCACATCTTGTGATGCCTGGCAGTCAGTGCCATCTTCAAGCAAAACTTCCATGTGGGATAATCATCCACAGAGAACTCTAGTAAGCTTCCAAGCAACATCGGGTTAATCGTTCCTAGACACCACAAGAGACAAACAAGAAAATATGCAGCAGAATGCACTAAAGGTTTTCAGAAAAGATCTGTTCAGTTGACCACTTAAAAATCTACTCGACTTACACCTTGTGAATCAGGAACAACAGTCTTTTAAACCACTGCTCTGATACCACTTGATGGTCCCGGTAACGAGTATCTGGTGTATGGGGGGGGAGGGAAATACACTAGTAGCAATTTTCATTTTGTTAAAAGTCTTTTCACTGAGTTAAGCTGCTC
The DNA here is from genome assembly GCA_029490685.1 of Schizonepeta tenuifolia. Lineage (NCBI taxonomy): Eukaryota > Viridiplantae > Streptophyta > Magnoliopsida > Lamiales > Lamiaceae > Schizonepeta > Schizonepeta tenuifolia. The sequence continues at coordinate 105,855,082 of CM055955.1, forward strand.
AGGTTAGTTGGCTCGATAAATTAAGAAGTCAGTTGGAGCGGCTCTATAACTGAGTTGCTCAGTTGGAGCAAATCACACAGGTGGGAGCACAACTAGCTCCTATGCCTGAAGGTCATAAGTTTATTACCAACTGAGGTTTTAAATAGTTTTGCAACACGGAAGTTGGTGGAGTTTAGACTCGTTACAAAAACTGAAACCTTTGTGAAAATGGGGAAGGTTAAGTTCCTAAATTAGAGCAGTTGTGTGCTTGTGCAGTTTGTATGCAAGTATGTATACTGGTTAGTTGGTTAGGAAACTGAATGTAAAATACTGAAAGTAAATACAGAAAATAAAGTGCATAGTATTGTAACGTGATTCCGAAATTGACCTCCTACATCCACGATTTCCTTTTCAGGAAAGTAATCCACTAGATAAGCTTAAGCGTGCTTACCAAATACCCCATTTGGATTATGGGTTCCAAGCAAACCTAACCAGTTTGATTACGGGTTTGAACAAAACCTTACAGCAGTTTCCCAGGCAAGAGCACAGCCTGGGTCTTAGATTCCGAGTTCTAAGTGACCTAGTCTTGGATTACGGGTTCCAAGGGACCTGGTCTTTGATTACGGGTTCTAAGGGACCTAGTGAGTTTGATTACGGGTTCAAAGTCGGACCTAAGGGTTGGGGATTGGGGATTTTCCAACTAGAAAGCCTTTAACACTAAAGGAAGTGGAGGCTTCGACCTAAGGCTTCAGACTAGATCTCTTGGGAGAGAGTCTGGTCTGACACAATTTAAGCAAAAACCTAAACTCTAAACTTGATCAAAGAAAGGGCTTTCTTAGAGGCTAGATGGAAGAATAGGAGGAGGCTTGGACACTCGACTTCTACTGGTCTTCAACTGAGGTCTTCTTGCTGAAGAGAGAGGTGGTCTGCTGCTGCGATTTCACTCTTGATTTTGTCTCTCTTGGCACTTCTGCGTGCTTCTCTATTCTTGTGTCTGCACTAAGATTTGGTGTGGAGACCTCTATTTATAGAGAGAGATCAAACTAGCCGTTGGAAAGAGCCATTTGACCTCTGCCAAAAGTATGGCACTCCACTTACTTTTTCTGGAAACCTTCTTAAAATGAAAACTACGAGCGTTGATTTTTTACACGTCGCTGTTGTCGGTCCATTTATAGTATGTTCTCTAGCTGACTTGTGCTTTCGAGTAGATTCAAATCTGGACTGCAACTCTTCAGTCTTCAACGTCTTAAAAGTCTTTTATTCTCCACTTTGCGACATCTGACTTCAACACAACTTTTGTTCATGCTGTAACTGTATGCCTTCAGCTGTATGAGTCAGTTGAGGAGTCAACTGAGTTGTTGTCCAACTGAGTCCATGCTTCAGCCGAGGTTGAGGTCTCAACTGAGTTTGGGTCTCAGCTGAGTTCCTTCTTTAGTCCGGCTGACTTCTTCTGCTTGAATCCTGTAAAGATAAAATCCCTACGCTCAAACAGTGAGCTCTAGCTGATATCAGACTAAAACCATTCATCTACTCGGTTGGAGTCAATTGGGGTTTTGGAATCATTTGAAAATATTTTACTAATTTTTCCATCAGTATCGGTCTACTATTCTATCAATAGAATGAATAAAAAGTATCCTCAAGCAATGACTGAACAATATTCCACACTCCTCAAATCTTTTACAAGTGCAATTAACCAAACACCCCATCAGACAAAAGTTAATTGTATAGATACAATTAGCATCATTCACATGATATACTTTTATGCTAATTTCTTCATATGCTTCAGAAAATGAAGTGGAAAGGGATTTCAGGAAATACTTTTCAAAATTTCTAAAAAGTGCCAAAGTATAAACCTCAAAAGCATGGTTCAAAAGTCTAGTCATTGGTAAGAGAGATTTGGGTCTTACTTTTGAGCACTGAAATTCATCATTTGTTTTATTACTTCTCCAACGGTCTGTTGTTGCCTGAAAGATGGCATAGAAATCTGTCAAGTTGGTCGTCTTCTTAGCTTTGAATCCTAAAGCACTATTAGTGCTTTCACTTCTTTGTGACAATAAGATTACAGCAGAAAAGAAGTTTTTGTTATATGCATTACACCACTTCTTCCTCAACTGATACTACCTTTGTAACCATGCATGTTCTTGCACTCCAAAATCAAAAATCATTGACCTCCAACAGTTTTCAAATTCCTCTACATTTGTGCAACCAGTTAAACATTTATCAAATGCATCCATAAACCACTTGTCAAATTTCAACTTGCCCAAATGGTTTTGTGCATTTTGGTACAAATGCCATATGCAAAGCCTATGTCTAACCATGTGGAAAACCTTTTCAATTGCATTCAATATCGCCTTATCTTGATCTGTAAACAATGTTACAGGACACACACCCTCCATAGATTTCTTGAACACCTCAAACAACCATTCAAATGATCCACTCTGCTCATTTGAGATGAGTGCACATCCAAACATCACATTCTTCCAATGATTATTTATCCCAACAAATGGTGCACATATCAAGTTGTACTTATTAGTTCTATATGTTCTGTCGAATATAACACCATAAGTATATATCATATAGTCCTCCTTCATCATTGAGTCTCTCCAAAAAATATTACTTAATCTGCCATTATCATCTAGCTGAACTCTAAAGAAGAACTCATTCTCTTTAGTTCCCTGTTCGTCTAAACTGTCAATCAGTGTTTGTGCATCCCCTGATTCTATTGCCTCAATTTTCATCCTATTAACAAAAGAGTAATGATATTCGGACACACTGTAGTCAGCCACACGCGCTAAAAATGGTAATATAGGTTTTGAAAATGGAAATATACCCTAATTGGGAAGCATAAATCCTAGGGGAGAAATGTGATTATTTCCATTTTTACAGTCAGCTTTCCTTTTTTTCATGCGTGTGGGTGGCCACAGTGTGTCCGAATATCATTACTCTTAACAAAATTACGTTGGTCCTTCAATGTATGACCTATACTGTGTTCACCACCAGCTTCATATGCCATCAATCTAAATGAATCAGTTGTTTCAATTCCAGAAGACAATATATCTTGAATTGCTACAGCTTTATCTATGCTTATTGATCTTTGAGAACGGTGCATATAACTCAACTCTCTTCTTGAAAGCTCATGATTGTGTTTTGTCTTATGATCTACTACCTCGACCATAATATCACCATTCAATTTTGCTCTCAATGATGCTTTACAGTTTGTTCTTGTGATATTAAACATCTTTTTTTTTCTCTCTTCAATTTTTTCCTTTCTCATTGCTTCACATAAGCATAATAAAGACCAACGAGTTAATATACCAGCACGATTATATCTAGTAGTTCCTTTTCTAACACTAAAACCAACCTCAAGAGCATGTTTTCTGTAAAGATCATATATATCTTGAAAACTCTTTTTCTTCACACCAATCAATGAACCCGACAAATAGGTAGTATATATATCTCCTATAATTATAGCAAATACATAGTGAATTAACTACTAGAAATGGCTTATTACTTTTGTCAACACACCATAAGCAAGCAACAACACACAAGAATTAACAACAAATGTGATTACAGATAAAAACCTTACCTTCATCAACATTTAATTCATCTTCCAAGTCCTCAACTTCAGTAATTTTCATCCCTTTATGCCATGGAAAAGGATTTCAAATAATTACAAAATTAAAACCAGAACATCACCTTTGATCATAATAATTATTACTTTCTATCATAACAATTATTACTTTTTTAATTCGTGATAGTGTTTTCATAGCTAATGCAAATTATCATCAATTATTGCATCTATAACCTCAAGGCTCAACCCATCTTCTCTACAAATATATGCTAATCATAACTCATCATATGATACAACTGTTGCATGCAATCTATGATTTGTAAAGTTTCAAATTGAATTTGAAACAAAAGTATTGAAAATTTGATGAATTGAAAACTGATTAAATGGGCGATGGAATTTCAATTAGAAGATTGCTTTGAATTCAAAATTAACGAGAAATTGTGATTATATCAAATTTGACCATAAAATTTCATGAATTGAAAATTGTCTAAATTGCAGTTGGAAACAAACCTTCAAATAGACAACGATGATGACCTCGATATTGTAGCAATTTATGTGGTAGCGCGGTGACTGTGGTGGTCATTGTTGATGGAACACTGTGTTGAAATTTCAGAATCCATAAATACCTCTGCTTCAGCGATAACGTGATCCGATAGTGATGGATTGTCTTTGCTCAGTGATTCGGCGGTGGTGATTGATCAATTATTAATTTAGCTGAATGATTTGGTGAGGTGAGCTGAAGGATTTGTTTGTCGAGGTGAGGGAAATGAATTTCTGAAACATTCATGTCGAGCTGAGGGAAATGAAACAGAGGCGATAATCAATTGGGTTGCGTAAATCAAGCTCACTTAATGAACGGGCCTGGTGAAACCGGTTGTATACCATACACTGGTTTCACCAAAACACACCTCTTTGATGTCGATGTTCTTCTATAATTATTTGGTGGAACTACCTAACATCTAACATCAATATTAACATTTAAGTTTCTGTTACTTTTTCTAACGATAATGTGTACTTTATTTATGACAACTTATACTTTTAATTATTTTGTCATGTCGAGTAAATGTTGTCGTGATGAAAAGTAATTATTGATATGATGAAATGTAATGTTTCACAAATTTTACTTTTCTCAACAACAATGTTAACTTTTTTTATGACAATTTTTACTTTAAGTTATTTGGTCAAGTAATTATTGTTGTGATTAAAAGTAATTATTGATATGAAGAAAAGGTAACGTTTTACGACTATTACTTTTCTCAACGACAATATTTACTTTTATTCACGATAACCTGTACTTTTAGTTATTTGGTTAAATAAATATTGTCGCAAATAAAGTAACTCTTGTTAACAAAAACTTATATTTTTGGTGATTTAGTCAAGTAATTATTATTGTAATGAAAAGTAATCATTAATATGAAGAAATGTACGTTTCACAATCATTATTTTTCTTAACGACGATTGTTATTTTTATTTATGACAACTCGTACTTGTAATCATTTAGTTAAGTAATTATTATTGCAAGAAAAGGTAATTATTATTATTATTATTATTATTATTATTATTTTTCAATCATAATAAATATTTGTTTTTCAAATTAAAGAAAAAGAAGGAAGAAGAGAAGAAAGAGGAAAGAAATTAAGAAACAAAAAAAATTCGATGAAAAAGAAACGAAAAGAAGAAAAAAAGAAGAAGAGAAACAAACTTTTTTCATGAAAAAGAAACGAAAAAGAAGAAAGAAAAAAGAAAAAAAAAAAAAAAACAAGAAGAAAAAGAATAATGGCGCTACCAACAAGAAGAAAACTGAGAAAAAAAAACTTATTGCTCATACAGAGGTTCAAACCTCCTACCTCCCACTCCCTAACGGTAAATGGCGCTACCGGTAGGCTACAAGACAACTCCAGATAGTCAGTACTATGCAATATATATAAGTAATAAACATACTGAAGCCACGGTTTTTTTTTTTTTTTTTTTTTTTAATAATTTGAGCATGGGCGGGTTGGGCATTGCGGGTCTCCATGCAACCGGTTGCACATTCTAACTTTGTTCTCATCTGTCCATTATTTAATCTTTTTAAGACTATTTAATTTGGAGAGAAATCTCTACGTAATACAATATAATTAATTATTTAATCTATAATATATTATATCCAAAAATGAAGAAGTGGAACACTGAAATAGCATCAGTTGTTAAAATGATAAATGCTCCCACATGATGGGGAATTTTGCCGAATTAAACCACGAATTTTAGGGTGCTTTGTAATTTTAATTCGAATTTTAAATTTTGGTAAATTAAATTACGAATTTTTTAATTTTTGTAATTTTATTTCGAACTTTTAATTTGGCAAATTAAATCACGAATTTTTCAATTTTTGTAATTTTATCCCGAACTTTTAATTTGGCAAATTAAATCACGAAGTTTTCGATTTTTGCAACTTTGACAATTTAAATAACGAACTTTACAATTTTTGCAATTAAGACCTAATCAAACTTTATTGACATAAAATAATAAAATATACAAATAGTACAATATTATTTTATACTCCCTCCGTCTCACCGAATACGGCCTGTTTTCCATTTGGGACATCACACCATACTTGGCCTGTTTCCTTTAAAGGAAATAATTAGTTTATATACATGGCTCATCATCCCATCTAAACCCCACTAACCTACTTCCACTATACACTCAATCATCCCATCAATTATCTTATTAGTATTAAAATATTGCATTCACACTATACTAAACACTTTCTTTATACTCAATACCCTTTTTCTTAGTCTCTGTGCCCATATAAACTAGCCCGTATTCGGCAGGACGGAGGAAGTATGTCTTTATTGAAAATAAATATTAATTAATTTGAAAGTATAAAAAAATAGATAAAACATACCATAATACTTCGGTCTTAATATAAAGACATATAAAATAATATTGTACTATTTGTATATTTTTATTATTTTATGTCAACAAAGTTTGATTAGGTCTTAATTGCAAAATTAAAAAGTTCGTGATCTAATTTGTCAAAGTTGAAAGTTCGGGATAAATTGCAATAATTGAAAAATTCGTGATTTAATTTGCCAAATTGAAAGTTCGGGATAAAATTACAAAAATTGAAAAGTTGGTGATTTAATTTGTTAAATTGAAAGTTCGTGATAAAATTGTAAATATTAAAAAATTCGTGATTTAATTTGCTAAGATTAAAAATTTAGGATAAATTACAAAACACCTTAAAGTTCATGGTTTAATTCGCGAAAACCCCCGCGTGTGATGGCTAGCGGTAATGAAGGCGGTCAAAGTGGTAGGTTTGAGAGCCACGTAGAGATGCAGCGGCCGTCGATTGCGTTGACTCCTTCCCCTTTACCTTGTGACGTGGAAGGCGCCGCCTCCTCATCAAGACAAGAACCAGTCAAACTCACTTCCTCACTCACCCATCTCTGCACTTGACGCACCACATTACCTTTTTTAACAATATTTCTATGCTTCACACTTTTGAAATCCTTTTCCCATTTTTGGTCTCAACTCTTACTTTTGATTTACACACACACAAACACGGACCGCACGCACACTAATCATTTTCTTCTCTTCTGTTTCTTATTCTGCTACATATACATACCGAGGTTTGTAGTGAGATTTAATCGTATATATATTTACAAATTAATCATGGAAGAGTACTCCTTTGATCACCGTACAATGATTCTTAACTCCTTTGATGATCAAGTACTTTCGTCAGTGGATGATCACAAAGAGAGAAGGGCTGTTAACGAGATGGATTTCTATGCGGAGGAAAAGAATAATATTTATGATGGCAAGAGTGAAGATGGACATCAACTTAATCTTGGATTGAGGGTTGGTTTTTTTTTTCCCTATATATTTCTTCGTATATAAAATTAACATTTATGGATATGCTTAGACATTTATCAGTTTTGATATTTTTTTTTTATTTCTAATTATTTATCATTTTTTTTTTCTTATTTCTAGACTGACTTGAATCTCTTGACGACCAAAAGAAATTCAACTAGTGCTCAAGTAAGATGGACATGCATACATGAACATGCATGATTGATATATATCATTAATAATAGGAAATTAAATTCTTTGTTTTTGAACTAGTGCATGCTGATTAATTGTACAGTTTGTAGAACTGAAGGGGGAACTGGATCGTATGAACATAGAAAACGAATGGTTGAGAGGAGTCTTGGATCAAATAAACGAGAAATATTCGTCCTTAAAAATGCATATTATATCACTTGTGCAACATCAAAGCAATTTCAACACTCACAAGGTATATGTGTGCGTGTGTAAATACATATATGTTTGAATTTATTATAAATATTAATCTATAATATTCTTGCATTAGATGATGCATAAGGCAGCTGGAGAAGAAGATCAGCAACCACACTTGATTGCAACTCATTCTAGTGATGCCAGACATCAGGATTGTTCAACAGCTAATGAATCACAGAAGAGAGAGGAGAGAGTCTACAAAAGGGTTTTCAGAAATGGATTCCGAATAAAGTGGCCGCAGGGGAGGCTCACTCTTCTGTGGTGAAGGCCACGATGAAGAAAGCCCGCGTTTTGGTTCAGGCCCGCTCCGAGGCGCCTATGGTAAGTCATGTTTTTTTTATGCGGAGTACTGGTTAGTTTGTGCATGCATAAACCAATTTGTGTACAAAACCCTTAGTGGAAGTTTGATAATCCTCTAATCTATTATTTGTCCTTTGATGCTACATTGCCATCCCACATTGTGAGAGCTAGAGGCTTTTTTAGGACAGTAACTTATGGGGTAGTGGGGATTCAGGACACCAAATTGCAGGCCTTCGATTTGAGGACACTTTGTGGATTAGTATATGGTCCGTAGGACAATTATTGGCCCGAATGGGCTAAATCGCACGTGCCTCGCACGTGATTGAAAGGTTGAGCCCACCCTCCACTTTACCCTCCATTATCTCCTTCACCTTCATCTTCATCTCTCATCCTGAGAATTTGACAATCCATCCATGAAATTGAGCAGAACCAAGGTTGAAACCTGCCGCCGTCACAAACCTTATTCTCTCAGTTCACCTGCCACGTCAACCGTCAACCCCAACATTCGTTAGCCCCTTTCCGCGTCCTTCTCCAAGAAGTTCATAACCACTCCCTCTCTTCCACTCATCCTGACCCCCGCAAAGCTCCTCCTCTTCGTCTCCACCTCACTGGTCCTCCTCATGTTCCTCTACATCTCCTCACAAACCCCTACCAGAAATCTCAAAACTCCCCACAACAAATCCTTAGATGATTGGCAACCAATCAAGCCGTTCGATTGCTTGGCATTGCCGCAGCGCCGCAGGCCCACCTCGTGGTAGCTAACACCGTGGAGGGCCTCAAGTTCCCCTTTCTCTACCCACGGCAAAATTACCTCCACCAGATTATACTTCACGCACAGATGCAAACACCTCTATCCTCCACCGGTCAGCACCGCTGCTGCCACTGGCTCCGCCCTCAGCAGCTCCTCCAAAACTGTTGTTGCCCGTTATTCGTTGCCAAATGCAGCGGGTTCCGCCCCTCCCCATCCCGAACACTGCACATCGAAGATTCCGCCGAAATCAGTGGCGCCGCCGATTTTGAGAAGATTCTTGTTCAATCAAATCCTCGTTTCATATCTTTAGCCACCGAATTAGATGCTTCTCCACCAATCCCATATTCGATTTCAGAAGTATGTGGAAGAATGTCGTCGATCTCTTTCACAAAATGGTAAAAATGCAGCTACTCCCTTCTGTTGCACTTCATTTGTTCGACGAAATGCTTCACAGAGTTGCTCGTGTAGATAAATACATGTTGGGAGATTTATTAAAGTTTTGATTGATTCCAAAACCAACTGACCCCAACCGAGTAGATGTTGCCAGATCCTAATGTTAGTAGTTAGGCTCGCTGTTTGAGCAATGTTAAGATTTTATCTTTACAGGTCTCCAGCTGAAGAAGGCAAGAAGGCTTCACTTGGATAGAACATCAGGTGTAAGAAAAACACCCAAGCGTTCAAGATTCAGAACAACAGTTGTGCATTCAAAGGGGGAAGATGCAAAAGTCAACTAAGTATTTAAAGGGAGAAGTTGTAAGAGAACATCAGTTGTAAGAAAGACAACTGAGCGTTCGAAGCCAACTGATCAGATTCAGAACATCAGTTGAAGGACTTGAACTGAGAAGATCGACAACTTGAAGTTCAAAGTCAGCTGAGAGTTCAACTGTTCCTACTCAGACAGAAGCATTCAGATAGAACATCAGACCAATCACATGAAGATCAAACGACTCAACCGACTATCAAATGTTGGAGGTCAAAGGTTAAAATTTGAATTTCAAATAAGGAAGTCACGTGAAGGTTTGACTCTCTGTCATTACCTCATTTGGCCCAACACAAGGCTGTCTCAGGTGGAAAGCAGAAGCACACAGTTGCCAAATCCGGAAAGTCTGCAGAAATGAGAGACAAGCCATCGCTTTTAAAGAATAGAGATCAACGGCTCATCCAATGGCTAGTTGATTCTCTCCGCCTATAAATAGAGACCTTCATTCATTCACCAAGATTGACGAGACAGACAAGTGCGAGAAGAGATATACGAGCGAAAGAACGTCTTTATTCTGCACTCAAGCAAAACTGTTGTTATCCTCTAAGAACATCACTAGTTGAGAGTTCTAGAGTGTTAGATTCTGTCTTAGTGTTTTTCGATCCAACCTTAAGAACATCACTAGTTGAGAGTTCGTAGAGTGTTAGATCCTAGCTCACTTCTTGTTTGAGCTACTAGTTGGAATCCCACCCTTTCACACATCCTCTCAAAAGGATTGTTAGGACCCTACTCTTCCCGTAATTGAGTAGATAGATTGATAAGTACCCGTAAACTTATCTGTAAGGTTGATAAGTACCCGTAAACTTATCTCAACGGTTGCAAAGCCCGCGTAAGCTTTGTGGTTTTTGTCCAGAAGAACTTGGACTGAGTTGTGTGGACTCACAACTCCCCGTGGACGTAGGAGTTATCTCCGAACCAGGTAAATCCTTGTGTGTTTGTGTTTTTAGTTCAGTTATTTTCTTACTGCATTTTCAACTGACCTTCTAACCAGCATACACAAACGGCATCTTTACATCTTAACTGTCTTGGTTATTGACCAACCTTGCATTGAAACGTGAGTTATTTTACGAGTTAATTTCCACCACATTCCGCACAGTACCACTCTTCCAATTGAGCTTGCTTACTCGGTTGTGATTCCAGCTGAGTCTTTTTACTCGGTTGTTGATTTTTCAAGAGTTGTTTTAAAAAGTTATATCTGGTGTATTTCCCCCCCCCCCATACACCAGAACTCGTATCGGGACCATCAAGTGGTATCAGAGCAGTGGTTCAAAAGACTGCTGACTCTGTTTCACGAGGTGTGAATTCGAGGTGTTTTCTTCAGTGGTCAATTGAACAGATCTTTTTCACGCTAGTGCATATCTGCTTGCATTTTTCTTTTGTTGTTGTATGCAGATGGATGTTAAAGACAAGATCATGGTCATGTTCTCGGTTGTGAACTATACATCCTGGAGAACTCGGATGAAGAAGATCATACTGTCAAAGCATCATCGAATGCAACAAGTACTGACATCCGGACCGATCATCATCAGAGAAAAGGTCACTCGCACTCCTACAAATCCCAATGATGGGGATGCAACTGAGGAGTTAGTGGAGAAGAAGCCAAAAGACTTCACTCCAGAGGAAGCTAAAGTGAGCCAGCTGGACATCTGGGCTCAGAGCACTATCATGTCCACAGTTGGACAAGACTATATTCCTTGGATAGAAGAGTGCGACACCGCTAAAGAGATGTGGGATATCTTGACATCTCTGAGTGAAGGAAGCGACGAAATAAAGGACAACAAGTTCTCTCATGCATGTCAAGACTTCGACAACTTCTGTCTAAGAGCTGATGAAACTATAGATCAGTTGGAACTTTGGTTCATGGATATCATCAGAAGGATCCAGTCCATCCGAAGAGGAAAATATACTTTGAGAGAAATCAACCTCAAAGTATTACAAGCTCTACCAACTGAGTGGGATACCTTCACCAACATCCATGAGAGCCGAACTGATCTTGGTGAGATGGGAACTGAAAGATTGTTCTCAATTTTAAAAAGAAACGAGTATAAGGTGAACCGACGAAGATCTCAGTCCTCGGCTCAGACGAGTCGACATGAGGATGTTGGTTCAGCCACAAAGTCAGTAGCACTCCGAGCTGACTATTCAAAGCCGTGAACTTCAAGGCCAATAAGATCTACGGACACAGCTACGAAGGAGCCAAGCAGAGAAGAGCTGCAACATAATATAGCCGCCCTGTCAAAGAAGCTAGCTGACATGGATACTCGGTTCGAAAAATACAAGAGGTTCTACAAATCTAACCGAACTCGAGATAACTCAAAGCCTGTGAACAACGGTTGCTTTGAATACGGCAAGGAGGGACATTTCAAAGCTGATTGTCCAGACCTTTCGAAGAAAGAAAGAGAAGCATTGAGGGCCAATCAAAGTGGAAAGAACAAGGCCATGGTTGCAGAAGAAGCAGCTGATGACATGGACATCTTCACCGACACTGAAGATGAGGATGAGCTGACTTCCACCAACAACGCTATCGGTCATGATCAATGCCTCATGTCATTTGGAACCGACCAGGATGACGCTGAGGTACACTCTAGTCCTACTAATTTAAATTCTTCCAATATTTCTAACATGCAGGAAACACTGGATGAAGAGTTGGAACCCTCCTGGGGTGACTTTCAAGAACTCAGTGAAGAACTGCATCAGCAATCGGTTGAGTTTAAGAGTCTTCAAGATCAGTTTGCCAGACTTGAAGAATCCTTAACCGAAAAAGACGATCTGATTAAAAGACAAACAGAAGAGATTGAAGATCTCAAAAGTCAACTAAATGGGTCCAACCGAACTAATGCTCCAACCGATGAGGAGTTGAAGGAGCTGATCAAGGAGCAACATGATCAGTTGAAAAAGCAAGAGGCTCAGATCGACTAGCTGATGAAGAAGTCAAATGCACAGACTGAGCATATAGCTGTTCTCCTCAAGGACTTGCAAACTGAGAAGGACAACCTGATAAAGCTATATCAGTCATCCAAGATCATCGAGAATCTCATCAGTTACCAAAGACAAATGGATGACGTGTCTGGACTCGGTTACGATGTGGTTAAAGATACTGGAATTCCTCCCGCAACCTTCATCAAGGCGGTGGATGTCACGGTTGCCAAACCTGACATAGTTGAGTCTGCAACTCCGCAAATTAATCCAACGTCCACTTCTCAGCAAGCTATACCGTCCAAGGGAACCTCAACTGAGAAAGGAAAAGGAGCGGTGGATGGAGGACAGAACATTCCATCGGTTGGGACATCAACTGAGGGGGAATGTTCCAAGTCTTAGAAGAGGAATCAGAGGCATCGAAGATTCAATCAAAACCGAACTCAGAACCGACCTCTGAACCGACCTCAGAGCCAACATCAGAAAGAATGGAACCGACAACATCCGAATCAACAGCGGTTCCATCATCAGTTCAACCAGAGGTTCCAACCGAGTCAACCAATGAGGAACAGTTCGAACAACTGGAGATATTCATGCCACAACATGAACCAACAACAGTGCATGAACAACTATCATCGACAGTCAGAAAGGTGGAATCAGACTCAGCCACACAGATTCCAACATGGCGTCTGACCTCATCGACAAAACCAACAGGATAAGAATCGCCATCAAAACAGGGGGAAAGCCTCTCCTCCTAAAGCTCACAATGGGAGAAATCCATCTCCTCCCAAGAAATAGAGCATCACTACTAACAACAAGCCTAAGGATAACCTAGGTGTTGTTATAGTTGATGATGAAGGAAAAGTGATCTAGAATGATAAATCTATCCGAATCTACAGGGAAAAGCGACTCACAGTTCAAGGGGGAACTGGTTCTAACCCTCCAGGACCCAACTAAAATTGGGGACCTAAGCGAGTTTCTTTGTGCAGGAACAGGAGAAACAGCTGAGGAAGAATAAGGCATCACGAACCATGTGGGTGATGGATAGTGGATGCTCGAAACACATGACAAATCTGAAGGATTTGCTTGGGAGTTTCGTGGAAAAAGAAGGACCATCGGTTACCTTTGGTGACAACTCAAAAGATGGTCCCGAAACGAGTTCTGGTGTATGGGGGGAGAATACACCAGATAAAACTTTTTAAAAACAACCCCCAGAAAATAACTCAACCGAGTAGAGCAACTCAGTTGGAATCACAACTGAGTAAGAAACACTCAGTTGGAAGTGAAGTACTGTGCGGAATGTGGTGGAAATTAACTCGTATAAAAATCAACTCACGCTTAAGTGCAAGGTTGGTCAATAACCAAGACAGTTGATATGGAAATATGCAGTTTGTATGCAGGTTAGTTAGTCAGTTGAATATGCAATAAGATAACTGAAAAATAAACACAACACACAAAGATTTACGTGGTTCAGAGGTAACTCCTACGTCCATGGGGAGTTGTGAGTCCACACAACTCAGTCCAAGTTCTTCTTGACAAAGCACAAAGCTTACGCGGGCTTTGCAACCGTTGAGATAAGTTTACGGGTACTTATCAACCTTACAGATTAGTTTACGGGTACTAATCAACCTGTCTACTCAGTTACGGGAAGAGTAGGGTCCTAATAACCTTTTCAGGTGTAAGAAAGTGTGGGGTTCCAACTAATAGCTCGAACAAGAAGTGAGCTATGATCTAACACTCTACGAACTCTCAAATAGTGATGTTCTCAAGGTTGGATCGAAAACTACAAAGATAGAATCTAACTCTCTAGAACTCTCAACTAATGATGTTCTTAGAGGTTTTGCTTGAGTGAGGAATGAAGTTGTTCTTTCGCTTGTATATCTCTTCACACACTTGTCTGTCTCGTAAGTCTTGGTGAATGAATGAAGGCCTTTATTTATAGGCGGAGAGAAACAACTAGCCCTTGGAAGAGCTGTTGATCTCTGTTCTTTGAAAGCAATGGCTTGTCTCTCATCTCTGCAGACTTTTTGGATTTGGCAACTGCATGCTTCTGCTTTCCATCTGAGACAGCCTTGTGTTGGGCCAAATGAGGTAATGACATAGGTCAAACCTTCACGTGACTTCCTTGTTTGAATTTCAAATCTCAACAAAGGATGGTCGGTTGAGAGTTTCGATCTTCATCTGACTTGTTCTTCAGCTGATGTTCTATCTGAATGCTAACAGTTGAACTCTCAGCTGACTTGAACTTCATGTTGTTGATTTTCTTGGTTTGAGTCCTACAACTGATGTTCTGAAACTGAACACTCAGTTGTCTTTCTTGTATCTGATCAGTTGGCTCCGAACGCTCAGTTGTCTTACTTACAACTGATGTTCTCTTGCATCTTCCTTAGTTGACTTTGGCATCTTCTCATCTGATAAACGCTCAATTGTCTTTCTTACAACTGATGTTCTATCCGAGTGAAACCTTGTTGCCGTCTTCAGCTGGAGTCCTGTAAAGATAAAATCTTAATAATGCTCAAATAGCGAGCCTAACTACTAACATTAGGATCTAGCAACATCTACTCGGTTGGGGTCAGTTGGTTTTGGAATCAATCAAAACTTTAATAAATTTCCCAACAATTTCCCCCTTTTTGATGATGCCAAAACCCTTATAAAATTCTTATACAGCAAACTGATCTAAATCCTACTGACCTATCCAAAATCTCAGCTGAAATTCTAGACAGTCTATAACATCAAAGGGTTAGCACAGTTATAACATGATATTGAAATAACTTTGCGATTCAGAGCTTGGACAATGAGAGATTGTACGTCAAGTTGAATCGTATAACTGAATAGTTTTTATTACAACTGATGGTTACAAAGATAAGCACAAAAACAAAAATTACATCAGTTGCTCAAAAACTAATTGAGCTAAAACTTAAGCCCATATTTGCTAAATATTCTAACAAAAACCTCTCTCTTCGCTTCTGACTCCTTTACTATGTCAACCCCGTGCTCTTTGCAAACTTGCCTTGCCTCAGCTGATATCTTTTGACGGTTGGGGTTTCGAGAGTCTGGAAGGAGGGGAGGGAGATAGGTAACCTTCTTAGGAACCGGGACTGTGTTCAGATCCAGTTTTGCATCTATCATTGCACGTCTAAACTGGCTGAACATGCCCGGGTCCCCTGAGTGCAACTCGGTCAGGGCTTCCTTGAATGCTTTCCTCGGGTCGTTAGTTGAGAAGACCTTTCTATAATAGAAGTCATTCACGAACTCTTGCTTGAATGACTCCCAGTCTTCATTCCACTCAACTGGCATCCACTTGTCCACATGCCTGAACCGACTTTGGACCTTGACCTTCCCTGGCAACCTCTGTTGTCTCAGCCGAGCTTCAGCCTTAACCTGATGTTTGTCTATTCGGCGACGGTTGCGGGAGGCGATGTTCCAGTCCAAGTTCTTGGTTACTTTGTCCAGCTCCTCCTCGAACTGGTTGACTCTTCGAGCTTGGCTGGCAGCGAACTTCTTGATCCAGCTCGGATTCATGTAATCTTTCTCAGCAACATCCATAGCCTTTGCAGCAGCAATACACTCTTCGGTTGTGATA
This sequence comes from Schizonepeta tenuifolia, assembly GCA_029490685.1. Lineage (NCBI taxonomy): Eukaryota > Viridiplantae > Streptophyta > Magnoliopsida > Lamiales > Lamiaceae > Schizonepeta > Schizonepeta tenuifolia. The sequence continues at coordinate 105,871,220 of CM055955.1, forward strand.
CCGTCAAGTTCTGAATCAAGCTCGGCTGCAATCTCGGCTATGGAGTTGTAAGAAACTCCAAACTGCTCTGCCTGCTCCAAGTCTTTTTCCATTTCAGCTCCACCTACGTCGGTTGACTTGGGAGCGGACTTCTTCTTCTGGGCAGTCTTCGTCCTCGGCTGAGATTTTGCAGCAGCTTCAGCCTGGGTCTCATCTTCCCCCTGCAACTCAACATCCACCTGCAACTCCTCTTCACCCTTTTTATCTTCCCCTTTTTTGGCATCAGCAACAAGGCTTGCTACTGATCCATCCAGAGAGGTGAGTTGTTGTTCGGCTTGTTGGATGCGGTTGAAGAGTTCATCGACCGCGCACTCTATTCCGACCTTCTTCGCCAGTTCGGAGTCATAGCGCTCTTGTTCGGCTTTCCTCAATCCAACGAGTGTTTCAGTTATCTCAGTCTGGAAAGCAACGAACTCAGCCCAGCGTGACTCGAACCGAGACTCCCATTCTTCATCCTGAGTCTGTTGGGATTTGGCGAGGTTGGAATTAGAAATGGACTGGAAGACATTCAGCTCAGACTTGATCCCATGGACGGTTGTCTTCAGGTCAGAAATGTCCTAGCTGGTGGAGGAGGAGAGTTCGTCTAGCTTTATCTTCAGTGAAACATTCTCCTCCACCAGCTGCTTGTTCTTCTCCTCTTGTGCTTCCAACATCCTCAGCTGATCTTCTTTGTTTTGCTGGAAGTTGGCAAGCATCTCCATCCTCAGCTGGTTCACCCTCTCAGCTATCAGCTCACAGATTTCTTCAGTTAATGGTGCTGGCTGATCAGCTGGAGCTTGGTGTTCAATCAGAGCTGGCTGCTCAACTGTAACCATGGCTTGACGGTTAGCCAGGTACAGTTGAAGCTCCTTTTTTTCTTCCTTGGCGGCTGCGGCGGCTGCATCAAGATCAACAATAAAATCAGCAGATTTTGCAAGCATGTTGTCGAGAAATTCAATACAGTCTTGTCCAGCTGTCTCTCTGGTGTCTGTCCCTTCCACCTTGCTGAGGTCCAGACGATGCGTCAGTAATGCCACCTTGTTGTTGTAGGCAACCTCCAGGTTAGAGTAGTTGAAGTAATCTCGGATGCGTGACTCGTCTGCCTTCAGCTGGTTCCAGCTGTGTACCCTCACAGTATCTTTCTTCACATACCAGTGATTGAAGATTAGGTTGAACTGGTACTGCAGCTCGGTTCCAAGTATAGCGAAAATCGGCATGTCGCGAGCTTCTGGGAACATCCCGATCAGCTTCTGGAAGCAATAGGCCACCTTGCCTTCATGCTCCATTGCGACAGCCTGACGATCAGCTTCGTCATCGATTGGGGAGGGAAAAAGATTTTCATATGGCAATGGTTCAAAAGTTTCATCAATGTTGGCCAAAGAGGCAGTCTCAACATTGGCATCGAGCTGGGAGCTTGGAATATTGGATTCTGTGGGGAGTGGGGTATCAACAGGCTCATCAACATTGACCGAAGAGATGGTCTCAATGTTGGCATCGAGCAATGAGCTCGGAATCTCTGGCTGTTGATCTGTTGAGAGAGCGAGAGGCTCTTGGGGCGGTACGGCATCAGCTCCTGCCGTGGGAGAGGTTGGAATGTCTTCAACTTCCTCAGAGGAGGAAGAAGCATCCGAGGTCAAGTCAGTCTCCATCCCATCAGCCTCATCAGCAGCGCGAGGAACGATCTCGAAGGCAGCTACCTCAGCTGAGTGGCTCGACTCGGATGGCTCCTAAGCTAGTGCCGTCTCGGCTGGCGCCTCCACAGCTGGTACCTCCTCCTCAGCTGGCGTACCCTCAGCTGGTATAACCTCAGCTGGCTCCTCAGCTGGAACTTCAACCGTCTTCTTGAAGCGAACTCTCAGCTTCTTCTTGGCAGGCTCCTCCTCCTTCTCTTTCTCCGACTCAGCTGTGCGTCGGTGAGTAGCTTTCAACTTCGGAAGGCGGCTGGCAGCTGGTACCTCCTCAGCTGTATCCTTCGCTTCAGCTGTCTTCCCAGCATCCTTCTTTTCCTTAGGAGTATAAACACTCCTTATCACCTCTTGAGCTTTCTTTGCTGTTAGGAACAGCATCAACTTCTTCACAGGAGTCTCCTCGCAATCCTCCCATACCGTGTTCTGACCCTTGGTTGCGAGCAGGATCAGAGCGGAGATTTTGCAACCGAAGTTGAGAGTTCCCTTGACACTCAACAGTCTCTCCCCTGATTCGGTTGTGGTCTCGAAGATCTTTTACTTCTCCAAGATCAGTTGGTTTAGAAAATACTGGAACCAATTGATCTCATGTTTGTGTTCCAAGGCCAGCAACTGCTTGAGCTTCGGTCGGCTGATGTCTCCGAAAGCTCCGCTGTAACTGAACACGACCTTGGATACAACATCGAATAGGAGTCGATGTTCTGACTTTAACTTGGTCCTCTGCATATTGCTCTTCAACTTCTCCGGAGTGATCAGAGCACTTTCCAGAAACGCATCGGCATCCGCATCGGTTATATTTTCAACCGTGTCCGTGGCGGTGTCGTTTACGAGAATGATTTGGCGGAGAAAATCGAAAACTGCTATGGGGACGGTGACCCTGCGGATGGTTCTGGTCGGAACGTCCCGTTGTCGGCATGAAACCTCTGAAATGACGCCATCTCTGCTGTCGATGGACGACTGAAGATTTACGTAGAACTCTCCGACCTGGCGCCTGAGCAGGTGGGAGGGGAAGAACTTCACCCAGTCTAGTAGGCCGTTCTCCCTAAGAGTGTCGGCGAGGGGAGACAGCACCGGCGACACCAATTCTTCGTCTGATAAAATTTGCTCGAAATGAATCTTTGATACCAGCAAGTCGAACGATTCTTCATAAGATGTGGGGACTAGGGAGGGTCCGGAAGGAGCCATTTTCTTTCCTTTGGGTGCCATTTAGTGAGTCTGAGAAGATATATATAAGAAGGAAAGAAAAACTTGCAGTAAATACTTAGACAAAATCTGAGAAGATGATGAACAGTTACTGCAGATAATCACGAATGAGGAAGGTAAGAGATCACTTCCTGATTTTCCACCATTTATAGGTTTTAGGTTCGGTTGAAATCGACGGCTAGGGTTGAATGGCGCGAATCCATCAACGGCTGAGATTACGCGACTGTTGACTAGCTTTGACTTGACGTCACGAACCGAGTTCCAACCCGCGCGTGAGAAGGTGAACTGTTTTTCATGTCAGCCCGGTCGCACTATAAAGTAGGCTATTGATGTTCAGTCGTACTTTACATTAAATGCGGCATGATGGCTATTTTAATGTAATTGACATGCTCAGGAATGTTTGAATTTATTTCAAATATTCTCATTTAAGATCATAACACCTTCAGCCATAAATGTTACCTGCCATCTGATGTCGGAATCAGCTGTGTTCACCTGTCAGCTGATGTTGGAATCAGCTATGTTCCGATGTTATGGCATACCATCAGCTGACTCGAGTTCGTCTGTTCAGCTGATGTCTGATCCAATGTTGCAGCATACCATCAGCTGACTCGAGTTCGTCTGTTCAGCTGACGTCTGATGTCTTCGGTTAGCGATCCGCATCTGATGTCTTCGGTTGGCAATCCGTATCTGAGATTCCCCCTTCATCTGAGCTTCCCCCTCAGATGGATATCTATCTCTTCACCTCAACTGGTTCCTCATCTGATGGATCCAACAATCCAAGTAGATCACATAGCATTTTGAACCGCGCTTCGGCTAGAGGTTTAGTGAAGATATCAGCTCTCTGAATCTCAGTTGGAATCTTCTCCATGGATACATCCTTCTTCTCAATATGATCTCGGATAAAATGATGTCGGATGTCAATGTGCTTCGTCCGAGAATGGTGAACAGGATTCAAAGCGATAGCAATGGCACTTGAGCTATCACAATGAATGGGAACCTGTCCAGTTGCAACTTCATAGTCTCTCAACTATTGCTTGAGCCACAACACTTGCATGCAACAGCTACTGGCAGCCATGTACTCTGACTCGGTTGTAGAAGTGGCAACACATGCTTGTTTCTTGGAGAACCACGAAACTAGCTTGCTTCCCATGAACTGACAGTGTCCAGATGTGGACTTCCTGTCCAACCGATCTCCGGCTAAATCTGCATTTGAGTATCCGGTCAGTTGGATGTTGTCGTCGGTTGGATACCACAACCCAACATTAACTGTACCCTTCAGATACTTGATGATGTTCTTTGCTGCCAACATGTGAGCTTTCTTCGGTTGAACTTGGAACCGAGCACACACTCCAACTGCGTAAGATATGTCTGGCCGACTGACGGTTAGATATAACAAAGAACCAATGATCTCTCTATACTTACTGGCATCCACTAGCTTTCCCTCAGTTCCAGGTTCAATCTTCCAGTTAGTATTCATCGGGATCCTTGTGGTCTTACTTGTCTGCAATCCGAACTTGGTGATGAGCTCCTTTATATACTTGGACTGATTGATGAAAATCCCTTCGACTGCTTCACTTGTAATCCAAGAAAATAATTCATCTCGCCCATCATCGACATCTCGAACTTCTCCTTCATGAGAGTTGAGAATTTCTCACACAGCTCCTACGACTTGGAACCGAATATGATGTCGTCGACGTAGATTTGCACAACAAGTATATCTTCTCCAACTTTGATGGTGAACAGTGTTTTATCAACTGACCCTCGTTTGAACCCCGAGTTCAGAAGAAAACCACAAAGAGTGTCATACCAAGCCTTGGGTACTTGCTTCAATCCATAGATTGCTTTCTTTAACTTGTACACTCTTCCATCTCCAGTCTCAAAACCGGGATGCTGTTCAACATATACATCTTCCTTGATATTACCGTTGAGGAAGACACACTTCACATCCATCTGATAGACCTTGAACTTGTGAAATACGGCATAGGCTAGAAAAATTCGGATGGCTTCCAGCCTTGCAACCGATGCGAAGGAGTCCTCGAAATCGATGCCTTCTAGTTGGCAATATCCCTGAGCTACCAACCTTGCCTTATTCCTCACGATGAATCCAATGGCGTCTCTCTTGTTCTTGAAAATCCATTTTAATCCAATGACTTTGACACCATTTGGTCTTTCTACCAACTCCCATACACAGTTGCGTAGAAATTCATTCAGTTCTTCTTGCATGGCTGTTGTCCAGTGAATACAGTTGAGAGCTTCCACAACATTCTTCGGTTCTGGCACATCAGCTACAAAGCAAGAAATCATGGCAACTTCTCCAGCTTGCTCGAACTCCTCAAGAACTGCCAACTCCTCAGCATATTGAGCGTAAGTGTTGGAATCTTCCTCAGTCGAATCTGGATTTGCAACTCTGCTCCTTGTACGCACACCTTCGGTTGGATCCCCGATGATGTTGTCAGTGGAATGATCTTCATACCATCTTCGGTTGCGTCTTCCTTCTTCTTCCAACAGTGGCTGTTCCAGGATTTCAACTGATGGTGAATACTGAGCCGTAGGAGATGCTTGAATCTTCAGAACTGAAGATCGATCAGCTGTTGAGTCTGGATCCTCAACATTGACAATATTTTGAACCGGGCTCGGTTGGGCTTCGGATGCTGATGCAGTTGGAGTGACATCAGCTGGAGTTCCCCCTTGAGATGAACTGGGGTCCTCGCATTCATCTTCAGAGGAGTAGGGATCATCATCCTCATTTGCCCATACCAATGGTTCAGCTAGATTCTTTTCCCTTAGAGCCTGCGATCTGGTGAGAGCTGGTGGAACTTGTGGATCAACCTGTTGTCCTTTAACCTGTTCCCTGCACTCAAAAGTAGATTCATCAAAACTAACATGAGGTGTTATCTCCACAACACGAGAGCTATTGTTAAAAACTCTATAAGCCTTGATCCGAGTGGCATATCCGAGAAATATGCCCTTCGAAGCCTTGGCATCAAAAGTTTTCAAATGATTCTTCCCATTGTTGTGAATATAACACTTAGAACCAAAAATGCGAAAGTATGAAATATCAGGCTTCATGCGTCTCCATAGCTCGTATGGTGTCTTTCCCAACCGCTTGGTCAGAAGAGACCGGTTCTGGGTGTAGCAGGCTGTGTTGATGGCCTCAGCCCAAAATCTCTTTGGCAGAGTTGAGCTTGTCAACATAGATGTAGCTGCATCCTTCAGCGTTCGGTTCCTTCGCTCTCACCAGATCACAGATTCTAAGGCCAAAGAATCTAGCTGAACCATTGGTATGGGCAACCGAGGATGATATCCATATTCCTCTGAAGATGAATGTGAGGACCCCAGCTCATCTCAAGGGGGAACTCTAGCTGATGTCACTCCAACTGCATTAGCATCCAAAGCCCAACCAAGCTTAGTTCAAAATATTGTCAATGTTGAGGATTCAGACTCAACAGCTGATCAATCACCAGTTCTGAAGATTCCAGCATCTCCCACAGCTCAGGTTTCACCATCAGTTGAAATCCTGGAACAACCACGGTTGGAAGAAGAAGGAAGACGCAACAAGAGATGGTATGAAGATCATTCCACGGACAACATCATTGGAGATCCAACCGAAGGTGTGCGTACAAGGAGCAGAGTTGCAAATCTAGATTCAACTGAGGAAGATTCGAACACTTACGCTCAATATGCTGAGGAGTTGGCAGTTCTTGAGGAGTTCGAGCAAGCAGGAGATGTTGCCATGATTTTTTGTTTCGTAGCTGATGTGCCAGAACCGAAGAATGTTATGGAAGCTCTCAACTGTGTTCACTGGACAACAGCCATGCAAGAAGAACTGAACGAATTTCTACGCAATTGTGTATGGGAGTTGGTAGAAAGACCAAATGGTGTCAAAGTCATTGGATTAAAGTGGATTTTCAAGAACAAAAGAGACGTCATTGGATTCATCGTGAGGAATAAGGCAAGGTTGGTAGCTCAGGGATATTGCCAACAAGAAGGAATCAATTTTGAGGACTCCTTCGCGCCAGTTGCAAGGCTGGAAGCCATCCGAATCTTTCTAGTCTATGCCGCATTTCACAAGTTCAATGTCTATCAGATGGATGTGAAGTGTGCCTTCCTCAACGGAGATATTAAGGAAAATGTATATGTTGAACAGCCTCCACGTTTTGAGACTGGAGATGGAAGAGTGTACAAGTTGAAGAAAGCAATCTATGGATTGAAGCAAGCACCCAGGGCTTGGTATGACACTCTTTGTGGTTTTCTTCTGAACTCGGGGTTCAAACGAGGGTCAGTTGACAAAACACTGTTCACCATCAAAGTTGGAGAAAACATACTTGTTGTGCAAATCTATGTTGACGACATCATATTCGGTTCCAAGTCGGAGGAGCTGTGTGAGAAATTCTCAACTCTCATGAAGGAGAAATTCGAGATGTCGATGATGGGCGAGATGAATTATTTTCTTGGACTACAGGTGAAGCAGTCATCAAAAGGGATTTTTCATTAATCAGTCCAAATATACAAAGGAGCTCATCACAAAGTTCGGTTTGCAATCAAGTAAAACCACAAGGATCTCGATGAATACTAACTGGAAGATTGAACTCGGAACTGAGGGAAAGCTCATGGATGCCAGTAAGTATAGAGGGATCATCGGTTCTTTGCTATATCTCACCGCCAGTCGGCCAGACATATCTTACGCGGTTGGAGTGTGTGCTCGGTTCCAAGTTCAACCGAAGGAAGCACGCATGTTGGCAGAAAAGAACATCATCAAGTATTTGAAGGGAACTGTTAATGTTGGGTTGTGGTATCCAACCGACGACAATATCCAACTGACCGGATACTCAGATGTTGATCTAGCCGGAGATCGGTTGGACAGGAAGTCCACATCTGGACACTGTCAGTTCATGGGAAGCAAGCTAGTTTCATGGTTCTCCAAGAAACAAGCATGTGTTGCCACTTCTACAACCGAGTCAGAGTACATGGCTGCCAGAAGTTGTTGCATGCAAGTGTTGTGGCTCAAGCAATAGCTGAGAGATTATGAAGTCGCGACTGGACAGGTTCCTATTCATTGTGATAGCTCAAGTGCCATTGCTATCTCTTTGAATCCTGTTCACCATTCTCGGACAAAGCACATTGACATTCGACATCATTTTATCCGAGATCATATTGAGAAGAAGGACGTATCCATGGAGAAAATTCCAACGGAGATTCAGAGAGCAGATATCTTCACCAAACCTCTAGCCGAAGTGCGGTTCAAGATGTTATGTGATTTACTTGGATTGTGAGATCCATCAGAAGAGGAACCAGCTGAGGTGAAGAGATAGATATCCATCTGAGGGGGAAGCTTAGATGAAGGGGGAATCTCAGATACAGATCGCCAACCGAAGACATCGGATGCGGATTGCCAACCGAAGACATCAGACGTCAGCTGAACAGACGAACTCGAGTCAGCTGATGGTATGCCGCAACATTGGAACACAGCTGATTCCGACATCAGCTGGCAGGTATCATTTATGGCTGAAGGTGTTATGATCTTAAATAAGAATGTTTGAAATAAATTCAAACATTCCTGAGCATGTCAGTTACATTAAAATAGCCATCATACCGCATTTAATGTAAAGTACGATTGAACCCCAATAGCCCTACTTTATAGTGCGACTGGGCTGACATGAAAAACAGTTCACCTTCTCACGCGCTGGTTGGAACTCGGATCGTGACGTCAAGTCAAAGCTAGTCAACAGTCGCGTGATCTCAGCCGTTGATGGATTCGCGCCATTCAACCCTAGCCGTCGATTTCAACCGAGTCAAAAACCTATAAAAAGTGGAAAATCAGGAAGTGATCTCTTACCTTCTTCATTCGTGTTTATCTGCAGTAACTGTTCTTTTTTCTCTCCAATTTGTCTCACCATTTTCTGCAAGTTTCTCTCTATATATATATCTTCTCAGACTCATTAAATGGCACCTAAAGCTTCTCAAGGAAGGAAAATGGCTTCTTCCGGACCTTCGCTAGTTCCTACATCTTATGAAGAATCTTTTGACTTGTTGGTCTCCAAAATTCACTTCGAACAGATCCTGTCAGAGGATGAACTGGAATCGCCGGTTCTGTCTCCACTCGCCAATACTCTCAGGGAGAACGGCCTACTGGACTGGACGACGCTCTTCCCGTCCCACCTTCTCAGGCGTCAAGTCGGAGAGTTCTTCGTAAATCTGCAACTACCCATCGACAGCCGAGACGGCCTCGTCACAGAAGTATCTTGTCGACAACGCGACGTTCCGGCCAGAACGATTCGCCGGGTCTCCGTCCTCATTGCAGTTTCTGACTTTCTTCGCCAAGTCATTCCGCCGAACCAGACCGCCACGGACACAGTTGAAAATATAACCGATGCGGAAGCCGATTCATTTCTGGAAAGTGCTCTGATCACTCTAGAAAAATTGAAGAGCAATATGCAGAGGACCAAGTTGAAGCCAGAACATCGACTCCTATTCGATGTTGTATCCAAGGTCGTGTTCGGTTACAGTGGTGCCTTCGGCGACATCAGCCGACCAAAGCTCAAACAGTTGCTAGCCTTGGAACACAAGCATGAGATCAACTGGTTCCAGTATTTTGAAAACCAGTTGACATTGGAGAAGCAGAAGATCTCCGAAACCACAACCGAATCCGGGGAGAAGTTGTTGAGTGTCGAGGGAACTCTCAACTTCGGTTGCAAAATTTCTGCTGTGATCCTGTTCGCAACTAAGGGTCAGAACATGATCTGGGATGACTGCGAAGAGACCCCGGTGAAGAAGCTGATGTTGTTCCCAACAACAAAGAAGGCTCAGGATGTGATTAGGAGTGTCTATACTCCTAAGGAGAAGAAGGAAGCTGGGAAGACAGCTGAAGAAAAGGATACAGCTGAGGAGGTACCAGCTGTCAGCCGCCCCTCAAAATCGAAAGCTGCTCGCTGACAACGAGCTGAGTCGGAGAAGGAGAAAGTTGAAGAACCAGCTAAGAAGAAGCTGAGGGTGAGGATCAAGAAGACTGTTGCGAAACCCGCTGATGAGGTTCCAGCTGAGGGCGCGCCAGCTGAGGATGTGCCAGCTGAGGTTCCAGCTGAGGACGCGCCAGCTTAGGATGTGCCAGCTGAGGTTCCAGCTGAGGATGTTCCAGCTGAGGGTGCACCAGCTGAGGAGGAGGTACCAGCTGTGGAGGCACCAGATGAGACGGCACCAGCTGAGGAGCCATCCGACTCGAGCCACTCAGCTGAGGCAGCTGCCTTCGAGATCGTTCCTCGCGCTGCTGGAACTGATGAGGCTGAAGGGATGGAAACAGATCTGACCTCGGATGCTTCTTCCACCTCTGAGGAAACTGAAGACATTCCAACCTCCCCCACGGCAGGAGCTGATGTCGTACCGCCCAAAGAGCATCTCGCTCTCTCAACCGACTCACAGCCAGATATTCCGAGCTCATCGCTCGATGCCAACATTGAGACCATTTCTTCGGCCAATGTTGATGAACCCATTGATACCAATCTCCCCACAGAATCCGAAATTTCGAGCTCCTAGCTCGATGCCAACGTTGAGACCGCCTCTTTGGCCAATGTTGATGAAACTTTTGAACCAATTCCATACGAAAATCTATCTCCCTCCCCAATCGATGACGAAGCTGACCGTCAAGCCGTCGCGTTGGAGCATGAAGGGAAGGTGGCCTACTGCTTCCAGAAGCTGATCGGGATGTTCCCTGAAGCGCGCGACATACCGATTTTTGCTACGCTTGGGACCGAGCTGTTGTACCAGTTCAACCTCATCTTCAGTCACTGGTATGTGAAGGAAGATACCATAAGGGTACACAGCTGGAACCAGCTGAAGGCAGACGAGTCACGCATCAGAGATTATTTCAACTACACCAATCTGGAGGTTGCCTACAACAATAAGGTTGCACTGCTGACGCGTCGTCTGGATCTCAGCAAGACGGAAGACACAGACACGAGGGAAAAGGCTGAACAAGATTGCATCAATTTCCTGGACAACATGCTTACAAAATCTGCTGATTTTATTGTTGATCTTGATGTAGCCGCCGCAGCCGCCAAGAAGGAAGAAGAAGAGCTTCAACTGTACCTAGCCAACCGTGAAGCCATGGTTATAGTTGACCAGCCAGCTCTAATTGAACAACAAGCTCCAACTGATCAGCCAGCACCCTCAACTGAAGAAATTTGTGAGTTGATAGCTGAGAGGGTAAACCAACTGAGGACGGAGATGCTTGCCAACTTCCAGCACAACAAAGAAGATCAGCTGAGGATGTTGGAAGCACAGGAGGAGAAGAACAACCAGCTGGTGGAGGAGAATGTTTCACTGAAGATAAAGCTGGATGAATTCTCAACCTCCACCAGCCAAGACATCTCTGATCTGAAGTCAACCGTTCTGGAGATCAAGTCCGATCTAAATGTCTTCAAATCCATTTCTGATTCCAACCTCACCAAATCTTAACAGACTCAAGACCAAGAATGGGAGTCTCGGTTCGAGTCAAGATGGGCTGAGTTCATTACTTTCCAAACTGAGGTAAATGAAACATTCCCTGGACTGAGGAAAGCCGAACAAGAGCGCCATGACTCTGAACTGGCGAAGAAGGTTGGAATAGAATGCGCGGTCGATGAACTCTTCAACCGCATCCAACAAGCTAAACAACAACTCACCTCTCTGGATGTCTCAGTCGCAAGCCTTGTTGCTGATGCCAAAAAGGGGGAAGAGAAGACTGGGGAAGTTGAGATGCAGGGGGAAGATGAGACCCAGGCTGAGGAAGAGATTCCAGCTGCAAAATCTAAGCCGAAGAAGAAGACAGCCAGAAGAAGAAGTCCGCTCCCAAGCCAACCGACGTCGGCGGAGCTGAAATGACTAAGGACTTGGAGCAAGCCGAGAAGTATGGAGTTTCTTACAACTCCATAGCCGAGATCGCAGCCGAGCTTGATTCAGAACTCGACGGTATCACAACCGAAGAGTGTATTGCTGTTGCCAAGGCTATGGATGTTGCCGAAAAAGACTACATGAATCCCGACTAGATCAAGAAGTTCGCAGCTAGCCAGGCTAAAAGAGTCAACCAGTTCGAGGAGGAGCTTGACAAAGTGACCAAGAACCTGGTAAGGAACATTGCCTCCTGCAGCCGTCGCCGAATAGATAAACATCAAGTGAAGGCTGAGGCAAGGTTGAAGCAACAGAGGCTGCCAGGGAAGGTCAAGCAGCAAAGTCGGTTCAGGCATGTAGACAAGTGGATGCCATCCGAGTGGAACGAGGACTGGGAATCGTTCAAGCAGGAATTTGTGAACGATTTCTATTATAGGAAGGTATTCTCAACTGACGATCCGAGGAGAGCGTTCAAGGAAGCGTTGACCGAGCTACACACTGGGGACCCAGGCATGTTCAGCCAGTTCAGGCGAGCCATGATAGATGCAAAACTGGATATGAACACAGTTCCGGTCCCTCAGAAAGTCACATATCAGCCTCCCTTCCTCCCAGACTCTCGAAACCCCAACCGACAGAAAATAGCAGCTGAGGCAAGACAAGTTTGCCGAGAGCACGGGGTTGACATTTCGAAGGAGTCAGAAGCAAAAAGAGAAATTTTTGTTAGAATGTAGTATGGGCTAAAGTTTTAGCTCAGTTAGTTTTCGAGTAACTGATGTAATTTTGATTTTTGTGCATTTTGTTGTAACCATCAGTTGTAATGAAAACTTTCTTCTGTTATCCGATTCAACTTGACGTACAATCTCTAGTTGTCCAAGCTCTGAAGCGCAAAGTTATTTCAATATCATGTTATAACTATGCTAACCCTTTGATGTTTTAATCTTATAGACTGTCTAGAATTTCAGCTGAGATTTTGGATAGGTCAGTAGGATTTAGATGAGTTTGATATGTAAGGATTTTATAAGGGTTTTGGCATCATCAAAAAGGGGGAAATTGTTGGGAAATTTATTAAAGTTTTGATTGATTCCAAAACCAACTGACCCCAACCGAGTAGATGTTGCCAGATCCTAATGTTAGTAGTTAGGAGCAATGTTAAGATTTTATCTTTACAGGTCTCTAGCTGAAGAAGGCAACAAGGCTTCACTCGGATAGAACATCAGGTGTAAGAAAAACATCTGAGCGTTCAAGATTCAGAACAACAGTTGAGCATTCAAAGGGGGAAGATGCAAAAGTCAACTAAGTATTTAAAGGGAGAAGTTGTAAGAGAACATCAGTTGTAAGAAAGTTGTTACAACTGAGCGTTCGAAGCCAACTGATTAGATTCAGAACATCAGTTGAAGGACTCGAACTGAGAAGATCGTCAACTTGAAGTTCAAAGTCAGCTGAGAGTTCAACTATTCCTACTCAGACAGAAGCATTCAGATAGAACATCAGCTGAAGACTAATCAGATGAAGATCAAACGACTCAACCGACTATCAAATGTTGGAGGTCAAAGGTTAAAATTTTAATTTCAAATAAGGAAGTCAGGTGAAGGTTTGACTCTCTGTCATTACCTCATTTGGCTCAACGCACAGTTGCCAAATCCGGAAAGTCTGCAGAAATGAGAGACAAGCCATCGCTTTCAAAGAACAGAGATCAACGGCTCATCCAACGGCTAGTTGATTCTCTCCGCCTATAAATAGAGGCCTTCATTCATTCACCAAGATTGACGAGACAGACAAGTGCAAGAAGAGATATACGAGCGAAAGAACGTCTTTATTCTGCAGTCAAGCAAAACTGCTGTTATCGTCTAAGAACATCACTAGTTGAGAGTTCTAGAGTGTTAGATTCTGTCTTAGTGTTTTTCGATCCAACCTTAAGAACATCACTAGTTGAGAGTTTGTAGAGTGTTAGATCCTAGCCCACTTCTTGTTTGAGCTACTAGTTGGAATCTCACCCTTTCACACATCCTCTCAAAAGGATTGTTAGGACCCTACTCTTCCCGTAATTGAGTAGATAGGTTGATAAGTACCCGTAAACTTATCTGTAAGGTTGATAAGTACCCGTAAACTTATCTCAACGGTTGCAAAGCCCACGTAAGCTTTGTGGTTTTTGTCCAGAAGAACTTGGACTGAGTTGTGTGGACTCACAACTCCCCGTGGACGTAGGAGTTATCTCCGAACCACGTAAATCCTTGTGTGTTTGTATTTTTAGTTCAGTTATTTTCTTACTGCATTTTCAACTGACCTTCTAACCAGCATACACAAACTGCATCTTTACATCTTAACTGTCTTGGTTATTGACCAACCTTGCATTGAAGCGTGATTTATTTTACGAGTAAATTTCCACCACATTCCGCACAGCACCACTCTTCCAACTGAGCTTGCTTATTCGGTTGTGATTCCAGCTGAGTCTTTTTACTCGGTTGTTGATTTTCAAGAGTTGTTTTAGAAAGTTATATCTGGTGTATACTCTCCCCCCCCCCATACACCAGAACTCGTATCGGGACCATCAATACACATTGAGGGTGACGTGGTGGGGACGTGGCTTGACACGTAGGTGATCGGGCTGAGATAGTCGATCAAGTGGAGGCACGTGAGTTTCAGCTCGATCGGGCCAAAAAAAGTCTTACGGAGCATGTAATAATTCACAAAGTGTACTAAAATCAAAAGCCCGCAATTTGGTGTCCTGAATCCCCACTACCTCATAAGTTACTATCCTAAAAAAGTCTCTAGCTTACATTGTGAAGTGCATTATAAGTTGCCTAAAGACTATAAGCTAAGAAATATTGTGTTTGTGGCCCATTCATGGACTGAACATTCTTAATTGTAACCAGAAGGTCTTAAAATTCGAATGTCACCAATACCTGTAAGTCGTAACTAGCTAGGTGGAGCATGTTGCACTAGGTTTTTCTTACTGGATCACTCGGTTCGGAACCCATATCTCGGGGTTAAAGTACTTGGTGCGCTGTGGGATTGTCCTCGTCATTAATAAAGAAAGAAAGAACAAGAAGCTTTATTCTCTCCATGTTTAATATATAGTTGATTTTCTCGAATTAATTAGTTAATACAACCAGTAAGATTAATGTGTTTGGAGGCGAATCATATTTGGTTCAATGTATTCGAAACCAATATGATAGCTCTAAAGATTAAAGAAGTTTAATTAAAAAGATGATTAGTTAAGGAAGTAGTTGAATATTTTGATTTGGTGGGGAAGTTCTTAAATGTTATCTACTGTATGTGTTTTCGTTTTCCCACTAATTCAAGGTTCAACATAGCAAGAAACGTATAATTTATTTACTTTTGTTAAGGGGTTGGGAAACACAATTTGATTTTCATGCGATGAAATGTGAGAATGAGTTCTGTATATTCATCTTCACTTTATTGATCTGAACCAATTATACATTTAACACACAACAACACATGAGTTATCATCTAGTATTAACGCATCTTTATATAGGGACATAAAAATAATGCATTTTATCATGCACAACATAACATGTTAATCACAAATTACCGTAACTTAATGTACAAACATCAATAATTTAATACACTCAGTTAAATTTGGGTAGTAGATCAATAAATTGGTGCATATTTATTCTTGTTTCATATATCAAGATAGGTTTCTATATGGCTATATATGATTCTATCCTCCGCATATATTTGTCACCATCACTCTCGATTGTTCCACATTAACATTATATTATTTAATTTTTTGCGTTTAATTATAGTACCTTCAAAATTGTTATTGACATCGTTAATTGTACAAAAATTAAAGGGTTAATTGCAAAGTAAACCCGACCTTTTGTCAAATTCTAATTTTAATTCTCATCTTTTAAATCTGCTTACAAACAAGACCTTTTATTTTTTCTAATTTTTCCCCGATAATAGTTTTGCCCCAAATTAATACTGAGTTGGGCGCCGAAAATGTCGATGATGGTCCCGGTAATGAGTATATGGTGTATTGAAGGGGGATACACTAGTAGCAATATTCATTTTGCTAAAAGTCTTTTCACTGAGTTATACTGCTCAGATCAGTTGGCTTAGCAACTGGAAAGACAATTGGACCGACTGTACAACTGAGTTGCTCAGTTGGAGTTGATCATACAGTTGGCACAAGAGCTAGCTCCTATGCCTGAAGGTCAACAGTATGTACCGACTGAGGTTTAAAATCAGTTTTGCGTTGCGGAAAATGGTGGAGTTTAGACTCGTTACAAAAACTAAAACCTTTGTGAAAATGGGGAAGATCAAGTTCCCAAATTAGTTCAGTTTGTAAATATGCAGTTTGTATGCAATATGTTGGGTCAGTTGGTTAGGTAAACTGAAAGTAAAATACTAAATGTAAATGCAAAAAGTAAAGTACATAATATTTTAACGTGGTTCAGACATTTATCTCCTACGTCCATGACTTTCTTTTCGGAGAAGTAATCCACTAGATAAGCTTAAGCGTGTTTACCAAATGCCCCATTTAGATTACGGGTTCCAAGTAATCCTAACAAGTTCGATTACCTGCTCGAACAAGACTTTACAACACTTTTCCGAGCAAGTGCACAGCCTAGTCTTAGATTTCGGGTTCTAAGGGACCTAGTCTTAGATTGCGGGTTCCAAGGGACCTGATCTTGGATTGCAGGTTCCAATGGACCTAGTGACTTTGATTCCAGTTTCAAAGTCAGACCTTAGGGCTGGGATGGGAGGATTTCCAATTGGGAAGCCTTCAACACCGAGGGAAGTCGAGGCTTCGACCAAAGGTGTTGGACTCGATCTACTAGGAGAGAGTCAGGTCAGACACAACATAAGCAAGAACCTATTCTCTAGACTCAATTAAAAAAGGGGATTTCTGAGAGGCTAGAGGGAAGAACAAGAGGAGGGATGAACACTCTACTTCGACTGAACTTCGGATGAGGTCTTCTTGCTTGGAGAGAGAGAGGTGATAAGTTGCGGCTGCTTCACTCTTGATTTTGTCTCTCTTTCTCTGTTCTTGTGTCTGTTTTGAGCTTTGGTGTGAAGACCTCTATTTATAGATGGAGATCTAACTAGCCGTTTCAAAGAGATGTTTGACCTCTGCCAAAAGTATGGCACTCCACCTGCTTTTCTGGAAACTTTCCTAAAATGGAAAATGCGAGCCTTGATTTTTGCACGTCCCTATTGTCGGCCCATTTATGGTAATTGTGCTTTCGAGTAAATTTGAATCTAGACTGCAACTCTTCCTTCTTCAGCGTCTTCAATGTCTTCTCTTCTCCGCTTCGCATCAACTGACTTCAACACAACTTCTCTTCACGCTGGAACTGTATGCCTTCAGCTGTATGGGTCAGTTGAGGAGTCAATTGAGCTGTTGTCCAACTGAGTCCGTGCTTGAGTTGTGGTTGAGGACTCAACTGAGTTTGAGGGTCAGCTGAGTTTGGGTCTCAACTGATTCTGGTTATCAGCTGAGTTCTTCACGAACTTCCTTCTTCAGTCCGACTGGCTTCTTCTGCTTGAAACCTGTAAATATAAAATCCTTACGCTCAAACAGTGAGCTCTAGCTACTTCATACTAAAGGTAATCATCTTCTCGGTTGGGGTCAGTTGGGATTTTAGAATCTTTCGAAACCTTTTACTACTTTTACTAATGGGAAAGTGTGCTCGCTCAAGTCCAATCTTCAAAACTTCGAGATCAACATGTATTTTTCTAACAATGCATACTGACCTTGCAGGATAGTCTGCTGTCAATTCATCCTGTTCCTGCAGCCTACAGAATGAACTCTTTTTCCAACTTAGTTGGATTGAGGCTTGAAAGCTTTTGGAGCTTCCTGGAAGACTCGAACTGAGTCATCAGTTCGGATCACGTTTCCTGAATTATCCACGTAGACTGCCGACTGAAAATCTTTTGGTGCATGTGCAGTCCAGTAGAGTGGTGGATAGCCTTGTCTTTGAGGAGCTTGGTTTTGACTTGGCTGAGCTGGTCGATTCTTCTTTGGTGAGAACTGTCTAGGAGTTGGACCAAGCTGTCTAGCTCTTTGAGCACACCCGAATTGATGATAACTAGGACTATTGAGCAAATCACCATAGTTTTCTTGTTGTTGATATGCCTGCTGGTAGGGATGAGGTATTGGGAATGTTTGATGGTAGAAGTGTTGATTATCCCAGTTTGGATGCCTTTGCTAATGATGCTGAGTTGGGTAGTTTGACCTGCGCCTGAGTTGATTCTGCCTTGGCTCCAAAGGTCCATTTCATCGGTTCCCCCTCGCTCTGTGATCTCGGGGTTTTGACTTCCTTAAGAATCTCTCAGCATCCTTTGATGTACTAGCTTCATGCTCCTAAGGTTCTTCAGCTAGAACCTTCTTTCGTTTATCCTTCACAGAAGTATCGACAGTCTAAGGGATAACTGGAGTCTCTTGAACTGTGACTTTGACTGAGTTCAGTTGAACTTGAGGTGTCTCAGTCGGGGATCCAGCTGCCTTGACGAACTGAGCTGATTGAGCTCCAGTGTCAGTTGCCGGATTATATCCTAAACCTTCAATGCATTTGGGAGGTCTTTCCGGGCTGATCATGTTCTCCAGAGCTGAGCTCGAGGCATGAAGGGATACTATCTTTTCATTTGCAAACTTTAGCTCCATTTGCAGCTGAGAGATGTATTCTGCTTGAGTCCTGATCTTGTTGATCAAGTGGATGACCTGATTGTTGGTAGACTGAGCAACTTCTTCATAGAGTCTGCGGTTTTCCTCCACGAGCTTCTCTACATCATGATCCCTTATGATCAGTTTGTTGTTCAAGTTGTCACACTCAGTTTGCAGTTCTTTACACTGTACAACTTGTCTAGTGCACAATTTGCTAAGGTGTTCGACCTCATACCATGACGGCTCTATGTCTTCGTCAAATTCTCCTGTACCTTGATTAATAGAAGAAACAATGTGAGAGGGATGAAAATAAGAGTTCACCTCATCAGTTGACTCTTCCAACAATGCCATAAAGCACCGGTCTTTTCCTGCTGAGCTTGATGGCAAGTCAGTTTCTTCTCCTTCTGACTCCGTGAATACGACGGTATCGTCGACGTCTTCCTCAACGATCATGGCTTTGGACTTCTCCTTGGCCTTTTCTCAGAGGGCTTCCTTCTCCTTCATGGAGAGGTCAGGACAGTTGGCTTTGAAGTGTCTTGGCTTTCTGCATTCAAAGCATCCCACGCTTTGGTTACTTGAGGAGGGTTCAGTTAAGCTTCGTCTGCTCCTGTTGATCCTCCTGTACTTCTCGATCCTTGAGTTCATCTCCTCGAGTTGGTTGGTCATCTTGTTGACCTTATCCTGAAGTTCGGACCTGCTAGGTCGATCCTTAGCTGAGGAGTTAGCGGACCGTGAGGGTCTGACGAACTTGGATCTGCTCGATTTAGCTTGAAGCGCCATTGGCTTGGCAGCTGAGCTCTACTTGGTCTGTTCTAATTTCTGAAGCTTGCTTTGCCTCAGTCGGAGAATATCATATTCATTTGCCTTGAGCATGGAGAACAACTTCTCCGTTGTTATCGAACTGAGGTCACTCTGATTTTGATGAACGACTTTGTAGACCGCCTAGTCTTCGCCTAGTGCGGGGAGAACTTTAAAGTTCATCTCACGCTGAGAGTATTTTCCCTTCATAATACTCTCAATGTCCATTAGGACTTTTGTGAATCTTAGCTCCATCTTGTCGATGGACTCCCTATTAGCTGAGAGAAGTTCCCATACTTCCGACAAGCTAAGGTGAACTTGTTTTCCTTAATCTCGTCAGAGCCTTCACAGAGTACAGCTAAGGCTTCCCACATCTTTTGCGGTCGAGCAATTGATAATCTTCGGCAGGTATGCTTTACCGATGGTGGAAGAGATGACGCTCTTTGCAATATCATCTAGCTACGTGATGTCTCTTTCTTCTTTGGTGTACTAGTGTGCGCCTTTCGGTTCATCCTTCATCATCATCTCTCCATCCCCTGGAGTGGTTGAAGGGGTTGGAGAGGCCAGCACAGACTGAGTCACCTGGATGGGACCATTTTCTATGGTCTCCTACATCATGTGATGAGTGGCAGTGAGTACCATCTTTAGGCAAAACTTCCACGTGGGATAATCATCCACGAAGAACTCCGATAAGCTTCATAGCAACGTCGGGTTCATCTTTCATGCACACCACAAGAGACAAATACAAAAATATGCAGCAGAATGCACTAATTGATTTCCAAAAAGATGTGTTCAGTTGACCACTGAAAAATCTACTCGACTCACACCTAGTGAATCAGGAACAATAGTATTTTGAACCACTGCTCTGATGGCACTTGATGGTCCCGATAACGAGTATCTGGTGTATGGGGGGAATACACAGTAGCAATTGATTTACAGTTTTTTTCTTTTCTTTTTTTTTTTCTCCACCGGAGCCTTCGGCTCTGATTTTACGGCTCCACCTTCGCTCCGATTACTAATATAAGGATAATCGTTGGCAACAATTTGCATTTTTCGGCTTGCTCCGAGTCCTTCAGCTCCCCTCACTTGAATCTTGACCAAAGAAGAAGCGGCAAACAAAATAACGAAGAGGTAAACAAAAAAAAAAGGTGCAAAATAAATTAGGAAATTCAAAAAATAAAAATCGAAAAAAAATGGAGAAAGTTGGTGCATATCAATACTCTTCGGTGTGCATATCAATATAAAGTGCAGTGCATATGAATATATGGTGGTGTACAAAAGATGGCAAAGGGAAACCCTTGCCCTCGAGCTTATTACCGTTGTACCATGGCAGTCGCTTGTCCAGTTCGCAAACAAGTATGTCTATATATCTTACATTTTACATTCTAAACACTAGGGTATAAAATTATATTTTCCGATAAAGAAAATGAATAAGACTGTACACACCAACAGAAAATTAATGAACTGATCATATATAATTAGCATCATGAAGAAGTGATTTATATACCTGTTCTTGGGGACATCCAAACCGTAAATTTATTCCTTATAAACAGAGTCGATCCCCAACTTAAAAAAAAAATCAAAAATAAAATCAAAAATTGATTGTGACCCTTGATTTCTGTGATCATATATGAACAGGTGCAAAGATGTGCTGAAGACAGATCAATACTCACAACAACCTACGAAGGGCAGCACAACCACCCGCTGCCGCCGGCAGCCATGGCAATGGCCTCAACCACCTCCGCGGCCGCCACAATGTTGCTGTCCGGATCCCTGCCGAGCGGAGACAGACTACACAACCAAACTATGATGGGACAAAACCTACCTACATTATCTGCCTCAGCCCCATTTCCTACTGTTACAGTCGATCTTACTAATAATAACTCCACAAACATAATCCCTTCTCTTTCGCACACCCCAAATAACACTTTTCAACATCACTTTCTCACTCATCAACCCCAACTTTACTTCCCCACCGTTGATCATTCCACAACTTCAGGTTCTAACACTTCGCAAGAATTTGTGAATGCCGCAACGGCGGCGATTGCGGCAGACCCGAATTTCAGCGCCGCCTTGGTGGCAGCTATAAGCTCCATCATACGCGGCACGCAACCGAATAACAGCGTCGAAGAGCATAATAATTCTGCTAAACATACGAGGGAGGCTGCCAAGTAGTTCTATTATTTATTTTCATTATTTATTTTAAATTTTTCTATAGCAAGAGATCGAAAATATATGTAGTTGAAGTTTACTGAGATTTGTTTTACGATGGGTTTATTTTTTGTGATTGAAAATAGTTTGATAATTGTAAAATTAAATTAAAAGATTACAATACAGTACCAGTGGACTTGAACATGAGACATTTCGATCGCCAACATTAACTACAGTAGTGTAATACCCCAAGTTTTTATAAGTCTTTTAAGTGCGTTCTAAATTTCATAATATGCTTAAATAATATGCCTTGAGTAATAAGATTTTTTCAAGAAAAGAAATCTGCTTGAAATGACCAAATTGCCCTTATGTGCTTTCACGTGAATTTTTCCGTTTCGATTATTCAAACCGAGTCTGTGATGTATTGATTGAGTTTATTTATACGAGTTTGAGCATGAGTATGAATTCCGGAGAATTTTGAGAATTTTTACTTTTCAGTGAATAGTAACGAGAACCGAGAAAATACTATTCACCGACGAACTTAGAATTTGACCTAATTAGTATCTTTTGAATCTAGATTTAATTCTAAGACCCCTGAGATATGTTAGAAGCTTATCCGGGATCATATGAGAGAATTTTAAGAGTTTAGTTCTTAATGGATTAATTAGCCGATTGATTTTTAGGTTTTCTTCGTTACTTGGAATTTTGACCTAAAAATTAGATATTCGGAATCCTCGATTTATTTTGTGAGACATGAGATAGAGTTGAGGTGTTTTCGATGTCAGAAATGAGACAAGGAGAGTTTAGAGCCGTTTTCAGTATAAATGAAATAACACGGACATATTCTACTGGAAAACTTTTTCATCCGGAGAAAATTATACCTGTGATAAAATGAGATTCTCTCTCTCATCTCTCCCCCTCTCACCACTGACCTCATCTCTCTCTCTCCCTAATCTCTCTCCTAGACTAGCCTATTTTCTACTCTACATGAGAATATCATGATGATATTCCTTTCTTAATCAATTCTAGAGATAAAATCATCTCATTTATTTCATTTTCATCATTCATTTCACCTCACTCTCTCAACTCTCTCTCTAGTGCCTTACCAAGAAGGAAGAGAAAAGAAATTCTCTCTCCCTCTCTCCCCTCTTTGCTGAGAAAGATACACACACACACAAAAATTGAGAAACCTCCATTGAAGCTTCCATCTCCAAGGTTCTAAGCTTCCAAGTTCAAGAGATCATCATCATCATCCTCTCAAATCTTTCCAACTCTAATTGAAGAGGTAAAAAATCACTAAATCTTGAGTTCAATTTCAAAATCAATCATCTCTCTATTTCCTTAAAATTTTCGGCATCTATGCCCTAGCAAAGATGATTGTTTTTGTCTTATTTTTCTTGAGGATTCAAGATGCAATCCACCATGAAAATTCAAGCTAGATTTTGAGCTCCCAAACCCTTCATTTTCGGCTTTACCATCATCAAAAGGAGAAGCTTGGATTTAATTTTTAAAGTAGGTTATTCATTTGATTAATTGTAAATTTATGTAGTCTCTAAATCCCTAAAGAAAGATGCATGCATGATTTAAATTTATGCATAGGCAAACTAGGGATTAGAGGTGAGAATCGAGTGAAGAAATCGTTAGAGAAATCGAGCCTAGGATTTAATCTAAGGATTAAAGGAGAAAAGAAAAATAATTCCCCTAAAATTTGATTAAAACCGAGAATAGGGGAAGAAAAAGAGAAAAATCGAATTTCTTGATTTATTGGTGAATTGATGATCTATATGTGTTTATGAATATGATTTGCATGATTATTTATGCATGAAAAACTGAGAAAATCCATGCCCTAAAATATGTACGTGTGCCGTGAGTTTTGGGGCAAGGAGGAGGAAATTATTTTTGATTTATTTCTTGATGAATTGATGATGTTATGAGCATGAGATGATTATGAGTTATAGATGATTTAATTCATTATGATGATATATGAGGAGAAATCGACTTATATGCATGTTTGAGGAAGAAATGATAATTTGATGATTTTTAGTGATTTTGATGTTATGAAGATTTGAGCATGTTTGTGTGAAATTTTGAGTATTAGATGTTAAAGGAGTATTATTGAAGAGAAGAAGATGAATTTCTAAGCATGAAAACATGAAAAAAAACGAAAATTAGGAGTTGAATGCCTAGTGTGTGTTCTAGGTGTTCTTGGTGAAAATATGAGTTTTTGAAGGAGTGTTCTTTGTGTTCTAGGTGTTCTTGGTGTAATTTTTGAAGATTTAAAGAACAATAAAATTAATTATAAAATAAATTAAATTAGAAATTTTGAGAATAAAAATAATTAGAAAATAAAAGAAAAAGTAATTAAAATAATAATGAGTTTTGGAATTGAGAAAATAAAGAAAAATAATTCTTTATTAAACAATTAGAGTTAAGAAGAGAAAAATTTGTTTTATTAATAAAAGATTAAGAAGAGATAATAATAATTGAAGAAAATAAAAGAGGAGTTCGAGATAAGAAATCGAGTATAAAGTTAAGACGAGTAGTCGAGGTTAAGACGTTTGATTGAACGAGAAATAACGAAAAATAATAAAGAATTAATCTTAAGTTAAATAAATTTTCTTTTAAAGAGAATTTAATTGAAGAGTCGAGCACAAGAAATTTAGTAAGGCGTTAAGTCGAGTTTGAGATCATTTACTTGTTTAATAACGAGATTGATAAAAGAGTTTCGAGATAAAAATAATAGAGTTAGAATTAATTAAATTAGAAAATCAAAAGAAAATTTAGTAAGAGTTGTTTTGATTTGAGAATCGAGTTATAAATTGATGAGTGTTTAATTGCTCGTTTATTAATAAGCCGAGTGTTGAAGGATTGACAATGCTTGAGTAGTATAAATCGAGTTTGATTTTCAAATCTTTTTAATAAGACGTTAAAGTTATCGAGTTTTGAATATTAAGAAAAGAAAACGAATTTCTTTGAGAATAAGAAAAGGGACATTGTAATACCCCAGACTATTTCTTCAGTCTTTAAAAATGAAAGTTATTAATAATTATGGCTTTGCACTCCTAAGATCATGAAATTAAATTCTAAGATATACGGTGAAATCCGTTTCCGAAAATAATTTCCAGAAATCGGACGAACGACTACTGTATTAAGGGTTTTCGCGCCCGTTTTTTGCCCGGAAACTCGGAATCGAATTCTGTCAGAATTTACATTCACTTTTTCTTCGAGATGAGTTCACCCGAGAAAGTTAATTTTTATGATTTTCCGGACGAATTTTGGACTGTGATGTCCCAACTTTTTCTCGGATTTTGAAAAATGATTTAGGTTTTCCGAGTACGTAAATTATTTCCAATCTAACGGACGAATTAGATTTCGTCAATTCTGTAACTAACTAGGAAAATATTTCTCGACTTTTAAAACGGCGTTTAAGAGCCGGAAACGAGTTATTTTGATAATTTTTCCCTCGCCAAACATGACCCTAAAGACTCCCCTTTACTTTTGGATATTTCTTCTTACTTATGACTCACCATAGGTGAGTCATCACCTTCTCTTTCATCACTCCTTGTCCGCCACCCCTCTCCCCATTTCCTCTCTCATTTCTTCTCCAATCTCCTCCATAGAAGCTCAAGTTCAAGTTCTTTCCAAGATCAATACTCCTCCGTCTCTAGTTTGAACCGAACAAATCTCCTCTTCCCCATCTTTTATTTTTTTCGAAAATTAGGGAATTGAATAGCACGTGATTTCTTGATCAATACATGTTCTAGGATGCTTAGAATCGAGTTCTACGGATCAAATCATGAAGAAAAATCAAGAACCCTAACCTATTATCATTACCGAAAATTTCAGATTTTAGGGCTTTTGATTCATGCTCGATTTCTTTGTCGATTGAATGTTAGATTAGTATTTCTTATGATGTTAATTGATCGTATGAATTGTTTTAGATTTTTCTAAAAATAAAATCCAAAACCTAAGAGACGAACAAGGCTCGATTTAGGTTAGTAAATGTTATGATATGCTCGATTGGTTAATGGAAATGAGATATACGATGCATGAGGATGAATATATATTAATTTGAGATTTTTCTAAAAATAAAACGAAAAGTGTAAGAGACGAAGATGTGTTGATAAGTCGAGGCTCGATAATGTTTTGATAATATGATTTGCATGTTAGTAATGCTCGTTAGATGATAATCGTCGTCGTAAAATTTGAATGAAAACGGAAAACGTAAAATTTTACGTAAGAGACGAACGACGATCGATGATTCGAGAATAGATGATGATATGAGGATATTAATTATGTATTTATGTTTCTTGATAGATGATGAATAATGTTGTAAAGTTTGAACGAATTCTAATGATGTTGGATTTCGCTTAAGAGACGATCAAATGACGATAAGTAATGATAGAAAAGACGATTAATGATTCTTTTTGGATATTGATGATTATTAATGATTAAGGAACGAGTTTGTAGTTGACGACATGTTCGTCCGAGCTATGAAAAGATAAGTTGTAGTTATAATCGAGAAATAGAAACAAGAAGTTAGGAAATTGAATGAGACTTGAATTGGTTTAGTAATTGTATAGTTGAACGACGAGGTTTTGATCGTCGTGTTTTTAATCGAGAAATGAAAAGGGGTTTATCACGTATAATAATACGAGGTGACTGCCTTGGGTCAGTTTTTGTGCAAAATTAAAAGTGTTTAAGCTTTAATCGAACCTAGAAAACCGTGCGTCGATTTTATCGAGCATTGGGTTCACTCGGCAGTTTTGGCGACCTTTCACGGAAACTGCGATATCTCCTAGCTCGTTAATCGGAATTGAGATCCGCAAAATGGAGAGTAAACTAGACACCCGTACCTTTCTTTTGGTATAAGATTTGACCCCTGTTTCGCAATCCCCTGTTCTGGACAGACTTACTGACCTCGTGCAGTGTATGTTCAAAATGTAGTTTCTTAAGTTGAATTCTTCTCAACTTGAACTCTTTCGATCTTTTTAGTCGTTTCAAGTTATCGACTACCTTCTTTCTACCAACTTAAAGTGTCGAGTACAGAACCGAGTGAGCGTCAAACGAGATGCGTTCGTGTCTCGTTTCTTTTTAACTAAAAGAGTTTAGTAACGTGCAAATGCCTAAAATGTCTAAAGAACTAAAACTTAATCCGATTCTTTTCGTATTCGTTTATCGTTTGTGACCGAGTTTTAAAGTATGATTTTCACGATGAAGGAGGAAGTCGACACCAAGGTTAGGACGGAAGATTAGAAGACGGAAGCACGTGTCTTGTTCTGTAATCTATAAGGTGGGCTTTCCTATATATGAAACAAAACGAGCAATGCTCGAAAACCTTTTCTTTATCGCTTTAATAATCGTGTTTTCAAAGTGATAATCATGGCATGAACTGTTTTGTGTTTTATGTGAGTTCTCTTGTACCTTATGAGTTAATCAAAAGGGGTTAACTAACGATCGACTTTGAGTTAGTCAAAAGGGGCTTTCCAAAGTTAGTGCACTTGTAGCCTGTGGTGTATGTGGTATCCTGTTGAGGGGTAGCCAGCCACGGTGAATTATGACTGGTCAAGATTTGAACGTAACATCTATGAAAAATGCTTCGAAGCTACTTTATGAATGAAATGCAAATGTTTAATAGGCACGGGCTCTTTTAAATGAAAACCCCGATGCGCTATAAAATGAGATGCCTGTTTATCTATACTTATGATTATGTTTTCGGCAACGTGCCCACTGAGTACTTTTGTACTTAGCCCTACATATGTTTTCTAAATGTGCAGGTTGAAGCGACGAAGCGGCGACGGTTGAGTTAGAGTTGAATAAGAATTAAGGAAGACCTTGTATATAGTTCACAATTCCGCTGCTAGACTCTAAACTCTTTTGATGTTGTGTAATGATCACTGTATTCTAAGTTCTGTAATATAACTTAGAAGCTTTGATGTACTTTCTCGAGTAATCTTTCGAGATTAACTCTTTCTTTCGTTAATAAAGTTTGTTCATAGAAGATAAGATGTTATGTATGTATGTCTATTCATTCATTCCCCTTTCTTCCCCGCTTCTTTAATCCAACCCCAGTCGCACCCCGGCTTCTGCCGTCCTTCGGGATTTGGGGCTGTGACAGACATACTAAATAAAATAAAATAAGAATACGTATGGGAGTACGTATATGTAGTTGAGAATAGACGACGTATTATGAAATAATGTCGTAAATTGAGTCGAGAAATATTAAGTGATTATTTGACTTTTAAATTCTTATTACTTGAACTTTTATTCGCTTTATTGAAAAGACATGAAATTATTTTATTGAAGTTAACGTCTTTTCTAAAAACTAAAATCGAGCAACGTCGAGTCAATTTATAATTGAGTTTGGAATATGAATCATGTTGAAGTTGTTATGCTTGATTGAATCTAAATGTTTATGTGAAATATTTGTATTTTGTTTGTGATGAAATGACTTGTTCACATTATTGAGAATGATTATATATGCAGCATGATTGATTGACATGACGATTAGTTGAATCGAGAATTCACGGAAAAATTTTGAGTAATGTAGTCGAGATAAGAAATATTTCCTTAACTAGTGAGAATTGCTAAGTAGAAGTAAATTATAACGAGAGTACGAGACGAAGTAATTAGTAACCGAGTAGAGTCGACGAGTCGAGAATGATAAAGTCGAGAAATGATATTGATTTAGAAAAGATAAAAATAGAGAGAGTCGAGTCAAGTAGAAGTCCTTCAGTCGAAGCCAAAATCTACTTTACGTCTTTCGCGTCGAGTCTTATTCTTTTATCGATGTCAAATTGTGAAGGACCGAGCGGGACGGACAAGTAGAAAGGACAGTCAAAAGTAAGCCGCCTAGCTAGTCTTCGGAAGTCAGGTGGGCTTTTCTGAAACCAAAATCTCCGATGAATGCTATTATTATGTGAGTTTTGAAGTTCAATTGACTTGCCGTTTTTACATGAGTTTTGGTATGCTTTATCATTTGCTTAAGATATGAATGCCCTGTGAAAGACAGGAACCCACGTATGGTATTTGAATAGTTTGAGGTGACTGTGAGCTTTACTTCGGTTTAGCCGGTCACAGTGTTTGAGAAGGAGGCCTACTTCTCGGCACAGAGTTACTGTGGTAGATGATGCATGCCTTTGATTGAGTATATATTATGTTTTGACTGCGCAGTCTACTCAGAAAGAAAATGTTTTTGCATTCACAAGTAGACGATTTTCAATTGCATTAATACTTGTGATGCTTCGGCAAGGCAAGTTCAATTGTATAGCTCTAAGAGCAAGTTTTCAAATGTTTTGGCATGTGTTCACTAAGTACGAAGTACTCAGCCCTGCATGAAATTGTTTGGCATGTGTTTACGTGAAATTGTTTGCGCAATGATTTCTTTTATTTGAAAGTATGATGGCACGAGAATCTAGATTGATTCTAGGGATTTTTCCCGGTTCGTTAAGAACATAGACTTGAAACCTAAGATCTTTCCGATTCTCCGAGAACTTAGACGTTTTAAGAACGTTAGTTCGAATGATGTCAAAAGGGGATCATGAAACGGGAAGAACTTCTGCAGACGAATGTCACGTGCGTATAGTGACATGAACAAAGACTCGGCAGAGTCGATTTTTGTTTTAATAATCGAGAGTCGATAAGAAATTCCTTTGAGGAAATTAAGATAAATAATGATAAGGTGCGTTAATTCTGTACCAAGTAAGCGAAAGAAACGAATGTTACTTCCATGAAAGTGACATGAACGAAGGTATTTTCAGTTGGAGTTCACCCCGCTCGAACTTCAAGGAGAAGTTTGTTATAACTCCCACGAATCGAGTACGAATCTTAGTAATTTTTTTTCAACGATCGCTCGATCCGACGACGACTAGGACTTTGGTTCTAAAGTCGTTTTCCAGTTGTAATTCTTTTCCTTTGGAATTTATTTTATTTCATACTTCGTAATTAAACGAAGAATACGACGAGTAAGAAATTCAAGTGTCGAGAAGGACAAAATTTCTTTTTAAAACAGATGTTACTTTTGAATAAGTAACATGAACAAAGTAGACGTACTTTGTTTTAATGAAGTAAGAATCGTTAAGAAATTTTCTTTAAGGAAGAAATAATGAATAAAAGTAATAAAGAATAAAGAAAGAAAGTTTATAAGAAAATAAAGTAAGAAAAGTAAATGAGAAATAAGATAAAGGATGGAAATAAAATCTTGAAATTTTATTTATATATATTGTTTGAGTGCAATTTCTTGAATTGCTAGATGTTATGATAAGTGGTTGTTTAAGTGGTGATATTACAATTGAATAAGGAATGTTCATTTTGTAATTTAAGTTTTTCATTGAGATAAGTTATTTCCCTACCTATTACTGATCCGTGTTTCCTTAAAACTTTTGTAGGATGGCTAGGACTCGCGTTACTGCTCGGAAGAGCTAGCCCTTGCCCGCGTGCGAGCGTACCATAGTAGATATGATACAGGATGAGTATTATGATTTCGAGGCAGACCTAGATGAGGAGGACATAGGGCAGATAGTGAGCAACTTCTCGTCAGTTTATTATGCAGAACGACACTTTATCCCAGAGAGTCAAGCGATATCCGATCTGATTATGCATCTACCGGACGAGTGGCGCGGTTGGGCGCACTGCGTGGTGTGGTATTTTCTTGGGGTTTCCGGTGACGACACCGAGCCGACGGGCAACTACACGGGATTCGCTCTATATATACACGGGCATTTCCTTGACAGCAGGTTCATGATTCACGTTCCTTTTGAGCCACATGTTCCCTACCGTCACTTTCCAGCAGAGACCGAGCCAGAGCCTTTAGACTTGGACCCGGAGTTGGCCGCTTTGTTGGAGGTACCACCAGACTTTGTACCGAGTGAGGAGTCTGACGCGGAGTCAGAGCAGTTAGAGGTAGACGAGGAGCCCACAGCCTCACCAGAGTTACCACTTCCACTTGGACCTCTTGAGGAGGTGATCCCAGGACCAGGACTTGTAGAGACAGCTGCCCTGTTAGGGTTACCTACTCCTTTTCTACCCGAGCCTAGTGTGAGGGTTCGAGGACCTTTTGAGACAAGACTGTTCCAGCCAGGGTCAGAGTACCGAGGGATAGACGCGGAGCTTGCCTCCATGTTAGAGCTACCATCTTCACTGACACCGCTTGAGGAGATTTGCGCGAAGTGGGAAGTAGTCAGAGGTCTGTTAGAGGCGGGACCATCCAGAGTCCGCTCTAGGGAGGAGTACGAGTCAGGTTCCGGTTCCCTTCCTGAGCACCTTCTTCTGCTGAAGAAGCGTGCAGTAGAGACTAGTGAGGATTACCTTGTTTCAGACTTAGAGGAGACAGTTTCAGAGGCACCGTCACCACCCCCACTTTGAGGACTAGTGAGGACTACCTTCTTTCTGACGGCTCTACTCTGAGGGAGGACGAGGCACTCCAGCTCATCTTTGGTTCAGAGTCTGAGGAGGAGGACCCGGACGAGGATCCGGAGGAGGACCCGGACGAGGATCCGGAGGAGGACCCGGACGAGGATCCGGAGGAGGACCCCGAGAAGGACTCTTAGGGTTTTACGGGCCGTAGAGGGCAGTTTGGACTCGACTGGAGTTAGTTGAGCAGAGCGTCGTAGACGCGTAGTGTTATTAGTAGTAGTAGTTTCTTTTATCCTGTACATAGTCGGATTAGTAACTAGTTTTTGTAGTGCTCTAGCGGATACGAAATGAAAGAAGGGGACCTGGTAGGCCCCGAGGACGTGGACGACGTCAACCTGAAAATGAAAGGGAACAAGAGCAAGAGCAAGAATGCAATGATACCCCTCCACCATCACCATCACCACCACCCCCACCACCACCCCGTAGAGACATTGAGGATCTTTTCCTCAAATGAAAACCACCCGTATTTAATGGAACAGACAACCCTAGCAATGCTGAGCTATGGGTGCGATCAATTGAGAGAATTTTCAAGCTCCTCAGATGTACTGATGAGGAGCGACTATCATGCATAGCATTCCAGCTCTCCGGACCAGCTGACTACTGGTGGGAGGCAAGACAAAAAGTGATACCCGAGGAGCACCTGGCTCAACTTACATGGGACGAGTTTAAGGAGGCGTTGTACGACAAGTATGTGCCGAAGACGTATAGAGCTCAGAAGGAGTCTGAGTTTTACAATTTGAAACAGGGTAAGATGACAGTGACAGAATACGACGCCAAGTTTTGCGAGCTATCCAGGTATGCGCCTACTCAGGTCGATACCGAAGAAAAGATTTCAAAGAAGTTCCGTGGGGGACTGAGACATGAATTAGGAATCGCTTTAGCCAGTCACGGGGGACTAAGCTATACGGATGTCTTAGGACGAGCTTTGGAAATGGAGCCCATTGTACCTGATGAGAAGAAAACAATAACAACCACACCAGCTCCAACCCAAAACCAAAACCGGGGCTACTATAACAACAACAATAACAATTTCCAAGGGAAGAGAAAGTGGGAAGGAGGAAGTAGCGGTGGCTACAATCAGAATTTCAACAACCAGGGGAATCAAAGAAAGGGAAATCAGCAGGGCTATCAGCAGCCGAATCAGAACAATAATAATGGGAAGAAACCGTGGCAGGGAAACAACCAGTCTGGGTTGTATTTGCAGGGAAACAACCAAGCCGGACCATGGAAAGGGAATAATCAGCAAAGGCAACCTCAGGGACAAGAAAGGAATTTCAATCAGGGATAGAATAACCCAGGGAGGGTTACCAGCCCGGTATGCCCCAAGTGCAACAAATCACATTCCGGTGTCTGTCAAGCAGGCACTCCCAACTGTTTTAACTGCGGACAGAAGGGACATATGAAGAAAGATTGCCCTAAACCACTGCAAGCAGTACCTCTGAGGGCCATACAAGCGCAGCCACAGCAGCAAATGAATCAGTAGCAGTTTCAGCAGCACGTGCAACAACAGCAGAATGCAAGGGCATGCGCGAATAGGCAGACTGGGCAGGATAAGGGAAAGGGAAAAGGAAACCTTGCAGGTATGGGAAAACTTCACAACATCCCTATTAAGATATTGTTCGATACGGGCGCATCGCATTCTTTTATCGCTGGTTGTTGTGCGGATAACTTAGACATCAGACCCGTAAGAGCTGAACATCCTATGAGAGTAGCTACACCTTCAGGAGAAATCACTACTTCCACGCATTTTGCTCTAACCTAGAACTAGAAATCGGAACTCTTAAGGTTAAAGCGAACAATTTAAACGTTATGATAATGTGGGACGTAGACATAATCTTAGGAATGGACTGGTTGTCAGAGAATTATGCAACAATTCTCAGCAACGAGAGAAAAATCTCTTTTCAACCCCCGGGTAGAGAGTCGAACGAATTTCATGGGATTGCAATGGGCAAGAGAGTACCGGTAATATCTGCCTTACAAGCCAAGAAGTTGATAAAGAAGAAAGGTTGCATAGCCTATTTTGTGTACCTAGTTGGAGAACCAGGAGCCGAGAAGACCGTTCAAGACGTAAAAGTTGTCAACGAGTACGAAGACGTCTTTCCAGAAATTTTACCTGGTTTACCACCCGACCGTCACATAGATTTCTCGATTGACCTAGAACCAGGATCGGCCCCCAAATCTAAAGCCCCATATAGAATGGCACCGAAAGAATTAGAAGAACTTAAAATCCAATTGCAAGAATTACTAGACCTTGGTTTCATCAGACCAAGTGTCTCACCTTGGGGAGCGCCAGTGTTGTTTGTCAGGAAGAAAGATAGGTCAATGAGGATGTGTATAGATTATCGCGAGCTGAACAAGATCACCCTCAAGAACAAATATCCTTTACCAAGGATAGATGACCTTTTTGATCAGCTCAAAGGTGCAGGAGTGTTTTCAAAGATAGATTTAAGATCAGGGTACCATCAGCTGAAGATTAAACCTGAGGACGTACCTAAGACTGCTTTTCGAACCAGATATGGCCACTACAAATTCTTAGTTATGCCATTTGGATTGACCAATGCCCCTGCTGTATTCATGGACCTCATGAATAGAGTTTTCCACCCATACTTAGACAAATTCATCTTAACTTTCATCGACGATATTCTCATTTACTGTAAGAATGAGAATGAACACTAAGAACATCTACGGATAGTGTTGGAAACACTTAGGACTGAGAAACTTTATGCCAAGTTCAGTAAGTGCGAATTTTGGTTGAAGGAAGTAATATTTCTCGGTGACATAGTTTCAGCCGAAGGAATCAAAGTAGATCCTGCCAAGGTAGAGGCAGTGCATAATTGGAAGTCACCGACAAGTCCGAACGAGATCAGAAGTTTCTTAGGTTTAGCAGGCTTACAGAAGATTCATCGAAGGATTCTCCACGATTGCTAGACCTATGACGCAACTACTACGAAAAGAAAATAAGTTTAAATGGACGGACGAGTGTGAAAATAGTTTCCAAACGCTCAAAGAAAAGTTGACCACAGCACCAGTATTAGCTCTTCCCGACGCAAACAAGGAATATGTGGTGTATACCGATGCTTCAAAGAACGGATTAGGTTGTGTTCTAATGCAAGACGGAAAGGTGATAGCTTATGCCTCACGACAACTTCAACCTCACGAAATTGAGTACCCAACCCACGATTTAGAGACACCATCTTTATGGTGTAAGGGTTGAGATCTTCACAGATCACAAGAGTCTGAAGTACTTTTTCAAGCAGAAAGAACTGAATATGCAACAAATGAGATGGCTCGAATTGGTCAAGGATTACGATTGCGGAATCAACTACCACCCAGGAAAGGCAAATGTAGTAGCAGATGCGCTGAGTCGCAAGGCTCCAACCAAGTTAGGATGTCTGTTTGTCGAAGAAGAAGCGCTAGTACGAGAATTTGAAAAGATGGAAGTAGAAGTGCTCGACACACCAGCAACGATCATGTTATGACATAATATCTACCAGGTCTCATGGAGACCTGGATCTTACACCTGAACTTAATGGTACTCAATAAAAAGCATTATGGGTACCTCCTCGTCTGACCTAAGGGAGATCTCAGAATAGGTACATGTATCAGATACCTGATCAGGTATCTAACTAGCGTCTCAAGCCAGGACCTGCAAAAGAGAGTTGGGGTAGGTCTCGCAATCTTTAATAAGTCTGACATCTGCAGAACGCTTTATCCAGTCGAACTGGGGGTTGTCGGACAGTACAAGCACTCAATGACGAATTATACGAGAACACGTGTAAAGGTAATATCAGTGAAGAATCAAGAATACACAACTTCATTTCCAAGTAATCCAAGGAGTATATATAGTGATGGGTATCCATTTCACAGTCAGGTTCACTATTTTGTTTCTACCCACTATTACATTCATTTCTCTCTCTTCACCAACGAAATCCAGAGAACTAACTTGACCGTCGGAGGTGGTTCGCCGGAGAACACTCCCGGCCCTCCTTTTTCCCTTGTAGGAATCCGGTAGCGGGTGGTCTGATTTGAGAGAATATCTCCTGCGCGAAGAAGGAGAGTGGTGTTTAGGTAGATATTGAGCCTGTCCATTTTTATCATTCTCGTTTATTATGATGTATATTTTCTGGTTACATTATCTGGCGCCGTCTGTGGGAAACGAAATTTTGTTTAGGAATTTCGTTCTAAAACCATTTTTGCGTATCTTATTTGTGGTGAGGTCGAGTTCTGGCTTAAACTCGGTAAAGAGAAAAGTCAAGAAGCTGGGTTTAAATGTTTTAATAAATACGTGCTCCTTCTATCAAAAACTTTTGCTGTTTTTAAGGGAGAGATCCGAATGATTTTAGTATTTTTTATGATTTCAACTGCTTGAACTAGTATATCCTCTGTTTTTGTAAAGCGCCTAGTGGCGCAATGTAGTGAAATAAGTGAAACTTCCTGATACTTGGCGAGACAAATCGAGTTCATGTGGTTCCAAAGAATAGATTTCGGAAATCCTCAGGATGAAGAAGGATAAAGTTGATAAAAACGTGAGAACCTCAGAGCAGGTCTAGCGTAATCCCAACAGAGTTTAGGGGCGAATGTATGGGAAGAGGAATATGGTGTATCATATCCCTTGAATTCCTTAAAATATCCCACGAGACTTGATAATGGTCATGGGAAGAGGGTAGTGTGAAGCACTTGTTACACCCTTAATGACATTCCGTGACTAGTTATTGATAGTCAAAATCTTTGAAATGCAGATCTGGCCATGGAACACGTGCCAGCTCAAGATCGAGAGCCCACACCCGAGGGAGTGGTGCGAGATGACAGCTCATCAGAAGAGCATGTCGAACAAGACAATCAGAATATCCCGAAAGTGGCCCCTCCGAAAGTGATTACATCTCAGAAGGAAGGGGCTTCTAAGTCGACTAGTCCCCAGAAAGAGGGAGGTCGCAAAGGTTCAGAAGTTACAAGGGAAGAACCTCAATTGCCAGTGCAGCAAAGCGTTACCTATGCAGTGTCCATGGATCAGCTCAATGCCATGGTGAAGCAGGTCGTATCCAGAGCTCTGGCTCCGTTGGAAGGTCAAAACAAGAAGGCTAGTAGCACAGCCAAAGGGAAGTCTAAGAAGGTATGAACAGGTTTGGTAGAACCCTGTTAGCATAAGAATGAATGTTCATGAACTGAACGATGTTGTTTTCCTGACAGGGAGAGCTGGCGGAGGAAGCCCAATATGATAGTGATGGGTATGAGAGCCCTCAAACTGAATCGGAAAATGGTCAGTAAACAAATGCATAGAATAGATGCTAGCAATGTTTTTAAGTAGCTTGCTTGCTAATAGAATTATGGTTGCCCATTTTTGAAATCTGTAGAAGATGAGGCACGAACTGTAAGACCTCAGGACGAGGGAGCTTCCGCTGAAATTGCAGCTCTCAAACAACAACTAAAAGACTTGCAGCGGAAGGCCTCTTCCCCTAAGAAATCTCCCAAGAAGCTTATGAAAGCTAGTAATAGTCAATCTCCGTTCTCAAGGGACATTCGAGAGGATCAGCTACCCTCAAACTTCAAAACATTGGCGCTAGAATATGACGGTTCGATATACCCGCATGAGCATATAATGAGATTTGAGAATGGAGCGATGCTGCATCAGTACACAGAAGGTGTGAAGTGCAGAGTCTTTCTCACGACTTTGTCAAAGATAGCTCAGCAGTGGTTTTCTCAGCTACCTCCCAACAGCATAAACTCGTTCAGTGAGTTCAAATCCATGTTCTTACATCAGTTTGCTAGTGCGAGAAGACATATCAAAACGTCTTCCTCACTCATGGCTTTGAGACAGCAGCCCTTGGAAAGTTTGCGCCAATATGTTGGACGTTTCAATGCTGAAGCATTACAAGTGCCTCTGGCTTCCGATGATGTGAAGGTGCAGGCGCTGATACAGGGATTAGCTCCAGGGCTATTCTTCGATTCGCTAAATAAGAGACCTCCATTGTATTTTGAGGAACTGTTACAGAGAGCTGATAAGTACATTAACCTGGAGGAAGCTCATGAGGCAAGGAGAGCCAAAGAAGAGTCCCTTAAGCCCAAGCAGGAGAC
Organism: Schizonepeta tenuifolia; assembly: GCA_029490685.1. Classification (NCBI taxonomy): domain Eukaryota; kingdom Viridiplantae; phylum Streptophyta; class Magnoliopsida; order Lamiales; family Lamiaceae; genus Schizonepeta; species Schizonepeta tenuifolia. Next base: position 105,908,054 of record CM055955.1, read on the forward strand.
CTCAGAGAGGAGGTCATCCTCAGCAACGAGAGCTGAGAAAGATAAAGGGGGACAGAAACCCAAGAGAGCTCCCGAGAGGTTCGAACAGTACACGCCTCTCAATGCGCCTCTAGGGGAGGTCATGGAGGCAGCTGCCAGGTCTCCGCATTTCAAGTATCCTAGCACATACAAGGAAGCTCCGTGCAACCCGCGATCTGAGCTATATTGCAAATACCATAACGACTATGGCCATGACACAAACACTTGTAGGCACCTGAAGGATGCTATCGAACGACTGCTGAAAAAGGATGACACCTTACTCCAATTTGTCAAAAAAGAAAGAGAGAAAAGTTATAAAAGAAAGGAGCCAGAACAAAGGAACCTAACCAAAGGGAAAGAACTCCCCCGAGGCGGGAAGATCCTCCTCCAAAAAGAGGAAACATCAACATGATTATGGGAGGAAATGTCAATGGAGATTCAGGTCGAGCTCGCAAAGCACACGTGAGGGCTGCGAAGGCTCAGGTGAACAAGGAGGTTCAAGAGTTAGCAGGGACAATGGGTATGGAGATCGATGTGGTAGATTCATTCCCAGGAGAGGAAGCAAACCCAAGAGTGTGCATGAGTTTTGGTCCCACAGACCTTGTGAGTACGATACCTCACAATGATGCACTAGTAATCAGCGCTGAAGTAGCTAACTGGCGAGTAGCTCGGATTTTCGTAGACACTGGAAGTGCAGTGAATGTACTCTTTTGGGATTGTTTCCAGAAGATGAAAATCAACGCTGATATGGTGCCGGTGAATACGGCGTTATATGGTTTTGTGGGAGGTGAGATACAGCCTAAAGGGGAAGTGTCCCTTCAAGTAACACTGGGCAGCGGCGAAGCCTCGAATACTCGAATGGTGAAGTTTCTGGTTGTAGACACACCCTCAGCCTACAACATAATATTGGGAAGGCCCGCTTTAAATGATTTCCAAGTGGTGGTCTCCACCTACCACATGAAAATGAAGTTCCCAGCTCTCAGAGAAGGTCTGGTGGGGGAGGTCTCAGGTGACCAGGAAGTATCGAAAGAATCCTATGTGAAGTCCATAAAACACGCCAAGCAAAAGGTGAAAGGGGCCTCAGCAGTAGAACGCCCCCCTCAAGATGAAAGTGCAAAGATGAAAGATATAGATGAGGATCTAGAGCCAAGAATGCAGCCAGTGGAGGAAGACTTAATGATGGTAGAACTGTTTCTAGGAAAAACAGGCTTCACCACGAAAATGGGAAAGCAAATGACGGAAGAGCAGAGAGAGGCGATAATCCGATGCTTGTGGAAGAATGCTGACTTATTTGCATTTAACCCAGAAGATATGAAAGGGGTAGACCCATCCATAGCTCTACATCATTTGAATGTAGATCCCAAAGCGAAGCCGGTTAGGCAGAAGAAGAGGTCCTTTGGACCAGAAAAAGAAAAGGTGATTAGAGAGGAGATCCGACGGCTGTTGGATGCTGGCCACATTGTTAGAATCTAGTACTCCGAGTGGTTATCGAATGCCGTTATGGTAGCCAAGAGTAATGGTAGTTGGAGGATGTGTATAGACTTCAGAGACCTGAATAAAGCATGTCCGAAAGACCATTATCCATTACCCTGTATTGATCAGCTGGTGGATTCAACTTCGGGATGTGAGTTATTATCCATGCTTGACGCTTACCAGGGGTATCATCAGATACAGATAGCCCCTGAGGACGTGGTGAAGACAGCTTTTGTAACCATATGTGGTACGTTTGCTTACGTAAGAATGTCTTTTGGCCTGAAAAATGCCGGAGCTACCTATCAGAGAATGATGGACGCGATATTTGAGGACCAGATAGGGAGAATCCTGGAATTATATGTAGACGATATACTCGTGAAGAGTTTGAGAGCAGAACACCATGCCAGAGACCTGGAGGAGGTCCTGGGAGTGGTAAGAAAGTATGATTTGCGATTGAACCCAGCAAAATGCACATTCGGGGTTAGGTCAGGGAAATTCTTGGGATACATGGTGACCCCAAGAGGAATTGAAGTAAACCAGGAGAAAGTCCGAGCAGTTCTAGAGATGGCAGCTCCTACCACTATACGGGAGGTGCAGCGATTGAATGGAAGAGTTACCGCACTTAGTCGGTTTATATCTTCCTCAGCAAAGAGGAGTTTACCATTTTTCAAAGTCCTGAAGAGGGCTAGTAAGTTCGAATGGGATGAGAGCTGTCAGAAAGCATTCGAGGACCTGAAGTCTCACCTGGCAAGTTTGCCAGTGCTGACCAAGCCAACCACAGGAGAAACCCAAAATTTATACGTATCTGTAGGAGATCATTCTTTGGGAGCAGTGCTTATAAAAGAAGAGGGTTCTGTGCAGAAGCCCATTTATTATGTTAGCAAAGCCCTACAGGGAGCTGAATGCAGGTACTCGGAAGTAGAGAGAGCTGCCCTGGCTGTGATGATAGCAGCAAGAAGGCTGAGATTGTACTTCTTGGCTCACAAGGTGGTAGTGAGAACTAATTTTCCCTTTAAGCAAGTACTGAGTAGACCAGACCTCTTAGGAAGAATGGTGAAATGGAGCGTGGAGTTAGGGGAATTTGACGTGGAGTTCGAGCCTCGCACAGCTATCAAGGCGCAAGCTCTAGCAGATTTCATGAAGGAAACTATCCAGCCTGTACAATGGCCTGAATGGAAAGTCTTTGTAGATGGATCGGTAACCATAGAAGGGTGCCAAGTTGGAATTGTTATAATAACTCCGGATCAGAATGAGCTCAAGTTTGCATTGAAACTCGAGTTTAGAGTATCTAATAATGAAGCTGAATATGAAGCACTCATCAGAGGGCTGGAAATGGTAGCTGAGCTGGGAGCTCAGAAGGTAATCATTTACTCCAACTCCCAGCTAGTAGTCCAGCAGGTCTCAGGAAATTACGAGATCAAAGAAGAACGAATGGTCAAGTATACGGAGCGAGTTAGAGACCTGAGCAAGAATTTTCAGCATCTGGAGGTAGAACAGATACCCAGAGACCTCAATGCTCAAGCAGATCGTCTCGCCAAGCTGGCTAGCTCAGTAAACGGGATGATACCCGAGAAGGTGACGTTGCTAAGAACGACAAGTAGTCGAATAGAGAGAAACATCAGTGAGATAGAGAAAAGCGATGATTGGAGAGCACCTATCATACATTTCTTAAAAACAGGAGACTTACCAGAAGGGGAAAGAGTTGGGAAAAAGAAAATCTACGTTAAGTATTGTCTGATTGGAGGATACCTGTTCAAGAAAGCTTATTCGCAGCCGTTATTGAGGTGTGTAACAGAGATGGAAGGCTTACGGATAATTAAGGAAGCACATTAGGGAATAGCAGGGTGTCATACGGGATTCAGGGACTTAATCCGTCGAGTTTTGAGAGCTGGTTACTACTGGCCTTCTTTGAAGAAAGATGCTGGAATGTTTGTAAAAAGGTGTCCTAGTTGCCAAAAGCATGGGCCTTTGATCCACAGGCCTGCTGAGAAGCTTGGAACACAGTATTCAGAATGTCCATTCGATAAGTGGGGCATAGACCTGGTTGGCAAGCTCCCCATGGCGGTGGGGAGAAAGTGCCATATTATAGTGGCAGTGGATTATTTCAGCAAATGGGTAGAAGCGGAACCCTTGTCTTCAATAACAGAAGAAAGCATTATAAAATTCTTGTGGAAGAATATCTGCTGTAGGTATGGCCTGCCCAGGGTCCTGATATCTGACAATGGAACGCAATTCTTTAGGAAGAGAACGCAAGCCTGGTGTAAGTCTAAGGCATAGAGCAGAGGTTTGCTGTTGTGGCTCACCCAGAAACTTGTGGCCAAGTGGAGGTCACTAATCGGACCATAGTAAACGGTATCAAGGCCAGGCTGGAGAGAGAGAGGTCTCAGTGGGTTAAGGAGCTGGACTCAATGTTGTGGGCATATAGAACTGGACGGAGAACAGCAACGGGGCAGTCCCTGTTCTGTTTGGTATATGGTAGTAATGTTGTTATGCCAATGGAGGTAAAAATCCCGACACATAGAGTTTTGACCTATGATGAGGACCTGGACGGAGAGCTGAGAGCTGAAAGCCTAGACCTGATTGATGAGGTGAGGGATGAGGCATATCATCGAGCCCTGATCTACAAAGCTCGCATTAAAGCAGCTTATGATGCAAAAATGAAAATCAGAAAATTTCAAGAGGGAGATCTGGTGCTCAAGAGAGCTGACGCTATGCACCCAATAAGGAAGTTTGAACCAAATTGGGAGGGAGAGCATATGAGCTCACGAGCCACGAGGGGTATGCGGAGCCAAGACCATGGAACATAAGTAACCTGAAGAAGTACTATGCGTAGAAGCATTTCTTAGGAGAAGTTTTGTTTTAGTGAGCTGAGGTCTACGTGCCAGGTCTCATGCTCACCTCTTTTTGTAGAATACTTGTTCAGCTAGGCAAGTATTCCTGTAATGGCACGAAGAGAGCTTGCTGTGAATGAATAAAGGCTGGAGAGTTCTTTACGTATTTTTGTGTTTGTTAACGTTTGACGTATGTTAATGAACAATGGTGGTGAAACAAAATACCCGGTGAAGTAAATTAAGGTATTTACTCTAAATGGTTTAACAGCAGGATAAAACCATCTAGAGTAGGGGGAGTAGGGGTGTACCTTACACCCCTAAGAGGGTGTCACAATACCTCATGAAAATGCAAAAAACAAAGCAAAAAATAAATGAAATGCACGGATTGATGAAAACATGACAACAAAATAGACATGAAAAGTTAAGCTGCTAATGCAGCATTACCAAAAGTACAATAACAAAGCAGCCACGGTCTGATTGGTGAAGAAGGCAGAGCCTTAACAAAGTGAACGGAAAGATAAAAGTTGTTCAAACACCAAGTTACATAGAAATCGTTCAACAAAAGATAGAAGAAAAAGCTAGACTAAGGGTGAGCAGCATCCTCGTTCTCGACTGGCTCAGGAGGGTTGGCAGCATCTTGACGGGCTTGCTCTTCCAGCAGAACAGCAAAATCAAACTCATTATCATCAGGCAATTTCACATCCTGAACCCAACTGATTTCTGCAAAAGAAAGAGTAAAGAAAAAGGATTAGATTAACTCAAAGGGTAAAGTTGAGTAGTAAACACAAAGAGGGGAAGAAACCCACCCTCAGGGGAAAAGGAATGATCTCCGCGAGGGGCCAGTCCGAAAAAGGAAAGCACGCATGGGTTGGACAAGAGGGAACTAAGCGGAAAAGCTTCAGTTTGAGCTTTGGCCGTCAGCATGGACAGCACCTTGAGATTAATGGGGGCGATGGTAAAGAGAGTTGGGCGAGGTTGCCTTAGTAAAAGCTTTTGCCAAGGACGGCGGTCGAAAGGCCAACTGCCTTGCTTCGGAGTGACTACGAAGTATCTCTCCCGCCATTCCTTACCCAAAGTACGAGAGGGGCACAAATTTTGGGCAGGACCCTTCGGCCAGGCGCTAGCATAGTAGAAAGCACCCATGGGTTTCACATCATAAACAGTTTGAAATAAGGAGGGAGAAGGGAAACCCCCATTGCCACGGAGCAAAATAAAGAAAGTGAGAATGGTTTTGATGGTGGAGGGGTGGAACTGGTTAGGCCATAAGTTGTAAAGGTCACACACTTTCACCACAAAATCTGGAAGCGGAAATTGTAAACCTAATTCTATCTGATTGAACCAGAAAGCTACTGAAGGGTAAGTTTGGAGATGAGGGCGCTCATAAGCATAAGGTAGCCGAAAATCGAAAAGATTATCACAGTTTAACCACGACTTTACTATTTCTAATTCTGGAAGGGTTAGAGTGGATTCACCTGCTATAGCATCAGGGGAAAAGACGCGGATAGAAGAGTCCGGAACGGGAGAAGAGACTCGAGCAGAATGAGTGGGAGAGTCAGTCTCCATCGCATCCTGGCCGGAAAGAGAAGATCCGTCCGCTAGATTTATCACCTCCTTAGGATTAGCAGAAGTGGCTGACCCCGAAGGAGCCTTGACGGATAGGCGACGGGAACGCCGAGTAGAAAGTTTTTTCCCTTTCTTGGGAGCGCGGGAAGAAGTTTCGGACTGGGAATCTCCGTGAAGAGGAGAAGGAGGATTCGCATCGGAAACTTGAAGATGAGGGTTGTCGGAAAAGATATCTTCCTCTGAATGGGAAGTAGAACGAACAATGAGAAAATATGAAAATGATTAGCAGCAGTGAAAAGATGGGAAGAGTGAAATGAAGAAGGGAAAAATGATGAAATCCCTAATATGCCGAAGGAAGGATAACGGTTGAGAAAAAGTAGGGGAGTTGCAGAGTCCACTCCCATTTCCCCATAAAGTGGCTTGTTTTAAAAATTCAAATAAGTCAGGTCTCTTTCTGAGAACTCAGATGGAGGTCCAGTTCAACGGAGTGAGAGAAGGAAAGCACTACTCTATATTTGCTGAAAGTAATGCTGCAAATTTAGAATAGGGGGGAGTAGATGTTATGACATAATATCTACCAGGTCTCATGGAGACCTGGATCTTACACCTGAACTTAATGGTACTCAATAAAAAGAATTCTGGGTACCTCCTCGTCTGACCTAAGGGAGATCTCAGAATAGGTACATGTATCAGATACCTGATCAGGTATCTGACTAGCGTCTCAAGCCAGGACCTGCAAAAAAGAGCTGGGGTAGGTCTCGCAATCTTTAATAAGTCTGACATCTGCAGAACGCTTTATCCAGTCGAACTGGGGGTTGTCGGACAGTACAAGCACTCAATGACGAATGATACGAGAACACGTGTGAAGGTAATATCGGCAAAGAATCAAGAATACACAACTTCATTTCCAAGTAATCCAAGGAGTATATATAGTGATGGGTATCCATTTCACAGTCAGGTTCACTATTTTGTTTCTACCCACTATTACATTCATTTCTCTCTCTTCACCAACGAAACCCAGAAAACCAACTTGACCGTCGGAGGTGGTTCACCGGAGAACACTCCCGGCCCTCCTTTTTCCCTTGCAAGAATCCGGTAGCGGGTGGTCTGATTTGAGAGAATATCTCCTGCGCGAAGAAGGAGAGTGGTATTTAGGTAGATATTGAGCCTGTCCATTTTTATCATTCTCGTTTATTATGATGTATATTTTCTAGTTACATTAGATCACAAATCAGATAGCAGCACTAGAAGCTACGTCGGACTTAAGAGAAAGAATCATAAGTGCTCAGAGGAAAGATGAGTCAATAGAGAAGCTTCGCCTAAAGATAAGAACAGATAAACCAGACAGATATTCCGAAGCACCAGACAATGCGATATTATTTGAAGGCAGACTTTGTATTCCTGACAGTGACGAAGAATTAAAGAATGATATCATGAGTGAGGCTCACGATACGCCGTATACAGCACACCCAGGGAGTACGAAGATGTATCAGGACTTAAGGAAGAATTTCTGGTGGAATGGATTAAAACGAGACGTTGCCTCGTTTGTAGAAAGATGCTTGGCGTGCCAGCAAGTGAAAGCCTTACATAGACGACCGTATGGATTGTTACAGCCTTTAGATATCCCAGAATGGAAGTGGGAAGGAATAGCCATGAATTTTGTGACAGGATTGCCTAAGTTAAGAAGAGGAAATACTGCCATTTGGGTGATTATCGATAGGCTTACAAAGTCAGCTCACTTTTTACCGATTGAGACTACTTACAAATCAGAGAAGCTAGCTCAGTTGTACGTCCGTGAAATTGTACGTCTATACGGAGTACCGAAGTCCATAATATCAGATAGAGATGCTAAGTTCACTTCAAGATTTTGGATCACCATGCAGAAAGAATTAGGAACCGAACTAAACTTCAGTACAGCTTTTCACCCTCAGACGGATGGCCAATCCGAAAGGACGATTCAGATTCTAGTTGATATGCTAAGGACAGTAGTTTTGGATCGAAGCGCAAATTGGGAAGATATCTTACACTTAGTCGAATTCGCATATAATAACAGTTATCAGGCGACGATAGGAATGGCGCCTTATGAGGCATTGTATGGAAGAAAATGCAAGTCACCACTTTATTGAGATGAAGTGGGTGAAAGAAAGAACTTAGAACTAGACTTGATTAATGAAATGATCGAGATCGTTCGACAGATTCGAGATATGATAAAAGAAGCCCAGAGCCGACAGAAGTCTTACGCCGATGATCGACGAACTAATCTTAGTTTCGAAGTTGGTGATAAGGTTTTCCTTAAGATTTCACCATCGAAAGGAATCATTAGATTCGGTGTTAAGGGTAAGCTTAGACCAAGGTTCATTGGACCTTACGAAATTCTCGAGAAAATAGGACGCGTTGCTTATAGATTGGCTTTACCGCCAAGTCTAGGAAGTGTCCATAACGTGTTTCACGTTTCCCAATTAAGAAAGTATGTCTATGACCCTAAGCACGTTATAAGTCAGCAAGACGTCGTTCTTGAATCTGACCTAAGTTATGAAGAAAAGCCGATATCGATTTTGGATAGAAAAGTTCAAGAATTAAGAACCAAGTCGATACCAGTAGTAAAAGTATTATGGAATCACCACGGGCAAGAAGAAGCCACGTGGGAGCTCGAGGAAAAGATGAAGGAGAGATATCCTTATCTTTTTGAAGAAGGTATGCAAATTTCGGGACGAAATTTTTCGTAAGGGGGGTCGGATGTAATACCCCAGACTATTTCTTCAGTCTTTAAAAATAAAAGTTATTAATAATTATGACTTTGCACGCCTAAGATCATGAAATTAAATTCTAAGATTTACGGTGAAATTCGTTTCCGAAAATAATTTCCAGAAATTGGACGAACGACTACTGTAATAGGGTTTTTCGCGCCCGTTAAGTTTTTCGCCCGGAAACTCGAAATCGAATTCCGTCAGAATTTACATTCACTTTTTCTTCGAGACGAGTTCACCGAAGAAAGTTAATTTTTATGATTTTCCGGACGAATTTTGGACTGTGATGTCCCAACTTTTTCTCGGATTTTGAAAAACGATTTAGGTTTTCCGAGTACGTAAATTATTTCCAATCTAACGGACGAATTAGAATTCATCAATTCTGTAACTAACTAGGAAAATATTTCTCGACTTTTAAAACGGCGTTTAAGAGCCGGAAACGATTTATTTCGATAATTTTTCCCTCGCCAAACATGACCCTAACGACTCACCTTTACTTTTGGGATATTTCTTCTTACTTATGACTCACCATAGGTGAGTCATCACCTTCTCCTTCATCACTCCTTGTCCGCCACCCCTCTCTCCATTTCCTCTCTCATTTCTTCTCCAATCTCCTCCATAGAAGCTCAAGTTCAAGTTTTTTCCAAGATCAATACTCCTCCGTCTACCGATCAAATCCAAATCCGAGTTTATATTACGAAAGGTAAGAGCTTCGTCTCTAGTTTGAACCGAACAAATCTCCTTTTCCCCATCTTTTACTTTTTTCGAAAATTAGGGAATTGAATAGCATGTGATTTCTTGATCGATACATGTTCTAGGATGCTTAGAATCGAGTTCTACGGATCAAATCATGAAGAAAAATCAAGAACCCTAACCTATTATCATTACCGAAAATTTCAGATTTTAGGGCTTTTGATTCATGCTCGATTTCTTTGTCGATTGAATGTTAGATTAGTGTTTCTTATGATGTTAATTAATCGTATGAATTGTTTTAGATTTTTCTAAAAATAAAATCCAAAACCTAAGAGACGAACAAGGCTCGATTTAGGTTAGTAAATGTTATGATATGCTCGATTGGTTAATGGAAATGAGATATACGATGCATGAGGATGGATATATATAAATTTGAGATTTTTCTAAAAATAAAACGAAAAGTGTAAGAGACGAAGATGTGTTGATAAGTCGAGGCTCGATAATGTTTTGATAATATGATTTGCATGTTAGTAATGCTCGTTAGATGATAATCGTCGTCGTAAAATTTGAATGAAAACAGAAAACGTAAAATTTTACGTAAGAGACGAACGACGATCGATAATTCGAGAATAGATGATGATATGAGGATATGAATTACGTATTTATGTTTCTTGATAGATGATGAATAATGTTGTAAAGTTTGAACGAATTCTAATGATGTTGGATTTCTCTTAAGAGACGATCAAATGACGATAAGTAATGATAGAAAAGACGATTAATGATTCTTTTTGGATATTGATGATTATTAATGATTAAGGAACGAGTTTGTAGTTGACGACATGTTCGTCTGAGCTATGAAAAGATAAGTTGTAGTTATAATCGAGAAATAGAAACAAGAAGTTAGGAAATTGAATGAGACTTGAATTGGTTTAGTAATTGTATAGTTGAACGACGAGGTTTTGATCGTCGTATTTTTAATCGAGAAATGAAAAGGGGTTTATCACGTATAATAATACGAGGTGACTGCCTTGGGTCAGTTTTTGTGCGAAATTAAAAGTGTTTAAGCTTTAATCGAACCTAGAAAACCATGCGTCGATTTTATCGAGCATTGGGGTTCACTCGGCAGTTTTGGCGACCTTTCACAGAAACTGCGATATCTCCTAGCTCGTTAATCGGAATTGAGATCCACAAAATGGAGAGTAAACTAGACACCCGTACCTTTCTTTTGGTATAAGATTCGACCCCTGTTTCGCAATCCCCTGTTCTAAACAGACTTACTGACCTTTTGCAGTGTATGTTCAAAATGTAATTTCTTAAGTTGAATTCTTCTCAACTTGAACTCTTTCGATCTTTTTAGTCGTTTCAAGTTATCGACTGCCTTATTTATACCAACTTAAAGTGTCGAGTACAGAACCGAGTGAGCGTCAAATGAGATGCGTTCGTGTCTCGTTTCTTTTTAACTAAAAGAGTTTAGTAACGTGCAAATGCCTAAAATGTCTAAAGAACTAAAACTTAATCCGATTCTTTTTGTATTTGTTTATCATTTGCGACCGAGTTTTAAAGTATGATTTTCACGATGAAGGAGGAAGTCGACACCAAGGTTAGGATGGAAGATTAGAAGACAAAAGCATGTGTCTTGTTCTGTAATCTATAAGGTGGGCTTTCCTATATATGAAACAAAACGAGCAATGCTCGAAAACCTTTTCTTTATTGCTTTGATAATCGTGTTTTCAAAGTGATAATCATGGCATGAATTGTTTTGTGTTTTATGTGAGTTCTCTTGTACCTTATGAGTTAATCAAAAGGGGTTAACTAACGATCGACTTTGAGTTAGTCAAAAGAGGCTTTCCAAAGTTAGTGCACTTGTAGCTTGTGGTGTATATGGTATTCTGTTGAGGGGTAGCCAGCCACGGTGAATTATGACTGGTCAAGATTTGAACGTAACATCTATGAAAAATGCTTCGAAGCTACTTTATGAATGAAATGCAAATGTTTAATAGGCACGGGCTCTTTTAAATGAAAACCCCGATGCGCTATAAAATGAGATGCCTGTTTATCTATACTTATGATTATATTTTCGGCAACGTGCCCACTGAGTACTTTTGTACTTAGCCCTGCATATGTTTTCTAAATGTGCAGGTTGAAGCGACGAAGCGGCGACGGTTGAGTTAGAGTTGAATAAGAATTAAGGAAGACCTTGTATATAGTTCATAATTTCGCTGCTAGACTCTAAACTCTTTTGATGTTGTGTAATGATCACTGTAGTCTAAGTTCTGTAATATAACTTAGAAGCTTTTGATGTACTTTCTCGAGTAATCTTTCGAGATTAACTCTTTCTTTCGTTAATAAAGTTTGTTCATAGAAGATAAGATGTTATGTATGTATGTCTATTCATTCATTCCCCTTTCTTCCCCGCTTCTTTAATCCAACCCCAATCGCACCCCGGCTTCTGCCGTCCTTCGGGATTTGGGGCTGTGACAGACATACTAAATAAAATAAAATAAGAATACGTATGCGAGTACGTATACGTAGTTGAGAAAAGACGACGTATTTTGAAATAATGTCGTAAATTGAGTCGAGAAATATTAAGTGATTATTTGAGTTTTAAATTCTTATTACTTGAACTTTTATTCGCTTTATTGAAAAGACATGAAATTATTTTATTGAAGTTAACGTCTTTTCTAAAAACTAAAATCGAGCAAAGTCGAGTCAATTCATAATTGAGTTTGGAATATGAATCATGTTGAAGTTGTTATGCTTGATTGAATCTAAATGTTTATGTGAAATATTTGTATTTTGTTTGTGATGAAATGACTTGTTCACATTGTTGAGAATGATATATGCAGCATGATTGATTGACATGACGATTAGTTGAATCGAGAATTCACGGAAAAAATTTGAGTAATGTAGTCGAGATAAGAAATATTTTCTTAACTAGTGAGAATTGCTAAGTAGAAGTAAATTATAACGAGAGTACGAAACGAAGTAATTAGTAACCGAGTAGAGTCGATGAGTCGAGAATGATAAAGTCGAGAAAGGATATTGATTTAGAAAAGATAAAAATAGAGAGAGTCGAGTCAAGTAGAAGTAATTCAGTCGAAGCCAAAATCTACTTTACGTCTTTCGCGTCGAGTCTTATTCTTTTATCGATGTCAAATTGTGAAGGACCGAGCGGGACGGACAAGTAGAAAGGACAATCAAAAGTAAGCCGCCTAGCTAGTCTTCGGAAGTCAGGTGGGCTTTTCTGAAACCAAAATCTCCGATGAATGCTATTATTATTGAGTATTATTATGTGAGTTTTGAAGTTCAATTGACTTGCCGTTTTTACATGAGTTTTGGTGTGCTTTATCATTAACTTAAGATATGAATGCCCTGTGAAAGACATGAACCCACGTGTGGTATTTGAATAGTTTGAGGTGACTGTGAGCTTTACTTCGGTTTAGCCGGTCACAGTGTTTGAGAAGGAGGCCTACTTCTCGGCACAGAGTTAATGTGGTAGATGATACATGCCTTTGATTGAGTATATATTATATTTTGACTGCGCAGTCTACTCAGAAAGAAAATGTTTTTGCATTTACAAGTAAACGATTTTCAATTGCATTAATACTTGTGATGCTTCGGCAAGGCAAGTTCAATTGTATAGCTCTAAGAGCAAGTTTTCAAATGTTTTGGCAAGTGTTCACTGAGTACGAAGTACTTAGCCCTGCATGTATTTCTAAACGTGCAAGTTAGCGGGATGTGGATGGCGTAGGCAGCTTGGTGGTGTGTTGTTTTGGTCAAGTAGAAAGTGGACTGGCAATTACATGTCTTCATACATGTAGTTGTTTGGATCGAGTCGAGATTTCCGCTGCAATGCAATGCAATGCTATATTAATTGAAGTCTTTTGTTATATTTTTGAATTATACTCTAATACATGTTCTTATTCACGAGCGATGTGCTCGATACAATTTACTGCTTATCCTTTATTCTCGTTTCTTGTGAACTTGATATCCTTATTCAAATTTGGATTTGATATGTAAATTATCCATGCTCGTTTGATATTTTAGTTGTGACTTGGAAGCATGTTTTTATTTGTTATCGCTTTCAGTCAATATTCCCTTGTTTTCCCCGAGCATGAATCCCTTATTTGAGTTAAGTTGATGAATGGTTAGTAGTGTTAGTCTCGTTAGTCGCATCTCGGGAGTCGGGGTGTGACAAGTAGTTAATTAATAAACTATGGATAAGACACTAGTCCACAGTTTGATAATTGTATCCTACATTTATAGCTTTTACTCTCTATTGTAGGATACATTTATAGAAACTTCTACTCTCTATAGCTTTCTATTGTGTGCATTTATATGACTGACTGACTGCATTTATAATTTCAAATGTCATTAAAGGCAGAAATTAACCTTGGAATATTAAACCGATTGTGCTTTTCTTCAAGAGTGTAACGTCACACATGTGCGCACTCAAAATACTATGCGGCGAGAAATGAAAAGATTTTTAAAGACTTAACTCCAGACATACCGCAGATTGTAGAGAGTATCAAGTTTTCCTCTTGAAAATGGTTGAAATCTCACTTTCGGTCATCTTTTGTATTTTTCTTCATGATTGTAGCTCGCACCCTATTGAGTGTATCCCCATAAAAGTCTAATTGTTTTCCTTTCATAGTTCTTTTTTTTATTTCTTTGTATCTTGTGGACTCTTGTTATTTTCGAGCAATTCTGGTACTCTTGAATGGAAATTTCATTATTACATTTTTAGGATAAGGTGTTGCAGGCTTATCTTATAAGAACAATATTTTTTGAATTAGGCAACGGAAGGAGAAAAGTGAGCTCAATCGAACTAATAATTAATTATGCGGCCCGATGCAGATTTGGCCGCCAACTTAACTATCCACTCAACTTTTATTACATTTCGATTTATAATTATTAAAAATATATGTAACATGGTGGGGTCTAAGCTGAAATTTAAATTCAAATTTTAAAAACAAACTAGCATAAAAAAAAATTAATGCCAAAAATTAAAAATAAAACTAAGAGTACATTATTAGTATTTGGAAAATTCTGTGTGAGACGGGTCTCACAATGTGAGACTGGGTCGACCCTGTTTGGATACGGGTCGGACCCTGGTTGACCCGGTCAAACCAGTTGACTTTTTTTCGATTTTTTTAATGGATAGATCATATGCACCATAAAGTGTACTTATATGCACTACACTGCATAATGAGATGCACTAGCTACGTTCGGTCTGATAGCCTTCATCTATTCGGTTGGGATCAGTTGGGTTTTGGAATAAATAAAAAACTTTTACTAATTTTCCCAACAGGCTAATTACAGCCCCTCACATTCCAAACTAGGAGATTCATTTCTTCCTCAAGGGGAGAGGGTCCCCGCCCCTTGTTGAGCTAGTTTCACCACCTCCATGATTGATAATTACATGATTAGTATTTGTCAGCTTGACTTGTTCATGAGGCTTTATGCCAACTACCTTTGTAGCAACTTTCCTGGGAATTTCCCAAGATTCTATGTTAGGAAAGCTAGAACTAGCTAATGCATCATCAGTCCTCACTTGATAGCCTTGTGCTGGGAGCAATTCAATCTCTAACATAGAATAAACCGGTTGTTCTTGAACTTTAGTATTTGGCATGGTTTGTGGCTGAATTCCTTCTTTTTCAATTGTTGTTGTTTCACCACTTCGTGATAAGTTTTTGTTTTCTCTTTGGCACTGCAATTATGTCCAACCATATGAAATTTCTTGCAGAAAGGGGGGATCCAATCATAGGTAACTTAATGCTCAATCATTTGACCATCCCTTTCTTCTATCATTACTTTATACTGGATAGGTTGGGTGACATCAACCTCTATCAACATTCAAGCATAGGATATTTTGTCTTGTGAGGAAGTGAATTCATCTGCATATAATGGATTGCCAATTGCACTCCCAATTCTTCTTAATGAGTTACTTCCCCAAAAATTTAAAGGAAGATTAGGAAATTGTACCCAAAGTGGCACTACCTTTAACATTTCATTCTCAAAACTGAAGTTAAGATCCCAAGCCTTCATTTTAACTGGTTTTGAAGCAATAGTATGAGGTCCTGTAAATAGAACAACATCTCTCTCCTCCATACTTTGAAATCTCACTAGGAAATACCCCTCATTATGAAAGAAAATCTTTGGCTTATTCTGGATCTGACATTGTTTCATCAATAAGTGCTCAGAAACGAAATAGTAGGAGAGTTGCCTATAGCATAGAGGATAATAGCATGCTTCCATTTCTCATTTTCCAACTTAATATCTTCTTTCTCAAAAAAACCAGTTGCTAGACCATTCTTTGGAATACGCGCTACATATTGAAGTTTCATACCTGTATTGACTGAATTCTTCAACTCACTTTTGGTGGTACATGATGATTCTGGAGCCGTCTGCTGCTTTTCTCCTTCACCACAACTCACATCAGCTGCATCTTCATCTTCGTCACTTGAAATCACTGTTTCATTGCTAGTCTCCTTTCCTGGCTGCATATTCGGGTGGATTGAGCTCAAATCACCAATCATAGGTGTAGATCTAGGTGGTGTTGGAACTCTCGTGTTGGTGATGATCAAATTTTTCCTCGGCCGACCCCTTTTAGCCGCACCGTACATTGGAGTCGTAGGTTAATACATAAATACTAACTTGCGCCTATGTCCGTATATGGGCTTGGGGTTTTTATATGAACCAAGTCTCCATATACTAAATTATTACTAGCTAGCTTGTTGAAGTTTGATTACCAGGCACTTCAATATCGGTCATTCATTTGTAATTATAGTCATGCCAATGTTCATTAGCTATCCCAGGGTGTGGGTGCGATGGCGACATGATACGGGTACGAGGATACAAATTTTTAAAAATTATAAGGTGTGATTGATCAAGGATACGTCTATTTAATAATATTTTATTATATATTTTATATATAATTTTTTAAAATAAATAATATTTGTAAGCCGCATTTTTTCCTACCTAAAATTTAAGTATTTTAAATAAAGTAATCTAATTAAACAAACATAAAGAATAAATAAATTTTATTAAATTGCAAAAATACCCCCCAGAAAAATAAAATTTTCAAAAACGACATGTGCACCCTACATGTATCCGATTCTTGCCCTCCACGCACCTGATTTGCATATCCGAATTTTTTGAATTTTTTTCTTCGGGATTCACACCCGCACTCGCAGCATATCCAACACTGCAATGTGCTATTTTTTGGAGAATCTGTGCGTCATAGCTTATCAACATTTCAATTTCAACACTACAAGAAAAAATGTTATAGACAACGGGGATTTCGCGTTGTCTATCACAAAAATCCCCGTCCTCTATAGCTGTGTAGTCTATTTGGGGTGGTGATAGAGTATTATAGACGACGGGGATTCCTCGTCATCTATGAGTTTTGTAGACAACTCTATACTGTAATAGACGACACTTTTTACCCGTTGTCTATAATATATTTCCCCGTTGTCTATGTTTTCTATAAATAAATAAAAAAACAAAAATAGTAACCTACCATAGTAGGCTACAATTTTTTGACTTATAGGAAATCCATTAGGATAATTTGCTGCCAAGAAATAAATAATAAATTCAAACAAAAGAAGAGCAATACATAAAACAATTATGATGTTTAATTTTATAAATTGTAATTGTATTGAGCTAATACATGAAACTGGCTCTTATTCTTTAACATCCTGAAAAACTAAATACAAAAGGTCTTTGATCCGGATTCAAACTCGCATCCACGCAATTTTATCGCAAATCTTCAATTAAAAGTTCATCATCACCTTCATCCGCAACTCTTTACCTGGGAGAGATGAAGTTGTTCCATGTCATGCCCAAGCAAACAACAAGCAAATCTGCAGCTACAGATCAGATATACATAAAAAACAGATCAAGATTTTGACGAAAAATAACGAAGGAAGTTGTTAATTCTTCTCACCATATGTTTACTGTTGTTTCCTTCTTCTCAACAGTGAAATGCCAAATCTTCAATCCTGCTTGTGATAGCTTATGAATGCATTCAGGAACCCATCATCAAAATCCAAAAAGAAGATGGAAAAACAGAAAAATAGAAAAATAGAAAAACATCAAAATTCTGCATTTTGCAAGAAACTAGAATGTAATAACAGAAGTTCAAGAATCACCAACTCCTTTCTGCAGCTTATCTCTCATATCTCGCAAGGGCTATGGTATAGCTTATTCCTCTTCATTTCTTGAAGTGGACGATTACAAAAGTTGGAGATAAAAATTTGCATACCATGAAATGTTGAAGTAACTCCAGCAGATGTAGATGAATTTTGCTTAAATGAATTAACAAGTGATGCCCTTGTAGCTGTTGTTGCAGCCATTCTTGCAAGGTAAAGAAATTAAGTTCACATAAACAAGAATATCATAATCTGAGAATTTAAAAACAACTCATATCTCTTTTTCCTAATTCTCCGGACCATGTAACGGCTAAACAACTCCAATTTTTCTTGTTTTCAGTCTTTAATATAAGGACATCTCACAAGTCTCTTGAAAGCAAAATAATATTGGTACAATTAGAAGAACTACTTAAACAAACAATCTATAAGAATTAGCTCAAAATGTTACCAGTCCAAAAATAACTATCATTGCATTATAAATGATCAATCCTACTTGCTAAATATTCTTACTGAGGGCTGTAAACGAGTCAAGCTACTCGTGAGCTATTCGGCGTTCGACTCAATAGAAGCTCGATCGATATTAAATGAGCAACTCGTTTATCTAAACAAGTCAATCTTGAGCATGACGATACTCGACTCGTTAGCTCTTGAGCAAGCTCGTTAAGTAATTTCTCTTTAAAACATAAGATTATTAATTAAATGTCTAATATTTTATACTATAATTAGTAATATTTGGATTAAGTATCTAGTTAAATTCATTTATTTACAAGAAAATAGTACATATATTACATTATTGTGGAATAAAATTACTTATATTTTTGAAAAATAACTAAAATTTTAAATGAAAGTCTAAATTTTGAAAAGCTCGATTAGGCTCGGCTCTGCACTCGACTCGATTAAAGCTCGTTCGATAATTAAATGAGAAGCTCGACTCAGCTCGATTACACCCCTATTCTTATCTATACATCGTAATTATAATACAAAGATCAAATAATAATGTCCCCTTGGGGATGGTCTAGTGGTAAAAAGTGAGCGTCTGAGACTGAGAGGTCTCAGCTTCGAACCTCATGAAACGTCTTTATAGGTCGAGCTTGTCACACTTGTATTTGAAAAGTGTGGTTTATTTGCCCTATGTGGTTTGCAGGCTACTGCACAAGGGACGGGGTTTACCCAGTGCGCACCGAAGATAGCGGTTGTGGGTTCCCACGACATCAAAAAAAAAAATCAAATATTAATATTAAAATTCCATTAATTATAATTTTTTTCACGACGCCCTTTGAAGTGGCAGGCAAAATAATTATGTTGCACCAAAGCCTTGCACGTTTAATTTTAATCCAAATAGCAGAGTGGCAGTGTGCGCGTTGGCAGGAGAATAATTATAGTTAAGCTAGTTTAGTTACAAAAAATTGTTGAGATAAAGGGTTTAATAAATATCTTTTAATTGTTTGAAATATGCATAAATAGAAATTATAAATGGTGAAGGAAGGATAATGATGTGTGGATGAGGAGGATGAAGAGGTATGGAATGGGTGGCTAATATTTGCTTGCAAATAATATTAATGTAGGGATATATATCTATATATATTGCAATTGGAATAATGCTATGCAAAAATATTAGCTAGCTAGGTAGATGCAGAGCCTCCTCCTTCAAAGTAGTATTAGTAGTAGGGCGTCGTCGTTTGGTTTAGCCGATGATCTGGTAATTCAGAAATGTAAGACGACATTATTATGGATCAGACCATCAGTACTACAAATTAGTTGTTGCAGGAACAGTAATAGTAATAGTAGTAGTGAGAGAAAGACAATCACAAGGGTACGGGTATGGCCGGCCATCGCTGCGTCTCTCTTCGCCACCGGCTTCATCCTTGGGCCGTTGATAGACGGTCTGCATTCAAGAGTAAACCTTGTTGTCTACCGAAATGGGGCTATCGACATAGGCCCTCTTCGCACTAATATATGGGTATGCTAGCCTAGCTAAACTAATTGATTATCTCTCTATATATATCATTAATTTTGAATGAATTTTGAATGCGTATCAGTATGTATGCATAGGAATATATACGTGTAGTTGATTGCATTGAATAAATTTAATAGTGTGTATATGTACTAGTAGGTACCTCCTTTACTTGGGGTGTTCTACTGCAGTGTGGGGATATTGCAGTTGATCCTAGATGAGAAGCTGCTGCTGCAGTCTCCTCATCAAGATGGTAGTGCTGATAAAGTAGCTGCATCGTTTATGTAAGTCACCCGATCGATATAGCATAGCCTAGCTTAGCAAGCTATGATTATAATTAGAACGTGTGGGATCTAGTGAAAATATGTCGAACAATGCATTTGTATGATATCGGTAATTCATAAATTGTATAAAACTTAATGCATAAACATTTGAGTGCATAAACTCTAGCAACTTAATGCATTAACATTTAAATGCATAAATTACAGTTTCGTAATACATCGTTAAATTTGAACTATTGATCAACAAAAATGAAGGACCAGCAAAAATATCACTTATGTAATGCACAAAATATAATACGTTAATACACAAACATGTTAATGCATAAATTACACTAACTTGATGCACGAATTATTTAGCACACTTTTAATATGCAAACAACAGTAATTTAATTAATACATCAATTAATCTGAACCATAGATTAAAAAAAATAACGATCTAGATTAATTCCTAGTTCTTGCCTAAAAAGATAAGTTCCTCCTATATGATCCTCTCCTTATATGATATTATATATTTGATGCACTGCAATGAATATATATTATTGCAGAGCATTGGTTTTGATGATAGAATTGAGTGCTGAAATGTACAAAGGTGGAGTGGCGGACAACATCGAAGCCTACATATTATTTGCGGGTGCTCAGCTTGTTTGGGCGTTGCTTGATAAGACGACGCTCGGATTCGCACTCGCTTCTCTTGTAGGCATTGCCTGCCCGCTCGCCGAGATCCCCATCATCAAGTAACATCAACATATATCTATATTATTTCTTTTCATTAATCTTCTTTAATTTATACCATGTATGTACGTATGTGATGGATGTTTTATTTTATTTATTTCAGGTTATGGCATCTGTGGTACTATCCTCAAGCAAATCTTCAAATTTTGGGGGAGGGAGTTGTGAGTTGGACAATTGTTTGCTATTTTGTGTATACACCCTTCTTGATCAGTCTTTCCCGTTGGATCAAAACTCTCATTTTTAATGCTAATAATGCTGTTTCTTCTTCTTCTTCGGACGACGTCAATGATAGCTAGCTAGCTGATCAACAACAATGAAGGACTCTAGCTACAAATATATATTTGCCTCCACATCAACTATCAATTATTACAAATGATCCTTTATTATATTTTGGTGTTTCATCTCGTGTTACATTAATAAGGGGACGACACGTGGTATGACTAAGAGTTCAAAATTTAGGGTATATATAAGATAAATATATTCTCTAAATCTTGAACCCTTAATTATGCCACGTGTTGTCTACTTATTAATGCAATAGGAGATGAAACACCAAAATATAATAGAGGATTCAATCTGCGATTATTAGAGGTTAATTTGTTTAGTTGATCAAAAGAAAAAAGAATAACTTGTTCTTGTATATCGTATATGTAAAAATAAGATTACTTACATTTATATATATTGTATGCTTCTTCAAGTGTATATGTATATATTACAATGAAAAACCGTGTGATAACGTGCACTGCGAATATATAAATGCTAGCTAGATTTCTCACGGTACCGTAAACACATGTTTCAAATATATATACATTTCATGCGTGCATGATTTGATTAATCTCGTAACCATTATCACCAGCTTTAGAGCAACCGCAGCGGCCAATGCCCAAAATGAGGTGGGTGCTTGCTGCTGGCAATGAAATTCGATGGCGAACATGGATGGATGGCGCCCTCCATGGGCTAGTGCCCAATGGCGCAAATGCGCCATTCTGGAGATAATGCCGGACAGCCGGAGGGAGGATAAAGTTGAGGATGCGCGAAACAATGCTTTTATTATTTTTGATGTTTTACATTTCTTATTTTTCATCTACAAATATTCTACCCTGTTTTCACTTAATTTTCATATCTTTCTTCTCTACATTTCTTCCTCAAAATCTCTTCTTTCTTGCATTCTCACCTTTAATTTTCCATTGAATCATGTCGGGAGACAACGCTTCCGTACAAGAAATTTGAGCACGCGATTATCGGTCAGATTTTTTTTATGCTTTTAAATTTATGTAAGATTTTCTATTTTTATCAATTCAACTATATTTGCATTTATAAATAATTGTTAATTAAATTAATAAAAAAATAATTATAAAACAAAAGAGGGTTTCGTTGTGGCTTGTAAGGAGACAGAGAGCTCTCCTGACCCCAAAATTAAGTTGGCGCCCTTCATTTTGAGGACACTATTTGTTGTTGATGCTTTTAATAGAGTTGGATCTTTTAATTATTTATTATTTGTTAAATTTACTGTACCGATATTCAAATTATACGCTTTAAAGAGTATTGTCGATGCCTTTTTCAGATAAGTTTATGAAAAGATTGCCAATGAAGTCTAGCTCAAGTGGTAAAATTGAAGTAATTAGGACTCTCTTTAACAAGAGGTCCTGGATTCAATCCCATCTGCATGGTGTAGATTTCTGATGTGATGTAGTAGTCTCACATTTATATGGTGCATAGGTCACACCATTGTGGTGGTGTAATAATAAATTTGATAATATGTGTGTGTGTGTATATATATATATATATATATATATATATATATATATATATATAGAGAGAGAGAGAGAGAGAGAGAGAGAGAGACTTTTTCAGGACACTTAAATGGAGGGTAGTGCACATTCAGGACACCTCATTGCGGGCCTTCGATTTGAGGACAGTAAACAATTAGGAAGCCCTCCATAAGACAATTTTTGGATCGAACGGGCTAAATCGTAGGTGCTGAGCACGTGATGGCCCGAATGGCACATATCTGCCACATGTTTGCCACCTCACCCTTCAGTCACCCTCCACTAACCCCTCTCTCACCCTCCTCTCTCTGTTGCATGTCCAAAACACTCCCCCATCCCCTAATCGATGTCGTTTCATTCCCCACCGGCTTCGACTCCGGTTGCTACACCACCGATCAAGTCCCCGACCTCATGCAAGCTCTTGCCGACCACAGATCCAAGGCCGTCGTCTTCACCTCCTCAAATCCAGATAACACCTCACCGCCTTATGAAACAAACCACTCTGCACATACATCATCACCATCGTCTTCCAACTCACGAAATCTCAGGCGGGCATTTTGTCGAACAACTTCCTTGCAACCTTCAAACTCACCAGAAAATCGATAATTGATGAGACATTGTATTATCTCGGAATTAAGAAATAAAGCCCTAACCAAATGCAAAAAAATGGATTGGAACGTTCTGGAGCAGAAAATTAAGAACTAGTTGCACGCCGTGAAAGTTGCGGTAAAAACCCTATTTTGCAGCGAGAGAATCCTCTGCAACATCGTCTTTTCCTCGTCGAAGAAGATCGCGGAATCGTGCTTCACCGAGATCTCAAAAGATGCAACATTGAGGCAATTAAGTTTCCCCGAAGTCTTCAAGAGAAGTAAGAAGATCGTGTCGCCGGAGAAAATGTTCCGTGCTCTTGATCTATTCGAGGCGATTTCTGATTTATTGCCGGAGATTGAGTCGATTTTCTCTTACGATTCGGCGGCGGCAGTGAGGGCTGAGGCAGAGGCGGCGTTTATGAAGCTCGACGAAGCGGTGAGAACTATACTAACTCAATTTGAGGCAGCGATTCAAAAGGTTTCGTCGAAGACGCCGCCGCACCCCCTTACGCGCTACATAATGAACTACCTCATTTTCCTCAGTGATTACATCGGCCCGGTCTCCGTCATCGTGTCGGACTGGTCAGTGGCTATCACAACCCGTTTTCAGGATGTGTGAAAACGACGAACATCCATTGGGCCGTAAAGGTGAAACCTCGAATATGAAACATAACTCAACTAGGGAACATGCTCGGGAATAAGGGAATATAGATTGAAAAAGATAACAAATAAAACATGCCTTCAAATCTAATCTCAAACAACGAGCATAAATAAATAATTCAAGTGTGGAAAAGCAATTGAAACAATATAATCCAAGTCAAGTAGAGTAAAAAGAAATACGGGAATAGTTTTGAGCATTAAGCTTATTGTATCGACACAACGTCAAGTACTATAATTCAAATAAATAAACAAGTTTGTTTTATCATGCAGCGGAATAACGTCTCAAGTCCCATAACTACATATATGAAGATATGCAGTTGCAAGCTTAAACCAAAAGAAGACTCGCCTCCAAACACTACACACCGTCGAGCATCTTTCACCACCATCATCCATGCTAACCTGCACGTTTAGAAATACATGTAAGGCTAAGTACTTCGTACTCAGAGAACACATATCAATTTAATTTGAACTTTGCTCGATAGAGCTATATAGAGCTATATAATTGAACTTGTCTTGCCACTGCATCACAAGTGTTAGTACAGTTTTTAAAAACATTTAATTTGTGTATGCAAAATCATTTTCTTTTCTTGAAATGACTGCGCAGTCAACATATATAATTTGAAGAACAGGTATGAATCAATCTACCACATAGTTCCCGTGTGTTGAGAAGTAGGCCTCCTTCTCAAATACTGTGACCGGCCCAACCGAAGCAAGGCTCACAATCACGTCAAACAATTAATAACAATACGTGTGTTCCTGTATCACATAGGATAATAATAATAACTCAAGTAGATGATTAAACATATCAAAATTCAGATAAAATGGCAAGTCAATTAATTTCAAAACTCATATAATATGATAATAATAATAATCACATTCATCACTTTATTTTCGGTTAAAAAGTTCACCTGACTGCAAAAGGGGTTTGTCGGGTTAGCTGCTTTCCTTCTTCGCTCTCACTTCTCGGTCCCATTCATTCCTTCAAAATAATATCTTATAAGGGCGAGACTACTTACTCGAAAAACATAACGAACTTTAAAGCTAAGCTAAAGGACTTCTACTCGACTTGGGTTTCTTATCTTATCTTGACTTATCTAACTCGATTTTTCTAGGTTTCTCGGTTCTACCCAATTACTAAACCAACTAACTCACAGACTCAGATACTTGACTCAAAAATATCTAACTATTTTATTAATTAAATAATCCAAAAATATCAGAAAACACTATTCACATCACACGTCTAGTTTTTCTCGATTTTCTGAGCCATAGGTGATAGGAATAGGTATGAAATGAGCGGACTTCGTCAATCGGTCCACAATCACCCATATGGATGTATTTCTCTTCTTGGTTTTTGGCAAACCTATCACAAAATCCATATTAATGTCATCCCATTTCCATGACGGAACTGGTAACGGTTGGAGAGGTCCAAAAGGTCTTTGATGTAAGGACTTCACTTGCTGGCATGCTAAACATTTTTCCACAAACAAGGCCACGTCTTTCTTCATTCCTGCCCACCAGAATTGCTGCTTCAAATCCTGGTACATCTTCGTACTACCGGGATGGGCGATATACGGGGTATCATGGGCTTCACTCATGATCTCGTTCTTTAGCTCTTCATCATTTGGTACACATAGTCTACCACGGAACATCAAGGCTGTCACACTCCGTTTTCGGAGGTGCGAGAAATGACAAGAAACCATCGAATAGACTTAACTCACATTGGGGTTCATGCTCGGAAAACAAGGGAATATTGACTGAAAGCGATAACAAATATATAAACATGCTTTCAGATCTCAATTCAACAACAAACGAGCATAGATAATTTACATGGGTTTATCCCAAAAGAGAATAAGTATGTCAAGTTCACATCATTCGGTAGGTAAAGAAAAATAGTAAATTGTTTCGAGCTCATTGCTTGTGGTACCAACAGATCATCAAAGTATTATTAAAGACATATCAAAAGAAAGTATTATGCAGCGGAGACATTGCTCAATTCCCAACAACTACATGTACGAAGACATGTAATTGCCAGCTTAAACTTTCGACTTAAAAGAAACACACCACCAAGCCGTCCTCGCCATCCACATCCCTGCTAACCTGCACGTTTAGAAATACATGCAGGGCTGAGTACTTCGTACTCAGTGGACACGTGCCAAAATATTTTAAAAGCTTTGCTCTATTGAGCTATATAATTGAACTTGCCTTGCCACTGCATCACAAGCATTAATGCAATTTAAAACGTTTTACTTGTGAATGCAAAAACATTAAATTTTCTAGATGGATTGCGCAGTCAAAATATAATATTCAATATAGGTATGAATCATCTACCACATCATCTCTGTGTCGAGAAGTAGGCCTCCTTCTCAGACATTGTGACCGGCTAAACCAAAGTAAAGCTCACAGTCACCACTAACAACTCATAAACCACACGTGGGTTCCTGCCTTTCACAGGACAATAATAACTCAAGCAGATGATAAAGCATACCAACTCAAATAAATGGCAAATCAATTTATTTAGAAACTTACATAATAATTCTCAATAAATAATAACATTCATCAGTTTGTCGGTTTTAGAAAAGTCCACCTGGCTTCCGAAGATCTAGTCGAGGTGGCTTACTCTTTTGTCCTCGCTACTTCTCCGTCCCGCTCGATCCTTCAAGAATAACATTGAATAAGGATGAGACTATTATCTCGTAAAACGTAAAGTAGATTTTAGGCTTGATTCGGGTCTTTTCTATTTTATTTTAACTTTTTTACATCGATATCCTTCTCGGTTTCCTCGTTCTCAGGTTATCAACTTTACTGGGTTACTAGGTAAACTTCAACTCACATCTTTATTTCTAGAAACAATATTATTTTAGTACTTCTTGCTAAACGAGAGGTTACTATCCATCTTGTCTTATACTGCTCGAGTTCTTGAATCCTTAATTCTTAACTATTGCCATCACAATTCATTTAAATCGTAAACGAGCAATCAAAGCAGATAAACAATCAATTCCATAAATAAGCGAAATAAGAACATCCGCCTACTTAATCACATAAGTTCAATCAATCACAATAGACTCAGAAATGATTTATATCTCAAACACAGTCAACAGTTAACTCAACATTGCTCGATTTTATTCTTAGAATATGATAGCTTCGGAATTTAATAAAAATATTAAACTTTTAAATAAGCCAAATAATAATAATAATTTCAAACTTCTATTTAATATTTCTTGATTTAGAATACGTCGTTATTTCTTAAAATATAAACATATATTAGTATGAACTCTTGTCTTAAGAATTCAACTTCCAATAATATATATACTTATTCTTTTTCTTATTTACATTTTCGTTTTTACTCAATAGAAATCTGACTTTCTATTTTAAAATTTCAATGCTCGATAATTTCTTTGTTTCAATTCGGATTTAAAAGATTTGAAAAGCGAACTCGTTTATTTTTACTCAAACATCATCATTTAATTACTCAACACTCAATATACCAACAAGAATTCGACATTCAACATTCAAAACTCACTAACTTATTTCTCAAATTTTTAATTAGCAATATTTACTCATTTTCAAACTTATAACTTTCTTTTACCCAACTAACACTTCATAGCATCATTTAACCATCCAAGTACACTTGGAAATACACATATAAATCTCAAAATTCGTATCATACAACTTCTTAGTTTTTAAGAAAATATTCCATTAATTTGCTTATGTCAAATTTTATTATTATCTTTCTTTCTAAATATTTTCTTTGATTAATTTCATAATCAAAGCGAATAAACGAACTCAATCTCGACTAAGTTATCTCTTAAGCTTTCATACTCATCTTTTAAATTCCTTTTTTTATTTCTCAACTAATATTATTATTTTCTTTCAAATGCCAATATTTAATGGCAAAATATTGCATACAACCGTTGTATGCGGTACAACCACCCGGAAATCACTGTTCACTGTGCGCGTGATCAGTAACCGCGCGGTTACTGTTCAGGCACTGTTCATATTTTTTTTTCCTGCTTTTTTTTTCTCTCTTTTTTTTATTTCCATATTTTTTTTTCCTGTTTTCTTTTTTATTGTATTTTTTTATTTTCCTTTTTTCCCACTTTTTTTTTATTTGTTTAGATTTTGTTTCTTTTTTAAACATTACGTTTCTTAGTGAAAAAAATTACTTTTTCCAACGACAATAATTTCTTTAACGTTCGACTAAAAGTAGAGCTTGTTGTATTAAAAAGTAGATATTGTCGTGACGAAATGTAATGATTGTTAAACATTACGTTTCTTAATGAAAAAGTTTATTTTTTCCAACGACAATAATTACTTTAACGTTCGACTAAAAGTAGACATTATCATGACGAAATGTAATGTTTGTTAAACATTACGTTTCTTAATGAAAAAGTTTACTTTTTTCAACGACAATAATTACTTTATCGTTCGACTAAAAGTATACATTATCGTGACGAAATGTAATGTTTGTTAAACATTACGTTTCTTAGTGAAAAAGTTTACTTTTTCCAACGACAATAATTACTTTAACATTCGACTAAAAGTAGACATTATAGTGACGAAATGTAATGTTTGTTAAACATTACGTTTCTTAGTGAAAAAGTTTACTTTTTCCAACGACAATAATTAGAACTTGTATTAAAAAGTAAACATTGTCGTTGAGAGACGTAATGTTTCAAAAACATTATTTTTCAGCATGATAATGTTTACTTTAGTGCACAACAAGTTCGACTTTTTGTCAAACGGTAAAGTAATAATTGACGTTGAAAAAGTAAACATTATCATGCTGAAAAGTATGTTTCAAAGGAAAATAAAAAAATAAAATAAAAAAGAAAACAGTAAAAAAAAGAAAAAAAATATGGAAATAAAAAAAAAAGAGAAAAAAAAACAGGAAAGAAAAAATAACACAAAAAAGGAAATTTGGAAATAAAAAAAATAAAAATAAAAAAATAAAAAAATGAACAGTAACGTGAACAGTAACCGCGCGCGGTTACTGTTCACGCGGGTCGGGTGAACAGTGACGGGTCGGGTGAACAGTGAATTCAGGTTTAAATGGGTAGGGTCAAACCGGTTGTATGTGATATAACCGTTGCACCCAATACAGCCCCATATTTAATTTAGGCATTTTTCTTTTCTTGTTATCTAAATCTTTGTATCCTTAACAAAGAAATGCCTTTCTTTGTTTTACTTAATTCATAACTCCTTAATATATTATTTATTCTTTCTTTATTATCTATTATTCATTTATTTTTTTATTTTTTTTTTCGATTTTTACAAAAAAAAATTAATAAATTTTATAATTAATTTATAACATCTTCAAATCTTCATATTTTCACCAAGAACTCCAAGAACACATACTCAAATCTTCATATTTATCTTAAGAACATCAATATACATAGTTTTACTTATTTCTTTGATTTATATATATATATATATATTTTAAAAATTCATTTTACTTCATTTCTTAAATTTTCATTCAACAACTAACACTAAAAAATTATCAAGATCATCACTATGTCATCAACATCACCAATATCATCATAAATCATCAAAAATCATCATTTCCTACACATATATGCTTCGATTTTCTCAAGAAAATTAACAAAATAATTCAAACTTTCAACTTAATCATTTTTCCATGCATATATATATATATATACACACACACACACATATATATATATATATATATATATATATATATATATTCTCATATCCTTTATAAACACATTCAAATCCTCAAACAAAAATTAAAACAAATATTCTTCATTTTATCTCAAAATTTCCGGTATATATATAAAATAAAATAACAAAATTTTCTCATCTTTACACAAGCACATAAATCACTCAAGTTATCATCATAAACACATATAGGATCAAGAAATCATCAAGAACTCATCAAAGTTATTTTTCTTCCTTTTTCCTCTTTTTCTTCAATTTTTCTATAAAAAAAATTGTAGAAAATTTTCTTTTCTTTTCTTTCTTGGCTCTTAATTTCTATATGAATTTTTAGGGTTTGTTTCCTTCATTAAACTATCATTATCATCATCGATCTTCACCATCATCATCCTAGGTTTGCCTAAGCATAATTAAACATGCATATTTCTTTCTTTCTCTTTATCACCATACATATACATATACAAAATTTGAAGAAATATCATACTTAGATAAAATAAATCGAACTTCTCCTCCTTCGAAGCTTTGACCGATGGTGACAGAGAAGAGAGCTCAATGTTTGGCTTGGGTTGTCATGGAAGAAATCTTGTAGTATTCATTTCTAGACCTCAAAGAAAATGAATAAAAATTAATCACCTCTCTTAGGCAAAACTGCCGAAAATGAGAAGGAAGAGATGGAGGATGATTTTGATCTCAAAATGGTCACAAAACTTGAAGAATAAATATTAGTTTGTTGATTTAAATTGAGGGTTGAAGATGATGATGATCTTAAGAGCTTGGAGCTTGGAACCTCAAGCTTCCATAGAGATTTTTCTATGTGTGTGTATGTGTGTGTGTGTCGACGGTGGAGGGAAGAAGAGGGGAAGAAGGGCTGCTGCTCCTTTCTTCTTCCTCTTCGGCAGCGAGAGAATTGAGAGAGAGAGGGTTGTTTTTCCTTTGGTAGAGTGAGAGAAATGAGAGAGATGGAAATGGGTATAATGAGAATAAAGAAATGTATTTAGTTGAGAGAGAGAGTGGTGATGTCGGTAGGGAGAGAGAGAGAGTGGTGATGTTGGTAGGGAGAGAGAGAGAGATAATATCCTGTTTTATCTAGTAAAAAAATATTCGGAAGAAAAAGTTTTCCAGTAGAATATACCCCTATTTTTATGTTAACTCTCAAAACGTCTAAAAACTCTCATCGACTCTTTCCCGACATCGGAAACACCTCTACCTCGTCTCATATCTCACGAAATAATTCAAGGAATCCAAATATCTAATTTTTAAATCAAAATTCCATCAAACGAAGAAAAACTTAAAAACTGCTCGGTTAATTAAACCGTTAAGAAATAAATTTTTAAACTCCTCTCATATGATCTTGGAAAATTTTCTAATATATCTCAAAAGTCTTATAATTAATTCTAGATTCATACTCATGCTCATTCTCATATAATAATGCTCGATCAATGCATCACATACTCGATTCGAATAATCGATAAGAGAAAAATCACATCGAAACACATAAGGGCACTTTCGTCATTTTTCAAGAAAATTTCTTTTCTTGAAAAATTTTATCACTCAAGGCAAGCTATTTTAAACATATAATCGCATTTAAAACGCACACAAAGACATATAAAAATTCGGGGTATTACAAAGGCATTGTCGTTCGTGTCACAACCCGATTTCTAATGTATTAAAACGACTAGAAAACAAAGGGTAGTGAGGTGGAACAACGAACTTTTACTCAAAGATACATGCTCGATAATTGAAGAGTAAGATCAAAAACCAAACATGCTCACGAATAAAGTGGATTATCAATTAATGATTCTCAAGAAACGGACATTTATCAAGATTTTGAATATCGATCCAATCAAAGAATTAGGTTTGGTTATCAGTAAATATTGCATTCAAAAAGTAAGTGGGCCAATTTTTAACTTTTAATCGTCGAGTGGTGGTGAAAGGAATACGATGAATCGTTAGATGTTTCCAACAAACTTTAGGTGGAATTCAGAAAGGTTTTAAGAAATTACTAAGCTTACAGGCTCTTTCATCTTTGCGGATCGAGCATGCACGGCTAGATTTTTTTAAAATGATGAAGTTGCAGCGGATTATGACCATCGACTCAAAATCTCAAGGTTATATGTATGAAGACACATAACCTCAAGCATAAACATTATTTTAGGGAGTAGTTGATAACGAATCTCCCAAAACACACCGCATCCTTCCTCATCCGAGCTATCCGGCATGTTTTAGAAATAACATGCAGGGCGTGAGTACTTCGTACTCAGTGAACACATGCCAAAATATTTTGAAAATTCGCTCGATAGAGCTATATAATTGAACTTGCCTCATTAGCTGCACCATAAGTATTCGATATATAATTATTTAAAATAATTTGCAACTTGTGGCAGCTTAAAACACTTTCATTTGTTTTTCTGAAATCGTCTGCAGACATTTTATCTCAGGTACGAATCCATCTATGCATCTCGTCTTCTTGTGGTGTCGAGAAGTAGGCCTTCTCCTCGAACACCGTGACCGGCCCAATCAAAGAAAAGCTCACAGTATTTACATAACCGGCCTAGCGAGGCTCACAGTTACTTTACGACCGGGTTGACTGTAACAAGGCTCACGGTCACCTAATCTAATGCATGGATTGTCCCGCTTTGAACATGACTTAATCCCGTGCGTCCACATGACTCATTCAACTCATAATATAAAGTAGAGGATTACATACCAAAACATAAAAACTCAGGCAAGTCAATTAACTTTAAATAAAAGCGCACATATAAAAATAAAATGTGCATTCATCATTGAGTTTCGGTTCAGAAAGCCTACCTATCATCTGGTGGTTTTGCTCGGAATACCTCGTTTCATCTCGCTTCTTACTTTTGGACTCCACTCATTTCTTATTATCGAACTTCACTCGTTCCTTCAAGGTTAACATTCTTATAAGGACGATTTCTATTTTTCGGAAACAATAAACAAGTTCTAATGCTAGGCTGAAGGACTTCTACTTGACTCGGATTTCCTTAATTTATCTCAAATTATCTAACTCGATCTTTTTCAGCTTCTCGATTCTGTTCAGGTACTAAACCAAGTGATTCTGAACTCAAGTACTTGACTTTTTCAAAAATATCTAAATATTTTATTATTAAAATAATCCAAAACGGACAAAAATTACTATTCACACTTTACGTCTCATTTTTCTCGATTTCTCGAGTTAAACGAACTCAGAAAATTATGAAATTAATTCTTGGGTTCTAACATCTCAAATCATTCACAAACAAACTTTCAGATCAAGAATCGAACGTTCACAAATAGGTAAACGATCGACTTTGATAATTATTTGGAAAAGAAAAATTTTCCAAATATAATAAAATATTCTAGAAAATTCTAGAAAATTAAATTAATTATTTAATCATAACTATAAACTCGGTTAATTATTCAAGACTCGGTTATTGAATTATGCTATCTCGACTCTGTTCGGTTTCTAGAAAATATAAATTAAACTTTTATGAAATTAATTTCATTCTCTTTTAATAATTTATAACTTTAATCATTTAATAGGAAATTAAAATCCGAACTATCTTTACTAAATAAAGTTTTCATCTTTTTCTCGTAAAACGTGTCATTGCTCGAAAACTTATTAACTCGATAAAAAGATTCTAATAACGTCTAATTACTTTTAATTAACTCGATTATTCTTCTTATATTTTTTTTCATTTTCTTTACATTATTTCTCATTTCTCATTATTTAAACTCGATTTTCCATTAACAATCTCGATTCTCAACAACTTCTTCATTTTAACTCAAATTCAAAAATTTCGAGAAGAAACTCCATTTGTTTTAACTTCATCTTCATCATTGATTCATCATATTCATCTAATACGAATCATCAAGAACTAGGAAACTTGATCATCACTTTTAATTAGAATTTAATTAATAGAAATTCCTAAAAATTCATTAAAATTTCATTTCCTATTTCTTTATTTTAATATTTTTTATTCCATCAAATCATGCATCATTTAACCACATATCATCAAAATATCACTTTTTCATCAAGAACATCCTCAAGAACATCAAGAACATCATCTTCTTCATCCTTACTAAATTTATGATTTTCTTAAGAAAATTATAACAATTAATTTATTTCTTCCTTTTCTTTATTTCTTATCATCATTTATCTCAATTTCCATCTTCAAATCTATCTAAGAACATCAACACTCAAAACTTCAAATTTCATTCAAATTTTCGGTCCTCATACATATATAAGCTTCATCATTTTTCTCATTCAATCTCATACATCAAACCTCTTAAATCTTAATCTAGAACACAAATCTATCACTCAATTCATACTTGAATCATTAACATAAAAACACCCAAATTCCTCAAAAAATTTCGGTATAACATATATATATGTATATCTTAAATTTTCTCCATCAAATTTTCATACACATAAACACACAATAATCATATTGATCATGCTCAAAAACAAAAATCAAAACTCCACCCATAAACATTAATTTCGGCAGTTTTTCCTAGGAGAAAAGGAATCGATTTTTTTCTCCTATTTTCTTGCTTAAAAATCACTCAAATGATCAAAGATTCAAGCTAGAAAGAGAGGCTTCGATTTCCTTGCTCAAAAGATCATTTTGATTGAACTAAAGAGGGAACAAAAGAGGGAACAAAAGAGGAATTTCTTGAAAGGTTGATCGATCAAAGGGCTTCAATCCACATGATTCTAAGCTCCAAATCAAGCTAAAAATCGAGCTCCTTCTTTAGGCACAAGGCTGCCAATTTTCAAAGAAAAATGAAAGAGAGAAAGGAGGATGAATTCTAGTCTCAAATTGATCACAAGAATGAGAGGATTTTGAATACCTTAACGATCAAGTCATTAGATGCTCGGATATGATCTTCTTGGAGATTGAAAGCTTGAAATTCAAGCTCTAATGGAAGAGAGAGAAATAGAATGTGTGTGTGTGTGTGTGTTCATCCGTGAGGGAGAGATGAGAGAGAGATGGGTGGGAGAGAGAGAGTAGAGAGAATAATGGAGAGAATAATATTGTTTTCAAGGTTGAAATGATTAAGGGAGAAAAAAAATGAGAGAGAGAGTATGTGATGTCGACAGAGAGGGAATATTTTTGAGAGAAATTATTGGAATTTTAGTTGCACTCGGTGGTCAAAAATGCAATATAATTTTCTCCGGAAGAAAAAGTTATCTGATGCAATTTAACCCTAACTTCTCATTAAACTCTCAAACGATTCAAAACTCACCACGACTCTTTCTCAACATCGGATTTCTCTCTACTTTGTCTCTAACATCACCAAATAAATCAAGGATACTAGGAATCGAAGTTTTGGTTCAAAATTCCGAATAATGAAGAAAACGTAAAAAGTTACTATTCATATTCGTTCTTTCAAAGAAATAAGGTTCAAACTCGAACCAAATAAGCTCAGAAAATTCTCAAACATACACCAATGGTCTTAGAATAAATTCTAGATTCAAAATAAACTAATTTGACGAAATTGGGTAACAATTGGTGAATAGTGAATTCTCGTCGTCGGTTACTATTCCCAAAAAAATAAATTTTCTCACAATTCACCGAAATTTGAACTCAACCTCAAACTCACATACTCATGCTCAATAAATTCATCTCATATTCAATTCGGATAACCGAAACAAGAGAAATCGCATAAAGACTGTCAAGGGCATTTTGGTAATTTTGCAAGAAATCGCATAAAGACTCTCAATTAAGACGCACTTAACGACTTATGAAAGATTGGGGTATTACATCTTCACCCCCTTAAAATAAATTTCATCCCGAAATTTGCTTATCTTAGGAAAAATATAATTCGAGAACACTTTATTTTTATCTTAACTCTTAAATCTCATGTTGCGTTTTAAAGATCATGGTGTCACCACCAGATCCTAACTAAAGAAATTAACTTCGCACTCGATTGCTGGATTTTAAAATCCAAAATCTCCTCGGGTGTCTTCTCGCGACTTGAATCTGGCTTAAAGGCTGCATCTTCTTGATGGTCTATTCGCTTCGGATCGAAGATAACTTACGTATCTAAAGTGCGTGAAAACTTTTTATGCTAATTCCCACCACTTGGCGGTAATGCTAACTTATAAGAAACGATACGAATCCTCTATTAGGATTTTGAACGGTCATATATATATATACATATATATATATATATATATATATATATATATATATATATATATATATATATCTGTGTGTGTGTGTGTGTGTGTCTCGATTTAAACTTTCTCTTTACGCTTAAACAGCAGATTTCTCTCGGAGGAAACAGTTTCAAAGAACTTTTTATCTCTTAATGCAAATTCTAATTCCAATCTACGATCAACGATTTACAACTTCTGATCGACTCTCGACTTTACTGTTGGGAAATTTATTAAAGTTTTGATTGATTCCAAAATCAACTGACCCCAACCGAGTAGATGTTGCCATTTCCTAAAGTTAGTAATTAGGCTCGCTGTTTGAGCAATGTTAAGATTTTATCTTTACAGGTCTCCAGCTGAAGACGGCAACAAGGCTTCACTCGGATAGAACATCAGATGTACGAACATCAACCGAGCGTTCAAAAGATAGAACATGAGCGTACAAAAGATAGAACATCAGATGAGAGTTTAAAAGGGGGAAGTTACAAGAAAGACAACTGAGCGTTCAAGATGGAACATCAGTTGTAGGACTCGAACTGATAAGATCGACAACTTGAAGTTCAAGACTGCTGAGAGTTCCTATTCAGACAGAAGGTCAGATGAAGATCTCAATCAGATGGAACATCAGCTGAAGACAACTTGGATGAAGACCAAAACTTCTCAACCGACTATCCAAGGTTGAAAGTCAAAGGTTAAAGATTTGAATTCCAAGTGCAAGAGAAAAGAGATAGACGAGCGAACATCACCAGTTGAGAGTTCATATCGCAAACGAGCTAAACTGAATTCAATCTCTAAGAACATCACTAGTTGAGAGTTCTAGAGTGTTAGATTCTGTCTTAGTGTTTTTAGATCTTAGTTTGAGTTTTCATTCATTCAAGCCTAGATCCTAGCTCACTTCTTGTTCGAGCTAGTAGTTGGAAAAACCCACCCTTTTACACATCCTCTCAAAAGGATTGTTAGGACCCTACTCTTCCCGAAATTGAGTAGATAGGTTGATAAGTACCTGTAAACTTATCTGTAAGGTTGATAAGTACCCGTAAACTTATCTTAACGGTTGCAAAGCCTGCGTAAGCTTTGTGGTTAGTCCTAAAGAACTTGGACTGAGTTGTGTGGACTCACAACTTCCCGTGGACGTAGGAGTTCTCTCCGAACCACGTAAATCTTTGTGTGTTTGTGTTTATTATTCAGTTATCTTATTGCATATTTATTTGACCGACTAACCAGCACTCAAACTGCATATTCTCATTTCAACTGTTTTGGTTATTGACCAACCTTGCATCTAAGCGTGAGTTATTTTACGAGTTGTTATTTTTTCCACCACATTCCGCACAGCACCACTCCCATAGCTGAGTGTTCTTACTCAGTTATGATTCCAACTGAGCCTTCTTACTCGGTTGTGATATTTTCAGGGGGTTGATTTTAAAATTCCTAACTGGTGTATTCTCCCCCTCCCATACACCAGAACTCGTATCGGGACCATCAAGTGGTATCAGAGCAGTGGTTTAAAAGACTGCTGACTCTGTTTCACGAGGTGTGAATCGAGGTGTTTTTCTTCAGTGGTCAACTGAATAGATCTTTTTTTTTCACGCTAGTGCATATGTGCTTGTATTTGTTGTCTACTGTGTGCAGATGGATGCTAAAGATAAGATCGTTGTCATGTTCTCGGTTGTATCCTGGAGAACTCGGATGAAGAAGATTCTACTGTCAAAGCATCATCGAATGCAACAAGTGATCACATCCGGACCGATCACCATCATGGAGAAAGTCACTCGCACTCCTACAAATCCCAATGATGGGGATGCAACTGAGGAGTTAGTTGAGAAGAAGCCAGAAGACTTCACTCCAGAGGAAGCTAAAGTGAGCCAGCTTGATATCTGGGCTCAGAGCACTATCATGTCCACAGTTGGACAAGACTATCTTCCTTGGATAGAAGAGTGCGACGTCGCTAAGGAGATGTGGGATATTTTGGCATCTCTTAGTGAAGGGAGTGACGAAACCAAGGAGGAAAAATTCTCCCATGCTTGTCAAGATTTTGACAACTTCTGTCTGAGAGCTGACGAAACCATTGATCAGTTAGAGCTTCGGTTCATGGAGATCATCCGAAGGATTCAGTCTATCCGAAGAGGAAAATATACTTTGAGAGAGATCAACCTCAAAGTATTACAAGCTCTACCAGCTGAGTGGGACACCTTCACCAACATCCATGAAAGCCGAGCTGATCTTGGAGAGATGGGAACAGAAAGACTGTTCTAAATTCTGAAAGGAAACGAGTATAAGGTGAACCGACGAAGATCTCAGTCCTCGGTTTAGACGAGTCGACATGAGGATGCTGGTTCAGCAACAAAGACAGTAGCACTTCGAGCTGATTACTCCAAGACGCGAACATCAAGGGCAAC
Source organism: Schizonepeta tenuifolia (assembly GCA_029490685.1). Classification (NCBI taxonomy): domain Eukaryota; kingdom Viridiplantae; phylum Streptophyta; class Magnoliopsida; order Lamiales; family Lamiaceae; genus Schizonepeta; species Schizonepeta tenuifolia. Next base: position 105,945,747 of record CM055955.1, read on the forward strand.
AAGATCTGCGGACACAGCTACGAAGGAGCCAAGCAGAGAAGAGCTGCAACAGAGCATTCCCTCCCTGTCAAAGAAGCTAGCTGACATGGATACTCGGTTTGGAAAATACAAACGGTTCTATAAATCCAACCGAACTCGAGATAACTCAAAGCCTGTAACCAACAGTTGCTTTGAATGCGGCAAAGAGGGACACTTCAAAGCTGATTGTGCAGATCTGTCGAAGAAAGAAAGAGAAGCGTTGAGGGCCAAGCAAAATGCAAAGAACAAGGCCATGGTTGCAGAAGAAGCAGCTGATGACATGGACATCTTCACTGACACTGAAGATGAGGACGAGCTGACTTCTGCCAACAACGCTATCAGTCAGGGTCAATGCCTCATGGCATTTGGAACCGACCAGGATGACGCTGAGGTACATTCTATTCCTGCTAATTTAAATTCTTCCAATACTTCTAACATGCAGGAAACAGTAGAGGAAGAGTTGGAACCCTCTTGGGGTGACTTCCTAGAACTCAGTGAGGAACTGCATCAGCAATCGGTTGAGTTTAAGAGTCTTCAAGAACAGTTTACCAGACTTGAAGAATCCTTAACCGAAAAGGACGATCTGATTAAAAATCAAACCGAAGAGATTGACAATCTCAAAAGTCAACTGAATGAGGCCAACCGAACTAATGCTCTAACCGATGAGAAGTTGAAGGAGCAGATCAAGGAGCAACATGATCAGTTGAAAAGGCAAGAGGCTCAGATCGACCAGCTGATGAAGAAGTCAGACGCACAAACCGAACATATAGTTGTTCTCCTCAAGGAACTTCAAACTGAGAAGGACAACCTGATAAAGCTATATCAGTCATCCAAAATCATCGAAAATTTCATCAGTTATCAAAGAGAGATGGATGACGTGTCAGGACTCAGTTACGACGTGGTCAAGGACACTGGAATTCCACCCGCAACCTTCATCAATGCGGTGGATGTCACGGTTGCCAAACCTGACACAGTTGAGTCTGCAACTTCCCAAATTGATCCAACCTCCACGTCACAGCAAGCACAACCAGCTAAGGAAACTGCAGCTGATAAAGGAAAGGGAGCTGTGGTTGGAGAATTGAAGAATCCATCAGTTAGGACTACAACAACTGAGAGGGAATGTTCCAGGACTCAGAAGAGGAATCAGAGACGTCAGAGATACAATCAGAACAGACCTCAGAACCGACCTCTGAACCGACCTTAGAACCGACCTCAGAAAGGATAGAATCAACCGAATCAACAGAGATTCAACCATCAGAATCAACATCGGTTCCATCATCAGAACAACCAGAGGTTCATCAGAGTCAACCTATGTGGAACAATTCCAACAGCTGCGGATATTCATGCCAGAACATGAATCAACAACAGGGCATGAATAGCTGTCATCAACAGCCACACAGATTTCAACATGGCGTCCGACCTCATCGACAAAACCAATAGGATAAGAATCGCCATCAAAACAGGGGGAAAGCCTCTCCTCCGAAAGCCCAAAATGGGAGAAATCCTTCACCTCCCAAGAAATAGAACATCACTACTAACAACAAGCCTAAGGATAACCGAAGTGTTGTTATAGTTGATAAAGAAGGAAAAGTGATTTGGAATGATAAATCTATCCGAGTATACAGGGAAAAACGACTCACAGTTCAAGGAGGAACTGGTTCTAACCCTCCAGGACCCAACTAAAATTGGGGACCTAAGCGAGTTTCTCTGTGCAGGAGCAGGAGGAACAGCTGAGGAAGAATAAAGCGTCACATACCATGTGGGTGATGGATAGTGGATGCTCGAAACACATGACAAATCTGAAGGATTTGCTTGGGAGTTTCGTGGAGAAAGAAGGACCGTCGGTTACCTTTGGTGACAACTCAAAAGGTCACACCAGAGGCTACGGTACCCTTGAAACCAATCATGTATCTATATCAAATGTTTCATATGTTGATGGATTGAAGCATAACTTGCTCTCCATCAGCCAATTCTATGATAATGGTTTCTCTGTCAAGTTTGATGACAGGGCTGCAGGGTTAAAAATGTTGGAACAAAGCAGGTCATATTGTTGGGAATCGATCCCCAACCGGGAATGTCTACTATGCAGATTGGAATAGTAGTCCTCCTGACACCTGTCTGTTATCAAAGAGCAGTTCGAATGTGAGCTGGCTGTGGCACAAAAGGCTCAACCATCTGAATATCAAGACAATGAACCGACTTGCAAGACAGGAACATGCAAAGGGAACCGAGTGTTTTCAGCAACACATATCTGCAGTGCATGTCAGCTGGGAAAGCTCGCTAGATCCTCCTTTCGGTTGAAAACGACTCCCTCAACCGACCGAGTATTGCAGCTGATCCATATGGATCTCTTCGGGCCAGTTACACCAAAAAGCATGAATGGTAACGAGTATACCCTTGTTGTCACTGATGATTTTTCTAGGTACAATGCGTCACAAGAGTGAAACCCGAGATGAGCTACCCAAGCTGATGGATCGGATATCGAACCAACAAGAGATGAAAATTATTTCCATCCGATCAGACCGTGGAACCGAGTTCTTAAATGAAACCATCATCGAGTACTGCGAGAAGCACAGAATCACTCATCAAACATCAGCTGCACGTACTCCGCAACAGAATGGAGTAGCCGAGCGAAGGAACCGAACGCTGAAGGATGCTGCTACATCCATGTTGACAAGCTCAGCTCTGCCAAGGAGATTTTGGGCTGAGGCAATCAACACAGCCTGCTACACCCAGAACCGGTCTCTTCTAACCAAGCGGTTGGGAAAGACTCCATATGAGCTATGGAGACGCAGGAAGCCTGATATTTCATATTTTCACGTTTTTGGTTCTAAGTATTATATTCACAACAATGGGAAGACTCAGTTGAAAACTTTTGATGCCAAGGCTTCGAAAGGCATATTTCTCGGATATGCCGCTCGGATCAAGGCTTATAGAGTTTTCAACAACAGCTCTCGTGTTGTGGAGATAACACCGCATGTTAGTTTTGATGAATCTACTTTTGAGTGCAAGGAACAGGCTAAAGGACAACAAGCTAATTCACATGTTCCACCTGCTCTCACCAGATCACAGGTTCTAAGGCAAAAGAATCTAGCTGAACCATTGGTATGGGCAACTGAGGATGATGATCCTTGTTCCTCTGAAGATGAATGCGAGGACCCCAGCTCATCTCAAGGGGGAACTCCAGCTGATGTCACTCCAACTGCATCAGCATCCGAAGCCCAACCGAGCTCAGTTCAAAATATTGTCCATGTTGAGGATCCAGACTCCACAACTGATAAATCACCAGCATCTCCCACAGCTCAGGTTATCCCATCAGTTGAAATCACGGAACAGCCAATATTGGAAGAAGAAGGAAGACGCAACAAGAGATGGTATGAAGATCATTCCAAGGACAATATCATTGGAGATCCAACCGAAGGTGTGCGTACAAGGAGCAGAGTTGCAAATCCAGATTCAACCGAGGAAGATTCCAACACTTATGCCCAATATGTTGAGGAGTTGGCAGTTCTTGAGGAGTTCGAGCAAGCTGGAGATGTTGCCATGATTTCTTGCTTCGTAGCTGATGTGCCAGAACCGAAGAATGTTGTGGAAGCACTCAACTGTGTTCACTGGACAACAACCATGCAAGAAGAACTGAACGAATTTCTACGCAACTGTGTATGGGAGTTGGTAGAAAGACCAAATGGTGTCAAAGTCATTGGATTAAAGTGGATTTTCAAGAACAAGAGAGACGCCATTGGATTCATCGTGAGGAATAAGGCAAGGTTGGTAGCTCAGGGTTATTGCCAACAAGAAGGAATTGACTTGGATTCTTTCGCGCCTATTGCAATGTTGGAAGCCATCCGGATATTTCTAGCCTATGTCGCATTTCACAAATTCAATGTCTATCAGATGGATGTGAAGTGTGCCTTCCTCAACAGTGATATTAAGGAAGATGTTTATGTTGAACAGCCTCCTGGTTTTGAGACTGGAGATGGAAAAGTGTATAAGTTGAAGAAAGCAATCTATGGATTGAAGCAAGCACCTAGGGCTTGGTATGACACTCTTTGTGGTTTTCTTCTGAACTCGGGGTTCAAACGAGGGTCAGTTGACAAAACACTGTTCACCATAAAAGTTGGAGAAGATATACTTGTTGTGCAAATCTATGTTGACGACATCATATTCGGTTCCAAGTCAGAGGAGCTGTGCGAGAAATTCGCAACTCTCATGAAGGAGAAATTCGAGAAGTCGATGATGGGCGAGATGAATTATTTTCTTGGGCTACAGGTGAAGCAGTCATCAAAAGGGATTTTTATCAATCAGTCCAAATATACAAAGGAGCTCATCACAAAGTTCGGTTTGCAGTCAAGTAAAACCACAAGGATCCCGATGAATACTAACTGGAAGATTGAACCTGGATCTGAGGGAAAACTCGTGGATGCCAGTAAGTATAGAGGGATTATCGGTTCTTTGCTATATCTAACCGCCAGTCGGCCATATATATCTTGCACTGTTGGAGTGTGTGCTCGGTTCCAAGTTCAGCCAAGGAAAGCACACATGTTGGCAGCAAAGAACATCATCAAGTATCTGAAGGGAACTGTTAATATTGGGTTGTGGTATCCAACCGACGACAATATCCAACTGACCGGATACTCAGATGCGGATCTAGCCGGAGATAGCTTGGACAGGAAGTCCACCTCTGGACACTGTCAGTTCATGGGAAGCAAGCTAGTTTCGTGGTTCTCAAAGAAACAAGCATGTGTTGCTACTTCTACAACCGAGTCAGAGTATATGGCTGCCGGAAGTTGTTGCATGCAAGTATTGTGGCTCAAGCAACAACTGAGAGATTATGAAGTTACAACTGGACAGGTTCCCATTCATTGTGATAGCTCAAGTGCCATTGCTATCTCTTTGAATCCTATTCACCATTCTCGAACAAAGCACATTGACATCCGACATTATTTTATCCGAGATCATATTGAGAAGAAAGATGTTTCCATGGAGAAAATTCCAACTGAGATTCAGAGAGCTGATATCTTCACCAAACCTCTAGCCGAAGCACAGTTCAAGATGTTATGTGATCTACTTGGATTGTTGGATCCATCAGATGAAGAACCAGCTGAAGTGAAGTGATAGATATCCATCTGAGGGGGAAGCTCAGATGAAGGGGGAATCTCAGATGCGGATCGCCAACCGAAGACATCAGACGTCAGCTGAACAGACGAACTCGAGTCAGCTGATGGTATGCCGCAACATTGGATCAGACTTCAGCTGAACAGACGAACTCGAGTCAGCTGATGGCATGCCGCAACATTGGAACACAGCTGATTCTGACATCAGCTGGGAGGTAGTACACAGCTGATTCCGACATCAGCTGGCAGGTAACATTTATGGCTGAAGGTGTTTATGTCTTAAATGAGAATGTTTGAAATAAATTCAAACATTCCTGAAGCATGTCAGTTAGACTAAAATAGCCATCATAGTGCATTTAATGTAAAGTACTGCTGAACATCAATAACCTACTTTATAGTGCGACTGGGCTGACATGAAAAACATTTCATTTTCTCACGCGCTGGTTGGAACTCGGATAGTGACGTCAAGTCAAAGCTAGTCAACAGTCGCGAGATCTAAGCCGTTGATGGATTCGCGCCATTCAACCCTAGCCGTCGATTTCAACCGAGTCACTAACCTATAAAAGGCAGAAAATCAGGAAGTGATCTCTTACCTTCTACATTTGTGATTATCTGCAGTAACTGTTCATCATCGTCTTTAATTCGGTCTAACCATTTTCTGCAAAGTTTTTCATCTCTTCTTATATAAACCACTCTGCATTTCTAAATGGCACCTAAAGGAAAGAAGATGGGATCCTCTGGACCTTCCCTTGTTCCTTCATCGTACGAAGAATCCTTTGAGATGATGCTCTCCAAGATCCACTTCGAGCAGATTCTATCAGAGGATGAATTGGAATCGCCGGTGTTGTCTCCCCTCATCGAACTTCTCAGGGAGAACGACCTTCTAGACTGGGCGACGCTCTTCCCCTCCCATCTTCTCAGACGTCAAGTCAGAGAGTTCTTCTTAAATCTGAAATCGCCCATCGACAGCAGAGATGGGCTCGTTATAGAAATTTCTTGCCGACAACGCGACGTTCCTGCCAGAACGATTCGCCGTGTCACCGTCCCCATTCAAGTTTCCGACTGTCTACGCCAAGTCATTCCGCCGAACCTGACCGCCACAGGCACCATCGACAACATCACCGATGCGGAAGCCGATGAGTTTCTGGAGAGTACTTTCATCACTCTAGAAAAATTGAAGAGCAATATGCAGCGAACCAAATTGAAGCCAGAACATCGACTTCTATTCGATATTGTATCCAAGGTCATTTTCGGATACAACAGTGCGTTTGGCGACATCAGCCGACCGAAGCTCAAGCAGTTGATTGCTTTGGAGCACAAACACAAGCATGACATCAACTGGTTCAGTTATTTTGAACACCAGTTGATTCTGGAGAGGTAGAAGATTTCTGAAACCACAACCGAGTCTGGAGAGAAGTTGTTGAGTGTAAAGGGAACTCTCAACTTCGGTTGTAAAATTTCTGCCCTGATCCTTTTCGCCACAGAGGATCAGAACATGGTCTGGAAAGATAGTGAAGAGATCCCAGTGAAGAAGTTGATGTTGTTTCCAACAGCTAAGAATGCTCAGGATGTGATCAGGAGTGTCTATACTCCTAAAGAGAAGAGGGAAGTTGTGAAGACAGCTGAGAAAAAAGACACAGCTGAGGAGCTGCCCCCAGCTGCCGCCCGCAAATCAAAATCAACAGCTGCACGTCGACAAAGAGCTGAGTCGGAGCAGGAAAAAGCTGATGAGCCAGCCAAGAAGAAGATGAGGCTGCGAATCAAGAAGAAGTCGGTTGTCGCACCAGTCGAGGAGATACCAGCTGTGGAGGCACCAGCTGAGGAGGGCCCAGCCGAGGAACCATCTGAGTCGAGTCACTTAGTTGACAAGGATGCGTTCGAGATTGTTCCTCGCGCAGCTGGAACAGATGACATGGAAGGGGTGGAAACCGAACCTGAAGTAGAGCCAATCATCCCCTCGGATGCATCTTCCTCCTCTGAGGAAACCGAAGACATTCCAACCTCCCCCACGGCAAAAGCTGATGCCGTACCGTACGAACAGGTTATCCCAACCGACACACAGCCAGAAATTCCGAGCTCTTCGCTCGATGCCAACATTGAGACCATTTCTTTGGCCAATGTTGATGAACCTATTGATACCAACCTCCCCACAGAATCCGAAATTCCGAGCTCCAAGCTCGATGCCAATGTTGAGACCACTTCTTTGGCCAACATTGAGGAAATCCTTGAACCAATACCATATGAAAATCTATCTCTCTCCCCCATCAATGATGAAGCTGATCGTCAAGCCGTCACGTTGGATCATGAAGGCAAGGTGGCCTACTGCTTCCAGAAGCTGATCGGGATGTTTTCTGAAGCGCGCGACATGCCGATTTTTGCTACGCTTGGAACCGAGCTGCTGTATCAGTTCAACCTCATCTTCAGTCACTGGTATGTGAAGGAAGATACCATAAGGGTACACAGCTGGAACCAGCTGAAGGCAGATGAATCGCGCATCAGAGACTACTTTAACTACACCAACCTGGAGGTTGCATACAACAATAAGATCGCTCTGCTGACTCGGCGACTAAATATCAGCAAAGCTGAAGGAAGAGATACGAGAGAAACAGCAGAACAAGACTGTATCAATTTCCTGGACAACATGCTAACAAAATCTGCTGATTTTATAGATGATATTGATGCAGCTGCCGCAGCAGCGAAGCAGGAGGAGGAAGAACTCCAACAGTACCTGGCAAATCGTCAAGCCATGGTCACTGTTGCACAGCCCACAATTTCTGAGCATCCAGCTCCAGCTGATCAGCCAGCACCCTCAACTGAAGAAATATGTGAGCTGATAGCTGAGAGGGTCAATCAGCTAAGGATGGAGATGCTTGCCACCATCCAGCGCAACAAAGAAGATCAGCTGAGGATGATGGAAGCACAGGCGGAGAAACACAAGAAGCTGCAAGAAGAGAATGTTTCACTGAAGATAAAGCTGGACGAATTCTCATCATCCACCAGCCAAGACATCAATGCACTGAGGACAACCGTTCATGGAATCAAATCCGATCTGAACGTGTTCAAGTCCATATCTGATTCCAACCTCGCCAAATCCCAACAGACTCAAGATGAAGAATGGGATTCTCGGTTCGAGTCACGATGGGCTGAGTTCGTTGCTTTCCAAACCAAAGTCATTGAGACACTCGCTACACTGAAGAAAGCAGAGTAAGAGTGCCTTGACTCTGAACTGGCGAAAAAGGTTGAGGTGGAGTGTGCAGTTGATGAGCTCTTCAACCGTCTTCAACAAGCTGAACAACAACTCACCTCTCTTGATGGCTCAGTCGCAAGCCTTGTTGCTGATGCCAAAAAGGGAGAAGTTGAGAAGCAGGGGGAAATTGAGACTGGTGAAGGAGAAGATGTGATTGGAGGAGATGAGAATCAAGAAGAATCTCAGCTGAAAAAGACCCAACCGAAGAAGACTTAAAAGAAGAAGTCCGCCACGAAGCCAACCGATGTAGGCGGAGCTGAAATGGCGAAGGATCTGGAGCGAGCAGAAGAATATGGAGTTTCCTACTACTCCATAGCCGAGATTGCAGCCGAGCTTGATGCGGAACTCGACGGTATTACAACCGAAGAGTGTGTTGCTGCTGCTAAGGCTATGGATGTTGCTGAGAAAGACTACATGAACCCGGAATGGGTGAAGAAATTTGCTGCAAGCCAGGCTAAAAGAATCAACAAATTTGAAGAGGAGCTTGACAAGGTCACCAAGAACCTGGACAGGAATGTTGCATCCCGCAGCCGACGCCGCATAGAGAAACACCAAGTGAAGGCTGAGGCAAGGTTGAAGCAACAGAGATTGCCAGGAAATATCAAACTTCAAAGTTGATTCAGGCATGTGGACAAGTGGATGCCAGCCGAGTGGAACGAAGACTGGGAATCATTCAAACAGGAGTTTGTGAATGATTTCTACTACAGAAAGGTATACACAACTGAGGATGAAAGAAGAGCCTTCAAGGAAGCACTGACCGAGCTACACTCTGGGGATCCGGGCATGTTCAGCCAGTTCAGGCGAGCAATGATAAATGCAAAGCTGGATATGAACACAGTCCCAGTCCCTCATAAAGTTACCTACCTTTCTCCATTCCTCCCAGACTCAAGAAACCCCAACCGACAGAAAATTGCAGCTGAGGCAAGACAAGTTTGTCGAGAGCATGGGGTTGACATTTCAAAGGAGTCGGATGCTAAGAGAGAAATTTTTGTCAGAATGTTCAGCAAGTATGGGCTGAAATATTAGCCGAGTTAAAGTTTTTGAGCAACTGATGTATTTTGACTTTTTGTGCATAATTTTGTAACCATCAGTTGTAATGAAAACTTTCTTCAGTTATACGATTCAACTTGACGAACAATATCTCGTTGTCCAAGCTCTGAATCGCAAAGTTATTTCAATACCATGTTATAACTGTGCTAAACCTTTGATGTTTTAATCTTATAGACTGTCTAGAATTTCAGCTGAGATTTTAGATAGGTCAGTAGGGTTTTGATCGGGTTTGATCTGTAAGGGTTTTGGCATCATCAAAAAGGGGGAAATTATTGGGAAATTTATTAAAGTTTTGATTGATTCCAAAACCAACTGACCCCAACCGAGTAAATGTTGCCATTTCCTAAAGTTAGTAATTAGGCTCGCTGTTTGAGCAATGTTAAGATTTTATCTTTAAAGGTCTCCAGCTGAAGACGCCAACAAGGCTTCACTCGGATAGAACATCAGATGTACGAACATCAACTGAGCATTCAAAAGATAGAACATCAGATGTACGAACATCAACTGAGCGTTCAAAAGATAGAACATCATATGAGAGTTTAAAAGGGGGAAGTTACAAGAAAGACAACTAAGCGTTCAAGATGGAATATCAGTTGTAGGACTCAAACTGATAAGATCGACAACTTCAAGTTCAAGACTGCTGAGAGTTCCTATTCAGACAGAAGGTCAGATTAAGATCTCAATCAGATGGAACATCAGCTGAAGACAACTTGGATGAAGACCAAAACTTCTCAACCGACTATCCAAGGTTGAAAGTCAAAGGTTGAAGATTTGAATTCCAAAATGGGAAGTCACGTGAAGGTTTGACTCTCTGTCATTACCTCATTTGGCCCAACACAAGGCTGTCTCAGATGGAAAGCAGAAGTCCACAGTTTCCAAATCCAGAAAGTCTGCAGAGATGAGAGACAAGCCATCGCTTTCACAGAACAGAGATCAACAGCTCCTCCAACGGCTAGTTGATTCTCTCCGCCTATAAATAGAGGCCTTCATTCATTCACCAAGACCACCGAGACGAGACAGACAGGAGCAAGAGAAAAGAGATAGACGAGCGAACATCACCACTTGAGAGTTCATATCGCAAACGAGCTAAACTGAATTCAATCTCTAAGAACATCACTAGTTGAGAGTTCTAGAGTGTTAGATTCTGTCTTGGTGTTTTTAGATCTTAGTTTGAGTTTTCATTCATTCAAGCCTAGATCCTAGCTCACTTCTTGTTCGAGCTAGTAGTTGGAAAAACCCACCCTTTTACACATCCTCTCAAAAGGATTGTTAGGACCCTACTCTTCCCGGAATTGAGTAGATAGGTTGATAAGCCCCGTAAACTTATCTGTAAGGTTGATAAGTACCCGTAAACTTATCTTAACGGTTGCAAAGCCCGCGTAAGCTTTGTGGTTAGTCCTAAAGAACTTGGACTGAGTTGTGTGGACTCACAACTTCCCGTGGACGTAGGAGTTCTCTCCGAACCACGTAAATCTTTGTATGTTTGTGTTTATTATTCAGTTATCTTATTGCATATTTAACTGACCGACTAACCAGCACTCAAACTGCATATTCTCATTTTAACTGTTTTGGTTATTGACCAACCTTGCATCTAAGCGTGAGTTATTTTACGAGTTGTTATTTTTTCCACCACATTCCGCACAGCACCACTCCCACAGCTGAGTGTTCTTACTCAGTTGTGATTCCAACTGAGTCTTCTTACTCGGTTGTGATATTTTCAGGGGGTTGGTTTTAAAATTCCTAACTGGTGTATTCCCCCCCCCCCATACACCAGAACTCGTATCGGGACCATCATTTACTCATTTTCTCTCAAATCTGACAAACAGATTCTAACATCTCTTTAACTTATGCAGGTCTCATAACTTTTCTCTCGGCTACTTCATTTCAATAAAGCGGAGAACAAAGCTTTCTTCTAAACAAAGCTTCGAACGACGCTATCATAATCGCATTTGAATAATTCACTGCCAAAGGCAAATTAAACAAGGGGTTTATCTTTTGCTCTTAATTGACGTTTAATCTAGAATAACTATTCTCGATATATCTTCTGAAATTTGGATAGTCCTTTCAGACTAATCATTCGTCTGTGGGAGGTAAGAAAAAACCTTTCGGACTTATCTTCTAGCATCGCTTACTCAACTCTTTCTTGAAAACTTTTCCAATTTGGAATCTCGATCTAACGTCGTCAAACTCAGAACTTCGCGCAACGTATTGCAAAAATTGAAATAATCTTGTTTCTACTTTGGGATTGGAAAAAGGGTTGCAACGGAGCGTAAAGGTCTCTATGCAAAGACTTCACTCGCTCACTCACTAACGTCCTTCTACAAACATCGCTACTTCGCGATTCACTCCTTCTCACTCAAACTATTGCTTCAAATTCTGATTCATCATCACATTTTCTGGATTCCGGGTCTAAGGAGTATCATGAGCTTTGCTTATAACTTTCTTTCTAAGTTCTTCGTCATTGGGTACGCAAATGCTACTATAGAACGACAAAGTGTTAACATTTATTTCTCAAAAATCTTCAACTCCTTCCTTTCAAACTTTAAGCTTCACTTTCTCCAACTCATCATCTTTTCTTGGCGATCTAATTCGAAATCTCATGCTTATATCACTACAAAAGGTGCAATTTCTTACTCTGATGACATCAGAGGTTAAACAACTTCTATTCTTGTCTCCCTCGAAAAACAGAAGCTAAACAACTTCTATTCTCATTCGCTCTATCTCTTCTATAGATCTTTCCTCTTCCAAAAGGATAAATCCTAGCTCGAGATTTCTTCTCTACTTAGGGCATCGGCCACTACCTCGGCTTTTCTGGGGTACTAGGAAATCTTACGATTATCGATCTTTACTCGCTCATGTCATCTTCTAGGTCTCATACTGATGTTCTTCTGCTCGAAGAAACATTCCGAACTCTTGTGATCTGACGAGATTCACACTTAACTTCTTACAGAGGATATCTTCATATCCCTAACGCATGCGCTACAGCTGCTAATTCCAAATCATGATTAGGGTACTTTTACCCACAAGGTTTGTGTTGCCTTCAAGCAGAGGCTGTAATTTTTCCATCTTGCATTAGGATACAATCTAGTCCTTTCATCAATGCATATGTAGTCCTTTCAATCCTCAATAAGGGCTAATACTGGAGTGGAGGTTAGTCTCAGTGTAAGATCCTAGAAACTTTCCTTGCACTCTTTAGATCCACTATACTTTGAATCTTTGTTTAGTAAACTGATCATTAACTTTACTTCCTTGGAGGATTATTCAATGAATCTCCTGTTGCATCATGCTACACCATTCGTAATTTCTTGGGTGAGGTTGGTGATTTATAATCTTAAATTGCTTGCAATTTTGAGGATCAACTTTCATTTCTTCAGTTCCTTCAGACGACACATCGTGTCCTAGGAATTCCATTTCCTTTTAGCCAAAATTCAAACTCGCTGAATTTGGCATTCAACTTCTTAGCTCTCAATTCCTCTAACTCGATCCTGGGAGGCTTCCCACACTCGGCTATACTTCTCGAATAATTAGAACATTAACTTGAATACGGTTTCTAACTTGTTTAATAGTTATGGGAGGCTTGATTTATTAAATCTATGTATGCTACTAGAGCATTCGTCAATCCAAACAGTTGTGATGTTGTTTGCATCTTGAACTAGAATGGTCCTTTGAATATCTTCTTGCTTATTCTTCAATTGGTGATATCCAGATCATAACTCGATCTTTGGGAAAATACTGACTCCTTTAGGTCGTCTATTCGTCACAAAGGGTATTTTTTCTTAAGCGAAATCTCGATAAGCTCTTGGCAATCCTTACGCATCTTCCAACTACAGTCTTTTGTCTTCATCATAAAGTTGGCGCTTCACGCGGGGCTGCACTCAGTCAAAGGAATCTAAATTTAACATCTCTTATGATGGAATCTTTCACTCTCGAAGCTCCTTTGGTGCCATAGGGCTGCTCCATCTCTAAATCATTCGTGTACTTCAATTGCCTATCGGGTGGCATTTCAACAGTACTTCTCGAAAAACATCTTCTTACTTTCTAACTACTGCTACATCATCGATACTTAACTCTTGCTCCTTATCTTTATTCTGATACACAAATGTGTCCTTACTCTTCATCACTTTTCTTCTTTCATAGCCGGAATAATCGGCAATCTCCTCTCCTTCCTCTTCTCAATACTATGAACTTTAGTTAGCTCTTTTGTTCTGGTTTATAATAAAATCTACCACCAATCGCATCTAAACATTGCGAAATTTTCGATTTATCTATACTAAATTATCCATGTCCCATAATTGATTCTAATTCAAGGACTTAGCGGATAACTTTTGAATTCTAAATTCAAACTCTGAATTTCGATCGAACACGAGAAACTATCGCAGTTCTATTCAAAGGGGTTAACACTCTAAACTCCCGATTCGACTCTTCTCTAACTAGGCCAAGAGTATCTACGTAAACACTTGCTGAAAATAAGTGCGATATACCAATATCAACTTGGCACATCTCATCGCTTGATCATACTCATGAGGTTTTTTCCCTAGTCTTTGTCTCCAACTTTCTGCTCCATCGCGATAACTCTCTTGTGGTGTGGCTACTCTTGTCAATGAGGCTGTTGCAGCTGGTGTTATCTCTTTTCATGCCACATCCTCTTACTCTAGTGATTTCCACCACTTCACTTTTGTTTTCTCTTTATTATCTAACCGCGTGAGGAGGGTTGAGGGGTTGCGGCTTTCGTTAGTTATCTTTGAAATTAAGGAGGTACTAAGGAATGCAATTCTCTTCTCGTCAGCATGGCCAAATTCACATCTAGGGCTCGATTTAAAAATTTTGACAGAAGTCAGACCACTCTGACTTGCAGGAATTTATTCTAATATTGCGTCTCAAAATAGTGCAAAACTAATGCACGTTTTCTCGTCCGTATTCACCCTGGGGGCGAAACAAGCTAGCTCACAAAACTCACAATCACACTCGACTACTATCATTCTTCTCTTTAACTCAGACTCGCAAATTCATTCACTTTTTGCTCTTAATAACTCTTCGGTACGTACTTCTCGATCATTTTGGGATTTTCTAATTTCGATTTTAAACTCAAGGAAACTTATGAAAATTATCGCGGCTTTACTCTCATGGTTTATTATTATTATTATTATTATTATTATTATTATTATTATTATTATTATTATTATTATTATTATTATTATTATTATTTTAAGCTTCCAATTTACCTCTTCTACTTTTATCTTGAAGATAATTACGCAAGCACTCATAAGCGACTACGATACGCTCTCATTTAATCAAATTAGTTCTTATCACATCATTAAACTATCTCTTGTGAGATTTCTTTGGTTTTTAGCTTTAGCGTGATTACTTCGGAAAAATGCATTACTTTGTTTGACATCTAGGAATTTTCCCTTCTCGTTTTATCTCAACTCTATCTATTTCTTTTATATCGAAGCTTTTCTCTCGGATAATTGCTACAAATCTGCTTTTCCTTCAGTTGGATGGAAAAATTAAGGCATTGCGATCATCGTCATCCAACTCTAGAATCAAGGAATTATTGAGAATGTGATCCTTTTTCCATCTATATATATCCATTCTTGCATATAAGCTCATTTAAGGATTTTAGCGTGAGTTAGCTCACTCGAACTTGTAAGAAGATCGATTTAATTTTAATCATCTTGTACAAAAATAATTTGTACATCTTCTCTTTGACTGTATCTTTTTTTTTTAAAGAAAAATACATCCTTTGCTCTAACACACTCATCTATTAATTCCTTTCATCAATTCTTACGCTCCATCCTTTCAATCATATTGACATATCATTCAATCTAAAAATTTCCTTGTTTTTCAAAAGAAATTTCTGTTTATAGATTGGAAAGGAATTTCTCAAATAATTAGCTTCATGCTAGAATAATTACTCAAAATATAATATCTTTGACTTAAATAATTGCTAATCATTTTTATTCTTCTTGAAATAATTACTTCCTCAATTTATCAAAATTCCTCTCTGAAGAAGGAATAAAATTTCTTGATTCTAAAATTTAAATCTTTACTCTTTCACTCAAACTTATTCTCTGATTTTCTTCATACATAATACTTATAATCATATTATACACCTTTCTCAATTAACACTTACACTTTTAAGTTTTTAATTAATCGGGAGAAACACTAGTAATATATTTATTCCTTTACTTTCTTACCTTAACTATAATATTCAATTTCTTTTCTACTTCAAAAATATTTCCTTATATTCTCTTCTCTTAATAAAAGCATTTGCTATTTTTCTCACAACTTCTTATTTCGATTTAAGTCTTCATGCTTGTTCAGGCTCTTTCTTTGTCGTGAAATAGTCAACACTTCAATTATTATTTCTCACTTGGCGTCTAACTCATGCTTACTACTTTAAATGCTCAACTCAAAACACCATTTCACTTACTCGCCATACTTGATTTAATAACATCCTCGTTTCTCTTGCTTGTTAGACCATTTCTTTCATTATTCTCATTCTATATATATATATATATATATATTTGACGATAACATGTTATACTTATCCTCAGAATATATACTTAATACCACTAATATTATCCTTGGTTTACTTTTCATATATCCTTTCTTTTCTTAGTTCTCAACTCGAAATTACTTTCGGATTTCTTAAACTTTTATCTCAATCATTCCTCTCATGTAAGCTCACCTCATACCTTTGAATATCATCTCGGCATCATTCAAACACTAATGGCATATAACATTTGTAGTTTTTGCGACCCTGTTCCTATATTATTCGACGATAGCCTCTTGTGAAGACTTAATGAAAAGCAGGAACATTTATACTCAAAATCTTCTTAACATCTACGCGATGTTTTACCGTTTCCTTCGTACGACCTGTTTTAATTAACATATAGACGTTGTATTTAATTTCATTCGACCGAATCTTAAAGATTGTTTGGTTCTTCCATGGCTTGCTTGAAAAGTTCTCTAGATGACGTTCTCGCTCGAGTTATCTCCTATGCTGCTCTCAATCACAATTGCCATTTAATTAGTACGAGTTTGGTCATCCTCTAGGTCACTGGGGTAATCCATGATGGCGTCTTAACATCGTTACCATCGTTGTAAGGAGACGTATCGTCATTAGCGATAATGTACGATTAAGGATAAGTTGACACGTTTCTATCATTTTCAAACTCAAATAGAAAAGCTCGCTCGGATCTCAGAATAGGAACTCGTGGTGATCCTAGACGGATTCCTGATATCGACTGAAGATAACCGGTTCCTACTGTTTCTTCCTTGCCATAATCATTAAAAGACCTCTCTTGATTAGGAGAGTAGATCGTTCCTAAATTACTGTTCGAGATTGGCAAAGCTCAGAAAGCATTGTAGGGTCCAACAGGGTGCGTTCTTCGAGAACTCAATAACGCATTGAGCTCAAACGTATAATTATTATTCGGAGGAAAATTTCTCAAGTAGTCGTGTGTTTGGAGGAGAACGAGGCGACAGAGGCATCTCATACGAAACGATTCTATCTTGATTCTCGACAAACAGCCTTGGTGGGGGTTCACCAAAATGCATAAAACTGATCGGTTATTTTTGCTATAAACCATTTGAAGTCTCCTGGCCAGTATACGCTACCATGTTGCTGACTTGAATAAAAGGGTATTAATGATGCTACCCATTCGGCCCATTCGTCCGGGAGGACGTTGACTAGGTGGGTCATTCCCTCAATGGGCTAACTCCAACGTACTGAACTACTAGCTATAACTTGTGATAACGTACTAGAAATTCGGCTAGATTTTCAAAATAACTTTTCGTTATGCGATCGAATTCTTGCTTAATGGCTAAATTCTCGTCGTTAGGCATCCTACATATTTTAAACATTCCAACTCAATCATTCTCGACAAAACTTCTTATCATCACAATCATCACGTCCATCACAAAAATTTATAGAAATATCTCATGATATTAGTCGTTTTGTATAATCGCTTCTATAACTCAACTTGCCTCGATTCCTACTTGAGTATTGAAATAATTTCACAATAGCTGGATTATTCGATTTCTTTGCCCAACTCTTTCTCTTTCTTGCTCAGGAAAACTTTCTCTATTCGATTTTCTCATATTCATTTCAAATCTCGCTCGATCGCATATAATTGCACTAATCGAACTTCGTCCTACTCTTTCCCTTCCTTGCTCGGATAATAAAATTTTGTCTACTTTAAAAATTTTCTCTTGTATCTTGCTTTGGCAAAAATCTTTCTTTTCTTTATTTAATTCAATCTTATTGATACTTTAAAAGAGATTCTAATTCTTTTAGAAAACTTTGAAATTTTCCGTACCTGGTAGCTGGATGAGGTGGGGTGCTTGGCTCGTTGTCGACTCAAATAAATTCAAAGAATACTCGAATGAATTTAAGGAACATTTGAATAAGTCTAGGGAATGCAAATCTAGACTAGACTTTTAGAAAAGTTTAAGCTTCAGAGCAAATAATCTTCTCTGATACCATCATGTCACAACCCGATTTCAAATGTATTAAAATGACTAGAAAACAAGGGGCAGTGAGGTGGAACAACGAACTTTTACTCAAAGAAACATGCTCGATAATTGAAGAATAAGATTAACAACCAAACATGATCACGAATAAAGTGGATTATCAATTAATGATTTCTCAAGAAACGGACATTTGTCAAGATTTATCGATCAAATCAAAGAATTAGGTTTGGTTATCAATAAATGTTGCATTCAAAAAGTAAGTGGGCCAATTTTTAACTTTTAATCGTCGAGTGGTGGTGAAAGGAATACGAAGAATCGTTAGATGTTTCCAACGAACTTTAGGTAGAATTCAGAAAGGTTTTAAGAAATTACTAAGCTTACGGGCTCTTTCATCTTTGGGAATCGAGCATGCAAGGCTAGATTATTTTAAAATGATGAAGTTGCGGCGGATTATGACCATCGACTCAAAATCCCAAGGTTATATGTATGAAGATACATAACCTCAAGCTTAACCATTATTTTAGGGAGTAGATGACATTGAATCACCCCAAGCACACCGCATCCTTCCTCATCCGAGCTAACCTGCACGTTTTAGAAATAACATGCAGGGCGTGAGTACTTCATACTCAGTGAACATATGCCAAAATATTTTGAAAATTCGTTCGATAGAGCTATATAATTGAACTTGCCTCATTAGTTGCACCACAAGCGTTAGATATATAATTATTTAAAATAATTTGCAACTTATGGCAGCTTAAAACACTTTCGTTTGTTTTTCTGAAATCGTCTGCAGACATTTTATCTCAGGTACGAATCCATCTACGCATCTCGTCTTCTTGTGGTATTGAGAAGTAGGCCTCCTTCTTGAACACCGTGACCGGCCCAATCAAAGCAAAGCTCACAGTCTTTACATAACCGGCCTAGCGAGGCTCACAGTTACTTTACAATCGGCTAGACTGTAACAAGGCTCACGACCACCTAATCTAATGCATGCATTGTCCTGCTTTGAACAGGACTCATTCAACTAATAATATAAAGTAGAGGATTACATACCAAAACATAAATACTCAGGCAAGTCAATTAACTTTAAATAAAAGCGCACATATAAAAATAAAATGCGCATTCATCATTGAGTTTCGGTTCAGAAAGCCCACCTGTCATCCGGTGGTTTTGCTCGGAATACCTCATTTCGTCTCGCTTCTTACTTCTGGACTCCACTCACTTCTTATTATTGAACTTCACTCGTTCCTTCAAGGTTAACATTCTTATAAGGACGAGTTCTATTTCTCGGAAACCGTAAACAAGTTCTAATGCTCGGCTGAATGACTTCTACTTGATTCATGTTTCCTTAATTTATCTCGGATTATCTAACTCGATCTTCTTCGGCTTCTTGATTCTATTCAGGTACTAAATCAACTGACTCTGAACTCAAGTACTTGACTTTTTTAAAAATATCTAAATATTTTATTATTAAAATAATCCAAAAAGGACAAAAATTACTATTCACACTTTACGTCTCGTTTTTCTCGATTTCTCGAGTTAAATGAACTCAGATCATTCACAAACAAACTTTCAGATCAAGAAGTGAACGTTTACAAACAGGTAAACGATCGACTTCGATAATTATTTGGAAAAAGAAAAATTTTCCAAATATAATAAAATATTCTAGAAAATTCTAGAAAATTAAAATAATTATTTAATCATAATTATAAACTCGGTTAATCATTCAATACTCGATTATTAAATTATGTTATCTCGACTCTGCTCGGTTTCCAGAAAATATAAATTATTAAACTTTTATGAAATTAATTTCATTCTCTTTTAATAATTTAGAACTTTAATCATTAATAGGAAATTAAAATCCGAACTATCTTTAGTAAATGATGTTTTCGTTTTTTCTCGTAAAATGTGTCATTGCTCTGAAACTTATTAACTCGATAAAAAGATTCTAGTGATGTCTAATTACTTTTAATTAACTCGATTATTCTTCTTTTTTTTATTTTCTTTACATTATTTCTCATTTCTCATTATTTAAACTCGATTTTCCATTAACGATCTCGATTCTCAACAACTTCTTTATCTTAACTCGAATTCAAAAATTTCGAGAAGAAACTCCAATTGTTTTAACTTCATCTTCATCATCGATTCATCATATTCATCAAATCTAACACGATCCATCAAGAACTATGAAACTTGATCATCACTTTTAATTAGAATTTAATTAATAGAAATTCCTAAAAATTCATTAAAAATTCATTTCCTATTTCTTTTTATTTTAATACTTTTTATTCCATCAAATCATGCATCATTTAACCACATATCATCAAAATATCACTTTTTCATCAAGAACATCAAGAACATCATCTTCTTCCTCAAGAACATCATCTTCTTAA
Source organism: Schizonepeta tenuifolia (assembly GCA_029490685.1). Taxonomy (NCBI): domain Eukaryota; kingdom Viridiplantae; phylum Streptophyta; class Magnoliopsida; order Lamiales; family Lamiaceae; genus Schizonepeta; species Schizonepeta tenuifolia. The sequence continues at coordinate 105,966,047 of CM055955.1, forward strand.
TCCTTACTAAATTTTTGGTTTTCTTAAGAAAATGTCACAGCCCCAAATCCCGAAGGACGGCAGAAGCCGGGTTGCGACTGGGGTTGGATTAAAGAAGCGGGGAAGAAAGGGGATGAAAGAATAAACATACATACATAACATCTTATCTTCTATGAACAAGACTTTATTGACTAAAGGAAAGAGTTAATCTCGAAAGATTACTCGAGAAAGTACTTCAAAAGCTTCTAAGTTATATTACAGAACTTAGACTACAGTGATCATTACACAACATCAAAAAGAGTTTAGAGTCTAGCAGCGGAATTGTCAACTATATACAAAGTCTTCCTTAATTCTTATTCAACTCTAACTCAACCGTCGCCGCTTCGTCGCTTCAACCTGCACATTTAGAAAACATATGCAGGGCTAAGTACAAAAGTACTTAGTGGGCACGTTGCCGAAAACATAATCATAAGTATAGATAATCAGGCATTTCATTTCTGTAGCACATCGGGGTTTTTCATTAAAGACCCGTGTCTACGAAACATTTTCTTTCTCATTTTCATAAATTAGCTTGCGCAAACATTTTCATAGATATTACGTTCAAATCTTGACTAGTCATAATTCACCGTGGCTGGCTACCCCTCAACAGGATACCACATACACCACAAGCTACAAAGTGCACTAACTCTGGAAAGCCCCTTTTGACTAACTTAGAGCCGATCGTTAGTTAACCCCTTTTGATTAACTCATAATTCTGGAAAGCGCGACGGCTAACTCAGATGGTACAAGAGAACTCACATAAAACATAAAACAGTTCATGCCATGATTTTCACTTTGAAAACACGGTTATCAAAGCAATAAAGAAAGGTTTTCGAGCTTAGCTCATTTTGTTTCCTATATAAAAGAAAAGCCCACCTTATAGATTTCAGAACAAAGTCACGTGCTTCCGTCTTCTGATCTTCCGTCCTAACCTTGGTGTTGACTTCCTCCTTCATCGTAAAAAAATCATACTTTAAAGCTTGATCGCAAACGATAAACGAATACGAAAAGTCGAGTTAAGTTTTTATTCTTTAGATGTTTTAGGCATTTGCACGCTAACTAAACTCTTTTAGTTAAAAAGAAACGAGACACAAACGCATCTCGTTTGACACTCACTCAGTTCTGTACTCGACACTTTAAGTTGGTAGAAAGAAGGTAGTCGATTACTTGAAACGACTAAAAAGATCGAAAGAGTTCAATTTGAGAAGAATTCAACTTAAGAAACTACATTTTGAACATACACTGTACGAGGTCAGTAAGTCTGTCCAGAACAGGGGATTGAGAAACAGGGGTCGGATCTTATAGCAAAACAAAGGTACGGGTGTCTAGTTCACTCTCTAATTTGCGGATCTTGATTCTGATTAACGAGCTAGGAGATATCGCAGTTTCCGTGGAAGGTCGCCGAAACTGCCGAGTGAAACCCTAATGCTCGATGAAATCGATGCACGGTTTTCTAGGTTCATTCTATGTTATCGAACTTAAATCTCACGAATTTACTGACTCAAAACAGTCTACTCGTATCATTTTACGTGATAGACCCCTTTTCATTTCTCTTTTATAAACACGATGATCCAAACCTCGTCGTTCAAACTATACAATTACTAAACCAATTCAAGATCAACTTCTCGTTCAAAATCCTAACTTCTTGTTTCTACTTCTCGATTATAACTACAACTCCTCTTTTCATAACTCGGACGAACATGTCGTCAACTACAAACTCGTTCCTTAATCATTAATAATCATCAATATCCAAATAGAATCATTAATCGACTTTTCTATCATTACTTATCATTATTTGTTCGTCTCTTAAGAAAAATCCAACATCTTTAGAATTCGTTCAAAATTTACAACATTATTCATCATCTATCAAGAATCATAAATACGCAATTCATATCCTCATATCATCATCTATTCTCGACTTATCGACCGTCGTTCGTCTCTTACGTAAAATTTTACGTTCTCCGTTTTCATTCAAATTTTACGACGATGATTATCATTTAACGAGCATTACTAACATGCAAATCATATTATCAAAACATTATCGAGCCTCGACTTATTAACACATCTTCGTCTCTTACACTTTTCGTTTTATTTTTAGAAAAATCTCAATTTAATATATATTCATCCTCATGCATCGTATAACTCATTTCCATCAACCAATCGAGCATATCATAACATTTACTAACCTAAATCGAGTCTTCTTCGTCTCTTAGGTTTTGGATTTTATTTTTAGAAAAATCTAAAACAATTCATACAATCAATTAACATCATAAGGAATACTAATCTAACAATCAATCGACATCAAAAGCCCCAAATCTGAAAATTTTCGGTACTAATTAGGGGTTAGGGTTCTTGATTTTTCTTCATGATTTGATCCCAAGAACTCGATTCTAATCATCCTAGAACATGTATCAAACAAGAAATCACATGCTAATCCAATCCCATAATTTTCGAAAAAATAAAAGATGGGGAAGATAAGGTTTGTTCGGTTCAAAAGGAAGGTGAAGCTCTTACCTTTCGTCTTATGAACTCGGATTTGGATTTGATCGGTAGACGGAGGAGTATTGATCTTGGAAGGAGCTTGAGAGGTGCTTCAATGGAGGAGAATTGAAGAAGAAATGAGAGAGAGAATGAGGAGGTGGGGTGGCGGTATGGAGATGATGAAGAGAAGGTGATGACTCACCTATGGTGAGTCATAAAGCTATTAGAAATATCTAACAAAGTAAGGTGAGTCGTTAGGGTCATGTTTGGCGAGGGAAAAATTATCTAAATAACTCGTTTCCGGCTCTTAAACGTCGTTTTAAAAGTCGAGAAATACTTTCCTAGTTAGTTACGGAATTGACGAAATCTAATTTGTCCGTTAGATTGGAAATAATTTACGTACTCGGAAAACCTAATTCGTTTTTTTCAAAATCCGAGAAAAAGTCGGGACGTCACAGTCCAAAATTCTTCCGGAAAATCATAAAAATTAACTTTCTCCGATGAACTCGTCTCGAAGAAAAAGTGAATGTAAATTCTGACGGAATTCAATTCCGAGTTTCCGGGCGAAAAACTTAACGGACGCAAAAACCCTAATACGGTAGTCGTTCGTCCAATTTCTGGAAATTATTTTCGGAAACGGATTTCACCTTAAATCTTAAAATTTAATTTCATGTTCTTAGGCGTGCAAAGCCATAATTATTAATAACTTTCATTTTTAAAGACTGTAGAAAAAGTCTGGGGTATTACATCCTACCCCCCTTACGAAAAATTTCGTCCCGAAATTTACTTATCTTCTTAAACTGTTCGGGGTACTCTTCCTTAACTCTTCTTCGAGTTCTCACGTGACTTCTTCTTGCCCGTGATAATCCTATAACACTTTTACTAACCGTATCGACTTGCTTCTTAACTTTCACGCTTTTTAATTCAAAATCGATTGCGGTCTTTCTTCATAACTTAAGTCAGTTTCAAGATCGACGTCTTGCTGACAAAACCACGTGTGCAGATACGAACACACACATTTTCTCAAAATGAGATACGCATATAATAAACATTCCATAAACTTGGCAACATCGCCGTAACTATCCGTATTGGAAGTTATCTTGTTCGAGATATCCACTAATCATCTAAATCTTTTGTCTAAACTGATTCTTGACACGAATCTAATGATTCTCTCTAATGGAGATATCTTAAGAAACTTTATCTCCTTTTTCGAACTTTTGCTCTGATTGTCGCATATACGTAAGACTTTCGTCTTCCTTAAACTCCTTTCCTTCTGACACGAATCTATCGAATGATCTCGATCATTTCACTAACCATAGCCGGTCCTAAGTTCTTTCTTTCACTTACCTTATGACAATAAGACAGTCATCTGAAATTTCTTTTTCTACCAGGCCTTGTAAGGCACAATACTTATCGTAGCTTAATAACTATCGGTATAACAATTTTATCAACGTCAAAAATATTCTCCTATTTCTCCATAGAAATATTTAACGGTTATCACAACCCGTATGGTCGTCAGTGTAAAGCTTCCACTTGCTGATAAGCTAAACATCTTTCTACAAACGAGGCAGCGTCTTGTTTCAAACAATTCTACCAGAAATCCTTTCTTAAGTCTTAAATTTGTTGTCATCGGGAATGCTAAGTCCATTCTTTAATTTCTTTTATATTATCCATTACTTCGGAATAACCGTCTGGTTTATCCGTTCTTATCCTTAGTTGAAGCTTCTCGATCGACTCGTCCTTTCCCTAGGCACTTGTAATCCTTTCGTAAGTCCGGTGTAGCTACGATTACTATTATTTGGCTTGTTATCGCTTCAGTTGTATTGAGCACCTCTCTATTCTTCATCTCGAATTCTCATATTTGTGTTTCTTCCTTGATGAAGAAACATTTAAACTTAGTTGGGGTCTTTCGACTCAACATGCCTCCTAGCTTTTTCCTAGATGGTAATTGATACCACAATCATAATTCTCAACTGATTCGAGCCATCGTCTTTGTCTCATGTTCAATTCTTTTTTGCTTGAAAAAAGTACTTCGAACTCTTATGGTCCGTAAAAAAAAATCTCAACCCTAACACCATAGAGATAGTGTCTCCAAATCTTCAGCACATGCACAACGGCTGCTAGTTCTAAGTCGTGGGTTGGGTATTCAATTTCGTGAAGTCGGAGTTGTCGTGAAGCATAAGCTATTACCTTTTCCACCTTACATCAAATCACAACCTAATCCGTTCTTCGAAGCATCTCTATAGACCATGTGAAAACTTTTCTCGCATTCGTCCCTCCATCTGAACTTATTTTCCTTCCAAAGTAGTTGCGTCATAGGTCTAGCAATCGTTGAAAATCCTTCAATGAATCTCCTGTAATAACCAGCTAAACCTAAGAAACTTCTAATTTCGTTCAGACTTGTCGGCGATTTCCAATTGCGCACTGCCTCTACCTTGGCAGGATCTACCTTGATGCCTTTTGCTAACAATATATGTCCAAGGAACATTACTTCCTTCAATCAAAACTCGCACTTACTGAATTTTGCTTAAAGCTTCTCGGCTCTAAGCGTTTCTAAAACTATTCTTAAGTGTTCCTCGTGTTCTTCCTCATTCTTGGAGTAAATGAGAATGTCGTCGTTGAAGACTACGACAATTTGTCTAGGTACGAGTGGAAAACTCTATTCATGAGATCCATGAATATTGCGGGGCGTTGGTCAAACCAAATGGCATAACTAAGAATTCGTAATGGCCATATCTGATCTCAAGGCGGTTTTAGGTATATCTCCTGTTTATTCTTTAACTATTGTTGTTTAGACCTTAAGTCTATCCTCGAAATATACTTGTTCCTTTTTAAGCTTATCAAGAGGTCTTCTATCCTTATAAAAAGATACTTATTCTTAAGGGTTATCTTCTTTAACTTGTGGTAGCCTATGAACATTCTCATAGAACCATCCTTCTTTCTAACAAACAAACTGGTGCTCCCAAAGGTGAGACGCTTGTTCTGATAAAACCAAGGTCTATTAGCTCTTGTAATTGGATTTTAAGTTCTTCTAACTCTTTCGGTGCCATCCTATATGGGGCTTTAGATTTGGGGGCCAATCCTAGTTCCAAATCAATCGTGAAATCTACGTGACGATCTGGTGGTAAACTAGATAGTATGTTTGGATAAACGTTCTTATACTCGTTCATAATTTTCATGTCTTGAATGATCCTCTTGGCTCCTGGTTCTCCAACTAGGTACATAAGATGAGTTGTGCTATCTTTCTTCTTCATCGACTTCTTGACTTGTAGGGCGGATACTTTCGGTACTCTCCTACCCATTGAAAACCCCTGAAATCTTGTTGGTTCTCTACTCGGGATCTAAAAGAGATCTTTCTCTCGTTGCAGAGAATCATAGCGTAATTCTCAATCAACTAGTCTATTCCTAAGGTTATATCTACGCCGAACATTATATTACTTTCTGAATGTTTGATATGATCTTAAAAAAAAGACCCTAAGTTAAATTCTATGTTTGAGAAAAACTAAGGGAGTGACGATAATTCCTCCTAAGGCGTGGTTATTTTTATTTCACGATTAAAGCACTCTGGTCCTACTCTTATAGTGTCGACAAGCACTAGAAATAATGACTGAAAGGTTTTGGTATGAGGTAGAAGAATGACAAGGTAATTAAGAACTTCGTCCTATACCTGCCAACTTTCCTTTGCCCTTATTGCGCTTCTCCTGCCTAATCGTGCATGCTCTTGCATTCTGTTTTTGTTGTGTCCGTTGTTGTTATGACTGGGCTGGGATTGCGTTTAATGGTTGGGACTAGTCATACTAGTTTGGTTCCACCGTTTGAAACCGCATTGGGCAATTCCTCTTTATATGCCCCGTCTCCCATATTTAAAACAATTTCTCATGCCTGCTTGACAAACACCGTCATGCTTCTTATTACAATAAGAACAAGTAGGAACATCCTGTTCCTGTTCTACCGCTTGCCACGGTTCTAGGCAATTTCTTCTCGCATATCCTTTCTGACCACAGCTAAGACATCCATCAACGTTTGCGAGACAATTACTGAAGTGCATCCTATTGCACTTAAGACAGGTAGGTACATTGATTTCTCCTTGATTACTTTTCATTTGTTGCCTTTGAAGCTGTCCTTGTAGATTGTTTCCCTTCCCTTGTCCTGATTGTTTATTTCCTTGTGGTTTATTCCTTTGCCACTTCTTCTTACCATAGTTGTTATTTTTATTTGGCTGCTGAAAGCCCTGCCGATTTCTACTCTGTTTCCCTTGATTGTTGTGGCGCTGGTAACAATCACTACTACTTCCTTTCCATTTCCTTTTTCCCTTATAGTTAATATTATTGTTGGAAAGGTTTTGGGTTGAAGTCTGGGTTGGTGCTGATATGGGTACTACCCTCTTTCCTTTATCTGGCACTGCCGCCTCTATTTCTAGGACTCGTCCTAGTAGTTCTGCATAGCTCAGTCCTTCGTGTCTGGCCAATGTTATTCCCAGTTTATACTTAAGTTCTCCTTGAAATTTTCTTGCTATTTCTTTTTCAGTTTCCACTTGATCGAATACATACTTATCATAATATGCCGCCTTAAAATCATTCCAAGTGATTTGAGCCACTTGCCTTGCCGACATAATTTCCTGTCTAGTCTTCCACCAGTATTTAGCTGGTCCGGCTAGCTGAGACGCAGCACATACTAGGCGCTCCTTATCACTAAATCTAAGAAGCTCAAAAATTCCTTCTATAGAGCGTACCCAATGCTCAGCATCACTTGGGTTACTAGACCCATTGAAAACTGGTGGATTTCTTCTGAAGAATAAATTTTCAATGTTATGTTGTTGTAGGTGTGGGGAAAGTAGAAGGGTTACTTGATGTTTTTGCTTTTCTTCGTCTATACGTTGTTCTTGACCGCTATCAGATCCTCTAGGACTATCAGGTCCTCTTTGGTTGTTAACAACTCTCAGCGACATTTTGGAACTATAAGATACAAAAATTTTCTCATTAGCACTCGCTTTTAAGCCTTCATTTACTCACTAATCCCTTTCCCAACTTAACAATTTCACGCAAAAGCAAAATAATATTAAAGAGTTCATTTGACATTCAAGGTTAAATTAAACTAATATTCTTTCAACTTTTAACCTTCAAGGTTAAATTAAACTCTCGTTACACGAGTTCATTTGACATTCTGGTTTAGTTATACGATTCATAAGAAACTTTCTTGTGACCAAAACCCTCTCACGGGTCATGTATGTATATATATATATATATACATCAAAAAGAATATTAGTTTTGCCTTTAACAAGGACTTATACAAAAACTAGACTACAACGAGTCTAAGCTAGGCTGCTGCCTACCTGTACAGGATGCACTAACATATTGCATTACTGTACTACTGGAAGTACTAGAACGCAAACGATTCATAAAACTTAGTATCCGTCGGGGTACTACAAAAACTAGTTGCTGATCCGACTATGTACAAAACCAAAAGGACTACCACTACTACTACTACGCGTCCCTGACACTCCGCTCAACTAACCGTGGTCTAGTCTGAACTGCCCTCTATGGCCTATAAACTCTCGGAGTCCTTCTCCGGGTCCTTCTCTAAGTCTATCTAAAGACTAACGCAACTATTTTGCCAACCCTAGTTACAGTGCTGTTCATTTGCACTGAGGGTGGTGGTAGTGGTATCTCTGGAACGACCCTCTCTAAGTGTAGAACCAACTCGTCAAAGCTGGCCGCTGTGATCCTCCTCTCGGGAGGAAACAGGTACGCATGGTGCGAACTAGGCACATATATGCCTCCGGGGTAGGGACTCCTAATGGTCCTGTCTCAAACTGTCCCCTATCTCTGGTCCAAGACTGAGCTAAATCCAATATCAATTCCACCTCCTTAACAAGAGAGGCTAACTCTGGGAGGAATTTGCTAAATGGAGCAAGTACGGGTGGTAACCCTAGTAACTTGACAAGCACTAGGTCCATCTCGAAGAGTGACCTTGGTTCTGGAAAACCGGAATGTAGCGAAAAAGGGTAATGGGGTAGTATAGGAACGGATATAATACGTCTAATCCGTAGATATCATGCCTAGATTGCTAACTTAGATTCAACAAGGTTTCCTGTGGTTCTACAGCGTATCTCATTTAAGTAAGATAGTGCCAGGCGGTGTTGTTCGCCCATCCTTGCCATTCCTCAGGCAGTCGACCGATAAGGTCCTTCATAGTTTTCCATTTATCAACAGAATATTTGGCCAAGTATTAGTGCGATGTGAAGTTGTTGACAAACTGTCTTATGTCATGATCTAGGTCATTCACGTAAATAAGGTACTCGCGTATAATCCGCTCTATGATGGAACGCTCTCTTAAACAAGAAAGTCCCAATATACCCTACTAAAAGAGGTTTTGCTCACGGGGCATAAGACCCATATTACTGAGTTTCTTATCATACGGGTTGATCAGGTCCACATAACAGTCCCTCAATCACATGGAACCTCTGTCCCGTTCAATCAAAACAGAAATAACCTACCTTAATCATCTAGCAATGTCTCAAATTGTAATCAAACTCTTAACGTTTCTTAGTTTACCTTAACCATCTTAACTTAATCATCCTAGCTTAAACTTCTTAGCTTTCTTGAAGAAAAACTCTTAACCGTTAACCACGTATCGTTCTTACTTTATCTAATATATGATCTGCCCAAGTACGCTGTGGTGGGGATTGACTCTCCTGAGCCATGTTACTACTAGAAGCCATCCCTCAAAACTTTTAAGAAACACGGATCAGTAACAGGTTGGAAAATAACTTATCTTACGTAAATACTTAAATTACCAAAATGAATATTCCTTATTCAATTGTAATGTCTCCACTTAAACCAACAAACTTATCTTAAACATTTAACAATTCACAAAGAATTGCTCTTAAACAATGTATAGAAATAAAATTTCAAGATTTTATTTCCATCCTTTATCAAAAAAAAATCTTTTGCATTCTAACTTTATTTCCTATTGCTTTCTTTCTTTATTCCTCATTTCTTTCTTTCTTTATTCTTTCTTACTTTCTTCCATTATTTTAGAGAAAATTTCTTAACGATTCTCACTTATTAAAACAAAGTGCGTCTACTTTGTTCATGTTACTCATTCAAAAGTAACATTCATTTACAAAAGATTCTGTCCCTCTCGACACTTGAATCTAAGTAAGTCGTGTTCTTCGTTCGATTATGAATTATGAAACGAATTCCAAAAAGAAAATGGAATAATTACTGAAGAAATAACTTTAGAACCCAAGTTCTGGTCGTCGTTAGAATCGATCGATCGTTGGAAATTAACTACAATTCGTACTTGTTTTGTGGTAATTATAACCAATCTCTTCTTGAAGTTCGAGCGAGGCGAACTCCATCTGAAAAACGAATTCATTCATGTTACTTTTACGGAAGTAACATTCGTTTCTTTTATTTACTTTGATCCCCTTTATTCTGTCCGTCTTGACCCGATCATTTCTTTCTTATTTCGAAGCCAATGCTTCTCAAACGTCTAATTGTTTCTTTCGTTTACTTGGTACAGGATTTACCTTCCTTATCATTACTTATTTTATTTCCTTGAAGGAAATTCTTATCGGCTCTTAATTATAAAAACAAAAATTGACTCTGCCGAGTCTTTGTTCATGTCACTTTACGTACGTGACATTCGTCTATAAAAGTTCTTCCCGTTTTACGATCTCCTTTCGAAATCATTTGGATCCATCACTTCTTAAAGCATCTATGTTCTCAGGGAATCGGAAAGACCTTAGATTCAAAGTCTATGTTCTTAGCGAACCGGGAAAATCCCTAGAATTAGTCTAGATTCTCGTGCCATCATACTTTCAAATAAAAGAAATCATTGCGCAAACAATTTCACGTAATTCACATAGCAAAAAATAAGTATGATTCTCATACTTTCACAATTTTATTCTTGGCACCATTATTATTTCTTAACTTTCTGAATACTTATTCAAAAAAATTTTCTTAAAAGAAAACACATTTCTTAAATTCTTTCCTTTCTTTCTTTCTTTCTTTCCTTCGTTGAGTCGACGTAACGGGAGGTTGAGTTGTCATCTACACTCTTAATCTTAGTGTTACGACCCTATCTCACTTGAAAGAAGACTCGGGTATAGAGTATGAACGAATACTCTATCTGACTACTTTGAAAGAAAACTTGTATGTAGAGCATAAACGATTGCTCTGATACCACTCTGTCACAGCCCCAAATCCCGAGGGACGGCAGAAGCCGGGGTGCGACTGGGGTTGGATTAAAGAAGCGGGGAAGAAAGGGGATGAAAGAATAAACATACATACATAACATCTTATCTTCTATGAACAAGACTTTATTGACTAAAGGAAAGAGTTAATCTCGAAAGATTACTCGAGAAAGTACTTCAAAAGCTTCTAAGTTATATTACAGAACTTAGACTACAGTGATCATTACACAACATCAAAAAGAGTTTAGAGTCTAGCAGCGGAATTGTCAACTATATACAAAGTCTTCCTTAATTCTTATTCAACTCTAACTCAACCGTCGCCGCTTCGTCGCTTCAACCTGCACATTTAGAAAACATATGCAGGGCTAAGTACAAAAGTACTTAGTGGGCACGTTGCCGAAAACATAATCATAAGTATAGATAATCAGGCATTTCATTTCTGTAGCACATCGGGGTTTTTCATTAAAGACCCGTGTCTACGAAACATTTTCTTTCTCATTTTCATAAATTAGCTTGCGCAAACATTTTCATAGATATTACGTTCAAATCTTGACTAGTCATACCATCGCCATCCAGTCAACCTGCACGTTTAGAAATATACGCAGGGCTGAGTACTTCGTACTCAGTGAACACAAGCCAAAACATTTGGATAAAGATGCTTTTAAAAGCTATAACAATTGAACTTGCCTTGCCGAACATCATAAGTATTTAAATAACTTAAAACAGTTTTACTTGTGCATGTTAAAAACATTTTCTTTTAAACAGACTGCGCAGTCAAACATATAATAATAGTATGCATCATCTGTCACAATCAATCTTACTGTGCCGAGAAGTAGGCCTCCTTCTCGAACACTGTGACCGGCCTAACCGAACCAAGGCTCACAGTCACCTCAATCATTCAACATATCACACGTGGGTTTCCTGCCTTTCACAGGATAATAACATCTTAACTAAACAGATGATAACACATACCAAACTTCAATAAAAACGGCAAGTCAATCGCATTTAAAATCAATCATAATAATACTCAATAGCATAATAACGCATCTCATTTGACACTCACTCGGTTCTGTACTCGATACTTTAAGGCGGTAGAAAGAAGGTAGTCGATAACTTGAAACGACTAAAAAGATCGAAAGAGTTCAAGTTGAGAAAAATTCAACTTAAGAAACTACATTTTGAACATACACTGCACGAGGTCAGTAAGTCTGTACAGAACAGGAGATTGTGAAACAGGGGTCGAATCTTATATCAAAAGAAAGGTACGGGTGTCTAGTTTACTCTCCAATTTGCGGATCTCGATTCCGATTAACGAGCTAGGAGATATCGCAGATTCCGTGGAAGGTCGCCAAAACTGCCGAGTGAAACCCTAATGCTCGATGAAATCAATGCACGGTTTTCTAGGTTCGTTCTATGTTATCGAACTTAAATATCACGAATTTACTGACTCAAAACAGTCTACTCGTATCATTTTACGTGATAGACCCCTTTTCATTTCTCGTTTATAAACACGACGATCCAAACCTCGTCGTTCAAACTATACAATTACTAAACCAATTCAAGATCAACTTCTCGTTCAAAATCCTAACTTCTTATTTCTACTTCTCGATTATAACTACAATTCATCTTTTCATAACTTGGACGAACATGTCGTCAACTACAAACTCGTTCCTTAATCATTAATAATCATCAATATCCAAATAGAATCATTAATCGACTTTTCTATCATTACTTATCATCATTTGTTCGTCTCTTAAGAAAAATCCAACATCTTTAGAATTCGTTCAAAATTTATAACATTATTCATCATCTATCAAGAATCATAAATACGCAATTCATATACTCATATCATCATCTATTCTCGACTTATCGACCGTCGTTCGTCTCTTACGTAAAATTTTACGTTCTCCGTTTTCATTCAAATTTTACGACGACGATTATCATCTAACGAGCATTACTAACATGCAAATCATATTATCAAAACATTATCGAGCCTCGACTTATTAACACATCTTCGTCTCTTACACTTTTCATTTTATTTTTAGAAAAATCTCAATTTAATATATATTCATCCTCATGCATCGTATAACTCATTTCCATCAACCAATCAAGCATATCATAACATTTACTAACCTAAATCGAGCCTTCTTCGTCTCTTAGGTTTTGGATTTTATTTTTAGAAAAATCTAAAACAATTCATACGATCAATTAATATCATAAGGAAGACTAATCTAACAATCAATCGACAAAGAAATCGAGCACGAATCAAAAGCCCCAAATCTGAAAATTTTCGGTACTAATTAGGGGTTAGGGTTCTTGATTTTTCTTCATAATTTGATCCGTAGAACTCGATTCTAATCATCCTAGAACATGTATCGAACAAGAAATCACATGCTAATCTAATCCCATAATTTTCGAAAAAAATAAAAGATGGGGAAGATAAGGTTTGTTCGGTTCAAAAGGAAGGTGAAGCTCTTACCTTTCGTCTTATGAACTCGGATTTGGATTTGATCGGTAGACGGAGGAGTATTGATCTTGGAAGGAGCTTGAGAGGTGCTTCAATGGAGGAGAATTGAAGAAGAAATGAGAGAGAGAATGAGGAGGTGGGGTGGCGGTATGGAGATGATGAAGAGAAGGTGATGACTCACCTATGGTGAGTCATAAAGCTATTAGAAATATCTAACAAAGTAAGGTGAGTCGTTAGAGTCATGTTTGGTGAGGGAAAAATTATCGAAATAACTCGTTTCCGGCTCTTAAACGTCGTTTTAAAAGTCGAGAAATACTTTTCTAATTAGTTACGGAATTGACGAAATCTAATTCGTCCGTTAGATTGGAAATAATTTACGTACTCGGAAAACCTAATTCTTTTTTTTCAAAATCCGAGAAAAAGTCGGGACGTCACAGTCCAAAATTCGTCCGGAAAATCATAAAAATTAACTTTCTCCGGTGAACTCGTCTCGAAGAAAAAGTGAATGTAAATTCTGATGGAATTCGATTCCGAGTTTCCGGGCGAAAAACTTAACGGACGCGAAAACTCTAATACAGTAGTCGTTCGTCCGATTTCTGGAAATTATTTTTGGAAACGGATTTCACCGTAAATCTTAGAATTTAATTTCATGTTCTTAGGCGTGCAAAGCCATAATTATTAATAACTTTCATTTTTAAAGACTGTAGAAAAAGTCTGGGGTATTATAGAAAATTATAACAATTAATTTCTTTCTTCCTTTTCTTTATTTCTTATCATCATTTATCTCAATTTCCATCTTCAAATCTATCTACATCAACACTCAAAACTTCAAATTTCATCCAAATTTTTGGTCCTCATACAAATATAAACTTCATCATTTTTCTCATTCAATCTCATACATCAAAACTCTTAGATCTTAATTTAGAACACAAATCCATCACTCAATTCATACTTGAATCATTAACATAAAAATACCTAGATTCCTCAAAAATTTTCGGTATAACATATATATATGTATATCTTAATTTTTCTCCATCAAATTTTCATACACATAAACACACAATAATCATATTGATCATGCTCAAAAACAAAAATCAAAACAACACCCATAAACATTAATTTCGGTAGTTTTTCCTAGGGGAAAAGGAATCGATTTTTAGCTCTTATTTTCTTGCATAAAAATCACTCAAATGATCAAAGATTCAAGCTAGAAAGAGAGGCTTCGATTTCCATGCTCAAAAGATCATTTTGATCGAAAAGAGGGATTTCTTTCAAGAATCAAGAGAACTTACTAACTCTTGAAAGGTTGATCGATCAAAGGGCTTCAATCCACATGATTCTAAGCTTCGTATCAAGCTAAAAATCGAGCTCCTTCTTTAGGCACAAGGCTGCCAATTTTCAAAGAAAAATGAAAGAGAGAAAGGAGGATGAATTCTAGTCTCAAATCGATCACAAGAATGAGAGGATTTCGAATACCTTAACGATCAAGTCATTAGATGCTCGGATGTGATCTTGTTGGAGATTGAAAGCTTGAAATTCAAGCTCTAATGGAAGAGAGAGAAATAGTGTGTGTGTGTTTGTGTGTTCATCCGTGAGGGAGAGATGAGAGAGAGATGGGTGGGAGAGAGAGAGTAGAGAGAATAATGGAGAGAATAATATTGTTTTCAAGGTTGAAATGATTAAGGGAGAAAATAAATAAGAGAGAGAGTATGTGATGTCGGCAGAGAGGGAATATTTTTGAGAGAAATTATTGGAATTTTAGTTGCACCCGGTGGTAAAAAACGCGATATAATTTTCTTCGGAAGAAAAAGTTATCTGGTGCAATTTAACCCTAACTTCTCATTAAACTCTCAAATGATTTAAAACTCACCACGACTCTTTCTCAACATCGGAATTATCTCTACTTTGTCTCTAACATCACCAAATAAATCAAGGATACTAGGAATCCAAGTTTCGGTTTAAAATTCCGAATAACGAAGAAAACGTAAAAAGCTACTATTCATATTCGTTCTTTCAAAAAAATAAGTTTCAAACTCGATTCAAACAAGCTCAGAAAATTCTCAAACATACACCAATGGTCTTAGAATATATTCTAGATTGAAAATAAACTAATTTGACGATAACAATTGGTGAATAGTGAATTCTCGTCGTTGGTTACTATTCACTGAAAAATAAATTTTCTCAGAATTCAGCGAAATTCGAACTCAACCTCAAACTCACATACTCATGCTCAATCAATTCATCTCACATTCAATTTGGATAACTGAAACAAGAGAAATCGCGTAAAGACTCTCAAGGGTATTTTGGTAATTTTGCAAGAAAATTTATTTTCCTTGGAAATTTTATCACCAAGGGCACAAATTTAAGCTCATAAATTCAATTAAGACGAACTTAAAGACTTATTAAAGATCGGGGTATCACAGTTCGACTCTCTGAAATCTTCAACTTCTTCTTTTCTGACTTTAAGCCTTAAGTTTTCCAACTTCTTGTCTATTCTTTGGCCGTCTATGATATGGGTTCTAAGATTTGGCGCCACTACTAGAGATGCAACAACTTGCTCCATCGACGTCGGGGGTTGAATTACTTCAATTCTCATTCTTTCAAATTCTTCAATCAATTTCTTCTCATCGGATAGGAGAAATCCTAACTCCGAATTCTCTTTTCTACTCAACGCATCGGCTACAACATTGGCCTTTTCGAGGTGATAAGAAATTTTGCAATCGTAATCAATCACAATTCAAGCCATTGCCTTTGCCTCATGTTCAACTCCTTCTGCTTGAATAAATACTTCAGACTTTTGTGATCCGAAAAGATTTGGCACTTGGCTCCATAAAGATGATGTATCCAAATTTTGAAAGCATGTACTACTGCTACCAACTCCAAATCGTGCGTCGAATACTTCTTCTCATAAGGTTTAAGTTGTCTTGAAGCATATGCTATCATCTTTCCTTCTTGCATCAACACACATCCTTAACCTTTAGATGATGCGTCTGTAAAAATGACGTAGTCCTTTCCTGCTTTAGAAAGGGCTAACACTGGGGCCGTCGTCAATCTTGACTTGAGCTCTTGGAAACTTTGTTCGCATTCTTCTGTCCATCTAACCTTGGATTCCTTCTTTAACAGACTCATCACTGGCTTTGCTATCTTGGAAAATCCTTCTATGAATCGCCGGTAGTAACCTGCCAATCCAAGAAAACTACGGACTTCATGAACTGATGTGGGTGATTTTCACTCCTGAACTGCTTGCACTTTGGTTGAGTCCACCTTGATTCCTTCGGACGAAACAACATGTCCTAAGAAATTCACTTCCTTTGGCCAGAATTCACACTTACTGAATTTGGCATACAACTTCTCTAACCTTAGTCTTTCTAACACGATTCTGAGATGCTTTTTGTGTTCTGCTTCTGATGAACCCATATTTGTGTCCATCTTTTCTGGTGCTTTTCTTGTTCCTTTTAATCTTTATCGAGTCAAAGTGTGTCTAGGAGGACACAAAGTCGAGAGATGGTGTGCAGGGAAGAACAGGTGGGATCTTGGGCAAAACCGGTGAAAATCTGTTGTTTAGATGCTGAGATGCTGATACAATGCAAATGGGCATAGGGCTAGAAGCTTGTAGCTGGGCAATAACGTTCTATTCAATCTACAAGTCATGAAGCACCTCCCCATATTCTTGAAGCCAACAGACAGAGTACCCGAAGGAGCCAGGATCTTAGTCAGCATAGGAAGTGATACATGATGCAGACATCGAAGTCAAGATGTAAGTCGGGAGCAGCTGCAGATTTCTTCTATTCCAAGGAAGAGGATAAGGATCGAAGATTTCTTTCCTTATCCTAGCTAAACCTAATCAATGAAGATATCCACCACGGAAGGGAAGTAAATTACAACCGGATAGACAAGGAAGGAGGCGGATAAGGATGGAAAGAATCCTTGACCAACAAGGAATCTAACCTAACCTTAATTCCATCGCCAATATATATGGCCGACTTCATTTTGTAACGACGAGAGTTTTTGGAGACGAGTTTTGAGAGCTTAGTTCTACATTTTAGATTGAGTAAGAGTGAGGAGGAACCAAGTCCTTCGGGCGAATTTGCTTTTACATTTCGTTTTTAATATTTCTGCACTAGTTCTTAGTTATTGGCTTGAAGCCAAGACCTTAGTTGCTGACTTACGTTTCTGAGAAGCAACCATTTCCAGTTTAATTTCAAGTATGATTTCCCTTATATGTTTTATGTTTTCATTTAAGATTATGTCTAGCTAAATTTATTGTTTGGGTTGGATGTAGATGACGTGCTCTTAATTACTCATTCTAAACTTGTGAGGTCGAATTTTGTAAGTTCGTTATTTAGTTTTATTCCTGAAACACTTAGGAAAAAGTCTAGACTTAATTGATATTGACATATGCTTGATCACCATCTAGATATTGAGATTAAGTCATTAACAGGATTTGGGATTAAACTCGATAGAGTCTCTCGTGCCCAAGAAGGTAAAGAGTGTTGGAGAGTAGTCGGTATTGACCTACTTCTTGACTGTCTTGGGTCTATTTATTCTTAATGCCTTTTGAGAAACATTGTTACTGAAGTGTCTTCGTGACTTTGTTGATCAAAACAGGAGATCTTGCCTTCTAGTCAAGATCTATAAAATTGGATAGACATAGACTTAGTGTGTTTATATCGTGACTTCGTGACCATTAGGGTATAAACTAATCTTTGTCTTAAACCAAGTAATGAAATCAAGTAATTGAATATCTTTGCACCAATGAACGAGTAATGAGTAATTAGGATCATTGATTCGAAACTCAATCCAAACTTCTTTGTTATTTGATATTTCACTTGTTGAGTTACAAGATATTGAGATACATATCGACCATAACCCCTTTTTGTTGAGAACTACCTGAAGAGCAGATCTATGCCAAGATCCTTAGGATCGACCCCACTTGCCATTAACTACTACCTTATTTGGGCAAGAGGTGTTTTATAAATTTATTTGTGTGAAGAGTGTAACGACGGCCTTTGTCAGCTTCGTCTTTTGAATACACCAAGATATCGTCTATGAATACTATCACGAATTTATCCAAGAATTCATGAAAGACTCGGATCATTAGATCCATAAATACGGCTAGGGCATTTGTCAAACTGAAGGGCATCATAATGAATTCGTAATGTCCATATCTTGTTCTGAACGCAGTCTTTGGAACATTTTCTTGCCTGATCTTTAGTTGATGATATCCAGATCTTAAATAAATTTTGGAGAAAACACTGACTCCTTTCAACTGGTCAAACAGATCATCTATCCTTGGCAAAGGATACTTGTTCTTGAGAGTAATCTTGTTGAGCTCTCTATAATCAATGCACATCCTCAGACTACCATCCTTCTTCTTCACGAAGAGAATTAGTGCTCCCAAACGGGAAACACTTGGTCTAATAAAACCCAAATCTAACTACTCTTGCAACTGAATCTTTAACTCTTGGAGTTCTTTTGGGGCCATCCTATACGGGGCTTTAGAAATCGAGGATGATTCGGGTTCAATATCAATCGTAAACTCCAATTGCCTATCAGGAGGTAATCCTGGCAAAACTTCTGGAAAAACGTCTTTATATTCTCTTAGTACTGCTACATCATCGATACTCAGCTCTTGCTCATCATTCTTATTCAGGTAAATTAGATATACTTGCGTATTCTTTTTCCTCATCAATTTCTTTGCTTTCATAGCCGAAATAATCGGCATACTCTTCTTTGTTCTTCTTTCAACTCCATGCACTATGGTCGGCTCTTCTCTAGGAGGTTGAAACGTAATCTGTCTTTGATCACATCAGATCGTTGCAAAATTTTCGGTTAACCAATCCATTCCAAGAATTATATCCACATCCACATCTGGATTACATTTAGGGATTTTGCGGATAACGTACAATTTTTGAACTCGAATTCTAGATACGAACAAACATGCGACACTAACGTAGATCTACCCAAAGGGGTTGAGACTCTAAGCTCCTGGTTTGACTCTTCTACATCTAAGCCAAGGGTTTCTACACATGCACTAGCTATAAACGAATGCGATGCACCAGTATCAAACAAAACGATAATGGGCACACCTTTAAGCTTTCCCATACCTGCGAGATTTCCTTGGTCCTTGACTCCAGATTTCTGCTCGATTGTGAAAAACCCTCTAATAGTGCGGCGGCTCCTGCTGTGGGGGTTGTTGCTTCTGCGGCTACGGCTTGTGCTGACCTTGGGTTGCTTTGGATGCGGGGCTCCATGAATAGCTCTCATCTGTGAAGACGGGTATTAATTCGGTCTTCCACTGCTTATTCCTTGTTGTTTACTTCGGCATTGGTTCGAGAAATGACCAAGTTGTCCACAAGCATAACAGACGTTGCTTCCTGCCTTGCAGATGCCTTGATGCATCCTACCACATTTTGAACACGGGGGGAGTTCTAAGGGTCCGAAATATGCGCTACTCTAATTGCCTGATTGGGGTTTTGCTTTATGAGCTTGTTGTTGCTGCTGCTGCTGTCCTCTTCCTTGCCACGGTTTATTGCTCAGATGGTTTCCACCACTTCATTTTCCTTTTCTCTTCATGATTAAGCCGTGCTGGGACGATATAGGGGTAACAACTGTCGTCATCTGGTTTTGATATTGAGGGGTCGCTGAAGAAAGCGATCCTTTCTCTGGCTGCATTGTCAACTCCATGTTGAGGGCTCGGTTAAGGGCTTCTCCATAAGTTAGACTGCTCTGACTTGCAAGAACTGCGCGAATGTCTTGCTTTAAACCTGCTTGAAATAGCTCACACATCTTCTCGTCGATATCTACTTTGTCGAGCACAAAACGAGCTAATTCGCAAAATTCTCGATCGTATTCTACTACGGTCTTCTTTCATTGTCTCAGGTTCGCAAATTCGTTTGCTTTCTGCTTCCGATAGCTTCTCTGCACATACCTCTCATACACGGCTTCCTTGAACTGCTCCCACGTCAGATTCTCACATTCTTCGGGAGTATACGTCCTTTGTCGGGCTTTCCATCCGTAGTCAGTGGAACCTTTGAGTTGATATGTCATGCATTCGAGACGCTCACGATCTCTATAACGTAGAAAATGCAAAATTCGCTCCAGAGAGTGAATCCAGTCCTCGGCTTCTGCGGGACTGCTTTTACCATCAAAAGTCGGCTGGTTTTGTCGAAGAAAAAGCTCTTCAATTCGACGTTCGTTTTGAAGAGGTGGGGTCTGATCCCGTTGCTCTTCTTCATCATTTTGCTCGACTCTCTCGTTTCTTCTTCTTGGAGGCATTCTAAAGAAATGCTAAAAAATAGAAAAGTTCGGCAAACCTACTCGAAAATTTTCTCAACTTTCGAACACTTCTCCTCCTAAGAGGAAATACAATTCTCGATCGATACTTATCGCGCAATTAGGAAAAGAATTTCTCTTAGGTAAAGCATTCAAATTGCAATTAAAATAATTCTCAACTCGTCTTACCACAATCAATCAAGTAATGGCATGTCTCAATAATATAATCAAATACACACAATCAATCAAACAATTGCATGCGTATTCAATAATTCCATCAATTTCAACTCATCACAAAACATCATGCTCAACAATTTCTCATATACGCAATCGAACACATCATATATAATCACTCAGAATTTCGCTTCCCAGTTAATCTGAAAAACACTTCATTTAATACCTTGACTCTTCTACTCGTATCTCTAAGATAGATAATTCTTAAAATATTTAAGAGACTCAAAGTTGATTTTAACAGCCTAAGGGCTTCCTTTCATATCATCGGAATGATGGCCTCTTTTAAGGACTTTTACCAAAAATAAGGGATAAATATTCACATCAGAAAAATTCCCTACACGTCTACAAGACGTTCTACATCTCAAAAATGCACTAGACACGAGATACTACTTCGCGTTCGGCTCTACTAACTAACTACGCATCAAGTCATATAATTTACATCACCACAGAAAATACAAAGAGTTCAACTCTCTTCAGAAGAGTAAATATTGTTCAAATTTTCCACAACTTTCTAGAACTAGACCTAAGTGTGAGGTTCGTCACCGCTCGTGCCGTCGTCACCACTCTGCTCCTCGAGGTTCTCTTCTGGATCCTTCTCTAGATCCTCCTCGGGATCCTTCTCTGGATCCTCCTCCTCCTCCTCGCCTACGCCACTACCTTGACCCTCTGCTGCTGCCAACGACTCTAGAAAGTCGCCGTAGGTGTTTCCAGGAACTTCCCACACGTCGATCATGTCTCCAGTCTGCTCGTCATCAAAGCAGGCGTTGACGTCTTCCAACTTAGATGCGTCCAACGGAGGACTCTCAAGACTGCTCACGTGGCAAGAGTACATTGACATGTCATCTGTACCGTCAAGCTCTAGCTCATGTCCTTGGTCGAGCCTAACTGTCGGGTCTAGAAAAATGGGTACAGAACGGAGAAGTGGTCATTCGGAAAAGCCTGGAGGTAACCGTTGCCTATTGTGGCATCGGCTGCAAGGTCCTCGAAGAACTCGTCGTCGTTGCTATCGCTGGTACGCGTCGGCCTAGAAGGCTCGGCTACAGGCTGTACTGGAGAGGGAGTGCGGTCTCAGCGCATGAATTCCTTTAACTGGTCGTGCGAAAGAGGTAAAACTCTGAAAGAGTTATACGAACTTGTTGGCTGAGTTGCTGTGTAATACCCCAGACTTTTTCTACAGTCTTTAAAAATGAAAGTTGATAATAATTATGGCTTTGCACGCCTAAGATCATGAAATTAAATTCTAAGATTTACGGTGAAATCCGTTTCTGAAAATAATTTCCAGAAATCGGACGAACGACTACTGTATTAGGGTTTTCGCGTCCGGTAAGTTTTTCGTCCGAAAACTCAGAATCAAATTCTGTCAGAATTTATATTCACTTTTTCTTCGAGACGAGTTCACCGGAAAAAGTTAATTTTTATGATTTTCCGGACAAATTTTGGACTGTGAAGTCCCGACTATTTCTCGGATTTTGAAAAACGAATTAGGTTTTCCGAGTACGTAAATTATTTCCAATCTAACGGACGAATTAGATTTCGTCGAATCCGTAACTATCTAGGAAAGTATTTCTCGACTTTTAAATCGACTTTTAAGAGCTGGAAACGAGATTTTTATCGTCAAATAATTCCACGCCAAACATGTCCTAACGAGTCACTATGCTTTGTGGGATATTTTCATTCACTTTATGACTCACTACATGAGTCATCACCCTTCTCCTTCATCCCCCTTATACCGCCACCCTCCATCTCCCTCTCTCTCTCATTTTTTCTTCATTCTTCCTCCATTGAAGCACCACTCCAAGCTTTCCTCAAGAGCTTAAGTCTTGCATCTACCGATCAAATCCATATCCGAGTTCATATTACGAAAGGTAAGAGCTTCGTCTCTAATATGAACCGAATAAATCCTTGTTCCACCATTTCTTTTTTTTTTTGAAAATTAGGGGAATGAAATAGTATGTTGTCTTGTAATCGAATCATGTTCTAGGATGTTTAGAATCGAGTTCTACGGATCAAATCACGAAGAAAATCACACCTCTTTGTCTAGGGTTATTACCAAAAAAATTCTAGAAATTGGGGCTTTGATCGTAGCTCGATTTCTTTGTCGATTGAATGATAGATTAGTGTTCCTCATGATTTTTATTGACTCTAGGAATTGTTTTAGATTTTTCTAAAAATAAAATTTGAAACCTAAGAAACAAAGAAGGCTCGATTTAGGATAGTAAATGTTATGATATGCTCGATTGTTTAATGGAAATGAGATATACGATGCATGAGGATGATTATATATTTAATTGAGATTTTTCTAAAAATAAAACGAAAAATGTAAGAGACGAGGATGTGTCGATAAGTTAGAGCTCGTTAATATTTTGATAATATTATTTGCATGTTAGTAATGCTCGTTAGATGATAATCATTGTCGTAAAATTTGAACGAAAATAGAGAACATAAAATTTATCGTAAGAGACGAACGACGGATGATAAGTCGAGATTAGATAATAGTTTGAGGTTATGATTTATGTAATTATGATTCTTGATAGATGATGAATAAGATTGTAAAATTTGATTGAATTCTAATGATGTTGGATTTCTCTTAAGAGACGAACAAATGAGAATAAGTATTGATAGAAAAGACGATTAAGGATTCTAATTGGATATTGATGACTATTAATTATTAATGAACGAGTTTGTAGTTGACGACATGTTCGTCCGAGTATTGAAAAGAGGAGTTGTAGTTATAAACGAGAAGTAGAGTCGAGAAGTTGAACTTGATTTGGTATAGTAATTGCTTAGTCGGAAATGACGATGTTTTAAACGTCGTGTTTATAAACGAGAAATGAAAAGGGGTCTATCACGTATAATGATACGAGTTGACTGTATTGAGTCAGTCAATTCGTGAGAATTTAGGTTCGATAACATAGAACGAACCTAGAAAACCGTGCGTCGATTTTATCGAGCATTAGGGTTTCACTCGGCAGTTTTGCAACCTTCCACGGAAACTGCAATATCTCCTAGCTCGTTTATCGGAATTGAGATCCGCGCATTGGAGAGTAAACTAGACACTCATACCTTTCTTGTGGTATAAGAAACGTCCCCTATTTCGAAATCCCCTGTTCTGGGTGGACTTACTGACCTCGTGCAGTGAATTTCCAAAATCTATTTTCTTAAGTTGAATTCTTCTCAACTTGAACTCTTTCGATGTTTTAAGTCGTTTCAAGTTATCAACTACCTTCTTTCTACCGATCTAAAGTGTCGAGTACAGAACCGAGTGAGTGTCAAACGAGATGCGTTCGTATCTCGTTTCTTTTTAACTAAAAGAGTTTAGTTTAGCGTGCAAATGCCTAAAATGTCTAAAGAACAAAAAAAACTTAACTCGACTTTTCGTATTCATTTATCATTTGCGACCGAGCTTTAAAGTATGATTTTTATGATGAAGGAGGAAGTTGACACCAAGGATAGGACGCAGACTAGAAGACGGAAGCACGTGTCTTAAGTTCTGTATTTAATCAAGGTGGGCTTTTATATATGAAACAAAACGAGCAATGCTCGAAAACCTTTTCTTTATCGCTTTGATAATCGTGTTTTCAAAGTGATAATTATGGCATGAACTATTTTGTGTTTTATGTGAGTTCTCTTGTACCTTATGAGTTAATCAAAAGGGGTTAACTAACGATCGGCTTTGAGTTAGCTATTATGCTTTCCAAAGTTAGTGCACTTTGTAGCCTGTGGTGTATGTGGTATCCTGTTGAGGGGTAGCT
This sequence comes from Schizonepeta tenuifolia, assembly GCA_029490685.1. Classification (NCBI taxonomy): domain Eukaryota; kingdom Viridiplantae; phylum Streptophyta; class Magnoliopsida; order Lamiales; family Lamiaceae; genus Schizonepeta; species Schizonepeta tenuifolia. The sequence goes on from CM055955.1 coordinate 105,990,474, forward strand.
AGCCACGGTGAATTATGACTGGTCAAGATTTGAACGTAACATCTATGAAAAATGCTTGCAAGCTAATTTATGAAAAAGAGAAAGAAAATGTTTAGTAGACACGGGCCTTTAATGAAAAACCCCGATGTGCTACAGAAATGAAATGCCTGATTATCTATACTTATGATTATGTTTTCGGCAATGTGTCCACTAAGTACTATTGTACTTAGCCCTGCATATGTTTTCTAAATGTGCAGGTTGAAGCGACGGAAGCGGCGACGGTTGAGTTAGAGTGAATAGAGTTAAGGAAGACTTTTGTATATAGTTCACAAATCTGCTGCTAGACTCTAAACTCTTTTTGATGTTGTGTATAATAATCACTGTGGTCTAAGTTCTGTAATATAACTTAGAAGCTTTTGAAGTACTTGTCGAGTAATCTTTTGAGATTAACTCTTTCCTTTTGTCAATAAAGTCTTGTTCATAGAAGATAAGTTGTGATGTATGTATGTTTATTCTTTCATCCCCTTTCTTCCCTGGTTCTTTAATCCAACCCAGTTGCACCCCAGCTTCTGCCGTCCCTCAGGATTTGGGGCTGTGACAGAGTGGTATTAGAGCAATCGTTTCTGCTCTGTATACAAGTTTCTTTCAAAGTAGTCAGATAGAGTATTCGTTCATACTCTATACCTGAGTCTTCTTTCAAGTGAAGTTAAGTCGTAACAGTAAGTTAAGAGTGTAGACGACAACTCAACCTCCCGCTACGTTGACTCAATGAAGGAAAGAAAGAAAGAAAGAAAAGAAAGAATTTCATAAATGTGTTTTCTTTGAAGAAAATTTTTGAATACGTATTCCAAAAAGTTAAGAATGACAATGGTGCCAAAAAGGAAATTTTGAAAGTATGAAAATCATACTTGTTTCTATTGTATGAATTACGTGAAATTATTTGCGCAATAATTTCTTTTATTTGAAAGAATGATGGCACGAGAATCTAGAATGATTCTAGGGATTTTTCCCGGTTCGCTAAGAACATAGACTTGAAACCTAAGATCTTTCCAATTCCTCGAGAACTTAGACGTTTTAAGAATGTTAGTTCAAATGATTTCGAAAGGAGATCGTGAAATGGGAAGAACTTCTATAGACGAATGTCACGTGCGTATAGTGACATGAACAAAGACTCGGCAGAGTCAACTTTTTGTTTTTATAAAACAGAATCGATAAGAAATTCCTTCGAGAAAATAAGATAAATAATGATAAGGTACGTTAATTATGTACCAAGTAAACGAAAGAAACGAATGTTACTTCTGTGAAAGTGACATGAACGAAGACATTTTCAGTTGGAGTTCGCCTCGCTCGAACTTCAAGGAGGGATTGGTTATAATTACCACAGATCAAGTACGAATCTTAGAAAGTTTCCAGCGATCGCTCGATCCGACGATGACTAGAACTTTGGTTCTAAAGTCGTTTTCCAGTTATAATTCCTTTTTCCTTTGGAATTTATTTTATTTCATACTTCATAATTAAATGAAGAATACGACGAGTAAGAGATTCACGTGTCGAGAAGGACAAAATCTTTTTGTAAACGGATGTTACTTTTGAATAAGTAACATGAACAAAGTGGACGTACTTTGTTTTAATGAAGTAAGAATCGTTAAGAAATTTTCCTTAAGGAAGAAATAATGAAAGAAAGTAATAAAGAATAAAGAAAGAAAGTTTATAAGGAAATAAAGTAAGAAATGTAAGTGAATAATGAAATAAAGGATGGAAATAAAATCTTAAAATTTTATTTCTATATATTGTTTGAGTGCAATTTCTTGAATTGCTAGATGTTATGATAAGTGGTTGTTTAAGTGGTGATATTACAATTGAATAAGGAATATTCATTTTGTAATTTAAGTATTTCATTAAGATAAGTTATTTCCCTACCTGTTACTGATCTGAGTTTCTTTAAAACTTTTGTAGGATGGTTAAGAGACGCGTTACAGCTCGGAAGAGCGCACCTTTACCACAGCGTACCCTAGCAGATATGATACAGGACGATTACCACGGTTATGAGGCAGATTATGGTGTGGAGGATGTAGGACAGATAGTGAGTAACTTCTCGTCAGTTTACTATGTAGCACGGCACTTTATCCCGGAGAGTCAGGCGATATCCGATCTGATTGTACGACTGCCGGACGAGTGGCGCAGTTGGGCGCACCGCGTGGCGTGGTTTTTCCTTGGGATTTTCGGCGACGACACAGAGCCGACGGGCAACTACACGGGATTCGCCCTATTTATACACGAGCGTTTCTTTAACAGCAGGCTCATGGTTTAAGTCCCTTTCGAGCCACATCTTCCCTACCGTCACTTCCCAGCGGTTACAGAGCCAGAGCCTTTAGACTTGGACCCGGAGTTGGCCGCGTTATTGGAGATACCACCAGACTTTGTGCTTAGTGAGGAGTCGGACTCGGAGGCAGAGCAGTTAGAGGAGGACGAGGAGCCCGCAGCTACACCAGAGCTACCACTTCCACTTGGACCACTTGAGGAGTTGATCCCAGGACCAGGACTCGTAGAGATTGACGCAGAGAAAACTGCCCTATTAGGGTTAGCTACTCCTTTTCTACCCGAGCCCAGTGTAAGATTTTGAGGACCTTTTGAGACAGGACTGTTTGAGACAGGGTCAGGGAGCCGGGGGATAGACGCAGAGCTTGCCGCCATGTTAGAGCTACCATCTCCACTGACACCGCTTGAGGAGATTTGTGCGAAGTGGGAGGTAGTTAGAGGACAGTTAGAGGCGGGACCATCCAGAGTCCGTTCTAGGGAGGAGTACGAGTCGGGTTCCGTTCCAGAGCACCTTCTTCCCCTGAAGAAGCGTGCAGTAGAGACCAGTGAGGACTATCTTGTTTCAGACTTAGAGGAGACAGTTTCAGAGGCACCATCACCACCCCTACTTACACTTTCTGACGGCTCTACTCTGAGGGAGGACGAGGCACTCCAGTTCGTCTTTGGTTCAGAGTCAGAGGAGGAAGATCCGGACGAGGATCCGGAGAAGGACCCGGACGAGGATCCGGAGGAGCATCCGGACGAGGACCCGAAGGAGGACTCTTAGGGTTTTACAGGCCGTAGAGGGCAGTTCGGATTATTAAACATGCCAAAACTCAAATAAAATGGCAAGTCAATTAATTTCAAAACTCACATAATATGATAATAATAATAATCACATTCATCACTTTGTTTTCGATTAAAAAGCCCACTTGTTTGCAAAAGGGGTTTGTCGGGTTAGCTGCTTTCCTTCTTCACTCTCACTTCTCAATCCCACTCGTTCCTTCAAAATAATATCTTATAAGGGCGAGACTACTTACTCGAAAAACTTAACGAACTTTAACGCTCGACTAAAGGACTTCTACTCGACTCGAGTTTCTTATCTTATCTTGACTTATCTAACTCGATCTTTCTCGGTTTCTCAGTTCTATCCAATTACTAAACCAACTGACTCTTAGACTCAGATACTTGACTCAAAAATATCTAACTATTTTATTAATTAAATAATCCACAAATATCAGAAAACACTATTCACATCACACATCTCGTTTTTCTCAATTTCTCGAGTTAAACGAACTCAGAAAATTACGAAATTAATTATTGGGTTCTAATATCATAATTCATTCACAAACAAACTTTCAAATCAAATATAGAACATTCACAAATAGGTAAACGATCGACTTCGATAAATAGACGGAAAAAGAAATTTTTTTCAAATATAATTAAATATTGTAGAAAAATTCTAGAAAATTATATTAATTTATTTAATCATAAATGTAAACTCGATTACTTGTTCAAGACTCGATTACGAGATCGATTTCAAAATCTTAACGGAATATAGTTTACGTCAATTTCTCGTAAAGCGTGTCATTACTCGGAAAAATTACCAAACTCGATAAAACGTTTCTAATTTCTTCTAATTACTTATTAACTCGATTAATCTTACTTATGTCGATTTTAACCTTACTAAATTGCTCGTTTCTTAGTCTAACTCGATTTTTCATTAATCAAATTTTATTTCTCGATAACTTTTACATATAACTCGGATTCAAGAATTTCGAAAAGTAACTCTAATTATTTTAACTTCATCTTCCTCATCAAACCATCATATTAGTCAAAACTAACATGCAACATAAAAAATCATCAACTTCATTATCCTATTTGGTTCAAATTTTTCAAGAAATTTTTCACAAAATTTATTCTTCTCGTTTCTCTTATTCCATCATCTTTAAATCATCGAATCACACATCATCTAACCACATATCATCAAAAACATCACAAAATCATCAAGTTCTTCATATATACATATTTTTCGGTTTCTTTAAAAAAATAACAATTAATTTCTTTCTTCCATTTCTTTATTTCTTATTATTATTTATCTCATCTTTCATTATCAATTCCAACTAAGAATATCAACATACAAACCTCTAAATTTTTACCAAAAATTTCGGCACACACATTCTTACATACTTCATCATTTTTTTCTCATTCAATCAACACATAAAAACTCTTAAATCATAATCTAGAACACAAATCCATCATCCGAATCATATTTGAATCTTCAACACAAAAATACCTAAATATGCTCAAAAATTTCGGTACTCACACATATATGTATATCACAAATTTTCTCTTCAAATCTTCACATATACACTGTTTCACCCTCATTGGGTTGTGATTTACTTGGTTTATTTGGTGAATTTCTGATGGTTTTAGTGCGAAATGATTCTATTTTGTTTTGGAAATGGAACTAATTCTTCGAACCAAGTGTTGTGTGGATTTTGGTTGTTTGGGTGTTGTTTTGTAGGTATTTAGATCAAGGAAGGAAGAAGATGAAGTCGAGATGAGAAGAGTCGAAGTTTGAAAGGAATGTGACTGCGTAGAAGGTCTAGGCGATCGCTTGGCGAGAGTTGCCGAGGGACAGAGACAACACCCAGGCAATCGCCTCACTCCCACGCGATCGCCTGGCCTGGACTTCGACAGGAACAGATTCGGGACCGAGGCGATCGCCTATACTCCACGCGATTGCCTGGCTGGACTTCGATGGAGGACAGAGGCGGGGGCCAGGCGATCGCCTGGACCCCAAGCGATCGCCTGGCCCATGGCGGCGAGTATTTGTAGAAACTTTATAAATAGGGTTATTTTATGCTTTTCCACCTCAACTCTTCTTGTACGCGATTTTACCTAGTTTTTTAGCATCCAAGACACTTTTTATTTAAGTTTTGAGTTCTTAGTTTATTGCTTCGTAGTTTAGTTGTTTAATTTCCGGATTTATGAACTACAACTCCACGAATTCGATTGCTCTTTCAGGTTCAATTTTAATTCAAGTTTTTGGTTTTTTTATTTTGTTATTGGTGATGGATTCCTGCTTTGATTTATTTCTTTGCGTTTATTAGATTAGATTTTCATTATTGCCTAGGGTTAATCTACGTTTAATTTATCTTATTGCCTAGTTATAATCAAACCACTCAAATCAATCTTTACTGCTTTCTTTTATTTCTGTTTCTTTTCGCAATACGAACGTTGCCCTGCTAAGTCTTCCTTGAGAGATACGATATTCGGGTTTAACTTAATCAATCTAAACGACCACGTTAATTTGCATGCAACTTAGGATTAATTTTAGTTGAACAAATTTGGCGCCGTTGCCGGGGAAGGCTTTAGGCAATTTTTGTGTTGCAATTTTTATTTTTATTTTAGTTTGGTTATTTTTCTCCCTCCGGTGCGTTTAATTTGTTTGTTAGTGTTGTGTATGCAAGGTCGTAGAAGTCAGAATCAACCGTTAGCACCGTGTATTGACAATATTAATAGGAGAAGCGCAATTCTGGAACAAGCAAAGGAGGTAACCGAACCGCTTCCTGACAAAGTTGAAGAAGACGTTTTGTTGGGGAATTTACTTAGTGATTACAAAGAAGAGCCTTAGTTGAATTGTCAAGGAAACATGGCAACTGGGGAGAATCAGCTTATGGGAGAATACTCCTGACCTATTATTGAGGCTACGACATCGACAATTGTCCTTCCTACTGGCGTCAGGAATTATGATTTGAAGCACAATTACTCTAGCATGCTTCCGACTTTTCACGGTATGCCCAATGAAGATGCACTCCAATTTGTTTTTGAATTCTGCTCGATAGTGCAAACTTTTCCTCTTTCGGACCTTACAGAGGATCAATTAAGACTCAAGTGCCTGCCATATACCTTGAAGGATCGGGCTTGGACGTGGCTCCTATCGCTACCGTCCAATTCTATAGACTCTTGGAAGGATGCTTGTGAAAAATTTATGCTGAAATTTTACCAAAATCACAAGACACAGGAGATTCGTACTCAGATTATGAATTTCACGCAAGGAACCGATGAGCCTTTCCACGAGGCATGGGAGAGATTTCAAGAGCTCCTTCGTCAATGCCCACATCATCAGTTGTCTTCGATTATGATCAGCCAATTCTTTTATGGTGGGTTGCTTCAGAATACGCAGTTCGTGGTGGATAGTATTGCAGAGGGTAACATCGCCAAGAAGACTCCCACGGAACTCAACCAGATTTTTCAAACTTTAGCAGACAGTTCACATCAAAAATCGATCCGTGGGAGAAGAGTTGAAGCCAGTGCAGTGGCCCCGAATTATGAGCTACAGAAGCAGCTAGCATGGATGATGAGGGAGTTGCAAGAATTGAAAATGAATAAATCTGCTGCTTCTCCACCTCGACCGGAACCGGTTAGACGTGAAATGATTCATGAGCCATGCGGCATTTGTGGGGAGCTGGGACATAATCCTGAGAAGTGCCAGAGAATGGGGGAGTTGACATATGAAGGAGGAGCAGAAGTGTATACTGCACATGGATATCCTCCATGACAGCAGTTTGATCAAGGACATGAATCTAATCAGAATCAGTGACAGCAGAACTCGGGATGGAGGAATCAGAACCAAGGTCAGGGATATGGAGGAAATTTTCAAAATCGTTTTCCTCCACAGCAGTTCACTCAGTATCCTCCACAACAATTTAATCAGTTTCCTAGTCAGCAATAGTGGTACCCACAGCAGCAGCAGCAGTGGTATCCGCAGCAGCAGCAGAATTTCAATTCTCAGTGGCAGAATCCAGCCCAGTCAAGTCAGTTCCCACAGGGGGCATCATAATTTCAATGCCCATCGTCGCCACCTGCTCAAAAGAACCAGTTTGAAGATAATTTCAATGCATTCATGCAAGAAAGCAGGCAGGCAAGAGAAGCTCAAGATGCAACCATCAAGCATCTTGAGACTGCTGTGGGACAAGTTTCGGGTACGGTTAACCAGATGCAACAACAGCAGCAGACTGGAAAGATTTGGAGCCAAGGGCAACAGCCTCATCAAGCTTCAGCGGTAACAGTGTTGAGAAGTGGAAAGACGATAGATAATAAGGTGGACGACACACCATCAGAGGAGGGAGAACCTAGAGTCGAGAAAGAGCAAACAGAAATCCGACTACATAAGGCTGAAAAGCCTTACCGCCCACCAGTGCCCTTCCCTAGCAGATTGCGTAACGAGAAGCAAGATCAGCAGTTCTCTGATTTTTATAAGATGCTATCCAAGGTGAATGTGAATTTACCTCTGCTTGATGTGATCAGAAATGTGTCTGCCTATGTGAAGTTTTTCAAGGAGTTGACATCTAAGAAGAGGAAGTTTGATGAACCTGAACAAGTTCTAGTATCTGAAAGTGCCAACTCAATTATGCAGCAATCTCTACCTCAAAAGCAACGAGATCCTGGGAGTTTCGTGATCAAAATTGCTATGGGGAACGGAAAGGAAGCGTCTGGAATGCTGGATTTAGGAGCAGGGATCAATCTGATGCCCTACTAGATTTTCAAACAGTTGGAATTGGAAGAGTTGAAGCCTACACGGATGTGTTTGCAACTGGCAGATAGATCGATTCGCCACCCTCAAGGAGTTATTGAGGATGTTTTGGTTCGAGTGGGAAAACTTATCGTGCCCGTGGATTTTGTGGTTTTAGAAATCAGAGACGTCAAGGAAGATGGACGAGAGCACACTCTGCTATTGGGAAGGCCATTTATGGCCACAACTAATACTCTCATTGACGTCAAAAATGGCACAATTAAGATGTCAGTTTTGGGTGAATCAGTTTCGTATGATGTTCGAGCTAACAAGGGGATGTTGTCTCCCAACAACATTGATAATTGTTCTTACATTGATGCTATTGACACACTTGCCGAGGCCTGTTTTATGGAAGAGACGCAGATTGAGGAGGTTTTTGAAGGCTCGCTGACTTGGAAGAGCGGCTCAGAGAGGAAGCAGCTATGGAAGCATTGATGCCAACCAATCTACCTGTTGACGAGCCAGTGATAGTCGAGACTCCTAAAGAAGAGAAGGAGGTAGATCTTGAGCTCAAGGAGCTTCCTGCCAACTTGAAGTATGTCTACCTCGAAAAAGGAAGAAAGAAGCCGGTCATAATTTCCTCCGAGCTCAAGACAGATGAAGAAGAAGCATTAGTCAAGGTGCTCCAGAAGTTTAAGGCAGCTTTTGGATGGTGTTTGTCCGATATTAAGGGGATTAGTCCTGCTACATGTATGCATCGGCTTAACTTGGTAGAGGGAGCTACCCCGAAGAGGGACGGTCAAAGGCGATTGAACCCTGTGCTAATGGAGATTGTGAGGAAGGAGATCTATAAACAGTTAGCAGAGGGGATCATCTTTTCCATTGCTGACAGTGAATGGCTCAGTCTCTTGCACGTGGTCTCGAAAAAAGGGGGCATCACGGTGGTTTTGAATGATAATAATGAGTTAGCGCCTATGAGACCTGTTACTAGGTGGCGGATGTGCATAGATTTCAGAAAACTTAACGCGGCCACCAAAAAGGATCATTTCCCACTGCCTTTTATTGATCAAATGCTCGACAGATTGGCGGGGCATGAGTTCTACTTCTTTCTAGATGGATTGTCTGGCTACTATAAGACTGCGATTGCACCCGAGGATCAAGCTAAGACAGCCTTCACATGCCCCTTTGGCACATATGCCTGCAAGAGGATGCCGTTCGGACTCTGCAACGCACCAGGTACCTTCCAAAGATGTATGATGTCTATATTTTCTGAGATGATTAATGAGTTTGTTGAGATTTTCATGGATGACTTTTCTGTGTTTGGTGCATCCTTTGATGATTGTCTTAGAAAAATTGAACGGGTCTAAGAGAGGTGTGTAGAAAGTGGTCTGACTCTTAGTTGGGAAAAGAGTCATTTTATGGTGCATCGGGGAAATGTACTAGGCCATATCGTCTCAAAAAGGGGTGTAGAGGTCGACAAAGCTAAGGTGGATGTGATTGAAAGATTGCCTCCACCTCGTGATGTCAAAGGAATTAGGAGTTTTCTTGGTCATGCCGGTTTCTATCGGCGTTTCATTAAGGATTTTTCTAAAATCAGTCAACCTCTATGTCGTTTGCAATCTCAAGATGTGCCATTTGTTTTTTATGATGCTTGTCTTCATGCTTTTAACTTGCTTAAGGAGAAGTTGAGTACTGCGCCTGTGGTTATTGGTCCTATCTGGTCAGAACCTTTTGAGATAATGTGTGATGCCTCTAATTCTGCTGTTGGTGCTGTTTTGGGTCAACGTATAGATAAAATGCTTCGGGTCATTTATTATGCGAGTCTGACTCTTACATCTGCTCAAGTAAATTATACCACTACAGAAAAAGAAATGTTTGTTGTTGTGTTTACATTAGATAAATTCCGTGCATACATCATAGGGTCTAGGGTCATCATTCACAGTGATCATGCTGCATTGGGTTATTTGTTGACCAAATCTCAGGGTAAACCAAGACTTATTCGTTGGGTGTTGTTATTGCAAGAGTTTGATTTAGAAATTCGTGATAGGAAAGGTAGTGAAAATGTTGTAGCTGACCACCTATCTCGTCTTGATAATCTACCTTCTCTTGCAATTTGTGACAATTTGCTTGAATTCTTTCCTTTTGAACAAGCTTTGAGTGCAGGGATTGTACCTTGGTATGCCGATATTGTCAATTATCTTGCATGTGATGAATTGAGGCCTGACCTTACTTCCCAAGAAAGGAAGCCTTTTTTATCTGTGTGCAAACAATACTTTTGGGAAGATCCTTACCTATTCAAGATTGGTAAGGATGATGTGATCCGAAGGTGTGTGCTGAATGATGAGCAAGCCAAGGTCTTGCAATTTTTCCATGAGACTCACTGCGGGGGTCATTTTGGAGGACAGAAAACCGCACACAAGGTGCTCCAATCAGGTTTATTCTGGCCTACATTATTTAAGGATGCTCATGCTTTCTATCTTGCTTGTGATCGTTGCCAAAGGGTCGGGTCCATCGGTCGTAGGAATGAGATGCCCCTTAACAATATTCTTGTGGTTGAAATCTTTGATGTTTGGTGTATTGATTTCATGGGACCGTTTCCCAAGTCTTTTGATTTTGAGTACATTCTTTTAGCTATTGATTATATGTCCAAGTGGGTTGAGGCAATCCCCACTAGGACTTTTGATTCTCATGTTGTGTTAAGGTTTGTGCAGGAAAATATCCTTTGTCGGTTTGGATTTCCTAAGGCAATAATAAGTGATGGAGGGAAGCATTTTTCCAACAACCTTTTTAAGAAGCTTATGAAGAAGAATGGAATAACACATAAGGTGGCTACTCCCTATCACCCCCAAACATCGGGCCAAGAAGAGACGAGCAATCGACAAATCAAGGGAATTTTAGAAAAGACTGTGCAGCCGTCTCGTAAAGATTGGTCTTCAAAGTTGAATGACCCATTATGGGCGTACCGTACGGCTTACAAGAGTATTTTGGGGATGACTCCGTACCAGCTTGTGTATGGAAAGAATTGTCACTTGCCTGTGGAGATTGAACACAAGGCGTATTGGGCAATCTGAGCAGCTAATCTCGATCTGGATGCCGCAGGAAAGCAACGGCTGTTGCAAATGTCCGAGTTGGATGAGCTCCGTAACGAGGCATACGACAATGCCAAGATTTACAAGGACCGAGTGAAGCGGTTACATGACAGCCGGATTTTGTGCAAGGAGTTGACGCCCGGGATGAAAGTCCTTTTGTTTAATTCAAGGTTGAAATTGTTTCCGGGCAAGTTGAAGTCCTGTTGGACCGGTCCATATCTAATTGAAGAAGTCCTACCCTTCGGTGCTATCCGGCTACTTAATGAACAATCTCGAGAGTCTTTCCAAGCTAACGGACATCGCGTGAAACCATACCATGAAGGAGAGCTCATTGTTAAAGAAGTGGAGTAAATTTGGCTCGTGGATTCGGAATGAAGGTGTCGGTGTTGTATGTCAAGCTAATGACGTTAAACAAGCGCTTCGTGGGAGGCAACCCGCTGTTAAAAAAAAAAAATTCAAGTCGAGTCATCTAGGCGATCGCCTCCACTCCACGCGATCGCCTGGCTGGTGTTGCTTCATTTCAGAGCTGACCCCCAGGCGATCGCCTCTCTCCCGAGCGATCGCCTGGTCCTTTGCCTCAATGTTCAGAGATGACTCCCAGACGATCGCCTTCTCTCTGAGCGATCGCTTGGGGTCGAGTTGTCAAGCTTCTGAGGCGCCACCTGGGCAATCGCCTCTTCCCTAGGCGCTCGCCTGGCTCCACGCGTCGCAATCCTGTTCCACCTCAGCCCTCTCAACCCTATATTCTCCTTTTCTCTCTTTCACTCGCCTCACCGCCGCTCTCTCTCTTTTTCCCTCTTCTTTTCTTCTCCAACCTCTTTCTTTTGATATTCCCTTCCATCTTCACTATATTCCCATCTAACCATCTCGTCCATCTCACCCACCTCATCATCTTATCATCACACCCACACACTATCTCACCTGCTTATCATCTCGTCCTCTCTTTCCAGTCCTCACCAGAAGCTCGCTTCTTCCGTTTTGCAGACCACGCGCTCGTCGTTTTCCCTCTCCCGGTTGAGCGATCGACTTGCTTCTAAGCACTCGTCTTGGCTGTCCCAGTCTCCATATTTCCTATTTCCTTTTGCTCCATGGGTCGTGCCAAGAAAACTAAGCGTTCCGAGGACTCGTCGGAGCCGTCGGAAGAACCTGTGGATATCAGTGCCACTTATAGCGCCCCGTTTCCGATTTATTCACCGGAGGAAGGTCAACTTTATTCTCGTCTCTGTTATAAACGTAAGCATGTTGCTCATTACATTGATTAGGAGGAAATTGCTAAATATGGTGTTGTGGATGAGTTAGATAATTATCTTCGGTTGCTCGGCTTATTAAAGTATGCTCATTATGAATGGGATGGTTATATGCCGTTATGCTTTGAGTTTATTGCTACCATGTCGTTTGAGGATGACCTTCGTGGTATTTCATTTCGTTTGTTGGGGAAGTGTCACACCCCGACTCCTGAGGTGCGACGATGCGAACACTACACTACTAAATCATCCATCACTCAACACAAATAAAGGAAACATGCTCGGGGAAACAAGGGAATATCAACGGAAAGTGGTAACATTCAAGACATGCTTTCAAGGATATATCAAATCAACCAACGAGCACGAAAAATTTACACATCAAGTTCGAATGGGAACAAGTATTTCAAGTTAACAAGAAATGAGATTCATCAAAAACAGAAATTAGTATCGAGCACATCGCTCGGAATTAGAACATGTATCAGAGTATAATATCCAAAAGATTTCAATAATAATAATCGTAGTATTGCAGCGGAATCCTCGACTCAAACCCAACAACTACATGTATAAAAAGACATGCAATTGCCAGTCTAACTTTCGACTCAATCAACAAAACATATCAAACCACACCACCAAGCTGTCCTTTCCATCCGCATCCCGCTAACCTGCAGAAATACATGTAGGGCTGAGTACTTCGTACTCAGTGAACACATGCCAAAAACTTTTGAAACTTTGCTCTTAGAGCTATATCAATTGAATCTTGCCTTGTCGTAGCATCACAAGTATTTATGCAATGAAAACAGTTTTACTTGTGAATGCAAAATCATTTTCTTTTCGAATAGACTGCGCAGTCAAAACAATTATATATACATCAAACAGTATGTATCATCTACCATATCATCCATCCATCCGTGTCGAGAAGTAGGCCTCCTTCTCAAACACTGTGACCGGCCCAACCAAAGCAAGGCTCACAGTCACCATCAAACAATTCATATACCACACGTGGGTTTCCTGCCTTTCACAGGACAACAATATCTTATTCAAGCAGATGATAAAACATACCAAACATCATAAAATCGGCAAGTCAATTGAATTTAAAACTCACATCATAATAATAATATTCAATAACCAAATAACGATAGCATTCATCGGAGTTTTGGTTTTAGAGAAGCCCACCTGACTTCCGACGATTAGCTAGGCGGCTTACTCTTTCTTTGTCCTCGCTACTTCTCCGTCCCGCTCGGTCCTTTATATTTTGACATCGATAAAAGAAGTAAGATACGAGGCATAAGACGTAAAGTAGAGTTTGTTTCGACTGAAGGACTTCTACTTGACTCGTCTCTCTCTATTTTTATCTTTTCTAGGACAATCTCGATTCTCGACTTTCTCGTCCTCGGTTTTCACTCTACTCGGTTACTAATTACTGCATCTCGTACTCTTGTTTCTAAATCGTTATTACTGCTTGCTAATACTTAGCATTGCTAATACTCGACAATTTCCTCATCTCTTTTTTAATTTAAACGATTTGGAAACTAAACTCGATTATCACGAAGTAATCATCACTCGTCATAATATAAACAATTACTCAAACAATTATCATTTATACATTCGTTTCTCAAAATAACTCTTATTAACTCTTATTCTCCTTTTTATAATGTTTATTGATTAATTACTTTAATTCGCTCAATTAATTCTTACTCGACTCTTAATCTCATAGTTTCTCTTACTCGACTTATCTCTTTATTTATTTTCTAAGCTCGACTTAACTTATTATTCTCATATTTTATTTAATGAAGAAATTCTTATTTTAGTTATTTTGCTCTAACTTATTTTTAAACTTCAAACTTCTCGATTAATTTAATATCATTCGGATAATTAAACTCATACTCGGTTTAAAGCTTCTCGTTGATTACTCATACTCGACTCTATAATTATTATTTATTATTCTCGTTATTTTTCGTTTATTCAAACGACTTAATTCTCAATTTCTCGACTCAAATTTCATACTCGTTTTATTACTCTATTTCTTTAATTCTATCTCGTCTTCTATTTCTCATTTATTACGACTTTTAATTCTTCGTTATTTATTTCTCGATTATTAATTTCTCTAGTCTCGATTTATTTAACTCGATTAACTTTTTCTCTTAATCTTTAATTATTTAATAAAGAAATTACCTTTTTTTTATTTTCTAATTTATGACTCATTACTCAAATTAATGATTTTTCTTTTTATTTTCTCTTTAATTTTATTCCAACAAATATCTTGAATATTTTATTATTTTAATGATTAATTTCTTTTAGAATTAATTTTAATAAAATTCAAATCTTCAAATAAACACCAAGAACACCTAGAACACACACTAGGCATTTATTCAAATCTTCAAAAATTCATATCTTTTCACCAAGAACACCTAGAACACACACTAGGTATCCTTTCTTATTTCTTTCGATTTTTGCCTCTTTTTATGCTTAAAACTTCATTCTTTTTATCTCAAAAAATCCTACTGACATCTAGTATTCAAAATTTCACACACAACATGCTTTTAAACATCATGCTATCAAAATCATTATAACATCATAAACATCATTTTTTTCTAAAATTATGCATAAACTTAAATTTCTTTCTCAAGAACATCATAGGGGATTTAAATCATCATGTACACATAATCATCTCATGCTTATTATATCACCAAATCATCAACAAAATAATCAAATAAATTTCCTCCTCCTTGGCATAAAAATCACGGCATTAAGCAATAATTTAGGATAAATAATTTCTCAATTTTTCATGCACATATACTCATTCAAAATATACTCATAAACACATATTAAACATCAAATTATCAAATACTCAAGAAAATCAAATTCTCTGATTTTTCTCCTAATTTTTTGGTTTTAATAAAATTATTAAGAGATTATTTTTCTTTCTTCTTTTAACCATAGATTAATTCCTAGGGTTTAATTCTTTTATAGATATCCTCACTCGATTCTCAAATCAAAAACCCTAGTTTTTGCCTAAGCATAAATTAAATCATGCATGTGTGTTTTTCTTTAGAGATTAGGGAGATTACATATATACAAGTAATCAAATAAATAAACCTACTTCAAAATAATTAAATCGAAGCTCCTCTCTTGAATCTCCTTGGCCGAAAATGATAGGAAAGAGAGCTCAAATCTTAGATTTGGTTTCCATGGAAGTTCTCATCTTGAATTCCTCAAAGAAAAATAAATCAAGAATTAATCACCTTGATAGGGCATAAGTGCCGAAATTAATAGGAATTAAAGAGGTGATTTTTGCATGGTTTCAACTCAAAGCTTGAGGATTATTACCTCTTTGATTGATGTTGGAAGAACTTCAGAGAGTAGTGATGAAGATCTCTTGAAACTTGAAGGCTTGAAGCATGCAACTTGGAGGCTTCAATGGAGAAATCTCAAGTGTGTGTGTATGTGTGTGTTTTCGGTAGAGAGGGGAAGAGAGATGAGAGGAATTTTTTTCTTCTTTCTTCCTTAGTAAGTATCGAGAGAGAGACAGAGCTTGAGAGAGTGAGATGGAGTGAATGATGATAAATGATAAAATGATGGAAATGAAGTGTATAATGTTAAGAAAAGAATAATCATCATTGATATTCCTTATAGGTGTTGAAAAATAGGATAGCTAGAGAGAGATGAGGGAGAGGTCGGTGGAGAGAGGGGGGGAGAGAGAGATTCCTCTTTGAGAGATATAATTATACCAGGTTGAGAAAGTTTTCTGGATAAAAAGTCCGTAATATTTCATTTATACTGAAAACGGCTCTAATCTCTCCTCATCTCGTTTCCGACTCTAGAAACATCTCAAACCTATCTCATGTCCCATTAAATAAATCAAGGATTCCGATTATCTAATTTTTAGGTCAAAATTCCAAGTAACGAAGAAAACCTAAAATTTAATCTGCTAATTAATTCGTTAAGGATTAAATTCTTATAACTCTCTCATGTGATCTCGGATAAGCTTCTAAAATATCTCAGGGGTCTTAGAATTAATTCTAGATTCAAAAGACACTAATTAGGTCAAATTCGAAGTTCGTTGGTGAATAACATTTTCTCGGTTATCGTTACTATTCACTCAAAAGTAAAAATTCTAGGAATTATCTGAAATTCATACTCATGCTCAAACTCATATAAATAAACTCAATCAATGCATCACATCCTCAACTCGAGCAATTTAAAATACATAAGTTCACGTTAAAGCACATAGGGGCATTTTAGTCTTTTCACAAATTTTCTTTTTCCTTAGAAAAATTTTATCACTCAAAACTTGATAATTAAGCATATCAACTCATTTAGAACGCACTTAAGGACTTATGAAAGCTCGGGGTATTACATCCTCACCTCTTTAAAAAAAAAATTCGTCCCGAAATTTACTAACCTCAAGAAAACAGCTCGGGGTATTTTTCTCTCATCTTTTCTTCAAGTTCCCATGTGGCTTCTTCAAAATCGTGATGACACCACTTAATTTTAACTAAGGGAATCGACTTCGTTCTAAGCTGCTAGACCTTACGGTCTAGAATTTTCTTGGGTTTCTTTTCGTAGCTTAAGTCTGGCTTCAAAGTCACATCCTCTTGATGAATCACGTGCTTTGGATCAAAAACATACTTCCTCAATTGCGACACGTGAAAAACGTTATGCGAATTCCCAAAACTGGACGGTAACGCTAATCTATATGATACGGCTCCAATCCTCTCAAGGATTTCAAACGGTCCTATAAAACGAGGCTTTAGCTTTCCTTTGACACCAAAACGGTGTATTCCTCTCGAAGGGGATACTTTTAAAAAGACTTTATTCCCTATTTCGAATTCTAATTTGGACCTTCAGTTGTCGACATACGACTTCTGTCGACTCTGAGCTTCTTTAATCCTCTCGCGAATCTGACGCACAGATTCTATCATCTCTTCGATCGCTTCCGGCGCTATCACTTTTCTCTCGCCTACTTCGTCCCAATAGAGCGGCGATCTACACTTTTTTCCGTAAAGGGCTTCATAAGGGGCCATTCCAATCGTATTCTGGTAGCTATTATTATACGCAAACTCGATAAGAGGTAAAATCTTCTCCCACTCGTCTCCTTTGTCTAATAAAACAGCTCTCAACATGTCTCGAGGATTTGAATTGTTCGCTCGGATTGTCCATCCATCTGTGGATTATAGGTAGTGCTGAACTGCAACTGTGTTCCCAACTCTTTCTGGAAACTTTCCCAAAAATGGGCTGTGAATTTCGAATCTCGATCCGAAGTGATCGTACTCGGCACTCCGTGCAATCTTATGATTTCCTTAACATAAATCTGAGCTAACTTATCCGATCCATAGGTATGTGGAATAGGTATGAAATGAGCGGACTTCGTCAACCTATCTACTATTACCCACACAACTGTGTTTCCTTTTCTCGATCTTGGCAGACCTGTCAGAAATCCATCGTGATTCCATCCCACTTCCACTCTGGAACTGGTAGTGGCTGTAAGGGTCCATACGGTCTTTGGTGTAGGGCCTTTACTTGTTGGCAGGCTAAACACCTTTCAACAAACATTGCCACATCTTTCTTCAATCCTTCCCACCAAAACTGTTGCTTCAAATCTTGGTACATCTTAGTACTGCCGGGATGGACTTTGTACGGAGTTTCATGAGCTTCACTCATTATCTCATTACTTAAATTTTTGTCATTGGGCACACAAATCCTTCCTTGATACACTAAGACATTATCTCTTGACTCAGAAAAATCCTTAACTCCTTCACTCCTATTCTTCATTCTCAACTTCTCCAATTCTTCGTCTCTCCTTCGACCTTCTATGATACGAGTCCTCGAATTTGGCATTACTACTAAAGTAGCAATCACTTTCTCTACTGTTGTGGGAGGTACAGTTACTTCGATTCTCATTTTCCCAAATTCTTCAATCAAACTCACCTCATCACTTAACAAAAATCCTAATTCGGTTTCCTCCGACTTCTTTTCCTTCTTCTTTCGACTCAAAGCGTCGGCCACAACATTAGCTTTACCGGAATGGTAAGATATCTTGCAATCATAGTCTTTCACCAACTCGAGCCATCTTCTTTGTCTCATATTTAGCTCCGTTTGCTCGAAGAAATACTTCAAACTTTTGTGATCAGAAAAGATTTCACATTTGGCTCCATAAAGATAATGTCGCCAAATCTTCAAAGCATGCACTACGGCTGGTAACTCTAAATCATGAGTTGGATACTTCTCTTCATGAGGCTTAAGTTGTCTTGAAGCATATGCTATTACTCTTCCATCTTGCATTAGCACACATCCAAGGCCTTGTGCAGACGCGTCGGTATAATATGGTATAGTCTTTTCCTAATTCAGGAAGGGCTAACACTGGAGCTGAAGTTAATCTTGTTTTAAGCTCTTGGAAACTTCTCTCGCATTCCTCCGTCCACTCAAACTTCATTTCTTTCTTCAACAAACCCGTCATCGGCTTCGCGATCTTGGAAAATCCTTCTATGAATCTCCGATAATAACCTGCTAAACCGAGGAAACTACGGATTTCATGAACTGACATCGGCGATTTCCAATCTTGCACAGCTTTCACCTTTTTCGTATCAACTTTAATTCCTTCGGACGAAACAACGTGTCCTGAGAAATTTACTTCCTTCAACCAAAATTCACACTTGCTGAATTTGGCGTACAACTTCTCGGATCTTAGCTTTTCCAACACAATTTGCAAATGCTTCTCATGTTCCGCTTCGTTCCTTGAATACACCAAAATGTCGTCTATGAACACAATCACAAATTTATCCAAATATTCGTGAAAAACTCTATTCATCAGGTCTATAAACATTGCTAGAGCATTAGTCAAACCGAATGGCATTACTATGAATTCGTAATGTCCATATCTCGTTCTAAAAGCAGTCTTTGGAACATCTTCTTGCTTGATTTTCAGTTTATGATATCCAGATCTTAGGTCAATCTTGGAGAAAACACCGGCTCCTTTTAGCTGGTCAAACAAATCGTCTATCCTTGGCAATAGATACTTGTTTTTAAGCGTAATCTTGTTAAGCTCTCGGTAGTCTATGCACATCCTCAAACTTCCATCTTTCTTTTTCACAAAAAGAATTGGGGCTCCCCAAGGCGAAACACTTGGTCGGATAAAACCTAAATCTAATAATTCTTGCAACTGAATCTTCAATTCTTAGAGTTCCTTTGGGGCCATTCTATACAGGGCTTTTGATATCGGGGCTGATCCTGGTTCAAGATCAATCGTAAACTCCAATTGCCGATTAGGGGGCAATCCTGGTTATACTTCTGGAAATACGTCTTTAAATTCTCTCACGATAGGTACGTCATCGACACTCAACTCTTGGTTTTCATCTTTGTTCACGTAAACTAGATACACCTCTGTATCTTTCTTCCTCATCAACCTCTGAGCCTTCATAGCTGAAATTGTTGGTATGCTCTTTCTTACTCTCTTCTCAACTCCAAAAACTACGGTCGGCTCTTCTCCCGGAGGTTGAAATGAAATTTGTCTTAGATCGCATCGAATCGTCGCAGAAGTCTTGGTTAACCAATCCATTCCTAGGATTATATCTACGTTCCACATCTGAATCAAATTTAGGGATTTCGCTAACAACTTTCGGTTTCCGAATTCGAATTCTAGGTTCGAACAAACACGCAAAACTAACGCAGATTTACCTAAAGGGGTTGCGACACTAAGCACCTGGCTCGATTCTTCTACTTTCAAACCTAGGTTCTCTATGCAAGCGCTAAATATAAATGAATGTGAAGCACCGGTATCGAATAAAACGATAATAGGTATACAATTAAGCTTTCCCATACCTGCTAAATTTCCTTGATCTTTTGGTGACTGTTCCTGCTCAATTGCAAAAGCTCTTTGAAAATGCGGGGACTCATGCTGAGGAGGTTGCTGCTTTGGCTGCTGCGGTTTACGCTGATGCTGAATAAACTTGTGCAGACGAGTTACTTCAACGGCTTTCATCTGCGAAGGCTGAAACTGATTTGGCCTTCCGACACTCATTCCTTGTTGTTTACTTGGGCACCTTTTTGAGAAATGACCAGGTTGTCCACAAGTATAACAGACATTACTTCCAATCTTACAAATGCCTTGATGCATTTTGCCACATTTCGAACAAGCGGGAAGTCCTTGAGGTCCTACAGGTACATTGCTTCGATTAACCTGCGGAGCTCTCGCTTTCTGGGATTGCTGAGATTGTTGCTGGCTTTTCCCTGGCCATGGTTTCTTGCTTGGGTGGCCTCCACCACTCCATTTTCCTTTTCTCTTTCCATGCTGACCGAACTGAGACTGATGGGTAGTTACGGTCGTCGTTGTCTGGCTTTGTAATTGAGGATTCACTGAAGAATGTGATCCTTTCTCAAGCTGCATAGCCAACTCCATGCCTAGGGCTCTGTTCAGGGCTCTGGCATAAGTCAGACCACTCCGACTGGCAAGAACTACTCGAATATCTTGTCTCAATCCTGCTCGAAACAACTCGCACATTTTCTCGTCAGTATCTACCTTATCTGGTGCAAAACGAGCTAACTCACAAAACTCTCGATCATACTCAGCTACAGATTTCTTTCCTTGCCTAAGATTGGCAAATTCGTTCGCCTTCTGCTTACGATAACTCATAGGCATGTACTTCTCTTACAAGGCTTCATTGAATTGATCCCAAGTCAAATTCTCACGTTCTTCGGGTGTATACGTCCTTTGTCTTGCTTCCCACCAATAGTCGGCAGTTCCTTTCAGTTGGTACGTCATACACTCGAGACGTTCGCGATCGGTGCAAAGAAGGAATCGAAAAATTTGCTCGAGGGAATGAATCCACTCTTCGGCTTCTGCCGGACTGCCTTTACCATCGAAGGTTGGGGGAT
Source organism: Schizonepeta tenuifolia (assembly GCA_029490685.1). Taxonomy (NCBI): domain Eukaryota; kingdom Viridiplantae; phylum Streptophyta; class Magnoliopsida; order Lamiales; family Lamiaceae; genus Schizonepeta; species Schizonepeta tenuifolia. The sequence goes on from CM055955.1 coordinate 106,011,476, forward strand.
TTTGGCGAAGAAAAAGTTCTTCGACACGACGTTCATTTGGAGGGGGCGGGGTAGGATCACGCTGACCCTCTTCTTTATTTCTCTCATTCTTAATATTTCTTCGTCTTGGAGGCATTCTAAAGAAAATGCAAAAGAAAAAATTTTAATCATCTCAGAAGAACGAATTATCTCACTCGGAGTCTTTATCGATTTCGAAAATATTCCCTTTTTAAGGAAAATATGATTCTCGATCGGTACTTATCAAACGCATCGAAGGAAATTAATTTCATGATCATTGCAAATATAATAATCATCTCAATTTCTCATATATTTTAAACAGTTCAATTCTCAACTCAAAACAATGAATCACCATTAAGGAGAACAAATATTAGCATCATCATGTATAAATAATTTCTCAAGACAATTACTTCCTCAAACAGATCAATCAAAATAATAATCTCAAATATCATCATGATGGTCCCGAAACGAGTTACTGGTGTATGGGGGGGAATACACCAGTTAGGATTTTAAAACTTAACCCTGAAAAATACTTCAACCGAGTAAAAAGACTCAGTTGGAATCTCACAGTTGATGATTCCAAAACCACTTACAACTTTAAACCACTATTGATCTAAACCTCACTAACTTATCTAAAATCTCAGCTGAAATTCTAGACAGTCTATAAGATACAACATCAAAGGGTTAGCACAGTTATAACATGGTATTTAAAAGACTTATAACTGATTGTTACAAAAGATTGGCTCAAAAACCAAAAATTACAACAATTGCTAGAAAACTAACTGAGCTAGAACTGTAGCCCATACTTGCCAAAAATCCTTACAAAAATTTCCCTCTTAGCAGGTGACTCCTTGGAAATATCCACTCCATGCTCCTTGCAGACCTACCTCGCCTCAGATGCGATCTTCATGCGGTTCGGGTTGCTGGAATCCGGGAGAAGAGGTGGCCGATAAGTAACCCTCTTGGGAACTGGAACAGTGTTCAAGTCCAGGTTGGCTTCAATCATGGCCCTCCTGAATTGACTGAACATGCCCGGGTCACCTGAGTGCAACTCGGTCAGCGCCTCCTTGAACGCTTTCCTTGGGTCGTCAGTTGCGTAAACCTTCCTGTAATAGAAGTCGTTCACGAACTCCTGCTTGAACATCTCCCACTCCTCATTCCACTCGGTCGGCATCCATTTGTCGGTATGCCTAAACCGACTCTCAACCTTGGACTTTGGAGGCAACCTTTGTTGCTTCAACCGAGCTTCCGCCTTTGATTGGATTTTGTTGATGCGGCATCAGCTACGGGAGGCAACGTTGCGGTCCAGGTTCTGAGACACCTTCTTCAGCTCAACCTCGAACTGGTTCACCCTCCTCGCCTGGCTGGCGGCAAACCTTTTGATCCAGTTCGGGTTCATGTAATCCTTCTCCTCTACAGCCATAGCCTTGGCCGCTGCTATGCACTCTTCGGTTGTTATCCCATCGAGTTCAGTATCCAGCTCGGCTGCGATCTCGGCTATGGAGCTATAGGAAACTCCAATCTTCTCTGCCTGCTCCAAGTCTTTAGTCATTTCGGCTCCACCGACTTCGGTTGACTTGGCAGCAGCAGACTTCCTCCTCCTCAGCTGAGATTTGGATGGTTAAGCAGCTGGCACTCCTTCTTCTTGGGTCTCTTCTTCTTCCTGTGCTTCACCCTCCGTCTCCTTCTCTTCCCCCTTTTTGGCATCAGCAACAAGGCTTGCTACTGAACCGTCCAGAGAGTTGAGTTTGGCCTCGGTGGATTGAACACGGTTAAAGAGTTCATCGACCGCACACTCCAGCTCTATCTTCTTTGCCAGTTCGGAGTCCTGGCGCTCTTGTTCTGCCTTCTTCAAGACAGAGAGGTTGTCGTTGACATCTGTCTGAAAGGCAACGAACTCAGCCCAACGCGACTCGAAACGGGACTCCCATTCAGCATCCTGCATCTATTGGGACTTGGCCAGATTTGAGTCAGCCAATGACTTGAAGACATTCACTTCCGACTTCAAGCCCAACAGAGTGGACTTCAGCTCCGACATGTCCTGACTGGTGGAGGAGGAGAAATCATTCAGCTTCGTCTTCAGTTCGGCATTCTCCTCCACCAGTTGTTGGTACTTCGCCTCTTGTGCTGCCAACTCCCTCAGCTGGTCATCTTGTTGGTGCTGGAGGTTGACGAGCAGCTCGGTCCTTAATTGGTTGACCCTCTCAGCTACCAGCTCGCAGATTTGTTCAGTTGAAGGAGCGAGCTGAGCAGCTGGAAGGGCTTGAGCGGACTGAGCTAGAGGCTCAACTGTGACCATAGCTTGTTTGTTTGCCAGGTACAGCTTCAGGGCTTCCTCCTCTTCCTTTGCGGCGGCGGCTGCTGCATCGACATCCTCAAGGAAGTCAGCTGATTTTGCCAACATGCTGTCAAGGAAGTCAACACACTCCTTTCCAGCTGCCTCCCTTGTGTCCATCCCTTCAGCCAGACTCTGGTCCATCCGTCGAGTGAGCAGCGCGATCCGGTTGTTGTACGCCACCTCCAAGTTGGAATAGTTGAAGTAGGCTCGGATGCAGGACTCATCAGACTTCAGCCTGTCCCAGCTCTGCACTCTGATCGTGTCATCCTTGACATACCAGTGGCTAAAGATCAGTTGGAACTGGTACAGAAGCTCGGTTTCCAGAGTGGCGAAGATAGGCATGTCGCGAGCCGCAGGGAACAGACCTAACAGCTTTAGAAAGCAGTAGGCCACCCTGCCTTCGTGCTCCTCAGCAACTGCCTGCAGGTCCTCCGCTTCGTTGATTGGGGAGGGGGTGAGATTGTATGGTTTTGGTTCAAGAGGTTCATCGATGTTGGCCAAGGAGTCGGTCACAACATCGGCATCGAGCTGAGAGCTCGGAATTTGGGATTCAGTTGGGGAAGAGGGTTCAATTGTTTCCTCAACATCGGCCGAAGGAGCGGTCACGATGTTGGCATCGAGCAGAGTGCTCGGAATTTCTGGCTCGGTTTGGGTAGAAAGAGCAAGAGGTCTGGGGGCGGTACGGCATTCTCTCCTGCCGTGGGGGAGGTGGTAACATCTTCGAGGTCCTCAGATGAGGATGATGCATCCGACGTCTCCATCCCCTCAACCTCATTAGCTCCGGGGGCTCGAGGTACGATCTCGAATGATGCGGCCTCAGCTGAGCGGCTGGATTCGGAACGCTCCTCAGCAGGTGTCGACTCAACCTGCGCTCCCTCCTCGGCTGGAGCTGGCTCCTCAGCTGGAACCTCAACTGGCTCATCAGCTGACTCATCAGCTGGAATATCAGTTGGCTCATCAGCTGGCACCTCAGCTGCCTTCTTGGTGGACTTCTTGAACCTTACCCTTAACTTTTTCTGGGTAGGTTCGTCAGCCGACTCCTTTTCAGCGTCAGCTCGGCGACGTGAAGCTTTGGATTTGGCGGGGAGAGCAGCGGCTTGTTCCCCCTCAGCTGTTGACTCAGCTAGCTTTCCCGACTCCCTCTTGTCCTTAGGAGTGTAGACACTCCTCAGCACCTCCTGTGCTTTCTTGGCTATCGGGAACAGCAACAGCTTCTTCAGCGGCGTCTCCTCGCAGTCAGCCCAGACCATGTTGCGGTCCTTTGTTGCGAGGAGGATGAGGGCGGAAATCTTGCAGCCGAAGTTGAGTGTGCCCTTCACACTCAGCAGCTTCTCTCCAGACTCGGTTGTAGTCTCGGAGATCTTCGACTTTTCCACCATCAACTGGTTCAAGAAATATTGGAACCGGTTGATTTGGTGTTGATGCTCCAGGGCCACCAGCTGCTTCAGTTTGGGTCGGCTGATGTCGCCGAATGCGCCACTATATCCGAACACTACCTTCGACACGACGTCGAACAGCAGGCGGTGTTCCGACTTCAGCTTTGTCCGTTGCATGTTGCTCCTCAACCGCTCCAGCTCGATCAGAGCATCCTGAAGAAATTCATCCGCCTGTTCGTCGGTAATATTCTCCAGGAACTCGGTGGCGGTGTGGTTGATTGGTATGATGTACTGGAGGACATCGGACACGTCGATGGGGAAGGAGACACGACGTATCGTCCTTGCCGGAATATCTCTTTGTCGGCAGGACACCTCCGTAGAAACTCCCTCTGAGCTGTCAATGGGGCGAACAAGATTGACGTAGAATTCTCCGACTTGGCATCTGAGCAAGTGGGAGGGGCAGAGCTTGGCCCATTCCAGGAGTCCGTTCTCACGGAGAGTGTTGGCGAGCGGGGCTAGGACCGGCGACTCCAGATCCTCGTCGGAGAGGATCTGCTCGAAGTGTATCTTCGATACCAACATATTGAATGATTCTTCATAAGTAGTGGGGACGAAGGAAGGTCCGGATGAAGCCATCTTCTTAGTTTTTGGGGCCATTTAAGATCACTGCAATGAGAATATATATAGGAAAGGAAAGAAGATCTTTATGCAGAAACGGGTTAGGCAAAAACTGGAAGACGATGAATAGATATAATTGATAAGCACAAATGAGGAAAGTAGGAGATATCTTCCTGATTTTTCACCTTATATAGGTCTTTGACTCGGATGAGATCGATGGCTGGGGTTAAATGGCGCGAATCCATCAACGGCTGAGATTACGCGACTGTTGACTAACTTTGACTTGACGTTTTGATCCGAGTTCCAACCAGCGCGTGAGAAGGTGTACAGTTTCATGTCAGCCCAGTCGCACTATAAAGTAGGCTATGGATGTTTAGCCGTACTTTACATTTAATGTGGCATGATGGCTATTTTAATGTAACTGACTAGCTCAGGAATGTTTGAATTTATTTCAAACATTCTCATTTAAGGACATAACACCTTCAGTCATAAATGTTACCTGCCAGCTGATGTCGAGATCAGCTGTATACCTCAGTTGAGTTCCTCAGTTGCCGCATACCATCAGCTGACTCGAGTTCGTCTGTTCAGCTGATGTCTGATGTCTTCAGTTTGCAATCCGTATCAGACATTCCCCCTTTATCTGAGCTTCCCCCCTTAGATAGATGTCTGTCTCTTTACCTCAGCTGGTTCCTTATCAGGTGGATCTAACAATCCAAGTAAATCACATAGCATTTTGAACCGCGCTTCGGCTAGAGGTTTAGTGAAGATGTCAGCCCTCTGAATCTCAGTTGGGATCTTCTCCATGGACACATCCTTCTTCTCAATATGATCTCGGATGAAATGATGACGGATGTCGATATGCTTTGTCCAAGAATGGTGAACAGGATTCAGAGAGATAGCTATGGCACTCGAGCTATCACAATGAATGGGAACCTGTCCAGTTGCAACTTCATAATCTCTCAGCTGTTGCTTCAGCCACAACACTTGCATGCAACAGCTTCCAGCAGCCATATATTCTGATTCGGTTGTAGAAGTAGCAACACATGCTTGTTTCTTGGAGAACCATGAAACCAGCTTGCTTCCCATGAACTGACAGTGTCCAGAAGTAGACTTCCTGTCCAACCGATCTCCGGCTAGGTCCGCATCTGAGTATCCGGTCAGTTGCATATTGTCGTCAGTTGGATACCACAATCCAACATTAACAGTTCCCTTCAGATACTTGATGATGTTCTTTGCTGCCAACATGTGTGCTTCTCTTGGTTGAACTTGGAATCGAGCACACACTCCAACTGCGTATGATATGTCGGGCCGGCTGGCAGTTAGATATAGTAGAGAACCGATGATCCCTCTATACTTGCTGGCATCCACGAGCTTTCCTTCAGATCTAGGTTCAATCTTCCAGTTAGTATTCATTGGGATCCTTGTTGTCTTACTTGTCTGCAATCTGAACTTGGTGATGAGCTCCTTTGTATACTTGGACTGATTGATGAAAATCCCTTCTGGTGACTGCTTCACTAGTAATCCAAGGAAATAATTCATCTCGCCCATCATTGACATCTTGAACTTCTCCTTCATGAGATCTGAAAACTTTTTGCACAGCTCCTCTGACTTGGAACCGAATATGATGTCATCCACGTAGATTTGCACTACAAGTATATCATCTCCAACTTTGATGGTGAACAGGGTTTTGTCAACTGATCCTCGTTTGAATCCCGAGTTCAGAAGAAAACCACAAAGAGTGTCATACCAGGCCCTTGGCGCTTGCTTTAGTCCATAGATAGCTTTCTTCAACTTGTACACTCTTCCATCTCCAGTCTCAAAACCAGGAGGTTGTTCAACATACACATCTTCCTTGATATCTCCGTTGAGGAATGCACACTTCACATCCATCTGATACACTTTGAACTTGCGATGTGCGGCATAAGCTAAAAAGATTCGGATGGCTTCCAGCCTTGCAACTGGCGCAAAGAGTCTTCAAAGTCGATTTCTTCTTGTTGGCAGTATCCTTGAGCTACCAACCTTGCTTTATTCCTCACAATGAATCCAATGGTATCTCTCTTGTTTTTGAAAATCCACTTCAATCCAATCACCTTGACACCATTTGGTCTTTCTACCAACTCCCATACACAGTTGCGTAGAAACTCATTCAATTCTTCTTGCATGGCTGTTGTCCAGTGGACACAGTTGAGAGCTTCCCCAACATTCTTCGGTTCTGGTACATCAGCTACAAAGCAAGAAATCATGGCAACATCTCCAGCTTGCTCGAATTCCTCTAGAACTACCAACTCCTTAGCATATTGGGCATAAGTATTGGAATTTTCTTCGGTTGATTCTGGATTTGCAACTCGGCTCCTTGAATGCACACCCTCGGTTGGATCGATGATGATGTTGTCAGTGGAATGAACTTCATACCATCTTCGGTTGCGTCTTCCTTCTTCTTCCAGCTGTGGCTGTTTCGTAATCTGAGTTGGAGTCTTCAGAGCTGGTGAATGATCAGCTGTTGAGTCTGGATCCTCAATATTGACATTAGTTTGAACTGGACTCGGTTGGGCTTTGGATGCTGATGCAGTTGGAGGAGCATCAGCTGAAGTTCCCCCTTGGGATGAGCTGGGGTCTTCGCATTCATCTTCAGAGGAGTATGGATCCTCTTCCTCAGTTGCCCAAACTAGTGGTTCAGCTAGGTTCTTTTCCCTTAGAGCTTGCGATCTGGTGAGAACAGGTGGAGCTTGTATATCTGCATGTTAATCTTTGACCTGTTCCATGTACTCAAAAGTAGATTCATCAAAACTAACATGAGGTGTTATTTCCACAACACGAGAGCTGTTGTTGAAAACTCTATATGCCTTGATCCGAGCAGCATATCCAAGAAATATGCCATTCGAAGCTTTGGCATCAAAAGTTTTCAACTGAGTCTTCCCATTGTTGTGAATATAACACTTAGAACCAAAAATGCGTAAATAAGAAATATCTGGCTTTCTGCGTCTCCATAGCTCATATGGTGTCTTTCCCAACTGCTTGGTTAGAAGAGACCGGTTCTGAGTGTAGCATGCAGTGTTAACCGCTTCAGCCCAAAATCTCTTTGGCAGAGCTGAGCTGGCTAACATGGATGTGGCTGCATCCTTCAGCGTTCTGTTCCTTCGCTCAACTACTCCATTCTGTTGCGGAGTACACGCGGCTAATGTCTGATGGGTAATTCCAATCATCTCGCAATACTCGATGATGGTTTCATTTAGAAACTCCATTCCACGATCTGATCGGATAGACATGATCTTCATCTCTTGTTGGTTCTATATCCGATCCATCAGCTTGGTCAGCTCATCTCGGGTTTCACTCTTGTGGCACATGAAGATGGTCCACGTATATCTTAAGTAGTCATCAGTTACAACCAGGGTATACTCGTTCCCGTTCATGCTCTTTGGTGTAACTGGCCCGAAGAGATCCATATGGATCAGCTATAACACTCGGTCGGTTGAGGGAGTTGACTTCAACCGAAAGGAGGATCTAGCAAGCTTTTCCAGCTGGCATGCACTGCAGATGTGTGTTGTTGAAAACACTCGGTTAGGTATGCCTCTTGCATGTTCTTGTCTGGCGAGTCGGTTCATCGTCTTGAAGTTCAGATGGTTGAGCCTTTTGTGCCACAGCCAGCTCACATCAGAACTGCTCTTTGATAACAGGCAGGTGTCAGGGAGGCTGCTGTTCCAATCAGCGTAGTATACATTCCCTGTTGGTGATCGATTTCCCAACAATGTCACCTGCTTTGATCCGACATCTTTAACCCTGCAACCCTGTGCATCAAACTTGATAGAGAAACCATTATCACAGAATTGGCTGATGGAGAGCAAGTTATGCTTCAATCCATCAACATAAGAAATATTAGAAATTGAAACATTATTGGTTTCAAGGGTACCGTAACCTCTGGTGTAACCTTTTGAGTTATCACCAAAAGTAACTGATGGACCTTCTTTCTCCACGAAACTTCCAAGCAAATCCTTCAGATTCGTCATGTGTTTCGAGCATCCACTGTCCATTACCCATATTGTTGCAGACGCTTTCTACTTCCTCAGCTGTTTCTCCTGTACCTGCAAAGAGAAACTCGCATAGGTCCCCAATTTCAGTTGTGTCCTGGAGGGTTAGAACCAGTTCCCCCTGGAACTGTGCGTCACTTTTCCCTGTATACTCGGATGGATTTATCATTCCAGATCACTTTTCCTTGATCATCAACTATAACAACACCTCGGTTATCCTTAGACTTGTTGTTAGTAGTGATGTTCTGTTTCTTGGGAGGAGTTGGATTTCTCCCATGTTGAGCTTTAGGAGGTGAAGCTTTCCCCTTGTTTTGATGGCGATTTTTATCCTGTTTGATTTGTCTGAATGATCAGACGCCATGTTGCAATCTTTGTGGCTGATTCTGATTCCAACTTCTTGAGTGTTGTTGATAGGTGTTCATGCCCTGTTGATGATTCATGTTGTGGCATGAGTATCTCCAACTATTCGACCTGTTCCTTATCGGTTGACTCGGTTGGAACCTTTGGTTGAACTGCGGATGGAACCGCTGTTGATTCAGATGATTGAACCCTTGTCGGTTCTGCGGTCGGTTCCATTCTTTCTGTTGTTGACTCTGAGGTTGATGCAGAGGTCGGTTCTGATTCTGAGTTCGGTTGCGATTATGTCTTCGACGCCTCTGATTCCTCTTCTGACTTTTGGAACATTCCCCCTCGATTGATGTCCCAACCAGATGGAACATTCTGTCCTTCATCTACTGTTCCTTTTCCCTTCTCAGTTGTGGTTGCATTGGTCGGTTGAGCTTGCTGAGAAACGGAGGTTGAAATATTTTGTGGTGACTCAGGTTCCACTGTGTTTGGTTCAACAGCTTTAACCTCGACAACTTTGATGAAGGTTGCTGGAGGAATTCCATTATCTTTAATCACATCATAACCGAGTCCTGACACGTCATCCATCTGTCTGTTGTAACTGATAAGATTCTCTATGATCTTGGATGACTGATACAGCTTGATTAGATTGTCCTTCTCAGTTTGCAACTCCTTGACGAGGTCAGTTATCTGCTCGGTTTGTCCATCTGACTTCTTTATCAGCTGCTCGATCTGAGCCTCTTGATTTTTCAACTGATCTTGCTGCTCCTTGATCTGCTTTCGTCAACTCTTTATCAGTTGGAGCCTTAGCCTCGTTCAGTTGACTCTTGAGATTCTCAATCTCCTCAGTTTGGCTCTTGATCAGATCGTCCTTTTCGGTTAAGGAATCTTCAAGTTTGGCGAACTGAGCTTGAAGACTCTTAAACTCAATCGATTGGTGATGTAGTTCCTCAATGAGTTCTTGAAAATCACTCCAGGAGGGTTCCAATTCTTCGTCCAGTGATTCCTGCATGTTAGAAATATTTGAAGAATTAACTTAGCAGGATTAGAGTGTACCTCAGTATCATCCTAGTCGGTTCCAAGAGCCATGAGGCATTGATCCTGACCGGTAGCGTTGTTGGTGGAAGTCAGCTCATCCTCATCTTCAGTGTCAGTGAAGATGTCCATGTCGTCAGCTGCTTCTTCTGCAACCATGGCCTTGTTCTTTCCAGCTTGTTTGGCCCTTTAGCGCATCTCTCTTCTTTCTTCGATAGATCTGGGCAGTCAGCCTTGAAATGACCTTCCTTCCCACATTCAAAGCAACCGTTGGTGACAGGCTTTGAACTATCTCGAGTTTGGTTTGATTTGTAGAATCGTTTGTATTTCCCGAACCGTGTGTCGATGTCGGCTAGTTTCTTTGACAAGGGCTGCAATGTTCTGTTGCAGTTCCTCTCTGCTTGGCTCCTTTGCAGTCTCAGCCAGTAGAGCTTGTAACACTTTGAGATTGATTTCTTTTAGTGCGTATTTTCCTCTTCGGATGCACTGGATTCTTCTGAGGATGTCCATAAACCGGAGCTCTAGCTGATCAATTGTTTCATCTGTCTTCAGACAAAAATTGTCGAAGTCTTGGCATGCATGTGAGAATTTTTTCTCCTTCGTCTCATCACTTCCTTCACTCAGCGATGCAAGGATGTCCCACATCTCTTTTGCAGTCTCACACTCCTCTATCCAGGGCAGATAATCTTGTCCAACTGTGGACATTATTGTGCTCTGAGCCCAGATGTCTAACTGGCTCACCTTGGCTTCCTCTGGAGTGTAGTCTTCCGGCTGCGTCTCCACAAACTACACAGCTGTATCTCATCGTTGGGATTTGTAGGAGTGCGAGCTATTCTTTCTTTGATGATGGTCGGTCCGGAAGAAAGAACTTGTTGCATCCTATGATGCTTCGACAGTAAGATCTTCTTCATCCGTGTCCTTCAGGATGTATAATTTACAACCGAGAACATTACCACGATCTTATCCTTGACGTCCATCTGCACACAACAACAGAGCAAATATGCACTAGCGTGAAAAAGATCTGTTCAGTGACCACTGAAGAAACTTTCTCGAATTCACACCTTGTGAAACAGAGTCAGTAGTCTTTTGAACCACTGCTCTGATACCACTTGATGGTCCCGAAACGAGTTACTGGTGTATGGGGGGGGGGGGAATACACCAGTTAGGATTTTTCAACTTTGAAAACTTAACACTCGAAAATCACTTCAACTGAGTAAAGAAAGGCTCAGCGGAAATCACAACAAGTAAGAGAACTCAGCTGTGAGAGTGGTGCTGTGCGGAATGAGGTGGAAAATATACTCGTAAAAACAACTCATGCTTTTATGTCAAGTTTCAAGCTATTCTAGGAATTATTTGTATCTTCCATTTGTATATATTACACTTCTACTGAGGCAAGTACATATCTACTTCAAGCGTATGACTAAACCTATTGAAATATGTGCTTGTGTTCAATCTCATATCATTAGCGAAAGAGATCTCAAATTTTAATTGGTAACGAGGTTATCAGGCTCACACAACATTAGCATCGTGTAGTTGTATACGATGAAATATTTGACAAATTGTAAGTTAAGTACAAAGTTAATTTTTCATTTTTTTAAAGTAGTAATATATATTTAGTTTCTTGCAGGTAAGAAAATAGAAGAAATAAAATAAAAAATACTCATTTTGATCAATTTATATTATCACTCCGAATAATATTAAATATTTTTAAAGTTCATGCTTGAATATTTCAAAATAATATAGATTGATTAAATTAGTATACTAATATAATAGTCACATAATTAAAGACTTCTGAATTCGCTGGATACTTGATTATGACACTGATATTTTTTATTCTTTTATTAGAAATAATGTCACTTGCTCTTGATTTTGTCTTCCTATTAAAGCACCAACAGACGCAAGAGAACCCAACCAGCTTCAATAGTTTTGAATTGGAGGGAGATGTGATTTAGGCGAAGTATGATATCATAGTAACAACAACAAGAGGGTAGCATGCATCCAATTTTGAAGATATAAGAGTGGAGAAATTTTTAGCGCCGAAGGAAAGGGTTTTTATCAATTGTAAACCAATTGAAATTACGTTATAATTGGTTGACAAAATATGTTGCCGATGTTGTTGTACTTGGTTTAGAATTAGATAAAGAGGAATGTTTATCATGATACATACAATCTTGATTGCAACCTGCTTTTATGTATTATTGAATTAAAATAATTTTATTATATTTTATATTTAATGTAGTAAGTAATTATGGAATGAAAGTCTTCCCAAAATATGATTTGAGGATTTCTTGATTATTCAAATAATTTAAATTTTTTGAATAAATTCAAATAATAGCAAATAATATTATTGGAGTTAAGGAAGATATTGAATATATAATTACTTTCTAATTAAATTTTGATTAGAACTGTGGTTGACGGGACGATTCCGACCGTGGGGTAGATGGGCCACTTCCGACCCGACGGTTCAACTTTTTTTTTTTTTTTTTTAAATATGTCAATTTCATAATGTAGGCTCTTAAGTTGAATATTTTAACTTTTTAGAAAGAGAATGAGCGGTGGTGAGTGAGAGAAGAGAGATAGTAAACAATCTTCAATAAAGGACAAGCACTCTTAAGTTGAATCTTTTCACTTTTAGAAAAAGAATGAAGAGGTGGTGGGTGAGAGAAGAGAGATAGATAACAAATAGTAATATATATATATTAATATATATTAATATATATATATACTATATATATATATATATAGGGGCTAGGGACACATATGAATAATGCAATTACTTTTTAATTAAATTTGAATTAGAATCGTGGATGATGGGACGATTCCGACCTGAAGCCACGGGATAACGGTCTGATTTCAAATCGGTGCTTCAACTTTTTAAAAAAATATATATTAACACTTTTTTAAAAAGATTTTTGAAAAGATTATATTATCAATATCTAATAAATTTGATAAAATTATTACATAATAATTTTCCGTCGATTTTTCGACGGTCATGCGCTAGTTTTATTAATTCTGATTTGTGTTTAATTAGATTACGTTATTGAAAATAAAAAGTGATGTAAATTACATATATTATTTATGTATTTTTAAATTATATAAAATATAAAATAAAATATTAATAAATAGATATCATTGACCAACGACACTATAATTTTTTCAAAATTTGTATCACTCTTATAGTCTTATTGACCCTGCACTCCACCCACATCCCACACCTATGCAACATAGCATGCTAGGTCACGAGTGATACGCAAAATTAACTTTATTCGTCAGGTACTTACAAAATTTTGGACTTTCTTTTAAATGTCGATATAATTTATTGGCGTTGATCGATGAGGAATTTGACTCAAAAATTTAATTAATAATTTTTTTAAAAGTGGTGCATTATTTTTAATAAAGAATTAGTTAAATATAGTCACTCCTGAAAAGAAAAGTGCTAATATAGCACGTTTTTTAAACGATTAAATATGGCCACGCATACCACGACTTGCATACATGACCAGCATACACGACCATCATACACGACCATGTATATTGGTTGTGTATGCTGGTCGTGTATGCTGATATGGTCGTGTATGCTAGTCGTGTATTCAGGTCGTGTATGCTGATATAGTCGTGTATGCTAGTCGTGTGTGCATTATTGTGTATATTGCTATGATCGTATATGCTAGTCGTGTATGCATGGTCAGCATACACGACCAGTTTAGGTCGTGTATGCTTGGTCGTGTATGCTAGTCGTGTATGCATGATCATATTTGATCATTTTAAAAAAAGTGACTATATTAGCACTTTTCTTTTCAGATGTGACTATATTTGAACTTCTTCCTTTTTAATATTTCTTTTTCATAATGGTTATTGAGACAAAAAGGAGTTATGATCGACGCGTTTTGACTCTTAATTTAAATTTCAGATCACATGCTAAAGTGCGACATCTCTTAGCTGTAGATCTTAAACCCATTAGCTACTATGATTTCTTATTTTAAAATTTTACGTAATAATATTATAGAAATTATTTCATTTTTGTATAATTTATTATCAATTAAATTTAAAGATAGCACTACGATAAACTCTAATTCTGCACTTTTAATTTTACATATTAATTACTCTACTGCTTTTTTTTAATCAAGAAAAGTTTCATTAAAATTGAGCTGGTACCAGAGATACCACAAATCATTCATCCCTTACGATACATAGATAATCAAATTATTCGAACACTAAGAAGAAAAACTCTTCTCCTTGTTTAAGATCCTAAAGATTTTGTTTCAACACCACATTCTTGCTTTTACCTCCATAAACAATACTTTTGATGTTCCAGACCACTCCTTCGAATCTGCTTTCATTCTGCCGCTTCCACAGAATCCAAGTGGTGCAACCCCATAACACCTTTAAGAAATTTCCAATCTTCTTCCCTCTGCCCAAGTTTGCAAACAAGTTGAAGTGCTTTTCTACAATTTGAGGACGAGCCGAATTGATCCCCAACCAATTTTGGATCTCGTCCCATACCGCATCTATCTTCAGGCAGAGCAAGAAGAGATGGTTTGTCGTCTCGTTTTGTTGGTTGCACGCAGTGCACTTAAGCTCTTCTTCTTCCAAAGGGATATTTCTCTTCCTCAAGTTATCGCATTTTGGTAGTCTGTTTCTCAAGATTCTCCATGATGTCGCGATGGCTTTTTGAGGAGCAGGTGTATCCCATGCCATCGCAATCGTCTCCTTGTTCGTGATCGCCATCGTGGTCTCGTTCCTGGTTGACTCGATAACTGCATATGCTGATTTCTTAGAAAACATGCCATGCGGATAAGCTTTCCATGTCCAGCATCAACACATCCTGCACTTGGAACAATATAGAGATGAAAATCATTAGCTCATTAACTGCCTCGGACTCTCTCTCAAATAGCTCCTGTCTCCACTTCAAATCCCAAGCCCAGACCCCGTTTCCCACTTCCCCAATTCACCGATAAGAGCATCATTGTTTGCACTTAACTGAAACAATCTAGGAAAGACATATTTAAGAGGTTTCATCCCCACCCATCTATGTGCCCAGAATTTCGTGTCTTGACCGTTCCCAATCTTTCGCCTAATGTTTTCCATAAACCAATTCCCAGAAGAGCCCCCATCCAGAGAATGATTTTTGGCTACCATCCAACTCTAGTCCTTCTTTGCCTCGAGAAACTTAGCCCTTCTCCCCCCACTCTATTTCTCCATAAATAGATCTAACAATTCTAGCCCACAACAACCCTCTCCCTTTAAAAAATCTCCATATCCATTTCACCACCAGAGCATAATTAAACTATTCAATGTTTCTAAACCCGAGCCCCCCTTTTATTAAGACAAAGTTCATTCCATTTAACCTACGGGATAAATCTGGAACTCACACTTCCACCCCACAAAAATTATCAAAAAGAGAATTCAAAGTTCTCACAGTTGATTTTGGAATAATAGAGAATGAGAGCTGATAAATTGGAATAGCCTGCAATACCGCCTTCACCAAAGTTAATCGTCCAGCCAAGGACAATTTCCTATTCTTCCACCCATCGATTTTTCTTCTTAACTTTATCCACTAAGTAGTTCAAGTCCACAACGCTTTTTATTCTACCGCCGACTTTGATTCCTAAGTACTTGAAAGGATGGATTCGACATTGCATTGAAGCTCAACCGCCATCCATTCAAGTTTGTGGCCGTCGATCTCGATTCCCATCAGGCTGCTTTTGATAAGTTCACTGCAAGACCCGATATCAACTCGAACAGTTTTAGAATGTTCTTCACCGCCCCTGCATTCCACTCGTTATCGGCCAAGATGAAAATGGTATCGTCCGCGTATTGAAGGGTCAACTGAGGTTGGAAAAGATAAAATTACTCTACTTCTAGACCACTCTATATGGAACATGAAATTATTCCATTTTCGTGACACGTTAATGGTAGGAATGTGATTAATAATAATTGGGTCATGAACAATTACTCTAGTTTTTCCACTTGTCGGAACCGACACCAACAACAACCATAGTGATTTTCATATGCATTAATGGATGTCAACAAAATTCAAGACTAAATTAGTTGACATAGGAGACCCAAGAAAAGAATTTAAACAAAAGGGAGGAAAAAGGAAATATCAGACGTTCGAAACAATATTTTGATAAACTGTGAATTATGTGAGTTTAAATTTACACACTTTTTTATTTTCTAGTTATTCCTAATAGAGAATTAGTCAAATATAGCCACTCCTGAAAGAAAAGTGCTAATATAGCCACATTTTTAAAAACGATCAAATATGGCCACGCATACACGACCAGCATACACGACCATGTATATTGGTCGTGTATGCTGATATGGTCGTGTATGCTGGTCGTGTATGCTGATATGGTCGTGTATGCTAGTCGTGTATTCAGGTCGTGTATGCTGATATAGTCGTGTATGCTAGTCGTGTGTGCATTATTGTGTATATTGCTATGGTCGTATATACTAGTCGTGTATGCATGGTCAGCATACACGACCAGTTTAGGTCGTATATGCTGGTCGTGTATGCTAGTCATGTATGCATGGCCATATTAATCATTTTAAAAAAAGTGACTATCTTAGTATTTTTCTTTTAAGAGGTGGCTATATTTGAACTTCTCCCTTCCTAATATATATATATATATACCCTAAATAATTACGACAAGTCAACAACTATCTCATATATATGGAGAGGTTTATATTTTGCAAATTTCATATAATATTTTTATGTTAAATATTTTTTTAAATAGAAATAAATAGCTATTGGCATTGGCAAGCACAATAAGGATCACATGCCTCAGATTGGATGCACTTTTTCACTAACAGTTTTATAACTCTATTAATTACATATCCAAACGCCAAGATCTATTAAATTATACGGTTTGTTCCGTGAACATTTAAAACGTAAATCTATAATCATACTATAATTTAATAATAAGTGTGACATATTAGATCGGTGATACTTATATTAAACGGATCTCCTACAACTTAGATAGAAAAATAAAAAATTGAATTAAAATGCAAAAATTAAACAAGTCAACTGAGAAAATATGCTTAGTCAAGACACCAACTTTGTACCAAGTCAAAACGCAACAGTTTTTAAAAAGTAAAAGAAAATATTTAAGAAGTCGAGCTTTGCTGTTGAATATAAAATACAAATCCTTAAATTCAAAATCCAACTTTGAATAGAAACGTATAATATTATCAGTCAACATCTGCCATTTCTTGTTAGAATTTAGAAACATCTTTCTCCAGACAAGGAACTGCGACAAATCTTTTCCCCCTAAAATCAAGATATTTATAAAGCCAACTCATATTCAGCAAATCCCACCGCCAATTCACACCTAAAACTTCTTTGGATTCTCTGTAAAAATGAATCTTGATTTTTTTTACTGTTGTAAATATTCATGTGATGTTTTTATTGGTGATTTATTATGAATAAATATGAGCTTTTGATTCCAGTTGACTCCTTTCTTTTCTCTTCAGAGGAGTGAATTTTTTTCATAAATTTAAAAGGAAAAAAAAGCGAAATTTGCCTTGCAGAGTTTTGTCCAGCTCGAAGCAATCTTCGAGTGTTGAAATCCCAATTTTTATCTGTGTTTTGATCAGAAGAATTCCGATGGAGTCCGTTGATTCATCTCCAAATTATATGAGGGCCAGAAGCAGATTTCATTCAAGCAAGAAAATCTCGGTTAGTTACTATTTACTTTGTTTCTTCTGTTTTGTGTTGTGTTTGAGAGAGAGAGAGAGAGAGAGAGAGAGAGAGAGATCTTTTTGATGCAAGATTATACTTGAATCTTTGTCTTGTGGTGCTTAATGTTTTACTGTGAGATCGTGTGTGTGTGTTTTGAGAGAGAGAGAGAGAGAGAGAGAGAGAGAGAGAGAGATTGTTGATCCAAGGTTATAACATTGGATCTATGGTTGTGTTTGCTTTGTATTCTGTTTCAGAGAGAAGATAGAGAAAGTATTGAGGAGTTTCCAGAGGTAGATTAAAAACAAGTCTAAATTGGGAAATTTGTATGATGTTTTATTGTGAGCAGGGAGGAAGTGAATGTGATGAGATGATGTCTGTTACTTCTTCTACTTGTGGATCATCACTTAACAAACCGTATGCTCGAAAACTTTCCAATAATGGAATCAAGTACAGAACTGTTAGATCATTCAGAAGAAGGCCAAAACCAAGACTCATTCAATCTCCTCCACCAATCTCTGATGATGACGAGGTTTCCTCTGACGCGTCGCCTCACTATTTGAAGGCGACGACCTCTTCTGAGGCAAGAAATCACGCCATTCTGAATCTACCTTCGATGGAAGTGATAGGAGCACTTCACATTACTCACAACCAAAATTATCAAGAACATCAAGCCTTAGAAATGTGAGGATTTTGATAAAGAGGGCTAGTTTCAAGCCCAAGAGGTCTTTGTTAAGATATTCTAAGGTTTCTGAGGATATTAATGTTGATAGAGCCACATATTCTTCAACTATCAAGGATTCGAAGTTTCTTGTCCCTACTACCGAGCTTCAATATGAATCTGAGAAGACTTCTGTAATGAGAGTTTGTCGATACCATCATTGCTCGTTGCATGGAGGTTGCCACGGAGGTCATGATCCCGCTCCCCACCTAAGCGTTTCTTGTACAGAAGAAAGCAGTTGATGAGGAAGCAGAAGGGCGTGGCGCCCAAAACTGAGACGAGGCGTGGAGTGAGGTTTCTGGTGATAGAAAGAAGAACCTTCACAAAAGCCAAATAGTTCCGAGGTAGAATCATCAAATCAAGAGAGATTAATGACAGCATTGGTGTTTCTGGTGTTGAAATGAGATTGGTGTGGATTCTTATGATGAAACTGAGATATTTGGAGATGGATTTGAAGATGTTCGAGAGTCGTATCTAGTTGAGCTCGCCTTGGTGAAACATCGTTCCCGGAGAGAAGCTACCGGGATAGTCTACACATACTGAGGAAGTATACTTCTGAGGAGCATGATCTTGGAGGGGCAGATAAAAAGGGCTACTGTTCGAAGTGCTCTTGTCACAACACAGGAAAAGTCACAACCACTCCTAGAAGAGTCGAGGCAGATGACTTATCCCCGCGCGAGGCTACTGCATCAAGTCCTGAAGTGGAGAACAACAAAGAGATTCCTCTTGATGGATCTACTGTTGTTTCAGGTATAAGTTCACTAGCCCCGTTCGAGAAGCCAAAAGAATCGGTTGACACCTACATTGAGGATATAGCAGTAGCAGGCAAAGATGGCCTAGACACTTCGATTATATTTGATGAAACATCTGAAAAGAGAAGTGCATGCACATCAGCTTCAAGTAGTAGCCAAACTTCAACCGACACAACGTCTGAGGAAGATGCAGAATCCACAGCTGAATCTTCTGAATCTTCACCAGCTGAAGATTCAAAAGCTGATGAAGCTGTGCCGGTTGAAGATTCTGAGACGAATACTCCAACTAACAACGGGAGAACACTCCATTTCAGCAAACCGAGGCATATGAGCATGTGGCACATGATACATCAACATATGTCATCAAATGTTTCTGCTGATCCACAATAAGCCGGTTCAAGGAGGAAATGGTAAAAGTCCAGTGCTAGGTCTCGATTCTGAGGATGATACGCCTTTGAGCTGCAAGAAATCTGAACAGACATGAGTAATGACTCAGAACCTCGAGAGATTGAACTGCGCAAGTTGTTTGCAGTCAAACTTGTCCGAGAGGCGATTGAGAAGATTCTTCTTCCAGAGGTTCAAGATGACCAGTCGTCCATCACAAGTGAAAGCAGTCCACGACCAGAGCTCGTTGACAACGATCAAGCTAGAGGTAATGAATAAATATAACACACACAATTGTATAGATTTCTGATTCTTCTCAACATAGGCAAAAAACTAATCTGACTACTTTTATGTTTTGTAGCATGTAATGATGCAAAATCTGATGCTGATAGAGCGAATGAGAGCGTCTCGTCTAATCCAAAATAGAAGCCGTCGTGGCTGGTAACGATGCTTTGGGTGGGGATATGAGAAACGCTGAGAAGAAAGCAGCTCCAAAGCATTGGAGCAATCTTAAGAAGTGGATTCTGCTTCAGAGATTCATCAGAGAATTGGAGAAGGTGAGAAGATTCAACCCGAAGAAGTCGCAGCATCTGCCGTTAAATCCTGACCCTGAGGCAGAGAAAGTCAGCCTTCGACCTCAGACAGTTGATGAGAGGAAGAGTGCGGAGGAATGGATGCTCGATCACGCCCTTCGCCAAGCAGTGAGTCAGCTTGCCCCAACTCAGAAGAAGAAAGTGGCATTGCTTGTAAAAGCATTTGAAACTGTGGTCCCACCTTCAAGATGACTCTCAAGTTCAATCAAGAATCCCAAGGCTCAGAAGCAACGGTGTTTCATTCTTCGACTCTGCAAAGGAAAATGCGAGCTTATTTCAAAGTCCCGAAGCTTGAATCTTGACGGTAATGGAATGTCAGTGCCAGTTGAGAATACTCTTAGTCGAGCTCATCATCCTGATGTGGCGAAAGTAATGGAAGATGAGACGAAGGCAGAGGCGAAAGAGAGCAAAAAAACCATATCAAGATGTGGCATATGATATCAGCATGTAGCATCAAACATTGCTGAAAAAGTTGGTGGCCAATTTCTTGAGGGAGCGAGGGTGACGACGAATCGGAAGAAGATAATCTAACCAAGTTTGATGCTCTCAAACTCGTAAGGAAGCAGTTGACGAAATCCTCGTTCCAGAGGTTCATGACGACTCCTCTGATACTCAATCAGTCTCGAGTGACTTCTGTTCAAGAACAAGACGTTCTTGAACGAGAGTGCAACGAGATTAAAGGAGAGAACGCTCCTAAAGTTGAGGACTCGAAAGCAGAATCAAAGTCTGAGCTGCCAAAAGCCAGAAATTGGAGAAGCTGAAAAGGCTCATACTCTTGAAGAGATCCATCAAAGCATTGGAGAAAGCTAGATTGCTCGGACAAAACCTCAGCAAGTGTCGTTGCCTGCAACCTCTGATCTCGAGCCAGAGAAAGTTGATCTGAGGCAACAGATGATGGACGAGAGGAAGAAAGCCGAGCAGTGGATGCTCGACTATGCAGTTCAGCATATTGTTACGACACTAACTCCAGCACGGAAGAGAAGGGTGTCGATGCTTGTTGAAGCATTTGAAGCAGTAGTTCCATTGCCAGAATATGAGAATTAATATTGAAATCTGATGCTGTTGAAGAAGGTGAATGCTTCTTGATAGACTAGGTTGTGAGTGTGTGCTATTTGCTCATTTAAGATAAGTAATAACCTTATTTATTTGATATTTGTAATGCAGAAAGGAGGCATGTTGCTTGCTGCAGAAAAATATATTTGTCACCCCATAATTTTGCTAGATTAGACTTATATTTTATTTTCGTTCTTTCTGGTATTGATTGTATTAATTTGGAGTGATTAGGGCTGCTGTTTGTAATAATTGTGCTGGTATGCGTATTTTTACATTATCATAACGTATCAGGTTAATTTGATGTATGATGAATCTTTGGTTTATGTAAATTATGAAGCATCTTACCAATTTTGTCATCAATTTCATGTTTCTGTAGACAAAATTATGCAGGATAAAGAGAACTAGAGGAGGTAAATATTTGTAACATCTGAAAAAGGCATTAAAAATTATTGGAGTTCATTAATTAGGAATCTCAATTAAATTTATTAATTTTAATTAGAATTGATTAAGTTACCATTAAATTAATTAATTATTCCAATTAAAATTTTAATTAATTAATTAATTTTAATTTTAATGCTAATGCTAAAAGGATGAATCAAATAATCGTACATTGCGATCTCATCTTTTAAAAAATCAAACATTGAACACGAGATTCGAACCTTCTAAATTCTATTGTGTCTAGACCTAACTATATATGAGTCTTGCATTGTACATGGAAACTTCCAATTATGTGGTCAATCTATGTGCCATGCCTTTTCGTGGACTCCAAGCCAAATCAACTAGACTAATAAGGTCGGTGACACTCTCTCTATATAGTATATATATAAACACATAAAGAGAGGCACATACCCCACCCACAAAAGCAACATCAAATTAAATCAAACCACAAAAACATGGCCGGCATGCAATATTCCTTCTTCTCTTTCCGACTGATTTCTATTACCCGAAACCATCAACTTCCGTCAACACCACCGACGCCGCTCTTGATTCGTACGCATCAACAAGTTGTACCTTTGAAAGCCCAAGTTGAAGCATCCGATCCCGGCGACCACGACGTCGTCTACTCGGAAGGTATAGGTTTGACAAGTGCGTCCTTTGACCGCCCGCTACATTAATCCTGCTCGGAATCTACCAATTAAAAAGTCTAGGTTTATTGTGTAATTCATTACGTCGCTCACGATTTTTCTAGTACTGTGACTAGTCGATTCCTTGTAAAAGCATTAATTTCTTGTTTGACGTTTATTACTTGTAAGTTTGATTGTTCTTTTCAGAATTACTAATTTTTGTTACCCCTTTTTCTTGTATAATTTTTGGAATAATCATGTTACGATTTAACCTTTGTTCTATACTTTTCTTTGAGTTAGAGACGATGTCGGATTTTTTGCTATGTACGGTCCTACTAGCAAGAGAATCGGCGATTGTTGGGCTTGTGGGCCTCTTTTTTAATTGGCCTTTTTTGCTTGATAAATCTTCATTTTTGTCATATACCCTCGCTAAAAAAAATCTCATTTCAAGTTGGGCACGAGAATTAAGAAAGTGATAAAGTAGTTGTAGGTAGAGTAAAAATTAAAAAATATGGATATTCTTATTGACTTTGATTAATTTGTTAATGTATTGAAATTTGGGATGACTTATTAGTGGGGTGTGAATATATTAAACTTGGGAACTAAAATCTAGAAAATTTATTTCCTATTATAATTAAGGATGTTGCTCGTAATTAATTAATTCTTGGTCATATTAATTCATGTTATTTTTACTGTTCATAATTTTCGAAATCTTTAATTTATTTCCTGTTCGAAATATTAAAAAAAAAACTGTACAAATTTGAATGCACAAATCATTGAATATCGACATTAACTTTAAGCAATAAAAATCTGTTATCATTTAAAAAATAACTGATGTGATAAAAAAAAGGGAGGGAATTTTATTCATTGAGTATCAAAATCTGCCACATTACCGGGGGAATAATTTGGGGATTGTTTGGAGGGAAATTTAAATTACACCTAACACTAACTAAACACAATAAATAGCAGCTGTACAGCCACAAATTCATTAAACCACTTGCATAAATACAACAACCAAAATGCTGGACCTCAACAAATACAAGCCAAATTTGTCAGAGATTGAAAGAAACAATCTGGCAGCCTGACTTCTTCAAACAGCTGCAACTCAAAGCTAAGATATGGCGCCAAAAGAAAGCTGCAAATTGTTTGGTGTTGAGCTGCGAACAGTGTGGAGAGTGTGGACAACAACTCAAAACAACAGCAATTGGGCCAACCCCTGCATTTTGGTGTCAATGAAAAAGGTTCAAAACACAAAGAAGAAAGTTACTTGATGAAGAAAAGCTCAAAAACATGTCAGTTTTGGAAAGAGGTACCATCAGGAAGCTTTCAAGTCAGCTAAGAGTAAGTACATGTTTGGTTCATAAATGGATTAAGGAGAAAAAGGTTAGAGCACGTACCAATGCAATCAAACCCTTTCTAACCCCTGAAAATAAGATTGCTAGGCTGAAATGGAGCCTTAGCATGCTCAGTTGCATAAGTAGCAATGGAAGAATCCATTTTCAGCCAGTGTACAATATTATTCATATTGATGAGAAGTGGTTCAACATTACAAAAACCACCCAGAGATATTATGTCTTGGCAGATGAAGTGGAGCAATACAGAACATGCAAATCCAAGAGACATATTGAGAAAATCATGTTTATTTGTGTTGTTGGCAGGCCACTTAATGATCATTCTAGGAATTGTATATTTGACGGGAAGTTTGGGATATTCCCATTAACATATGAGGAGCCAGCAACAAGAAACTCAAAAAACAGACCAAAAGAAAGCCTCATAACAAAGCCTATTTGTTGCTATTACCAAACCTGTGATGAAGGATTACTTTCTTAAGCAGGTAATACTTTAATTTCAGGTTGCTATCAGATTGTTTGCACATTCATCATTTAGCTATGTTTCATTATGTTTTCATTATGCAGATTGTTCCAACAGTGAAAGCAAAGTGGCCAAAAGGGATCAGCAAAAACATCATTATACAACAAGATAATGCAAAGCCACATATCAGCATTGATGATCCTGATTTCCAAGAAATTGCACACTCTGATGGGTTCAATATCCAATTAGTTTGCAACCACCTAATTCCCGAGACACAAATGTCAATGACTTAGATTTTTCAGGGCCATACAGAGTCTAAAAGATCAGAAGTTGGCCACTACAGTTGACAGATTGATCAAGAATGTGCAAGATGCATTTGAAGAGTATCCAACTCTAAGTTGAATGATGTTTCTTGACACTGCAATGTTGTTACAAGGAGATAATCAAGTGAAGGGCAGCAATAACTACAAGATACCATACATGGGTAAGGAACACCTTAGAAGGCTTGGAATACTACCAGAGACTATAGATGTTGAGGACGAGCTTGTAAGGATGCATATGAATATCTACAAGTGCAGGAGAATGCAGAACAACCAATCTACAACCTTGACAGTCTAATTTTAGGAATGCAGCAGGTGGAATTGCAAGGAATAGAGGGCATGAAATCTGTTTTTTGCTAAGGGTTTACAGATTCAAATAGTAAAGCTATAGATTTGTTGTTTGGAGATGTAAATTTGTCCTTTTTTTTGAACCTATGTGATGAATTGCCTGATGTATTAAAAACTGATGCAAATTACTTGATCATTTCAAGTGCTGAGACTACATAGGTTCAAAAAAAGGACAATTTACATCTCCAAACAACAAATCTATAGCTTTACTATTTGAATCTGTAAACCCTTAGCAAAAAACAGATTTCATGCCCTCTATTCCTGCAATTCCACCTGCTGCATTCCTAAAATTAGACTGTCAAGGTTGTAGATTGTTGTTCTGCATTCTCCTGCACTTGTAGATATTCATATGCATCCTTACAAGCTCGTCCTCAACATCTATAGTCTCTGGTAGATTCCAAGCCTTCTAAGGTGTTCCTTTACCCATGTATGGTATCTTGTAGTTATTGCTGCCCTTCACTTTGATTATCTCCTTGTAACAACATTGCAGTGTCAAGAAAACATCATTCAACTTAGAAGTTGGATACTCTTCAAATGCATCTTGCACATTCTTGATCAATCTGTCAACTGTAGTGGCCAACTTCTGATCTTTTTTAGACTCTGTATGGCCCTGAAAAATCTAAGTCATTGACATTTGTGTCTCGGGAATTAGGTGGTTGGCAAACTAATTGGATATTGAACCCATCAGAGTGTGCAATTTCTTGGAAATCAGGATCATCAATGCTGATATGTGGCTTTGCATTATCTTGTTGTATAATGATGTTTTTGCTGATCCCTTTTGGCCACTTTGCTTTCACTGTTGGAACAATCTGCATAATGAAAACATAATGAAAACATAGCTAAATGATGAATGTGCAAACAATCTGATAGCAACCTGAAATTAAAGTATTACCTGCTTAAGAAAGTAATCCTTCATCACAGGTTGGTAATAGCAACAATAGGCTTTGTTATGAGGCTTTCTTTTGGTCTGTTTTTTGAGTTTCTTGTTGCTGGCTCCTCATATGTAATGGGAATATCCCAAACTTCCCGTTCAAATATACAATTCCCTAGAATTATCATTAAGTGGCCTGCCAACAACACAAATAAACATGATTTTCTCAATATGTCTCTTGGATTTGCATGTTCTGTATGCTCCACTTCATCTGCCAAGACATAATATCTCTGGGTGGTTTTTGTAATGTTGAACCACTTCTCATCAATATGAATAATATTTGTACACTGGCTGAAATGGATTCTTCCATTGCTACTTATGCAACTGAGCATGCTAAGGCTCCATTTCAGCCTAGCAATCTTATTTTCAGGGGTTAGAAAGGGTTTGATTGCATTGGTACGTGCTCTAACCTTTTTCTCCTTAATCCATTTATGAACCAAACATGTACTTACTCTTAGCTGACTTGAAAGCTTCCTGATGGTACCTCTTTCCAAACTGACATGTTTTTGAGCTTTTCTTCATCAAGTAACTTTCTTTCTTTGTGTTTTGAACCTTTTTTTCATTGACACCAAATGCAGGGGTTGGCCCAATTGCTGTTGTTTGAAGTGTTGTCCACACTCTCCACACTGTTCGCAGCTCAACACCAAACAATTTTGCAGCTTTCTTTTTGGCGCCATATCTTAGCTTTGAGTTGCAGCTGTTTTGAAGAAGTCAGGCTGCCAGATTGTTTCTTTCAATCTCTGACAAATTTGGCTTGTATTTGTTGAGGTCCAGCATTTTTCGGTTGTTGTATTTATGCAAGTGGTTTAATGAATTTGTGGCTGTACAGCTGCTATTTATTGTGTTTAGTTAGTGTTAGGTGTAATTTAAATTTCCCTCCAAACAATCCCCAAATTATTCCCCCCGGTAATGTGGCAGATTTTGATACTCAATGAATAAAATTCCCTCCCTTTTTTTTTATCACATCAGTTATTTTTTAAATGATAACAGATTTTTATTGCTTTTAAAGTTAATGTCGATATTCAATGATTTGTGCATTCAAATTTGTACAGTTTTTTTTTAATATTTCGAACAGGAAATAAATTAAAGATTTCGAAAATTATGAACAGTAAAAATAACATGAATTAATATGAACAAGAATTAATTAATTACGAGCAACATCCCTTAATTATAATAGGAAATAAATTTTTCTAGATTTTATTTCCCAAGTTTTAATATATTCACACCCCACTAATAAAGTCATCCCAAATTTCAATACATTAACAAATTAATCAAAGTCAATAAGAATATCCATATTTTTTTAATTTTTACTCTACCTACAACTACTTATCACTTTTCTTAATTCTCGTGCCCAACTTGAAATGAGAATTTTTTTTAGCGAGGGTATATGACAAAAATGAAGATTTTATCAAGCAAAAGGCAATTAAAAAGAGGCCCACAAGCCCAACCAATCGCCGATTCTCTTGCTAGTAGGACGTACATAGCAAAAAATCCGACATCGTCTCTAACTCAAAGAAAAGTATAGAAACAAAGGTTAAATCGTAACATGATTATTCCAAAAATTATACAAGAAAAGGGGTAACAAAAATTAGTAATTCTGAAAGAACAATCAAACTTACAAGTAATAAACGTCAAACAAGAAATTAATGCTTTTACAAAGGAATCGACTAGTCACAGTCTAGAAAAATCGTGAGCGACGTAATGAATTACACAATAAACCTAGACTTTTTAATTGGTAGATTCCGAGCAGGATTAATGTAGCGGGCGGTCAAGGACGCACTTTGTCAAACCTATACCTTCCAGAAGTAGACGACGTCGTGGTCGCCGGGATCGGATGCTCAACTTGGGCTTTCAAAGGTACAACTTGTTGATGCGTACGATCAAGAGCGGCGTCGGTGGTGTTGACGGAAGTTGATGGTTTCGGGTAATAGAAATCAGTCGGAAAGAGAAAGAAGGAATATTGCATGCCGGCCATGTTTTTGTGGTTTGATTTAATTTGATGTTGCTTTTGTGGGTGGGGTATGTGCCTCTCTTTATGTGTTTATATATATACTATATAGAGAGAGTGTCACCGACCTTATTAGTCTAGTTTGATTTGGCTTGGAGTCCACGAAAAGGCATGGCACATAGATTGACCACATAATTGGAAGTTTCCATGTACAATTGCAAGACTCATATATAGTTAGGTCTAGACACAATAGAATTTAGAAGGTTCGAATCTCGTGTTCAATGTTTTGATTTTTTTAAAGATGAGATCGCAATGTACGAATTATTTGATTCATCCTTTTTAGCATTAGCATTAAAATTAAAATTAATTAATTAATTAAAAATTTTAATTGGAATAATTAATTAATTTAATGGTAACTTAATCAATTCTAATTAAAATTAATAAATTTTAATTGAGATTCCTAATTAATGAACTCCAATAATTTTTAATGCCTTTTTTCAGATGTTACAAATATTACCTCCTCTAGTTCTCTTTATCCTGCATAATTTTGTCTACAGAAACATGAAATTGATGACAAAATTGGTAAGATGCTTCATAATTTACATAAACAAAGATTCATCATACATCAAATTAACCTGATACGTTATGATAATGTAAAAATACGCATACCAGCACAATTATTTACAAACAGCAGCCCTAATCACTCCAAATAATACAATCAATACCAGAAAGAACGAAAAATAAAATATAAGTCTAATCTAGCAAAATTATGGGGTGACAAATATATTTTTCTGCAGCAAGCAACATGCCTCCTTTCCTGCATTACAAATATCAAATAAATAAGGTTATTACTTATCTTAAATGAGCAAATAGCACACACTCACAACCTAGTCTATCAAGAAGCATTCACCTTCTTCAACAGCATCAGATTTCAATATTAATTCTCATATTTCTGGCAATGGAACTACTGCTTCAAATGCTTCAACAAGCATCGACACCCTTCTCTTCCGTGCTGGAGTTAGTGTCGTAACAATATGCTGAACTGCATAGTCGAGCATCCACTGCTCGGCTTTCTTCCTCTCGTCCATCATCTGTTGCCTCAGATCAACTTTTCTCTGGCTCGAGATCAGAGGTTGCAGGCAACGACACTTGCTGAGGTTTTTGTACCGAGCAATCTAGCTTTCTCCAATGCTTTGATGGATTCTCTTCAAGAGTATGAGCCTTTTCAGCTTCCTCCAATTTCTGGCTTTTGGCAGCTCAGACTTTTGATTCTGCTTTCGAGTCCTCAACTTTAGGAGCGTTCTCTCCTTTAATCTCGTTGCACTCTCGTTCAAGAACGTCTTGTTTCTTGAACAGAGTCACTCCGAGATGATTGAGTATCAGAGGAGTCGTCATGAACCTCTGGAACGAGGATTTCGTCAACTGCTTCCTTTACGAGTTTTGAGAGCATCAAACTTGGTTAGATTATCTTCTTCCGATTCGTCGTCACCCTAGCCTCCCTCAAGAAATTGGCCACCAACTTTTTCAGCAATGTTTGATGCTACATGCTGATATATCATATGCCACATCTTGATATGGTTTTTTTTTGCTCTCTTTCGCCTCTGCCTTCGTCTCATCTTCCATTACTTTCGCCACATCAGGATGATGAGCTCGACTAAGAGTATTCTCAACTGGCACTGACATTCCATTACCGTCAAGATTCAAGGCTTCGGGACTTTGAAATAAGCTCGCCATTTTCCTTTGCAGAGTCGAAGAATGAAACACCGTTGCTTCTGAGCCTTGGGATTCTTGATTGAACTTGAGAGTCATCTGAAGTGGGACCACAGTTTCAAATGCTTTTACAAGCAATGCCACTTTCTTCTTCTGAGTTGGGGCAAGCTGACTCACTGCTTGGCGAAGGCGTGATCGAGCATCCATTCCTCCGCACTCTTCCTCTCATCAACTGTCTGAGGTCGAAGGCTGACTTTCTCTGCCTCAGGGTCAGGATTAACGGCAGATGCTGCGACTTCTTCGGGTTTGAATCTTCTCACCTTCTCCAATTCTCTGATGAATCTCTGAAGCAGAATCCACTTCTTAAGATTGCTCCAATGCTTTGGAGCTGCTTTCTTCTCAGCGTTTCTCATATCCCCCACCCAAAGCATCGTTACCAGCCACGACGGCTTCTATTTTTGGATTAGACGAGACGCTCTCATTCGCTCTATCAGCATCAGATTTTGCATCATTACATGCTACAAAACATAAAGTAGTCAGATTAGTTTTTTGCCTATGTTGAGAAGAATCAGAAATCTATACAATTGTGTGTGTTATATTTATTCATTACCTCTAGCTGATCGTTGTCAACGAGCTCTGGTCGTGGACTGCTTTTCACTTGTGATGGACGACTGGTCATCTTGAACCTCTGGAAGAAGAATCTTCTCAATCGCCTCTCGGACAAGTTTGACTGCAAACAACTTGCGCAGTTCAATCTCTCGAGTTTCTGAGTCATTACTCATGTCTGTTTCAGATTTCTTGCAGCTCAAAGGCGTATCATCCTCAGAATCGAGACCTAGCACTGGACTTTTACCATTTCCTCCTTGAACCGGCTTATTTGTGGATTCAGCAGAAACATTTGATGACATATGTTGATGTATCATGTGCCACATGCTCATATGCCTCGGTTTGCTGAAATGGAGTGTTCTCCCGTTGTTAGTTGGAGTATTCGTCTCAGAATCTTCAACCGGCACAGCTTCATCAGCTTTTGAATCTTCAGCTGGTGAAGATTCAGAAGATTCAGCTGTGGATTCTGCATCTTCCTCAGACGTTGTGTCGGTTGAAGTTTGGCTACTACTTGAAGCTGATGTGCATGCACTCTCTTTTCAGATGTTTCATCAAATATAATCGAAGTGTCTAGGCCATCTTATGCCTGCTACTGCTATATCCTCAATGTAGGTGTCAACCGATTCTTTGGCTTCTCGAACGGGGCTAGTGAACTTATACCTGAAACAACAGTAGATCCATCAAGAGGAATTCTCTTTGTTGTTCTCCACTTCAGGACTTGATGCAGTAGCCTCGCGCGGGGATAAGTCATCTGCCTCGACTCTTCTAGAGTGGTTGTGACTTTTCCTGTGTTGTGACAAGAGCACTTCGCACAGTAGCCCTTTTTTATCTGCCCCTCAAGATCATGCTCCTCAGAAGTATACTTCCTCAGTATGTGTAGACTATCCCGGTAGCTTCTCTCCGGGAACGATGTTTCACCAAAGGCGAGCTCAACTAGATACGACTCTCGAACATCTTCAAATCCATCTCCAAATATCTCAGTTTCCTCATAAGAATCACACCAATCTCATTTTCAACACCAGAAACACCAATGCTGTCATTAAATCTCTCTTGATTTGATGATTCTACCTCGGAAACTATTTGGCTTTGTGAAGGTTCTTCTTTCTATCACCAGAACCCTCACTCCACGCCTCGTCTCAGTTTTGGGCGCCACGCCCTTCTGCTTCCTCATCAAACTGCTTTCTTCTGTACAAGAAACGCTTAGGTGGGGAGCGGGATCATGACCTCCGTGGCAACCTCCATGCACCGAGCAATGATGGTATCGACAAACTCTCATTACAGAAGTCTTCTCAGATTCATATTGAAGCTCGGTAGTAGGGACAAGAAACTTCGAATCCTTGATAGTTGAAGAATATGTGGCTCTATCAACATTAATATCCTCAGAAACCTTAGAATATCTTAACAAAGACCTCTTGGGCTTGAAACTAGCCCTCTTTATCAAAATCCTCACATTTCTAAGGCTTGATGTTCTTGATAATTTTGGTTGTGAGTAATGTGAAGTGCTCCTATCACTTCCATCGAAGGTAGATCAGAATGGCGTGATTTCTTGCCTCAGAAGAGGTCGTCGCCTTCAAATAGTGAGGCGACGCGTCAGAGGAAACCTCGTCATCATCAGAGATTGGTGGAGGAGATTGAATGAGTCTTGGTTTTGGCCTTCTTCTGAATGATCTAACAGTTCTGTACTTGATTCCATTATTGGAAAGTTTTCGAGCATACGGTTTGTTAAGTGATGATCCACAAGTAGAAGAAGTAACAGACATCATCTCATCACATTCACTTCCTCCCTGCTCACAATAAAACATCATACAAATTTCCCAATTTAGACTTTGTTTTTAATCTACCTCTGGAAACTCCTCAATACTTTCTCTATCTTTCTCTCTGAAACAGAATACAAAGCAAACACAAACCATAGATCCAATGTTATAACCTTGGATCAACAATCTCTCTCTCTCTCTCTCTCTCTCTCTCTCTCTCTCTCAAACACACACACACGATCTCACAGTAAAACATTAAGCAACCACAAGACAAAGATTCAAGTAATAATCTTGCATCAAAAAGATCTCTCTCTCTCTCTCTCTCTCTCTCTCTCTCTCAAACACAAACACAAAACAGAAGAAACAAAGTAAATAGTAACTAACCGGAGAATTTCTTGCTTTGAATGAAATCTGCTTCTGGCCCTCATATAATTTGGAGATGAATCAACGGACTCCATCGGAATTCTTCTGATCAAAACACAGATAAAAATTGGGATTTCAACACTCGAAGATTGCTTCGAGCTGGACAAACTCTGCAAGGCAAATTTCGCTTTTTTTTTCCTTTTAAATTTATGAAAAAAATTCACTCCTCTGAAGAGAAAAGAAAGGAGTCAACTGGAATCAAAGCTCATATTATTCATAATAATCACCAATAAAACATCACCATGAATATTTACAACAGTAAAAAAAATCAAGATTCAATTTTTACAGAGAATCCAAAGAAGTTTTAGGTGTGAATTGGCGGTGGGATTTGCTGAATATGAGTTGGCTTTATAAATATCTGATTTTAGGGGGAAAAGATTTGTCGCAGTTCCTTGTCTGGAAGAAGATGTTCTAAATTCTAACAAGAATGGCAGATGTTGACTGATAATATTATACGTTTCTATTTCAAAGTTGGATTTTGAATTAAGGATTTTGTATTTTATATTCAACAGCAAAGCTCGACTTCTTAAATTATTTCTTTTACTTTTTAAACTGTTGCGTTTTGACTTGTACAAAGTTGGTGTCTTGACTAAGCCATATTTTCTCAGTTGACTTGTTTTAATTTTTGCATTTTTAATTTCAATTTTTTATTTTCTATTCTAAGTTGTAGGAGATCCGTTTAAATATAAGTATCACCGATCTAATATGTCACACTTATTATTAAATTATAGTATGATTATAGATTTACGTTTTAATGTTCACGGAACAAACCGTATAATTTAATAGATCTTGGCGTTTGGATATGTAATTAATAGAGTTATAAAACTGTTAGTGAAAAAGTGCATCCAATCTGAGGCATGTGATCCTTATTGTGCTTGCAATGCCAATAGCTATTATTTTCTATTAAAAAAACTATTTAACATAAAAAATATTATATGAAATTTGCAAAATATAAAACCTCTCCATATATATGAGATAGTTGTTGACTTGTCGTAATTATTTAGGGTATATATATATATATATTAGGAAGGGAGAAGTTCAAATATAGCCACCTCTTAAAGAAAAATACTTAATATAGTCACTTTTTTTAAAATGATTAAATATGGCCATGCATACATGACTAGCATACACGACCAGCATATACGACCTAAACTGGTCGTGTATTGCTGACCATGCATACACGACTAGTATATACGACCATAGCAATATACACAATAATGCACACTACGACTAGCATACACGACTATATCAGCATACACGACCTGAATACACGACTAGCATACACGACCATATCAGCATACACGACCAGCATACACGACCATATCAGCATACACGACCAATATACATGGTCGTGTATGCTGGTCGTGTATGCGTGGCCATATTTGATCGTTTTTAAAAATGTGGCTATATTAGCACTTTTCTTTTCAGGAGTGGCTATATTTGACTAATTCTCTATTAGGAATAACTAGAAAATAAAAAAGTGTGTAAATTTAAACTCACATAATTCACAGTTTATCAAATATTGTTTCGAAACGTCTGATATTTCCTTTTTCCTCCTTTTGTTTAAATTCTTTTCTTGGGTCTCCTATGTCAACTAATTTAGTCTTGAATTTTGTTGACATCCATTAATGCATATGAAAATCACTATGGTTGTTGTTGGTGTCGGTTCCGACAAGTGGAAAAACTAGAGTAATTGTTCATGACCCAATTATTATTAATCACATTCCTACCATTAACGTGTCACGAAATGGAATAATTTCATGTTCCATATAGATGGTCTAGAAGTAGAGTAATTTTATCTTTTCCAACCTCAGTTGACCCTTCAATACGCGGACGATACCATTTTCATCTTGGCCGATAACGAGTGGAATGCAGGGGCGGTGAAGAACATTCTAAAACTGTTCGAGTTGATATCGGGTCTTGCAGTGAACTTTATCAAAAGCAGCCTGATGGGAATCGAGATCGACGGCCACAAACTTGAATGGATGGCGGTTGAGCTTCAATGCAATGTCGAATCCATCCCTTTCAAGTACTAGGAAATCAAAGTCGGCGGTAGAATAAAAAGCCGTTGTGGACTTGAACTACTTAGTGGATAAAGTTAAGAAGAAAATCGATGGGTGGAAGAATAGGAAATTGTCCTTGGCTGGACGATTAACTTTGGTGAAGGCGGTATTGCAGGCTATTCCAATTTATCAGCTCTCATTCTCTATTATTCCAAAATCAACTGTGAGAACTTTGAATTCTCTTTTTGATAATTTTTTGTGGGGTGGAAGTGTGAGTTCCAGATTTATCCCGTAGGTTAAATGGAATGAACTTTGTCTTAATAAAAGGGGGGCTCGGGTTTAGAAACATTGAATAGTTTAATTATGCTCTGGTGGTGAAATGGATATGGAGATTTTTTAAAGGGAGAGGGTTGTTGTGGGCTAGAATTGTTAGATCTATTTATGGAGAAATAGAGTGGGGGAGGAAGGGCTAAGTTTCTCGAGGCAAAGAAGGACTAGAGTTGGATGGTAGCCAAAAATCATTTCTCTGGATGGGGGCTCTTCTGGGAATTGGTTTATGGAAAACATTAGGCGAAAGATTGGGAACGGTCAAGACACGAAATTCTGGGCACATAGATGGGTGGGGATGAAACCTCTTAAATATGTCTTTCCTAGATTGTTTCAGTTAAGTGCAAACAATGATGCTCTTATCGGTGAATTGGGGAAGTGGGAAAACGGGGTCTGGGCTTGGGATTTGAAGTGGAGACAGGAGCTATTTGAGAGAGAGTCCGAGGCAGT
Organism: Schizonepeta tenuifolia; assembly: GCA_029490685.1. NCBI lineage: Eukaryota > Viridiplantae > Streptophyta > Magnoliopsida > Lamiales > Lamiaceae > Schizonepeta > Schizonepeta tenuifolia. Next base: position 106,046,090 of record CM055955.1, read on the forward strand.
TAATGAGCTAATGATTTTCATCTCTAATATTGTTCCAAGTGCAGGATGTGTTGATGGCTGGACATGGAAAGCTTATCCGCATGGCATGTTTTCTAAGAAATCAGCATATGCAGTTATCGAGTCAACCAGGAACGAGACCACGATGGCGATCACGAACAAGGAGACGATTGCGATGGCATGGGATACACCTGCTCCTCAAAAAGCCATCGCGACATCATGGAGAATCTTGAGAAACAGACTACCCAAAATGCGATAACTTGAGGAAGAGAAATATCCCTTTGGAAGAAGAAGAGCTTAAGTGCACTGCGTGCAACCAACAAAACGAGACGACAAACCATCTCTTCTTGCTCTGCCTGAAGATAGATGCGGTATGGGACGAGA